>CM070591.1:37206408-38695565 GCA_036346355.1 Rhipidocladum racemiflorum
GGAAAAAGATCGTAAAGAACTTATTAGGTAAGGCCACCGTGGTTGGTTGCGCTCGGGTTGAGTGGTACCGCTTCGCTTGCGGCGTGATCGCCGGCGAAGAGCTCGACCGACTTCGCGGGGCGCACCTTCTGAATGAGTCGCTTGGCTCGTGGGTCGAGTGAGTACCCAAGCGCCTACGATGGGGCGCCGGCGATCGGCTTGTAAAGCTCGGATCAATTTGGCATCGGGCATACTGCTGGTGGTCTTTGGCTCAGCGGTCGAGCAATCATACCGCCATGCGCTTTGCCGGCAACCGCTTGTTGCTCAAATTTCGGCCTCGCGGGGCGTATCGTAGTCTTTGGCTCGCGGGTCGAGTGGTACCCGCCGACTGCTCACAGGCGCGCATGATTGGGGGCACAGGTAGAGCTCGACCGACCTGCCACATGGGGCGACTTGACCGCTGGTCCCGGCTCCAGCGGGTCGAGTGGCACTCGCGCTCGCGACTGCGCTGCCGTAAACGGGTTTGTTGAGCTCACCGGACCCACATGGGGTGTACTCGCGGGTCTTTTGGCTCGTGGTCGGTGTGCAGTGGTACCAAGATCGCCGCTCAAGCATGTTGGCGCGCAACCGCTTGTTGCTCAGAGCCCAATTGCCCTCGTGGGTGGCTGACTTTGGTCATAGTAGAGTAATGGCCCTCGCGGTGGCCTTTTTCATTGCATACCGCTATCGCTTCATGCACTTGGCTCAGAGTGGAGCTGATTCTCACAAGTACACCGTAGTTGGCTGGCTCGTGGACTGCCTTAGTAAAAACTCTCCCACGAGTACCAGATCCACTGCACAAAGCCAGTCACCAGGCTAATTTTTGACTCCTAAATTATGGGGTGTCATCAATTACGGAGGATGTCTCCGGTAAGTGCCTCGACCCCCACCTTCCATATGGCCATCACAGCTGCTCAGTGCCCACTATGGGGGGTGCATTGTCCCGAACCTCGAATTCAGATTTTGACATCTCGGGCCGCTGGGCTTTGCGCCGACACAAATGAACAACTGCTCAACATGGGGCGGCTCCTAGATCCTCGGCCCAGAATCGAGGCACCTAAGCTCCTTGCTTTTCCTGGCTCGCCATGCGAAATTAAGGCCGAGACTCATTTCTATAAAACGGGGAAACCTTTGCTGTGGTAAAGATATCTTTGTCCCTCCCTCACCACGATCGAGAAATCTTCCAAACTTCTAAGTACACTTTGGCGATCCGGCGACCTAGGGGTTTCCAGTTTCGCGCCCAACGATTCTTCGTTGCTAGAGACCCTCAACAGTGGTCCTTCGCCGAGGATGTCCTCTTCTTCCTCGTTGGAAGCTTCGCCATCGTCGGGGATAGAGCTGCCCGGAAGCGGATGGCAGCAGGTGGGAGACTTCTCGCACGATGGCGCCCCGCCTCGGCGGAGATGGTCGCCGCCACGCGGCTTTCTGCCATCCCTCCGCTGAGCTGATTCCTCGCCGCCCTACGGCCAGTGATCCTATCCCCTTCCTTGAGTCAATGAAATCATGGTCTTCTGTAGTCCTTCTTTGGCGAGGATTCAGCGCTCCCGGGAGCCGCTCTTTCCGAGGGCTTCTTCACTTCTACGAGATCGAAACATCAACTCAATCCTAACTCTATCCTTCTTCACATTGCTCTCTTCGCTCAACTTTGCGTAGGCGCATCTTTGGATACGGCCTCATTTTGACTTGTTTCGCCCCTCTTCTCTTGCTCAAGCCTCATCCGAACTGGCCGCTCCTGCAAGGCTGCTGGGGGCGCGGCATCAGGTAGAAATGCCGAGAAGTATTTAGTGAATCACATTTCCACTTTCATCCCTTTCAAGATATTCCCTCAAAGGTTGGAAGGAGTGGTTCTATTGTGCCACTGCTGACTCCTTTTCTCGCCCCTTCATCGGCTTCACGCATACTTCTAAAGCTTTCCCTGATGCCGGAGCTGATGCCCTGGATGGCGGTGCGGTTTGAATTGCTACCAGGAAGCTCGCCTCGATTAATTATCCAAGAACTGGGCCTGTTGGCTCCCGGATCGCGATCAGCTTTTGAAAATAAACGCCAGGTGCAACTCCTCAAAGGGAGAGAATCTACTTGGGGTTCCAGTGACGGGCGGTCTCGCGGATTCTACCCGGAGACAGTGCACGCCCCTATCGAAGATGAGTTGGCGCGGGTGGTTGACTCTCTTCGTGTCTCGGCATCCTGGATTAGCAAATGTGGGCTGCCCTCATAAGTTTTTGCCGGCGAACCTTCCTCTCCTCGCAGGAGTGTCCCACTCCTCGAGAAGTCAGTTCCTGCTGACTTTTGGCCTCTATGTGTGTGATTCTCGATAACGTGTGATCGCTCCTCTTCAGAGCGTGGGTCCTTCGCTTTCTCGACATTCCTGGCCGCCGGCCTCTCTCGGCCAAGGAATGTCTGAAAAGCAAATCTAGGCTTACACCTCGGCCGCGAGCTGCGCCAAAGAATCGGGCGGAGGAGGTTACCGATCCTCGCCGGCCGGGCCTTCGACTTCCAAAGGTCCCCGGTCACAAGGCGCAGAGTCCGCAGCCTTTCCTGCCAGGGCAGCCCCGACCGCCGGTGCTGGTCGTTTCTTCTTCCGAAAGTGGTGTCGACTCCTTGATGAAGCCTCGGGATGAAGTTTAAAAGCTCCAGGGAGGTATTCTTTCTGCAATCTCCGTCCTTTGTTATTACCTGCAGGCCGAGATGTTTTCCTTTTTGGCCGATTCAGACTCCTACTATGGATAACCCAAAGGGAAGGGTCTTCCTGGAAGGAGCCCTCTGAATGCTTCCCTAAGGGGGCCTCCCTCGCTTCGCTAAGCTTCACCGTCTCTCGGGCACCGGGGGAGTCGCCACCTCGTGCTGCCGCTGCCCAACCGCTGAAAGCCGCCGAAAGTGGCTCGTCAGCCGACGAAGCTTGACCTCGGCCCGCCTCCTGGCTTAGAGTGAGGTGCATCGAGAGCCACCGCTTACTCTCGGCTCCCGGGCCAAGCTTTCCCGACCATCCGGCCGTGTGGAGCGCAGGGGGTTCCGACCGAAAGGGATGGAGGAGGACGAGGGGAAGGGTCGGAGGTAGCCGCCTGATGGAGCTTTACGAGCTCACCGTGTGTAAAATACGCTTCTCAGTGGTGAGCTTTTGTCTTTCACTGCTATCATTAGGGGAATGCTATCATCCACTGAGACTCCGCCCCGCCGCTTAGGATATGGGGAGCGCCGGAGCAAGAGGTCGCAGCTTTTTCGGAAGGTGCCTCCCTTAAGCCTGGCAAGGAGGCCAGGATATCGGGACAAGGTCGACGTAAATTAGCAAATGACAGACGTGAAAGCTGTCCACGGGCTGTGAGACTCCAAGCAGTATGACGCTCCAGAGGCAAAGGTGGGGCTTGAGCATACGCCGAAGGTGAGATCCTTCCTGGCTTTTTCATGGACATTTTCTTAAGTAGTCGAGAAAGATGACAGCCGACTGTCTCTTCATAACGCTGACTTGACTATCGCCGAATGAGTCACGATCGAGGCTTCGAGCGCCGCAACTCAAATCCCTGGGCCGCTTTGAGATAGTCATGAGCTGGAGGGTAAATTCCTTTGACTTGGATTGAACGTGCTTGGCGCCGTATGTTTTCCGATGTCAATTTGGCTTTGGTGCAAAGTGCAAAGAGAAGATGACCGCTGCCGGCGAGTCGCAACAGTCGCGCATCGCCGCGAGCTACTTCGCACCTTCTGTGTATCGGGCGAACTGATCCAAACAGTGGAGACGACGCCTTCGCTCCGCTTCTCTCGAGGAGCCGACAGATCGTGGCTTACGCCAAGGAGTCCGCGACTACGAGTGCTAACTCAAGCTATGGCGGTGGTCAAGTCTCACTATCTCGAGAGTTGACCTTGAAGCCGCTCAAGAGGGTTTTGGCTCGCGACAGATGTGGCTAACGCTGGCTGCTCAAGAGGCCCCAAAGGTATCGCAAATTTTGGTCGGAGAATCTTGAATTCCCGAGTTTGATGTGACCTTTGTCCGAGGCATTGCCCAAGTTTTTACATGATACCAGCCTCATTTGCAATTTCATTTGCTGGATTACGCTTTGTTGCCTATCCGTCCGAAAGTGGTTTGGCCTTGGAACGCTTGGGACTTTAAGCAAAGACTCGATAGAATTTGCGCATCTGGCCAGGTGGTTCAGCCTCGTGCCGCCGGACTTAGTTCAGAGCCTTCTTGCCCTGACACGCTTTTTCCGAAAGTGGTTGGGGTCCGAAATGCCCCTCATTCTCAGAGCCGCCGACTCACACCGCGTTTATTGGCCGAGTAGTTTAGACCCCAAGCTCATGTGGTCTCCTTTCGCTTAGTCAGCTCTCTAATCCGCGGAAGGCCCACATAACTCTGAACAGCCGACTCGACCTCGGCGCCATGCGCCTCTTCGCTCCGCTCAGACACGCTTCTGACCAAATGGAGCTTGACACAAGTTGATCTTCTCTTTGTACTTCGAGCAGATTGGTAGCTTTGGCGACGCCGCTTCGCCTTCTACGCTTATAAAATGGCGCCGCCACCTGAGCCACGCACGAGCGAGCACCGGGACGCCATCGCTCTTGAGCGATCGTCTTCTTTTCTCTCCTCTTCTTCCTCTTTTCTCTCAGCACCTTCCTCCATGTCTAATATGAGGAGGTTCATTGGGCCTCACGTGGCATTTTTTCGCCAATGTTCTTCGGATCGCCTCACACCGGGAGGTAAGTGCAGAGTCCTCGGAGGAGCTCGGATTCGCCATTCTCGAGGCGTGGAGGAGGAAGGAGCTACCGGGGCCGACGCCACCGCAGCTGGGTCCGCTTTGCCGAGGTGGCTCGGGTTTCCACGAGGTGTAAGTTGAGATCATTTAGACGATCGGCGCGAAAGCGCCAAGCGATGACTCAGCTGCTAGGGCTCTCGCCCGCCTTTATACCACCCTTTGGGTGGTTGAGGGCGAGGTCTCAAGTGCGCTGGCTGGTCAGCGCATAAGGCCGCTGCCTCGACTCGACTTACCCCGGGCCTCGCTCCTCCCAAAGAAGAAGACCAAAGAAGAAGCAGCAGCATCAGCAGCAAAAAGAGTGTTAGTGACGGTAAAGAAGCAAGAAGACTGGCGTCTTCTCTTCTTCTCTTTTTTAAGTAGAGAAAAATGAAAAAGAAGATCAGCAATGTAAATTATCGCTATTATGGAATATAAATCAAGATTTTAACTCTTCCGAAGTTTGATCAAGCTTTTCTGGAGTAGTTTACACTGGGCCGATAGCCTCGTACTCGCAAATGTGAGGTGCCGAGGGCTGAATTTCTTACCGACTATAGTCTAGTGACCCCGATTGCTCAACGAACTCCTGGGAGTACCGACGCTATTCCCAAGTGGTTGGTAGCCTCTTTTAGCTTAGTTTTTTCTAACTCGCAGCAAGTACTAGCACAGTGATTCGATATTGCCGATCGATGCGAGTATCGTATTGAATCATGCATTTTCGCATTCTCAGATGGGCACGCTCGGCGATACGCCGGTAGGGTAATAAATCCACTCGGGATTAATCGGGTCGCGGGTCACTAGTCGAAACTCATCAAAGTACTACATAATCGGAGCTGATGAATGCATGGGAGCAAGATACACCCTGGCGTAGAAGCGATGTAGCTGTTCGGGCTGCTCCAAGTATTCGCCAGACCTCGCCGCCATCTTCTGGCTTGATTCGATAGGCACCTTGGCCGACTGCTCTCTCCATTACCACGGCTCTTCCCAAATTAAGAGAGCTTGTTACATTTTTCTCGGTTCCTTCCCGAGGACCAGATCTCCTTTGAGAAGACTCTACTCGATATTGTGAGAATGGTAACTTCAAGTCCTCGGAGGTATTTAGCCGATCCGATAATCGCAGAACGCTCCGAGCCTCCTCGAGCTGATCAAGCTCCACTCATTCGGCTCCTCGACTCCGGCTTCCTTGTAATTCTCAACCCTCGTGGATTCGAATCCGAAGTTCTGGCCTTTAACCGCCTCGCTACTGCAAACTAGGAAAAAGGGTTTGGGCCACTTGGTTCACTGGGAGTGGTTCCGAGTCCCCAGAGCATCGACGGTAATTCTTTCACCCATCTGGCAGCATATGGTTTGAGGTGATCGAAGATCCTGGCCTTAAGGCCCTAGGAGTAACTAGGTTATTCAGGCCGCTCCGCCTCCACCTGCCTGCTGCTTCGTGGATGAGCTACTATATAAGCAAATCTTGATCCCGACGCTTCTTCACACCATTCTTCTGGAAATTCTTTCACTCTCGAATTGGGTACCATCGTCTGTGAATGATCCAGTTGGGAACTCCGACCGACTACGATATCCTCGAAGAACTCCTTGGCCTTGACTTCACGATTGTGGCGATCATCGGTTTAGCTTCGATCCACTTTGGGTGAATCTGTTTCATACATGCTTAAGAGGTATATGAATCCGCTTTGCGCTTTTCTTGGAGTGGGCTTTCGACTAAGTTGAGCCCCTGCATCGCAGCGGCCAAGAGAGATGGGGATAGTTTGCAGCCTTCGTTTATTAAGTGTGTCTCCGCTTTATGAACTCGGCAGCCTTCGCAAGTTCGAACGATCTCTTGGCATCCGTCATCGCTGTGGGCTAAAAGAAGCCTCTGGCGTGTAGGCTTTGCTGCGCTTGAAGTTGCGGATACAGTGACATCCTCGAAAGTGGATTTCTTTGAGCAAGTCTTTTCCCACTTGTTCTGAAATGCACCGCCTGAGGATACCTAAGGTGCTCTTTATGGAAGAGCTCCTCGCCAACCACCAAGCATAGGGATTTGGCTTGCCCGGGAGATACGCCAGCGTCAGAGCGGCTGCTTCCGAAGTTCATTCCTTCCAGGAGATAACTGGAAGGGCATGGGGTCGCCCAACAAGGTTAATGAGCAGTAGCCGCCCTGTGGTTCTTTACTTGGCTCTCGCCATTTTGCAACCCGCTGGTTCAGAAAGATCCTGGACGAAGATACCACTCGACCTTACGACCCGAGTGGCTCCCATTTTAGCCAACTCCCTGCCGGCCGGCTCTATTAGCTGCAAGTGAGGATACGGACTACTCCAGCAGCATCAACAAACTTGCCTTCCACTTGGACTTGGCCGGGCAATATCACGTCATAGTCCGACGACGCACCACTAATCCTTCCTGCATTTGGCTCACTAATTAATCGGGAGTCACCAGAAACTGCTTAGTCGTCTGATTCCGAGCGATGTGGCTAGAAGGCGTGAGCCTATGGATGAGCCGCCTCTCGTGACCAAGCGCATTGCTTCGAGGCCGGAAGTGAACTTAAGGACGATTTCAACCTGTCGCTCTTCTGCCGAGACGAGGAGAATTTCGCCCCGGCTCCAGTACTCAAGCATGAGAGATCCATTGAAATGCATGGTCCAATACTCTGCGCTTCTTCCATGCGGGAACTTGGGATTAGTTCCACTCGCCAGAAGTCGCCAAAGCCTCAGACTTGACTTGCCAAGGCGCGGCTTGAACGAGATGTCGAAGGCTCCCAAGCCCGCCGCCCCACTTTGAAATTCTTCCTGGTGGCTTCTCGAATATGGAGGACCTTCTCCCACTGTGAAAGAAGTCACTATCAAATCGAGTACTTTTTGAAGTAATGCTTCACCTTCCGCGATGAGATCAAAATCGCGTATGCCAGCAAACGAACTTGGAGGATATCGCACCTTGGATCTTCACTTCAATACTACCGACAAAATAAATCGCGCGTTGTACGCTGAAAGGTAAGTTCAGATTCTTCTGGGCCTGATAACTATCGCGTAATCGACTACATGAGTTGTTGCCGCTATGTAAAGCGGTGAGAAGTTCCCCTGCATCAAGCGTAGACTAGAATTGGAGGGGTGGAGGAGGGAAACACTTAGAGTTCTTCTTGAAGGTTTGTCCGTGCCTCGTCATTCATTCAAAACGGTCCTCGCTTCTTGAGGAGCTTGAAGAAAGGCATCCTCGAACTCCCTAACCGGGAGATAAACTCGCCAAGTGGCAGCACATGCAAAACAGAAGCTTTTGAACATCTTTCTCAAGTCGGTAGGTGGGGGCTGAATCCTCATGATATTCCCGATTTTCTCCTGCCTGGCTCTCGATCCCAAGATTAGAGACAATGAACCTTGGTAGCTTCCTCAAGAAACTCCGAAAAACGCACTTCTCCGGTTTAGCCTCATCCTGGGAACGCCCCTTAGACTTGCAAATGCCTCGGCCAGATCGGAGGTGAGGGTATCCTTGGTCTGAGCCCTGTTTTCACCACTACATCATCCACACATGCCTCTACATTGCGCCCAAGCTGATAGTGAAAGTACTACTGATCGCGCCGAGCAGCTGCGCCTAACATTCTTCAAATTTAACGGCATGGTGATGTAGCTATATGCTCCGAATGGGGTCAAGATAAACAAGTCTTCTCACAATCCTCCTCCTTGTCAGATTTGATGATAGCCTGAATAGGCGCCCAGAAATCGAGTAGTTGGGACCCAGCCGTGGAGCTCCACCACTTGATTTGGGATGCAAGTGCATCAAAGGGGATCCTTCTAAAAGTTTTGTTGAGGTCGGGCATAGTCAACACACATGCACCAACTTTTATTCCTTCTTGTAACTAGTACAGTGGTATACAAACTACTGGATGATACACTTCTTGACGAAACCCGCAATAGCAGCCTTTGTGATCTCTCCCTCGATGGCTTCTTACTGGCCTCAAGCAAACTGTCAGAACCTTTGCTTGACCGGCCTCACTGATCTGCTTATTATTCACAGCTGCTCTGACTACTCTCCCCTAGGGACTTCAGCATGCTCGACGGCTTCCAGCGAAGACGCCTTTGTTTGCCCGGGCAGTAAAGGTGATGAGCGCTGCCCTCCTATTTCTCCTCGAGCCCCGTCGCCAGATCAAGGCCGCTTTGAGCTAAATCGGACTGGCCGAGGGTAATCCTCTTGGTATCTTCTGACCC
The DNA here is from genome assembly GCA_036346355.1 of Rhipidocladum racemiflorum. Classification (NCBI taxonomy): domain Eukaryota; kingdom Viridiplantae; phylum Streptophyta; class Magnoliopsida; order Poales; family Poaceae; genus Rhipidocladum; species Rhipidocladum racemiflorum. The sequence goes on from CM070591.1 coordinate 37,215,323, forward strand.
ATCCCCAGTGGTTCGCTGGCCTTGTGAGCAGGACGCTCTTCCGCTAATCGGAATCCGCCTCGCCGACCCTCTCCCCGACCGGCCGCGCCTGTGTGACCCGGCCATCTAGCAGCTCTCTCAATGTCACAGAAAAAGACGGCCTTATGTCACTCCCGCAGAAAGTGATAATACACACACACATCTCGCCGTATTTCAATGTCAGTACGCTGTAGTGGGGCACTCGCCATGAATCCTGGCTGGGCGCCTCCTAAGATGGCATGATACTGCTATGCAGAACCAGCCACCCAAGCCAAGCGTTCTTCCGTCTCTAATTTTCCTCAGACCGAAAGTGACTGGCGTGAAAGATTTGTCCGGAGTGGTGTCAGCAGGTTCCGGTATGACATCGCGGAAAGGGGCGACACGATCCGCGCTTTAGCTCCGACCGCTAAATCCCCATATCGCCAAGGGTTTTGATAAAGAGGACATTGAGCCCGGCCTTCACCGCCAACTCGATACCTTCGGGTGCTTGATGTCGCGTGGCGAACAGCGGGCGCCAAGACGAAGCGGATATCTTCCCTGAATGGGACTCGAATTCGGGTGATTCGAGCGGTCGTAGGTTATCGCGATCTCCGGTCAGCCAGACATACCGGGGGTTCGCTATTTATCGCTGCTGATGTCTTGGCGTAAGCTTTTGCTTCCGGGCTTGACTCGCATACACCAACTCCCCGGACATGTAGTTGAGCTCGAGATTTACGCCTTCCGATAGTCCTCCTCGGCTCAGGAGGAGGCGTTTGGCAAGGTGATGATCATCGACCTCGCCCGGCCTGGGCTTGCTTTCCCGGCAATTGTGTGCAAAGTGAAGCAGTCTCTTGGCACTAAGTCTCCCTTTGATAGAAGGGGTAAAGTAGTTTTACTCACTTCCTGAAGGTACCTGGCCTCAGTGGGCGCGAGTGGGCAGGTTCAGCGATCGCTTACTAGCTTCTTCGCGCTTCTGCGCTTTCTTTTCCTTCCGCTGGGGCTCTGGCCGATCCTTCCGCTGGCCATGCTGCTCCGCCTAAGGCCTCGAGGCTGAAGCGCATGGTCCGCCAGCAAAGTGAAGAGCCTGGCATGAACCGACGCTTTGGTGGCTAATGGTGACATCTTCTCTTGATGAGATCATCAGGTCATGACTCCTTTTTGGAAGGCAGCTATCATCATAATCAGATCTCGTGATGATCTCCAACAAAGCTATTCTTATGCGCGAAGCGCTGATGAAGTCCTTGAGGGACTCGCTTTTTTGGTGCAAATCGATAGGGGTCCTGTGCGGTGCCCGGCGCTGTGATGTTTTGAAGTTTGAAATGAATTGTTCACATGCATCTCCCCAGGAATCTATTCGCTCGGGAGTCCAAAGGAGCCAAAGCCGTTACCAGGCGCAGAGGCAAATCGGCAAGTAATTTGCCATTACCTTCTAGAGATCCCCCGGCAGCCCTCGATCACCAGAAAGGTGACTCAGAGCTAAGCCTCCGGTCCTCTCACTGGTCAACCCAGAAGTGATGCCTTTGGGATTAAAACTGATTGTGCCAAACCATCACTCGGCGAGGTGAGGGGTAAACGCGTAATCCCCCTTCTATGCGATCTGCCGCTGGCTTCCAAAGCGGTGATCGACGTGGGAGGATCACGCGCTTTGGCGTGCTTCGCGATCTTGCGCTGATGCCGTATCGCCTATACTTCCGGCTTCTAAGATACGTACGCTGTTCTCTCTTTCGATCGCGCGCCGCGCCGAGGTCGTGAACGGAGATCGCGGTTGATGCTGCGTGTTGCAAGTCGCTCAAGCGGTGTGGGCATGATGTGTCCGGGCGGGGGTTTCTCGACTTGACTGCTATCGGCAAGCTTGGGTCCTCGCTTTGATCGCTGACGGCCTTCCTTTTGTTTATTGGTTTGAGCCTGAAATGGCCAATAGTCGTCATTACCATGGCCTTTATTTGGGCCACGATCGCTACTGGATCACCGTCAAAGATAGGGCCTAAGGTATCCAGGAGGTGTCTCCGAGGTTACGATATTTCATTGCGGGGAGAAGTGAAGACCGCTGGTCCTCTATCTTGGCTTGGTGCAGTAATGTCTTTCGCTGATGTCGGGACCCTCAATTTGCAAATCTGACCTTCGCGGTATTCGGGCGATCAGTCCAGAACGCGCTAGTGCACATAAATTTTAACATCGTGTATATATCATAATCATATACCAAACGAAGATTTCAAAGTACTTTATTTAAATAATCAAAGCGTTACTCGACCTGGCGGCTAAGTTACAAATATATGCCTGGTAAGGCAAAACTTATTGAAAGAGAAATAATAGCGAGCGGAAAAATCAAATAAACTTCGTGGCGCCATCCAAAGATAACACATGCAAATCGATCGGGTTTCAGATCTCTAAGTAGACGGGTCCTCTTGGAACTCCTCTTCCGAAATCGCGAAGTCTCCTCTTCAACTGGTATTGTGTTGAGGCAAGGGTGAGTACTTGGTACTCTAAGCAAGTCACGCATTAATGCAAGCTAATATACTATATGCATGGCTTAGTACAGCGAAGGTTTTGGCAGTATATTTGCAGTGAACAAATGCCTTTGGACAAGTAATATAAGTAGATTCGAAAGCAGAGGAAATACAAAGCATAAAATAACTTTTCAAGAAGTTTAATAAACATTTTTCCCATCCTAAACCATATATTTCATCATCTTCCTTGTTAAACCAACCCATCTTTTCAAAACCAAGTTATTTTCGAGAAAATCTAACCCCTTGACCTGTAGACTCCTTAAGATTGTCCAAAGATCAGTGATTCCTGGCTTATTCAAACAGATTCTACACTGGCAGAGGTTATGCACTTTACCCACAAGATACAACAAACACCACTAAAAGGCGTAGTTCCTCAGAATAAAGCCTCTTCTAAGCCTCAAACAACACAGTGGTCCTCTCCAGACGTGCTCTACACTATCCCTTCCTTAGCCAAGGCGAAGTATGGGACCAACACACCTGCTAGATGGGCACTGGCACAGCCACGATGACGCTTCCTCGCAGATAATCACACAAACGGTGTAATCTGGACACTTCGAGGCTCTGCACAAGTGAGTCCTTAGCTTAATTTAGTCAACTAGGGGCTGGCCCCCATTCTACCTACGTAACAGGGGCAAGTATGACTCATTAAAGGCTTGCAAAGGTTAAGTCCTTAGAGCACAAAGTGTAAGACTACCCAAAACTAAATCAACACTCCCAATGCCACAATCGGCCCACCTGACATTTTGCTAAGGTTCAATAAAAATCGTTTTTATGACAACCCAGCTTGATATTTTCATGCACCACGGTGCCATCAACATCTACATGATACTTTTCCAAAATAAAGTTCAATATATCATTAAGTCCATATTAGCATTTGATTATCCAAAATCATGTTATGAGCACGTAAAGTGTCTAAGCAAAGATACTACAACGATCTAAACCCATGTTGGTAATTTAGTCATGTCCAACTAGTAAACCACAATTAGCATAGATAAAAAATATGGTATATACTTAAGGTAATCAAGTGGTGTCATATAGCAAATTGGTATTTATCTAACCTTCTTTGTTTAGCCAAAGTATCTTTCTAATTGAACTAGTATGCAATAGCTTAAATCAAAATAGGATACTTTGGGGAATAGGATCAATATGGTCAAAGCACAATCTCTGTTTCAAAAAAAGTACTTGCTCTTGGTCTCGAGTTGATCCCCGAGTCAATACTTCTCCTTCGAATCCCTCCTGACTTCAACGCCTTACTCGTAAAGCGTGCAAATAGCAAATACACAAATAAACACTTCAGGCAAAAAGATTCCAAAACTCCCAAATAAAACGACAGCAATAGAGAGAACATAGCTGGATTTTTAGAAACTCGAATCGCTCAAATCCGGAGTTAAAATGCAAAAGTTATGATTTATTAAAGTTTAAATAATCAATTAAATAATATTACAGAGAAAAACTTTAGTCCAAAAAATTGATAAAATTCAGGTTTTAGTAGATCTTAATTTTATACAAATTTAGAAATTTGAATCGCTCAAATCTGGAGCTGAAATGCAAAAGTTATAAGCGCTTTTGAAGTTTGAATCTAAATTTGAATCAATATTTCTGAATTAATAAATCATTTTCTTTTTCGGAAATTAATTTTATTGCGCCAAGATGGACGCGTGGCAGCTCCTGATTGGCTTGTTGACGCCAGCCAGCCCACGGGTTTTGGCCCACGGCCAACCAACGTGGACTCGGTCCACGGCTTCCACGCGAGACCGACATGTGGGCTCACTCGGTGACGCTATCACGACGCCAGCCGGCTCGCGATGGTGCCGATGCGGTAAGTCCATCGCGACGCTGGCGGGTGATGCTGTTAGCGGTCGGTTATAGCCATCGATACGCGTTCTTCCGACACGCGTCGCGTGTCGGCGTTGCCGCTACACGACGCGGCAGGTAACGGCGCCACCGCTGGGCGTTCAATCTCTCGACACGTACGCAATCTCGGCCGCTTGGTTTGAAAATCACCCGCGCGATTGGATCCAGTGGTTAACGCGCTTGAAGCAGCTCATTTGCTGATGCTTGAAGTGGGCTGCTTCATCTAGATCGGACGGTTCAGATCGAATCTTCTATACCGCATCAAGCATAAAGATGGAGTGGCGATTGTGAACTGCTGATCTCGATCCAACGGGTCCGCATCTAATCGGGTTTGGAACACTTTGATCTCACCTCAACTGGCTCGACTGATCTCCTGGACGGTCCTCTCGAAATCACGGACGGGCGATGGTTTCACGGCGGCGCTTGGCTTCTGATTTGAGCCGAGACGGCGACTACGCCTACGGGCGCTTCACGGGCTTCTCCGGCGAGATGAAACCTCCTTCGCGCGCCTTCCTGGTCGCGGGACTCCGGATCTGACCGGGCTCCTTCTCGGGCGGAAGACGACGGACGACGGCTGAAAACGGCGTTAAAACTGCAGCGAGGGAAGAGACAACTCCGGCGAGCGATTGCGCTCACCGGCGCGTGCTCAGCGAGATGGCCTGGGAACGGAGTAAGGATGAGGGTAAGGCAACCTGGGACGTGCCTCATGCTTTAAATAGCCTCTGCGTCGTCTCGTGATTTTAAACCTAGTTCGTTATTTACAAGCGGGCGCGGCGCGTGGAGTCCGCTCGACTCGGCGAAGACGACGTAAAATCGTGGTCGCCCACGCGGCACGATCGACGCCACGATTACTGCGACGGATCGCGATCGGATCCGGCTGGAGGCTGGCTCAACCGCAGACGGGTGATCTCACCGCTGGATCTTGATCCACCCGCCGATTGATTAGGTTAGAGTGGGTTTGGTCGAGTCACGTGGTTTCGCCTGGTCGATTCAACTCTAGCCCGACTCGCCTCGGCCTGATGAATAAGAATCGACCTTGGCTGTCCTTTTCAACACTAATATTTAAAATAATTCTGAATGATCAATTAATTCATTAAAAATAGCAAATGACTTAAAAATTCTGTGTACCTGGAAAATATTTTGGATCATTTTGGACTCAAATAAAAATATTTTCAACAAAAATTTTATTTGGTAATGTAAATTTCTCTTTAATTATTTCAAAATGGAATAAATTCAACAAATTTCCAAAATAAATCCAAATAAATTTGAAAAAAAAATTCCAAAATCTACCAAAGTGCCAAATCACACATGAATTTAAGAAAAGTAAAATTTTGGGATGTTGGCAACCTCCTTTAATAGAATCTCATTCGAGATCTGTATTTACTAAAGGAATAGGTTTGGAAATTCTTTTCTCTGTAATCCTCTTCACAGCTTCCCAAGTCGCTTCACTTTCTTCATGGTTGCTCCAATCGAACTCTACAGAATCGCTGACTTCTGTTTCTAGTTTCTCGATCCATTGTGTCTAGAATCCTCACTGGATGCTCTTTATAAGTCAAATCTTTCTTGCACCTCAATTGACTTGGGGTCTGTATCATTTTAGAACTCTATAGACACTTCTTCAACTGGGACATATGGAATACATCATGTACTCCTCGCTAATCCACAGTGGTAACTCTAGTTTATAAGCACCCTGGTCATGGGCTCAAAATCTTAAATGGTCCAATATAACGGGTGCAAGTTTCCCTTGGCATGGAAACTCTTAACTCTCTGAGAGGCGAATTCCTGAGGTATACAAAGTCTTCCTCGTTCAAAACTCAAATCTCAAAGTGGACGATTGTCAAGATAACTCTTCCGCTTCTAGGATTGGGCTACCTTCAACCTTTCCCTAATCATAGCGTATCCGCTCTCACCTCTTGAAGAATATCAGGCCCAAAGATTGACTTAAAAGGGCCACGGCCTCATTCCAATTCAATCTGGCCTCCGACAGGGTCGTACTATACAAAGGCTCTCAAAAGGTGACATCTCAGAAACTAGCCTGATAACTGATGTTGTAATCGAACCCGACATACGGCAAACTCTTATCCTAAGAGGTAAAGTATAAGCCAATGCACAAGCTCTCAACATATCTTCCAGACCAAGTTGACTCTTTCGGCCTGGCTCCATCCGCCTGTGGATGATAAGTCAGATCAAGTTCAAGGTCTGGTCCCTTGGTAGCTTCATGCAACTTATATTCTAGAATCTTGAGGTAAATTAAATTCTTCGGCCCGATACAATCCTCTCTTGGCATAATTCGTGCAAACAAACAATCCTGATCATGTATATCTCATAATTTATCTCCCAATAAGTGGTCTTCACGGGATAAAATGGGCTACTTTAGTCAAGCGATCCATTACAACCCATATGGAGTCATACACCTCCTTGAGTCTTCAAGAAACCGGTACGAAATCCATTCCGATTTCCTCCCATCACTTTGATACAAACACACATATTGTAGTAGACATATTTTCTCCTCTTCTTTCGGGCCAGAGTAATCTCGCCGGTCTCCTGGCGCATTGCCTTGACACTGGCATACGCCGTGACAATGCAACATGCTCACGAACTTCTACGCTTTCATACTCGGCCACTGCATCTCTCCTTCGCAGATCTCCGATACATCTTGGCGCTTGTAGATGAATTCGAATACTTAGAGTCATGGGCTTCTTCCGTAATCACTTGCTTTAACTCCCTTTGTTAGTACACAAATGCGATCTCTTCATCCACAACGTACCTTAAGCCTATCCAACTTGGAAGTCCTCTCGCTTTGCCTTCCTCCTCTGATGGACTTAATCTCATGGATCTTGTCATCATCCTTCCGGCCCTTCCTTGATCCGATCTCCTTCAAGGTAGGCTTTACTTCTAATGCGCCAAGAATCCGCTAGGTACAACCTCAATCCTCATCTTCTCAAAATCCTTACATAACTCATCCTCGACTTGTGGCTAAGGCAACGCACTCACTGTGATGGCTTTTCCGACTCAAGGCATCGGGCTACCACGCTGGCCTCCCTTCCTTTAGATGGTGGCGAATTCCAACATTATAGTCCTTGATCAATTTTAGCCATCTCCTTTGCCTCTATATTCAGATCCAATTGGGTGAATATGTACTTAAGGTTCTTATGATCTCGTATATATTTCACATCTGCTTTCCAATCGTATAGTGACGCCATATCTTCAAGGCATGCACTACGGCAAATGCAACTCCTAGGCTGTCATGTGTCGGATAATTTTCCTCATGCGCGCCTCAATCGCTTTGATGCATACGCGACGCATCTTTCCATTCTCAGATCAAGACACATCCAAGTCCTTACTACGCGTCATTAACAAATATTTAAGCTTTGAGCAACATCCGTATTTCTAATAATTTGGTGGTTATTTGGCCACCGCTTCTTCACTTCGAAATCTTCGCTTACTTCCGCGCCTATGCAAATTTCTTTTCCTTCTTCAAAGAATTGCGTATGGGTTTTCGCAATCGCTTAAAAAGCCTTCGATGAAACGGTGGTAGATTCCTGCCATTCCATGGAAACTCTAATCAAGGTCACAGCCTTTGGTTGTTCCCTAATGTAATACCGCTTCTACTTTTGGTTGGATCCACTTCATGACTCCTTCATGGTCATTACATGTCCAAGAAACTCCACTTTGTTCCTTTCCAAAAGTCACACTTGAGTCAACTCTAAGTAAAAGTTGCTGTTCCTCGCCTTTCCAAAACTCTCGCTTCTTGGTGTTCCTGCAGTGAGATGTTCATCCTCTCCGCTCCTGGAGTAGATTAGGACATCGTCTAGAAACACGAATATACAAACTTGTCCAAATATTCCATGAATACCTTATTCATCATATTCATGAAATAATGGCGATTCGCTAGTCCAAAGGACATAATCAGAAACTCGTAATAAACTATATCTTGATTTAGAATGCACCTTGGAATATTTTCCGATCGTGGATCTTAACTCGATGGTATCCTGATCTCAGATCAATCTTGGAGAAAATCTCCGGCTCCTCCTAACTCGGACAAACAACTCATCAATCCTGGTAGCGGATACTGGTTCTTCACGGTGACTTCATTGAGTGCACGGTAGTCAATGCACATCTCCAAACTCCTGCCCTTCTTCTTGGACAAAAACAAAACTCTGTGCTCTCACTACGACTTAACTTGGTCTCGATAAATCCTTTATCCATTAGCTTTTCCAAATTGCTTTCTTCATCTCTACCAACTCTCGTAGACATCCGATAGGGGGTCTTGCTATCGGGTGTGCTATCTTGACAAGCTCTATCACAAATCCTATGTCCCTCGTGGCGGTATACCGTAGATCCTCGGGAAAACATCGGGTAAATTTATTCACTATCGACATCCTCTTTGAGGTCGATTGCCTTGGTACTGCTAACTATCAATCGGCCCATCTCTAATCGCAGCGGCTTGAAATTCCACTTTCTTCCCACACGGGCTCTCGATCGAGATAGTTCTTCGGGCCCATAATCCACATACAGCCTTGTGCTTGGATAACCAATCCATTCCCAATATAACATCTAAGGTCCTGGCCTCCAAAATTATAAGGTTTGCTAGGAACTCTATCTCATCTATTAGTATTCTCACCCTGAAACATCCTACTCTGCCTGGAGTTCTGGAAATCAGTGTGGGGTTTGAACTATGCTATTTAATTTCTAAGTCTTGTAATCTTTAAGTCATTTCTAGTAGCAAAGCCTAAGTAAACAAACGAATGCGGTGCCTGCAGAGCCAAAATAAAATCAAGCAGAGGACTGAATCGAGCAACAAGTAACTTACCAAAGATTACGCCTCAGTAGCATTTCTCTCTTCTCTTCGCAAAGGTATCTCATGTGACATGGTTGACTCCGGCCTCTCTACCTTCACGGCCTGGGTGTGGCCCTCGTGCCGGGCGTGCCTGGGCCGGGGTGGCTCTTAGATTGAAGCGAATCTGAGCCGCTTTCTCTGTCTTCTTCTGACAATCATGGTAAAGTGTCCCTGCTCGCAGGTCGCTTGTAACAGCTGTCCCAATGCTCTTCTTTCTCTTGCCGGATCGCCTCGGAGTAGTGTTTCTAGCGGGGCCGGCTGCCTGCAGTTCCGACAAGGTGTCTTGAAGCCGATGGTGTCCTTGCTGCATTCTCGTGGTTGGAATCAAGAATTGATTTGGTGCAACCCTGCTACTGCTATGCTTCCGGGCGTGATCCTTGCTGTTGCATCCTGCGCCTTCCTCGCCTCATCCGGCCTTGCGCTTCTTGTCCTCAAGACAAGCGCTTTATTCACCAACTCTTGGAAATCGTGAAAGGTGCCGGGTGATCAACCCTACTTGCAATCCTTCGAAGTTAAGTCCCTTCATAAAAACGAGACTGGCCCTGGATTTATCCGTCGCTACATCTCTCAAAGGTGCGTAGCGCGGCTAGCCGCGGTGAACTTGTTCTTAACGTTGTCACCGGTTGATTACCTTGCTTCGGTCAATCACCTCCTTCTTAAGGTCTATGATTCCTTCTGTGCACGTGATATCTCGCCGAATGCAATGTGAACTTCCTTCCCAAGTGATATCTTGAGGGTTCTCCTCAAAGGGGTGGCACGTGAAGTTCTCCCACCATTCGGGCGGCCGTTCCTTCCAATCGATGAGAAGCGTGAAAAGTACTCTTCTCATTCCCTATGCATTGAGCTATGTGTAGCTTCCTCTCAATTGATCTTAACCAATCGCCGGGCCTCCAACGGGATTGGCATTCCCAGAGAAAGTGGGTGGGTGAGTCCTCACAACTCGGACAAATTTGGTATTCAGTGGCTTCCTCGATTAACTTTGATTAGCAAAGTGGACCGCACAAAGGACGTGCGGCTGCACGGTTGCATCATAGCATGCATTAATCGAACTGAGCGGTAAGAAATGCTCCAAAATTCTGCATATCATCCAAGGTGCTTCGGTGCTCTATCATTGGGGTTTTTCTACCGGGCGAGATCCACTCCCATTGCTTCCAAAGTTTGACGGGTGTTTCACTATCCGCCGATTTGCTCTAGGTTTAGAGGATGAGAGGGAAACAAGAATGTGATATGCTGATATGGAACTTATGCGCTTAAAGGGTAACTTTAAGGTCCAACTTTATTATTAATAATTTGGTATGGCTACTTCATAATGCCTAAGGGCCTTGCAAATACATACCGCACACTTCCAAGAAACAAAGCAAATCCAAATCGAACTAACTCGAGTCTAACGCCTAGTGTTGGGTGACTTCTTATTCTGTTAGACTCGCCTCTGCCAAGGCCAATCTCACTATAGAACCTATGTTCACTCATCGAGAAAACTCCACGGCCTGGTACGGTGTCGTGGTGAGTAGGCGCGAAACGACGCGCATGACCAAAGCAACGTGGTTCCTCTGTGGTAGTCGAAGAAGCAGCTGTCCTCATCGAGATCCGAACACCTCTGGATCCGCCTGCGTGTAGCCTTGCGCATCGCCTCGGATCCAACCGCTCAAGGTCATCTCCAACTCGTCAACTTCTTCGTAGGCGGTGTGCCATATACTTCCTGAGCTTCCCGCCATCTATTCTTCTCTGCCGTGATCTCCTTGCGGGCCTTCAGAGCTCCTTGCTTGTATTATCTAGTTAATCCTCCTTGGTGATTTACAAATCGCGCTGAATTCGTAAACGTGGCATCCTCATTCCGAATCTCCTTCGGTCAAGAAGGTTATCGCTATGATGATAACGGAACACCGTGGCTCTCCAACTCTCTGGCGATATCACAAATGTGCCGCATTGCTTCGCCGTGTGAAACTTCTTGGATACCCATGAACATTGTAGACTCTTCTAGCGCTATAGGCATTGTCCGCGATTGCTCGGGGCCTCTTCCTAGTAAAAATTAACTTCAATCGTCACGCCATAAGCCTCGATCAATCCCCATGGTCCGATCACTTCCACTTGATATTGGGGCTTCTCAAAATCTCCGAGAGTCTGTAGTATATGCGCAAAGTTCTGGCGCGTGACTAACTCCCAGATCAACGAAGCTGAACTTCTTCTCTTCCATCCGGGCTAAGAGTGTTTTAATAAGAACTCGGAATTTTTCGGACGTGATTTGAGGTAAGGGAAAATTTTAAAAAGAGAGGGGCAAGAAAAGAGAGAAGGGGATAAGTCGAGAGGCTGTTTCTTTGTCTTCACAAATTTTTAGCTTTAGAAAATAGGTTTTATCCTCACTACGACCATTCTAGCTTAGGGTTGAGCTTACAGCCAAGTATGGCTCGATACTACCTTCTGTCTGGACCCCTTAATTGTAAACTTAATTTCCTGACCCTCTCAGGTATTCAAAGACTAGTCTGTAGAACGCGCTTAGTGCACACAGCCTTAACATCGGTATATATCACAATCATACCAAACGATACTATCAAAGTACTTTTTATTTAAATAATCAAAGGGCTACTCGACCTTATGGCCGGTTGATACATATATGCCTTGCAAGGCAAAAACTTATTGAAAGAGAAATAACAGCAAATGAAAATCAACAACTTTCGCGGGCTTCATCCAGTATACCACACAGCAGTCCACTGGGCTCGCATCCCTGGCAGACGGGTCCTCTTGGAACTCCTCTTCCGGAACCGGCGTAGTCTCCTCTTCTCTTCAATCGGGTATTGTAAGTTGGTGGTAAGGGTGAGTACTTGGCACTCAAAGAAGTCATGGCATGTATCTGCAAGCTAATATACTATGGAGTGAATGGTTTGGTACAAATGAGATTAAATTGGTATATTTATAGAGCAACAGCTTTGGATGTTAACATGGGGTGATCACCTGTTGTAAGCGAGAAATAAGTAAAGCATAAATAACTTTTCAAGAAGTTTAAATAAACATTTTTCCCATCCTAAACTAGTATTTCCATCATCTTCCTTGTTAAAAACCAACTCATCTTTCAAAAACCAAGCTATTTTTTAAAATCTAACTCCTTGACCGTAATTTTATAGCATGGTCCAAGCACGTGGACTCCTAGCTATTCAAATAGATTCTTACACTCGCAGAGGTTATGCACTTTGATCAAGATACACCAAACACTACAAAGGCGAGTTCCCGTGAATAAAGCCTTCTCTTGAAGCCTCAAACAATACTGTGGTCCTTCCCAGACGTGTTCTACACTAGACCTTCCCTTAGCCAAGGGGCAGTATGGGACCAACACACCGTTAGATGGGTACCTGGCCATGCCCACGATACGCCTCCCGCATAATCACACAAACGGTAGAATCCGAGCACCCCGAGGCTCTCCACAAGTGAGTCCTTAGCTAATTTAGTCAACTAGGGCTTGCCCCCATTCCACCCATGTGGCTGCGGGCATGACCAGTACCAAAGGCTTGCAAGTGTTAAGTCCTTAGAGTGTACCAGGGCAAGACTACCCGAAAACCAAATCAACACTCCCAATGCCACATCGCCCACTGATTACTTCTGCCACATGCCCTACTAAAATCAAGTATCAAACTCCTCAACTTGATTACCATGCACCACGTGCCATCAACTTCACATGATACTTTTCCAAAACAGGTTCACATATCATTAAGTCCATATTAGCATTTGATTATCCAAAAATCATAGCAGGAGCACGTAGAGTGTGCTCCAAGTAAAGATATTACAACGACACCTAAACTCTATGCAGTACTTTAGTAATGTCCAACTAGTAAAACTATTACAACTAGGGTGATTAAAGTTGTCATGGTATTACTTCTAGGGTAATCAAGGTGTCATATAGCAAATTGGTATTTATCTAACCCCCTTGTTTAAACAAAGTATCTTTCTAATTGAACTAGCATGCACAGTTTAAATCAAAATAGATTTCTGAAATAGGATCAATATGGTCAAAGCATAATCTCTGCCTTCTGTGGCATTTGCTCTTTATCTTGAAAGATCCTGCAGTGTCATTACTTCTCCTTCGAATTCCTCCGGCATTTCAACGCTTCACTCGTAAAGCGTGCAAATAGCAAATACACAACAAACACTAGGCAAAAAGATCCTAAAACTCCAAATAAAATCCATAAACAGAGAGAACATAATTTTCTGGATTTTTAGAAACTCGAATCGTTTCAAATCCGAGTTAAAAATGCAAAAGTTATGATTTATTAAAGTTTAAATAAATACTAAATAATATTATAGAGAAAAACTTTCATTCAAAAATTAGATAAAATTCATATTTAGGTAGATCTTAATTTTATACAAATTTAGAAATTTGAATCAAGCTCAAATCGGAGTTGAAACGCAAAGTTTATAAGCGCTTAAAGTTTGAATCTAAATTTGAATCAACATTTCGAATTAATAAATCATTTTCTTTTCGGAAATTAATTATTATACTAAAGATGGGACACGCGTGGCAGCTCCGATTGACATGCTCGATGCCGCCGGTCCATGGGCCTTGGCCCACGCCGTTTCCCGTCCACGCAGGACTCGGCCCACGTCTTCCACGCGGAGACCGGCGGCGGGGCCCACTTTCGTGACGCTCATCACGGATGGCTGGGCCGTCACTTATAGTTGACAGTGGGGTCCATCAGGACGCCGCGGGTGATGGCCGCTATCGGTTAGCCAACGCCATGTTTCTTCCGCACACGCTGGCCTCACAGAAAGTCAATGTATTACACGCACGCAAGTATGCGTGATTTGGCAATGATCGCTACGGGTCCAACTTCCCGACACGCGTGGCAGCACCCTCGCCGCTGGTTTGAAAATCAACGGCGCTGGATTGGATCTGTGGTTAACGCTTTGAAACTACTCTCTCGATGCTCACGGGCCGCTCAGATCTAGACTTGACGGTCCAGATCTAATCTCATAACTGTGACCCATCACTAAAGACGTATGGCGATAGTGAACTGCTTGGATCTTGATCCAACGGTCCCGATCTAATCGGGTTTGGGAACACGTGGATCTCACCTCAATTGCTCGATCTGGACTGACGTGTCTCTCCGAGCTCGCACGGCGATGGTTTCACTTGGCCGGCTACCGGGCTTTGATTTGAGCCGGAGACGATGACTACACTTACGCACGCACGGGCTTCTCCGGGCGAGATGAAACCTCCCTTCGGTGCGCCTCGTCTGCGGACTTTGATCCGGGCTCCTTCGGCGGAAGACGACGGACGACGGGCGGAAAACGGGCGCAGAAACTGGGTGAGCGGAGGGAAGAGGGATAACTCCCGGCGAGCGATTGCGGCTCAACGGGCGGCGGCTCAGGCGAGATGGCCTGGGAACGTGGGTGCGCAAGGATGAGGGCAACCGGGGACGCCTCATGCTTTAAATAGCCTCGGCGCTCGTGCCCTAGACGGAAACCCAGTTCGCTACTTATGGGCGGGCGCGGGCGGGCGGAGTCCGGCCGGACTCGGCGAAGTAAGACGCATTTAAATCGCGGCTGCCTGGTCGGGCATTACTGATGCCATTTATCAGATGGGCGCGATCGGATCCGGGGCCGGAGCATAGCTTAACCGGAGACGCCGACAACACCTCGGGCCGCTGGATCTTGATCCAACTTGGCCGACTGATTAGGGGTTAGGAGCGGTTTGGTCGAGCCACGTGAGTTTCCGTCGGACTCGAACTCGAGTCCGACTTCCGCAGTTTCTGGTCGGAATGAACAAGAATCGACCTTATTGTCCTTTTCCAGCGAATTAATATTTAAAATAATTCCTAGAATTCACTGACCATTAAAAATAGCAAATGACTTTAAAATTCCAGAAAATTCGAAAATATTTTGGACTATTTTGGACTCAAATAAAATATTTCCAATAAAAATTTATTTGCAAATTTAAATTCTTTAATTATTTCAAAAATGGAATAACTTCAAATAAATTCCAAATAAACCCTAAATAAATTTGGTAGGGTGTAATTCCAAAATTCACTTAAGTGCTAAATCACACATGAATTTAAGAATAGCAAAAATTTTGGGGTAAATACATAATGACAACACGGGGCAAGGAGTCCTCGCAGAGACATACCAAGGCCTGGCCTGATGATGGGCTCGCCACCTTCCAGTCGAGCATGGCCGAAGTGTCGAGGGCGCTGTCACGACCTTCCCGCGAGCCCTTGATTGGTACTTCACGGAAATTCCAGAATCCTCTAGGTTTTCTTCCTAATTCTCTACCGCAGAGGGGTGGGGCGAGCCAAGAAGATAGGCTCCGTGCGCCTGGAGGTGCCGAGTGGTTTGGCGGTGAGAACCCTCGACTATTTACGCTTTGCCACTTATGGGTCCGGATTTCCTGGCCGGACGGGATTTTCGTTCCCTACTCGGCGCTTTAGAGCACGAGACAGTACCCTCCGGACAAGGCAAGTAGGAGTCACAAGTGATTACTGCTCTGCCGGAATTTCATCACACAAAGGCTGGGTCTCCTCAGAGAGGAAAGGTTCTTAGGCTGCTTGAGATGAAGGTCAAAGCCCCAAATGGAAAACCTCGACTCGGGAGAAGATCGTGGAGACTCCACTGCCGCAGCCTATCAAGTCGGAGGAAGATCTTGGCACAAGCTCCCCTACCTGGCGCTAACCTCGGACGATCGATTTCGGGCCGGCAATGAGATTTGTGATTCGAGGGGATTCGTATGCGGGACCTTAGCCAGATGGTAAACACAGAGGCAAGGGCGATCTCTTCTTTAGATGTGTTCAAAGCTCTCACTGCGGGAGATAATTTAGTCCTGTGTTCTTGGATATATGAGCCTTGTCCCCTTTTCTTTTTTCCCCTTCCTTTTATATCAGGGCAAGGATATACGATTTGTGCCGGGCGCCACCGCCCCAACATGGTGGTTTCATGAGTACACATATTTTGTCTCTTATCGGCTTGGCTCTACTACGCCTTGGAGAGGTAGTTGTGTTTTCTCTTTACCCGCTACCGACACGCAAAGTTCGGCGCCATGTGCTTTGCAGTGTTTCCGGCCGTGATGCTTCGCTTTCTGGTGCTGTCTGGCATGGCAATGAAGCTTCACAAGGATCGACTTAGCTTTGGGGAATAAGCTCTAGACATCCCCTGCCCATCGTGGCGCTCTGCCCCGCTCATTGCCCGCCTTCTGGCCTGGCTGGGTAGACTCCTACTTCATGGGCCTCTTTATCTCAGACATCCCACACTCAACCTCGACAGATTTTCAATGATTAGATAATTTAATTAATTTCTATAAATCTAAATAATTCCCGAGAAAAATAGCAAAATAATTTAAAAATTCTGTAAAAATTCTCGAAAATACTTTGAGACATTTCTGGACTCAAATAAAATATTTTCAACAAAGTTTTATTTAAAACTTTTAATTCTTTAATTATTTTAAAAAGGAATAAATTCAAATTAAATCCAAATAAATTCTAGAAAATTCCAAAAATTCACAAAAGTGCAAAATAACATTCAAACTTATGAAGAGCAAAAATTAGGGTGTTAAGTAAACCTCACCTTAATAGAATCTCGCCCTAAGATTCTGTGGCTTAATAAAGAATAGGTTCTGGAACTCTTTTGTCAAATCCTTCCTCATCTCTGGAGTTGCTTCTGGTCAGACAAGCACTCCAATCGAACTCGCAGTAAACGTATCGATGATTTCCTCGTGTCTCGATCCATGGTGTCCAAAATCTCGACGGGTGCTCCTTTGTAGGTCGATCTTCCTCGCACTCGATCGCCAATTCCAAGGGTGTTTGCTCGCCCCCGGGCACTGGAGACACTTCTCCAACCTGTGGGACACGTGGGAACACAATGCCATGCACTCTCGCTAAAGATGATGGCAACTCCAACTCAAGTAAATTCTCATCACAATAAAATTCAAAGAATCAAGATATTGCTAAAAGTAGTTTCCTTTGGCATTGAACCTCTTAACTCCCTTTGGAGGTGTAACTCGAGGTATACAAAATCTTTCTGCCTACAAAACTCAGTCCATGTAATTATTTGCCAGAGTTTTGTCTCGATTGGGCTATCTTCAATCCTTCTTCGTATCATGGCAATCCGCTTCTTCAGCTTCTAAAGAATGTCCGGCCTAAAGATTACCTGGGCGCTCACCTGTTGTGATGCCTTAGAGAGCAGAGCGATTCTAGGGTTCCTTTTCCGGTTTTGTTTCGGAGAGGAATGAAGGATTTGTCGGGGATGAAATAATTGAACATCCGGCGATGACATTATTAAATTTGGAGTTGTCAATAGAAACAGCTAATCCGAGGAAAACCTGGGCCTGGCTGCTAATCCTCCCTATAATTTCTCTCTCTTTCCCCTAGTGGGCCTACCACCATATAAAAAGGGTGTCACTCTGGGGCAAAGCTCCCAGGGCACCCCCTTCCTCCCTAGCAGCCACACTAATTTCTCCTCTTCCTCCTTGCGTTGGTGGCTCAAGATCCACCGCGAAACGCCGAAGGAGCGTTTAGCGAGAAGAGGATCCAGGAGTATGGAGGACGAGCAGATTTCCGCTTCTCGGAATCGTCATGCTTTTCTGTGGGTTCTCAAGGGGCAGAGGAACTCAAGGTAAAATTCTCAATATTTTACCCCTGTTCTACCTAGGGATTAGGAGAGTGTATTAGATCTGGTGGGTAGTGTTTTAGATGGATCTTGATGTGGGGAAAAGGGGGTAGATGTTCATGTGGTGCTGTTTTTGGAAGGGGAGATTGTGCAGCGCGGATTATTTCTGCATTTTACGTGGCATAGATGATTTTTCCTGCAAAACCCATATAACTAGAAAGTTCTATATAACGTCGAGATCTATCTTATGTAATTTTTTCAGAATTTTTGGGGCGTGGGTCTGAGAGTTATCGCTGTTGTAAGATGACAGACAGAATCTGAAAATAAGATTTTGTCCACTGTGTTGGACGTTTGTTTAGGCATATTTAACAGTGGAATTGAAATTTGTGATCTTCTATGAAAGTTGTAGATCTCGTCAATATCTAGCTACTGTATTTTTTTTTGTGGGCTTTTATGGATCTGTATAAAAAAGATATGAAATTGTGAAGAGAGGGTGATGCTGCTTGACTCCGGACAGATTGGGGTTTTTGGCGCTAAGAAGGGAACGGGATTAGGGGCGTGGTGTTCGAAAGTTGTGTGATCATTTGTGATGTCGTTATGTACTGAAATAATACTTGTACAGGTGGTGCCTCTTCTGGACGCAACTAGGTTCGGCCATCCACGCTGGTAAAGGCAAGTGGAAGTAGCGGCCCTGGCTAAACTATAACTCGCTATTTGCCTGCTCTTCACAGTAAACCTTAATTGCAGCACACCTCCATGGTTTAACTACTTGTTTATGAGATTACAATATCCTATCCTGCATTATGATGTGGTTGTTTGGCTTTTGAATCATGAGGTAGAATGAAGACAGCATGTTGTTTCGCAAGATGAATTGGGGAGATATTCTCATTCCCAATGATGTTCGTGATTCTATCCATAAATATTTGATGGTATGCAAGCATGTGAATTCAGAGTGGGAAGTTATGGAATGCATTTATGCATGAAGCATTAACTGCATAATCATGCATTGGAAGTTTGTCGACGCTACAGGCGTATGGATTTCCAGGCTCGTGCAGTAAATAACACCGTGTGTTCCTTAGAAAGGGCACGTGGAGGAGGATCATGGCATAAGCATGTGCACAATTGTATGCATTTTAATGAGGCTTGCGTGGACTCTATAATGTGGTATTGGACATGAGGAATTTGGTATGCTAGTTTTAATGTGTGGTCTGTGTTATTCGCTAGAAGTTGTTCCGCTTGGTAATGAGATTACCTAACTTCACCCCTTGTTATTTTGTTGTTTCTTGTGTAGTTCTCATGAATCGTAAGCTTGAAGGGTGGGCTTAGTAGCACAATCAACCTCCTGGGGTCATCACGAATCACTATGGACTAGTGCATTTAATAATTCATTAGCTTCGTTGAAATTTTATTAATCATAGACTGTTGATGTCCTCTCTTGGAGCTAGTTTTACGCTTATGTTTGAAACATTGATTTAGACTTGTTATCTCTAGTATTGATGCTTTTATGTTATTCTGGCTTATAATGGTTATTATGAATCTTGTTGTCGCTCGTTTTGTCTCTAATTTTAGGAGAGATGCTGTTAATTTAGGTTGTACTGCTTTAGATTTGTAGGGTGTTACAATAGGTATCGAGCAAATGAAGGTTCTTTGGAATGTCTATTTTTAGTGTCATACTATAGGATACAACTAAAACAAAGAGATGTGGAATAACTTAGAAACATGGCCTAGGTTTTAATCTACAATTTTGTTTACAGGATATAAATATTAAAACTTGTGTATGGGGAATCACTAATTTAAAATTTGACACACATGGATGCACAAGAGGAAAGGGTATAGACAAGGTTGCCTTATGCTTAAAGGTTGAATTTAAGCTTTGTTGTTGAATGCTACTTTTGATGATGTGTATACTGCCATATTTATGATAGATTTGACGAGTTGCTTCATCGTGATAAAGTGTGGTTGTGGTACGGGTGGTTTCGCTCACCTTTTGTTTGTAGTGGTGAGGCTGCGGTTTTGACGGCAGATGCCGTAGAGTCACCACCGAAGAACTATTATGCCCCTCAGAGAAAGAGTACGATCCGTGTCTCGTCAGAGATCGGGTAGTGACTGGAGTCAAATAGCAGAGGTTATGATGGATTCCTTCGGATGTTCTTTACCGTGTCGACGTGTCGGTTTTGGCTTGGCTTTCGGGTATGTGGCTGGTTCTAAAACCGAGGAAAATGCTTAGTTTTGGAGCACTCACTGATTTGTCCTTTGGCGGTTTGTGGTTTTATTTCCTTTGAGTGAAGATACGTATAAGAGTTCTTACGCTATGCGCTGCCTTTGGTCACACTTTTGCTTTGGCACCTGATTTATTGTGATGGAGACTCGTCAGTTGGGAGGAAATTTCTGTGGTTGCTGGTTTCCGATTTTTTAAAAAGAAGGGGTTGGAGTTTCTCCCGTTGCATCAAGTCGAGTGTGGAGCTAAGTTTGAACCTTTATCGGAAAATTTTAGTTGGACATTTGGTCTTCCTTGTAGCATCTGTCTTCCTTTGTGGAAAGTGTAGGTTTTGGATTTCTCTTTAAGAGTTTTGGCTACTATGATTGGACATTTGGAGGGTTTGAGCTCTCTTGCATTTATGTTTGGATTTTTCTTTTCTCCTTGCCTCTAAAAGAAGTAGAAATTTTTATCGGTGTTTGTTCTTGATCTAGAACTGTGTTTGTTTTTTGAATGTTTGGGATTGCTCTCCTGCTCTGTCGAAGGGCAGGGGTGACCCATGACTGTTTAGAAATTTTGAGGTCCGGTGGTTACATAGTATGTAATAAATGTGGTTTATGGAATGATGTACTTCTAAGTTAATTTGTGAGTTGAATCAATTAAAATGTAATTGTTATCTTTAGCTTGAGATTAAATACACTTCTAGTATTGTAGATATTGCTCTATAGCGAGTAATGATTGAATGTATGACAGTGCATGCTTAGGATTTATTAGATTATTTTAATGTGCCTCTTTAACTATGGACAATGCTTTAAAGCTTTAAATCTTGATGCGTGAGTTGTAATATTACTTACGATGTAAACTAACGTGAAGGTAATAGAAAATTAGTGGGTTATTTAGAGACATTTTTTAATAAGGCCGGTAGAACAATTTAATTGTAATGGTGGATCAATGGAGTATTGTTAAAGAAACGATGTCAGTTACTTAAAGATGTTCTAATTTAATCGTGTTATAAAGTGACTTTAACTTGGAAATTGATTAGAGTTGATATTTATGACGTTGCAAACTATTAGTAGATTCTAAGCATGCAGTTGCGCTCCAATAACGCTAGATTTCCATATCAATTGGGAAGATATAAGTTTTTGCCATTGCCGTAAGAGCTGGTGATGATTTCACCTATTCAGTTCACTTTTAAAAAAAGGCCGAGTATGTCTTGGAGTGGTAATTTTGCTATAACCTGTAGTATAGGGTAGTTAAAAAAATTAAATTAAAAAAATTTCAAATTTAATTTAGCGCTGTTGTTATAAGAGCTTTGGATAGCGAAATTATTCAATCTATTTTACATAGTTGGAGTATGTTGTGTAGTGACAGCTTTGTCATAGCTCTATGGATAGGGCAATCAAAAGTAATGGGTGTTGTTTTATAATTGTTAAATGGTTGATATTGGATGACTCAGTAGTGGTGGTAATCGATTAGATTAATTGTTGAAAACCTTTGTTAAAATGGTGGAAATTGTAATACGTTGTGATGGAGTGAACTGTGTGATAGTTAGCATGACGCATGATTTTGGGTTCTGTAATAAATGTATGTTTTAAACTTCTATTTATGATTGCGCTCAGTTGAGATAATATTTACTTGTTGAGTCATCTTTTAGGTGAACAAATGCATTGTCTAGATGTTGACGCCAGTATGTAGTATGGAATTGAGTAGGTTCATCAAGGCCGAAAGACTTGTTGAAGTAATCGCTTTCTTCAAATTTAGAATATGATGATATAGGTTAGGCTGCTCCGTGGGGATCTTGACAGAGGTAGTGTTGGTTGGATGTGTTTTTGATAAGCACTCAAGTAGTCTATTTATAATTGTGGAAAAGGTAATAAGAGTAAGAATTTGTTGTGTAGCTGTTGTTAAATCGATGGGCCTTCTCAATGAGTAAATAGGGAATATTGAAATCTAAATGGTATGGGTAGTGGAATGCTACAGATGGCGTGGAGTTATGCTGAACTTATGTTTAAAAATTCATATGGATTGGTTTGTTTGTTTTGAGATTTGGGCTGAATACTTTCGTCAAAGTATTCTTTAGCTGTGTTTCAAAGAGTTTCCTAAACTTAGAATGATTCTCAGCCAAATGTAAGGCTAATTTTGAGGCTTAAAAACAAGCGATAAAAGAATGATCAACCTTGGAAGTAATTTCTATAGGAGATTTTGGAATGTTATTCTATTAAATATCGGGCGTATTCATCTATCTTTGATATGAAAACTAGCTTAAGTTATGAATGCAACATTTATGCACCAAGGATGTATGCTTTGACTGTGTCCGTAGTTTTCAAGGTCGAGTTATTTGCCATTGTTGATCAAAAAGAAGTAGCTAATCCAATGTGTATTTGGAAATTCTTATGATCCGAAATATTTGTATTTCTATTTTGGGCTAGGGTTGTGTTGTGGTGGGAGGTGTTTGATAGCTTTTGTTGTTTAGAGATTTATTTCTTCCGGGTTTTGATATGAATGATATTCGTGGTTGAAATAATTTTTTTTTCGTTGGGAAGTGAGTTTGGTTCCTTTTAAGGAAAAAGAGATGTGTGGTTGTGTGGAAGCATTTAATTTCTCTTGATCGGTTTCTTTCTCCGAATGGCTCTTGGCCTTGGATAAGTGGTGAGATGATTTGTTTTGGTAAAAGTGAAATGCATTTGCAGTAAGACTTCATAAGCTTCTCTTTTGAATAGAGCTTCTCCTAAGCAGTAATTTTTTTTTGGTGGTTTTGGCTCTATGGAGTTCTTCTGCCAAGTTGAGTTCCCAGTATGTGAATTTCAAATTTTGGTTTAAAGGTGGTGATTGTCGTTCGCTGTGTTAGTGAGAATTAAGATTTCTTTTACGCTCAAGCTTGGGGTAAGAAAATGAATGTTTATGTTATGGTTGAGTTTATTCATGGATTGTACTCTTGCCCCTGGTCCTTCGGTGGAAGAATGTAGGCTAAACCTTCTTACAAGGGAAAACTAGTGTGGGTCACGATCGAAGTAGTTTAAAAGGTGCCGAAGAGTAAAGTGAAGGTTAGTATGACCCAATTCAAACCTTTTGGAGAATTGTTTTCATTGATGTACCTCGGTGGGGTTAAGAATTTAGTAGTGGACAACTCGGAAGTTGCAGGTAATTACATTAATTTTTGAAACTTTTGTCGCTAAGGTTCGAAAGGAAGTTTGTGTCAACCGTAGATTGTGTTCCTATTGTTATTGTTTCTGATTTACTGACCTGGTTGTAAGCAGGCTATCTCCTCACGTTGGTAAGTGGGTGATATTGGTTCTTTTTTGTAAAAGATCAATCACTTGTAGGAGATAGGAGTTTGTGTTTCTGGGCTTGATTTAGAGACTTACCTAGAGCGTTGTGTCTCACATGGTTCAAGGCGCGCCCGGTAATGCGACGCGGTTAACCTGGTGTGGGAGAGGAGTTGAGATTGGAATGCTGGAGTTTCATGATCGGGTTGAAGAGAGAAGTGGGAGTTGAGATTCCTGTGATCGATACCAGATTCACCTAATAGGTGTCCTTTATTTAATAGGGGAATAGTTCGTGTTAGTGTCCAATGAAAGATTTGTGGACCAATTAGTCTGAAAGCGGGATGCAAACTCCTGGGAACTTGAGGACCAGATGCGAAGAAGTATCCTACACTCTTCGAGGATGCCGAAGGTAAAGTGTTGATTTAACATTTTGCCTTCCTTTTTTGCTGTCAATTGAGTTAAAGAGGAGTAGATTCGGGACTAACTTTAAGGAGGGAGAATGATGCCCAGGAGCCGTGCAGCGATTCTAGGTTCCTTTTCCCGGTTTTGTTTCTTCGGAGAGGAATGAAGGATTTGGTCGAGGATGAAATAATTGAAGTTTATCCTAAGATATTAATATTAAATTTGAGTTGTTTCGCCAGAAACAAAGTCAAGGGCCGAAAACTCCGGCCTGGCCGCTGCTTAATCCTCCCACCTCTCTCTCTTTCTCCTAGAGTGGGCCTACCCACCATATAAAAGGGGTGTCACCTCCCAAATGTGCCTCTAGGGCGCCCTTCCTCCTAGCAGCCACCTGACACACCTCCTCTTCTCCTCCTATGCGCAGTGGCTCAAGATCCACCGCGAACGCCGGCCGAGCAAGCGAGAAGAGGATCCGTGGAGGCGTGATATGACTGAAAGTGTATTCGCTTCGGGAATCGCCGCTGCTGTGGGGTTCTCAAGGAGAACTCAAGGTGGTGCCCCTTCTCGGACGCAACTAGGTTCGCCATCCACGTGGTAAAGGCAAGTGGAAGTAGCGGCTCGCTAAACTATAACTCGCTATTTGTTTCACAATATAAACCTTAATTGCAAAGACACCTACATGGTTTAATTCCATTTGTTTATGAGATTACAATATCCTATCCTCGCATTGTGATGTGGTTGTTGGCTTTTGAATCATGAGCAAGAATGAAGAAAGATGTTGTTTGGTAAGATGAATTGTGGAGATATTCATCTCAATGATGTTCGTGATTCTATCCATGTTATTTGATGATATGCAAGCATGCAATTCAGAGTGGGAAGTTATGAATGTACTTATGCATGAAGCATTAATCGCATAATCATGCATTGAAGGTTGTCGACGCTAACAGGCGTACCGCGATCGGCAAGACAACACCGTGTGTTCCCGAGAAAGGGCAATTTGATGAGGATCATGGCATGGGCATGTGCACAATCATATGCATTTTAATGAGGTTGTGTGGACTCTATAATGTGGTATTGGACATGAGGAATTTGGTATGCTAGTTTTACTGCGTGGTCAGTGTTATTCGTTAGAAGTTGTTCCGCTTTGGTCCGAGATTACCCAATCTCACCCCTTGTTATTTTGTTGTTTTCGTGTAGTTCTCGCGATGAAGCTCCAAGCTTGAAGGGTGGGCTTAGTAGCACAATCAACTCTCCGTCATCACGAATCACATGGACTAGTGCATTTAATAATTCATTAGCTTGCTGAAATTTTATTAATCATAGACCGTCATGATGTCCTCTTGAGTCCTGCTTTTACGCTTATGTTTGTTTTCCGTTGATTTAGACTTGTTATCTCTAGTATTGATACTTTTATGTTATTCCTGCTTATAATGATTATTATGAATCTTGTTGTCGCTCGCTTTGTCCTAATTTTAGAGAGATGTCATGAAATTTTCTTGTACTTACTAGCGCTTTAGATTTGTAGGTGTTGGGTGGTTTAGATAGGCATTGGAAAGGCTTTGTTACTTTACACTCGCTTTGTGGTGTTTGACTTGTGATCTTGAGGGTAAAGTGTATAACCTTTGGCAGAGTGTAAAATCCTATTCAAATAGCCGTGTCCGCTGCATTGACATTGCTCTAGAATTACAATCAAGGGTTAGACTTTATGAAAATGAACTTGGCTTTCATGGATACTTGGGTGGAAATGACCATCTACTTCCCTTTTAAGCATTTATTCCAAAGATAATTCAGTGAGAACGCTAAAGAGCGCGATCCAGTCAAACACTTTTGGGTGTAAACTCATACTCACAACACAAAGTGAACAAATTCAACAAAACCAAAGATTGACACCAATCACTACAAGTTTAGGGAAACTCTGAAATACAACATAAGGAATACTTTGACCAAAAGCATTCAACCAAGATAGCAAACAACCAAACTAGTCCAAAAGGTTTTAAACACCAGCTTAGCATAAATACAATCATCTCTAGTGTTCCACTACGCTTTCCATTAAAGACTTCAAAATTCACTACTTACTCATTGAGAAAGTCCAACCGGATTTAACAAAATGTACATAACAATTTCGTTCTCTAGTAACCATTCCCAACACTTTTAATTAAGGTTTATGCTGCTTATCAAAAAGGCACCCAACCAAGACTACATTGACATGATCCCCACGGATCACCAAATCATAATACATCTTATTCTAAATTTGAAACATAGTACTTCAACAAATCTTTCAGCATGATCAACCTATAAATTTCATACCACCTATATGTCCACGTCTCGACAATCGAAACTTATTCAGTTAACCAACGACTTTCAACATGTAAATATTATCTCTACAAGACAAAGTTCGTAACTATGATTCTAAGACATACATTCATTAAGGATAAAATTCCACATCATGTTAATTATCCAAGGTTCACTCCATCACAACATGTTACAATGTCCTTCATTTTAATGATGGTTCTTCAACGATTAATCTAAACAATTAACACCATTTCTAAGTCATCATTATCGATAAACAGCATAATCATCAAACCTTAACATTGCTTTTAGTTACCCTATACATAGGTTATAACAAAAATTGCCATTACACAACATTCTCCAACTATTAAAATAAATTTGATAAGTTAGACCATCACAATGCTCTTAAAATATCGTCAAACCACAAAACCTACATCTTTCCATTTGACATCAATACTAGCATTTCAGGAACACCACTGCGTACTTCCAATTATGATAATAGTTTGCAACAACAACATAAATAGCAACTCTAATCAACCTCCAAGTTAGGGTCACAAGCCAGCAAGATTAAATTTCTCTACTAACACATTAAGTTAGAACATCTTTAATAGTAATAGTAGTTTACATCATCTTAATGTTCTCACTACGCATCAAGGCTTAAAACTTTAACCAGTATCGAGGGTCATAAGCACTTTTAAAGAAAAGCGACAGATTCTAAACATATACATTAACATGTTTAATCATTCTCGCTATAGAGTACTCTACAACACTAGTGGCCTATTTATTCTCAAGCTAAAGATAACAACCGCATTGAATTGTTTCAACTCACAAATTAACTTAACAATACATCATTCCATAAACCACATTGGTACATACTACATAACAAGCTAAACAACAATTCTCACTAGTGACAAACAATTTCAGTCAAAAGACTACTTACTTTGTATGCAGCATTTTATTTTTTAAAAACTCAACCCAAATTCACAAGGAAACTTGACTCTCAAAATTGCAATGAGACAGACCCAAACTTGGTCATGCAAAAGGAAATTCTCCAAAACACTTTTCAATCTCAAAGACTCCCATAGAGGAAAATGGTTGAAAGACAATTTTCTTAAAAGGGAACCAAGCGATCAAGTAATCCTTTTCAAATAAAACCTTAACACCAAATCCCAAACTTTCACGAAACAAGAAGGGTTTTCAAAAATGATTTCTTAAACCAGTAAAATGACAAAATCAAAGACCACTTACTCCTACAAATCCACAGGACTTCAGCCCTGACAACCAGGTCTGGCGTAACGCCGCAATAACTCTTTTGACCTCGGAGAAAGACAAACACATGAATAAATTGAATGCTTCTCCCCCATAAAGCAATCAACAAACTAAGCATCAAAGCTGGAAAGGCGACCAAAAGAAGCGCAACACTAGACTCTTCTTCTTCGTCTTCAACCAAGGAAGACAAAACCACACACCGCATACGGAACAATCCGCGGAAATCCAATACCAACCACTTTTCTTTTGGTCTCAATCAACTAAAACAAAGAAAACCAACCAAGACCGACCACAGAATGATAAAAAACATCCGAAGGAATCCACCACCAATCTCTTTTATTTGACTCCAGTCAACTACCCGTTCTACGACATAAAGGGTAAGCACTCTTCCCCTACAGGGGTTAATAATTCTTCGGTGATGGCGTTAACTGGCCACACCATCAAACCACACCCTCACTATGAACAAAAAGAGGTGACCAAAACCCTTCGGCACCGCAACCCCACTTTATCACAATAACAAGAATAATCCAATCAATTCTCTCAATAACGTAGCAACATACATTATCACATAAAGCATTCAACATCAAGGCTTAAATATAACATTTAAGCGTAAAGCAACGATACCCATACCCTTTCCTACTGTGCATCCATGTGTGTCAAATTTTAAATTAGTTGTTCCACTTACACAAGTTTTACTGTTGCTATCCTAAGACAAAATTTTAAGTACAACCTAAGCCATGTTTCTAGGTTATTTCACATCAAAATTTTAGTTGACCCTATGGTATTTCACTAGAATACATGTTCCAAGGACCTACAGCCCGCTCTGATACCAACTGTAACACCCCGGCATCTAGTATGCAAGGATGTCACCAAACATAGACTAAACAACATCTAAATACCACAAATAATGGTAATTTACAGCAAAGGAGCAAATGCCTAAACCGAAAATTTCAGCAGCATCTCCTTTGTATTTCCATGGTACGGACCATCAACAATAATATCACAAGATATACCACAATGGGAAGCATCTAAACAACGATAACCGGTGACATAGCAACAATTTAAGTCTAGCATATCAAATTTATCCATACTATGATCTAAAACGAAGTAATGGATGTAACCAAGCACACAAGTAAGGCATACTCCAAGTTCTCAACGCATTAACTTATAATCACAACTACGAATGGCAAAAATTGTGTAAGTCTTAATGAGTGAAACTTTGTGAAGATGTGCCACTAAGCCCCTTTCCCGCATGCCGATTTCATGGTACCTAAAAACAACATAAAACACAAGTGTGAGTTCATCACTCAGCAAAGTGTATTGCAATGATACAAAAACAATAACAACTCACATACATACTTAATGCCATTCACATATCATGAGAATCAACCCATGAACTTCATTTATGCTCTCATATAACATCATCATAAACATATTTATATGCATCTCATAGAACATCATAATCATCTCATTAACCACTTCATTCATGCAATGCAATGCCATGCACATATCTCTTTGAAGCACATACCAGTATTGCCGAGTGCACACTCGTCGGCGTGCACCCCCTTTCCCCTTCCATCCCGTAGATGGGGGGTGCCTACTCGTACTGACTCGCTCCCATGCTCACCCGTGGATGGGACTACGAGGTAGGTCTTTCGTTTTCACTACGTGTGAACACAGAGGCCCGCATCAGCATGGGACGCCTCTTCCATTATGAATGCACATATGACATAACATGTAAAGATTGGCACAAACATTTAATACAACGCAATCATGATCAATATGAAATCATGTTCATCATGTCATAGGCAAACATTCATCTTAGTATCATATCATAAAGCAATTTGCATCTAACCAAGTCTAGCATCATTCAAAACGATACCCATTCCAATATACTTGCCTCAACCGTGGGCGACGGATTGGCGAGAGGATGAGGGCACTCTTGGGGTCACACCACCTGCACAAACATACCACACGCTCAAAACGTGTCCCCAAAATAGTACGCAAAAGCTCGTCTACCCCGATTTCACAAACTACTCCCAAAACCGAAAAACAGAGAATCTGTCCCGCTCGGACAGCAGACTTCAAACTATCATATCTTGAGTTCTAGGACTCCAAATCAAGTAAACGAGTACAGCATCGCGAAGCTTAGGAAATTTCCTAGCTTTTTCTAAATATTGGGAAAAGCTTATTCGGAATCTAAAATTGTTTAATCTACAAAATACTACGTTCGGTCCCAATTACGTCACAGATTTGAACCCGTTCGGTAAATCGAGCATAACTTTCAAACGGCTGGGCAGAATTGGACGTTCTTGGTGTACAATTAAAGGTATTGAGCCGACCAAATTCTGAGTCTAAAATCGCGAAAACTCAAACCCTAGGTCGAGTGCACAATCTGCCCGAAACAGAGAATTAAGAAACATCTAGTTTTCAACCAATCTACCCAATCAAATCACCACCACTTGATCTAAAAGCACGAAATCTACCTCTAGAACAGCACCTAGACCATCCCCAAGGATCACCCATTCCATACCTCTTCCCGTCGAACTACGAACGCAGAAATCCTTCCTCCCGAGCTCCCTGATCGTCCTCCTCGCGCCGGGACCGCCGGATCTCCTCGTCGCGGGGCTTCCCGATGGAGGGGACAACGAGTTGGCGAGTTGAGGGGCTCTCCTAGGCTAGCATGGAGGGTGGGGAGGAGAGGGAAGGGGTGGTGGCGCAAGGGGGAGGGGAGGAGGGGCGCATGGGTGGCGCATGGAAGGGGAGAAGGTGCAGCGGATATGGGAGGGAGAAGGAGGAGTTGGGGGCGTGTGAGACCCCGGATCAGCTATCCGAAATCTCCTGTGTATTTCTGTACTAGTCCCAGATTAGTAGCTAGTACACATAGTCAACAGTGATACGTCATTGCCAAACATAACGAAATTGTAATATAATAATAAAGTATGGGCCACATGGCCACTTATTACAATACTCAGTCACGAGACCGGAGACACGACAGCGGAAGCAAAAACGACAAAAAGGCGAAAACCAAAAACACCACAGGCGACGACGCGACATGCGACTAGCTATCTTGGCGATCTTCCTTGAATTCTTCGGTGTAGAACTCACCGTCTTCAGCGGCGTCCTGGTAGTTCTCTGATGACAACGGTTATGTAGCACGTGAGTACAAAAGTACTCAGCAAGTCGGGGAAAGTATGCATATGTAGGGCTTGACAAGGAAGGCTTAATATGGTTCTTTTGCACAAAGCCAAATTTCATTAAACCATACTTGCTAATAAGTTTCATAATTCATATTTTAGCAATTCTTTTTAACAATTGAATTATTTAATATGGCAGTGAAGGTTCTATCCACCATCACTAGTATAAGGCTCTATCCGCCATGAGTTTAAAAGATCGTGATTAATCATACATGACTCTATCCGTCATGACATAAAACAGGTTCAATCTACCTGGTTGGCTCAACCCGCCAATTCAACATCCGAGAGTTCTAACCACTCCCGAATCCCAAAACAAAACATCGTTTAGCTTGAAACCAAAACCAAAGTCTACCAGTATGAAAGCATTCTTTGCTTTGCCCTTGACCGTAGGCACGGTTATTCGAATAGTTTTAACTCTGCAGAGGTGTACAGCTTTACCCACAAGACATGATTATCTCTTATTGCCTCCGGATTAACACACTTCCTTTGGTGTGCCGGCAGAGAGATCATGACAAGGCCTTTACAATGTATACGCCTAACCCGACTCACCCGCTGAGGTTTCACCGTTGTTAGGGTTCTATCTACCCAGTACAGAAGCCCCCTCTTGCGCCGTGTGGGGAGTACAACTTGCCGCTATCTGGCACCCACATTCCACCAACTGGCGAGTCTAAGTTAGGTTTCTACAAATTATTTAGCCAGGTCGTACCATGTTAGACATGTGGTAGTACGGTTATGCTTACAATGGACAATCATAAGCGTCGGTCTTTAGTTGACTTGGGGCGACACTTGCACAATGCAACTAGTGCTCAATCCGCACCCACCCGACATTCCATTCCGCCCATGTCCAATCATTTTCCCTTTTCTTTTTATTTTAGAAAAACAGTACCCAAATCTTTATAACAATTCCCAAATCACACTTTAAATCATCATTTTTGTATAATCCCACCCATGGGTCATTTTCATCAATGTTGGCCCTAAGCAATTCTATCGTACTATTCAACAAAGGTCACCATATAAGGTAAACATGGCATAGCAAATGTCCTAGGGTTACAAGTAAACATGGATGGCAATAACAAAGGAGGTAATCGCAAATGGGATTAACTATTTATTTATATTTGACATACGATGATAAACATAGCATGCAAGTTTATAAAACCTTGTAAACACATTTGTAAACATAGGAGGTAATCGCGGCGGCCGGGCGTGGGGAACCGCAGGGCGGGGTCGGCCGGGCCGAGGAAGCCCCGAGGTGGCGCCAAGACCCGGCGGCTGGCAGTGTGGCGCGGGCACGGGAGGCGGCACTGGCGCCGGCGAGGGGGCGGGGCGGGGCCGGGCGACGGCGGCGGCAGCGCCAGAAGGGCGGCGACGGCGGCGATCGGCCTGCCGGCGTGCGCACGGGCACGGGCAAAAACAGAGCCCCAAGAAATTTCCAAAAAAGCGAAATTTTGCAAGAAATTAGATGATGACTACACAAATTAAATGGAGTATTAACTAGAGGACATCTAGAGGGTCTCGACATTGCAAGGAATTGAACCAATTCTCACCAAAGACGACGAATTTGACGAAGAACACGGGTTCCGCCGAAGCAACCAAAATGCGAAATTCGTCGCCAAATCTTGATGATACCTCAAATTGATGGATGAATTAGAATTTAGACCTCCGCACGATCACAAGGAAACAAACGGAGTGGAGATTGAACCACCGAAGAGGAAGCTATGACCAAGAACACGAAGAACACGATGAACAACGCGTTCTCGTCGGTTTTCTCGATCTACCGGGAGAATGAATGTGATAGGCAAGGGATGGGTGCTACCATCGGGAAGAGGGTTCTAACACAAAGCAATGAGAGGTGGAAGCACGCGAAACAAAGTTGAAACGGCCGATTTATTGCCATAATGGCCATTTTTGGTTTTGGAAGGATCGTTCAAATTCTAGCGAGATTTGGGGTTATTGATGGTGGGGGATGTCAAGGATTCATCGCTACGGATTCAACGGATCCGGCCGTTCGTTATTTTGACCATTATTGCAAGAGTTATGAAGGTTTGAATCCATGAACCTAGTATGGAAGTTCCTTCCCTTTCGCCTGGCAAAACCATCGTGCATGACCAAGGTTGAAGAAGATGCACTGTAGCACCTGCCACGTGGCGAGCTCCCATTGGCCGGGGATTACGCGAATGAACCGCCCTAGGGAAAAATTAGAAAAAATGGTCTAAAAATTCCAGAAAAATTCCTAGAACTATTTTGGAATATTTGGAACCCAATAAAATTGGTTTCGCGGAATTTGGATGAAATTTGTGGATTTGAATATTCTGGGGTGAATAGCGGGCATTAAATAAAAGTCGCGCGAGATAAAATACCACAGAGCTTCCAAAAATCTTGGGAAAATTCCCAAAATGTTTTTAGAATATTTGGGACCTAATGCAATAGGTTCCATGATTTTTGGAGCATTTTTGGACTCGGGTGAAATGTCGGGTACTAACGGGAATCTGGAAATTCGATTTTTTAAACGGAAGGAAATTGAATTCCGATTTTTTATAGGAAAGGATGCCAGGTTAATATAAACACCAAGAAAACTCCAATTTTTGAATTTACTTAATTTAAATTAGATTTTTCCAGAACGCGAAACTGAAGATGTTACAAACGCATGGGGAGGTCTTGGGGCGCTCTAGGGCAGGGTGGCTGCCCCCTCCTCCCCACATGGGCCAAGAAGCCTCCACCTCAGGCCCAAAAAGATCCCCCAAGGCCCAAGTTTCCCCCAGAAAGGCCCAAACAACCGAAAACGGCCCGGAAAAGCGCTATAAAGTTGTACCGAAAAGCCGAAATATATAATGTCACACTTTATAATATCACATTCTCTATTCTTACATCCTATAATGTCACAGTGAGGGGCGCCATGGTTTTGAGAGAAGGATGCCTTGCCCTTAGGGGTGGCAACGGGGGCATTCCCCGCCGGGGAGTGCCTCCCCATCCCCGTCCCCGCGACCCGAAATTTTCCCCGTCCCCGTCCCCATTCCCCGTCTCGGGGGAGAAAATCCTCCCATCCCCATCCCCTGCTCGGCACCCCTGGGGACCCATCCCCGCGAAAATTTCACACAAGAGAAGAGCTCTTGTAGCCATTTTAACTATAAAATGATATCAATAGGCATGGAAAAAAAGAATGCATGCATTCATTCAATATTATGTTGTCCCGTTTATGAAAATGTGAATATGATGAGCTAAAGAATATGTTTGCAATCTAACAACTAAAGTGGACTAAACTAAATTCGGATCCCCAACCGGGTCCCCGCGGGGAAAAAAATTCCCCGTCCCCGTCCCCGCCATCCCCGACGGGGGAATAATTTTCCCCGTTTCCATCCCCGCGGGGGACGACTTCTTCCCATACCCGTCCCCTAATAGAGGAATTCCCCGCCGGGGATCGGGGAATGGGTCCCCATTGCCACCCTTACTTGCCCTAGACAGTTAAGGACTTCACCTTGCAAGCCTTTGAACTGGGCCTTTCGTACAACCACATGACTAGAGTGGGACGGTCTCAGTTTAGTAGGATTCTGAAATCTTACCTTTGATACCTCAGGGTGACAGTTACGTCGGGGTAACTGAGTGGGGGAGCGTACCGGAGCTACGGCTTGGTACCCTATCCAACGGTGATTGTCGGTCCTACACTTCGATCCTTCGTGGGGGAAGTGGTAGTGAAGGCAATACCGGAGAGGGTCATAGGTGGAGATCGAGGTTTTCGAAAAGCTTTGTTATGATCACTCATTCGCATACTCTTGTATGGCGATTCACGACTGACGTGGTGAGTTGATTATATCTTGTGGGTAAAGTGTACAAGCTCTGCAGAGTGAGTCAAAACTATTCGAATGGCCGAGTCCACGGTACTGGATAAAGCTCGGGGATTACAGTCAAGGGTTAGACTTTCCAAAATAAAAATGTGGGAAGGGTGGCTGTAGGCCAGAGATAACTGCTGAAGTGATTTAGGGCTTTGTGTCAAACTGTTTGGAAAAGATATTGATAACTTATTGTATAATATGGTTTTACCGCTTTTGAATCTATTAAGATTATTTAATCAAGGCAAAATGTTGTTTGATGCAAAACAACCACTTAAGCCATTCCTTTGGAAGAAGTCATGCATATAGTAATAGGATTGCACCCCTGTGCATGACTTGCTGAGTATGTTGTATACTCACCCTTGCTTTCAACACAATCATCAGTTGAGGAGAAGACTAAAACTTCGAAGGAGGTGAAGTTCCACGAGGTGACGATTATCTAGGAGTTGAACCTTATCAGTTGCCTGTGGCATATTGATGGGGGTCACTGTCGTTCTTCATTCCACTGCTGATTTTTTTTTCACTTTTGTTATTGTAAGCCCTGCGTGGCAGACTATTTGTAAGGTGACCTTAAGGTCATGTAACCAGTTTACTTAATGTTTGAAGTACTTTATATTATTATTTCCGCTGTGTATGGATGTGATATTCATCCCTGTTATTACTGTGTGCGCTAGCGTGATCCTGGACTAGCGCATAATACACAGAGGTTCCGGATTTGCAGATTCGGATCCCGACCGAGGTGGTATCAGAGCCATACTGACTGTAGGTCTTGACCCTAGATAGATTGGTCGTTTTTAGGAGCTTCAAAATTATTTTCTAAAGAGAAAACTTATCTTGAAAGAATAATATGCTCTTGACTTATCTTATTCTTCTATTCTCTCCTCTTTGCTAAAACTTCTATCCTTCCCTTCGGTTTAAATGGAAATCTTACCTGAGTCGTTTCGAATAGTTAACAATGTTTCACACTTAAGGAGAAAGTACTGGATTTTGTTGCCGCCCCTGAAATCGTGAAGCAAGGAATCATCGAGCTTGAATTGAAGTGGATCGATGAAGTGTTCCAGAAGCTTGAAGAACTAGTACTTTAGTCGTCAGTTGAGACTCGTGTGTGAGAGTCGCGTCTCTTAAGATAGGAGAGTTACCCTTTTAGCCGATAGATTATTGTGTGCTTAGGTTAATTTGGTTTGTCATTGATTGCTGGGTGTGCAATATGCGTTGCATAGCTTTTAGGTTTTTGTAAGCAACCATACCAAGTTATTAATGTTATGTGCTTGGGTTTTTGGGTTAAACCTGTTCCCCTGCACTAGGATTCTTGAAGCTTACCTCTGCTCTCCTCTCTCAACTAAACCTTGGTGTGTCAGCAGATGGAAGGGATCGACCACAACAGTGTTCCTGAAGCAATTTCTGAAGTCATGATCATTTCAAAAATTGGATCAATTAAGTTTATAGCACCAAAAGTGAGTGGTAATACAATGGAAGCAACTCGCTCAAAGGAGTCAGATGATTTTACGCAAAAGGGAAGCTCGCCCCAAGATATGTTAGACCGTTCAAGATCCTGAGACGAAGAGGTGAAGTAGTTTATCAGCTGGAGTTGTCGCAATCACTGGCAGGAGTGCATGATGTTTTTCATGTCTCACAGTTGAAGAAAGGTTTGCGAGTGCCTGAAGAACAAGCACCGCTGGAAACCACCGATCTGCAAGAAGATTGGTAATACAATGGAAGCAACTAAGTGAGTGGTAGCACTTAAGTTTATTGATCCAATTTTTGAAATGAAGAGGTGAAGTAGTTTATCAGCTGGAGTTGTCGCAATCACTGGCAGGAGTGCATGATGTTTTTCATGTCTCACAGTTGAAGAAAGGTTTGCGAGTGCCTGAAGAACAAGCACCGCTGGAAACCATCGATCTGCAAGAAGATTTGATGTATAAAGAACATCCAGTGAAGATATTAGACACCATGGATCGGAGCCACCACTCAGAAAGTGAAGCGACTTGGGAACGCGGAGAAGATTTGAAGGAGTTTCCCGACCTATTCTCTAGTTAGCCTCAAATCTCGGAGACGAGATTCTGTTAGGGGGGAGGTTAAGGGATGCAACATGAGGACTTCCCAGGAGGTCACCCATCCTAGTACTACTCTCGCCCAAGCACGCTTAACTTCGGAGTTCTGATGGGATCTGGTGCTTTAGTGCTGGTATGATCGTATCCCTTATAAATCAAGTCTTCTTGCAATTCTATCTCTTCCAGAGGTGTCTGCTCTGTTGGCACTCGAAGGCACTTCTTAAGTTGAGATACATGGAACACGTTATGTACTACCCACATCTCAAACTTCACGTATGGGATAACTGGGGGAGCAACCCTCTCCATGGTGCTACTACCGCCTAGAAAAGCCAGACCCTGAGTACACCTACGGTATTATTCAACGACCACAACGGGCATACTGCATTGACTGCAGGGCACACTTCCGGTTGTACAAGGACAAGCCCAACACACACCTCCTGCACCATATAGTGGAGTGCAAGTCGAAACAGAGTAGGTCTCTCGGCAAGGCACCAGAAGTGCAAGAGGGTTCCTCCTCTCGAAGAGGAAGGGACAGGGGGAAGCAGCCGGCCGAGGTCCGCACTACGCAACAAATTCTTGATGGGTTACAGAGACCATCCGAGAACCCGGGTGGTATTAACATAGGGGACGCTGGGAATAGGGATGACATGCCCATATGGGAGGACAGAAATGCACATAAAAAAGACCAAAAAATTATGTCTTATACCCCCGAGACGTTCGGCATAGGATACCCATTCGGCAG
Source organism: Rhipidocladum racemiflorum (assembly GCA_036346355.1). Classification (NCBI taxonomy): domain Eukaryota; kingdom Viridiplantae; phylum Streptophyta; class Magnoliopsida; order Poales; family Poaceae; genus Rhipidocladum; species Rhipidocladum racemiflorum. Next base: position 37,252,338 of record CM070591.1, read on the forward strand.
CAGCTGGGAGAACACTGGACGCCCCTGGAGTTCTTTCATAAGAGAGATTGAGTGGTGTCCGATTACACAGCGCAAAAGATTCACGGGTGATGTAATATGTGGAAAATATTGCGCATCATTTCCACTCTACGAAGATAGGCGGAACGATCACTTGTTCCACCATGATAATCAGTGCTATCGTCAATTTTTCTAGCAATTCCGTCACTATTGTAATGCCCTTGTAATACAATATGTAACTGCGCTTATCCTAGTTGTAATTGTTATTTTCCTTGTTCGTGGTACTCCTTTCAGTTTTAAGACGTAATAAAGAGTGTGACCTACCTTATTTTCGGCAGTAACATCTAATTTGTGAATCACCCTCTCTCTAATCTCCCTCCCCCACCCTCATTTTGCAATAAAGTTGTTGTCGGCAATAATACTTATGGTTATTACACTAGTACAATTTACATGCAAAGAAATGTGTAAATAAAATATTTTTCCACAATTTGGTGGTCCATATATCAAAGAGCAAATCTGCATCATTATTCCAAAAAATTACATTCAAATGTGATATTTTACGGGCAGCTGAAAAGGCTAAAGCGTTATCGTTTGTTGTCGACAATAATACTTAGGGTTATTGCCTAGAATAATTTAGATGCAAAGAAAGGTATAAATAAAATATTTTTTCACAATTTGGTGGTCCATATATTAAAGAGAAAATCTGCTTCATTATTCCAAAACATTACATTGAAACGTGATATTTTACGGGCAGCCGAAAAGGCTTAAGCTTTATCGTTTGTTTTCGATAATAATACTTAGGGTTATTTCCCTATTATAATTTAGATGCAAAGAAAGGTATAAATAAAATATTTTTTCACAATTTAGTGGTCCATATATCAAAGAGCAAATCTGCTTCATTATTCCAAAAAATTACATTCGAACGTGATATTTTACCGGCAGCCCAAAAGTCTTTAGTGTTATCGTTTATTGTTGACAATAATATTTAGGGTTATTGCACTAGTACAATTTAGATGCAAATAAATGTGTAAATAAAATATTTTTCCACAATTTCATGGTCCATATATCAAAGAGCAAATCTGCTCTATTCTTCCAAAAAATTACATTTAAACACGATATTTTACGGGCTGCCGAAAAGGCTTAAGCGTTATCGTTTGTTGTCGACTATAATTCTTAGGGTTATTGTGCTTGTAGAATTTATATGCAAAGGGAGGTTTAAATTAAATATTTTTTCAGAATATGGTAGTCCATATGTCAAAGAGCAAATCTGGTCCATTCTTCCGAAAACTTGCATTTAAACATCATATTTTTTAGGTAGCCAAAAAGGCTTAAACTATTATTTGTTGTCGACTGTAATACTTGGGGTTATTGCACTAGTAGCATTTATATGCAAAGCGAGGTGTAAATTAAATATTTTCCAAAATATGGTAGTCCATATATCAAAGTCGGAGGGCCCTTGAGCTTGCCAATGCAAGGCGGGTCAATTGCCCTAACTACCATGTGAAAGCTAATGTGCTCTACTCCACCACTCCAGCGAATAACGGTCAGGTGTTTTATAAACCCCTTTCCTGTGTTGCACTGAAAAAAGGACAAAGGAGAAGACACTTTTCGACTTTCTTTCTTCCTCCTGCGCCCGCCTAAGCCCGGCCCGGCCCACGTTAGAGGGGAATATTAGCACGTCAAGGTACTGCAGAAAAAAGAACTGCAAAATATGATCCAATTTTTCGTAATCGATTAGTTAAATGTATTTCGATTTCTACAGGTTTTGATGATATTTCTCTTGCTCGAGTTGTTTATTTCTTGTGAAATCTTCTTTCTTGCTACTAATATAAGCATGTTCACACCATCATGTAGTCTACAGGATGCCAATATTTTTAGTGGGTAGACAGTCTAAATACATCGAGTGAGCATCCTACTACCACAATACCAAACAGGATGCTGCTTGGGGTAGAGGAGAGGATGGACCTCGAGCAGAATCTTAACATGTTAACGTTAAATGAACTTGAACAAGATGACATTAAAGCTGTAGCTCGCAACCTTGAGCAGGTTGCCATAAAAGATGACGTTGAAGTTGTATACCCTAATTTGTATCTTCCATATAATTACCCGAGCTATGATGAGGTCAAACGTGACCGTTGGCAGTATTGCGAAGTTGAGGTATTGATATTGATAGTGATGATTCGGGATCGTTCTAATGTTGTATCGCTAATGTCAAGAGTTCTTAAAATTTTATGTATTAGTGATGTCCCCGTGATGTACCTTGTTAAGACTTGTTAAATTTTTATGTATTAGTAAGGTACCTTGTTAAGGCTTGTTGTAATTATTGTAATGTTGATGGATGTTGTTTGTTAATTTGTTGCAATTATCCACAGGCAAGCCCAATTTTATGAAAATTCGAATTCATTATAACTTCGGCATCGTTAGCATGTACGTTTTTGTATGTTTACTTCTTTTTCTTTATTTTTATCGTCTAACTTTATGATTATCGTACATTAAAATATAAAATTTCATTATGCGATATGGCGCGGTACCCCTTGCAGACAGACATCATATGCTATTTTAGCGAGAGAATATAATCAAAATAACTAAACTGGGTATGAAATTTTAATTTCGTAATTACGCAATAACCGGTTTTTGAAATCCGAATACGCAACAACCGGTTATGAAAAAACTGAATTTACCGTGACTTCGGCATCGTTTGCCGCACAATAATCAAAACTAAAATATTTTTGCATATCCATAATCTAAATGATTTTACACAAATTTAGAAAATTATCTCATTGAATTTGGAGTTGTATAGCGAAAGTTATTTGCATTTGAATCAGCTCGGGTTCAAAAATCAGAAAAAACCAAAAAAAATTCCATGGCCGGTTCCTGGTGCACGGAAGAAGCAATAAAAAATTCGCAAATACGCTTTCTCCGGTTTCCCGTGAACCAAATATCCTTTGTCTGGTTTTTGGTGAACGGGAGATGCACTTCTGGTACACTAGAAACTGGATATGACTGGTTTTTTTTGTAAATATACGGAACTGTTGTATCATCTTGTAAATACGAGTTAAAAGCTGTATCAAATACGTTATTTTCCTACATAGTCTTGTACATGAGCATTCTACATGTCGATGAGCTTGATTATTTACAGATTTTGTTTTCTCCTTTCCTGGCATGAATAGTATGCTTTTTGTTTCAAGCCCGTAACAAAACTGGGCCTCAGAATCGTCGAATAGAAATCTGCCCTTTTATGGGGTAGAATAGTTCAAAAATGAATGGAGCTTGTAAAAAAGGCATAGAATCAACTTTTGATGCGTTTAAGGGTCTGTTTGTTTTTTAGTTTGATTTTGGATTTTAGTCTTGAAAGCCAAATAAAAAATAAAAAAAGTCCGATTCTAAGAATTAATTCTCACAATCCAGTCCACCTATGTACACTAAAATTCACATCCTATTTCATATATGCTTTTGGATTCTAATTTTTAAGAACCAACTTGTTTACTACCACAATTCAAAATTAACTTTTGAAAAATCCAAAAAAAACAAACATGTCCTAACAAATCAGAAACGGGCATAGCTCGTCAAAATATCTTAATGGGCCAGACAAATCGAAAACGACAAAACAAATTTGTCAGCGCGATCCATTAACAAATCGTGAACCCAGTGTGGGGACAATAAACGTGCACGCATGCGTCTTTTTGTTACTGAGATTAAAGGCGCGTGGAAGGTGATCGATAGAATCGGTCGGTTAAAAATCTGACTACCCGTAACAAAATAGTAATTGAAACAACCGTAAAAATTCAAAATGAATTTTTTTTCAGAATCTATTCAAATTTGATTCAAATTTTGGATTTGAATTAGGTTTTTGATTTGGTTTTGGGACATTTACCTTTTGGGCCTTCCGGCCGTTTTGCCGGCCGTCTCCGCCGCCTCCTGCGCCGCCTCCGCCGCACGCCGGCCTGGCTCCGCTGCTTCCGCCGCACTGCCCCGCCCGCTCCGCAAGCGCCGCCGCTTGGCCGCGCTGCTGGCCAGCCACCAGGTTACCTAAAGAATCAGCAAGGATTGACGACAGATGAAACATCACTAATGGATTGACCTACCAGGGAGATCTTTTGGAAAGAACCAGTTAGAAGAATTAGATTCAACCCAGATTGACGGACTACAAAGAATCCCCTGAGTCAGATTGTGAGCTAGTTTAGCTCAATGTTCAGGGAAAGTCTGAATAAGGCTACAAGGACAGGTTTGAACTTCGACACAGTACTCCACCCTCAGCCAGGTAGACAAGCAGAGAAGAAACGACCAAAGTCTGAAGAAAATGTCGAGAACCTACGCTCTAAACACTTGGGACCCAATTAGGCCACCTATTGCTGTCCACAAAAGCCTCCACACCACCTCGGTTACCAAGACAGCCCAGACATCACGGAAGGAAATATTAAACCCTTGGGACATAATAAAGGATTAGGATTAAACAGCAGTGGAACCCAGCTCGTTCAGGATACAAAACTCCGTGAAAGGATCACCACCAATAAATTAAGTGCAAGAGAAAGGATACACTGGCTCCAAAAAGGGAATTATGTCAGAAAAATATCGACCATCAAAACCCACGCCATTTTGGATGAAAAATAAGGAGCTAAGACTGGATAGACTGGACCGTACGAAGATTCTGACAGAATCAGAGGGATGGCATGCAAGTTACAGTTGGTGCGGGATTTGTCTGGAAATTCACATTATGCCTCAGAGAGGACAGTTCCATCAGCAGTCAGGACAAGTGCTACCCAAAGGATTTGGATTCCCAGTACGATTCTCCATAAGAGACAGGTCAGGATCTTGGAAATCATGGAAAGCAGATTTGGAATTTAAGACTGTCAGAATTTGCCGAGTACGGTGGAAGCATCACGTACTCAAGGAAACCTTGGAAAAAGGAATCAGGTTAGCAGCAGCAGTTTCACAACCTTTCTCCCAGGAGGAATAAATCTCGGGGACGAGATTTGTTTTAAGTGGGGTAGGTTGAAACAACCGTAAAAATTCAAAATGAATTTTTTTTCAGAATCTATTCAAATTTGATTCAAATTTTGGATTTGAATTAGGTTTTTGATTTGGTTTTGGGACATTTACCTTTTGGGCCTTCCGGCCATTTTGCCGGCCGTCTCGCCGCCTGGGCCGCCTCCGCCAAGACGCCTGCCTGGCTGCTCCTCCGCATCGTCCCGCCGCACCGCTTCGCTTAGCGCCGCTGCCAGCGCTGGCCCGCCGCCGTGACTCGCTGGCGCTGCGTGACCCTACCTCGCGCCGCGTGTCCCGTCCCATCGCCGCCTGCGCCGCCTGCCAACCGTCGCATCACGCACTGCGCGCGCCGCCCGCGTGGCATGTCGCTTCCGCCACCGCCGCGCCCGTGACCCGCCGCAGCCGTGCCCTGCTCGCCTCTCTCTCTCCCGCGGCTATAAAAGCTGCCCCGAGCCCTCCTCTCCTCACCCCGCTCCCCGCCTCGCCGGTAAGCTCCCCTCCTCCCCGTGTTCTCCTTCCCCTCCGGCCGCCACCGTGCCACTCCCCGTCGCCGCCGCCGCCGCAACCCTACCGCTCGCCCACGCCGCCACCTTGCCCCGCTCCCTTCCCCGTGGTGAGCCCTCCCCTCCCCTCTCCCTCTCCTTCCCCCTCTCCCTCTCCCCAGCTCCGGCAAAGCCGCCCCGCTGCCGCCCCGCCTCGCCCCTCAAACCTAACCCTAACCCTGCGCCGAGCCCCCCCTGTCTTGTTGCCGCAGGCCAGTTGGGTCGGCCAAAGACATATGACGCGCTTCGCCAGGCCGAATCGGCCTCGCCACTGTGCAGCCCAAAGACTTGTTCCAACGAATTTTGGATTTTTTTTAATTGTTATTAATTCCAAAAAATCAATTTTAAAAATCCAGAAAATGCCCGAAAAATTCCAGAGACCCCAGAGACCCACCAAATACACTATCCGAACCGTTTCGACCCATTGATTCCAAAAATGCCCTCCATTCCTCAATCCGGAGTCTCCAAAATTCCCAAATGCCCAAATCGCCCTTCCTTTCTCTCTCGGCCGATTCGATTTCCGTTCTGTTTCGTTTGATTTCTTTTAGTTTTCGTTTCTTTATTGTCGTTCGTCCTCTTCGCGTTAGATCCGGACGTTGGACAATTCCAGGAGCCGCCACAGTTCCCGGAACAGGAGCTGGACCCGACAAAGAGCCGATTTCGATCGCATCAACGACACTTCGTCCGATCCGATCGCCAGCAAGGCAAGCCGTACACCATTGATCATGTTGAACCTATTCATGCCTTACCATAGTTAATTACTATTTTCTACCGCATTACTTTACTGTATGTTAAAATATTGCAAATCTGTTTAGTTTAGAATGACATGATACTTAGTTAATGCCGAATTGCTCATGGAACTTCCTTGAAAATTATTGAACCTAATTATATCTTTGTAACCTTAGGTTAATTAATATTCCGGTATTAATTATTATTATCCTGTTAGTTTAGTCAAATGCTTTTGAGAATGGAAATAAAAGGCTGCCGAACCTTTGGTTGATGCACATTTGGAAAAGTGCTACGGTTTGGGGGACATAATTGGATAAATCCCGGAGTGGATGAGTTCCAATCCCCGGCTGATGATTAATGCTTTGGTTTGTCTGGTGGCCGGTACCGTGGGTATCGGAATGGGGTTGTGGATCGGAAAAGGCTTGGTCTTTGGCAATGTAAGATTAATAATCCTCTTGAGCAAAGTAAATAACTTAAGAACTCGTTCAACCACAGGTTGGGCGGCCAACCGTTGGCTTGACTCAACATAGCTCGGTACATTGTACTTTCCCTCGGAATACCTATAGGAGCAGGGTTACCTTCCCAGGTGTGGGAGATGGTCCAAGGTTATGGGGGTGAAACGGAGATGTGCACCAGGAAAGGGTGGCATTCCGGGTTCACAACGGTAGGTGTCCACAGTAAGCGGGATCAAGAACTCCACACTGGCCAGTGGGGGCCCCGGGTTAATGTGGACCAAAACTCTACCGGATAGGGACTAAAGAGGGAAATGTCCAACGAAAAGCTATGATAACCTCGATCCGGCCGCACGCATTTATGTTGCGTGTTAAACTCGAGTTGGCATTAACGATCGTGGAATCTTGTGGGTAAAGCTGAACACCTCTGCAGAGTGAATAAATGGTATTCGAATACGCCGTGCTTCTGGTAAATGAAGCTAAGTTTAATTGGGGTGAATCTCGTAACCTAGCTCAAGTAGATCTTGGTGCATGTTTGAGAATGTGGTTTAATGGTCATGACTTTGTGAATGGAACCCCCCCTGGATTACTATTATTATGGATTGTGTTTTAAATGTAAAATGATGTTACAAATAAAACTGCATCCACAAATACTTTAACCTTGTGCCAATATTGTGCTACACCCTTGCATGTAATATTCAGTGTTTTCCGTATGATTTGTTGAGTACTCCTGTACTCACCCTTGTAACCCCGACCCCCTCTCAGAGTTTGAAGAAGTTGGAGCGTTCCAGGAGTGCGTAGATGGCAATTTGGTTTTGAGGTCTTAGTCTTTTGCTCAGGCCTGCCTGTGCTATGTTTTGCTTGTAAGTTATTCGGGCCCTGCTGCGCCCTCTTCTGTAAAAACCCTGGCCGTTAGGCCTTATATTGAATAAAAATGTTCGAATTTGACTTTTGCCTGGCAATAATATGCTTGGTTCCTGGCAGCTAATCATCCTGGGTAGCTGTCGAGGCGTACGGATCTGCCCCTAAAAAGGCGGGCCGTCACAGTAATCAATACTCCTTGGACATCACCAAGAAAGTGAATTTAGTTGCCTAATTTTCATCTAAAAATCAATCTAAATTAATTTGAGTCTGAGTTGGCAACCCGAAGATGAGGAGAGGACATGGCCATATGGGACGATCGATGTGATGGTGGCCGCCTGGGCTACGGGAGGAGAAAGAGGAGAGTAGGATTAAGCTCGTGTTTGTTTTGGCTTAGATTTTTAGGTTTTTTGTTTAAAGTTAACTTTTTGGTTTAATGAGCTTTTAAGCCGTCTGTCTTTAAACCAAGATATGTTGTTTGGTATTCTGGTTTATTAATGGGTTAGATGTACAACTCATAGATGAAAAATTTAAAATACCTTAAATGAGATGGCGGAGGAATTCTCAATTTATATATGATGGCATTTGGTGAGTAATTTTGGAGACTTTTAGTGGTAGAGGGTTATTTCATTCAAAAAAACCCAAAAAAACTCCTCTTATTTGGCTTTTGGCTTATAGTTATACAGAAGCTTTTGGTTTTTTTAAAGCTCGGCTTAAAAGCTAGTCATTTGTTTCGGCTTAGATTTTTTGGCTTTTAAGCCGATAAAAAGCCGAAACAAAGAGTATAGGTCTTGATGATTGAAATGTGCAAATTAGACTATTTGTTTAGCAAAAATTAGGTGATTAATGGCTAGATAGCCCAAAAAAACTATGATCCAATTACAAATTTCCAATATACTCTTACTCTATTATGTAGAACCACGACATCGGCATATCACACAACATGAAACAAGCCACGTAGATGCGTCAGAATTTCGAGTCTCCCAAATGCATCCTAAGTTATTGAAATTCTCTCTTAATTTTCTCATTGTTGTTTTCTTTTTCTAAGAAGTTTGTTGGGGTTGCTTGAAAGTACTCCATCCATTTCAAAATACATCCTAAGTTATTGAAATTCTCTCTTAATTTTCTCATTGTTGTTTTCTTTTTCTAAGAAGTTTGTTGGGGTTGCTGGAAAGTACTCCGTCCATTTCAAAATATAAGGTCCATAATTTTGTAATCTTGTTTTAGATATAAGATATGTATATAGATTTAATGATTTTTCTCTTTTTTGCCTTCATTAATCTTGCATCTCTCTTCAACATTTATTTATGAGTAGACATCCACCGAACTATCCTATCTTATTTCAAAGATATTAACACCACAGATGCTATGGTTATTTTCCTCCACCGTTCTCTTGGTTTCATGCGCGTCTAATCCTTGTGCCCAACCAAAATACCTCTTATACCGAACCAAAATATGTCTTATAAACAAACAAAGATGGAGGGAGTACGGTATAGAAAAAACTAGTTATATGCCCGTGCGTTGCTACGAAAAACAAAATTGATAACGAAAAATAAAGATTAAAAAATAAAAAAATACTATTTCATAAGAGAAAACATCTATCTTTAACGCTTCGTTTCTTGCAAAAGCTGGCTAATTAAAGCAACGCTTCGTTTCTTGTGTACGGCAATTAAGCAGGGCAATTAAGCAAGGCAATTAATGCATCGCTTCGTTTCTTGCGTAGGGCAATTAAACAGGGCAATTAAGTAGGGCAATTAAGCAGGGCAATTAATGTGACGTGGGAAGAAACTCTCACTTTATATAGTAAAGATTAATATAGCCAGCAGAAATTTTCATATTTGATACAAGATTTGACCTGTATTTATAAAACGATACAACACTGTCGCATATTTACAAAAAAACGAGTCATACCCGGAAATTGAAAATCCGTTTTCGAATACCCATAAATCCAAAAACCGGTTATTGTGTATTCGGATTTTCAAAAACCGAATATTGCGTATTTTTGAATTTAAAAATCAATACCTGGTTTTTGAAAAACCAGGTATGGCATACCTGGTCTGCTAGTTACCGGTTAAGCCATACCCGGTTTTCCAAAAACCGGGTACGGCTTTTTTTGGGTGTTTTTTTTCCTATTTTTGTTGTTCCAAAAATCGGTTCATCACATGCATGTGGCAGGAGGGAATCTTAGTCAACGCCTCAACGGTGTCAAAAAGTGTCATCTCGTCGCCATGCAGTGGGCCCCCCTCCCATACCTGGTTTATGGAGAACAGTGTATGCACCATGCAGTACCCCCCCTCCCTCCGGTTTGTGGAGAACCGGGTATGCATTGCATACCTGGAAATTGAGGAACCGCTATGTATACTCGATATTTGAAATTTTAAATACGCAAAAACCGGATTTTTAAAAACCGGATATTCGAAAACAGATTTGCAATTTCCGAATATGACTGGTTTTTTTTTTTGTAAATACGCAATAACGTGGTATCATTTTGTGATTAGAGTTCAAATCTTAAATAAATACGAAAATTTCCATGATCAGCGCGACCTGCAAGTAAATAGTGCATTTGCAAGCTTGCCACCAACCAACAGGAAGGCGCAAAGCAAAATGCATCTTCTGACGAAAACAGTATAATCAGTTGAATTCATGCACGTTTTTCTTCCATCCCTTTAATCTACAACGTGGCTACACAAATTAAACCGAACAAATACACTCAATTTACAAATCTACATCCAATTAAAGAATAATTACCGCTTTCTATGAGGCTATAGTGTTCTATACAACGATTCCATCAGCAACGCCAGCGACACAGGTAGTGAAGCGAGCGCCGCACGCCGTTCGCCGCTGATCAGGCTTGGCCTCAGGCGACTCGGCCTCCGCAAACCACGGACACCGGAGCGCGTCCGCCGCGGTGAGCCTCTTGTCCGGTCTGCACGCCAGCAACCCGGTCAAGACGTCGAACCCGGCAGCTGACAGTGCGGGGAACATGGCCCGGAGCCGGCTGGGCGGCCTGCTTTGCTGGCAGAGCGCCGACTCGGCACGCGGCAGCCGCGTGAAGCCCGGCCAGGCTTTCATGTCCTGCATGCTGACCGTGTCGAACACCTTATTCAGCTGGTCCATCTCCGACCTCCCGGGGAACAGCGGCGCGCCGGCGAGGAGCTCGGCCATTATGCAGCCGAGCGACCACGTGTCAACAAGCGCGTCGTACTCCCGCGAGCCCAGGATGAGCTCCGGCGCGCGGTACCACAGCGTCACCACTGGTGACGTGTACGGCGGCTCGCCGGCCGCCCTGGTGGTGCGCGACATCCCAAAGTCGCAGATTTTGAGGTCACCGTGAGCGCCGACGAGGATGTTGTCCGGCTTTAGGTCCCGGTGCATGACGCCGAGCTCGTGCATCGCCTTGGCGCCGTCCAGGAGCTGCCGCATGAGCCGGCGCACCTCGGCCTCCGGGAATGGCCGCCTGCCACGCTCCACCCTCATGACGTGAGACAGGCTCGGCCCGACGTACTCCAACACGAGGAACGCGGAGGCGGCGTCGCGGTGGGCGGTGCGCAGCTCGACGAGGGAAGGGTGGCCGCGACACGCCTCGAGGCAGCACACCTCGCGGAGGAAGTCCTCGGCGCGCGGGTCCTCGCCGTTGATCCCGCCGTGGAGGCGCTTGACAGCGACGGTCTCGCCGGTGCGGCGGTCGCGGGCCTTGTAGACGACCCCGGACGCGCCCTCGCCGATCTTGTCGAGCCTCTCGTAGTGCTCCATTGCCATGGCGATGGCAACGGCGATGGAGCGGCGTGTGTTGTCTGGATTCTTAATTGGTTTTCTTGCGGTTTGTGTGCCGGCTGAGGGGGAGAGGCGCCTCGCTCTTTTTTATACAGCCTGCGCATTTCGGTTTCGTACGCGGCTCCAGCCCGCGAGTCGGTGCGGGTCTACGTTGTCAGGTTGACCGTTTTCCAATTTCAATCGCTTCGTTAGTCCGGGTGTGTTTGGTCGGTTGGGCTGGTGGCTTGGAGGTCAGTTTGGGCGAGCGGCCGTTTAGCGTTTAGTTAGGTCGAGCGGTTCAGGCCGCCGCTCGTCGCGCCGCTGCCGACGGGCAATCCACCGCACGAAGACGATTGCGAGGGAGCGGTTGGTGGTGGGCAGGAAGGTTCGGCAGTGGAATCGTCGGTAGCGCGGCAAGACGGCGGCGGCGACCACCAACCCGTCTTATGCACATGCCTGTCCAGGTGCGCACGCGTGGTCTTCGTACAAATGCCCATGAGGCATATTGAGTTCTTGTGTACCCGTGATGCGGAAAATCTGAGTGCACATGTGTAGCTAGGGATCGCAAACAAACTATTCTACGAGTTTTAATAATGCGAGTTCCCTTGTGTACATGAGTAGGTAGCTAGGCTGCACTAAAAATTTGAAATTAATCAATATACCAAAGCAACGTCGGTTGCTATGGATCTCAAACAAACTACACAACAAGCTCTCATTACCACACACATTAACGTAGCAAACGATTCACAGACCACGTCATAGTCGATTTTATGAACTGTCTGTATCAAACTGTCAATGATGACTATAAGTCATCGCAGACTGTTTTCCAACAGACAGTTAAGAAAGTCATCCCAGACGGTTCCAAATTATAACCGTCCGTGATATGATCTCATCACATACCGTTCCAATTTGGAACCATCTAAGATGACACCACATCACAGACGATTATGAAAAATAATCGTCTGGGATGAGGGCCTCATCACAATTGGAATCGTCTGTGATGACGGACTCATCACAGACGGTTCCCAGGCGGTTCAAAATTGGAACCGTCTGGGATGAGCCCCTTATGGCATACAGTTCCAATTTTGAATCGTCTATGATATTGATTTCCTTTTTTTTTGGTAATTTGATTTATTGGCTAGCCTCAGGAAATGCTAGCCATGCCCTCTGAAACAAAAAATAGTACAGAATATCGCCAGTATATTATTATGACATACATTTTAGAAATGAACTCAGAACGCACATTACAATGTATAGCGCATCCATTTCGGAAATCAACTCACATATATAAAAAACCAATTGAATTCAGAACTACAACTCATAAATTCACAACACAAGGTTCACAAATTAATCCAAAATGGTATCTAACAAATTCACACCTTATTAGGCGCGGCTTGAGTGTCATTCGCCTTTTGGATTGATGACCTCACGTATCAAGAAGGCACAGAGTTGTCTTTGAATACCTAATAGGTCAGCATATTCTAACTCAGATTCAACGCATTGCTAAGACTGTCAATAGGAAGAATAAAGTCTTGCGTGTATATAAATTAATAAGTGAAAACAATTGTTGCAAGATTGACAAACCTATATGACATTGGTCTTCTTTGAACCAATGAGGAGTTGCATGTTGTGGTAAACGTAGAATCCATTTAGATTAGTGCCCTTTGGCTGCTGGTGGCACTGCCAAAATATAATAGGTTAATTAGTTCAGAAGGTATTATTATAGAGTGTGAAGGATTATTGCGTACTAGCGGATACCGGAAAGTTATAAGTATGTTTCAGCTTCGCTAGGTCCTTCCTGTGTGGTCCTCCACAAGCTTTGTAGACAAAGAACAACTCTTATAGTAAATTTTTTTATAGGCATCAAGTCGTGGGTGCCGCCCTTTTTGGAATCAAGGTAAATTACCCAGTTCTGTCTTGGTATAATTACGAGTAGACCCCAATAAAACCTACACAGGTATGTTATCATGGTCATTCGACCAACTTCAAGCTGCGTTATATAGTACAAGTCAACAAGTATATCAACTGGATGAAGCACTTACCCTGGGTTGTGGGGTAAAAGTATGGATTTTTTGTCCCATTGAGCCAATACTTTTTCCATGTACTCGTGGATAACTTATAAATTTTCGTTCATGGTTTGCTTGGACACCATGTGTAGGTCGAGGAAACCCACCGGTTCTTCACTTGCTTTTGCTTCCATGATCATGTATCTACATATAAAAAATCAAGGATCATATATATATATATATATATGTCATCTATCAGTACGACATGAATCTACACCGTAATTGCACACACCTAAAATGTCCAGCATCTTATGAGTGAAGCATTGAGGGCGTTGAGATTGTACAGATTGAACAAGTCGTGGAAGCCGACCACGAGAAGCCATCTAAAAACCGGTGTAAGAAATGCTCCTCCTGAAAACTGACCGAGATACTCGATGCCCATTGTGTCACTAGCTTGTTGGCTTGTTCAATGCACTAATCTTGCAATCTAACGCAGGCTAATGTAAGTGTCCAGAAGCTCTTTCGGTATGAATAACTGTCCCATCTCGAATTGCCGTGAAAACGAAAAGTCATGGGCTAGCGTGGTCATCCCTTTCGATTTTACCTGGTCGCCACCTCGCCATCTACCAAATGTCATCTTCATGGGAGACGACTTGGGCTGTACTGCAGTAACGGCCTATGCCTGATTAGACACAGTAGACAATTTGATGGGCTCCTTCGGTGCAGCACATGACTCCGGTAGTGCTCGTAGCTCTGGCGTATCACGTGGCTCTTGTAGTGCTTGTAGCTTCGGTGCTGCAGGGCGGGCAATGAAGGAGATGCCCTTTTTAGGCCATTGGATGAATGTGTCGATGGCATCCCCTAGTGTGACGATCTCGTCGTTTGGAGGCATCTCCAACATGATGGCATTTCAAATTTCATGTACACTATCGACATGGACCTTCGCATAGCCCGAATCTAAAGTACAATCGTGCACAAGCACCCTTGCACAAGATGGATACGTGCGCCCCCAAGTGGCCTGTAGGAGAATAGAGCTATTGGCAAGTCTCACTTGGAGATTGCACGGTGTGGCCACCTACATAAGGGTACATAATTAATTAGCTAACATGTCAAATAGGTCTATCTAAGGAGCATTGCAAACATGTATATTACCCGGGTGTCATCGGGAGGAAATCTGGCGTCGTCCATGTCCATCTCAGGGGCGAACGCATAGCTACTCCAATAGTTAGTTGGGCTGAACCGCGCCTATGGTTCTTGGGCTTGCACGTTCCCAATACACTTGCCTTCAACCGTGAGCGACGGAGTGGCGAGAGCTTGAGGGCACTCCCGGGGTCACACCACCTGCACATAGGTACATCACACTCAAAACTTGCCCACAAAATAGTACAAGAGCGATCATCTACAACGACCTCACAACCCACTCCTAAAACCCAAAAACAGAGAATCTGTCACATCAGGACAGCGGACTTCCAACTAGCATAACCTGAGTTCTAAAACTCCAAATCAAGTAAACGAGTACATTTTCTCGAAGCTTATGAAATTTCCCAACTTTTTCAAAGTATTTGCGAAGACTGATTCGGCCTCTAAAGTTGTCTAATCTACAATTGAACACGATCTGTCCCAATCACGTCATAGATTTGACAGTGCTCGGTAAAACAGCCATAACTTTTAAACTGCTTGACAGAATTTAGCGTTCTTGGTTTCCAATTAAATATAATTAAATTACATACAACTTCCATAACATCCTGCCGAACAGGAAACACTTCTAAAATTACCAAAATCGCGTCCGAAGGCCGACGACCTAATCTGTCCGAGGACAGAACGCAGGACAGAGTTGTAATCACCCTAAACTCTTCTAATCACAGCACCTAAACAACAAATTTAACCCTAATCTCCCCAATATAAACAGCACCAAAACTCTACAACCAAGATCCCCAAGGAGTACCTCTTCTTGGCGAATCTCCCGGTCGACGAGCGAGTCCTCCTCATGGCCCGATCTCTCCTCCAATCGCCGGGAACGCCGGATCTTCATGGATAGAGAGCTCCTGAACAGCGAGATCGGAGTGGCTACGAGGGGGAGGAGCTAGGGCCGGCTAGGGGTGGGAGGAGAGGGAGGGGGTGGCGCATGGGAGGGGAGGAGGTGGCGGCTAGGGCAAGGGGCGCAAGGGAGGAGAGGAGGGGCGGCTAGGGCATAGGGGTGCTTGGGGGGTTTGGCAGGAAATTTCCCCCCTCATGGGCCGAAAACTCCCCCACCATCGGCCCACTTCATCCCCCTAAGGCCCAATTTAGGTCACGCTAGGCTCAAACTCCCCCGGAAAGGCCCAAACACCCGGAAAAGCCCAAAAACACGATATGAAATCGTATCGAAATGCTGAAATCTATAATGTCACATTCCGTAATGTCACAAATGTACTCAACACTCGCACGATTCTCAGCGTACATCCAGCTTCGGTCCATCTACACTACGTATGTAACAATAGGTGTTAAATAATTAATTAAGTACACTAGGAGTGCACATGAACACATATGCTACATTTAAACTTGCCGATTAACTTATTTAGCTTCTTACATCACAAAGAACAAATGGATATATAAACATATATATATTTATATATAAATATAAACATATATATATATATATGTGTATATATATATATATATATGTATATATATATATATGTATATATATATATATATATATAGGAAAAATACTTTGTACTCCCGGGAGTAATTACTCCCATCTCTGAAATACCACCCAAACAAACTTGAAATACTCCTTTATCACTTTGGATACACTCATATACTAATTATAAGATATTCCAATGAGATCCACATGAAAAAATTGCAAGGGAGTACAAAGTTTTTAGCCTATTTTGCAAATACCTTCATATACGTATATAAAAAGGAGTATGTCTAAAAAGTGTACATACCACCTCTGAAAAAAATGTAAATACCACCTAGATGATCTTATATACTTACAAACTACACGTACATACTCTCCGTTGTGCGAAATACTCCCTAAGTTGTGACATATGGCATAGGGAGTAATTACTCCCGGGAGTAGAAAAGAGGCTTCCTATATATATATATATATATATATATATATATATATATATATATATATATATATATATATAAACTAAGTTAAACCCAGCACCTTCAATTATCTCTTTACATAGCTAGCTACATCTTGAGTACAATGCAATTAGAACCAATTACTACTTTAGATCGAAGAGAACAAATAGATCTACACAAAACTATATCAAAACCATCTTCAATTCCCTCTTTACCAAGCTAGATGTATACCTTGAATATAATGATATTACAACCAATTATTTGCCTACATCACCTTACATTAAGTAACTATCTATATATCGAGTAGAATGCAATTACAACCAATTACTACTTTACATCACAAAAAACGAATGTATCTACACCAAGTTAGATATAAAAATCATCTTCATTTCTCTCTTAAATATAATGCAAATTTGAACCAATTACTAACTTTAGATAACCTAGAACAGAAAGATCTACAATCACAACTCCAAATCTAAGGTTACTTTCCACCAGATCGCCTCTCAATCGCAGCCAAAATTTGGAATGAACCAATATACCAAAGTAACCATATGAAAATCACCGTGCGCAAAAATAATTATCAATTAGCTAATGTAGTACACGTTGACTTATTCATCATGCAATAATAGTAATCCCTACGTTTGTACATCGCAAACAAAATTTGTATCCGATGATTATACCACAGGATACACGCATATACATCTGTGAGTTGATGTTAATATCCACTACATAAGGTCTTTTTTAGGTGGAGACGGGTGAACTAAACACCATCATTACTGGCTAAATCTTTTGTATTAGTAAAATGATTAGTAAAGATAAAGTTGTTGTTGAGTAATTAGATAATTTCCAGATTAAATTCCGAATATAAATCATGAACAGCATCATAGAAACTAGCATGTATTTCTCTACCATACTAGACAGCACGAACAATATGATCATCTTGTTAAACATGATTAACCACAAGATTAGGACAGATCGAACGTACTGAGTAGAAGAAGATGCAGATGCCGCGGCTGGTGCAGTCGCGACGTTAACGTGGACGACGTTATTAACGGCACGTCGCAGGAGCCGCTCACTGCGACGCCTAGCAGCAGGAACAGGAAGGCGACCCGTGGTGAAGATCTTGAGCAGTCGCATGAAGCGCATCCCAAAAACCTTATTCGCCCTCTCCCGGTGCAAGATCTCGAAGGCGAAGGGTTTCGGAGACCTGCTCACTCGATCGCAGGTGCATGCCGGCGCTCGGAATGGAGAAGGCTACGGTGGTAGCGCAATAGCGAGAGGTGGCAAAACTTCAACCCCTCTCAAGCCTCAAGCACACTCCTGGTGGTGGCCGATAAGTAGTTTATATAGAGAGCCACATGTGTTCCTCCTCTTTCGCTAGCAAAGTGGGACTAAAGGATTTCACCATCCTCTTGCTCCCACATGGGCCTTTGAGATTTTCTCTAGGAATTAGTTGATCTGGGCCAAGCCCACTTTATTCCAACAATCCCCCACCAGATCTCAAATGCCCATTTAGAGATTTGCCAATACTCATTGCTGTTTGATATACCAGCGTTTCAACAGAGACTTTTAAGTTGAACTTCTGCCTAGAGCTCGAAACTACATTTATCCACAACTTGAACAATGGACTACGCCTTGAATTGCAAATTTTGTGTAAACAGGTTTCACTCAAAATCATAACTGATACCTGGCTGCCAATAGCCCCCTCTGCGGGTGGAGCATATGCGTCGTACTCTATGGTCTCTTCATGAGCTTACTAGAGATCACCCAGGTCTCATAGACTGCGACGTTAGACAGTTGGGCTCATATAGGTGTGTTCTTTCAAGAATGCTTTGTAGGACAGCATCTTCGCTAGTTAAAGCCAACAGAAACACATTAAGGCATATCGCCATCCTGCCTTACAACCTTTTGAGAGTATTGCATCTTCACTTGGAGAGGGCAACAGATTACTCTCCTCAGTTCGCCAATTGTTTGTTTTACCCAGGACCTAATTCACGGGATCTCCGATCACAAAGGTTGAGTTACCACAATGGCAACTTATATGGGTCTCATACCCATCTCCCTAGATGCACCTTCTATCACATTCCGTGATAGTCCCTTTGTAAAGGGGTCTGCTAGGTTTTTGTCTGTTTGAATATAAGTCACACTTATTACTCCGGAGTTTCTCAATTTCCTGACAGACTTCAATCGTCTTTTAACGTGTCTTGATGACTTCGCATTATCCTTAGCACTGTTCACTTTAGTAATCACAGATTGATTATCACAGTTCATAAGGATAGCCGGTATTGGTTTTTCAACCACCGGCAAGTCCATCAAGAGCTCACACAGCCAATCTGCCTCTACAGTGGCTGTATCTAAAGCAGTGAGCTCTGCCTCCATGGTTGACCTTGTCAAAATGGTCTATTTGCAAGTCCTCCATGACACTGCACCACCACCAATGGTAAATACATATCCACTGGTAGCATAGAGCTCATCAACATCAGAAATCCAGTTCGAGTCACTATATCCCTCAAGCACTGCAAGGTACCCTGAATAGTGAATCCCATAACTCGTAATACCTTTCAAATAGCGCATTACACTTTCAAGTGCATGCCAATAATCAGAACCCGGGTTTGACATGAACCTACTCAATTTGCTCACAGCAAATGATATATCAGGTCTTGTTGCACCAACAAGATACATGAGCGAACCAATAATCTGAGAATATCTTAATTGGTTTAAGCCAATTTTCTTATTCTTTCTCAGTGTCACACTGGGATCATAAGGAGTGGGAGAGGAATTGCTGTCCATAAAGCCAAACCGGCTCAAGACCTTCTCAAAATAGTGGGATTGCGAAAGAGTAATCCCACTATCATCCTTAATAAGCTTGATGTTCAGAATTACATCAGCTTCTTCCAGATCTTTCATATCAAATTTCTCTGATAGGAAAGACTTGACCTTATTGATCACATCAATATTTGTGCCAAAGATCAGTATATCGTCCACATAAAGGCTCAATATAACTCCTTCACCCCCACCATAGCGATAGTATACACATCTATCAGCCTCATTAATGGCAAAGCTCGCAGAAGTCAAAGATGTGTCGAACTTCTCATGCCATTGCTTAGGTGCTTATTTCAGGCCATACAAAGATTTCAATAATTTGTACACGTTGCTCTCTTGACCCTTTACTACAAACAACCATCAGGCTGTTCCATGTAAATTTCCTCATCTAATTCTCCATTAAGGAAAGCTGTCTTCACGTCCATCTGATGAACGAGAAGGCCATATGAGGCAGCTAGGGAAAATAGTACTCGAATGGTGGTCATTCTAGCAACAGGTGAATAAGTATCAAAGAAATCTTCGCCTTCCTTTTGGGTGTAACCCTTAGCCACAAGCCGAGCCTTGTACTTCTCAATAGTACCATCAAGCCTAAATTTCTTCTTGAACACCGACTTACAACCCACAGGTTTACAACCATAGAGGCATTCAGTTACCTCCCAAGTCCCATTGACGAGAATCGAGTCCATCTCATTTTGGACAACTTCTTTCCAATTATCTGCATCTGGAGATGCATATGCCTCTACAATGGACGTGGGAGTGTCATCCACGAGGTACACAATGAAATCATCACTAAAGGATTTCTCAATCTCTGTCTCTTGCACTTTCTAAGAGCTTCATTGTCATCTGCCTCTAGGACTTTCTCAGGTGGTTGCTCAGAAGACTCAATAGGTATAATAGTTTTACGAATTATCTCAAAAGAAAATCTAGAAGTACTATGCATATATTTCATCAGAAAAATATTTTCAAAAAATGTAGCATCGCGAGACTCCATAATAGTATCAACATACATATCAGGCACATCAGATTTAACTACTAAAAATCTATAGGCGATGCTCCGCTGAGCATATCCCAAAAAGACACAATCCACTATCTTAGGCCCGAGCTTGCGCTTTTTGTTAATCGGTATATTGACTTTCGCCAAGTATCCCCACGTGCGCAAGTAAGAAAGTGATGGTTTTCTCCCAACCCACTTCTCGTAAGGGGTCTTCTCCATATTTCTGTTAGGAACTCTATTCAGAACATGACATGCAGTCAACACAGCCTCCCCCCACCATGCCTTAGATAAACCAGCCATGTCTAACATGGCATTCACCAAGTCAGTCAGCGTGCGGTTTTTCCTCTCGGCAATCCCGTTTGATTCGGGC
Source organism: Rhipidocladum racemiflorum (assembly GCA_036346355.1). Taxonomy (NCBI): domain Eukaryota; kingdom Viridiplantae; phylum Streptophyta; class Magnoliopsida; order Poales; family Poaceae; genus Rhipidocladum; species Rhipidocladum racemiflorum. Next base: position 37,272,926 of record CM070591.1, read on the forward strand.
GAGTAGGGAGATGTCCTCTCATGAATAATACCATGTTCCGCACAGAAATCATCAAAGATTTTGGGAAAATATTCGCCACCACGATCCGACCTAAAGCGTTTGATCTTTCTCTCTAGTTGATTTTCAACTTCAGCTTTATAGATTTTAAAGTAGTGTAGCGTCTCATCTTTAGCTTTCAACAAGTAAACATAGCAAAATCTAGTTGCATCATCAATCAATGTCATGAAATATCTCTTTCCACCCTTTATCAACACACCATTCATCTCGCATAGATCAGAATGTATGAGTTCTAGAGGTGCCAAGTTCCTCTCCTTAGCCGCCTTGTGAGGCTTCCGAGGTTGCTTCGATTGCACACAACTATGACACTTAGAACCTTTGGTGATAGTGAAATTCGGAATTAAACCTATGCTGGAAAGCCGATTCATAAGACCAAATTTAATGTGGCATAAATGAGAGTGCCAAATACTCGCATCATCACTAACACTACCACAAATGTGGTTCACAGACTTATTACTAAAATCTGAAAGGAAAAAACGGAACAAGCCTCCGCACTCATAGGCTTTACCAATAGATAGTCCATGCTTCGACACAACTACTTTATTAGACTCTAACACTACCTTAAACCCATCTCTACATAGAAGGGAGCCACTAACGAGATTTTTGTTCATAGAAGGGACATGCTGCACGTTCTTTAGCTGCACGATCTTTCTCGAAGTAAACTTCAGATTCACTGTGCTAGTGCCATGAACAAAAGCATGTGACCCATTCCCCATTAGGACGGAGGAATCCCGAGTGACCTGGTAAGAAGAGAACATATTAATGTCAGAACACACATAAACATTAGCACCCGTATCAATCCACCAACTGGAAGACTGAAATACTGAAAACACAGAAGGTAAATTACCATACCCTCCGTCTCCAGTGTTGCTAGCAGTCACCGTGTTGACAGCCTTGGACGCCTGTCCATTGTTGGCCTTTTTCCCAAGATGGTTTGCACGATCTAGGCAGTCCTTAGAAAAATGCCCGACTTCACCACATGCGAAGCAGGGCATCTCAGCCTTGTTCATCTTCTTCGTCATGAAGTTGGCAGTCTTATTAGGCTTGTTCTTCCCTTTGTTCTTGCCGTAGTTCTTCTGAACCATATTGGCGTTGGACTGGCCCTCTACTCCCTTACTACTGAAGTCCTTAGCCCGAGCCTTCTCTTCAACATCAAGGGACGCTATCAGATTTTCGACTGATATCTTTGTCCTCTTATGTTTTAGAGTAGTGTCGAAACTCCTCCACGAGGGAGGCAGTTTTGTAATGATGCAACCGGCTATAAAAGGATCAGGTAAGACACATTCCAGGAGTTCGAGTTCCTTGACAATGCACTGTATCTCATGGGCTTGCTCTACAACAGAGCGATTATCAGCCATCTTATAGTCATGAAAGTTTTCCATGACATACGATTCCTTTGCTCGCATCCGATGCACGAACTTGGCGTTCGGTGTATCCCACAAAGACCTTCAAGCATCTGTTATGTGCATGTACACATCACCTGCTACGGTCGGCAAGAACGCTAAGAATGCATCCCACGAAGATAGTATTGGCATCCGTGAAACTTTTCTGCTGCTCAGCAGAGAGATCACCTTCAGGCTTGCCTTTACTAACCCAGAATACATTCATAGCCTTAAGCCAGAGCGTGACCTTGACTTGCCACCTCTTAAAGTGTACACCAGAGAATTTAATCTCTGGCCTTAGTGTGTCGGCAAAACCAGCCATTGTTAATCTAGGAAGTTGTCTATAATAAGGTTTTTGGATTGTTGAGTAATTAGACAATTTCCAAATTAAATTCCGAATATAAATCATGAACAATATCATAGAAACTAGTATGTATTTCTCTACCATACTAGACAACACGAACAATATGATCATCTTGTTAAATATGATTAACCACGAGATTAGGACAGATCGAACGTACTGAGCGGAAGAAGATGCAGATGCTGCGGCTGGTGCAGTCGTGATGTTGACGTGGACGATGTTATTGACGGCACGTCGCAGGAGCCGCTCACTGTGACGCCTAGCAGCAGGAACAGGAAGGCGACCCGTGGTGAAGATCTTGAGCAGTCGCGTGAAGCGCTTCCCAAAAACCTTATTCGCCCTCTCCCAGTGCAAGATCTCAAGGCGAAGGGTTCCGAAGACCTACTCTCCCGATCGCAGGTGCACGCCGGCGCTCGAAATGGAGAAGGCTACGGTGGTAGCGCAACGGCGAGAGGTGGCAAAACTCTAACCCCTCTCAAGCCTCAAGCACACTCCTGGTGGCGGCCGATAGGTAGTTATATAGAGAGCCACAGGTGTTCCTCCCCTTTCACTAGCAAGGTGAGACTAAAGGATTTCACCATCCTCTTGCTCCCACATGGGCCTTTGAGATTTTCTCTAGGAATTAGTTGATCTGGGCCAAGCCCACTTTATTCCAACAGTTGTGTAGGGTAAGGTTGCCGTTGTGACTAACTCAACTATGCTTTGCAACATACTATTAATAGAGCAGAAATAAAGAACAATAGTCAGCACTGTCAGTTCATAAATTAGTTCTTCTTATGAAACTAAATCAACAACATCTGATTATTTTGAAGTCCCAAAAATATCCATCACAAGATATTTGGAAGTTGTAATACAGATAGTGCTGAAGTACATACTTTGTTGCGTCTGGTTCAATAATTATTGCTTTTCATATATCAAGTACATACACTCCTTCCATCCTGAAGTACTCTAGCTTTTAAATTTTATTCCTAAACAAAATTATTCTACAATTTCAAGGTAACTTTTTTTACCATTCTACTTTATATACCCTAATGAAGGCTCTGAATGAAGGTAATGTGGTCTTTTGTACATGCATCTTGATTGTTGTATAAGATCCTAGAATAATATCTATTTAAGAACAAAGGGAGTAAATTATATTGGAATATAAGAGTTTTAAAAAAATTATACTAGAATATAGATACTTATGCATGAACATTGTCCTCAACAAATGTAAAATAGAATAAACTGCATAGTAAGATGACAAAAAAGGTTACAATACAAAATAGGAACAACACAGTATAAACAGAAATGCAAGAGTTAATTATGAACCAGAAAGCAAGCTTCCAGGGAACATACTTGCTTTTTTATGTGAGCAAGCAGTGTTTTGTTCTCCTGTATTTGACTCCATTGCTTTAATTCAGGGCAGTCAGAAATTCGTATTTCTGCAAGCTTCGTGAGTTGATTTATATTCTCCAGCAAGAACTTGTGCTGTCCGCAGTTATTCATGCACAATTCCCGGAGGCCACAACTAATCAACCATAGTGATTCTAAGGAGGTGCGATTTATCATGCTCTCTGGCAGGGACTTTGTCATCTTCAAGCATCTCCATAGAACAAATTTTGGAAGAGACTTAAAGAGTTCACCCAAATCTGTAGGCAGTTCTTTCAGGCCATGACATTCTAGGTGCAACTATTGGAGGGAGGAGAGGCATCGAATCATCTCTGGTGAGCTGCAGGTAAGCTGATCGCACTCGTAGATTCTCAACTCATGGAGGGAAGGGAGGTGGAGAAGCATCCTCCACTGATCCAAAGGCAACTCGTAGTGTTGGATATCCATAGTAGTCACTGAAGAAGAGGACTATGCGCCGATGTGTTGTCTTTTCCCACATGATGTCAGCACATTATCACTTCTTGATATCTTCTACTCAAATGCTTTAGACGGTCATGGTTTCAGCCTCAACTTGGGGCAGTCTAGAGTTGAGAAATTTTACAGCGTATTATAATAGTAGTATATAGTGGCTAAGTAGAAATCAGATCTACACATTGATTTATTAAAAGTATTCCTACTACTCTACTATCAGAAGAAGTATAAATAAATACTAGCTAATGTGATACATTGGATCGAAAAGGATAAAAAGTCCATATTGAATTTAGTTACCGTAGAGAGCTTCCAGAATTACTAGTTCTTTAAGATATGGGAACATATGAACTCCTTCACACAACAGAAATTATCTTCTGTGTTCGACTCATCCAGGTTCTCCAAATTGTCTAGAGCAAAATTTTCAGTTGTCGGAATGCCTCCTTGCCACCACAGAGGTCCCCATGGATTTTATTAAGAATTAGCTCCTCCAAGTTGGTCAGTTGACCGAGTGGTGGTAAGCCGTTGCACCTTGCATCCATCAGTCTGTACAAGAATGATTAGGGAGATGTGCAGAAATGCACATGAACCAGGCTGGAAGGCGGATATTGCTGTAACCTTGTAGCTCAAAGTGCTTTACAGTCCTTGGTAGCACTAGCTCTCCCAGCAGGTTCATGTCGTCGGCAAATCTCGTAGCATGTCTAATCCAGTGAAATGTCAATTTTAAAATCCTACTTGTGTCCAGCAATTTTATTCTTCCTGTTTCTACTACGGATTTTACATTTTCAAGATAACTTATGTGCAACTCATCAGGATTTGCATCCCGGAGCAGAACTAAATTGCTGCCATATTCTCCATCAACATTGATAACCACGAAGTGTGGTAACAAAACTGACTTCTCATGGAGCCGAGATGGAATCATGTGTTGGAAGATGGGTAGTTTATTTTAGAGTAAATTCAAAATTTTCTACAATGTAACTAATTAACCACTGTAAATTATAGATTACAAAATTACCACTAGACGCGTAGACCCGTAGCGGAAGTAAAGTCGATGTAGCGCAGTAGTGCAGATGTAGTCGCATTAGCCTTGTGCCTCCTCCAACAGCTCCTTGTGACCGTCACAGGTTGTGATTATTCTAGCATTGAAGCCTCGCAGCACGCATCCAAGGTATCCACACGTACGGAGCAGAAACACCATACGCCGAAGTGCTAGCACGTACTGGTTGTGAGGTTCTGGGAGGAGGAGGGGTGGTGGTTAAGGTTTAGGGAATTCTGAATTCCTATGGTGTCTCTTAACCCTAAAGGCAGCACCCTCTCCCTTTAAATAAACGCTCCACAATGGGCTCTATATTAGAGACCTATCAGGAACTTAAAACTTATCAAATTTCAAATCACCATCCAAATTAATTCCCAGCCCTTTAAGCATACGACCCTATGGGTTCACGTATACCTAGACATAGCTCGAGTACTCTTACTCGACCATTATTCAGTAGCAGTCCCTAGCAGGACGTGCCGACTCCTGAGTATATGTAAAGATCACATCAAACGAACCTAAATAATGCTTTAGTTGTATTCATTTCCCTTTGCCTCATGATATCAGTCAAACTCAAGGCGAGTACATGCCATCTTTGTTTAATAGCCCGACCACTCTTTCTTGATCATGTGACTCGGAATCCCTAATTACGGTTAACTCTTTAACCATAAGTAGCATGGCCAGGCATTTTTGGAATCCGACTACTCAAGAGGCCTAGAGATATCTCTACCATTGAATGGAGGGACAAATCCTATCTTAATCGACCATGCTTCGAAGCATGCTTCATGATAAATCCGAAAGCCACCTTTATAACTACATAGTTACGGAGTAGAATTTCGCAATCTCTAAGTAAATCATTACACATCTCGATTACGTGCGCCAACCTCAAGTCTAAGGATATAGCATACACATTGTATATAAGACCAACTGATGATAAGAAGTTTACAACGTTCTTGCTATGTCTCAAGGTGGGTCGATCCAACTCCATGTTCACTAATATGTGTCCATATTATTGGTTCGATATCTCCATATCTACGACCGTGCAACATGGTCGTCAACCAATACATATGCTAATCTATTCATATGTGTCATCATATGTTTATTGACTAGGGATCATTTTAGAATAATCATCACAAAGTTATATATAGAGTTTCACAAACAAGTCACATACTTGCTAATAAATAATAATGACAATATTCAAGGAACAAGATAATTAATGATGAATATAGGGAAATATAATCATCTCTATGATTGTCTCTAGGGCATATCTCCAACATCATGGACCTCTCCAGTTTCCCGGCAGCCTATCACAATTAGGAATGTGAGGCAATCAATCTTGCTAAACATTTTGGTAGGCTCTTTAGATGACAGCAATCTAAGAGATCCAGTGCAATAAATTCCACATGAGCCCGAACCGTGAATGTTCATTAACTATGAAGATGCACCAAGTGGATATGTTTTGATGGTGATAATTCATCATGCAAGATTGTAAGCATTGGTTCTATCCAGATTAAGATGTTTGATGGCACAATCAGAGCTTTGTCCGATGTTCGACACATTTCAAATTTAAAGAGCAGTCTTATCTCGCTGAGTAATCTTCATGCTAAAGGGTACAAATATTCAGGTGGAGGTGGAGTTCTAAAGGCCTCCAAAGGTTTTCTTGTTGTGATGAAAAGTGATATGAAGGCTGCCAACCTATCATCTGCGAGGCACTACAATTTCATGTAATGCTGCTATTATCTCAAGCAAATCATCTGATTCTCATGTTACTAATTTTTGGCATATGCGACTAGGGCATATGAATAAAATTGGCATGGGAGTTATACAAAAGAGGACTTCTTGATGGTCATTGCATTGGCAAGTTGAAGTTCTGTGAACATGTACTGTGTCTTCGACAAGTAGGAGAGGGTGAAATTCAGCATTGCAACTCATTCTATAACAGGCATGTTTGGATATGTTCACTCTGATTTTTGAGGAGAATCCTGCATCCCATCACTACGAGGTGCTAGATACATGTTGACTATCATTAATGATTACTCAAGAAGAGTTTGACCATATTTTAAAAAGCAAAAATTTGATGTGTTCAAGATATGCAAGGAGTGGAAGATCATGATTGAGAAATAAACTAGCAAGCATGTAAAGAAGCTATTTACCGACAATAGCGTGAAGTTCTATTCTGGATAATTTGAAACTTTATGTAGATCAAAGGGTATTGTGAGACATTACACTATCTCTGGTATTTCTTAACAAAATTGTGCAGCCGAACAGATGAACAAAATCATCACGGAGAGGGTACATTGCATGTTATCTAACTCTGGCCTATCTAGGAGTTACTAGGCTAAAGCTACTGTGACACTACGGATCGACGGTGTGAGTCATTTCCGATGTCGGCATGACGGTACGACTTTAGTAGCATGTTTTTAGGCCTTCCGGGGAAGTTCGGGCCTAGCGGGAGCTAGTTTGGGCCTTAGGGGAAGGAAATGGGCCGTTGGTGGGGGAGTTTTGGGCCCATGGGGGGGAAACCTGAAATTTCTGCCTTGGGGGCGCCCCCACCCTTGCTTGTGCGCCCCCCACTCCCTTTCCCAACCCTAGCCGCCACCCTCTAGCCCCCCCATGCGCCTCCACCCTCCCCCTTCCTCTCCATCTTCCCCCATGGCGCCACCACCTCTCCCCTCCCCTCTCCACCCCCCTTGCTGCCCTAGAGGAGATCCCCACCTCGCCATCTCGTTGATCCCTCCATCGGGAAGCCCCGTGACGAGGAGATCCGGCGGTTCCGGCGCGAGGAAGACGATCGGGAACTCGGGTGGATGGATTTTGGCGTTCATCGTTCGTCGGGAAGAGGTATGTTTTGGGTGATCCTTGGGGGTTTGTCTAGGTACTGTTCTATAGGTTGTTTTGATGCTTTTAGATCAAGTGGTGGTGCTGTGATTGAATAGATTGGATGAAATCTAGAGTTTACCACGTTCTCTGCTTCGGGCAGATTGTGTAGTCGACCTAGAGTTTGAGTTTTCACGGCATTAGATTCGGAATTTGGTCGGTTGCCTGTTGAGAAAGTTGTAGGTAACTTCAATACCTTTCAGTGGACATAAAGAACGTCCAATTCTGCCCAGCCGTTTGAAAGTTATGCTCAATTTACCGAACGTGTTCAAATATGAGACGTAGCTGGGACAGAACGTAGAGTTTTGTAGATTAGACAACTTTAGATTCCGAATCAGCTTTTCCATATACTCAGAAAAAGTTAGGAAATTTCCTAAGCTACGCGAGAATGTACTCGTTTAATCGATTCGGAGTCCTAGAACTAAAGTTATGCTAGATTGAAGTCTGCTGTCCTGGGGGGACAGATTCTCTGTTTTTTCATTTTCGGGAGTAGTTTGCGAAATCGGGGTAGGTGGGTGATGGCGTACTGTTTTGTGGGCACGTTGTGCAGGTGGTGTGACCCTGGGAGTGCCCTCCTCATCCTGCCAATCCGTCGCCCGAGGTTAAGGCAAGTGTATTGGGATGGGTAGCATGTGATTTTTGTGCTTGTCTTGACTAGATGCAATTGTTTCCATGTTATGCTATCTTGCCATGCTTAGTGTTTGCCATGATATGATAAAAAGGGTATGTTAAGATGCTATGCAATGGTTTATGGTTAATGTTTATGGCATATGTTGCATACATGGCATGAAACTTGGTCCGGTCGGTGAGAACGTCATAACTATTTCGGTAAGGTCGGTGAGAAAGTTATGACTAATCCGGAGTGCCATGGATGTAAGACCTACCTCGTGATTCCACCCACGCGATGAGTGCAAGCGAGGAGTAGGCACCCTCCATCTACGGGATGGAAGGGGGACGTGGGTGCACGCCGACGGGTGTGCACTCGGCAATACCGGTATTTGCGTCGAGGAGACATGTGCATTGCATTGCATTGGATTGCATACATGATGATGATGATGATGAAATGATTTCAAAGAGGTTGAGGTATGAATATGATGTTGCATATGATGTATGACTTAATCATGATGTTAAGTTTGTGATGTAGTGATGATAATATTGAATTGTTCTGCCTGACCCATTGCAATATACTTGTTGAGTGATGAACTCACGCTTGTGTTTTTATGTTGTTTTTAGGTACCATGACACCGGCATGTGGGAAGGGCATTAGCTACACATCTTCACGTAGTTCCAGTCACATTTACCAATTTGAGTCATGATCTTAATAAGTGCCATGAACTTGGTGTATGGAATAGTTTAGTGTGCTTGTGATCCTTATTTGCTTAGCTATAGATTATGGAATGGTTGGATTCAGTTTTATTGGTTTATGTTGATGCTTTATCCATTGATATTGATGTTTTAGATGTCTTATGCTATGATATAACTTGCTATGTGATTATTATTGCTCCAACTCATGATAAAACAAAGAAAATGCTGCCGAAATTTCGGTTTTAGCATTTGCTCCTTTGCTGTAATTTATTTTGATTTGTGGTATTTAGGTGATGTTTAGTCTATGTTTGGTAGCGTTCGGGCATACTAGATGCCAGGGTGTTACAGTTGGTATCATAGCCAGGTTCAGGTCCGTGTTGTATGAACTTAGTGAATTACCATAGGGTTAACTAAAATGTGATGTGGAATAACCTAGAAACATGACTTAGGTTATAACTAAAATTTTGCAATAGGATAGCAACCTTAAAACTTGTGTATGTGGAATAACTAATTTAAAATTTTACACACATGTATGCACAGTAGGAAAGGGTATGGGTATCGTTGCTTTACGCTTAAATGTTATATTTAAGCCTTGATGTTGAATGTTTTATGTGATAAAGTATGCTGCTATGTGTATGAGATAATTGATTGAATTGCTCATGTTATCGTGATAAAGTGGGGTTGTGGGGTCGAAGGGTTTCGGTCACTTTTTTTGTTTATAGTGAGGTTGTGGTTTGACGGTATGGCCGATTAAAGCCATCACCGAAGAACTATTAACCCTTGTGGAGAAAGAGTGCTTACCTTTTCTGTCGCAGTTTGGGTAGTTGATTAGAGTCAAAAAGAAGAGTTAGTGGTGGATTCCTTCGTATGTTCTTTACCGTTCTGACGGTCGGTTTTGGTTGTTTTCTTGGTTTTAGTTGATTGAAATCAAAAGAAAAGTGTTTGGAATTGGATTTTCGCGGAGTGTCCCTTCGGTGTTTCTTGGTTTTGTCTTCCTTGGTTGAAGACGAAGAAGAGGAATTTAGTGTTGCGCCTTTTTTGTCGCCTTTTGGCTTTGACGCCGGTCTTGTTGGTTGCTTTGCAAAGAAAAGTATCGTTTGTTCTTGCGTGTCTTACTCTGAGTTTAAAAGAAGTTCTTGATGTTGTGTGCAAGAACTTAAGATCTGTCGATTTATGTTTTGTGCCTTTCTCCGTAAAGGTTATCGGATCGCTGGGTTCCCTCCCGTGGGAGTCTTTAAGATTGAAATGTGTTTTGGAGATCTTTTGCATGACCCAGTGTGAGTCATGTCCCATTGCAACTTTGAGAAACAAGTTTCTTTGTGAACTTTGGTTGAATGTTAAAAAGAAAATGCTGCAAATAAAGTAAGTAACCATTTGACTGAAATCGTTTGTCACTAGTGAGAACTGTTGTTTAGCATGTTATGTAGTATGCACCAATGTGGTTTATGGAATGATGTATTGTTAAGTTAATTTGTGAGTTGAAATAATTCAATGCGGTTGTTATCTTTAGCTTGAGAATAAATAGGCTACTAGTGTTGTAGAGTACTCTATAGCGAGAATAATTAAATGTGTTAATGTATCTGTTTAGAATCTATCGCTTTTCTTTAAAAGTGCTTATGACCCTCGATACTGGTTAAAGTTTTAAGCCTTGATGCGTAGTGAGAACATTAAGATGATGTAAACTACTATTACTGTTAAGGATGTTCTAACTTAATGTGTTAGTAGAGAAATTTAATCTTGCTGGCTTGTGACCCTAACTTGGAGGTTGATTAGAGTTGCAATTTATGTTGTTGTTGCAAACTATTAGCATAATTGGAAGTACGCAGTGGTGTAACACCCCGGCATTTAATATGCCCGAATGCTACCAAACATGGACTAAGCAACCTCTAAATACCACAATTACAAGTAAATTACAGCAAAGGCACTAATGCTAAAAACCGAAATTTCGGCAGCATCTCCTTTGTTTTAACATGAATTGAAGGAAACACAATAGCATAGCAATATAATGCAATATGAGAGACATCTAAAATAGCAATATTTAAAGGCATGACAACAATATAAGTCTAATTCCAAGCATTCAATGTCTCCATGAGCCAAACAAACAATAAGACTCTCATATCGTAAAGCTAAACCATAAAGCAATAATCATCACACTTAATTTATTGTCAAAGCTCAATTGATTGTCTTGTGGGACAAATGAGTGAAACTACGTGTAGAAGTGTGGCTAATTCCCTTCCCCGCATGCCGATCTCGTGGTACCTAAAACAAAAAGAAAGCACAAGCGTGAGTTCAACACTCAGCAAGCATATTGCAATGGTACATAAGAACAATTACCTGGCTACATCAACTCATATCATGTCTATCATTCCATTCATGATCACATATCAATAACATCATCATTATGTATGCAATGCGATGCGATGCTCATGTCTCCTTGGAAACTCATACCGGTATGGTTGAGTACACACCCGTCGGTGTGCACCCTCTGCCCCCTTCCATCCCAAAGATGGAGGGTGCCTACTCCTCGCTTCCGTTCACCGCGGTGAATGGAATCACGATGTAGGACTTACTCATTGGCTCTCCGGAATAGTCATAACTTTCTCACCGACCTTCCCCGGACTAGTTATGACTTTCTCACCGCCCGGGCCGTGTAACATGCCCATGTATGCAAACATGCCAACATCATAAATAGCTTGTACACTAACACATGGCATCATAACATAATAAACATATTCATCATATCTTTGGCAATCATTAAGGCATGGCATGTGAACATATCATGTATTCAAATTCAATCTCAACCAATGTAGCAACTACAACCCGCTACCCATTCCAATACACTTGTCTCAACCACGGGCGACGAATTGGCGAGAAGTAGAAGGCACTCCCGGGGTCACACCACCTGCACATAGGTACCACACACTCACAATCAAGTCCACAAAACAGTAAGCAAACCCTCTTCTACCCCGACATCGCAAACTACTCGCTAAACCCAAAAACAGAGGTTCTGTCCCGTCGGGAGAGCAGCCTTCCAAAAGGCATAACTCGGGTTCTAAGACTCTGAATCAATTAAACGAGTACATCCTCGCGTAGCTTAGGAAATTTCCTAACTTTTTCTAAGTATACGGAAAGACTGATTCGGACTCTAAAGTGGTTTAATCTACATAATACCGTGATCTGTTCCAATCACGTCACAGATTTTAATACGTTCGGTAAAACGAGCATAACTTTCAAACGGATGGGCGGAATTGGACGTTCTTTATACCCACGGAAAGATATTGAAATTACCTACAACTTCTTCAACAGGTGGCTGACCAAATGCGGACTCTAAATTGGCAAAAACCTAAACCCTAGGTCGACTGCTCATGCTGCCCGAAACAGAGAACGTGGCAAACTCAAGATTCCATCTAATCTACTCAAATCCAGCACCACCAATTGATCTAAAAACATAATAATACCCCTTAGAACAGATCCTTGACCAACCCCAAGGATTCCCATGGCCATACCTTCGCCCGACGACCGAAAACCCAACGGATCTCCTCCCGGTTCGCGCGATCTCCCTCCTCGCTCCAACGGATGGATATTCGAGGTGTTGAGGTGGAGAATTCCCCTAGGGCAGAAAGGGAGGTGGAGAGGTGGTGGTGCAATGGGGAGCAATGGGGAGGGGTGGCGCAAGCAAGGGAGAGGAGGAAAGTCAGGGTGGCGGCTACGGTATGGAGGTGGGGGTGCAACCAGCAGGGTGGGGGTGCAATGAGGGCTGGGGGAGGCCCCCAACCAGGACTCCTACTCCCAATTGGACTCAAACTCCATCCCACCAAAGCCCACGACCCCTTCTCTTAGGCCCAAACTCCCCCGGAAAGGCCCAAATCCCCGGAAACGCAAATTAACCTCATACCATATGGTTTTAACCTTAATTTCACACTTCATAATGTTTTTGACCTCAACATTCACATTTTATAAGGTTTCGACACTCCGTGGTGTCACAAGTGGTGTTCCTGAAATGCTAGTATTGGTGTCAAATGGAAAGATGTAGGTTTTGTGGTGTGACGATATTTTAAGAGCATTGTGATGGTCTAACTTATTGAGTTCATTTTTTTAATGGTTGGAGTATGTTGTGTAGTGGCAATTTTGTTATAACCCATGTATAGGGTAGATAAAAGCAATGTTGTGGTTTTGTGATGATGCCCATTTATTGATATTGATGACTCAGTAGTGGTGGTAATTGTTTACATTACTTGCTGAAAACCATGGTTAAATGGAGGTTATAGTAACATGTGTGATGGAGTGAACCATGGATAATTAACATGATGTAGAATTTTATCCTTAGTGAATGAATGTCTTAGAATCATAGTTACGAACTTTTCCTTGTAGAGATAATATTTACATGTTGAAGTCGTTTGTTAACGGAATAAGTTTCGATTGTCGAGACGTTGGCATATGGATGGTATAAAATTGATAGGTTGATCGTGCTAAAGTATTTGTCGAAGTACTATGTTTTAAATATAGAATATGATGTATGTTTCGAAGGTCCGTGGGGATCATGATGAGGTAGTCTTGCTTGGATGTCTTATGATAAGCACCCGAAACTTTATTTTTGAGAATTGGGAAAGGTAATTCCAGGAAGGATTTGTGTTGTGGTTTTTGTTAAGTTCTGTTGGGGCTTCTCAATGTGTAAAATAGAGAATTACTAGGTATGGTGGGATCCATGCTGAGCTTGTGTTTAAAACTTTTGGACCGGTTTGGTTGTTGCTATCTTGGTTGAATGCTTTCGGTCAAGGTGTTCCATATGTTGTGTTTCAGAGTTTCCCTAAAACTCGTAGAAGTTGGTGCCAATCTTTGGTTTTGGGCTAATTTGTTTAGTTTGTGTTGTGAGTATGGATTTACACCCAAAATTTTTCAAGTGGATCGCGCCCTTTCTCGTTCCCACGGAATGATCTTTGGAATAAACTTTAAAGAAAGCAAATAAACCTAACGGGTTGTGTTGAAAGTTCTTGAGTTGAAAATTCTTGTAACTCTATCTTGACTATAGTTTGGTTTAATTGAAGAAGTGTGTGGTATTTGCAAGTGTTTCACAAGGGCGAACTTATGATTGTTCATAAATACTCTGTGGTTGTTCAATAGATGTTTTGACTTAGTAAAGGCTTGGTGTTTGCCTTTGTGAAAATGAGTTTCCTAAATAAAAGAGTTGTTGAGCCAGGTCAGTGAGAAAGTCATATATGGATATATGACTAATCAGGAGTGCTCTTGAGAAGTTTGCATTCATGTCTTGAATCGAGATTTCCATTGCTCTCTAGCATGAAAAGAAAGAGTGAACAATTTCCGGCATTTGACTATGCTGAAAGAGAATTGAGTTTTCTTTCTCTTTGAGAGTTATTATGGCGGTTGTGGATTCTTTTGTGTGATTTGAGAATGGGTTTTCTCTTCCAAAATTTTGATTCTGGTTAAAATGAGAAGTTTGGATTTGGTGGAAACGAGCTGAGTTGTCCTCGATTGTTGAGAACTCCTATCGAAGATTTGTGTAGAGTCTATCTTTTGTTTGAGTGCTCTCCGATGCGAATTGAATCGCATTGATTTGAGATTTCCCTTTGCGGCTTGACTTAGGAAGAGAAACAGAGTGAACTTTAGATGTTGTCGAATTCCTTCCAAGGTGGTTTGCGACATTTTGGGTTCCAGTTGATGAATGTGGATCATCCATCTACAAAGGATTGCTATGTTGCTAACAATCTATATTGAGATGAGTATAGGAATGTCTATGGAATTTGTTGAGCATAATAGAGGATTATACTCGTGGGCTTGGTTTAGTTGAGTGAGAGTATGTGAGGGCGAAACCCTCATAGGAAAAGAACCGGTTGTGGTTTGGTAAGAATTTACCTTCCTAGCTTATGCTAGATGTAGAACAATGGTTATGATGGAGGTTGATGATGTCTTGGTTCAAATTGTGTTGATATCGGTTGGTGGTAATAAAGATTATAGAAATTGTGATGTAAAGTGTTCTGTCATGAACATTGTCTTAGCTAGCTGTCTATGGGTATAAGATATGCTTGGGAGAGGATGAAATTATAGCATGGCTGCGAATCGGTTAGGCGGTTGTGCCTTCGTGAGTTATTTCTTTCGATAACTTTTCCTTGTTTTGGTATGTTTGAATTAAAAGGCAATCAATTGTAAGAGTTGAGAACCAGCGTTTTATTGGCTCTTCGGAGGGGGGGCACGTTTAGAACCCCAGTTATTAATAAGATACCATTGGTGATTTGGTGGTAGAGAGGTTGTTAAAAGAGATGTAACTCGGTTTGTTTGTGTCATTTTGAGTTTTATGAATCTTGATAGTATTAGAAAGAGGGGATTAGACTTCTGTAGAGTTTAGAAACTGATACCCTCTTTTGTTGAGAAGAATATTTGAGTAAGAGGTATCGTGTGTTTTAGTGGTAAAGGAAAAAAACCTGGTCTGAGTTGTGTCAGATCGTTTCTGAAGGTAGTGGAATGAGATATCGGGTTTAGGAAATTCATTGTAATCCAGATTGCTAGGGAATTTTTGTCCCTTTGGAATTTTTTATAGAAATTGAAGTGAATGAGGAATCGTGACAAGTGGAGCTAAGTCAAGAAACTTTTGTCAAACAGTTGGATTCGGAGAGTTGGTGTGTTGGTTGTTTCTATTTGAAGCCTTTGCGTGGGTGTTATAGTTTCAGTTGCTTGGTTTTAGCTTTGAAGTTTGGGTCCCTTGTGGACTATGTGTTTTCGAGTTGGCATTCTTCGGATTCGAGGTCGAATCCTGTTTAAGGGGGGGGGGAGAATGTGACACTACGGATCGACGGTGTGAGTCATTTCCGATGTCGGTATGACGGTACGACTTTAGTAGCATGTTTTTGGGCCTTCTGGGGAAGTTCGGGCCTAGCGGGAGCTAGTTTGGGCCTTAGGGGAAGGAAGTGGGCCGTTGGTGGGGGAGTTTTGGGCCCATGGGGGGGGGAACCTGAAATTTCTGACTTGGGGGCACCCCCACCCTTGCTTGTGCGCCCCCCACTCCCTTTCCCAACCCTAGCCGCCACCCCCTAGCTCCCCATGCGCCTCCACCCTTCCCCTTCCTCTCCATTTTCCCCCATGGCGCCACCACCTCTCCCCTTCCCTCTCCACCCCCTTACTGCCCTAGAGGAGATCCCCACCTTGACATCCTGTTGATCTCTCCATCGGGAAGCCCCGCGACGAGGAGATCCGGCGGTTCTAGCGCGAGGAAGAAGATCGGGAACTTGGGTGGAAGGATTTTGGCGTTCATCATTCGTCGGGAAGATGTATATTTTGGGTGATCCTTGGGGGTTGGTCTAGGTACTATTCTAAAGGTCGTTTTGATGCTTTTAGATCAAGTGGTGGTGCTCTGATTGAGTAGATTGGATGAAATCTAGAGTTTGCCACGTTCTCTGCTTCGGGCAGATTGTGTAGTCGACCTAGGGTTTGAGTTTTCGCGATATTAGATTCGGAATTTGGTCGGCTGCCAGTTGAGAAAGTTGTAGGTAACTTCAATACCTTTCAGTGGATATAAAGAACATCCAATTCCGCCCAGCCGTTTGAATGTTATGCTCGATTTACCGAACGTGTTCAAATCTGTGACATAGATGGGACAGAAAGTAGAGTTTTGTAGATTAGACAACTTTAGAGTCCGAATCAACTTTTCCATATACTTATAAAAAGTTAGGAAATTTCCTAAGCTATGCGAGGATGTACTCGTTTAATCGATTCGGACTCCTAGAACTAAAGTTATGCTAGATTGAAGTCTGCTGTCCCGGGGGGGACAGATTCTCTGTTTTTCGTTTTCGGGAGTAGTTTGCGAAATCGGGGTAGGTGGGTGATGGCGTACTGTTTTGTGGGCACGTTGTGATTGTGTGGCATCTATGTGCAGGGGGTGTGACCCCGGGAGTGCCCTCCCCATCCCGCCAATCCATCGCCCGAGGTTAAGGCAAGTGTATTGGGATGGGTAGCATGTGGTTTTTGTGCTTGTCTTGACTAGATGCAATTGTTTCCATGTTATGCTATCTTGCCATGCTTAGTGTTTGCCATGATATGATAAAAAGGGTATGTTAAGATGCTATGCAATGGTTTATGGTTAATGTTTATGGCATATGTTGCATACATGGCATGAAACTTGGCCCGGTCGGTGAGAACGTCATAACTATTCCGGTAAGGTCTGTTAGAAAGTTATGACTAATCCGGAGCGCCATGGATGTAAGACATACCTCATGATTCCACCCACGCGGTGAGTGGAAGTGAGTAGTAGCCACCCTCCATCTACGGGATGGAAGGGGGACGTGGGTGCATGCCGACGGGTGTGCACTCGGCAATACCGGTATTTGCGTCGAGGAGACATGTGCATTGCATTGCATACATTATGATGATGATGATGAAATGATTTCAAAGAGGTTGAGATATGAATATGATGTTGCATATCATGTATGACTTAATCATGATGTTAAGTTTGTGATGTAGTGATGATAATATTGAATTGTTCTGCATGACCCATTGCAATATACTTGCTGAGTGATGAACTCACGCTTGTGTTTTATGTTGTTTTTAGGTACCATGACACCGGCATGTGGGAAGGGGCATTAGCTACACATCTTCACGTAGTTCCAGTCACATTTACCAATTTGAGTCATGATCATAATAAGTGCCATGAACTTGGTGTATGGAATAGTTTAGTGTGCTTGTGATCCTTATTTGCTTAGCTATAGATTATGGAGTGGTTGGATTCAGTTTTATTGGTTTATGTTGATGCTTTATCCATTGATATTGATGTTTTAGGTGTCTTTTGCTATGATATAACTTGCTATGTGATTACTATTGCTCCAACTCTTGATAAAACAAAGGAGATGCTGCCGAAATTTCGGTTTTAGCATTTGCGCCTTTGCTGTAATTTATTTTGATTTGTGGTATTTAGGTGATGTTTAGTCTATGTTTGGTAGCGTTCGGGCATACTAGATGCCGGGGTGTTACAGCTACTTCCACTACTTGTTATTTGATCAATCCGTCACCAAACATGGCAATTCATAAGAAGACTCCAATTATTAAAACTAGTTATATGCCCGTGCGTTGCTACGAAAAATAAAGATTAAAAAAAATACTATTTTATAAGATCAAACATCTATCTTTAACGCTTCGTTTCTGGCAAAAGCTGACTAATTAAAGCAACGCTTCGTTTCTTGCGTAGGGCAATTAAGCAGGGCAATTAAGTAGGGAAATTAAGTAGAGCAATTAATGTGACGTGGGAAGAAACTCTCACTTTATATAGTAGAGATTTGAGAATCTTTAGTTGTCCTACTTATACTCTTGTTAACAATGGTAAATTGGAACCTAGAGCCATTAAGTATATTTTCCTTGGTTATAAGTCTAGTGTGAATGGCTATAAATTACGAAATCCTGAAACTAGAAAGGTGGTAATGAGTAGAAATTTTAGTTTTGTTGAATCTGCCTTGTTGCATGATAAACCATCTATTGATGTTCCCACTGAGGGAGCCGCAGAAATCAAGCGTGCAGATGGAGCATGTTATTAATTTAGGATCAATATAAAAAACCAAAAAGGAAAGCATACAGGATGTCCCTGTTATTGTACAACTGCAACAATATTC
This sequence comes from Rhipidocladum racemiflorum, assembly GCA_036346355.1. NCBI lineage: Eukaryota > Viridiplantae > Streptophyta > Magnoliopsida > Poales > Poaceae > Rhipidocladum > Rhipidocladum racemiflorum. The sequence continues at coordinate 37,291,385 of CM070591.1, forward strand.
CACTACAGCCGACAGACTTATGAGGAATACTAGTTACACGCCCGTGCGTTGCTACGAAAAACAAAATTGATAACGAAAAATAAAGATTAAAAAATAAAAAAAATATTTCACAAAATTAAATATCTATCTTTAACGCTTCGTTTCTTGCGAAAGCTGGTTAATTAAAGCAACGCTTCGTTTCTTGCGTAGGGCAATTAAGCAGGGCAATTAATGACGTGGGAAGAATGGACCACTGCTACCAAGTGCTGCTTTAGAATAGTATATATTACATGCCCGTGCGTTGGTACGAAAAACAAAATTGATAACGAAAAATAAAGATTAAAAAATAAAAAAAAATTATTTCACAAAATCAAACATCTATCTTTAACGCTTCGTTTCTTGCGAAAGCTGGCTAATTAAAGCAACGCTTCGTTTCTTGCGTAGGGCAATTAAGCAGGGCAATTAAGCAGGGTAATTGTCGACGATCTGTTTCGCCGGCAATAAGATTTGTGATTCTAGGGGATTTGTGCGGGATCTGAGCTTGATGGTAACACAGGATGCGGGGGCAATCTGTTTTAGACAGGTTCGGGCTCTCTCGGAGGAGATAATACCCTAGTCCGGTGTTCTTGGATATATCGTGTGTGTCCCTCTTTTTCTTGTTTCTCCCTCCTCCCCTTATATACTGGGGGAAGAATACATGATAGATGGGCGCCACCGGGCCCTGAACATGGTGGCCTGGACGACATGTCCCTTGTCCTTATCCGCCTTCACGCTCTACGTCCTGGAGAGGTGGTTATGCTTTCTTCGACCCACGCCTGCCGCCTTGTCGTTCCAAAGATCCGCCGGCTCGGGCAAAGGATGATCGTGATGCTTCGTTCCTGGCGGGTTGTTAGGGCGGGGCGCGAAGCTTCCTTGAAGGATAAGGAGTTGTCTTGGGGAGCAAGTCGAAGGTCTCCTCTGGGCCCGTCGTGGTGCTTCTGGGCTTTGGGCTTTCTATTCCGCCTGTCAGGCCCGATCGGTGTAGGCCCCTCTTGCGGGACCCTGTCTCGACATCCCACGGCAGCCCCAAGTGCTTTAGGATCGACTTTCCGTCCCTTACCCTGTCATGAGGATTATGCGGAGAGAGATCATAAAGAACTTGTAGTATGAAGCCACCGTGGTTGGTTAGCTCGTGGTCGAGTGGTACCGCGCCCGCTTACGGTGCACGCGGCAACCGGCTTGTCACTCGGTGACCCTCATGGGGCATACCTTGGTCTTTTGGCTCGTGGTCGAGTGGTACCCGCGCCCGCTTACGGTGCACGGCAGCCGCTTGTCGCTCGGTGACCCTCATGGGGCATACCTTGGTCTTTTGGCTCGTGGGTCGAGTGGTACCAGCGCCCCGCTTACGGTCTTGCAATAACTTGTCGCTCGGCTGACCCTCATGGGGCATACCTTAGTCTTTTTGGCTCGTGGCCGAGTGGTACCCGCGCCCGTTTACGATGCGCGGCAACCGGCTTGTCGCTCGGCTGACCCTCATGGGGCATACCTGGGTCTTTTTGGCGCGGGGCAGGCGGTACCGCGCCCGTTCTGATCTTGCAGGCAACCGGCTTGCCGCTCGGCTGACCCTCATGGGGCATACCTTGGTCATACAGAGTAATGCCTGTGCCGCTACGGCAAGATCGCTTTAGACCCTCATGGGGCGCATTCTCAAGACCGTGTTGGTTGTAGATCCTCCCGCGACACCCAATCGCATTGTGAGACAGCGACCAGCAATTGACCCCAAATTATGGGGTGTGCCGTCGGAGGATGTTCGGAAAGTGCCCAGCCCCAAGCTTCCATGGCGGCCGGCGTTCAGGCCCGTCGTGGGGCGCACTTTATCCCAAACTTTGGACCAGGTTTGACACCTGGCCGCTGCTTGGCGCGACGCAGCCTATTGGCCCATCATGGGGCGTGCCCTGGATCCGGCCCGAGGTGAACAGGAGGGCCCTCGTTTCTTCCCACCGTAAGGTGGAAATTGGGGCCCATTTCTTATAAGTCGGAAGGACCCTCGTTGGAGCAACGGCCTCCTTGCACCTTCCCCACCACGGCTGCGAAACCTTCAAACCTCCTTTGGCGATTTAGGGTTTCTGGTTTCGCGCCCTTGGCTTGCGGCGGTTCTTCCCACCAGGTCTTCTTCTTCGCAATGTCTTCTTCCTCGTCATCGGAGGGTAGCGCCGACCCTGCGACGGCAGGGTGGGAGACTTCCATCACGACGACGTCCCGCTTGGAGGGGATGGTCGCCGCCGGCGTCCTCCCTCCGCTGGAGTTGATCTCTGCTCGTCCCGCCGCAGGTGACCCTTACCCCACACCTCTAGAGAATGAGATTGTGGTGTTTGAGTCCTTCTTCTGGCGGGGACTTAGCATTCCTGGGAGCGCCTTCTTCCGGGGGCTCCTCCACTTCTACGAAATCGAGTTGATCAATTTGAACCCCAACTCGATTCTTCACATTGCCATCTTCGTCCAGCTCTGCGAGGCGTATCTTGGGATACGTCCTCATTTGGATTTGTTCCGCTCCTTCTTCTTGCTGAAGCCTCATCCGAACCGGGCCGCTCCCAACGTCGTTGGGGCGCCGGCTCCACCATGAGGAGGGCTCAAGAAGCGATATTTTGTCGTTCCTCTCAAGACCTCCTCAAAGGTTGGAGGCGGGAGTGGTTCTATTGTGCCAATGTTGATCCTTTCCTCGCCCCCTTTGCCGGCCGTGCTCCTAAGGCTTCCCGATGCTGGAGCGACGCCCCGGACGGAGGAGGTTTGGCGCAAATCCCGAGCTTAGCGTTGATTGACGATCTGAAGAACCGAGGGCTGACGGGTCCCGGGATCGCGATCAGTTTTGTGAAGCGCCGAGTGCAGCCCTTGAAGGAGAGAGTCCATTTGGGGTTCCAATACAACGGGCCTCTGGACCCCACGCGGGAGACGGACGTGGCCCTGTTGATGGAGGCGCTGGCAGCACGGGTAGTTGATCTCTTCGTGCCTGGCACGATAATCACCAACAGGGGCTGCCCTCATAAATTTTCGATGGCAAGGCCTCCCCCTCCTGTGAGTGCACTATTCTCTCGAAAGGCTGTTCCATGATTTCTTTGACTGATGTGTGATTCAAACAGGGTGCGATCGTTCCTTTTTTCAGGAACACGCGTCCTTCCTTTCTGACGCTCCGGTTGTCGGCCTCTCTCGGCTGAAACACGCTCAGGCGAAGCGAGTGGCTGACACCTCGGTCGACGAGCTGCGCCAGGAGTCAGCGGAGGAGGTCGCCGGTCTTTCGTCAGCCGGGCCTTCGACCTCCGGTGCACCCGGATCGCAAAGCGCGGGGCCACAGCCTTCTGTCCCAGGGGCAGCCCCGGCTGCGGGAGCTAACTTCTCTCCGAGTGGTGCTGGGTCTCGGATAAGGCCTGGGATGAAGTTCAAGAAGTCCAAAAGGTATTCTTTTGGGCGACCCTTGTCTTTTTATCACTTCCTGTGCTGAGGTGTTTCTCTTTTCTTTGATTCGGGACTCACCTTTCGGACGTCCGTGGAGGGTCTCCTGAAAAGGAGCCCCAGGTGGAGGCTAGGTCGCCGTTGCCGCCGACTGCCGGGGCGTCGCCACTGGGCGCCGGCGGGCCAACGGTCGAACCATCCGATGGTCCGTCCGTCGACGAGATCGACCCGGCACCGTCTCCCGGAGTGGAGGAAGTGCCTCGAGAGCCACCGCCGCTTGGTCCTCTGCCGAAGCCCCCAAACCGGACCGTATGGTGGGAAGGGGGTTCCGACTGGAAAGGGATGGAAGAGGACGACGAGATGGAAAGAGCGGCTCGGACGGAGCTTTATGAGCTCACCGTCAGGTGTAGCACGCTCGTCAGGGTGAGCTTCTTGTCTTTAATCTGTTGCTTGCGACTTCTCCTCGAGATTACGCCTGTTACCTAGGACATGGGGGATCGCTCGGAGCAAAGGTCGCGGTTTTTCCGGAAGGTGCTCCCGAAGCTCAAGGAGTAGAAGCAGTACCAGGACAAGCTCAGCGAGATCAGCGCGGACAGATGGAAAGAAGTCCACGGGCTTCAGGGCGAGTGTATGACGATCCGGGAGGAGAAGACGAAGCTTGAGCATATGCTCGAAGGTGAGATTCTCCCCTGGATTCGGTTCGGATGTCTTTTTGGATGGTTGGAGAGGATGATGACACTCTCGTGTTTCAGAGCGCCACTCCAAGACATACTCCAGCCTTTTTTTTAAAGTGAACTGAATAGGTGAAATCATCACAAAGCTCTTACGGCAATGGCAAAAACTTATGTCTTCCCAATTGATATCGATACTAGCATTATTGGAACGCAACTACATACTTCCGAATCTACTAATAGCTTGCAACGTCATAAATATCAACTCTAATCAATTTCCAAGTTAAAGTCACTAGCCAACACGATTAAATTAGAACATCTTTAAACAACCAGCATGGTTTCTTTAACAATATCGGTAGTCCACCATTACAATTAAATTGTTCTACCGACCTTATATTAAAATGTCTCTAAATAACCCACTAATTTTCTATTACCTTCACAATAGTTTACATCATCGTAATGTTCTAACTACGCATCAAGATTTAAAGCTTTAAACATTGTCCATGGTCAAGGGCACATTAAAATAATGCAATAAATCCTAAGCATGCACATTAACACATTCAATCATTATCGCTATAGAGCAATCTACAATACTAGAAGTTTATTTAATCTCAAGCTAAAGATAACAATTACATTTTAATTGATTCAACTCACAAATTAACTTAGAAGTACATCATTCCATAAACCACATTGTTACATACTACGTAACACAGACATAAAATTTCTAAACATCGTCATGGGTCACCTACCCTCGACAAACAGGAGGCAATCCCAAACATTAAAAAAAACAAACACAGTTCTAGATCAAGAACAAACACCGATAAAAATTTCTTCTTTTCGTGCAAGGGAGAAAAGCAAAATCCAAACATAAATGCAAGAGAGCTCGACCCTCAAATGTCCAATCATAGTAGCCAAAACTCTTCAAGAAATCCAAAACCTACACTTTCCACAAAGGAAGACGGATGCAAAAGGGAAGACCAAATGTCCAACAAAAATTTTCCGATAAAGATTCAAACTTAGCTCCATCCAGCTTGATCTGCAACAGGAGAAACTCCAACCCCTTCTTTTTTAAAAAAAAATCGGAAACAACAACCACGTAAATTTCCTCCCAACGATAGTCCATCACAATAAATCAGGTGCCAAAGCAAAATTGTGACCAAAAGACGCGCAACGTAGAACTCTTCTTCTGTGTCTTCACTCAAAGGAGACAAAACCACAAACCGCCAAAAGGACAAATCAGCGAGTGCTCAAAACTAAGCATCTTCCTCGGTTTCGAACCAACCACATACCCAGAAAACCAACCAAAACCGACCGTCAGCACGGTAAAGAACATCCGAAGGAATCCATCACCAACCTCTTCTATTTGACTCCAGTCACTACCCGATCTACAACAGACACGGATAAGTACTCTTTCCCTACAGGGGTTTAATAGTTCTTCGGTGGTGACTCTACCCGGCCACACCGTCAAACCACAGCCTCACTACAAACAAAAGGTGACCGAAACCGTTCGGCACCACAACCACACTTTATCACAAATGAAGCAACTCAATCAAATCTATCATAAATATAGCATTATACATCATCAAAAGTAGCATTCAACAACAAAGCTTAAATTCAACCTTTTAGCATAAGGCAACGATACCCATACCCTTTCCTACTGTGCATCCATGTGTGTCAAATTTTAAATTAGTGATTCCACTTACACAAGTTTTAATGTTGCTATCCTATGACAAAATTTTAGTTAAAACCTAGGCCATGTTTCTAAGTTATTCCACATCACATTTTAGTTGTATCCTATAGTATGACACTAAAAATAGACATTCCAAGGACCTACTGACCGCTCGATACCAAGCTGTAACACCCTACAAATCTAAACTGTCGTACAAGAAAATTTCGACAGCATCTCTCCTAAAATTAGGACAAAGCAGGCGACAACAAGATTCATAATAACCATTATAAACAGGAATAACATAAAAGCATCAATACTAGAGATAACAAGTCTAAATGAACCAGAAAACAAACATAAACGTAAAACAGCTCCAAAGAGGACATCAACTGGTCTATGATTAATAAAATTTCAGCAAGCTAATGAATTATTAAATGCACTAGTCCATGTGATTCGTGATGACCCCGGAGGGTTGATTGTGCTACTAAGCCCACCCTTCAAGCTTACGACTCACGAGAACTACCTGAAAACAACAAAATAACAAGGGGTGAGATTGGGTAATCTCAGCAAGCGGAACAACTTCTAACGAATAACACAGCCACAGTAAAACTAGCATACCAAATTCCTCATGTCCAATACCACATTATAGAGTCCACACAACCTCAGTAAAATGCATATGATTGTGCACATGCTTATGCCATGATCCTCCTCACCGTGCCCTTTCTCAGGAACACACGGTGTTGTACCGGTACGGTCGCGCACGCTGGCGTCGACAAACTTCCAATGCATGATTATGCAGTTAATGCTTCATGCATAAATACATTCATAACTTCCCACTCTGAATTCACATGCTTTCATACCATCAAATAACATGGATAGAATGCGAACATCATTGAGATAGAATATCTCCACAATTCATCTTGCAAACAACATCTTTCTTCATTCTTACTCATGATTCAAAAGCCAAACAACCACATCACAATGCAGGATAGGATATTGTAATCTCATAAACAAGTAGTTAAACCATGTAGGTGTGCTGCAATTAAGGTTTATATTGAAGACGAAACAAATAGCGAGTTATAGTTTAGCAAGACCGCTACTTCTACTTGCCTTTACCAACGTGGATGACGAACCTAGTTGCGTCCAGAAGGGGCACCACCTGTACAAGTATTATTTCAGTATATAGCGACATCACAAATGATCACACAACTCGAACACACGCTTCCTAATCCCCGTTCCCTTCTTAAGCGCCAAAACCCCCAATCTGTCCGGGTCAAACAGCAGCACCCTCTCTTCACAATTTCGTATCTTTTTTTTATACAGATCATAAAAATACAAAAAAATTACAGTAGCTATATATTGACGAGATCTACAACTTTCATGAAGATCACAAATTTCAATTCCACTGTTAAATATGCCTAAACAAACGTCCAACACAGTGGACAAAATCTGTTTCCAGATTCTGTCCGTCATATTGAAACAGCAATAACTCTCAGACCGACGCCCCAAAAATTCTGAAAAAATTACATAAGCTAGATCTCGACGTTATCTACAACTTTCTAGTTATAGGTTTTTGCAGGAAAAATCGTCTATTCCACGTAAAACGCAAAACAATCCGCGCTGCACAATCTCCCCTTCCAAAAACAGCACCACGTGAACATCTACCCTTCTCCCCCATCAAGATCCATCTAAATCACTCACCACCAGATCTAATACACTCCTAATCCCTAGGTATAACAAGGGTAAAAGATTGGGAATTTTACCTTGAGTTCTCCCTTGAGAACCCACAAAAAACGCGCGACGATTCCCGAAACGGAAATCTGCTCGCCCTCCACGCCTCCACGGATCCTCTTCTCGCTTGCTCCTTCGCGTTTCGCGGTGGATCTTGAGCCACCACGCAAGGGGAGGAAGAGGAGGGGTGGTGTGGCTGCTAGGGGAGGAAGGGGGCGCCCTAGGGCTTTTGGGGGGGGGTGACACCCCTTTTATATGGTGGGCCGGCCCACTAGGGGAAAAGAGAGAGAGGTGGGGAGGGGATTCGCAGCCCAGGCCCAGGTTTTCCTCGGCCCACTGTTTCTAGCCCGACAACTCCAAATTTAATATTAATATGCCGGATAAACTTCAATTATTTCATCCCTCGAGAAATCCTTCATTCCTCTCCCGAAACAAAACCAGGAAAAGGAACCCTAGAATCGCTCTGACGCTCTAAGGCATCACATTCTCCCCTCCTTAAAAGGATTCGTCCCCGAATCTACTCCTCTTTTCTATGAAACCTTAAAAAAGGAAGGCAAAATGGTAATCAACACTTTACCTTCAGCATCCTCAAAGAGTGTAGGATACTTCTTCCTCATCTGGTCCTCAAGTTCCCAAGTTGCATCCCGCTCAGACTAATTGGTCCACAAATCTTTCATTGGACACTAACACGAACTATTCCCCTATTAAATAAAGGACACCTATTAGGTGAATCTGGTATCGATCTGGAATCTCAACTCCCACTTCTCTCTTCAACCCGACCGCGAAACTCCGCATTCCAATCTCAACTCCTCTACCACAGTTCGTCGCATTCTGGACGACGCGAACCATGTGAGACACAACGCTCTAGGTAAGTCTCTAAATCAACCCAAACACAAACTCCTATCTCCTACAAGTGATTGATCTTTTACAAAAAGAACCAATATCCATCCTTACCAACGACAGAGATAGCCTACTTTACAACCAGGGTCCGTAAATCCGCAGAAACAATAACAACCGAACACAATCACTACGGTTGACACAAACTCGCTCGAACCCAGCGACAAAAGTTCCAAAAAATTAATGTAATTACCTGCAACTTCCAAGTTGTCCACTACTAAATTAAGCAACCCCACCAAGGAACACATCAATGAAAACAATTCTCCAAAAAAAGGTTTGAATTGAGTCATACACAACCTTCCTTTACTCTTCACTTTTAAACTACTTACGATCAGCGACCCACACTAGTTTTCCCTTGTAAGAAGGTTTCGCCTTCACATTCTTCCACCCAAGGACCAGGGCAAGGAGTACAATCCTTGAATATACTCAACCATAACATAAACATTCATTTTCTTACCCCCAAGCTTGAACGTAAAAGAAATCTTAATTCTCACTAACACAACGAACGACAATCACCACCTTTAAACCAAAGGGCTGAAATTCACATACACGGGAACTCAACTTGGAAGAGGAACTCCATAGAACCAAAACCACCAAAAAAAAAATTCTTCAGGGAGATGCTCTATTCAAAAGAGAAACACCGTGAAAGTCTTCTGCAAATGCATTTCACTTTTACCAAAACAAATCATCTCACTTTTATCCAAGGCCAAGCCATTCAGAAAAAAAGAAACCGATCAAGGAATTAAATGCTTCCACACAACCACCATCTCTTTTTTCCTTAAAAAAGGAACCAAACTCACTTCCCAACAGAAAAATTGTTTCAACCACGAATATCATTCATGTCACAACCAGAAGAATCGTCTCTTAAACAAAAACTGTCAAACACCTCACACCACAACACAACTCTACCCCAAAATAGAAATACAAATATTTCCAGATCATGAAGTTCCAAATCTTACATTGGATTAGCTACTTCTTTTGATCAACAATGCAACCGATAACTCGACCTTGAAAACTACGGACACAGTCAAAGCATACATCCTTGAGCATAAATGTCGCATTCATAACTTAAGCTAGTTTTCTTATCAAAGATGAATGAATGACGATATTTAATAGAATAACATTCCAAAATCTCCACAAATTACTTCAAGGTTAATCATTCTTTTATCCTTGTTTTAAGCCTCAAATTAACCCACATTTGGCGAGAATCATTCTAAGTTTAGGAAACTCAAACACAAAGACAAAGAATACTTTGACCGAAAGTATTCAACCCAAATATCAAACAAACAAACCAATCCATATGAATTTTTAAACATAAGTTCAGCATAACTCCCGCCATCTATAGCATTCCACTACCCTTACCATTTAGATTTCAATCTTCCCTATTTACTCATTGAGAAGGCCCATCAGGATTTAACAACAACTACACAACAAATTCTTACTCTTATTACCTTTTCCACAATTATAAATAAAGTTCACAGTGCTTATCAAAAACACATCCAACCAACACTACCTCATCAAGATCCCCACGGAGCAGCCTAACCTATATCATCATATTCTAAAATTTGAAAGGCAGTGCTTCAACAAGTCTTTCAGCATGATGAACCTATAAATTCCATACCACATACGCGTCAACATCTCGACAATGGAAATTTATTCACCTAAAAGATGACTCAACAAGTAAATATTATCTCAACAAGGCACCAATCGTAAATAGAAGTTTAAAACATACATTTATTAAGGACAAAATCACGTGTCATGCTAACTATCCCTGGTTCACTCCATCACAACATGTTACAATTTCCACCATTTTAACAAAGGTTTTCAACAATTAATCTAATCAGTTACCACCACTACTAAGTCATCAATATCAATAATTGGCATAATTGTAAAACAACAACATTGCTTTTAGTTACCCTATCCATAGGCTATGACAAACTGTCACTACACAACATACTCCAACTATGTAAAATAGATTGAATAATTTAAGCCATCCAAAGCTCTTATAACAACAACGCTAAATTAAATTAAATTTTTTTTTTTAATTTTTTTTTAGCTACCCTATACACGGGTTATAGCAAAATTGCCACTCCAAGACATACTCCAGCCTTTTTTTTAAAGTGAACTGAATAGGTGAAATCATCACAAAGCTCTTACGGCAATGGCAAAAACTTATGTCTTCCCAATTGATATCGATACTAGCATTATTGGAACGCAACTACATACTTCCGAATCTACTAATAGCTTGCAACGTCATAAATATCAACTCTAATCAATTTCCAAGTTAAAGTCACTAGCCAACACGATTAAATTAGAACATCTTTAAACAACCAGCATGGTTTCTTTAACAATATCGGTAGTCCACCATTACAATTAAATTGTTCTACCGACCTTATATTAAAATGTCTCTAAATAACCCACTAATTTTCTATTACCTTCACAATAGTTTACATCATCGTAATGTTCTAACTACGCATCAAGATTTAAAGCTTTAAACATTGTCCATGGTCAAGGGCACATTAAAATAATGCAATAAATCCTAAGCATGCACATTAACACATTCAATCATTATCGCTATAGAGCAATCTACAATACTAGAAGTTTATTTAATCTCAAGCTAAAGATAACAATTACATTTTAATTGATTCAACTCACAAATTAACTTAGAAGTACATCATTCCATAAACCACATTGTTACATACTACGTAACACAGACATAAAATTTCTAAACATCGTCATGGGTCACCTACCCTCGACAAACAGGAGGCAATCCCAAACATTAAAAAAAACAAACACAGTTCTAGATCAAGAACAAACACCGATAAAAATTTCTTCTTTTCAGGCAAGGGAGAAAAGCAAAATCCAAACATAAATGCAAGAGAGCTCGACCCTCAAATGTCCAATCATAGTAGCCAAAACTCTTCAAGAAATCCAAAACCTACACTTTCCACAAAGGAAGACGGATGCAAAAGGGAAGACCAAATGTCCAACAAAAATTTTCCGATAAAGATTCAAACTTAGCTCCATCCAGCTTGATCTGCAACAGGAGAAACTCCAACCCCCTTCTTTTTTTAAAAAAAAAATCGGGGAAACAACAACCACAGAAATTTCCTCCCAACGATAGTCCATCACAATAAATCAGGTGCCAAAGCAAAATTGTGACCAAAAGACGCGCAACGTAGAACTCTTCTTCTGTGTCTTCACTCAAAGGAGACAAAACCACAAACCGCCAAAAGGACAAATCAGCGAGTGCTCAAAACTAAGCATCTTCCTCGGTTTCGAACCAACCACATACCCAGAAAACCAACCAAAACCGACCGTCAGCACGGTAAAGAACATCCGAAGGAATCCATCACCAACCTCTTCTATTTGACTCCAGTCACTACCCGATCTACAACAGACACGGATAAGTACTCTTTCCCTACAGGGGTTTAATAGTTCTTCGGTGGTGACTCTACCCAGCCACACCGTCAAACCACAGCCTCACTACAAACAAAAGGTGACCGAAACCCTTCGGCACCACAACCACACTTTATCACAAATGAAGCAACTCAATCAAATCTATCATAAATATAGCATTATACATCATCAAAAGTAGCATTCAACAACAAAGCTTAAATTCAACCTTTTAGCATAAGGCAACGATACCCATACCCTTTCCTACTGTGCATCCATGTGTGTCAAATTTTAAATTAGTGATTCCACTTACACAAGTTTTAATGTTGCTATCCTATGACAAAATTTTAGTTAAAACCTAGGCCATGTTTCTAAGTTATTCCACATCACATTTTAGTTGTATCCTATAGTATGACACTAAAAATAGACATTCCAAGGACCTACTGACCGCTCGATACCAAGCTGTAACACCCTACAAATCTAAACTGTCGTACAAGAAAATTTAGACAACATCTCTCCTAAAATTAGGACAAACGCAGGCGACAACAAGATTCATAATAACCATTATAAACAGGAATAACATAAAAGCATCAATACTAGAGATAACAAGTCTAAATGAACGAGAAAACAAACATAAGCGTAAAACAGCTCCAAAGAGGACATCAACTGGTCTATGATTAATAAAATTTCAGCAAGCTAATGAATTATTAAATGCACTAGTCCATGTGATTCGTGATGACCCGGAGGGTTGATTGTGCTACTAAGCCCACCCTTCAAGCTTACGACTCGCGAGAACTACACGAAAACAACAAAATAACAAGGGGTGAGATTGGGTAATCTCAGCAAGCGGAACAACTTCTAACGAATAACACAGCCACAGTAAAACTAGCATACCAAATTCCTCATGTCCAATACCACATTATAGAGTCCACACAACCTCAGTAAAATGCATATGATTGTGCACATGCTTATGCCATGATCCTCCTCACCGTGCCCTTTCTCGGGAACACACGGTGTTGTACCTGTCTTGATCGCGCCTGTTTGGCGTCGACAAACTTCCAATGCATGATTATGCAGTTAATGCTTCATGCATAAATACATTCATAACTTCCCACTCTGAATTCACATGCTTGCATACCATCAAATAACATGGATAGAATGCGAACATCATTGAGATAGAATATCTCCACAATTCATCTTGCAAACAACATCTTTCTTCATTCTTACTCATGATTCAAAAGCCAAACAACCACATCACAATGCAGGATAGGATATTGTAATCTCATAAACAAGTAGTTAAACCATGTAGGTGTGCTGCAATTAAGGTTTATATTGAAGACGAAACAAATAGCGAGTTATAGTTTAGCAAGACCGCTACTTCTACTTGCCTTTACCAACGTGGATGACGAACCTAGTTGCGTCCAGAAGGGGCACCACCTGTACAAGTATTATTTCAGTATATAGCGACATCACAAATGATCACACAACTCGAACACACGCTTCCTAATCCCCGTTCCCTTCTTAAGCGCCAAAAACCCCAATCTGTCCGGGTCAAACAGCAGCACCCTCTCTTCACAATTTCGTATCTTTTTTTATATAGATCATAAAAATACAAAAAAATTACAGTAGCTAGATATTGACGAGATCTACAACTTTCATGAAGATCACAAATTTCAATTCCACTGTTAAATATGCCTAAACAAACGTCCAACACAGTGGACAAAATCTGTTTCCAGATTCTGTCCGTCATATTGAAACAGCAATAACTCTCAGACCGACGCCCCAAAAATTCTGAAAAAATTACATAAGCTAGATCTCGACGTTATCTACAACTTTCTAGTTATAGGTGTTTTCAGGAAAAATCGTCTATTCCACGTAAAACGCGAAACAATCCGCGCTGCACAATCTCCCCTTCCAAAAACAGCACCACGTGAACATCTACCCTTCTCCCCCATCAAGATCCATCTAAATCACTCACCACCAGATCTAATACACTCCTAATCCCTAGGTATAACAGGGGTAAAAGATTGGGAATTTTACCTTGAGTTCTCCCTTGAGAACCCACGAAAAACGCGCGACGATTCCCGAAACGGAAATCTGCTCGCCCTCCACGCCTCCACGGATCCTCTTCTCGCTTGCTCCTTCAAGGCGTTTGGCGGTGGATCTTGAGCCACCACGCAAGGGGAGGAAGAGGAGGGGTGGTGTGGCTGCTAGGAGGAAGGGGCGCCCTAGGGCTTTTGGGGTGACACTTTTATATGGTGGGCCGGCCCACTAGGGGAAAAGAGAGAGAGGTGGGGAGGATTCGCAGCCAGTGCCAGGTTTTCCTCGGCCCACTGTTTCTAGCCCGACAACTCCAAATTTAATATTAATATGCCAGATAAACTTCAATTATTTCATCCCTCGAGAAATCCTTCATTCCTCTCCCGAAACAAAACCAGGAAAAGGAACCCTAGAATCGCTCTGACGCTCTAAGGCATCACAGAGCCTCCTCGAGTTGATCAAGCTCCACCATTCGGCTTCCCTCGGATTCGGCTTCGTTGTAATTCCGAACCCTCGCGGATTCGAATCCTAGCTCGGTCGGCAGAACCGCCTCTGCGCCATAGACCAGGAAAAAGGGAGTTTGGCCAGTCGCTCGGCTGGGAGTGGTTCTGAGTCCCCAGAGTACTGACGGTAGCTCCTTCACCCATCGAGCAGCGTATGGTTTGAGGCGGTCGAAGATCCTGGCCTTGAGGCCTTGGAGGACCAGACCGTTAGCTCGCTCAACCTGCCCATTGCTTCGTGGGTGAGCCACCGAGGCGAAGCAGATCTTGATCCCGACGCCTTCGCACCATCCTTGGAATTCTTCACTCCTGAATTGGGTGCCGTTGTCCGTGATGATCCGGTTGGGCACTCCGAATCTGACCACAATATCCTGGAAGAACTCCTTGGCCTTAACTGCAGTGATAGTGACGACTGGCTTGGCTTCGATCCACTTGGTGAACTTGTCAATGGCCACGAAGAGGTAAGCGAAACCGCCTTGAGCCTTCTTGAGTGGGCCCACTAAGTCGAGCCCCCAGACTGCGAAAGGCCAAGAAATGGGTATAGTCTGTAGCTCCTGTGCTGGCAAGTGTGTCTGTCTTGCATAGAATTGGCAGCCCTCGCAGGTTCGAACTATCTCCTTGGCATCCGTTACCGCCGTTGGCCAGAAGAAGCCCTGTCGGTAGGCTTTCCCAACCAAGGCGCTGGATGCCGCGTGATGGCCACACATCCCCGAGTGGATTTCTTGGAGCAGCTCTCTTCCCACTTGTCCCGAAATACACCGCCTGAGGACACCCGAGGCACTCTTTCGGAAGAGCTCGTCGCCCACCACCACATAGGATTTGGCTTGTCGGAGACGCGCTCCGCTGCAGTGGTTGCTTCCGGAGTTTGTCCTTGAGGAGATAATCAAGGTACGGGTAGTCGATCTGGATCGATGAGCAGGACCCGGTTCCGGGACCTCGCTGGCTTTTGCCGTTTTGTAACGGTTGGCTCGTGAAGATCCTGCACGAAGATATCACTTGGGACATCTGCCCGAGTGGCTCCCATCTTAGCGGCTAAATCTGCTGCCTCATTATTGCGGCGGAGGACATGAACCAGCTCTGCACCGTCAAACTTGCCTTCCAATTCTCGGACTTCTCGGCGGTATGCCGCCATGTTACGATCCACGCACGACCAGTCCTTCGTACTTGATTCACCACCAATCGGAGTCGCCTCGAACCGCCAAATTGGCCGGATTCGAAAGTGATGTGGCGTCTGAAGCCCATGGATGAGGGCCTCGTACTCCGCGGCATTGTTTGAGGCCGGAAGTGAATCCAAGGACATACTTCAACCTGTCGCCCTTAGGCGAGATAAGGAGGATTCCCGCCCCTGCTCCCCCAAGCATGAGAGATCCGTCGAAGTGCATGACCCAATATTCTGGCTCTTCTTCCGTGCGGGGAGTTTGGGATTCGGTCCACTCGGCCGTGAAGTCAGCCAAAGCCTGGGACTTGACGGTGGTGCGCGGCTTGAACGAGATGTCAAAAGCTCCAAGCTCGGCTGCCCACTTTGAAATTCTTCCAGTAGCTTCCCGATTACGGAGGACCTCTCCCACGGGGAAAGAAGTGACTACTGAAATCGAATGTCCTTGGAAATAATGCTTGACTTCCGTAGCGAGATCAAAATGGCGCATGCCAGCCTTACGGATTTGAGGATATCTTGTCTTGGATTCGCCCGATTACCGACAAAATAAATGGCGTTGCACGCCGTAGCGGTGTCCAGATTCCTCCCGCTCCACAACTATCACGGCACTTACTACATGAGATGTTGCCGCTATGTAGAGCAGAAGAGGTTCACCTGGCGCCGGCGAGACTAAGACTGGGGGAGTGGAGAGAAACACCTTGAGTTCTTGAAGGCCTCTTTGTGCCTCTGCCGTCCAATCAAAGCGATCCTGCTTCTTAAGGAGCTTGAAGAAAGGCATTCCCCGGACTCCCAACCGTGAGATAAACCTGCCAAGCGCTACCATGCATCCGGTGAGCTTTTGGACCTCCTTTTGGCTGGTAGGCGGGGCCATTTTCATGATGGCTCCAATTTTCTCCGGGTTTGGCTCGATCCCACGATGAGAGACGATGAACCCGAGTAGTTTCCCGGAAGAAACTCCGAAAACACATTTCTCGGGGTTTAGCCTCATCTGGAACGCCCTTAGACTTCCGAACGTCTCGGCCAGGTCGGAGGTAAGGCTATCTCGTGTCTGCGTTTTAACTACCACATCATCCACATAAGCTTCCACATTGCGCCCGAGCTGATGGTGAAAACACGCACGGCGCAATGGGTACGCTATACCGGCATTCTTGAGCCCGAGCGGCATGGTGATATAGCAATATGCTCCGAATGGAGTGATAAACGAAGTCTTCTTGATCTTCCTCTCGGCCGGATTTGATGATAGCCTGAATAGGCGTCGAAAAGCTGAGTAGCCGAGATCCGGCGGTGGAGTCTACCACCGATCAATACGAGGAGACCAAAGGGATCTTTCGGACAAGCCTTGTTGAGGTCGGTGTAATCAACACACATGCGCCAGCTTTTATTCTTCTTACGGGCGAGTGCATGTGGTTCGCCAACCGATCGGGATGATACACTTCTTTGATGAAACCTGCGGCTAGCAGCTTCGTGATCTCCTCTCTGATGGCTTCTCGACGATCTTGAGCGAACCGTCGTAACCTTTGCTTGATGGGCCTGGCGGATTGGTTTACATTCAGTGCGTGCTCGATCACCTCCCTGGGGACCCCGGGCATGTCGGACGGCTTCCAGGCAAAGACGTCTTGCTTTGCCCGCAGAAAGGTGACGAGCGCGTCTTCCTATTCATCCCCGAGCCTTGTCCCGATCGAGACGGCTCGCGCCGGATCGGACGGGTCGAGGAGAATCCTTTTGGTGCCTTCCTCGGGCCGATCCGGAGTTCGCGGCTTGCGGGTAGGGATATCGCCTTCCGGCTTGTCGAAATCCGCCTCTTGACGAATCCTTTCCCGACCGCCAGCGCCTCAGAGACTCGGCCATTTCACAGCTCTCCTCGTCGCGAAGAGAAAGACTGCTTAACATCGCCGCGCAGAGTGATAATACCACTCGGACCCGGCATTTTCAGCATCAGATACGCGTAGTGGGGCACCGCCATGAACTTGGCCAGCGCTGGTCTCCCCAAGATGGCGTGATACGCTGTCGCGAAGTCTGCCACCTCGAAGCTAAGGCTCTCAGTCCGGTAGTTGTCCCTTGCGCCGAACGTGACTGGCAGAGTGATTTGTCCGAGTGGTATCGCCGACGTTCCGGGTATCACTCCATGAAAAGGCGACGACCCGCGTTTGAGGTCAGACCGCGGGATCCCCATATCATCGAGTGTCTTCACGAAGAGGACGTTGAGCCCACTCCCACCGTCAATCAACACCCTTTTGAGCTTGATGCAGCGAACAACCGGCGCCAAGACCAGCGGGTATCTGCCGGGGAATGGGACGCGATCTGGGTGATCCGTGCGGTCGTAAGTTATTGCGACCTCAGACCACCGGACATATCGGGGGGTCTCCGGCTCTCGCCTGCAGATGTCCCGGCGGTGAGCTTTTGCTTCCGCTTGGACTCATATGCGGCGAACCCGAATATGTAGTTAAGCTCGAGATCGACTTCACGATAGTCTTCCTCGCCAGTGGAGAGGCGGTTTGCTGCCGGGCGTGACCACTCGGACCTTGTCCGCCGCCTCTTGCTCTCGCGGGCAAACCTCTTTAGGGTGAAGCAGTCCTTGGCGGCATGCCTCCCCTTCGGATGGAAAGGGCAGGGTGAGTTCATAACCTTGTCATATCCATCCTCTTTGAGAGCGCGAGGATGAGTTGGTGCGGCGCCACCAGCTCTCTTCGCCCTTGCGCTTCTTTTCTTTCCGCCGAGGGGTTCAGATCGATCCTTCCTCATCACGCCCGTTCCGCCAGAGCCTCGAGGCTGAAGCGTAACGGTCCGCTAGGGCGAACAGCTCCCGGACCGACGTGGGTGGCTTCCGGACATCTTCTTGATGAGGTCGGGTCGCCGACTCCTTTCGGAAGGCAGCTATCACAATCGCATCTGTGACGTCCCGAACGGTGCTTTTCCTGTTCATGAAGCGCTTGACGAACTCCCGGAGGGATTCGTTCCTCCTTTGGTGTAGCTGGTATAGGTCCCAAGGGGTGCCTGGGCGCTCGTAAGTGCCTTGGAAATTTGAGATGAACTGCTCACACAGATCTCCCCAGGAATCTATAGAGTTCGCTGGAAGTCCGGTGAGCCATGCTTGGGCCAGGGGCGAGAGGGTAACCGGCAAGTAGTTCGCCATTACCTTCTGATCCCCGGCCCTCGATCGCTGAGCGTACACTTGTAGCCAAGCCTCCGGGTCCCTCTCACCGTCGAACCTAGTGATGCCTTTAGGATTAAATCCATCAGGCCAAACCACTCGGCGTAGGTGAGGGGTAAACGCACGAACCCCTTCGATGACCCCGCGACACCCTCCGGGAGGTGATCGACGCGGAGGGGATCGCGCTTGGCGTACTTCGCGGCCTCGCAGAAGGATGCCGTAGCGCTCATATTCGTCGGCTTGACGGCGTTGTTCCTCCCTTTCTCGGTCGCGGCGCTGGCGCCGAGGTTCGAACGGAGGTCGCGGTGATGCCGTGTGTCGCAAGTCGTCCTCCGCGGGTAGAACATGATGTGTCTGGCGGGCTTCGACCGACCTGGCCATTGGTCGCCTGGTCCTCGCCGGACCACGTGGATGCCTCCTTCGCCCTGGTCGGTTTGGGCATCTTTGGGCGGTGCCGCCGTCACCATGGCCTTTACTTGGGCCATGATCGGGCAATCGATCATCCGCCTCGCATGGGGTCGTGGTATCCAGGAGTGTCTTGGAGGCGACGATATTCTGCTGTGGGGTACGAAAAACAGCCTGGTCCCCCATCTTGGCTTGCAAAATGTCTTCATTGACAGCCCGGGCGCGGTCCCGGAGAGTACGCGCCCGCGCGTTAGGTTCAGTCACTCGACCTCCTTCCAAATCGGCGGCGACTGAGGTGTCGAAGCGCTGCTGCGAATCTGCCCGCGAGCCTTCGATTACACAGACTCTACGGAAATTCCAGCAGCTCTCTAGGCTTTCTTCTGACTCGGCCGCTGAGGTGGGTGAGTCTGGAGAAGATAAACCTAGGCGCTCGGGGGTGCCGAGTGGCTTGGCGGTGAGAACCCCCACCCTTCGTGCCTCGGCGTCCTCGAGCCCGACTCCGCGGCTGGAACGGGTCTTCGGATCCCCACTCGGTACTTTAGGGTACGAGACAGGGGGACCTTCCGATCGGCGCGGAAGTCGCGACGATGGATCGCCGGAAACCTCACCGCGCTGTAGCGCGGTTCCCTTAGAGAGAGAAAGGCTTCCGAGGTCGTTGGAGATGAAGGTCAGGCTTCCGAAACGGAAGACCTGGCCCGGGAAGAAGACTGTGGAGACTTCGCTCGTCGCAGCCATCAAGCTTGACGAAGATGTTGACACAAGCCCCCTACCTGGCGCGCCAACTGTCGACGATCTGTTTCGCCGGCAATAAGATTTGTGATTCTAGGGGATTTGTGCGGGATCTGAGCTTGATGGTAACACAGGATGCGGGGGCAATCTGTTTTAGACAGGTTCGGGCTCTCTCGGAGGAGATAATACCCTAGTCCTGTGTTCTTGGATATATCGTGTGTGTCCCTCTTTTTCTTGTTTCTCCCTCCTCCCCTTATATACTGGGGGAAGAATACATGATAGATGGGCGCCACCGGGCCCTGAACATGGTGGCCTGGACGACATGTCCCTTGTCCTTATCCGCCTTCACGCTCTACGTCCTGGAGAGGTGGTTATGTTTTCTCCGACCCACGCCGCCGCCTTTGTCGAGTTCCAAAGATCCGCAGGTTCCGGCGATGTCGATCGCATGCTTCGTTCCTGGCGGGTTGTTAGGGCGGGGCGCGAAGCTTCCTTGAAGGATCAGGAGTTGTCTTGGGGAGCAAGTTGAAGGTCTCCTCTGGGCCCGTCGTGGTTCTTCTGGGCTTTGGGCTTTCTATTCCGCCTGTCAGGCCCAGTCGGGTGTAGGCCCCTCTTGCGGGACCCCTGTCTCTGACATCCCACAGTAATTAAGTAGGGCAATTAAGCAGGGCAATTAAGCGGCAATTAATGACGTGGGAAGAACGGACCACTGCCACCAAGTGCTGCTTTAGAATAGTAGAGATTCAAGCTCCTAAGAGATTTATTGAAGAAGACAATATTGTGGGTTATTGTTTGAATGTGATAGAAGAAATTGAAGGTATTACAAAACATTTAACATATTTAAAGTCTATCTCTTCTGGTGATTCATAAAGATGGATGACTATCATGCATGATGAGATGGAATCTCTTGAAAAGAATGGCACTTGAGAGCTGGTTAAGTTGCCAATTGAGAAGAATGCTATTCACTACAAATAGATGTTTAAAAAGAAGAAATTGTATCACCAACCGAAGAGGTTAGGTACAAGACATGACAAATTGCTAAAAACATACAACCAAATTTTAGGTATTGATTTCATACATGCCTTTCCTCTGTTTTGAAGCATATTTCTATTCATACTTTACTCGGCATTGTGGCTATACATGATTATGAATTTGAGGAATTGTGTGACCCACCCTTTTATGATATTGAGCATCATAAAAGATAGGTTCTAAATATGCTTTCCATGCTAGTCCCATGATCAGTCACTAGCACACATATACACAAATTGAGATCACAACTATACATCACATTTTATTACAATTATAGCAGAATTAGTTCCTACAAATATCTATTACAAACCAAAAGATAACTTTATCTTGCAATTTACCCAACTACCCATTTCCCCACAGGCAACTGACAAGGTAAAACTCTAGATAGAAACATGGTCATTATTCTCATGTTATGCGTCAACATAAGTATCCTCGAAGTATTCTATTCCTTCACATAAAACAATGAATATAGCAAGATTAAGTACATTGTGTACTCAGCAAGACTTAAGGTATTTGCAAATCCTAATTATATACAAGCTGTCACAAAGGAGGTTTTTACAGTTATTTGCAGAAAGATGATTTGAAAATAAATTCTGAACGGTAAGTTGAAAGTATAGCTTGTAAAGAAATTTGACAAGAAAGTAAAATAACAAGCATCAGTAACAACATATCTTAGATGAATATAACCAATTTATCGCATCAATTTCTCGGTCAACACTTGGCACAAACCCACTATATTGCCAACACATGGCACAATAGCTGAACTCAACCTTGTAAACTCATGACAAGCATTGAATCATTTGTGGGTAACTTCTATTATCAAATTTTATAATCTCATTCTATTTAATGAAAATTTTAAAATTCTAACTATGTGATGACGTTACCAAGTGCTCATGACCGTGAGCGCGTGAAGCACCTAGGCCCTTGAATTTATTTGGTTTTGGTAATTAATGACAATCATGTTATGGACTAACAATTCTCTTGAGTTTGTGAGGATAGGTTGGTTCATCTTGATGCGTAAAGGTTCGTGATCAAAAGGAATCAAGAAAAAAAGATCAAAGAATCAAAGTCAAGGTACAAGAGTAGTTAGAATATTTTTTTTATGTTTTTTACCTGTGGGACCCCAGATTGGCTATCCGAAATCTTCTGTGTATTTCTGTACTAGTCCCACATCAGTAGCTAGTACACACAGTCAGACAGTGAAGAATCATTACCGAATAGAACGAAATTGTAACATAAACATAAAGTATTAGCCACATGGCTACTTATTACATCAAATGGTCATGTGATCAAAGTTCACGGCAGCGGAAACAAAGCGACAAGTAGCGAAACCCAACTAACACCACAGACGATGACTAGAAACACGCTTAGTTGTCCTGGCAGTCCTCATCGAACTCCTCGGCGTAGAAGTCACCGTCTTCAACGGCATCCTGATAATTTTTTGATGACAACATGTTGTATAGCATGTGAGTACAAAAGTGCTCAGCAAGTCTGGGAAAGAATGCACATGTAGGGCTTTCCAAGGAAGGCTTAATATGGTTCTTTTGCATAAAGCCAAGTTTCATCAAACCATACATAGTAATAATTTTCACAAAGCACATTTCCACAAGTATTTTAACAATTGAAATATATAATATTCTAGTGAAGGTTCTATCCACCATCACGAGTATAAAGGCTCTATCCGCCATACTTTTAAAAGATCAAGGTTATCCACACATGACTTTATCCGTCATGAAATAAAACAGGTTCCATCTACCTGGTTGGTTCAATCTGCCAACAAAACATCCAAGAGTTCTAACCACTCCCGAATTCCAAAACATCATTTATGCTTAAAACCAAAACCAAAGTCTACCAATATGAAAGCATTCTTTGCTTTGCCCTTGACCGTAGGCACGGCTCTTCGAATAGTTTTAACTCTGCAGAGGTGTACAACTTTATCCACAAAACATGATCGTCTCTTGTTGCCATGCAATTAACACACCTCCTTTGGTGTGTCGGCAGAGAGATCATGACAAGGCCTTTACAATGTATACATCTAACCCGACCCACCCGCTGAGGTTTCACCACTGTTAGGGTTCTATCTACCCAGTACAGAAGCCCCCTCTTGCGCCGTGTGGGAAAAATGACTCGCCTCCATCTGGCGCTCACATTCCACCAACTGGTGAGTCTAAGTTAGGTTTCTACAAATTAGTTTGCCAGGTCGTACCCATTATAGACGTGGTTGTACGATTATGCTTAGAATGGACAGTCATAAGCGTCGGTCCTTAATTGACTTGGGGCAGTACTTGCACATTGGAAACTAGTGCTCCAACTGCACCACCCGACATTCCACTCCGCCCAAGTCCAAATCCTTTTTCATTTTATTTTTATTTTAGAAAAACAGTACCAAAAACTTTGTAATAATCCTTAAATTACATTTTAAATAACAACTTTGATATAATCCCACCCATGGGTCATTTTCGTCAATTTGTATACTAAGCATTTCTACCATTCTATTCAACGAATGTTACAATATAAAATAGGTATGACATAACAAAGTGTCCTAGGGTTACAAATAAGCATGGGTATCAATAATCAAGGAGGTGATCACAATTCAGAGTAACTAGTAATCTATATTTGACATACGATGATAAAGATAGCGATGCATGCGATAAACATTGTAAAAACATTTGCAATCACGGGATCAAAATGCGTCAAGAGACTTGCCTTCAGTCGCAGTGGGGACGTCGAAGTCTTGAAGTCCAGCGGCGGGGTCGGCGGACTCGGCGGGATCCTCGGCTACGCGCAAAACGATACGCAAATAAATAAAATAAAATCCAAAAATTACAAAACTTATACTAGCAGGAAGATCTTGAATTTTGATGAATTTAGGAATTTGAACGGGGTCAATCGGAGTTCGAACGGGAAAGTTATGAGCCCCTGAAGTTTGAAAACCATGAAAAATGGAAAATCAGGAATATTCCTTTGGCATCTTTTCTTTTTTCTGATTTTTTGGAAGGGGTTGGGTCTATGGATGGTGGGCCATCCATGTCATAGGGATGGGGTTCTTCCGCATTGGCCTCCAAGGCCAAGAACAGAGGAGGGCATGGCCTCATAAGGCGCCGGCGAGGGGAGGCCGACCCACGGCGCGGGCGACCTGGCAGATTTGCCATGGCCACAGAATGGTGGCCGGGCGGCGTCATGTGGGCGGCGTGGTAGGGCTCAGCGGGCCGAGCGGTAGGCGGGCGAGACCAGCGGGCGGGAGGTGGCGGCGGTGCCGGAGGGGCGGCGATGGTGGCGGCCGGTCGGCGGCCATGCGGGTGCGCGGGCAAGAACAGAGGCGGCCCAAAAATTCGAAAATTCCAAGGAAAATTGGAATAAAATTGCAAATTAGAGATAGCATTCTTTAGAGGACAACACATGGGATCTAAGGTTGCAAGGAATTGAAGAATGGATTACCAGAGGTGATGAATTCGGCGAAGAACGGCGGTTCGGTCGGCGAGGTTCAATCGCAAAATTCGAATTCAAACTTTGATGCAAACTGAAATTGATTGAGGGGTTAGGAGCACGGCAACCATACGCACATCTAGGGTCAAAAGGAATTGAGTTTGACTCACCGGAGCGAGAGATATGATGGTGAGACCGAAGAACGAGGGCGGTCGCCAATTATGCAATTTCCCGGATAAATGGAGTGGAGAGGCCAAAAGAGGATGATAGTATCGGAAAGAGGGCTCCAACGGGCTCAGCCATGATTGATTTGGGGGTTTATGGAAGGAGTTATGGGTGTTTGAATGGAGAGAGCCATGAATGCAAGGCTTACTGTTGATTTCGTGGAATAATTCCAATCGTATGAGCAAGGAAGATGAATAGTAGCCGCCACGTGGCACTTCCCGATTGGCCGGAGTTAAGTGAAAGGATCGCGCGGGAGAAAAATTAGCAAAAATGGTCTAAAAATCCCGGAAAAATTCCTAGAACCATTAGGGAATATTTGAAACCCAATAAAATTGGTTTCATGAAATTTGGATGAAATTTTAAATTTGAAATATTCTTGGCCGATTAAAGGCACTTAGCGAAAGGCCACGAGCGATAAAATACCAGCGGCTCTCCAAAACTCTTAGGAAAATTCCCAAAATATTTTTGGAATATTTGTAGCCTAATGCAATAGATTTCGGGATTTTTGGAGCATTTTCGAACTTAGGTGGAATTTCGGGTACAGACTGGAATTTGGAAATTCGATTTTTCGGACAGAGGAGGATTGAACTCCAATTTTGGACAGATAAGGATGCCAGGTTACTTTAAACATCAAGGAAGAACCAAATTTTGAATGTAATTAGTTCAAATTAGATTTTAACAGAAGGCCGAAATTAGGGATGTTACATTACCAATCTCGGAGTTAGAAGAAAAGATCAGATTATTGGATTACTTGCTGTGCTATAAAGAGGGAAAAATTGACTAGTAGCTTGATTTTGTTGAAGGTTTAAAATTGGCTCAAAATCTTTTCAAATTCATGCTAGAAGCATCTAGTCGTAGTTTGAAAAATAATTCTTGCATTTCTAGAGATTCCAGCACTACCGCTGTTCATTTAGCGATAGTACCGGCGGTACTACCGTATTTTATATAGCGTTAGTTTTATTCCAGAGAGGGTAGTTTTCTTGGTTTTTTAGTTTTCTTTGGGCCGGATCTACCGCCGTTGTTAACGCGGTAATACCGCTCCACGGTACTACTGACATTTTTAAGTGTTAGCTAAATAACAGAAAGATACCTTTTTCTGACTTTTTCTGGAAATGGTACTGCCGCAGTACAAAATGTGGTACTATAGGAAATCGGTAATACCGGTGTTTAAAGCGGTAGCTATTTTACAAAAAGGGGTGTTTTCAAGTAGTTTTGCTCTGTTCTGAGTATCGGCACTAACGCAGTGTAAAAAATGGTACTACCAGAAGATCGATAGTACCATATTTAAAGTGTTGATTGTTATTGTACAGAAGGTCCTATTTTTGAGTCAGTTTTTGAACAAATTGTCGATACTACAAAAAAATCAATGCCAATAGTACCTAAGCTTTGTAATGGGAAAAATGTCAGAGCATTTAATGCGTGCAGTCGACCGTTGTGGGGCTTTTTTAGTGGGGCAGTTCTACCGGCCATTGGCCGGTGGTAGTACCGCAAATGCTGAACTTTTTGGTATTTGCCCCCCAACAGCTAGAATTATTGGTGGAGGCTATAAATACCTCTCCACTTGCATTCTTAGAGCATCTTGGTGATTCATTGAATACTCTTGAGCTCTATCAAGCCCACTTTCTCCCATTTGCATCAAATTCATCTCTTGATAGGAGTTAGAAGCATTCAAGTGCATAAATCGTTTTGAGCCAATTGCAAACTAGATTCAACCTCAAGTGAGCTTCAATTCTCTATTCTCTTGGAGGTTGCCGCCTCCTAGATGGCTTGGTGGTGTGGAATTGGTGATCTTCTCAACGAAGATTGTGAGAAGGCTCGATTGAGTGTAAAGGCACAGGGCTCGCCTACCCAGAGTGGGGAAGAGCTTGTAACACCCCAATTTTTTCTTTACATAAGTTCGAAAGTTATTTTGCACTTTTTTGAATTTTTTGAATTTTCTGGAATTTATTTGGATTTAATTGGAATTCATTCCCTTTTGAAATAATTAAAGAATTAAAAGTTACAAATAAAATTTTGTTGGAAATATTTTATTTGAGTCCAAAATGTTTCAAAGTATTTTCCAGAATTTTTCTGATTATTTTGCTATTTTCTCGAATTATTTGAATTTCTAGAAATTGTTTTGAATATTAAAATCGCTAGAAATAGCCGAGTGGGTTTGCACTGTTCATGCGACCGAGCCGGACCCGAGTCCGACTCGAGCCCAACCTGAACCACGTTCGTGCCCAACCGCGTCGTGCCTGAGCCTAGCCGCGTGACCGTTGGATCTTGATCCAACGGCCACCGTTGCGCCACGTCGCCCAATCCGAATCCAATTCGGATTCCGCCGCTGCAACGGGTGGACCTCGGTTTCTGTGATTTTCACGGAAGCCGAGGCCCCTATTTAAAGCACCGCCGCCGCCATCGTTGTGACACTACAGGATGGTGTGATGTTATGAAATGTGAAATCGGAGGTTGAAACCATATGGTATGAAGTTTAATCGCGTTTCCGGGCCGATTCCGGGAGTTTGGGCCTTTCCGGGGAGGTTTGGGCCTAAGGGAAACGTCCGTGGGCTTTGGTGGGAAGGTGTTTGAGTCCATGTGGGAGTAGTAGACCTATTTGGGCTGGTTGGTGCGCCTCCCCCTGCCCTTATGTGCGCCCCACCCCTGCCCCTTGCGCGCCCCCCCCACTTGGAAATCCTAGCCGCCCCCCTTGCCCTCCTCCCACGCGCCTCCTCCCTCCCTCGCGCCCCCTCCCTCACCTTGTGCGCCTCCTCTCCCCTCTCCACCACCCTTGCTGCCCTAGGGAAGCCTCCCCACCTCGCCATCCCATTCTTTTCATCCTTGGAGCGCTCCGCGACAAGGAGATCCGGTGGATTTGGAGCGAGGAAGGAGATCACATGAAGCGGGAGGAGATCCGTTGGTTCTTCGTTCGTCGGGCGAAGGTATGGCCATGGCAATCCTTGGGGTTGGTCTAGGTAATGTTATAGGGGTTGATATCATGTTTTTAGATCAATTGGTGGTGCTGTAATTGGGTAGATTAGATGAAATCTAGAGTTTGCCACGTTCTCTGTTTCGGGCAGATTGTGCAGTCGACCTAGGGTTTGAGTTTTCACCAATTTAGACTCAGAATTTGGTCGTCCACCTGTTGAAGAAGTTGTAGGTAATTGAAATAACTTTAATTTTACATAAAGAATGCTTAATTCCGATCAGCCGTTTGAAAGTTATGCTCATTTTACCGAGCATGTTCAAAACTGTGACGAGATTTGAAACAGAGCACGGTATTCTATAGATTAAACCACTTTAGAGGCCGAATCAGTTTTTACGTATACTTAGAAAAAGTTATGAAATTTCCTAAGCTATGCGAGGATGTACTCGTTTAATCGATTCGGAGTCTTAGAACCCAAGTTATGCTCGTTGGAAGTCTGCTGTCCCGACGGGACAGAACCACTGTTTTTGGGTTTTGCGAGTAGTTTGCGAAGTCGGGGTAGAAAAGTGTTTGCGTATTGTTTTGAGGGCATGATTTTGAGTGTGTGGTACCTATGTGCAGGTGGTGTGACCCTGGGAGTGCCCTCTACTTCTCGCCAATCCGTCTCCCGTGATTGAGGCAAGTGTATTGGAATGGGTAGCGGGTTGTAGGTTGCTAGTTTTGATGAATTGAAATTGCATATATGATATGTTCACATGTCATGCTTTAATGTTTGCCATTGATATGATGAATACGGTTTATTATGTTGTGATGCCACATGTTAATGTACGAGTTATTTATGATGTTGGCATGTTTGCATACATGGCATGATACATGGCCGGGTCGGTGAGAAAGTCATAACTATTCCGGTAAGGTCGGTGAGAAAGTTATGACTAGTCCGAGGCGCCATTGAGTAAGTCCTACATCATGATTCCATCCACCGCGGTGAATGGAAGCGAGGAGTAGGCGCCCTCCATCTTCGGGATGGAAGGAAAGAGAGGGTGCACACCGACGGGTGTGCACTCAGCCATACCGATATGAGTTTCCAAGATACATGTGCATCGCATCGCATTGCATAGATGATGATGATGATATGAGAATAATGATATGTGAGCATGAATAAGATGATAGGCATGATGTGAGGTGTTGTAGCCATGCAATTGTTCTTTTGTACCATTGCAATATACTTGCTGAGTGTTGAACTCACGCTTGTCCTTTCTTGTTGTTTTAGGTACCATGAGACCGGCATGCGGGGAAGGGAACTAGTCACACTCCTACATGTAGCTTCACACATTTGTTCCCACAGTTATTCATTTGGAGTCTTGATAATAAATTTAGTGTGATGCATATTGGTTTATGGTTTAGTTTTGCGTTATGATAGCCTTATTGTTCGTTTGGCTCATGAAGACTTTGAATGCTTCAAATTTGACTTATATTGCTGTCATACCATTATTTATTGCTATTTTAGTTATCTCATATATTGCCATATATTGCTAGGCTATTGTTGTTGCTTCAGTTCTTGGAAAAACAAAGGAGATGCTGCCGAAATTTTCGGTATTAGCATTTGCTCCTTTACTGTAATTTACTTGTAATTGTGGTATTTAGAGGTTGCTTAGTCTATGTTTGGTAGCATTCGGGCATACTAAATGCCGGGGTGTTACAGTTGGTATCAGAGTGGGCTATAGTTCCTTGGAATGTGTGCAAATTCGGGCATATAACATCATCATATAATGCAATGCACATGTCTCCTTGAAGCACATACCGGTATTGCCGAGTGCACACCCGTCGGCGTGCACCCTCTTTCCCCCTTCCATCCCGTAGATGGAGGGTGCCTACTCCTCGCTTCCATTCACAACTGTGGATGGAATCACGAGGTAGGTCTTACTCAATGGCGCTCCGAATTAGTCATAACTTTCTCACCGACCTCACCGGACTAGTTATGACTTTCTCACTGTCCTGGCCAGTCCTCATGCCATGTATGCAAATTCGTTGTGCGAATAAATGAAAGGTCTATGAGTCCAAGATCCTAGAGCATGTGATACTTGCACCGTGGTTTTTGCAAGTCCATTTGGTCAGGGTTTGACCATCACATGGCTAAGAGGATTAATCTCATAGACTCCGAGATTTATTTGCTTAATACATGTTTGGAAATATATCTTTGAGTTGGCTTGTGACATGTGTTTTCACAAAATGTTTGAAATTCTTTGAGCATGGTTTTGATGTGTTGCAAATGTGTTTTGCAACTTAGTGTGATCTTGTGTTGATCACTTTTTGGCTCAAAGAATAGTTGTTTCGAAGTTTGATTAAAACTCAGTTCACGCCGAACCATTTATTTCAATATCGTGCTGAAAGCTATACTTTGTGATTTCAAACCTAGCGTGTGCTGTTTACGGTGGATAGAAATTTAAAGTGTACACCAGACCGTTGGTCCAGCGCTAATGTGATTTTCTCTGGAACGTTGATTGGTCCGCCGGACTCAAAGTCAGTGATTTTCCTTCTGTGACGGACCAAGTTTTTCGGTCCAGCGCAAATGTGTTTTTGTTGTTATCATGACGGACTGACTTTTACCAAAGGAATGTGTATGACAGACCATGGGATTTGGTCTGGCGTAAATGGGATTTTCATGTCAATTGGTCCAGCGTGTATTAGGCAAATTGTGAAGGTTTCAAAGTGAGTCCGGGGCGCATTTGTTTATCAATTTTTGATATTCTGACACCTCCAATGGCTAGTAAATGCTAGTAACAACTAGTTTTGGCATAGGGGCTATAAAAGGACCCCTTTGGGGACTTTTGCTACATAGAGGTGAATATTGGTTGTTCTTGATGTTATTGCTGTACTCTTGAGTGTGTTTGAACTTGTATGAGTTCTTGAGAGGGTGTTGCGTGTGTTGCACACCTCGAGTTGGTTTTTGAGCTCAACAGCGAGGCTAGGTTGCATGTGTTGCACCTATAGTGTGATTGAGAAGAGCCTAGTGCATGTGTTGCACTTAGGTGGTCACCGGAAGCACATGTGTTGTGCTAGGTGATGTTTGAGTGGAGTGCTCAACTTATTACTCTTAAAGGTAGCCTCCTTCTAGACGGTGTAGGAGCTTTGTGCACGGGAGCTCTCAAGGTTTGTGAGAAGCCCCGGCAAAGTTTGTAAAGGTTCTAGTTGAGCCTACTCGAAAGAGTGAAAAACTACTTGTGAAGGTTCTAGTTAAGCCTACTCGTAAGAGTGAAAAACTACCGAGAGGATTTGAGGTGGAAGGCTGAAGTGAGTGAGCCAGTCCAAAGTGAGTTGGACTTCCTCAACGTGGACTAGGAGAGACCAGCAAGTCTCTGAACACCACGATAAAAAGTCGGTGTGTCACTTGTCTGTTTACTGTCAAGCATTTATTTTATTGCATATTTACCAATTGCTTGATTATCTTTAGAATTGCTTAGTTTTGCCAGTTAGATCAACTTAGCAATTCTTGTGTAGAGACATAATTTAGTTAGTGCACTAATGAGCCTAGTTGATTTAGGCCTTAATTGTCAAAACTGTAGTATACGCTTCCATAATTTATTTAGGTTTTGACATAGGGGTAATTAGAGCGTAATCCTCGAGTAGAGAATTTTTATAATCGCCTATTCACCCCCCTCTAGGCGCATCCTCGACCCTACAACAGTTCGTTATGCGCGTTGCGGTATAATATGCAATCATTTGGACATGCATGTATCTGTTCTATTTCCATTCCTATGGGACATAGTAGCTTCTTCGCTTCATAAATACTTGTTGGCATCTCGTTCCCCTCTGGAGGCATATCCGATAGAAGAACTAGAAGTGCATTGAAACTTGTATCTGTCCAACGGTCTTTTGCCTTCAGTTCGAATAATGCAAGGACCAAACCTAACTTGGTGTGTTCCGCTTTGCAACCCGAAAACAACGGTTTGGCATCGTCTTCCGTGAATCTTTTAAATGGTTTTAAACTCTCTTTCCGTGTAATTTCCCTCCACATCTCGCAACATTTGATCTAAATTGTCATCCTCAAACATATCATGCTCCAACTCTTGATCGATTTCCTCAAACATTTGATCTAAATTGTCCTCCTCTAGCATGTCTTCGTTGCATACCGGAGGGGTACTACTTGTCTCCCCATGATGGATCCAACACGTGTAATCCCTCACGAAGCCATGCCGAATCAAGTGGTCTCAATTTGAGCTGAGTTGTTAAATCTCCTAAGATTGGTGCAATCAATGCAAGCACAATAAATGAATTTTACACCCCTCTTAACCATGTCTTCTTATGCAATTCTTATGAACTCCTGAATCTCCCTCTGAAATTCAACACTCACACGGCTTTTTTGATACATCCATTCTTCACGGTCCATCTACAATTAAACCACAAACAAAAAATTAAGAAAACCGATAAGCGACATCTAGCTATTTCAAATAATGAGGATATGTCTAATTAGGTTAGGTCCTAATCCCATTCGAGGATATGTGATTCGAGCAAGTTACTACGCTGTTGTACAATTCTAAAGAAAATTTCAGCAGCATCACCCTGCTGTTCTCCAAATACACGTCTCAACAACAAGTCAAGAGGGTGTGTATCTGGAGAACACTAGGGAGGATGCTGCCAAAACTTACTCTAGAGTTGTATAACATCTTAGGAACTTATCCGAACCACATATCCTCAAACAGTCTGTGAAATCATGTGCTGAAAAATTGGCTTAGAATTGAATTTGCAAATGTGTTTGTTCATGTGTTTTGTCAATTTGACAAGAAACAGTAAGTTTCGCTTTGGCGCCGGACCAAACTTAAAGAAAACAGTAAGTTTCCCATCTACGACGGACAAAGTTTGTTGGTCTGTCGTAAACATGCTTTGGCAACCTCATTTTCCCTTGTACGACGGACAAAGTTTTTGGGTCTGTCGTGAACGTGTTTTTGAGCTCATGAGTCGAACTCAATCTTCCAAGAAACCAGTAAGTTTTGCATGTACGGCGGACAAACTTCTTTGGTCAGTCGTGAATGGCTTTTTGAGGTTTGATTTCGCATGTACGACGGACCGATTTTGTTTGTCCGTCGTGAATGTGTTTTCGCCGGAATGATTTCTTCTCGGAACTGAAACTTTCACTTGTACAACGGACCGATTTTGTTTGTCCGTTATTTTTGAGTGCTTTTTCATGTGTACGCCGGATCATATTTCCTTGTCCGTCGTGAATGCGTTTTTGCTCGATTAGGGTTTTGAGCAAACTTGGAATTGTGTTTGATTTGTTTTTGAGATTATGAAATTTGTGAGAATTTCATGATGCTTGAAATGGACTTTATGCAATGCTCATGTGAGTAGTTGCATGGATTGACTTTGAGTCAAGTCGCGGACTTGTGCTCGGAATCGTTTTGTGGTTTGTTCATGTGCAGGTGTTGCTCGAGGGCGAACGTGGTCGATGACGGGACCGGAACTAGGTTCGTGGAGGAACTGAGGTTCGGGACTAGGTTCAAGAGGAACTGAGGTCTTGGTGGTCAAAGATGTCATGCGGGATGTTCGGGCTAAGAGAATGGTGCACATGAAGAATGGTTAGTCACGTGAGAATGGCAGGAGGTCATTCGCGTGCAAAGTGTTAGTCACGTGAGTATGGCAGGTGGCCATACGCGTGCAAAGTGTTAGTCACGTGAGTATGGTAGGGTTGCCATACGCGTGCAAGAGTTGTACTCGGCCAGGTTGGGCCAAGTAGAGTTGTGTTGGATCTGATTCCTTCTAGGAATAGGAATCGTATTCGTAACTCCTTGTGGGTTGGTGCTTTAAATAGGAGGGGTTGTCTCCTGTTGAAGAGCATCGAATTGAGGAGAGCTGGGCGCATAGAGCCTTGGGCTCAAAGTTTAGGGTTTGTACTCTTTTGATGGGAGTACTTTAGACAAAAGAAATAAAGATCAATTCTTCTAGTTCCCGCATTGCTTCAACGTTCTCTTTTTGGTTCTTGTTTGCATGCTTGTTCTAGTTCTAGATTGGTTTTTGTTCTTTAAGTTTTATCTTGATTTGATCCATCAAAAACCTCTCTAGGGTATTGATCTAGTGTTTCTCAAAGTCTAGTTGATCAATCTTTTGTCGTTCTTGTTTAATCTTGAAGTTTTGATTAGATTGATTCTCATCAAGTTCTAGATCAGCAAGCTTGCGAAGCTCATAACTTTTGATCCGTAAGTCCGATCGAGCTGATTCTTTTTGGGTTCGATTCGTATTGGAATCTAGTTTCTCGTGTTCAAATTTCATATCGTTTCGATGGTTGGATCTTCGATAATTCGTGTTTTACCGAACCTTTGTCTTTCTGTTTTTGTCGAAAACGAGGGAATTATTTGGTTCTGTTTTGGGGTGAACTTTTAATAGATCAAGAATTTGGTTTTAGCTTCCGCACAATCATTCACCCCCCCTCTGATTTCTATATTCGTATACTTCGATCCTACAAGTGGTATCAGAGCAAGGTTTTTCTAATCTATCTTAACCGGTGATTAGATCAATGGATCGTTATTCGACAAAACCATGTGTGTTCGATGGTGTTGATTTTCAGTTTTGGAAGGCCAAGATGGAGGCGTTCATCCAAGCACAGGGCTTCGCAATATGGGAGAAGGTTTACAAGACATATCAAGTCCCTGAAAACGACAACGTCAATGATGCAAATCGTGCACATGTTGAAGCAAATAGCAAGGCGCGAAACTTGATCATCCAAGGCTTGGGACGCAACGACTTTGATCGTGTGGTTCATCTTCGATCTGCATATGAGGTATGGAAATCTCTTTGTGATTATCATGAGGGTTCTAACACTGTCAAAGAGGTTCGTCAAGATATTTACAAAAAGGAATATATGCGTTTTGAGATGAAACCTAGTGAATCTGTAGATGACTTCTTTGCTCGCTTCAATAAAATTCTTAGCAATCTCCGTGCTGTTGGAGTTAGCTACACTGATGCTGCGAATGCTAGACAATTGCTTAGTGCTTTGGACATGTCGGTGTGGGAGATGAAAGTAACATCTATACAAGAATCTACTATCATGAGCACACTTACATTAGATGTTCTGTATTCAAAATTGAAAACTCATGAGTTAGATGTTCTTGCCAGGAAGGGTAATATTAAATCAATTGCTTTGATCTCTAACCCTAACATGCCAAATGCAAATTCTTCTTCTAGTTTTGCCTTGTCTTCCATGTCTTCTTTAACAGATGAGCAACTTGAAGAGTTTCCTGAAGAAGATCTGGCACTACTCTCTTCTCGCTTTAATAAAGCTTTGCAGAATGTGAGAATGAGAAAGAGAGGTGGTCCTCCAAGATGCTATGAGTGTGGTGAGCTCAACCATATTCGCACAAATTGTCCTAAGCTTGCAGGAAAAACATCAAAGGAGGAGAAGGACAACGACAGAAGGAATGAGAAGAAAAGGTTCTCGTCAAAAGATAGGAAGAAGAAAAGCTTCATCAACCGCAAGGTGGTTCACCGAGTTCTTTCCGCTCTTGAACAAGTCAATTTGAGCGATGTGGACTCGGAGAGCAGCGAAGATGATGCAACTCCAAGCAAGCATGATTTGATGGGATTGTGTCTCATGGCCAAAAGCAGCGACAGCTTCACCGAGGGCGATCATGACAGCGACTTCAATGAGGTAGATCTTTCTTACGATGAATTAGCTATTGCTGTTGCTAGACTTGGTAAATTGCTTGATAAACGTGACAAGAAAATTAAGAAACATGATTTTGTTGTGGAGTCATTGAATGCTGAAATTGATAGACTTAAAACCTTGATTCCTGATGATGATGCTTGCAAATCATGTGACTTAATTTACAATGAGCTTACTTTGCTTAGGAAAGAACACGCTCTTCTGTTGCATCTAAATGAGAAAAATGAGAAACATGTTAAACATACTAGCTGTTCCACTGATGATTTGCATGGTTCAATTTCTTGTTCTAAATGCTCAACTCTTGAATTAAATTTGAAAGATGCAAATGCTAGGGTTTCTCAATTGACTGATAATCTGCTTACTCATGAGGTTCTTTCATGCTCTACTTGTCGTAAACAGAAAGGGAAGGTCATTATTCCTTGCAATAATTGTTTAACTCTTGCTAAGAAAGTTGATTACTTGCAAAATTCTTTGGAACGTTTCACTAATGGCAAGAAAAAGTTGAACATGATCTTGGATCAATCTAAGGTTAGCACAAACAAGAGAGGTTTAGGTTTTGATCCTTATGCCACATACGAAACTAAACCTCGCACTGTTGTTCAGGCTCCTTGCAAAATTGAGTTATCTAATGAGCCTAAGAAAATTGCTTTTCAATCTGCTGGTTTTTTATCCTCTACTATGATGAAAGCAAAATGTGCCTTTACTGTTAAAGCTAAAATCCTGTCAAGTACACTTGCACTCATTGTGGTAGAGATGGACACTTAGTAGATTATTGCTTCAGACTAGCCAAACAACAAAAGAAGGAAAGAACTGAGGCTAGGTCAAATTTCAGCAAAGCACATTTTACTCCTTATGCGCCTAGAGTGATGAAAACACCTTATGTTCCTAGAAACATGGGAAAAGGCAAATCTGATTTTGTGCATAAAAATTATCGTGTTGTGCCTACTGTTGTGCGTCGTGTGTCTCAGTACTGGATTCCCAAAAATCTCATTCCTAACCCCAGTACTGAGACCTCGACATGTTTTGTTGCTATGTAGGCTTCTCGCGCGAGGAAGGAGAACATATGGCTAGTGGATTCCGGATGCTCACGCCACATGTCCGGTAATAAGAATTGGTTCTCCTCCCTCACTCGTGCATCTCGTGCTGAAAGTGTTACTTTTGGAGATGCTTCTTCCTCTTCTGTTGTGGCAAAAGGTACAATAAAGGTAAGTAACAAGTTTATGTTCAAAGATGTGGCTCTTGTTGAAAATTTGAAATATAACTTGCTTTCTGTCTCACAAATGCTTGATGAAGATCTTGAGATAAGCTTTAAGAAAAATGAATGCAAAGTGCTAGATGCTTCAGGTGATCTTGTGTTCAAAATTTCGTTTTGGAAGAGTCTTTAAAGCTGATTTTGATGCATCACCTTCTTCTAAGCATAGGTGTCTAATCGCCAATGTTTCTAAAGATTTATTCTTTTGGCATCGTAGACTTGGTCATGTTGGTTTTGATCATCTTACTCGTGTAAGTGGTTTAGATCTTATACGTGGCTTGCCTAAGCTTAAGGGTGATAGCAATCTAGTATGTTCTTCTTGTAGACATGGTAAGATGATTGCAGGTTCACATCCACCTCTTACCATGGTGATGACAAACGCCCAGACAGCTTCTACATCTTGATACAGTTGGACCATCTCGAGTTCAATCCTTTGGAGGCAAACGGTATGTGCTTGTGATTGTTGATGATTTTTCTAGATACTCTTGGGTGTATTTTATGGCATCTAAGGATGAGGCTTTTGGTCATTTTAGAAGTCTTGTTCTTAGGCTTTCTGTTGACCATCCAGGAGCTCTCAAGGCTATTAGAAGTGATAATGGAACCGAATTCAAAAATGCTTCCTTTGATCTCTTTTGTGCTGAAAAAGGAATTGATCATCAATTTTCTTCTCCAAGAGTGCCTCAACAAAATGGTGTAGTTGAAAGGAAAAATAGAACGTTAGTTGAAATGGCTAGAACTATGCTAGATGAGCATCACTCTCCTCGAAATTTTTGGGCTGAAGCGATTTCAACTGCTTGTTATGTTTCAAACCTTGTGTTTTTGAGATCAAAATTGGGTAAGACTCCACATGAGCTTTGGTTTGGACATAGACCTTCTGTTTCTCACTTTCGAGTTTTTGGATGCAAATGTTTTGTCTTGAAATCTGGAAATCTTGATAAATTTGAAGCTAGATCAACTGATGGCATTTTTCTTGGATATCCTGCTCATACTCGTGGCTATCGTGTGCTTGTTTTGGAGACTAACAAAATTGTGGAAACTTGTGAAGTTACTTTTGATGAGTCTAGTCCAGGTACTAGTCCAAGTGATGCAGGTACAGGCGCATACATTCAGGGGGAGAAAATCTTTGAAGATAATAATGATGTTGAAGATGATGTCTTGACTCTTCCTAATGCACAACAAGCTGTAGCACCCTTGGCACCTACTACTACATCACCTACAACTAACCATCCTCAAGCTACAACATCATCTGTACATGCTGAAAATGAAGAAGGAGAAGGAGAAGTCTCAAAAGCCAATGCTCCCTTGCACATTCAAAAAATGCATCCATCTGAACAAATGATTGGAGACCTAAATGAGAGAGTCACTCGATCCAGGTTTATTCATTCTGACACTCATGCTCATTCTGCTTTAGTTGCTTCTTTTGAACCCAAAGATATATCTCATGCATTATCTGACGAATCTTGGATCAATGCCATGCATGAAGAATTAGAGAATTTTGAACGAAATAAAGTTTGGAAACTTGTCTCACCACCTCCTGATTTTAATGTTATTGGAACTAGATGGGTTTTCAAAAATAAACAAAGTGAGGATGGTGTTGTTGTTAGAAACAAGGCTAGATTGGTTGCTCAAGGTTACACTCAAATTGAAGGCTTAGATTTTGATGAAACCTTTGCTCCTGTTGCTAGAATTGAAGCCATTAGAATCCTTTTAGCTTTTGCTGCATCCAAAGGTTTCAAATTGTATCAAATGGATGTGAAAAGTGCTTTTCTTAATGGCTACATAAATGAGGAAGTTTTTGTCAAGCAACCACCTGGTTTTGAAAATCCAAAGTTTCCAAATCATGTGTTCAAACTATCAAAAGCTTTGTATGGTTTGAAACAAGCCCCTAGAGCATGGTATGATAGGCTAAAAACCTTTTACTTGAAAGGGGTTTTCAATGGGAAAGGTTGATAAAACTCTCTTTTACTCAAGCAAGGCAATGATCAACTATTCGCTCAGATTTATGTTGATGATATTATCTTTGGTGGTTCCTCTCATGTTTTAGTGTCCGAGTTTTGAAACAATGAGGAAGGAGTTTGAGATGAGTATGATGGGTGAGTTGACATACTTTTTGGGATTTCAAATCAAGCAAACGAAGGATGGTACTTTTGTGCATCAAAGCAAATACACAAGAGACTTGCTACATCATTTTGGGATGGAAAACAGCAAACCAATCATGACACCTATGGAAAGCAATTGCACGCTTGATCCGGATGAAAATGGTGAGCCAGTTGATCAAAAGGAATATAGAAGCATGATAGGTTCACTTTTGTACCTCACTGCATCAAGGCCGGATATACAATTTGCTGTGTGCTTGTGTGCTCGTTTTCAAGCTTCCCCACGTGCTTCACATCGACAAGCTATCAAGCGAGTTTTCAGGTATCTTCATGGAATTCAAGATTTTGGTATTTGGCTTTCTGCTTCCTCATGCATTAGTTTAAGAGCCTTTTCTGATGCTGATTTTGGAGGATGTAGAATTGATAGAAAAAGTACATCCGGTACATGTCATTTCTTGGGTAATTCTCTTATTGCATGGTCATCTAGAAAACAATCTTCTGTTGCACAATCAACTGCTGAATCTGAATATGTGGCTGCTGCTAGTTGTTGTTCTCAAATTCTTTGGATAGTAGCTACACTTAAAGATTATGGGGTTATTTTGGATAGTGTTCCTCTTCTGTGTGATAACACTAGTGCAATTTGCATTGCTAAGAACCCTGTGCAACATTCAAGAACAAAACATATTGACATCAGATTTCACTTTCTTAGAGATCATGTTGAAAAAGGCAACATTGTGCTTCATCATGTGGATACTGAACATCAATTGGCAGACATTTTCACAAAACCTTTGTCTTCTTCTCGTTTTGCTTTTATTCGGGGAGAACTTGGAATTGTTCATCCAATGGGTTTGTTTTGAGGGGGAATTTCCTTGCCAAGTTTTTTTTCACTTGATGAGCTCACTTTATCATATTTCTTTATATGTTATGTAATTGAGCTAATATATGATAATCTAATTGTCTCACTTGAACTAAAAATGACATTGCGGAATTCCCTGGACTGATTGCCTATAGCTAAATACTCTGTGATATCTTACTCTTTTAGGCTTGTTATTGAATCTTCTTGACAAATTTGGGCTATGGAGCAAGTGTATTTTCAGCTTTACTCTTTCATAAGACCTTTTAATCATTTTTGCATGTTTACAATCAAAGAAAAAGAAAAGAAAAAGGGAATCAATAAAAAAAAGGGTTGTTAGAAGCAAAAGCTTCAAGTTGTATGCTTCAGGCATGCTTTCCCTAAAAAAAATAAGATGTATGCTTCAAGCATGCCATTCCTTCAAAGACAAGATGTATGCTTCAAGCATACCACTTCAAGGAAATAAAAGAAGTATGTTTCAAGCATGCCACATGCAGTTTACTGTTTAAAGATTAATTTGGTCCACTAGATTGGAGTTGAAACTACTTGCTCGCCCTGATTTGTTAGTTGCTTCAACTTTGAGCCTTTGTTTTTCTACTAATGGTTTTGCTTAGTACTTGGCTATAATTGACTGAATTGAGGTTGAGATGCATGTCATTCCATAACTTGTTAAAATCACTTCAAGATCATGTATTTTGCATATTATGTGATATATAAGGTTATATAATCGAATGAGCTCATCTTTTCTTATCTTGGCACTCCCTTGTTTCTTATTGTGAATCATTGTTTCAGAAAAATTTTGAACATGTTCTCTCTTTTGTACTCTTGATGAATTCATTGTCAAAGGGGGAGAAATTTTGGGAATATTTGAGAAGTTCAAAGAAAAAAAGGGAAAAAGTTTTTTTTTAAATTTGAGCTTTTTGGGAGAAGTTTGGAGGATTTTGAAATTTTTGGGCACATTGCACATTCACACACATTTTCCTTCTCAGGGGGAGTTTTTGTTTTGCTTTTTGGTCAAAGGGGGAATTCTGTGTTTTCTTACTTTGGTCTTTGATCCTTTGGATTTCAAAATCTTTTGTAAAGTGAATGCCAAAAGTTCAATTCTAAGTGGTGTTGCCAATGTTTTCATCAAGGGGGAGATTGTGAAATCATGTGCTGAAAAATTGGCTTAGAATTGAATTTGCAAATGTGTTTGTTCATGTGTTTTGTCAATTTGACAAGAAACAATAAGTTTCGCTTTGGCGCCGGACCAAACTTAAAGAAAACAGTAAGTTTCCCATCTACGACGGACAAAGTTTGTTGGTTTGTCGTAAACATGCTTTGGCAACCTCATTTTCCCTTGTACGACGGACAAAGTTTTTGGGTCTGTCGTGAACGTGTTTTTGAGCTCATGAGTCGAACTCAATCTTCCAAGAAACCAGTAAGTTTTGCATGTACGGCGGACAAACTTCTTTGGTCGATCGTGAATGGCTTTGAGGTTTGATTTCGCATGTACGACGGACCGATTTTGTTTGTCCGTCGTGAATGTGTTTTCGTCGAATGATTTCTTCTGAATCGAAACTTTCACTTGTACAACGGACCGATTTTGTTTGTCCGTTATTTTTGAGTGCTTTTTCATGTGTACGCCGGATCATATTTCCTTGTCCGTCGTGAATGCGTTTTTGCTCGATTAGGGTTTTGAGCAAACTTGGAATTGTGTTTGATTTGTTTTTGAGATTATGAAATTTGTGAGAATTTCATGATGCTTGAAATGGACTTTATGCAATGCTCATGTGAGTAGTTGCATGGATTGACTTTGAGTCAAGTCGCGGACTTGTGCTCGGAATCGTTTTGTGGTTTGTTCATGTGCAGGTGTTGCTCGAGGGCGAACGTGGTCGATGACGGGACCGGAACTAGGTTCATGGAGGAACTGAGGTTCGGGACTAGGTTCAAGAGGAACTGAGGTCTTGGTGGTCAAAGATGTCATGCGGGATGTTCGGACTAAGAGAATGGTGCACATGAAGAATGGTTAGTCACGTGAGAATGGCAGTAGGTCATTCGCGTGCAAAGTGTTAGTCACGTGAGTATGGCAGGTGGCCATACGCGTGCAAAGTGTTAGTCACGTGAGTATGGTAGGGTTGCCATACGCGTGCAAGAGTTGTACTCGGCCAGGTTGGGCCAAGTAGAGTTGTGTTGGATACAGATTCCTTCTAGGGAATAGGAATCGTATTCAGAACTCCTTGTGGGTTGGTGCTTTAAATAGGAGGGGTTGTCTCCTGTTGAAGAGCATCGA
The DNA here is from genome assembly GCA_036346355.1 of Rhipidocladum racemiflorum. Classification (NCBI taxonomy): domain Eukaryota; kingdom Viridiplantae; phylum Streptophyta; class Magnoliopsida; order Poales; family Poaceae; genus Rhipidocladum; species Rhipidocladum racemiflorum. The sequence goes on from CM070591.1 coordinate 37,332,841, forward strand.
ATCAAGCAGAGCTGAGCGCATAGAGCCTTGGGCTCAAAGTTTAGGGTTTGTACTCTTTTGATGGGAGTACTTTAGACAAAAGAAATAAAGATCAATTCTTCTAGTTCCCGCATTGCTTCAACGTTCTCTTTTTGGTTCTTGTTTGCATGCTTGTTCTAGTTCTAGATTGGTTTTTGTTCTTTAAGTTTTATCTTGATTTGATCCATCAAAAAACCTCTCTAGGGTATTGATCTAGTGTTTCTCAAAGTCTAGTTGATCAATCTTTTGTCGTTCTTGTTTAATCTTGAAGTTTTGATTAGATTGATTCTCGTCAAGTTCTGGATCAGCAAGGTTGTGAAGCTCATAACTTTTGATCCGTAAGTCCGATCGAGCTGATTCTTTTTGGGTTCGATTCGTATTGGAATCTAGTTTCTCATGTACAAATTTCATATCGTTTCGACGGTTGGATCTTCGAGAATTCGTGTTTTACCGAACCTTTGTCTTTCTGTTTTTGTCGAAAACGAGGGAATTATTTGGTTCTGTTTTGGGGTGAACTTTTAATAGATCAAGAATTTGGTTTTAGCTTTCGCACAATCATTCACCCCCCCTCTGATTGCTATATTCGTATACTTCGATCCTACACAGTCCAATAAACAAGAACAATTCGAGACTGCTTATTTATAAATATATCATTTTAGCATATTTATAAACAAACAACCTAGAACGGGAGACGCATAGGTTACACAACCTAAACTCTAGCTATGATCATATTAATTATAGAAACAATAATGACATGTAACACATTCACCAAATCAAAAATTAATTTAATTACTAGTGCAATATTGAAGGGATTTGTAGATGCTCACCTTTTGAAGAAAACCACAAATGAGAGGAAATCAGCTCCTTAATTAGGGTTTCAATTAACTTTACCGTCAAATTACTATCTCCTCCATGATTTCATAATTTCTCACCCATATTGGTTTCAGTAAAGACAGATAACACATTCACCAAACCAAAATCGAATTTATTAATGCCAAATTGAAGGGATTTGAAGGAATGCCCACCTTTTCAAGAAAAGCCACAAATGAGGGAAAATAAAGGGGAAATCTCCTCAACCCAGGGCTTCAAATTACCCTCTTCACACACATCCTCAAGAATTTCATATTTTCTCACCGAAGTATAAGTTTCAACCAAAATATGTGTTTTTTGGGGGCGGCAACGATGTTTTTTTGGCTCTAGAACACCAACAGAGGAGAGTTCTGTAACACCCCAGCTTTTACTAAGCCCAGAATGTCACCAAACATAGACCATAACACATTTAATACCATAATTTAAGGTAAATTACAGCAAGTAATCATTTGGAATAATTGGAAATTTTGACAGCATCTCCTTTGTTTTTGCATGAAACTTAACAACATAGCATCATATCAATATGTAAGACAAACGAGATATCCATACGCAGCGATAAGGATAGCTAATCATCAACTAAAACATCAATAAGAATCGATAGCAAAATAATAAGCATCAATTTAAATCTAGGAAGTTAAAACAACTCCCTCCATAGCCCCACATGATACACATGAGGGAAACAACCAAACATACAGACCATACACTATTGATTATTATAATACTTAATGCCGTGTCTCCAAAACAGGTGAATTAGCTAGATTATGATACTACGTGGAGGAGTGTAGCTAGATCCCTTTCCCGCACGCCGATTTCATTATACCTAAATAAACAAACAACATAAAACACAAGCGTGAGTTCATAACTCAGCAAAGTGTATTGAAATGGATCAACAAGGATCAAGACAACAAACCATCATTCCAGTCTCCACAGTTATATCACAACACATCATATTTAACATTATATACAACCTTTAAAACAACATGCTATTCATCTTATGAGCATCTCATGAGTACTCTCATCACCATCTCATAAACATCTTCATTTATGTATTTCATTCATGCAATGCAATGCACATGTCTTCTGGAATACTCATACCGGTATGGTTGAGTGCACACCTGTCAGCATGCACCCTTTTCCCCCTTCCATCCCGAAGATGAAGGGTGCCTATCACTCGCTTCCATTCACCTCGGTGATGGAATCACGATGTAGGACTTACTCAAAAGAATAGCCCCGGACTAGTCATAACTATTCTCACCGACCCTACCGGAATAGTTATGACTTATCTCACCGGCCGGCCATGAAAATATGCCATGTATGCACAATGGACAGCAACGTACTTAAATACATCTTGCATATTGTCTCATGGCATCACATCAAGATAGCTCAAAACACATACCAACGGCAACCTTCTCAAGCATGGCATGAGGACATCATAACAACAGCAAGCATTTAAATCATGGCATGAGGACATCATATCGGTGATAACATATAAAGCATGGCATAAGTACTCAACATAAATTCCATTGCATCTCATCATCAAACACCCTACAACTCTCTACTCATTCCATTACACTTGCCTCAACCGCGGGGGACGGAGTGGCGAGACGTAGAGGGTACTCCCGGAGGCACACCACCTGCAAATACGTGCCACACACTCAAATCGAGTCCACAAAACAGCACACATATAAATCCCACTACCCGACTTAAACACAACTTCGAAAATCAGAAAACAGCAAATCTGTCACTTCGGGACAGCAGCCTTCCAATGGGCATAACTTCGGTTCTAGGACTCCAAATTGAATAAACGAGTACATCCCCACGTAGCTTAGGAAATTTCCCAACTTTTTCTAGTTATAGGGAAAGACTAATTCGGACTCTAATGTTGTTTAATCTAACGTTCAACACGAACTGTCCCAATCTCGTCACAGATTTGACAGCGCTCGGTAAAACGGCCATATCTCCCAAACGGCTGGGCGGATTTTAACGTTCTTTATATGCACGGAAAGATAAGGAAATTATCTAAAACTTCCTAAAAGTCCGTATGGTCAGATTCAAACTCGAAATTGGCGAAAATGCCTGCCCTAGTTCTGGTTCCCAATCTGCCCGAACCAAAACGCGAATACAACTCTAGTTTTCAACAAATCTACCCCATGGCAGCACCTCCCATGATCCAAAAACATGATAATACACCACTACACAGCATCTAATCAATCCCCAAAGGTTTCCCCCATTACCTTCTTGAAGAACCACGAATCGATCGCTCTCCTTCGCGCGAACTCCACCCGATCTCTCCCCACGCGACGTGGCCACCGGTTCTCCTCGTCGCGGATCCTCCTACCGGCGAGGGCAGCACCATGGCATGGCATGGCAGCGAGGGGTACGCAGCAAGGGCACGTGGTGGTGGGGGAGGAGGCGCATGGTGGGGTGGTGGGGGTTGGGGTGTGGTGGATGTGGTGGTGGGGCTTGTGGGTGGTGTTTTTGGGTGTTGTGGGGTGGGGGGCTGCGCATTGGTGGGGTGGGGGCTAGGGCAGCAGGGTGTGCTGCCCCCCACTACTCCCACATGGGCCCAAGTGCCCCACCTCCGGCCCACGAATTCCCCCCAAGGCCCAAATCGACCTCGGAGAGGCAGGAAGCTTGGAACAGGACCGAAGCAGCGTTAAAACGTGAAATCTCAGGGTTTTAGTTGCAAAATCCCCAACCTATCCCATTTTACCACATTTTATAACCTATTATCACAAATTATAAAGTCTCGATATTCCATAGTATCACATTCTACCCCCCTTAACTGGATTCGACCTCGAATCTTACACGTCAACTCTAAAACAATGTCCACTAGGGACTCATCTTCTTTGCGAACTCAACACACCCACGCAAAGACTCAAACAGTAGCAACGACAACTCCATTCTCTAAATCCATCTATTAACAAGAGTGACTTGACTTAGCTTAACTAAGCACAACTTAACATGATTCCTCATTTATTTCAATCTCTATCATGATTCATAAACTCCGAATGACACAATCATCTTGAAACACATCCCTTTTTCATCATTAGTATTAAAACGGTCAACCGAGGTTCCAAACTTGAACCCCCCCAAAAAGACCATTTACGCAAAACCCCATCTCTTCCAATTATTTGACCCCTTTTCGCAAGGAATCAAAATTTACTAATGTCATCTTCGCTCATAGCCTACATCAACCATACTTTCCTTTCGACTGCCAACCACATTACACTTTTCATTCTATCCTCTCCCAGGCATAACGCACACCCAGAGACGTCTAGCTAAGACAATGTCCACGACAAAGCATTTTACATCACAATTTCTATAACATTTGCTTCCACCCCACGATACTTTCAACCAAATTCAAACCACGACATCAACAACCTCCATCATCGTCCACCCTCACTAATGTCCAGCACCTAGCCCAAGTTAGGACCGTAACTCACTACCAAATCTCAATTGGCACTTTTCCCAAGAGGATGTCGCCCTCACAAACCATTCACACAAACAACGAAGCCCATGAGTATAGCTCTTAGATTATACTCAACAATAACCCGAGGCCCTTCTTATTATCGCTCCTATCAATAGTGCAAAAGAAGTACGATTCTTTTGAATCCAAGTAGACCACATACAACAACTCGAACCTCAAAGCGCCACAAATCACTTTGGAAAGAACCCTGATAACATTGAAAGACCACCCTTTTGCTTTTCCTAAGTCAAGCCGCAAAGGAAAACTCAAATCTCCAATCAACGCGATAGAATTCGCATCGGGGAGCACTCAAACAAATAAAGACTCCACACAATTCTCTTGACGGAAGTTCTCAACAACTAAAGACAACTCGACTCGCTTTCACCACAGCCAAACTTTTCATTTTAACCAAAATCAACATCTTGGAAGAGAACTGCCACAAAAACTCTCGAAGAGAAAGGGAAACTCAAATCCCTTGCATAACATAACCAAAATACCAACATTTATCCATTCATTCCTTTCATGCTAGAGAGCAATGGAAAACTCGATTCATAACACGAATGCGAATTCTTCAAGAGCACTCCGGATTAGTCATATATCTCTATATGACTTTCTCACCGTCCTGGCTCAACAACTCTTTTATGCTTATAAAAACGATGTCATGAATCTTTTTCACCATTTATTCGTCATGTAACCACGATACCCATTAACCATTCACAAAGAGACTTCATTCTCTGGGTCACATGATTGACACCCAACAACATCAATGGTTGCTCAAATTCGCATAAACTACGACGGCGTTAACCGAAAAATACCATATCGCATCACAACCCAACAACCACTGCACGCAATGCGTGCAAAACATCGCATTTTAACCAAAGCCAATAACAGAAGATAGCATCAACTCTCAAATCAAACATCTACGCCTAATAACCGCTACCAATTCTCTTAAAGAGAAAGAAAACACATTCCCCACAGGGAACACCTTACCAACAAAATCACTTATGAAACAATCGTAAGATTCACCTTTTTGAAATGCTCGCAAACACCACACACGTTTCCCAAATAAATCCAACTCTAGTCACGATAAAATTACAATTTAAGCGCTTAACTCCAGGGTTACCAAAGATAAATCAGTTGAACGCTAAAGAGAGCGTCCCACACCAATGCTTTGGGTGTTAATCCATACTCATAGCATAGACTAAACAGATTAGCCCAAATCCAAAGATTGGCACGGTTCAATACCACATCACATTTGGAACCCATAAGCCGGTTACTTCAAATACTACTCTTTCATCCATATTTCCAATCATCGGAGTCAAGTTTGTAACTTGACAAAATGCCACGTAATCAGAGGAGATTTTATTGCACACTAATCAAGACGCCTAAACCAAGAGGCAGGCACTCCCAGAAAATTTATACATTCATTTGAATCCGTAAACCTTCAAAAGAAAGTTCGACTCAAATCCCACCATTACTCGCATTCCAATACTCTTAGCCAATACGGATGTCATAATCACCCAAATCCCGAGAAGTCCAACACTGTTGCACACAAGCTACAACATATGCTCTTAATAAAATCACTTTTCACTGTTCATATAACCACAATTGATTATATTACCAACGAACCATAGATCATATCTATCGTATGACAATCAACAAGGAGAACCACGTTGTCACAACTCCAGCACAATTAACTTATCAGGTAATCCAACATAAGACGCATATCAACAACTTCTTTTGGTCTACTAACCATGACGAACCATTATTCATGCAACTTATTATCCCAAGCGTAGCACACATCTCTTTACAATTATTCTGGCGTAATCAACAATTACCCTGGGTATAATCCCTAAGTCACATATTCCATATCACCAGTTCATTCCACCAATAATTAATACTAACCGCGCGACACGATCTCCACTAGGCATCCCTCATAAATACGGATCCCAGACAGACATCTGTCAAGAATAATTCAACATTTCCTACAATCATTCCATATATCCTCATTAATTGATTACACGTATTTTAAGTCATATTGTCGACCCACAATATTAACTGACCCACTAGCTACAATAGGCAGAATTTCACACCATCTTCTTACTATAGCAAGTTCATCAACCGAGACATTCTATGCTAACTAATCTCAAACATCCATTAGATTCCATAACCCGCATCACTTTGCACACACCACTAATCAACTTTCACTTTGGATCACCTGACGTCTCGTTTAATCATCTCTTATCAACACAATATTTTAGTTTATCTTTAATCAAACAACAAATTCACTTTAACAGAACCACTAGCTCATATCATCCGAAAACTCTAACTTCTCGTCAAACACTTAACTTCTTAAACAACCGCGTGAATCACGCACCCAACTCTTAAGGAAACCATAATGGCTCCAGAAAAGAACAACACCCAAAACACCTTTCCTTCCGGAAAGCTCAACCATAAATCACAAGAGAAGTCAACTCTTAAATTCCCAAATGCCGACACGCAACTACTCCACAACTCTCGAGATCAACAACTTCCGCAAAGGAAGATGGTTGCAAGAGGGAAAACCAAGCGATTAACCAATTTTTTTTTTTTTTTTAGATAAGGCCATAACCCCAAACTTCAAACTTTCACGAAACAAACGATTTTTCAAAGATGAATTCCCAAGCAAGTCATCATTGCGATCAAACACCACTTAGGCCCCGACAACAAGGTCTGGCACAACACCGCAATAACTCTTTTAAACCTCGGAGAAAGACAAACACAAGAATAAATTGAAAACTTTCTCCGTAAAGCAACCGATCAACCACATCCTTTCCGACAAAACCTTGACACCTAAATCCATGCGACTTAGATTTTTTTTTTATCGAAACTTCAATAACTTCTTTTCAAATTGGAGAATGGTAACCCAAGAATCAATCTATAAGTTTCTCTATAAGGCAAACAACAAATCGGCCATCAAAGCTGGCAAGGCGACCAAAAGAGGCGCAACCCTAAATTCTTCTTTTGTCTTCAACCAAAGAAGACAAAACCAAAACCACCAAAAGAACTATCGGTGAGTATCCAAAACCGAACACTTTTTCTTTTATTTCAACCAACCAAAAACCAACCAAAACCGTTCGTCAAAACGGTAAAGGAAATTCGGAGGGTCAATCCACAACTCTACTACTCGACTCCAACCAACTACCCAATCTACGACAGAAAGGATAAGCACTCTCCCAATAGGAGGTTGAAAGTCCATCGGTGGTGGCACTAACCAGCCACACCGTCAAACCCAACATTACTACAAACAACAGAAGGTGACCGAAACCCTTTCGGCACCACAACCCACATAATCTCAAATGTATCAACACAATCAATTCTTTCATAAACATAGCAACATATATACCAAATGTAACATTCAACACAAAAGCTTAAATACAACATTTAAGCGTAAAGCAACGGTACCCATACCCATTCCTACTGTGCAACAGAGTGTGTCAAGTTTTAAATTAATTATTCCACTTACACAAGTTTTAATGTTGCTATCCTATGGCAACGTTTTAAGTAAAACCTAAGCCATGTTTCTAGGTTATCCCACTTCATATTTTAGTTGAACCTATAGTATGACACTAAATACACATTCCAGGGACCCACGGCCGCTCGATACCAAGCTGTAACACCTCAGCTTTTACTAAGCCCAGAATGTCACCAAACATAGACCATAACACATTTAATACCATAATTTAAGGTAAATTACAGCAAGTAATCATTTGGAATAATTGGAAATTTTGACAGCATCTCCTTTGTTTTTGCATGAAACTTAACAACATAGCATCATATCAATATGTAAGACAAACGAGATATCCATACGCAGCGATAAGGATAGCTAATCATCAACTAAAACATCAATAAGAATCGATAGCAAAATAATAAGCATCAATTTAAATCTAGGAAGTTAAAACAACTCCCTCCATAGCCCCACATGATACACATGAGGGAAACAACCAAACATACAGACCATACACTATTGATTATTGTAATACTTAATGCCGTGTCTCCAAAACAGGTGAATTAGCTAGATTATGATACTACGTGGAGGAGTGTAGCTAGATCCCTTTCCCGCACACCGATTTCATTGTACCTAAATAAACAAACAACATAAAACACAAGCGTGAGTTCATAACTCAGCAAAGTGTATTGAAATGGATCAACAAGGATCAAAACAACAAACCATCATTCCAGTCTCCACAGTTATATCACAACACATCATATTTAACATTATATACAACCTTTAAAACAACATGCTATTCATCTCATGAGCATCTCATGAGTACTCTCATCACCATCTCATAAACATCTTCATTTATGTATTTCATTCATGCAATGCAATGCACATGTCTTCTGGAATACTCATACCGGTATGGTTGAGTGCACACCCGTCGGCATGCACCCTTTTCCCCCTTCCATCCCGAAGATGAAGGGTGCCTATCACTCGCTTCCATTCACCTCGGTGATGGAATCACGATGTAGGACTTACTCAAAAGAATAGCCCCGGACTAGTCATAACTGTTCTCACCGACCCTACCGGAATAGTTATGACTTATCTCACCGACGACCATGAAAATATGCTATGTATGCACAATGGATAGTAACGTACTTAAATACATCTTGCATATTGTCTCATGGCATCACATCAAGATAGCTCAAAACACATACCAACGGCAACCTTCTCAAGCATGGCATGAGGACATCATAACAACAGCAAGCATTTAAATCATGGCATGAGGACATCATATCGGTGATAACATATAAAGCATGGCATAAGTACTCAACATAAATTCCATTGCATCTCATCATCAAACACCCTACAACTCTCTACTCATTCCATTACACTTGCCTCAACCGCGGGGGACGGAGTGGCGGGACGTAGAGGGTACTCCCGGAGGCACACCACCTGCAAATACGTGCCACACACTCAAATCGAGTCCACAAAACAGCACACATATAAATCCCACTACCCGACTTCGCTTACAACTCCGAAAATCAGAAAACAGCAAATCTGTAACTTCGGGACAGCAGCCTTCCAATGGGCATAACTTTGGTTCTAGGACTCCAAATTGAATAAACGAGTACATCCCCGCGTAGCTTAGGAAATTTCCCAACTTTTTCTAGTTATAGGGAAAGACTAATTCGGAATCTAATGTTATTTAATCTAACGTTGAACACGAACTGTCCCAATCTCGTCACAGATTTGACAGCGCTCGGTAAAACGGCCATATCTCCCAAACGGCGGGGCGGATTTTAACGTTCTTTATATGCACGGAAAGATAAGAAAATTATCTACAACTTCCTAAAAGTCTGTACGGTCAGATTCAAACTTGAAATTGGCGAAAATGCCTGCCCAAATTCGGGTTCCCAATCTGCCAGAACCAAAACGCGAATACAACTCTAGTTTTCAACAAATCTACCCCATGGCAGCACCTCCCATGATCCAAAAACATGATAATCCACCACTACACAGCATCTAATCAATCCCCAAAGGTTTCCCCCATTACCTTCTTGAAGAACCACGAATCGATCGCTCTCCTTCGCGCGAACTCCACCCGATCTCTCCCCACGCGACGTGGCCACTGGTTCTCCTCGTCGCGGATCCTCCTACCGGCGAGGGCAGCACCATGGCGTGGCATGGCAGCGAGGGGGACGCAGCAAGGGCACGTGGTGGTGGGGGAGGAGGCGCAAGGAGGGGTGGTGCGGCTTGGGGTGTGGTGGAAGAGGAGGAGGGGCTAGAGGGAGGAGGAGATGGGAGATGAGGGGATGGGGGCTGCGCAAAGGAGGGGCAAGGGCTAGGGAAGCAGGGTGTGGTGCCCCCCACTACTCCCACATGGGCCCAAGTACCCCACCTCCGGCCCACGAATTCCCCCCAAGGCCCAAATCGACCTCGGAAAGGCCCGGAAGCCTGGAAACAGCCCGAAACGCGTTAAAACGTGAAATCTCAGGGTTTTAGTTGCAAAATCCCCAACCTATCCCATTTTACCACATTTTATAACCTATTATCACAAATTATAAAGTCTCGACATTCCATAGTATCACAAGTTCATCCCGAGGGTACGTATAAAAACCTAGCGAGACTCATAGCAAACGGTTCTATACAAGAACCGATTGTGATGAAACACTCATCAAATCAGTTCTAACAAGAACCGACTATGATGGAGCAGGCGCATCACTGTCGGTTCCTTTCTAGAATCGACAAAGACTACATCATCACAATCAGTTTTTTTCTAGAACTGTAACACCCCGGCACCTAGTTTGCCCAGAATGTCACCACAACAGCTAAAGACAACAACCATAAACATATTTAGAAGTAAATTACAGCAACTAGATTATTGATTTTAACAAAATTTCGGCAGCATAAACTCTGTTTTTCCATGGTTTTAAGCATTAATAATATAATCATGACAAGATATCATAATTGGAAACAACTATAACATAGCAAACCAGGGTTTTCAGCAACATTTCAAGACCAACACATAACTTAACCATCACATAATCCAATAAGTAATAAATATTTAATCATGACCGTCAATGAGGCAATAAACCATAGGGTAACTCAATAAGGTAACCAACATATCTAAGAAAGGGTATGAATTGTTTATTTGTGTATCGCTATGTGATGACGTGAATCTAGCTTCCTTCCCACAAGCCGGATTCAACCTACCAAAAAAACATTGAACAACAAGCATGAGTTCATCACTCAGCAAAGTGTATTGCAATGGAATAAAACAATAACAGTACTCGTTAACACCTTCATTAACATCTCATAAAAACATCTTCATCAACATCTCATAAAACATCCTCATCAACATCTTTTCATTCATGCAATGCAATGCACATGTCTCTTTTGCCTAGCACATATCGGTATTTCCGAGTGCACACCCGTCGGTGTGCACCCTCTTCATCTTCCATCCCGTGGAGGGTGCCTACTCTTACTGACTCGCTCCCATTCACAACCGTGGATGGGACTACGAGGTTGGTCTTTCATGTTCACTACGTGTGAACACAGAGACCCGCAGCAGAATGGGTCGCCTCTTCCATTATGAATGCACATATGCCAAAAACATGATTTAACTTGCATAACTAATCATATTCATCATATCACGTGCAAGGATCAAACAAGGCAAACTAGCACATCATATGGTTTTAATGCAACACTACGAAACTGTTTGATCATTCAATTCCTAAACCATCCCAATACACTTGCCTTCAGCCGTGTGAGACGGAGTGGCGAGATGTCGAAGGCACTCCCGGGGTCACACTACCTGTACATAGGTATAAAACACTCAAAAGCATGCCCACAAAACAACACAAGAACTATTGACTACATCGACTTCGCAACCAACTCTTAAAACCCAAAAAAATAGAGAATCTATCCAATGGGACAGTAGGCTTCCAACAAGCATATCTTGAGTTCTACAGCTCCAAATCAGGTAAACGAGTACATTTTCTTGAACCTCAGGAAATTTCCCATCTTTTTCTAAGTATTCGTGAAAACTGATTCGGCTAATAAAATCCTATAATCTACAGTTGAACACAGACTGTACCATTCACATCATAGATTGGACAGCGTTCGGTAAAATGACCATAAACTTTAAACGGATGAAAAAAATTTAGCGTTTTTGGTGCCCAATTAAAGTTAGTTCGATTACCTACAACTTTCTCTCAACATCCAGATACCCAAATAATGCATCTAACATTTTCAAAATCGCGCCCGAAGTCAACCCTCTAATCTGCCCGAGAGCAGATCACCCAACAGATCTAGGTTTTCTTCAAATCAAACTAGTGGCAGCACCTAATTAGAGGCTACAAACATTAGATATACCCACTAGAACAGTACCTAATCCACCCCCAAAAACTCCCAATAACCATACCTCTCATTGACGAAACGAAAAACCGACAAAAACTTCCTTCTCCCGTCTTTGATCCTCCTCCAACCCGTAGGAAAACGTCGGCTTCCCTTCAGTTGGATGAACTTCACAACAAGGACATCAGGGAGAGGTGATGTGGGGGAGGGAGATGTGGCTATGGGGGAAACCCTAGCTAGGGTGGGAAGCAGACGGGAGGGGCGCATGAGCGGAGGAAGGGGGCAGCTAGGGTTGGGAGGGAGAGTGGGGGCGGCTAGGGGGAAGGTGTCGGGACCCGGATTTGCAAATCCGGACCCTCTGTATATTCAACACTAGTCCAGGATCACGCTAGTACACACAGTCTCAATATCGGTAAATATCACAATCATACACATCGATAGTAATAAAGTATTTTAATTAAAATAACCAAACTGGTTGCCCGACCTTGTGGTCAAGTTACAAGAGTACGCCACAAAGGGCAAAAACTTATTAAGTAAATAAATTGTAGTGGAAGAAAAGCATCAACGTGGCGCCATCCAGTGTACCACAGGCAACTGACTGGGCTCACTCCCTAGATAGACGGTTCCTCCTGAAGTTCTTCCTCCAAAGCTGGCGTCGCTTCTTCTTCAACTGGTGTTGTATTGTTGCAAGGCGTGAGTACTTGGTATGCAGCAAGTCATGAACAGAATGCAAACTAATATTCAACATGCATGGCCTAGTTCAAAGGATAGGCCAACAGGTACATTTGTAGTAAACAGCATTTATCAAGTAGCATAAGTAGATTCGATAGCAGTAAAAGTAAAGAGAATATCAAAATACTTTTCTAGGAGTTAAGGAAACACTTTTCCTTTCCTAATCCATATTTCCATCAACGTCATCATTAAACCCAACCAAACTTTCTAAGACCAAGTTGTTTTCATGAAAGTCTAACCCTTGATTGTAATCCCCGAGTAATGTCCAATACCGTGGACTCGGCTATTCGAATAGGTTGTACACTCTGCAGAGGTTATGCACTTTACCCACAAGATACAGTCAAACACCACAAAGGCGAGTGATCGTAACAAAGCATTTCAGAGACTGCAAACTATACAAGTGAACCTCTCCGGCTTTTGTCATACACCATCCCTTCCCTTAAGAGAGGCGAAGTATGGGACCGACATACCGTTGGACGGGTACCATGCCATAGCACTGGTACGCTCCCCTTTCAAGCAACACAAAAAGTGTAGTTGACACCCCGAGGTATCACAGGCAAGTTATTAGTAACTTACTCAACTAGGTTTGTCCCATTGCGGATATGTGGTTGCACGTTTGACTGAGATCAAAGGCTTGCAATATTAGGTCCTTAGGATGACCAGGGCAAGACTACCCGAAGAACCAAAACGACATCCCCGGTGCCACTCATGGCCCACCATATCATTCTTGCCACTTGCCCCGGTCCAAATCTATTTATCAAACCCAGTTGATTACCATGCACCATGTGCCATCAACAATCACAACACATGATACTTCTTCAAAAACAAGTTCAATATATCATTAAGTCAATATTAACATTTGATTGTCCAAAATCATGTCATGTGCATGTAGCAGGTCTAAGCAATATACTACCACGATCTAAGTACCCAATGTTGGCAATTCAATAATGTCCAACTAAATATCCACAACTAGGGTGACAAGGGTTCATGGCTCATAACTTAATAGTCAAGGTGTCATACTACAATTTGGCATTTATATAATTCCCATAAATAATTTAAACAATTTCTAATTAAATTAGCATGCAATAATTTAAATCAAATTAATTTCAAAAATGGGATCAATATGGTCAAAGCATAACTTGCCATCAAAAAGTACTTGTTCTTGTTCTTGAGCTGGCTCCTGGGTTAACACTTCACCTTCGAAGCCCTCGGGTACTTAAATAAAATGGTACATACACATTGCCCAAAAGTTCAAATAAAGTCCACAAACAGAAAGGGCATAATTTTACAAATTTTTAGAAATTTGAATCGCCCAAATCGGAGTTAAAATACAAAAGTTATTTGTTTAAAGTTTAAAGAATCTACTAATTAAATATAAACATTGAAAATTTCATAATAAAAACTAATTAAAATTCATATTTAAGTAGATCTCAATTTTATAAAAATTTAGAAATTGGAATCGTTCAAATCGGAGTTAAAACGCAAAAGTTATAAGCGTTTGAAGTTTGAAAATTCAAATAAATCAATAAACCGAATTAATTCAAATAAATGACATTAGCATGATGTCAGCACGGCATTTGAATTTCCACCAAATTATTTTTCTATTGAAAAATCGGATTATTACATCAGCATGACGTTAGCCGGTCCATGGACTCGGTCCACGGTTCGGTTTTTGGTCCACCATGGACCCAGTCCACGGGTTCACGTGTCACTAACACGTGGGACCGACGGGATGATGTCAACAACTGACGTCACCACGCGCGGCTGACGGTACTGACACGCGGGCCCCCATCATGACGTCAGCGTGATGTCACAAATGACGTCACCGCAAGGTGGGCAAGGCCACTGACATGCGGGCCCGCGACTGACGTCACGCGTGACGTTAGTGGCGAACGGGTGACGCCCGCGCTGACCGCGCCGATCCAATTTCCGGACACATGGCTTGATCTGGGCCGTTGATTTGAAAATCAATGGTCCAGATTGGATCTAATTCCGCACGTTGCGGTGCAATGCGGTTAATCTGGGCCGTTCGATTTGGATCGGACGGTCCAGATTCGATCGGGTTTCGCATCACCGTGGGGTAGCGTGGCATGACCCGGGTGGTGACACGTGGCTCAATCTATGCCATTCGATCACGATCGAATGGCCGAGATTACATCTAATGCTACAACACGAGCTAACTCCAACCATACGATCTAGATCTAACGGCTGAGATTGCTCCTAGCACAGTGCGGAATTCATGTGCAGTGAGCTCCAACTGCAACTCCTCGGAAAGTCTGTAACACCCCAAAATTTTGCTTTTCTTAAATTCATGAGTGATTTGGCACTTTGGTGAATTTTTGGAATTTTCTGGAATTTATTTGGAATTTATTGGAATTTATTCCATTTTGAAATAATTAAAGAATTTAATTTTGCAAATAAAATTTTGTTGGAAATATTTTATTTGAGTCCCAAATACCCTAAAATATTTTCCAGAATTTTTCCGAATTTTTCGAGTCATTTGCTATTTTTAATGAATTAAATGAATTACTGAGAATTATTTTAATTATTAAATCGCTGGAAAATGCGAGTGGGTTTGTACTATTCATCCGACCGAGCCCGAGTCAGACTCGAGTTCGAGTCCGACTCGAGTTCGAGTCCGACTCGAGTTCGAGTCCGACTCGAACCCGACCCGAGCCACGTGACTCGACCGAATCAAGTCCAAACCCTAACCCGGTGAACCGTTGGATCGAGATCCAACGGCCGAAATCGAGCCGCACCGATCCGGTTGGATTCGATCGCACCCACGCGATCGTGACCGTCGATCGTGCCACGTGGACAGCCGTGCGTCATCGTCTCCGCCGGATCCGAGCCGGACTCGCCGCCGGCCTGGCCGTGTAGGTTTAGGTTTCCGTTTTCCGCCGCAGGACGCCGAGGCTATTTAAGGCCGGGTCACACCGAGGTCGGCCACGACCTTGCGCACCGATAGCCCCTACTCACCAAGGCAGAGCGGCCGCTGCTTAGCCGCGAGTAGCTCGCCGTAGTTGAGCGCCACTCCGCCGCGGTTTTTGCCTCGTCTCGCCGCCGTCCGCCGTCTTCCGCCGAGTTGGAGCCCAGTTCCGGAGTCCTCAAGTCAAGGCGCACCCGTGGGTACCTCTCACTCCGTCGGAGAAGCCCCGAAGCGCCGTCGGGCTCGTCGTCGTCTCCGTCTCCGGTTGCTGCAGCCTTCGCTGCCGCCATCGACCTCGCGAAGCTGCGCGCCGTCCGATCTTGATCGTGCGGTTGAGGTGAGTTCACGTGTTTCCAAAC
Source organism: Rhipidocladum racemiflorum (assembly GCA_036346355.1). Lineage (NCBI taxonomy): Eukaryota > Viridiplantae > Streptophyta > Magnoliopsida > Poales > Poaceae > Rhipidocladum > Rhipidocladum racemiflorum. Next base: position 37,349,055 of record CM070591.1, read on the forward strand.
CGGTTAGATATGGACCGTTGGATCAAGATCCAACGGCCCACGATCGCCACGCGTCGTAGTAGTGTTAATGTAGGATTAGATCCGGACCGTCCGATCTAGATCGAACGCCCGCGATCATCGAGTAGTTTTCAACGCGTGTTAACCTCGGATCTAATCGCGGCCGTTGATTTTCAAATCAACGGACACGATCGTGCCACGTGTCCGGGAAGCCGAGCCGCCGCGCCCACGCGCGCGTGTGTGGTCACTGACACGCTGGGCCCGCGTGTCAGCGGCTTAGCCGTAACTGCACCATGACGTCACCCATGACGTCATCGGTGGGTCCCACCTGTCAGCACCGTGGGCTGAGCCCCGCTGACGTCAGCAAAGACGTCACCCGAGTGGTCCCACCTGTCAGTCTCACGTGAGCCGTGAACCGGGTCCACGGTAGACCCGAGCCGAGCGTGGACCGAGTCCATGGGCGGCGACGCCGCCAGACCAATCGGTGCTGCCACGTGTCCATGCTGACGCAATAATTAATTTTCGAAAAAGAAAATGATTTATTAATTCGAAATAATGATTTCAGATTTTGTTTCAAACTTCAAACGCTTATAACTTTTGCGTTTCAACTCCGATTTGAGTGATTCAAATTTCTAAATTTGTATAAAATTGAGATCTACCTAAATATGAATTTTATTTAATTTTTGGACTAAAGTTTTTCTCTACAAAATTATTTAATTGATTATTTAAACTTTAAATAATCGTAACTTTTGCATCTTAACTCCAAATTTGACGATTCTAGTTTCTAAAAACTCATAAAATTATGTTCTCTCTGTTTATGGATTTTATTTGGATGTTTGGACACTTTTTGCCTATTGTTTATTCGTGAATTTGCTATTTGCACGCTTTACGAGTAGACGTTGAAGGTCTAGGAAGGATTCGAAGGAGAAGTATTAACTCAGGATCCAACTCAAGACCAAGAACAAGTACTTTTTGAAGGCAAGTTGTGCTTTGACCATGTTGATCCTATTTTGAAATCTATTTTGATTTAACCTAATGCATGCCAAGTTCAAATAGAAAATACTTTATTTAAACATGGGGGATTAGATAAACACCAATCTACTGTATGACACCTTGATTATTTAAGTATGTGCCATGACCCCTTTGTCACCCTAGTTGTGGATTACTAGTTGGACATTATTAAATTGCCAACATGGGTTTAGAACGTTGTAGTATAACGCTTAGGCACGCTACGTGCTCATGACATGATTTTGGACAATCAAATGTTAATATTGACTTAATGATATATTGAACCTGTTTTGGAAAGGTGTCATGTGATGTTGATGGCACGTGGTGCATGGTAATCAGCGGGGTTTGATAAGCGATTTTCGGCCGGGGCATGTGGCAATAGTAATCAGGTGGGCCAGTTGTGGCATTGGGGATGTTGATTTGGTTCTTCGGGTAGTCTTGCCCTGGTCACCCTAAGGACTTAACCTTGCAAGCCTTTGAACTGGGTCTAACGTGCAGCCACATGTCTGTAATGGGACGGACCTAGTTGACTAAGTTGCTAATAACGTACCTGTGGGACCTCAGGAGGTCAACTACACCCTTTGTGTAAGTTGTACGGGGGAGCGTACCGGGGCTGAGGCTAGGTACCCATTTAACGGTTGATTGGCCTAGACTTCGCCTTAGCTAAGGGAAGGGTTAGTGTGCAATAACCGGGGAGGACCACTTGTATTGTTAGAGGTTTTCGAAAGACTTTGTTACGGGAACTCGCCTTTGTGGTGTTTGACTGTATCTTGTGGGTAAAGTGCATAACCTCTGCAGAGTGTAGAATCTATTCGGATAGCCGTGTCCGCGGTATTGGACATCGCTCGGGAATTACAGTCAAGGGTTAGATTTTCTGAAAATAACTTGGTTTTGAAAGGTTGGGTTGGATTAATGATGACGTTGATGGAAATGTGGTTTAGGATGGGAAAAATGTTTACTAAAACTTCTTGAAAAGTTATTTATGCTTTACTTGTTTTTACTGCTTTCGAATCTACTTATGCTACTTTTCAAATGCTGTTTACTGCAAATATACCTTGAGCTATTCCTTTGTACCAAGCCATGCATATAGTATATTAGCCTGCATTCTGTGCATGACTTCTCGAGTACCAAGTACTCACCCTTGCCACCCTACAACACAGTTGAAGAGGAGAATACACCGACTTTGGAGGAGGAGCTCCAAGAGGATCCGTCTACTTAGTGAGCGAGCCCGATCGGTTACTGTGGTATCTTGGATGGCGCCACGAAGTTATTTGATTTTCCGCTGCTACTATTTCTCTCTTAATAAGTATCGCCCTGCGAGGCGTACATTTGTGACTTGGCCATAAGGTCAGGTAACCAGTTTGCTTAATTAAATAAAAGTACTTTGATAGTATCGAATGGTATGATTGTGATATTTACCGATGTTAAGACTGTGTGCACTAGCGCGTTCCTGGACTAGTGTTGAATACACAGAGGGTCGGATTTGCAAATTCGGGTCCCGACAGAGGTGGTATCGAGCCATCTTACCGTAGGCTCAACCCTAGCTAGAATGGTCGAAGTGAGGATAAAACCTATTTTCTAAAGCTAAAAATTTGTGAAGACAAGAAATGACATCTCGACTTATCCCCTTCTCTCTTTTCTTGTCTCTTGCTGAAATTTTCCCTTACCTTGTCACAATTTAAAAATTCCGAGTTCTTACGTAAAGCACTCTTGTGACAGATGGAGGAAGAATTCAACTACGTTGATCTGGGAGTTGGTCACGCCGCGGAACTTTGGCATATGCTACAAACTCTCGGAGATTTTGAGAAGCCGCAATACCAAGTGGAAGTGATCAGACAAGCGGGATTGATCAAGGCTTGTGACGTGAAGATTGAGGTACCTGCTAGGAAGAAGGGCCAGTGCAATCGCTCGATACCTTTGCCTTTGCCGGAGATCTACAATGCAGATGGGTATCCAAGAAGTATCACGACGAGCAATGCGGCACATTACCCTTATCTACGCCAGAGAGTTGGAGAGCACGGTGTTCCGTTATCATCCGCGCAGCGATAACCTTCTTGACCCGAAGGCGATTCAGGATGAGGATGCCATGGTTACACAGTTGGCACGATTTGTTGTCGCCCAGGAGGGTGTACTAGATGATACAAGCAAGGAGCTACAGAAGGCCCGCAAGGAGATCACGACGGAGAAGAACAGATGGCGGGAAGCTCAAGAGTATGTGTCACACCTTCTGCGAAGGATTGACGAGTTGGAGATGACTTTGTACGGACGAGCGAGCGATTCGAGCTACACGAGCCAGATCCGGAGGAGTCAGATCCCGATGAGGACACTGCTTCTTCGACTACCACAGATGACACAGTTGCCGGACATGGCAATCGTTTCGCGCCTATGCCGCAGCACCCGTACCCAGGCCGTGGAGGTTTTCTCGACGAGTGAGCGTAGGTTCTATAGTGAGACTCCTTCACCGAGTCGCATCATAGAATAAAGAGTCACCCTTTAGGCGTTAGACTCCAATGTGAGTTCGATTTGGATTTTCCTTGTTTGCTGAGTGTGCAGTATGTGTTGCAAGGCCCTTAGGCATTGTAAGCAACCATACCAAGTTATTAATAATAAAGTTGGACCTTAAAGTTACACCTTTCGCCCCGCATAAGTTCCATATTACTTGTCTATTCTTGTTTCCCTCTCGTCTCTAAACCTAGAGCAAATCGACAGATGGTGAACACCCGTGGAAACTTTGGAAGCAATGGGAGTGGTTCTCGCCCAGCAGAAAACCCCAATGAGGGAGCACCAGCACCGCCACTGGATGTGCAGAATTTGAGCTTTTCTCGCTGCCTGCACTCGGTTGATGCATGCTATGATGCAACAAATGCAACACGTCAACTCATGATCCTTTGCTAATCAAGTTAATCGGGGACCACACGAGAATACAAGATCGCCGAGTTCATGAGGACTCACCCACCCACTTTCTTCCGGGAATGCCAATCCATTGGAGGCCGATGATTGGTTAAGGTCAATTGAGAGGAAGCTACACATAGCTCAATGCATAGGAAATGAGAAGGTACTCTACGCTTCTCATCGGTTGGAAGGAACAGCCGCGAATGGTGGGAGAATTTACGTGCCACGCAAGAGAACCCTCAAGATATCACTTGGGAAGAGTTCACGGTTTGCATTCCGACAAGATTACGTGCTGAAGGAATCATGGACCTTAAGAAGGAGGAGTTCAGAGCATCGAAGCAAGGTAATCAGCCGGTGGCCGACTACCTGAACAAGTTCACACAGCTAGCACGCTACGCACTTTTTGAGGATGTAGCGACAGATAAAACCAGGCAGTCTCATTTTATGAAGGGACTTAACTCGGGATTGCAAGTAGGATTGATCACCCACACCTTTCCAGATTTCCAAGAGTTGGTGAATAAGGCACTTATTCTTGAGGACAAGCGCAAGGAACTGGATGAGAACAGAAGCGCAGGATGCAACAAAGAAGGATCACGCCGAGGAACGCATAGCGGCGTCTGAGAGTTGCACCAAATCAATTCTTCAGATTCCAGCCACAAAATGCAACAAGGGCACCGTCACCAGCACCAAGACACATCAATCGAACTACTGCACCCAGCCCCGCTAGAAACACTACTCCAGGAAGTCAAGAAGGAACAGTGAGACGCTGCTACAAGCGCAACGAGCCAGGACACTTTGCCATGATTGTCCAAAGACGACCGCAGGAGTGACCCCAGTGCGCATCAATCTAGGAACCACCCCAGCTAGGACCCGGCACCAGGAGCCACACCCCAGGCGTGGTGAGAGGCCGAGTCAACCATGTCACGCGGATGCAACTGCAGAATGCTACGGACGTCGTCTTTGGGTAAGTTACTTGTTAACTTCGATACCTGCAACAGCTTTGTTTGACTCGAGCTTCGCATTCGTTTGTTTCGCAAGGCTTTGCTACTAGAAATGATTTGAGGATTGCAAGACTTAGATGCATGCTTTTAGTTCAAACCCCTGGTTCCGAACTCCGAACGAAAGTAGGATGTTCCGGGGTGAGAATACTAATAGATGGAATAGAGTTCCTAGCAAACCTTATAATTTTGGAGACCCAGACCTTAGATGTTATTTTGGGAATGGATTGGTTATCCAAGCACAAGGCCGTATTGGATTGTGGATGAAGGACTATCTCAGTTGAGAGCCCTTGTGGAAAGAAAGTGACATTTCAAGCCACTGCTGTTAGAGATGGACAGTTGATGTTTAACAGTACGAAGGCAATCAGCATAGAGGATGTCTCAGTAGTGAATGAGTACCCAGATGTTTTTCCTGAAGATCTACCTGGTATGCCGCCAGACAGGGACATAGAGTTTGTGATAGAGCTTGTACAGTACAAAGACCGATAGCAAAGAGACCCTATCGGATGTCCACCGAGGAGTTGGTTGAGATGAAGAAACAGCTAGAAGAGTTAATGGAGAAAGGATTTATCAGACCGAGTTCGTCGCCGTGGGGAGCACCAGTTTTGTTTGTCAAGAAAAAGGATGGGAGTTTCAGGATGTGCATTGACTACCGTGCACTCAATGAAGTCACCGTGAAGAATAAGTATCCGCTACCCAGGATTGATGATTTGTTTGATCAGCTGAGAGGAGCCGGAGTTTTCTCCAAGATTGATCTGAGATCGGGATACCATCAGTTGAAGATCCGATCAGAAGATATCCCGAAGGCTGCATTCTCGTCAAGATATGGAGATTACGAGTTTACAGTTATGTCTTTTGGTCTGACGAATGCGCCAGCATATTTCATGAATATGATGAATAAGGTGTTCATGGAATACTTGGACAAGTTTGTCGTCGTGTTCATAGATGATATTCTAATCTACTCCAAAACGGAGGATGAACATGCCGGACACTTAAGGCGAGTTTTGGAAAAGCTGAGGGAACAGCAACTCTTCGCCAAGTTCAGTAAGTGTGATTTTTGGAAGGACAAGGTGGAGTTTCTGGGACATGTAACGACCGCAGAAGGAGTCGCCGTAGACCCAAGCAAAGTAGAAGCTGTGTTACATTGGGAGCGTAGAAGGCGTGACCTGATTCGGAGTTTCCTTGGAATGGCAGGGTACTACCGCTGCTTTCATCGAAGGCTTCGACAATTGCGAAACCTCTTACGCAATTCTTGAAGAAGGAAAAGAAGTTTGCATGGACGCTTGAGAATGTGAGAAAGGATTTCAGGAGCTGAAGAAGCGATTGACATCAGCGCCGGTGTTAGTTCTACCGGATGTTAATCAAAGCTTTGATATTTATTGTGACGCATCGCGCCAAGGACTTGGATGTGTGCTGATGCAGAATGGAAAGGTCGTCGCTTATGCATCAAGGCAGTTGAGGCCGCATGAGGAAAATTATCCGACACATGACCTAGAGTTAGCTGCCGTAGTACATGCCTTGAAGATATGGCGTCACTATCTGATCGGTAACAGATGTGAAGTGTATACGGACCATAAGAGTCTTAAGTACATATTCACCCAGTCGGATCTAAACATGAGGCAGAGGAGATGGTTAGAGTTAATCAAGGACTACAATGTTGGAATCCATTACCATCCCGGGAAGGCCAACGTAGTAGCCGATGCTCTGAGTCGGAAAAGCCATACCGTGAGTACGATGCTAGCCACGAGTCAGGATGAGTTATGTGAGGATTTTCAGAAAATGAAGATTGAGGTGGTACCTAGCGGATTCTTGGCCGCATTAGAAGTAAAGCCTACTCTAGAGGACCAGATCCGAGAAGGGCAGAAGGATGATGACAAGATCCGCAGGATTAAGTCCATCAAGGAGGAAGGCAAGGCAGAGGACTTCAAGTTGGATGAGCAAGGCACGTTATGGATGAAGGATCGGATTTGTGTGCCTAACAAGAAGGAGTTAAAGCAACTGATTTTGGAAGAAGCCCATGACTCCAAGTACTCAATTCATCCTGGAAGCGTCAAGATGTATCAGGATCTGAAGGAGAGATTCTGGTGGCCGAGTATGAAACGTGAAGTTGCCGAACATGTTGCATTGTGCGACGTATGCCAGAGAGTCAAGGAAATGCATCAGAGACCAGCAGGATTGCTACAGCCGCTGAAAATACCTGAGTGGAAGTGGGAGGAAATCGGAATGGATTTCATTACCGGTTTGCCTAAGACTCAAGGAGGTTATGACTCCATATGGGTTATAGTGGATCGCTTGACCAAAGTAGCCCATTTTATTCCCGTGAAAACCACTTACTCAGGGGATAAATTGGCAGAGTTGTACATGATCAGGATTGTCTGTTTGCACAGAGTGCCAAAGAGGATTGTATCGGACAGAGGTACCCAATTTACCTCAAGATTTTGGAATAAGTTGCATGAAGCCATGGGAACCCGTTTGAACTTCAGCACAGCTTATCATCCACAGACGGATGGACAGACCGAAAGAGTCAACCAGATTCTGGAGGATATGTTAAGAGCGTGTGCATTGGCTTATGCTACCTCTTGGGATAAGAGTTTGCCATATGCCGAGTTTAGTTACAATAATAGTTACCAGGCTAGTTCTGAGATGTCACCTTTTGAGGCACTGTATGGTCGACCCTGTCGGACGCCATTGAATTGGAATGAGACCGGCGAGCGCCGTGTCTTCGGGCCTGATATTCTTCAAGAGGCTGAGGAGCAGATTGCCGTGATTTGGGAAAGGTTGAAGATAGCCCAATCACGACAAAAGAGTTATGCTGACAACCGTCGCCGAGACTTGAGTTTTGAATCAGAAGACTTTGTATACCTCAGAGTTACGCCTCTCAGGGGAGTTAAGAGGTTCCATGCCAAAGGGAAACTCGCACCCCGTTATGTTGGACCATTTAAGATTTTGAGCCGCAGAGGCGAAGTTGCTTATCAGCTGGAGTTGCCGCAGTCGTTAGCAGGAGTGCATGACGTATTCCATGTGTCCCAGTTGAAGAAGTGTCTCCGAGTACCTGAGGAACAGACTCCGCTAGAGTCAATTGAGTTGCAAGAGGATTTGACTTATAAGGAACATCCCGTGAGGATTCTAGACACAATGGATCGAGAGACCAGAAATAAGTCAACCCGTTTCTGTAGAGTTCAGTGGAGCAACCATGCAGAGAGCGAAGCGACTTGGGAGCGCGAAGAGGATTTGAAGAAAGAGTTTCCAAACCTATTCTGTAGTGAGCCCTGAATCTCGGGGACGAGATTCTATTAAGGGGGGGAGGTTTGTAACACCCCAAAATTTTGCTTTTCTTAAATTCATGAGTGATTTGGCACTTTGGTGAATTTTTGGAATTTTCTGGAATTTATTTGGATTTATTTGGAATTTATTGGAATTTATTCCATTTTGAAATAATTAAAGAATTTAATTTTGCAAATAAAATTTTGTTGGAAATATTTTATTTGAGTCCCAAATACCCTAAAATATTTTCCAGAATTTTTCTGGAATTTTTCTGAGTCATTTGCTATTTTTAATGAATTAAATGAATTACTGAGAATTATTTTAATTATTAAATCGCTGGAAAATGCGAGTGGGTTTGTACTATTCATCCGACCGAGCCCGAGTCAGACTCGAGTTCGAGTCCGACCCGAACCCGACCCGAGCCACGTGACTCGACCGAATCAAGTCCAAACCCTAACCCGGTGAACCGTTGGATCGAGATCCAACGGCCGAAATCGAGCCGCACCGATCCGGTTGGATCCGATCGCACCCACGCGATCGTGACCGTCGATCGTGCCACGTGGACGGCCGTGCGTCATCGTCTCCGCCGGATCCGAGCCGGACTCCGCCGCCGCGTCCGCCGCCGTGTAGGTTTAGGTTTCCGTTTTCCGCACGGACGCCGAGGCTATTTAAGGCCCGGGTCACACCCCGAGGTCGGCCCTGACCTTGCGCACCCATAGCCCCTACTCACCAAGGCAGAGCAGCCGCCGTTTAGCCGCGATAGCTCGCCGTAGTTGAGCGCCACTCCGCCGCGGTTTTTGCCTCGTCTCGCCGCCGTCCGCCGTCTTCCGCCGAGTTGGAGCCCAGTTCCGGAGTCCTCAAGTCAAGGCGCACCCGTGGGTACCTCTCACTCCGTCGGAGAAGCCCCGAAGCGCCGTCGGGCTCGTCGTCGTCTCCGTCTCCGGTTGCTGCAGCTCCGCCGCGTCGCCATCGACCTCGCGAGCTCTGTGCGCCGTCCGATCTTGATCGTGCGGTTGAGGTGAGTTCACGTGTTTCCAAACCCGGTTAGATCTGGACCGTTGGATCAAGATCCAACGGCCCACGATCGCCACGTGCCGTAGTAGTGTTAATGTAGGATTAGATCTGGACCGTCCGATCTAGATCGAACGGCCCGCGATCATCGAGTAGTTTTCAACGTGTTAACCCTGGATCTAATCGCGGCCGTTGATTTTCAAATCAACGGACACGATCGTGCCACGCGTGTCCGAAGCCGAAGCCGCCGCGCCACGCTGGGCGTGTGGTCACCGACACGCCGGGCCCGGCGTGTCGGCGGCTTAGCCGTAACCGCACCATGGCGTCACCCATGGCGTCATCGGTGGGTCCCACTGTCGACCGTGGCCGAGTGAGCCGACGTCGGCGATAGCGTCACCCGAGTGGTCCCACATGTCGGTCTCACGTGGCCGTGGACCGGGTCCACGGTAGACCCGAGCCGGCGTGGACCGAGTCCATGGGCGGCCGACGTCAGCAGACCAATCAGTGCTGCCACGTGTCCATGCTGACGCAATAATTAATTTCCGAAAAAGAAAATGATTTATTAATTCGAAATAATGATTTCAGATTTTGTTTCAAACTTCAAACGCTTATAACTTTTGCGTTTCAACTCCGATTTGAGTGATTCAAATTTCTAAATTTGTATAAAATTGAGATCTACCTAAATATGAATTTTATTTAATTTTTGGACTAAAGTTTTTCTCTGCAAAATTATTTAATTGATTATTTAAACTTTAAATAATCATAACTTTTGCATCTTAACTCCAAATTTGACGATTCCAGTTTCTAAAAACTCATAAAATTATGTTCTCTCTGTTTATGGATTTTATTTGGATGTTTGGACACTTTTTGCCTATTGTTTATTCGTGTATTTGCTATTTGCACGCTTTACGAGTAGACGTTGAAGTGCCGGAAGGATTCGAAGGAGAAGTATTAACTCAGGATCCAACTCAAGACCAAGAACAAGTACTTTTTGAAGGCAAGTTGTGCTTTGACCATGTTGATCCTATTTTGAAATCTATTTTGATTTAACCTAATGCATGCCAAGTTCAAATAGAAAATACTTTATTTAAACATGGGGGATTAGATAAACACCAATCTACTGTATGACACCTTGATTATTTAAGTATGTGCCATGACCCCTTTGTCACCCTAGTTGTGGATTACTAGTTGGACATTATTAAATTGCCAACATGGGTTTAGAACGTTGTAGTATACTGCTTAGACCTGCTACGTGCTCATGACATGATTTTGGACAATCAAATGTTAATATTGACTTAATGATATATTGAACCTGTTTTGGAAAGGTGTCATGTGATGTTGATGGCACGTGGTGCATGGTAATCAACTGGGGTTTGATAAACGATTTCGGCCAGGGGCATGTGGCAAGAGTAATCAGGTGGGCCAGTTGTGGCATTGGGGATGTTGATTTGGTTCTTCGGGTAGTCTTGCCCTGGTCACCCTAAGGACTTAACCTTGCAAGCCTTTGAACTGGGTCTAACGTGCAGCCACATGTCTGTAATGGGACGGACCTAGTTGACTAAGTTGCTAATAACGTACCTGTGGGACCTCAGGAGGTCAACTACACCCTTTGTGTAAGTTGTACGGGGGAGCGTACCGGGGCTGAGGCCAGGTACCCATCTAACGGTTGATTGGCCTAGACTTCGCCTTAGCTAAGGGAAGGGTTAGTGTGCAATAACCGGGGAGGACCACTTGTATTGTTAGAGGTTTCCGAAAGACTTTGTTACTGGAACTCGCATTTTTGGTTTTTGAATGTATCTTGTTGGTAAAGTGCATAACCTCTCGCAGAGTGTAGAATCTATTCGGATAGCCGTGTCCGCGGTATTGGACATCGCCGGAATTACAGTCAAGGGTTAGATTTTCTGAAAATAACTTGGTTTTGAAAGGTTGGGTTGGATTAATGATGACGTTGATGGAAATGTGGTTTAGGATGGGAAAAATGTTTACTAAAACTTCTTGAAAAGTTATTTATGCTTTACTTGTTTTTACTGCTTTCGAATCTACTTATGCTACTTTTCAAATGCTGTTTACTGCAAATATACCTTGAGCTATTCCTTTGTACCAAGCCATGCATATAGTATATTAGCTTTGCATTCGTGCATGACTTCTTTGAGTACCAAGTACTCACCCTTGCCACCCTACAACACCAGTTGAAGAGGAGAATACACCAGCTTTGGAGGAGGAGCTCCAAGAGGATCCGTCTACTTAGGGAGCGAGCCCAGTTAGTTGCCTGTGGTATACTGGATGGCACCACGAAGTTATTTGATTTTCCGCTGCTACTATTTCTCTCTTAATAAGTATCGCCCTGCGAGGCGTACATTTGTGACTTGGCCATAAGGTCAGGTAACCAGTTTGCTTAATTAAATAAAAGTACTTTGATATTATCGAATGGTATGATTGTGATATTTACCGATGTTAAGACTGTGTGCACTAGCGCGTTCCTGGACTAGTGTTGAATACACAGAGGGTCCGGATTTGCAAATTCGGGGTCCCGACAAAGTCCCTCCATGAAGCGCTCTTCTTTACGCTCGTCGGTGGAGGTGTCATCTGGAGCGTAACGAGCCAAGTAGTTGAACTCATGAAGATAATCCATAACGGATTTGCCACCTTGCCTCAAGGTGAGGAATTCGTGCTTCTTGATGGCCATAACACCAGCGGGAACATGAGCCTTGCGGAAAGCTGCACGAAACTCCGCCCACGTGATAACGTGATAAGCAGGTTGCATGGCAGTGAAGCTGTCCCACCATGCGCAAGCTGCTCCATAAAGCTGATGGGAAGCATAAAGAATCTTCTCATGATCCGGACACTGAGAAATAGTAAGCTTGCGCTCAATGGTTCGAAGCCAGTCGTGCACTTCAAGTGGATCCTCGGCACGGGAGAATAACGGTGGCTGCGTGCGAAGGAACTCGCCAAGTCCTCCTGCGGCATGATGCCCTCCCCCACCGGCACCTCGGACAGGGCCCAGGGCAACGGCGGTATTGCGAGCAATCTGCTGCAAGACCAAGGTCTGATCCTGCCGATTCTGCTCAATCATGGCAAGCACTTGAGCCACGGTAGGAGGTGGTGGAAGTTCCGCCTCCGCACGAGGATGGTACTGATTTTGACGGTGAGATTACTCCGGGTTGTCATGAGCAACCCCCTGAGCATGCTCCTCAGCTGCTTGGGAGCCCGAGGTGTGTGGCCTCGTCCCTTGCTGAGTTTGTGATCGAGTGGTAGCTCCTGCCATCCTGTTGCCAACCCCAAGTTAGCAACAAGAAACAAGTACACTCATACAGATTCACATGAATGCAACAAAGGAAACACACAGCATAAGCACAAAACATCAAATGAAAGAAGTTCATAACTCCAACCACATCCATGAGCAACAACAAAGTTCCGAGACGATAACGGAAGAGCATAGTCTAAGTTACACAACAGAGTCTATTACATGACTTCGAATTAAGATAGTTCTCCCCTACATAGGGGTTACGACTAATTCGACTAAGACAATTCAAATGTCCCTAAAGAAGCCTGGGGGAAATTCATCCAAAAGATGGTTTTCCGGCGATCCCGTATCTTTAGGATCCAAAGAGTTAGCGAGACGTTGAGGAGATCCCAAGTACGATGTATGTGCTCCTAATGATCCTTGCGCACGGAGACGCATTGCACTTGCCGAGTTGAAGCGTGCACGGCTAGGGTTGAAGTATTGGGCCTCCACCCCTGTCACGCGTGGGAATTGAAAAGGGCCTGGAGCGGCATCGTGGGGCGTAGTAGAATTGGGTCCGTACACCACATTCCGTGGCACGAGACAAGTCTGTAAAAATTGATGAAGATGCCCCTAGGAGACGCGAAGACGGGCACGAGTCTCCCATAACTCGTGTACCACACAGCGATGAGCCCGGTCCAAAGCATCGACCAAGCTCGCCAACTGGCGGACAGAGCGGTCTTCCCCTAGCTCAACTTCCGCAATGTAGTTGTAGGTCCCCGCCGGTCCTCGATGCGGGAAGTAAAGGAACGGAGGCTCAAGTAGCTCCCGCAGATCATGACGAAGATCGCACATGGCAACATAGGCCACCTCTTGGATTGCCATCCCAAGGGATGTCCCCTGTGCTTGGAAGTGATGGGGAATGCTCCCCGGCATCATTCCGGCGATGATGTGGACCGTGGTAGTGTAGGTCTTCAATCCAGGTCCCAAAGCCCACCCATACACCGCGTACTCGGGTGCATAGGTGAAGCTGGCTCTCCAGAGCATGTCCCTGAGGAGGGAAGGAAAACCGTCCATATCCTCAGCGCGGGTAACCATGACCAAAGGACCATGGTTCATCTAGCATTTTGGAAAAGAGAAGATGAGTCAGAAAACAATTTCGCTATATCAAATGAACATAAAGATGAGTCATAGAACTAAGATGGATGAGGAACAAAAGAATGACACAATGTTATCAGTTCAAAATTAATTGATAAGCAAAATAGTTTTGACTCAAACAAGTTCTAAGCCAGTCGACCATGCTACATTCTAACCTGCAGTCAGTATAGAGCTCTGATACCAAGCCTGTGGGGACCCGTCCCCAGGATTCCACTGATTCACTCGGTAGCACCGCACAGCCCAAGTAAATCAAGGGAACCTCGAGCGGCCCGCCTATATGCCCGTGTTGGTCCCAGGAAAGTTCACCAACATGTGCGGCAATGCATAACAATTTGTATCACAACTCATACATAATTAACGGAAGCATAAGCATAAGTACATACAAAAGCAGGACCGTTGTCCAAAACGACATACATAATAGTTTTACATCAAAGTAGCAGCGGAAAACATAAATGAACGACAAAATGCTAGCGTAGTATGCCATAGACCCTCAGGCAACCGACTGGAAGTAAGAACGTGCCCCTAAGCATTAGCATCATCGAAATCTACCCGATAAAGGTCTTCGGACAAAGCTTCATCCTCACCTGCAGCAAGTGGACAATCCGTTTGAGTACAAAGAGTGTACTCACACAATAATATAAGTGGTATGCTGGGTTCTAACTACATGTGGTGGCTTCATCACAAGAAAGGAACCAGGTTGATTTCAGCATAAAGCAATATTTTGAGTAAAAATATAGACACACATAGATTGAAATTGCGGTTTGCTAAACATTTACAAAGTCTAATGCATCATAATATAACATCATCATAATCATCCTCATCTCATGCATTCAAGCATTCTCCGAACCATGAGTTTGACGCTCATGTTCGCTTACGCCCACGGATACTCCAATATCCGTGAAGTTCCTTCCGCGAGTACTCCAATACCCGCGAAGTTCTCCTCATGAGTACTCCAATACTCATGAGACTTGGTTTTCCCAAACCATCCTTTCTTACCCGGTCCTTAACACTCGCCCAGTGACTGATAACTTAAGTGACCGTCCTTAACCATGGACGCGGCTATCCGAATAGTTTGAGCTCTGCAAAGGTACGACTTTACCCACACGACACGCCACACTCGTAAGCCAAGCTATGAGCACAATTCCTTTGATATGCCGGCCGAGGTGATCGTGACAAAACCATTTTCCAGTATGTATGATAGTGCGCTTAAACCACCCGGTGACTGTGACCCTCGATCCCGCGTGCCCTGTGCTTTGTGTATGCGGATCAAGGAGTACACCCATTATTGAACATCCCTAACTCCACAAAGTTCGAGGGATTTCGAAGGATACTCTCGACACTCCACAAAGTTCGAGGAGATCCCACGGACATTCCTTGACACTCCCCAAAGTTCAAGGAATTCCGAGTGCGCGTGGTTTAAATGCCCTAGTCATACACAAGTACTTGGCTAAGCCGGCCCCATAAACGGCGTGTGGTTCGTACAATAGTTACTTAAAGAGACGTCACGAAGATTCGATCCTTAAGATCCTTAACCAACATCGCTACATAATAACCACAACTGAACCATCATTATCATAATCATCTTTGATCATCACGATCGATGGACTAAGTCCATCTATCGCTGTTCCTAATGATGTTCTAAGCATGGCTAAGCAACTCGTATGAACCCATACATAATAAAAAACAACCACCTAGGGCGACAATGGTATACGAAAGGAAAGGGGTAACAAGATAACATGTCGACAAGGTAGTAACTAAACATTCTACCCCAAATATACTTGTAATTGAAAGTAAGCATGCAATTGACAAAATAACTTCAACATAATTTGCAATTAATAGGATCAAGTATGTTCAAGGAGTAAGGTAGTGCCTTGCTGCTCCCTCTTGACGTCGTAGGCGTAGTCGTACTCAGGGTTGTCTTCCGAAGCGTCGACACCTAACGAGAAATCCAATTCCAAAGGAACACAAATCAAGAAACCAACAATAAACAACACGAGAACATGCAAAATCATGGTTATATTCCTAACCCTAGCAAGCATATGAGAAGCAATTCATCCCCATATGTCTGGAGTATCCGGGTCCTAACCCGGAGTATCCGGGTTGACCTACTCGGTTACTCGAATGCTGATTAACCCGGAGTATCCGGGTTATGTATCCGGAGTGTCCGGGTAAACCGGACTATCCGGGTTAAATACCCAGAGTATCCGGGTTGGGTCTCTCTGTTACTTTTGCTGGTTTCGCCGGACACGTCCGGAGTGTCCGAACTGGAATCTGGAGTATTTGGATGAAACACCGGAGTTTCCGGATGAATTGTCCGGACTCTCCGGGTTAGTGGTTATGTCCAAAACTAGCTACCGCACAAGAGTCTCCTACACTCCAAAAAGGTGACCTAGGGTGGAACCTTACCACTTCTAGGGTGCTTTTGTACTTGGTGGAAGTCCGGTTCGTCGACGGGATGAGGAATGGCATTGAGGAGATGATCTTCATTGGTTCTCCCGGTATCGGCTCCTTCTCCATGCTTGAGGAAGCAATGCCTCCTCACCTTAAGCTTGTAGTAGTGTTCACTTCTCCTCCTCAAGCTTGCAACACAACATGCACGATCCGATTCCCAACTTGGAGATGATTTTCATGGGGAGAAATAGAATGAGGTCAATGTTGCCAAAAGTTTAGGAATGGAAGGATGAAGAATGGACTAGAACTCACCCAATACTTGGGGCATCAACAATCCATTTGGATGGATTTGAAGCCCTTGATCTTATCTTCAAGATGGTATAACATGCACATGCTCAATCCCAAAATGTGGGTGGATTTGAGGGGGTGAGATGGAGATGGAGTGGTGCTCTTGCTCTTCTCCCCTTGAGCAGAATTTTTAGAGTGGAGGGAGCAAATGAGGTGAGTGGGAGGAGAAAAAGAGGTGAAAACCCTTATATATGGTTGCCAACTTCCCCTCTTACATGTGGGCCAAGGTCCCACATGTCATAGAGTGGGTGGGGGAGTGGGTAGAGGTGAATAAAGTAAGAGAAGACATGATGGTTGTGCAGAATTTTTATCCTCTCACTTACTATTGGGGTCCATATGTCATAGACTAAGGTGGAATTGAGGCATGGTTCAATAAGTAGCAGTTTTTAGGTTTCAAGTACATTATAAATTCATATTCATCTAACTAAAATGATGCTAGCATTTATATGACCCTAATTAAGTGTTAATTGTGCCGTTAATATGAATGATATGAGCATGCCATGCACAATATGACTAGTAATTAAATTTGGGGCTGTTACAATGCGGCGGATCTGGATCTGGGCTCGGTGACGGTGGAGGATGGCGGACGGCGGCGAAAATAGCGGAAAACCACGGCGGAGCACGACCCCAACTTCGGCGAGCTCTAGCGGGTGAACGGCGGTGGCTCGGGCTCGGTGGGTTAGGGCTACGGGTGCGCACAGAAGAGAGGAACACGACGGCGGCGGCGCATTAAATAGGGGTCTCGGCTTCCGTGAAAACCGCGGAAACCGAGGCCCACTCGGCGGCAGCGGCGGAGTCTGAACGGGACTCTGATCGGGCGACGTGGCGCAACGTTGGCTGTTGGATCTCGATCCAATGGTCACGCGGCTAGGGCTCGGGTGCGCACGGTTTGGCTCGAACGCAGTCCTGGTCGGGCTCGAGTCGGAGTCGAGTTCAGCTCGGTCGCGTGAACAGTACAAACCCACTCGGCTAATTTCCAGCGATTTAATATTCAAAATAATTTCTAGAAATTCAAATAATTCAAGAAAAATAGTAAAATAATCAGAAAAATTCCAGAAAAATTCTGGAAAATACATTGAGACATTTTGGACTCAAATAAAATATTTTCAATAAAATTTTATTTATAACTTTTAATTATTTAATTATTTCAAAAGGGAATAAATTTAAATTAAATCCAAATAAATCCAAATAAATTCCAAAAAATTCCAAAAATTCACAAAAGTGCAAAATTTCATTTAAATTCATGAAAAGCAAAAATTGGGGTGTTACAAACCTCCTCCCTTAATAGAATCTCATCCCCGAGATTCAGGACTAACTAAGGAATAGGTTCGGAAATTCTTTCTTCAAATCCTCCTCTCGCTCCCAAGTCGCTTCGCTCTCTGCATGGTTGCTCCACTGGACTCTGCGGAAACGGGTTGATTTATTTCTCGTCTCTCGATCCATGGTGTCCAGAATCTTCACAGGGTGGTCCTTGTAAGTGAGATCCTCCCGCAGCTCTATTGATTCTAACGGTGTATGCTCATATGGTACCCGAAGACACTTCTTCAGTTGTGACACATGGAACACATCATGCACACGTGCCAACAATTGCGGCAACTCCAATCGGTAAGCAACTTCGCCTCTGCAGCTCAAAATCTTAAATGGCCCAACATAACGTGGTGCGAGTTTCCCTTTGGTGTGGAATCTCTTAACTCCCTAGAGAGGTGTAACCCTAAGGTACAGGAAATCCTCTGGTTCAAAGCTCAAGTCTCAGCAACGGTTATCCGCGTAACTTTTCTATCTTGACTGAGCTATCTTCAGTCTTTCCCAGATCATGGCAATCTGCTCTTCGGATTCTTGAAGAATGTCCGGCCCAAAGACACGGCGTTCACCTGTCTCATTCCAGTTCAATGGCGTCCGACAGGGTCGACCATACAGTGCTTCAAAGGGTGACATCTGTAGACTGGCCTGATAACTATTATTGTAGCTGAACTCAGGATACGGCAGATTTTTACCCCAAGAGGTAGCATAACCCAAAGCACAAGTTCGTAGCATATCCTCCAAAATATGATTAACTCTTTCAGTTTGCCCATCCGTCTGCGGGTGATATGCAGTACTAAAGTTTAAACGGGTCCCCATGGCTTCATGCAACTTATCCCAAAACCTTGAGGTAAATTGGGTACCTCTGTCTGATACAATCTTCTTTGGCACTCTGTGCAAACAGACAATCCTAGTCATGTACAGTTCTGCTAGTTTATCTCCTGAGTAAGTGGTCTTTACAGGGATAAAATGGGCGACCTTGGTCAAGCGGTCCACTATAACCCATATGGAGTCATATCCTCCTTGAGTCTTCGGCAATCCGGTAAAAAAGTCCATTCCTTTCCTCCCACTTCCACTCAGGTATTCTTAACGGCTGCAATAATCCTGTCGGCCTCTGATGCATTGCTTTAACTCTTTGGCACACATCACACAACGCAACATGCTCGGCAACTTCACATTTCATGCTTGGCCACCAAAATCTTTCCTACAGGTCTTGATACATCTTGGCACTTCCTGGATGAATGGAATACTTGGAATCGTGGGCTTCTTCCAGAATCAACTGCTTCAGCTCCTTCTTATTCGGCACACAAATGCGGTCCTTAATCCACAGCATGCCCTGGTCATCCAGCTTGAAGTCCTTAGCCTTTCCTTCATCCATTTTGGACTTGATCCTCTGGATCTTGGTGTCATCCTTCTGTCCATCACGAATTTGGTCCTCTAAGGTTGGCTTCACTTCCAAAGTGGCTAAAAATCCTTCCTGTACTACTTCCAGCTTCAGCTTTTGAAACTCCTTGCACAGCTCATCTTGACTCCCTACGGCCATCATATTCACAGTGTGGCTTTTTTGGCTCAAGGCATCAGCCACCACATTGGCCTTTCCGGGATGGTAATGGATTCCGACATTGTAGTCCTTGATCAGCTCTAGCCGTCTCCACTGCCTCATGTTCAGATTCGATTAGGTGAAGATGTATTTAAGACTCTTATGGTCTGTATACATTTCGCATCTATTCCCAATCAGGTAGTGTCGCCACACTTCAAGGCATGCACTACAGCTGCTAACTCTAGGTCATGCGTCGGGTAATTCTCTTCATGCGGCCTTAGCTGCCTTGATGCATATGCGACAACCTTCCGATTATGCATCAGCACACACTCAAGTCCCTGGCGCGATGCATCACAATAGATATCAAATCTCTGATTAACATCCGGTAGGACCAACACCGGCGCTGATGTCAATCACTTTTTTAGCTCCTGGAAACCTTTCTCACATTCCGGCATCCAGTTGAACTTCTTTTCTTTCTTCAACAGTTGCGCAAGAGGTCTCGCAATTGTCGAAAAGCCTTCAATAAAACGGCGGTAGTAACCGGCCATCCCAAGTGTCGGGACCCCGAATTTGCAAATCCGGACCCTCTGTGTATTCAGCACTAGTCCAGGAACGCGCTAGTGCACACAGTCTTAACATCGGTAAATATCACAATCATACCAATCGATATTATCAAAGTACTTTATTTAAATAACCAAAGGTTACTTGACCTTTTGGCCAAGGTACAAATATATGCCTCGCAAGGCGAAACTTATTCAAAGAGAAATAACGGAATGAAAATCAAATAAACCGTGGCGCCATCCAAAGATACCACAGCAACCGATCGGGCTCGCATCCCTAAGTAGACGGGTCCTCTTGGAACTCCTCCTCCAGCCGGCGTAATCTCCTCTTCAAGCGATATTGTGTTGAGGCAAGGGTGAGTACTTGGTACTCGACAAGTCATGCCTGAGAATGCAAGCTAATATACTATATGCATGGCTTGGTACAAAGGAATAGCTCAAGGTATATTCGCGATAAATGACTTTTGACAAGTAATAAAAGTAGATTCGAAAGCAGTAGAAATAAGTAAAGCATAAATAACTTTTCAAGAAGTTTAACAAACATTTTTCCCATCCTAAACCATATCTCCATCATCTTCTTGGTTAAACCAACCCAACTTTTCAAATCCAAGTTATTTTCAGAAAATCTAACCCTTGACTGTAATTCCCGAGCATTGTCCAGTACCGTGGACTCGGCTATTTAAATAGATTCTCAACTCTGCAGAGGTTATGCACTTTACCCACAAGATACGGTCAAACACCACAAAGGCGAGTTCCCGTAACAAAGCCTTTCGGAAGCCTCAAACAACATAGGTGGTCCTCTCCGGTTCGTGCTCTACACCATCCCTTCCCTTAGCCAAGGCGAAGTATGGGACCAACACACCGTTAGATGGGTATCTGGCCACAGCCACGATACGCTCCCCCGTACAATCACACAAACGGTGTAACTGACACCCTGAGGCTCCACAAGTGAGTCCTTAGCGACTTAGTCAACTAGGGCCGTCCCATTCCAGCCATGTGGTTGCAAGTATGACCCAGTTCAAAGGCTTGCAAGGTTAAGTCCTTAGAGTGACCAGGGCAAGACTACCCGAAAAACCAAATCAACATTCCCAGTGCCACACTGGCCCACCTGATTACTCTTGCCACATGCCCCGGTCGAAAACTGTTTATCAAACCCCAGTTGATTACCATGCACCACGTGCCACCAACATCACATGATACTTTTCCAAAACAGGTTCAATATATCATTAAGTCAATATTAGCATTTGATTATCCAAAATCATGTCATGAGCACGAAAGTGAGTCTAAGCGATATACTACAACGGTCTAAACCCATGTTGGCAATTTAATAATGTCCAACTAGTAAACCACAACTAGGGTGACAAAGGGTCATGGCACATACTTAAGTAATCAAGGTGTCATATAGCAAATTGGTATTTATCTAACCCCCATGTTTAAACAAAGTATCTTTCTAATTGAACTAGCATGCAATAGTTTAAATCAAAATAGATTTCGAAATAGGATCAATATGGTCAAAGCACAACTTGCCTTCAAAAAGTACTTGTTCTTGGTCTTGAGTTGGATCCTGAGTCAACACTTCTCCTTCGAATCCTTAGGCACTTCAACGTCTACTCGTAAAGCGTGCAAATAGCAAATACACAAATAAACACTATGCAAAAGATCCCAAAACTCCAAATAAAATCCATAAACAGAAAGAACATAATTTTCTGGATTTTTAGAAACTGGAATCGTCAAATTTGGAGTTAAAGCATAAAAGTTATGATTATTTAAAGTTTAAATAATCAATTAAATAATATTACAGAGAAAAACTTTAGTCCAAAAATTAAATAAAAGTCATATTTAGGTAGATCTTAATTTTATACAAATTTAGAAATTTGAATCGCTCAAATCGGAGTTGAAACGAAAAAGTTATAAGCGTGTGAAGTTTGAATCTAAATTTGACTCAATATTTCGAATTAATAAATCATTTTCTTTTCGAAATTAATTATTGCGTCGGCAATGACACGTGGCAGCTTCGATTGGTCGGTGGCGTCGGCCGGTCCATGGACTTGGTCCACGCTCGGCTTTCGGGTCCACGGTGGACTCGGTCCCACGGCTCACGTGGATCGACATGTGGGCCTACGGATGACGTCATTCTTTGGCGTCGGCCAAGACACCGGCCGATACGGCCGACAGCGGAGCCCGCCATGACGTCGGCGTGACGTCATGGTGTGGTTCGGCCGAGCCGACCGCAGGCCGGCGTGTCGGCGTCACGCGTCTGGCGGCCGCGTCGGTCCCAACTTCCTGGACGCGTGGCTCGATCTCGGCCGTTGATTTGAAAATCAGCGGCGGATTGGATCTAGTGTTGACACGTTTTAGGTTAGCGCATTGATTTCGGACCGTTGGATCTAGATCCAACGGCCGGGATTGATCTGAGTTCAAGCGTGATCTCACGGCGGGGTGGCGTGGCGAGATCCTAGCCGCGGCGATCCGGATCGGACGGCCGACAGACTTCGCGAACGGCGATGGCGACGCGACGGAAAGCGGCCACCGGAGATGAAGACGACGACGAGTCCAACGGCGCTTCGGGGCTTCTCCGGAGAGGTGAGGGGTACTCCCGAACGCGTCTCGTCTTGGGGAATCCGGATCTGGTCTTGATGACGGCGGAGGACGACGGACGGCAGCAATATCGGCGTTTAACCGCGGCGGAACAGACTTCCAACTCCGGCGAGCTCGTGCGGCCAAACGGCGGCGGCTCAGGCGAGATGGCTCGGGGGAACGGGTGCGCAAGGATGAGGGCAACCTCGGGGGACGTCTCACGCTTTAAATAGCCTCGGCGTTCGTGCCCTAGACGGAAACCTAGTTAAATTCTGGCGGCGCGGCGGCGAGTCGGCTTCGGACTCGGTGAAGACGACGAAATCGTGGCCGTCCACGTGTCGCGATCAACGGCCACGATCGCACGGCGCGATCGGATCCGGGCCGGATACGGCTCGAACCGGTACGGGCGCATCTCAGCCGTTGGATCTTGATCCAACGGTTGGGATCAATTAGGTTTTCAAGTTGGTTCGGTCGAGTCAACTGGCTCGGGTCGGACTCGAGTCCGACTTCGGGTTCGACTTCGATCGGATGAACGATACTTGACCCGAGTTGGATTTTCCAGCGATTTAATAATTAAAATAATTCCCAGTAATTCATTTAATTCATTAAAAATAGCAAATGACTCAGAAAAATTCCAGAAAAATTCTGGAAAATATTTTGGATCATTTTGGACTTAAATAAAATATTTCCAACAAAAATTTATTTGCAAAATTAAATTCTTTAATTATTTCAAAATGGAATAAATTCAAATGAATTCCAAATAAATCCAAATAAATTCCAGAAAATTCCAAAAATTCACCAAAGTGCCAAATCACACATGAATTTAGGAAAAGCAAAATTTTGGGGTGTTACAAACCTCCCCCCCTTAATAGAATCTCGTCCCCGAGATTCAGGGCTCACTAAAGGAATAGGTTTGGAAATTCCTTCTTCAAATCCTCTTCGCGCTCCCAAGTCGCTTCACTTTCTTCATGGTTGCTCCACTGAACTCTACAGAAACGGGTTGACTTGTTTCTAGTTTCTCGATCCATTGTGTCTAGAATCCTCACAGGATGTTCCTTATAAGTCAAATCCTCATGCAACTCAATTGACTCTAGCGGTGTCTGTTCCTCAGGAACTCGGAGACATTTCTTCAATCGGGACACATGGAATACATCATGTACCCTCGCTAACGATTGTGGGCAACTCCGGTGATAAGCAACTTCGCCTCTGCGGCTCAAAATCTTAAATGGTCCAACATAGCAGGGTGCAAGTTTCCCTTTGGCATGGAACCTCTTAACTCCCCGAGGCGTAACTCGAGGTATACAAAGTCTTACGGTTCAAAACTCAAGTCTCGGCGACGATTGTCAAGATAACTCTTTTGTCGTGATTGGGCTATCTTCAACCTTTCCCTAATCATAGCGACCGCTCTTGACCTCTTGAAGAATATCAGGCCCAAAGACACGGCGCCACCGGTCTCATTCCAATTCAATGGCGTCCCGACAGTGGTCGACCATACAAAGGCCTCAAAAGGTGACATCTCAGAACTAGCCTCGATAACTATTGTTGTAATCGAACTCGGCATACGGCAAACTCTTATCCCAAGAGGTAGCATAAGCTAATGCACAAGCTCTTAGCATATCCTCGAATCTGGTTGACTCTTTCTGGCCTGTCCATCCGTCTGTGGATGATAAGGCATCTTGAAGTTCAAACGGGTCCCCATGGCTTCATGCAACTTATTCCGTAACCTTGAGGTAAATTGGGTACCTCTGTCCGATACAATCCTCTTTGGCACTCCGTGCAAACAAACAATCCTCGATCATGTACAATTACGCTAATTTATCTCAGAGTAAGTGGTCTTCACGGGGATAAAATGGGCTACTTTAGTCAAGCGATCCACTATAACCCATATGGAGTCATAACCTCCTTGAGTCTTGACAAACCGGTAATGAAATCCATTCCGATTTCCTCCCACTTCCACTCAGGTATTTTCGGTAATTGTAGCAATCCTCGCTGGTCTCGATGCATTGCCTTGACTCTCCGGGCATACGTCGCACAATGCAACATGCTCGGCAACTTCACGTTTCATACTCGACCACGAGAATCTCTCCTTGATTCGATACATCTTGGCGCTTCCAGGATGAATTGAATACTTAGAGTCATGGGCTTCTTCGAATCAGTTGCTTTAACTCCTTTTTGTTAGGCACACAAATGCGATCCTTCATCCACAACGTGCCTTGCTCATCCAACTTGAAGTCCTCTGCCTTGCCTTCCTCCTTTTTGGACTTAATCCTACGGATCCTGTCATCATCCTTCTGTCCTTCTCGGATCTGGTCCTCTAAAGTAGGCTTTACTTCCAATGCGGCCAAGAATCCGCTAGGTACTACCTCAATCTTCATTTTCTGAAAATCCTTACATAACTCATCCTGACTTGTGGCTAGCAACGCACTCACGGTATGGCTTTTCCGACTCAGAGCATCGGCTACTACGTTGGCCTTCCCGGGATGGTAGTGGATTCCAACATTGTAGTCCTTGATCAACTCTAGCCATCTCCTTTGCCTCATATTCAGATCCGACTGGGTGAATATGTACTTAAGGCTCTTATGATCCGTATATACTTCACATCTGTTTCCAATCAGATAGTGACGCCATATCTTGAGCATGCACTACGGCGGCTAACTCTAGGTCATGTGTCGGATAATTTTCCTCATGCGGCCTCAATCGCCTTGATGCATAAGCGGCGACCTTTCCATTCTGCATCAAGACACATCCAAGTCCTTGGCGCGATGCGTCACAATAAATATCGAAGCTTTGAGCAACATCCGGTAGAACTAACACGGTGCTGATGTCAATCGCTTCTTCACTCCTGAAATCCTTTCTCACATTCAAGGCGTCCATGCAAACTTCTTTTCCTTCTTGACAATTGCGTAAGAGGTTTCGCAATCGTCGAAAAGCCTTCAATGAAACGGCGGTAGTATCCTGCCATTCCAAGGAAACTCGAATGGGTCACGGTCTTGGTATTCCCAATGTAACACGGCTTCTACTTTGCTTGGATCTACTGGCGACTCCTTCTGCAGTCATTACATGTCCAAGAAACTCCACCTTGTCCTTCCAAAAATCACACTTGCTGAACTTGGCGAAAGGTTGCTGTTCCCTCAGCTTTTCCAAAACTCGCCTCAAGTGTTCGGCATGTTCATCCTCTGTCTTGGAGTAGACTAGGATATCGTCTATGAATACGACGACAAACTTGTCCAAATATTCCATGAACACCTTATTCATCATATTCATGAAATAAGCCGGGCGCATTAAATCGACCCAAAGGACATAACTGTAAACTCGTAATGTCCATATCTTGACGAGAATGCAGTCTTCGGAATATCTTCTGATCGGATCTTCAACTGATGGTATCCTGATCTCAGATCAATCTTGGAGAAAACTCCGGCTCCTCTTAACTGATCAAACAAATCATCAATCCTGGGTAGCGGATACTTATTCTTCACGGTGACTTCATTGAGTGCACGGTAGTCAATGCACATCCTGAAACTTCCGTCCTTTTTCTTGACAAACACCACTGGTGCTCCCCACGGCGACTAACTTGGTCGATAAATCCTTTCTCCATTAACTCTTCCAAATTGTTTCTTCATTTCTACCAACTCCTCGGTAGACATCCGATAGGGTCTCTTTGCTATCGGTCTTTGTGCAGGTACAAGCTCTATCACAAACTCTATGTCCTCGTCGGCGGCATACCAGGTAGATCCTCGGGAAAAACGTCTGTGTACTCACTCACTACCGGGACATCCTCTATGCTGATTGTCTTGGTACTGTTAACCATCAACTGTCCATCTCTAACTGCAGTGGCTTGAAATTCCACTTTCTTCCCATACGGGCTCTCCACTGAGATAGTCCTTCGTCCACAATCCAATACGGCCTTGTGCTTGGATAACCAATCCATTCCCAATATAACATCTAAGGTGCGGGTCTCCAAAATTATAAGGTTTGCTAGGAACTCTATTCCATCTATTAGTATTCTCACCCCGGAACATCCTACTTCCGTTCGGAGTTCGGAACCAGGGGTTTGAACTAAAAGCATGCACTTAAGTCTTGCAATTCTCAAGTCATTTCTAGTAGCAAAGCCTCGCGAAACAAACGAATCTGAAGCTCAGAGTCAAACAAAGCAGGTGTATCGAGTTAACAAGTAACTTACCCAAGACGACGTCCGTAGCATTTTGCAAAGGTGCATCTGCGGTGACATGGTTGACTCGGCCTTTTACCACGATGCAGGGTGTGGCTCCTGGTCTTTGGCGTCCTAGCTGGGGTGGTTCCTAGATTGAAGCGAACCGGGTCGCCTCGCTGTCTTCTTTGGACAAGCTGTTGGCAAAGTGTCCTGGCTCGTTGCGGTTGTAGCGGCGTCTCACTTGTTCCTTCTTGTTGCCTCGAGTAGCGTTTCTAGCGGAAGTGGGGTGCAGTAGTTTTGATTGACCAGGTCTTGGTCTGGGGATGGTGTCCTTGTTGCATTACGTGGTTGGAATCGAAGAATTGATTTGGTGCAACTCTCAAACGCTTTTGCGCTCCTCGACGTGATCCTTCTTTGTTGCATCCTGCGCTTCCTGTTCTCATCCAGTTCCTTGCGCTTGTCCTCAAGAATAAGCGCCTTATTCACCAACTCTTGGAAATCTGGAAAAGTGTGGGTGATCAACCCTACTTGCAATCCTGAGTTAAGTCCCTTCATAAAACGAGACTGTCTGGATTTATCTGTCGCTACATCCTCAGGTGCGTAGCGTGCTAGCTGTGTGAACTTGTTTAGGTAGTCGGCCACCGGCTGATTACCTTGCTTTAGTGCTCTGAACTCCTCCTTCTTAAGGTCCATGATTCCTTCAGGCACGTGATCTTGTCGAATGCGGTGTGAACTCTTCCCAAGTGATATCTTGAGGGTTCTCTGCGTGTACGTAAATTCTCCCACCATTCGGCTTGTTCCTTCCAAGCGATGAGAAGCGTAAAGTACCTTCTCATTCCCTATGCATTGAGCTATGTGTAGCTTCCTCTCGATTGATCTTAACCAATCATCGGCCTCCAATGGATTGGCATTCCCGAGAGAAAGTGGGTGGGTGAGTCCTCATGAACTCACTGACCTTGTATTACGGCGTGGTCCCCGATTAACTTGATTAGCGGTGGCCTGGCGATGACGTGCTGCATTTGTTGCATCATAGCATGCATCAATCGAGTCTGGGCAGCAAGAAACGCTCCAAATTCTGCATATCCAAAGTGGTGGTGCTGGTGCTCCATCATTGGGGTTTTCTTTGGCGAGATCCACTCCCATTGCTTCCAAAGTTTCCACGGGTGTTTACCATCTGTCGATTTGCTCTAGGTTTAGAGATGAGAGGGAAACAAGAATAGACAAGTAATATGGAACTTATGCGGGCGAAAGGGGTAACTTAAGGTCCAACTTTATTATTTAATAACTTGGTATGGTTGCTTACAATGCCTAAGGGCCTTGCAACACATACTGCACACTTAGCAAACAAAGCAAATCCAAATCGAACTAACTCTGGAGTCTAACGCCTAAAGGGTGACTCTTTATTCTATGACTCAACTCGGCGAAGGAGTCTCACTATAGAACCTATGCTCACTCATCGAAAACCTCCACGGCACGGGTACGGGTCTTTGTGGCATAGGCGCGAAACGATCGCCATGTCCAAAGAATCGTGTGTCCTCTGTGGTAGTCGAAGAAGCGATGTCCTCATCGAGATCTGACTCCTCTGGATCTGGCTCGTGTAGCTCGAGTACCGGCTCTGGGTCTGGTCCGTACAAAGTCATCTCCAACTCGTCAATCCTTCGTAGAAGGTGTGCCACATACTCTTGAGCTTCCCGCCATCTGTTCTTCTCTGTCGTGATTTCCTTGCGGGCCTTCTGTAGCTCCTTGCTTGTATTATCTAGTACATCTTCACGGCGACGACGAATCGTGCCAACTGTGTAACCGTGGCATTCTCATCCTGAATCGTCTTCGGGTCAAGAAGGTTATCGCTGCGCGGATGGTAACGGAACACCGTGCTTTCCAACTCTCTGGCGTAGATACTGGTAATGTGCCGCATTGCTCGTCGTGAAACTTCTTGGATACCCATCTGCATTGTAGATCTCCTGGCAGTGCAGTGTATCGGCCGATTGCCTGGGCCCTTTTTCCTAGCAGGTACCTCAATCCTCACATCACAAGCCTTGATCAATCCCGCTTGTCTGATCACTTCCACTTGGTATTGGGGCTTCTCAAAATCTCCGAGAGTTTGTAGCATGTGCCAAAGCTCTGCGGCATGACCAACTCCTAGATCAACGTAGTTGAACTCTTCCTCCATCTATCACAAGAGTGCTTTACGTAAGAACTCGGAATTTTTAAATTGTGACAAGGTAAGGGAAAATTCCAGCAAGAGACAAGAAAAGAGAGAAGGGGATAAGTCGAGATGTCATTTCTTATCTTCACAAATTTTTAGCTTTAGAAAATAGGTTTTATCCTCACTACGACCATTCTAGCTTAGGGTTGAGCCTACAGTCAAGTATGGCTCTGATACCACCTCTGTCGGGACCCCGAATTTGCAAATCCGGACCCTCTGTGTATTCAGCACTAGTCCAGAACGCAGCTTAGTGCACACAGTCTTAACATCGGTAAATATCACAATCATACCAATCGATATTATCAAAGTACTTTATTTAAATAACCAAAGGTTACTTGACCTTTGGCCAAGGTACAAATATATGCCTGCAAGGCGAAACTTATTCAAAGAGAAATAACAAAGAATGAAAATCAAATAAACCGTGGCGCCATCCAAAGATACCACAGGCAACTGACCGGCTCGCATCCCTAAGTAGACGGGTCCTCTTGGAACTCCTCCGAAATGGCGTAATCTCCTCTTCAAGCGATATTGTGTTGAGGCAAGGGTGAGTACTTGGTACTCGGCAAGTCATGCAGTAATGCAAGCTAATATACTATATGCATGGCTTGGTACAAAGGAATAGCTCAAGGTATATTCGCGATGTGACTTTTGACAAGTAATAAAAGTAGATTCGAAAGCAGAGAAATAAGTAAAGCATAAATAACTTTTCAAGAAGTTTAACAAACATTTTTCCCAGCATAAACCATATCTCCATCATCTTCTTGGTTAAACCAACCCAACTTTTCAAATCCAAGTTATTTTCAGAAAATCTAACCCTTGACTGTAATTCACGAGCAATGTCCATTACCGTGGACTCGGATATATAAATAGATTCTCAACTCTGCAGAGGTTATGCACTTTACCCACAAGATACGGTCAAACACCACAAAGGCGAGTTCAGTAACAAAGCCTTTGGAAGCCTCAAACAACACAGGTGGTCCTCTCCGGTTCGTGCTCTACACCATCCCTTCCCTTAGCCAAGGCGAAGTATGGGACCAACACACCGTTAGATGGGTATCGGCCACGACCACGATACGCTCCCCGCACAATCACACAAACGGTGTAATCGACACCACGAGGCTCCACAAGTGAGTCCTTAGCGACTTAGTCAACTAGGGCCGTCCCATTCCGACCATGTGGTTGCAAGTATGACCCAGTTCAAAGGCTTGCAAGGTTAAGTCCTTAGAGTGACCAGGGCAAGACTACCCGAAAAACCAAATCAACATTCCTGCCACACCGCCCACGATTACTCTTGCCACATGCCCCTGGCCGAAATCGTTTATCAAACCCCAGTTGATTACCATGCACCACGTGCCACCAACATCACATGATACTTTTCCAAAACAGGTTCAATATATCATTAAGTCAATATTAGCATTTGATTATCCAAAATCATGTCATGAGCACGTAGCAGGTCTAAGCAGTATACTACAACGGTCTAAACCCATGTTGGCAATTTAATAATGTCCAACTAGTAAACCACAACTAGGGTGACAAAGGGTCATGGCACATACTTAAGTAATCAAGGTGTCATATAGCAAATTGGTATTTATCTAACCCCCATGTTTAAACAAAGTATCTTTCTAATTGAACTAGCATGCAATAGTTTAAATCAAAATAGATTTCGAAATAGGATCAATATGGTCAAAGCACAACTTGCCTTCAAAAAGTACTTGTTCTTGGTCTTGAGTTGGATCCTGAGTCAACACTTCTCCTTCGAATCCTTCCGGCACTTCAACGTCTACTCGTAAAGCGTGCAAATAGCAAATACACAAATAAACACTATGCAAAAAGATCCCAAAACTCCAAATAAAATCCATAAACAGAAAGAACATAATTTTCTGGATTTTTAGAAACTGGAATCGTCAAATTTGGAGTTAAAACGCAAAAGTTATGATTATTTAAAGTTTAAATAATCAATTAAATAATATTACAGAGAAAAACTTTAGTCCAAAAATTAAATAAAATTCATATTTAGGTAGATCTTAATTTTATACAAATTTAGAAATTTTAATCGCTCAAATCGGAGTTGAAACGCAAAAGTTATAAGCGTTTGAAGTTTGAATCTAAATTTGAATCAATATTTCGAATTAATAAATCATTTTCTTTTTCGGAAATTAATTATTGCGTCAGCAATGACACGTGGCAGCTTCTGATTGGTCGGCTGACGTCAGCCGGTCCATGGACTTGGTCCACGCTCGGCTCGGGTCCACGGTGGACT
This sequence comes from Rhipidocladum racemiflorum, assembly GCA_036346355.1. Taxonomy (NCBI): domain Eukaryota; kingdom Viridiplantae; phylum Streptophyta; class Magnoliopsida; order Poales; family Poaceae; genus Rhipidocladum; species Rhipidocladum racemiflorum. The sequence goes on from CM070591.1 coordinate 37,379,937, forward strand.
CGGTCCACGGCTCACGTGACTGACATGTGGGCCTACAGATGACGTCATTCTTGGCGTCGGCCTGCTCGGGGACAGTGGCCGACAGCGGGCCCGCCATGGCGTCGGCGTGACGTCATGGTGTGGTTCGCCGAGCCGCCGACACGCTGCGGGCGGCGTGTCAGCGTCACGCGCGTACGGCGCTGACCGCGTCGGTCCAACTTCCTGGACGCGTGGCTCGATCTCGGCCGTTGATTTGAAAATCAACGGCGCGGATTGGATCTAGTGTTGACACGTTTTAGGTTAGCGCATTGATTTCGGACCGTTGGATCTAGATCCAACGGTCGGGATTGATCTGAGTTCAAGCGTGATCTCACCGGCGGGGTGACGTGGCGAGATCCTAGCCGCGGCGATCCGGATCGGACGGCCGACGAGCTTCGCGAACGGCGATGGCGACGCGACGGAGCGATGGCCACCGGAGATGAAGACGACGACGAGTCCAACGGCGCCGGGCTTCTCCGGCGAGGTGAGGGGTACTCGAACGCGCCTCGCCTTGGGGAATCCGGATCCGGTCTTGATGACGGCGGAGGACGACGGACGGCAAGAATATCGGCGTTAACCGGCGGCGAACAGATTTCCAACTCCGGCGAGCTCGTGCGGCCAAACGGCGGCGGCTCAGCGAGATGGCTCGGGAACGGTGCGCAAGGATGAGGGCAACCTCGGGACGTCTCACGCTTTAAATAGCCTCGGCGTTCGTGCCTAGACGGAAACCTAGTTAAATTCTGGCGGGCGCGGCGGCGGAGTCCAGCTCGGACTCGGTGAAGACGACGAAATCGTGGCCGTCCACGTGTCGCGATCAACGGCCACGATCGCACGGCGCGATCGGATCCGGGCCGGATACGGCTCGAACCGGTACGGGCGCATCTCAGCCGTTGGATCTTGATCCAACGGTTGGGATCAATTAGGTTTTCAAGTTGGTTCGGTCGAGTCAACTGGCTCGGGTCGGACTCGAGTCCGACTCGGGTTCCGACTCGGTCGGATGAACAGTACTTGACCCGAGTTGGATTTTCCAGCGATTTAATAATTAAAATAATTCCCAGTAATTCATTTAATTCATTAAAAATAGCAAATGACTCAGAAAAATTCCAGAAAAATTCTGGAAAATATTTTGGATCATTTTGGACTTAAATAAAATATTTCCAACAAAAATTTATTTGCAAAATTAAATTCTTTAATTATTTCAAAATGGAATAAATTCAAATGAATTCCAAATAAATCCAAATAAATTCCAGAAAATTCCAAAAATTCACCAAAGTGCCAAATCACACATGAATTTAGGAAAAGCAAAATTTTGGGGTGTTACACCAAGGAAACTCTGAATCTGGGTCACTGTCTTCGGCGGTTCCCATTGTAATACAGCTTCAACTTTGCTTGGATCAACAGCGACTCCTTCTGTGGTCATCACATGTCCAAGAAACTCCACCTTGTCTTTCCAAAAATCACACTTGCTGAATTTGGCAAAGAGTTGCTGTTCTTTCAGCTTCTCTAAAACTAGCCTCAAGTGCTCTGCATGTTCATCCCTCGTCTTGGAGTAGACTAAGATATCGTCTATGAACACAACAACAAACTTGTCCAAATACTCCATGAATACCTTATTCATCGTATTCATGAAATAAGCTGGCGCATTCGTCAGACCAAAGGACATAACTGTAAACTCATAATGTCCGTATCTTGATGAAAATGCGGTCTTCGGAATATCTTCTGATCGGATCTTCAACTGGTGATACCCTGATCTCAGATCAATCTTGGAGAAAACTCCGGCTCCTCTCAATTGGTCAAACAGATCGTCGATCCTGGGTAGCGGGTACTTATTCTTCACGGTGACTTCATTGAGTGCACGGTAGTCAATGCATATCCTAAAACTCCCGTCCTTCTTCTTGACAAACAGAACTGGCGCTGCCCATGGCGATGAACTCGATCTGATGAATCCTTTCTCCATCAACTCTTCAAGCTGTTTCTTCATGTCTACCAACTCCTCAGTTGACATCCGGTAGGGTCTCTTCGCTATCGGTGCTATTCCAGGTACTAACTCAATCACAAATTCTATGTCTCTGTCTGGCAGCATACGAGGTAAATCTTCAGGAAAAACATCATGATACTCATTCACCACTAGAACATCTTCTATGCTGACTGTCTTTACACTGTTGACCATCAACTGTCCATCTCGAACAGCAATCGCCTGGAATTCCACTTTTCTTCAACACGGGCTCTCAATTGATATGACCCTTTGTCCACATTCTACCACGGCCTTATGCTTGGATAACCAATCCATTCCAAAGATAACATCTAGGGTCGGGGTTCCCAATATAATAAGGTTAGCTAAGAACTCTACCCCATCTATTAGTATTCTCACCCCAGAACATCCTACCTGAGATCGGAGTTCTGACCCAGGGGTTTGAACTTGAAGCATGCATTTAAGATTCACAATCTCCAAATCATTCTTAGAGATAAAATCTCGGGAAACAAACGAATGCGAAGCTCCAGAGTCAAACAAAACTGTTGCAGGTACTAAGTTGACAACTATCTTACCCAGTATGACGTCCGTGGCATTCTGAAGTGCATCTGCGATCATGTGATTGACTCTGCCTCCCACCACGGTCTGGGGTGCGGCTCCTGGCTATGCTGCTCTACGATTTGCTCCTGATGTAGGTGTCCTGGCTAGTGTGGATCCCAAGTTGAAGCGAACTGGGGTCACTCCTGCTATCTCCTTGGGGCAATTGTTGGAGAAGTGCCCTGGCTCGTTACATATATAGAAACACCTCACTGTACCCTGCTGACTACTCAAAGCGGCGTTTCTGGCTGGAGCTGGGGTCTGGAAATTCTGATTGGCGTGTCTCGGTGCTGGCGACGGTGTTCTTGCTGCATTCTGCGGCTGGAACCTGAAAAACTGATTCGACGCAACCCTCAGACGCTGCTGTGCTCCCTGGCGTGATCCCTGCTGTTGCATCCTACGTTTCCGGTTTTCATCCAGCTCCTTGCTCTTGTCCTCCAGGATGAGTCGGGGAAGGTGTTGGTGATCAATCCCACCTGCAGTCCTGAGTTCAGTCCCTTCATGAAGTGAGATTGTCTGGCCATGTCCTTCGCTACGTCTTCAGGTGCGTAGCGTGCAAGCTGTGTGAACCTATTCAGATACTCAAACACCGGTTGGTTACCTTGCTTCAGCGCCCTGAATTCTTCCTTCTTTAAGTCCATTATTCCTCCTGGCACATTGTACTGGCGAAATGCAGCGATAAATTCCTCCCATGTGATGTCCTGTGGGTTCTCCCGCATGGCGCAGAAGTTCTCCCACCACTCTGCTGCGGTCCCTTCCAACTGATGGGAGGCGTAAAGCACCCTCTCATTTCCTACACATTGGGTAATATGCAGCTTCCTCTCAATTGACCCTAACCAATCATCGCCTCCAATGGATTGGTGTTTCCAGAGAAAGTGGGTGGATGAGTCCTCATGAACTCTGACAACCTCGAGCCCTGATGCTGTCCCTGATTGACTTGGTTAGCGGCGGCCTGAGCAGTGACTTGTTGCATCTGTTGCATCATGTCATGCATCAGCTGGGTCTGTGCAGCAAGGAAAGCTCCAAAGTTCTGCATGTCTACTGGCGGTGCTGGTTGGGGTGCAGGTGCTCCATCATTAGGGTTTCCAGCTGGGCGAGAACCACTCCCGTTGCCTCCAAGGTTTCCGCGGGTGTTTACCATCTGTCGATTGCTCCAAGTTTTAGATACGAGAGGAAACAAGAATAGGCAAGTAGTAGAGAAACTTATGCGGGGGAAGGTGTAACTCAAAATTCAACTTTATTATTTGATCAATAATAACTTGGTATGGTTGCTTACAATGCCTAAGGGCCTTGCAACACATACTGCACACTTAGCAATCAATGAAAATCCAAATTGACTAACACACTGGAGTCTAACGCCTCTAAGGGTGACTCTTATTCTATAACGCAGCTCGATGAAGGAGTCTCAACTGCAAAACCTACGCTCACTCATCGAGAAAACCTCCACTGCCTCCTTGCAGCGAGTGCGGCGGCATAGGCGCGAAGCGATCGCCATGCCCCAGAATGGCAGTAGTCGAAGAAGCGGCATCATCCTTAGGTTCTGGTTCCGGCTGTGGTGTTGGCTGGTGCTCCTGCTCAGGTGCTGGTTCCTCCAGGTCGGGCGCCCAACTCAAAGATCGCTCTGTGCCCCGCCCATACAAAGGCGGTCTCCAGCTCTGCGATCCTTTCTGCAGCATAGGCGACGTACTCACGAGCATTCTCTAGGTGCTTCTTCCCTTCCTCAACCTGCTCGCAAGCCTTCATCAACTCCTGGACTGTGTCGTCGATAAGCTCCTCCTGGGCGACGACCAATCTGGCCAAGTGTGTGACGGTAGCATCCTCATCTTCTATTGGCTTCCACTGAGCTCTGCTGTCTCGGCGTGGGTGGTAACGGAATATTGTGCCTTCCAGCTCTTTGGAGTAAGTGCGAGTAAACTGCTGCATCGCTCGACAAGACACCTCCTGGATTCCCATCTCAAATGTTGACATCCTAGCGATGAAGTGAAATGGACGATTGAACATCGACTTCTCTCGAGCATACACCATGATCTTAACGTCCCATCCTATGACCAGTCCTACCTGCACGATGGTAGTCCCTCGGCAGAGTGGCCTCTCAAAACCTCCAAGCAACTGCAGCATACGCCACAACTCGGCAGCGTTGCCTCCCTCACACTCGGCGTAGTTGTTCTTCATCAACATCTGCCAAAAGACACTCACGTAAGAACTCAAAGAGTTTTTTTTTAAAAAAAAACCAAGGGGTAGCAAGAGAAATTCAACAGAAAGGGGTATGAAAGGAGAGAAGGGATAAGTCGAGGTTTCATTCATTGTCTTGTCAAATTTTAACTTTAGAAAATAGGTTTTATCCTCACTACGACCATTCTAACTATGGGTGAGCCTACAGCCAGTATGGCTCTGATACCACCTCTGTCGGGACCCAGATTTACAAATCCGGACCCTCTGTGTATTCAGCACTAGTCCAGGATCACGCTAGTGCACACAGTCTCAACATCGTTAAATAACACAATCACACACATTGATAATAATAAAGTACTTTAATTAAAATAACAAAACTGGTTGCCCGACCTTATGGTCAAGTTACAAGAGTACACCACACAGGGCGAAAACTTATTAAGTAAATAAATTGCAGCGGAATAAAAGCATCAACGTGGCGCCATCCAGTGTACTACAGGCAACTGACTGGCTCGCTCCCTAGATAGACGGTTCCTCCTGAAGTTCTTCCTCCAAAGCTGGCGTCGCTTCTCCTTCAACTGGTGTTGTATTGTTGAAAGGGGTGAGTACTTGGTACTCAGCAAGTCAAGCACAGAATGCAAACTAATATTCTACATGCATGCCCTAGTTCTAAGGATAGGCTAACAGTTACATTTGCAGTAAACAGCATTTATCAAGTAGCATAAGTAGATTCTAAAGCAGTAAAAGTAAAGATAATATCAAAATACTTTTCCACGAGTTAAGTAAACACTTTTCCTTTCCTAATCCACATTTCCATCAACATCATCATTAAACCCAACCAAACTTTCCAAGACCAAGTTGTTTTCATGAAAGTCTAACCCTTGACTGTAATCCCCGAGCAATGTCCAATACCGTGGACTCGGCTATTCGAATAGGTTGTACACTCTGCAGAGGTTATGCACTTTACCCACAAGATACAGTCAAACACCACAAAGGTGAGTGATCGTAACAAAGCATTTTATAGACTGCAAACTATACAAGTGAACCTCTCCGGCTTTTGTCATACACCATCCCTTCCATTAAGAGAGGCGAAGTATGGGACCGACATACTGTTGGACGGGTATCATGCCATAGCACTGGTACGCTCCCCTTTCAAGCTACACAAAAAGGTGTAGTTGACACCCCGAGGTATCACAGGCAAGTTATTAGTAACTTACTCAACTAGGTTCGTCCCATTGCGGACATGTGGTTGCACGTTTGACTGAGATCAAAGGCTTGCAATATTAGGTCCTTAGGATGACCAGGGCAAGATTACCCGAAGAACCAAAACGACATCCCCGGTGTCACTCATGGCCCACCATATCATTCTTGCCACTTGCCCCGGTCCAAATCTATTTATCAAACCCAGTTGATTACCATGCACCATGTGCCATAAACAATCACAACACATGATACTTCTTCAAAAACAAGTTCAATATATCATTAAGTCAATATTAACATTTGATTGTCCAAAATCATGTCATGTGCACGTAGCAGGTCTAAGCAATATACTACCACGATCTAAGTACCCAATGTTGGCAATTCAATAATGTCCAACTAAATATCCACAACTAGGGTGACAAGGGTTCATGGCTCATAACTTAATAGTCAAGGTGTCATACTACAATTTGGCATTTATCTAATTCCCAGAAATAATGTAAACAATTTCTAATTAAATTAGTATGCAATAATTTAAATCAAATTAATTTCAAAAATGGGATCAATATGCTCAAAGCATAACATGCCTTCAAAAAGTACTTGTTCTTGATCTTGAGCTGGCTCCCGGGTCAACACTTCACCTTCGAAGCCCTCGGGTACTTAAATAAAATAGTACATACACATTTCCCAAAAGTTCAAATAAAGTCCACAAACAGAAAGGGCAAAATTTTACAAATTTTTAGAAATTTGAATCGCCCAAATCGGAGTTAAAATGCAAAAGTTATAATTGTTCAAAGTTTAAAGAATCTACTAATTAAATATAAACAGTGAAAATTTCATAATCAAAAATTAATTAAAATTCATATTTATGTAGATCTAAATTTTATAAAAATCTAGAAATTGGAATCGTTCAAATTGGAGTTAAAACGCAAAAGTTATAAGCGTTTGAAGTTTTAAAATTCAAACAAATCAATAAACCGAATTAATTCATTTATTTTTCTATTGAAAAATCCGAAAAATGACATTAGCTTGACGTCAGCACAGCATTTGAGTTTCCACCGAATTATTTTTCTATTGAAAAATTGGATTATTGCGTCAGCATGACGTCAGCCGGTCCTTGGACTCGGTCCACGGGTTCACGTGTCACTGACATGTGGGACCCACGGGATGACGTCAGGAGCTGACGTCACCACGCGCGGCTAACGGTACTGACACGCGGGCCTCCATCATGACGTTAGTGTGACGTCACAAATGACATCACCGCACGGTGAGCAAGGCCACTTACATGCGGGCCCCCGACTGACGTCACGTGTGACGTCAGCTGCGACCGGGCGACGCCCGCGCTGACCACGCCGGTCCATCTTCCGGACACGTGGCTTAATCTGGGCTGTTGATTTGAAAATCAACGGTCCAGATTGGATCTAATTCCGCACGTTGCGGTGCAACGCGGTTAATCCGGGCCGTTCGATTTGGATCGAACGGTCCAGATTCGATCAGGTTTCGCCTCACCGTGGTGTGGCGTGGCATGACCTGGGTGGCGACATGTGGCTCAATCTACGCCATTCGATCTTGATCGAACGGCTGAGATTACATCTAATGCTACAACGCGGGCTAACTCCAACTGTACGATATAGATCTAACGGCTGAGATTACTCCTAGCATGGTGCGGTTATGGGCTACGTGGCACAATCTAGTGCGTTGGATCTAGAGATTACTCCTCGGTCGAGCGGGGTAAGTACCTATTTTGTCCGTTAACCTGTGGGTTGGTATTTTACTTATAGCCCTCATTTCCTCGTTCTGTTCCAGAACAACACAAGCTGGCCGGAGAAGACTTACGAAGGTCTCTTCTCCTTCTCCACCTGCTTCACCGGATACACAGGTATATGTGTTTTACTTTTGACTCTTCGCTTGACTATCCTTGAGGGTTTCGCTTCTGTTCAGCCGATTGTGGGGGACATAGTGTTGGAAGCTTTTGCAACAGGCCATGGCATGCTTACAGCCCCAGCCGTTGACTTTTTGAGAGAAACCACTGCTGATGTTGCTCCTAAGGACACTATTTCAGAGACCATAGCGGCCATTGTTGCGGATATTGATAGGAGCGCTGCTATGGCAGATATCCAAGCGGTTGACGTAGGACAAAGTGCTGTCGTCGTTTCTACAGAGATTGCTGTGGAGGACATAGCAGCAGGAATTGATGCGCCTACTTCTGCTGGAGTTGCCGTGGCGGTGGCGGTGCATCCCCCCGTGGTCAACCTGATAGAATCGGCCGATATCCCTCCTGCCGTGGAGTCTTCATGTGTCGCCCTTCCTTCGATTCCTTGCTTTGGTGAAGAGGTACCCTTTTCAGATCGCTACTTTTGTTCTTTTCTGAGTGTTCTGACCTTCTAGCTGACGTCTTGCCCTTCAGCTGCTGGTGAGCACCCTTTTTGGATTCACCCCGGGGGAGCTCAGCTTCTCTCCTGACGATGCTCCTCTTGTTGTCCAGCCGCTCCAAGTAGGACTGGACTCTTCATCAGAGCCGCAGTGGGGCAAGTTGAAGCAGCTTCATCAACTGTTAGTGCGATCAGGGCTGATGGTGCTGGACTCATACCATTTGGTCTCTGCTTTGCTTGTCGAAGTTACCTCTTGCCTCCCGTCTCCATCTACAGAGGCGTTCCGCCGATTGCACGGGCTTTTCTTGGATAGGGACGCTATTCGGTCAGCGTAGGAGCGACATCGGCAATGGGAGGAAGTTGCAAAGGAGCGTGCAAAACTTGCTCTTCAGGTGGCCGACGTGTAAAAGGAGAAGGTCGCGTTCGGCGCTGCAGTCACTTTGGCCAATGAGATAATCCGCCTGAAGCAGGCACTAGCCTAAGCAGAGGCTCGCCTCTCCGATAGTACGTCAGATGATGAAGCTCTAATCTCGAGCGTGGGTCGAGCTACACAGGAGGCCGCTGATAGCATTATCCACCTTCTCTAGACGATGTATCTAAAATATTCTTATCCGTGCATTGCCTTTCATCTTATAATGTTTTGAATTGCGACCGAATTTATCCTATACTGGACTTGATTCGGCCACCAGCGCTTTTCTATTCACCGTTTTTCTAAGCTCCGACCCATATGCTAGGGTAGTACTTCTTCAGATATTTTTCGTTGATGGCCTTGACGTATGCTTCCCCTTCCAAGGTTTCAAGTATGTATGAGTTTCCTGGTATCAGCCGATTGACTTTGTATGGCCCCTCCCATGTGGGTGACCATTTTCCATACTTGCTGTCCCTCGTACCGACTGGCAGGATAGTTTTCCATATGAGATCACCTTCCTCGAATGACTAGGGCACGACCTTTTTGTTGTATGCTCTTGCCACCCTAGCTTTATTCTTCTGGATATACTCGAATGTTTTCAATCTTAACTCCATCAGATCTTCCAAATTATCGGCCAGGGCGTTCTTATAATCTTCAGCCGATAAAGTATCTTGTTTGTCGGTCCTGAGCGATATTATGCCGATTTGTATTGGCAACACTGCTTCTTGCCCATATACCAGTTGGTATGGTGTCACCTTGGTAACTCTGTGGCCTAACACCCTGTACGCCCATAGTGCATCGGCTAATGTCGTATGCCATCCTCTGGGTTTATCGGCTATTTTTCTTGTAGCATTACGGAATGTGATATCTTAAATTGTGACATTATAGAATGTGATGTTTTATATTGAGACTTTACAGAATGAGATTTAATCGTGTATTGGGCCGTTTCTGGGAGTTTGGGCCTTTCCAGGGGAGTTTGGGTCTTGGGGGAAATAATTTTGGCTTTGGGGGGATCCTTTTTGGGCCAAGGGTGGGGGTTTTCCGGCCCATGTGGGGGTGTAGGGCAGCAAACCTGCCCTCCACATGCGCCCACCCCCCACTAAACCCTAGCCGCCACCCCTTCCCCTCCCTCTCCACCCTCCCCTAGCTGCCCCCCATGGCGCCACCCCCCTCCCTCCCCTCTCCCACCTCTAGCCGGCCCTAACTCCACCCATCGGAGTCCTCCATCTCGCTGTCCGGGAGCACTCCATCCACGGGAAATCGGCGGTTCCGGCGTTTCCGGTGAGCGGAGTGGAGATTGGATCGCGAGGAGGAGAAGATTCGACGTTCGTCGTTCGTCGGGTGAAGGTATGGCAATGGGTTATCCTTGGGGATGGACTAGGTGATGTGCTAGAGGGTGTTTTGGTGTTTTTAGATTGAAAATTGTTGCTGCAATTAGATGGAATTGGTGAAAACTAGAGATTGCTTAGCGTTCTGTTTCGGGCAAATTGGGCACATGACCTAGGGTTTGCGTTTTCGCAATTTTAGATTCGGAATTTGGTCGGCCTCCTGTTGAGAAAGTTGTATATAACTTCAATACCTTTAATTGAACACCAAGAACGTCCAATTCCACCTAGTCGTTTGAAAGTTATGATCGTTTTACCGAATGTGTTCTAATCTATGACGTGATTGGGATAGATCAAGTTGATCTGTAGATTAGGTAATTTTAGAGGCCGAATCAACTTTTCCCAATACTTAGAGAAAGCTAGTAAATTTCCTAAGCTTCGCGATGATGTACTCGTTTACTTAATTTGGAGAACTAAAACTCAATTTATGCTAGTTTGAAGCCTGCTGTCCCGGGGGACAGATTCTCTGTTTTTTGGCTTTGGGAGTAGTTTGCGAAGTCGGGGTAGATGAGCGATTGTGTACTATTTTTTGGGCACGGTTTGAGTGTGTGGTATCTATGTGCAGGTGGTGTGACCCCGGGAGTGCCCTCATCCTCTCGCCAATCCGTCGCCCGCGATTAAGGCAATTGTATTGGAATGGGTAGCGTGTTGTATGTTGCTAGTCTTGATTAGATGCAAATTGTTTTCATGATATGCTATCTTGCCATGATTAGTGTTTGCCCATGATATTATGAAAATGGTATGATATGATGCTATGCAATGATTAGTTGTTTATGTTTGTGGCATATGTTGCATACATGGCATGAAAACTAGCCCGGTCGGTGAGAAAGTCATAACTAGTCCGGTAAGGTCGGTGAGAAAGTTATGACTAATCCGGAGCACCATGAAGTAAGTCCTACCTCGTGATTCTATCCAAAGTTGTGAATGGAAGCAAGGAGTAGGCACCCTCCATCTACGGGATGGGAGGGGAAAGAGGGTGCACGCCGATGGGTGTGCACTCGGCAATACCGGTATGTGCTTCAAGGAGACGTGTGCATTGCATACATGATGATGATAATAAAATGTGTACAATGAGATTGGGACATGGTTATGATGTTGTATATGAAATTATGACTTGATCTTGATGTTAAGTATGTATGTAGCGATGTTAACATTGGACTGTTCTTTATGTTCTATTGCAATATACTTGCTGAGTGATGAACTCATGCTTGTGTTTTATGTTGTTTTTAGGTACCATGAAACCGGCATGCGGGAAAGGGCATTATCTACACTTCTACACGTAGCTTCACACTTATAGACAGTTTAATCATTTGGGGTCATGATAATAATGAATAGTGCCATGAAACTTAGTGTATGGCTTGGTTTTGAGCTTAAGTTCATCGTTTGATTCGTTATAATTGGTGGAATGGTTGAGTTCCTTATTTTAGACATAAGTGATGGTATATCAATTGTTATTGCTGTTTTAGATGTCTCTTATCATGCTATATCTTGCCTTAGTATTACTGATGCTTCAATTCATGGAAAAACAAAGGAAATGCTGCCGAAATTTTCGGTTTTAGCATTTGCACCTTTGCAATAATTTATCTTTATTTGTGGTATTTAGATGTTGTTTAGTCTATGTTTGGTAACATTCAGGCATTGTAGATGCCGGGGTGTTACAGTTGGTATCAGAGCGGGCTTCTGGTCCGTGGAATGTGAATGTAGTAATTTACTCTAGAGTAAACTAAAATGTTGACTTGGAAAAGGAGAAACATGTCATAGGTTTATGTAACACCCCAAAATTTTGCTTTTCTTAAATTCAAATGTAGTTTGGCATTTTTGTGAATTTTTGGAATTTTCTTGAATTTATTTGGATTTATTTGGAATTTATTTGAATTTATTCCCTTTTGAAATAATTAAAGAATTTAACTTTTCAAATAAAATTTTGTTGGAAATATTTTATTTGAGTCCAAAATGTCCCAAAAAATTTTCCAGAATTTTTCTGAGTGTTTTCCTATTTTTAATGAATTAAATGAATTTCTAGGAAATTAATTGGATTATTTAATCGCTGGAAAATGCGAGTGGGTTTGTACTGTTCATCCGACCGGACCCGAGTCCGAGTCAGACTCGAGTCTGACCCGAGCCAGCCATTTCGGTCGAACCCGCTCGGCCGAACCCTAACCGCGTGACCGTTGGATCTTGATCCAACGGCCACGATTGAGCCACGTCACCCGAACCCGAGCCTGACCGAGCCGGCCAGCTCGCCCGAGCTAGACCCGCATCCAAACCCCCGCACCGTTGGATCTTGATCCAACGGCTGACGTTGAGCCACGTCAGCCAATCCGAATCCCTTTCGGATTCTGCCGCCGCAACGGAGTAGGCCTCGGTTTCCGCGCGTTTCACGAACGTCGAGAGCCCTATTTAATGCGCCGCCGCCGCTGTCGTGTTGCCGACTTTCGTGCGCACCCGTAGCCCTAGCCCACGCCGCCTGAGCCGCCGCCGTTTGCCCGCGCAAGCTCGACATAGTTGACCTAGCGCTCCGCCGCGGTTAATTGCAGATTCCGCCGCCGTCCGCCGCCCTCCGCCGCTGTTGAGCCCAGATCTGGAACCATGAGGTCAAGCCGCGTCGGTGAGTTCCACTCCCTTCGCCGGAGGAGCCTCGCAGCGCCGTCGGACGTGTCGCCGTCCCCGTCTCCGGTGACCTTGCTCCGCCGCAAGCCATCGCCGTCGATCGAGCTCCATCAGCCGTCCGATCCAAATCCAAGGGCCCAGATCACGCCACGTCACCCCGATGAGTTTCCCCGTTGAAATTCCCAGATCTATTTCCAACCGCTGGATCTAGATCCAACGGTTTAGATTGTGCCACGTAGCCTAAACCGCACCGTACTAGATCCAATCTCAGCCATTAGATCTAGATCGAACGGCTAGGGTTAGCCGCGTTGTAATCCTTAGATTGGATCTTGACCGTCCGATCAAGATCGAACGGTCCAGATCAGCCGAGTAGTTTCCATACGCGTGAACCAAGATCCAATCTGGGCCGTTGATTTTCAAATCAACGGCCGAGATCTAGCCAAGTGGCCGGGAGGCCGACCGTCGCGGTCAGCGCCCGCGCGTGGGTACGTGTCTCTGACACGCGGGGCCCGATGTGTCAGTGGGGCCCACTGTCAGTCGCGCCTCGCCGGCGTGAGCCCAGGCCGCTGACAGGGCGGGCCCACCTGTTAGTGAGACATTTGAGCCGTGGACCGAGTCCACGGTGGACCGAGTCCACGGTGGACCGAGCCAAACTGTGCGTCGGGTCCATGGACCCGAGGCGACGTGGCGGCTCCTGATTGGTCCACGTGTCACTGCTGACGCAATAATTCAATTTCAGAAAAAGAAAATGATTTATTAATTAGAAATATTGATTTCAGAATTTGTTTCAAACTTCAAACGCTTATAACTTTTGCATTTTAACTCCGATTTGAGTGATTCAAATTTCTAAATTTGTATAAAATTGAGATCTACCTAATGATGAATTTTATTTAATTTTTGGACCAAAGTTTTTCTCCGTAATATTATTTAATTGATTATTTAAACTCTAAGTGCTTGTAACTTTTGCATTTAAACTCCGAATTTGACGATTCCAGTTTCTAAAAATTCATAAAATTATGCTCTCTCTATTTATGAACTTTATTTGGATGTTTGGACACTTTTTGTCTACTGTTTATTTATTATTTGCTATTTGCACGCTTTACAAGTAGACGTTGAAGTGCCCGAAGGCTTCGAAGGAGAAGTGTCGACCAAAGACAAATTTCGGGACCAAGAACAAGTACTTTTTGAAGGCAAGTTGTGCTTTGACCATGTTGATCCCATTTTCAAATTAATTTGGTTTAAATTATTACATGCTAGCTTAATTAGAAAATACTTTATTTAATTATGGGAAATTAGATAAATGCCAAATTGCTGTATGACACCTTGGTTAATTAAATATGTGGCATGACCCCCTTGTCACCCTAGTTGTGGATTACTAGTTGGACATTATTAAATTGCCAACATGGGAATTTAGATCGTTGTAGTAGATTGCTTAGACCTGCTACGCGCTTATGACATGATTTCGGACAATCAAATGTTAATATTGACTTAATGATATATTGAACCTGTTTTGGAAAGGTATCATGTGTTGTGATGTTGATGGCACGTGGTGCATGGTAATCAACTGGGGTTTGATAAATAGTTTTCGATCGGGGCATGTGGCAAGAATGATCGGGTGGGCCAGTTGTGGCACCGGGAACGATGTTTTGGTTCTTCGGGTAGTCTTGCCCTGGTCACCCTAAGGACTTAACCTTGCAAGCCTTTGAACTGAGTCAAACGTGCAACCACATGTCTGTAATGGGACGGACCTAGTTGATTAAGTTGCTAATAACGTACCTGTGGGACCTCAGGATGTCAACTACACTCTTTGTGTAGTTGTACGGGGGAGCGTACCGGGGCTGAGGCCTGGTACCCATCTAACGGTGGATTGGCCTAAACTTCGCCTTCGCTAAGGGAAGGGTTAGTGTGCAATCACCGGGGAGGACCACTTGTACTTTAGAAGTTTCCGAAAGACTCTGTTACGGACACTCGCCTTTGTGGTGTTTGGCTGTATCTTGTGGGTAAAGTGCATAACCTCTGCAGAGTGTAAAATCTATTCGAATAACTGTGTCTGCGGTATTGGACATCGCTCGGGAATTACAGTCAAGGGTTAGACTTTCTTGAATATGATTCGGACTTGAGAGGTTGGGTTTGGTTTAACAATGATGTTGATGGAAATGTGGATTAGATTTGGGAAAGATGGTTATTTAATTGATGGAGAAGTTATTGCCCTTAAACATGTTTCTACTGCTTTTGAATCTACTTATGTTACTTGTCAAGATGCTGTTTTACTGCAAATATACCCTGAGCTACTTCTTTGTATTAAGCCATGCATGTAGTATATTAGCTTGCATTCTGTGCATGACTTGCTGAGTACCAAGTACTCACCCTTGCCACAATACAACACCAGTTGAAGAGGAGACTACACCAGCTTTGGAGGAGGAGCTCCAAGAGGAACCGTCTAACTAGGGAGCGAGCACAGTCAGTTGCCTGTGGTATACTGGATGGCGCCATGATGTTATTTTACTTTTTCCGCTGCTATTATTTCTCTTTTAATAAGTTTCGCCCTGCGAGGCGTATATTTGTAACTTGACCCTAAGGTCAAGCAACCAGTTTGATTATCTAATTAAAGTACTTTATTCGTGTCGAGTGGTATGATTGTGATATTTACCAATGTTGAGACTGTGGGCACTAGCGCGTTCCTGGACTAGTGCTGAATACACAAAGGGTCCGGATTTGCAAATTCGGGTCCCGACAGTTTACTTGTTAAAATTTGGCCTTAGGGCAATAACCTTAAAATCTGAAATAGTTTGGTTAACTAATTTAAAACATGACACACTCTGATGCACGGTAGGAAAGGTATGTGTATCGATGATATCCGCTTAAATATTGTATCTAAGCTTTGATGTTGAATGCTATTTTTGATGATGTATAATGCTATATTTATGATAGCTTTGATTGAGTTGCTATATATTTGCGTTAAAGTGGGGTTGTGGTGCCGAAGGGTTTCGGTCACCACTTTTTGTTCATAGTAAGGGTGTGGTTTGACGGTGTGGCCGGTTAACGCCATCACCGAAGAATTTTTAACCCCTGTAGGAGAAGAGTGCTTACCCTTTCTGTCGTAGATCGGGTAGTTGACTGGAGTCAAATAGAAGAGGTTGGTGGTGGATTCCTTCGGATGTTCTTTACCGTTCAGACGGTCGGTTTTGGGTGGTTTTCTTGGTTTTAGTTGATTGAAACCAAAAGAAAAGTGTTTGATATTGGATTTTCGCGGATTGTTCCGTATGCGGTGTTTGGTTTTGCCTTCTCTGGGTGAAGACAAAGAAGAAGAGTTTAGTGCTATGCCTATTTCAGATTGCTATTTTAGTTTTGGCGTCCGGTTTAGTTGATTGCTTTACGGAGAAAGCTCTCGATTTATTCTTGTGTTTGTGTTTCTCCGGGTTTAGCAGAGTTTGTGGTGTTGTGCTAGACCTGGTGGTCAGGGATGAAGTATGTGTCTTTGTAAGAGTAAGGGGGATGTTTGATCTCATCTTTTGACTTGGTTGGGAGATCATCCCTGAAAACTCGGTTGTTTCGTGGAAGTTTGGAATTTGCTTTAAGGCTTTATCTGAAAAAGGTTTTGGTTGATCGTCTGATTTTCCCTCTTGCATCCATCTACTTTCGTGGAAGTTGTTGATCTCAAGATTTGTGGAGTAGCTGCATGTCACCATTTGGGAATTTAAAGAATTGACTTTTCTTGTGTTTTATGGTTGAGTTTTCTGGTAAGAAGGGTGATTTTGGGTATTCTTTTCTTGTGAAACTGTGGTTTTCTTAAGAGAGTGCGTGACCCACGCAGATGTTCAAGAAGTTAAGTGTGTGTCGAGGAATTAGAGTTTTCAGATGATGTGGGTTATTGATTCTATTTAAGTGATTGTGTTGGTTGTTTAAAGACAACCTAAACTATTGTGTTGGTAGAGATGATGAATCGAGATGATAGGTGATCCAAAGTGAAAGTTTGTGGGGACCCGTCGCCGGGATTCCATTGATTCACTCGGTATTATCGCACAGCCCAAGTAATTCAAGGGAGTCTCGAGCGGCCCGCATATATGCCCGTGTTGGTCCCAGGAAAGTTCACCAACACGAGCGACAATGCATAACAGTTTGTATCACAACACATACAAAATTAACGGAAGCATAAGCATATTTACATACAAAGCAGGACTGTTGTCCACAACGACATATTTATAGTTATTACATAAACTAGCAGCGGGAACATAACATAGACAATAAAAGAGTCCAGCGTAGTGTGCCATAGACCCTTAGGCAACTAACTGGGAGTAAGAACGTGCCCCTAAGCGTTAGCATCATCGAAATCTGCCCGATAAAGGTCTTCGGGCAGTGCCTCATCCTCACCTGCAGTAAGTGGACAATTCGCTTGAGTACAAGGAGTGTACTCGCACAATAGTATAAGTTGTATGCTGAGTTCTAACTACATGTGGTTGCTTCATCATAAGAAAGGCACAAGGTTAATTCCAGCGTAAAACAATATTTGAGATAAAAACATAGACACATATAGATTGAAACTGCTATTTGACAAACATTTACAAAGTCTAATGCATCGTATAATAAAATCACAAACATCCTCTTCTCATGCCTTCAAGCATTCTCCGAACCATGAGTCCAACGCTCATGTTCGCTTACACCCACGGATACTCCAATATCCGTGAAGTTCCTTCCACGAGTACTCCAATACCCGCGAAGTCCTCCTCATGAATACTCCAATACTCATGAGACTTGGTTTCCCAAACCACCCATTCTTACCTGGTCCTTAACACTCGCCTAGTGACTGACAACTTAAGTGATCGTCCTTAACCATGGATGCAGCTATTCGAATAGTTTATACTCTGCAGAGGTACGAATTTACCCACACGACACGCTACACTCGTAAGCCAAGCTATGAGCACATTTCCTTTGATGTGCCGGTCGAGGTGAACGTGACAAACCCATTTTCTAGTATGCATGGTAGTGTATTTAAACCACCCGGGTGACTGTGACCCTTGATCCTGAGTGTCTAGTGCTCCGTGTGTGTGGACCAAGGAGTACACCCGTTATTAAACATCCCTAACTCCACAAAGTTCAAGGGATTTTGAAGGACATTCCCGACACTCCACAAAGTTCGAGGAATTCCTGCGGACATTCCGTGACGCTCTACAAAGCCCAAGGAATTCCGAGTGCACGTGGATTAAATGCTCTAGTCATACACAAGTACTTGGCTAAGCCGGTCCCATAAACGGCATGTGGTTCGCACGATAGTTACTCAAAGAGACGTCACCAGGATTCAATCCTTAGGGTCCTTAGCCAACATTGCTACATAGAAACCACCACAATTTAAGCCATCATCATCATAATCATCTTTGATCATCGCGACCGATGAACTAAGTCCATCTTTCGCGGTTTCTAACGAGTATCTAAGCATGGCTAAGCAAATCGTATGAACCCATATGTAATAATTAAACCAATCACCTAGGGTGACAATGGAATACGAAGGAACAGGGTAAAAGGATAACATGTCAACGGGGTAATAGCTAAGCATTCTACCCTGAATATACTTGTAATTGAAGGTAAGCATGCAATTGACGAAATAACATCAACATAATTTGTAATTAATAGGATCAAGTATGTTCAAGGAGTAAGGTAGTGCCTTGCTGCTCGCTCTTGACATCATAGGCGTAGTC
The DNA here is from genome assembly GCA_036346355.1 of Rhipidocladum racemiflorum. Taxonomy (NCBI): domain Eukaryota; kingdom Viridiplantae; phylum Streptophyta; class Magnoliopsida; order Poales; family Poaceae; genus Rhipidocladum; species Rhipidocladum racemiflorum. Next base: position 37,398,359 of record CM070591.1, read on the forward strand.
GTACTCCGGGTTGTCTTCCGAAGCATCGAAACCTAACGAGAAATCCAATTCCAAAGGAACACCAATCAAGAAAAAAACAATAAACAACCTGAGAACGTGCACAATCATGCATGAAATGCACTGTAAGTACATTCCTAATCCTAGCATGCATATGAGAAGCGATTGATCCATTCATGTCCGGAGTATCCGGGTTCTAACCTGGAGTATCCGAGTTGATCCTCTCGGTACCCTATTGATGACTAACCCGGAGTATCCGGGTTTAATATCCGGAGTATCCGGGTACACCGGACTATCCGGGTTGAAACCCCGGAGTATCCGGGTTGGGTCTCTCTTCATAAATTCTGATTTCGCCTGACACATCCGGAGGGTCCGAAATGGGGCCCGGAGTATCCGGATTAACCCCAGAGTGTCCGGGTTAAATCCCTGGAGTGTCCGGGTTTGGCTGATCTGTCCGAAAATAGGTGTGGGTGCATGTGCTCCTATACTTACAAAGTGATAACTTGGGTATAGCCTTACCACTATGGGGATACTCTTGCACTCGGTGGAAGGTTGGTTCGACGGAGAGATCAAGAATGACGTTAAGATGGCGATCTTCGTCGTTTCTCCTGGTGTCAACTCTTCCTCCTATCTCTTGGAGATGACACCTTCTCCTCCTAGTGCTTGCAATGACTTCTCCTTCTCCTCCTTAAGCTAGCAATGCGACATGCACGGTCCTACCCTCAACTTGGAGATGATTTTCATGGAGGGAAATGGAATGAGCTCAAGGTGACAAAATTTCAGAAAAAGGAAAGCAAAGGAGTGATTAGAACTCACCCAAATCTTGGTGCCTCAAGGATCCAATTGGATGGAATTGAAGCCCTTGATGGGGAGAATCCAATGGTGTAGCATGCACAAGCTCAAGTTAAATCCTTGGATGGATTCTTAGGGCTTGAATGGAGAGGGTGGAGGAGTGCTCTTGCTCTCCCTTGTGCAGATTTTTAGAAGTGGGGCTGAACAAATGAGGCTTGGAGGAGACTCCAAGGTGGAGAAAAGCTTTTATAGCTGCCCCCCTTCCATCACTTACAAGTGGGGCTTGGTCCCACATGTCATGGAGAGGTGTAAAGGTGGGTAAGGAGTTGGTAAGGTGGAAAAAGTGAGGTAGTGTGTGCAGAATTTTATCCTCTCACTTACTAGTGGGGTCCATATGTCATTGATTAGGGTGGAAATGAAGCATGGTTCAATAAGTAGTAGTCTCTAAGTTTCAAGGACATTATAAATTCATACTTATCTAATTAAAATAATGCTAGCATTTATATGGTCCTAATTAAGATTTCATCATGCCACTATTATGAATGATATGAGCATGCCATGCACGATATGACTAGTAAATAAATTTGGGGCTATTACAAACCTACCCCCCTTAAAGAGAATCTCGACCTCGAGATTGATTTGCATTGGTGAAGAGATGAGGGTACTCAGCTCGAAGGAGATCTTCACGCTCCAATGTAACATCATCGAAAGTGTGGTTGCTCCACTGTACCTTGAAGAATTTGAGAGTGTGATTCCGAGTGACGCGCTCGCATTCGTCAAGAATGCAAACTGGATATTCCTTGTATGATAAATCGGGTTGCAACTCGAGAGTGTCTAACTCCGTGACTTCAGTCGGAACACGAAGGCATTTCTTTAATTGAGAGATGTGGAAGGCAATATGTACCTCGGAGAGGGAAGGTGGAAGTTCTAACTGATATGCCACAGCTCCTCGCCTTGCCAAGATTCGGAAAGGTCCAATGTAGCAAGGTGCTAGCTTTCCTTTCGCGTGTAAATGATGAATACCTTTCCTTGGAGAAACTTTGAGATAGACATGATCATCCACCTCAAAGGTTAATGCACGACGACGGCGATCAACATAGCTCTTCTGACGAGACTGTGCCATCCACAATCGTTCTCGGATTATCCGGACTCGCTCTTCCGCTTCGGTGATCAAGTCCGGGCCAAAGATGGGTCTTTCTCTAGATTCAGACAAATTGAGTGGAGTCCTACAAGATCTTCCATAAAGAGCTTCAAATGGCGACATTTGAAGACTAGCTTGATAGCTATTGTTGTAGGAAAACTCCGCGAATGGCAAGCACTTCTCCCAATCCTTGCCGTATGTAAGAGTACAAGCTCTAAGCTTGTCCTCTAGGATTTTATTCACTCTTTCAGCTTGTCCATCAGTTTGGGGATGATAGGCGGTGCTGAACGAGAGTTGAGTTCCCATGGCTTCGTGAAGACATTGACAAAAACGTGAGGTAAACTGGGTACCTCGATCTGAGACAATTCTTTTGGGAACACCATGAAGGGATACGATTCGAGAGAGATACATCTCTGCTAACTTTCTTACCGTATTGGTAACCTTGACGGGAAGAAAATGAGTGGTCTTTGTCAACCGGTCAACGATAACCCAAATAGAGTCGAAACCTTTTTGCGTCCTGGGCAATCCGGTGATGAAATCCATGCCGATCTCCTCCCATTTCCATGAGGGAATTGGTAGGGGTTGGAGTGTTCCGGCTGAACGTAAATGGTCAGCCTTCACCCTTCACATACGTCACACTAGGGAACATACCAGGCGATTTCTCGCTTCATCCGGGTCCACCAAAGTTTCGGCTTAAGATCTTGGTACATCTTCGTACTCCCAGGATGAATAGAGAATGAGGAGTTATGAGCTTCATAGAGAATGGATTGCTTCAACTCCTTGCAATTCGGCACTACCAAATGGGTGCCAAACCATAAGACACCTTGGGGGTCTTCCTCAAAGCAATTAGCCTTGCCTTGCTCGATGTTGGCTCGGATAAGTGTTATGCCATTGTCCCCCTTTTGGGCTGCTTTGATCTGATCCAAGAGGTCAGATTTAATCTCAAGGGTAGCAAGGAATCCCTGCTTGACCACTTCTAATCCCAGTCTTCGGAACTCAGCGCACATCGCTTTCGATGCCGGCTCTGCCGAAATGCAATTGTATTGTGATTTACGGCTCAAGGCATCAGCAACGACATTGGCCTTTCCGGGATGATAATGGAGTCCCATATCGTAGTCTTTGATCAATTTGAGCCACCTCCTTTGTCGCAAGTTCAAATCGGCTTGAGTGAAGATGTACTTCAGGCTCTTCTGATCAGTGTAGATTTCGCAACGATTACCGATGAGGTAACGTCGCCAAATATTTAGAGCATTCACCACAGCTGCTAGCTCTAAGTCATGGGTAAGATAATTCATCTCATGTGGCCTCAATTGCCTGGATGCATATGCCACCACTCGGCCTCCTTGCAAAAGTACACAACCGAGTCCAAGGCGTGATGCATCGCAATATATGTCGAAGGCCTTGTGAATTGTCGCGCCCGGAATCGGAATTCCGAACACTCTGTGTGATACACCAGTCCAGGATCACACTGGTGCTCACAGATACAACAGAGATGAATACCATTACACATACACATCGGAAATATTAATAATAAAGTATTCAACTCATATAAAAATCGTTAAGACCTTAAGGTCAACCTTACACTATTAAGCCACGCAGGGCTGAGTTCAGAGTAGACAAAGAAAATAGCAGCGGAATGAAAATTATTCGTGGTGCCTCAGTATGCCACAGGCAACTGACTTGGCTTGCCCCTAGTTGATCGCCTCTCCGTTCTGCTCCTCTTCATTGGCTTGCAGATCCTCTTCTTCTGGTGTTGTGATTTTTGAAGGGGTGAGTACATTGGTACTCAACAAGCTATGCACAGAATGCAACCTAATATACTACATGCCAGGCTTATTCCAATGGAATGGCTTAACAGGTTTATTTTGCAGGGGAGCAGCATTTAACAAGTAACATAAATAGATTCGAAAGCAGTAAAAAAAAATAAGGTAACAATAACTTTTTCATGAGTTAAGTAAAAGTATTCCCACATCCTAATCCATACTTCCATCAACTTCATCTTTTATCCCAACCACATTTTGAATAAAGTCTAACCCTTGACTGTAATCCCCGAGCGATGTCCAATACTGTGGACTCGGCTATTCGAATAGTTTGTACACTCTACAGAGGTTATAAACTTTACCCACACGATATAGTTAAACACCACATGGGCGAGTAACCATAACAAAGTCTTTTCGAAACCTCTATCCTCGCATGCGTACCTCCCTGTATAGTTCCCGCTGTCCCTTCCCTTTTTCGGAGCGGAAGTACAGGGCCAACGTATACCGTTGAAGAGATGTAAGACCAATCGGTAAACACTACACCCTTCTTTCCACATTTACAGATACAAAAACCACCTGAGGTCTCACATGCTAAGACTTCGGAATCGTACTCAACTAGGTCTATCCCACTCCAGACATGCGGTTGTATGTTAGGCCCAGTTCAAAGGCTTGCAAGGTTAAGTCCTTAGGTTGACCGTGGCAAGACTACCCAAAGTTCACAAAACCAAATTCAATAATATCTCTCCCATGTGCCACATCGGGCCCCCCATTCATCACTTGCCACTTGCCACAGTCTAAACCATTTTCCCACCCGGTTGGTTACCATGCATCATGTGCCAACAATTTATCAACAACACATGTGACATTCTTTCAAAACAGGTTCCATAGTTCAATAGTCAGTATTCAGCTTACTTCAAAATTTGTGTCATTAGCTCGAATGGCATGGCTAAACAGAACTACCACGTTCTAACTACCCAATTCTGGTGATTAGTATTAACCAGCATATATAATCCAACCTAGGGTGACAAAGGATTTATTGGCATACAAGTATTATGGACAAGGTGACACTACCAAGGGGTAATTATCTAATCCCAAATTACTTGAACACATTATAATTAAATTAGCATGCATAATTTAAAACAAACTAATATTTAAAAACATGGGAACAAAATGGTCAAAGCATAACTTGCCTTCAAAGATTAGCTAGTGTTGGTCTAGATCCTGATCTTGAGCATGTTCCTCGAAATAAACTCCCTCACACAGTTCGACGTCTACGCGCAACAGTTAAAGAACCAAATAAACACACAAATCAACATACAACACACATTCAGAAGATACGACAAATCAAACTAGGTTGTAATTTCATGAAAACTTCCAGATAATTAGTTTAACATTTTCTAAGATTTATAAAATTTATTTTGACATTTTTGGACGTGTAGTTTACGAGCTACAAAATTCACTAGTTTGGACATTCTGCGAAAAATTTAACAGTATAGATTCGATTATAAAATTCCAGTAAAATTACTGTAGCTAGGTATTAATTTTTACTAATTAACAAAATTTGTTGCCAGCGATTAGAACTTAGAATGAATTTCTAGCGAAAAAGAGAAAATTCACAATTCCGGAAAAACTAATGTACAACTTGCCTTCACATTCTTCTCTGCATGGCACTATTCCACGTGTATAAGTGTATACTCTTGTTCGGCTGGCTACACGTGAGGAAGCAAAACCACAGTATAGATTGTGTATTTACTACATATTCTTCCTAATATGATCGTATAAATGCATATAGAAAATTTATACTTGCGAAACGGCCGAATATACACATGCAGATTCGATGAATATATCCATACGTATACATACTGCTAGCGTTTAATAATAGAGAGTACCGAATAAATATGCTACGACATATATTTTTACAGGCATATCAACCGAATATATCTACACGCGACTATATCTACACGTGAATCGACCAAGTAAACCTACATGTACACATGTATATGCGCAGGCTACAGAATACATCCGCCTAACCTATACGTATATATACTAACATATATATACACGATTACGCGCCGACAGGATCAATCGATTAATAGAGGTAGGGTGCGCGCAAGAGAAAAAAAAATACCGATCGACGACGGGCAGTAGCGCGGATCGTCGACGCGGAAGAAGGCGAGGCCGGAGAGTGCGCCGGCGGCGACGGTGTTAACGGGGCGGCAACGACGGCGACAGCGACGGCGGCAACGCGACGACGGTGATGGTGACGACGACGGTGGCGACAACGGCGGCGACGACAGCGGCGACCGGGATGGTGATGACGGCGGTGGCGACGACGACGTACACGGCGGCGGTGACGTCAAGGAAAATGACAGAGAGGCGTGGATGCAGTGGAGAAGGTGCTGGAGCTTTGGATGGTGCAAAAGAAAATGATGTGAAGGCTAATGACGTGAAGACTATGTGAAAGAGATGAAGCAATGGAGGGAGGTAATGTCTAGTAACGGCTTGAAGTGAAACCGGCTGGAAGAAAAAAAATGCCATGTGCAAGTTGTTCACACAATACTAATTCATACGTTACTACTAACACTACTAATTCACGCATGAGGCATTAATGACCACATGCATTTGGCTGGAAGACTTGCCGTTACTAGCATCACTACTATAGAACCGGCTACCACAAGCGGGTCGTAACCCCCTTCAGAAGCGGTTTTATAACCGCTTCTAAGCAACCGCGTGTGATACCCGTCCGGTATCACAAGCGGTTGCACGAACCGCTTGTGTTGTGGCAGCAGAAGCGGTTGGGAAGGTGTCCAGGAAGGCCAGTGGAGCCGCCACGTGGGGGACTCCATAAGCGGTTCGTGTTACAAACCGCTTGTGGAGAGCAAGCACTCCAGAAGCGGTTAGAGTCACGAACCGCTTGTGGAGAGATTTTTCAATTATATGATATTATAGAATATGTTCTTTCAGTGTTTTTGTATATTGTTTTTGACCATAAAATTAAATATGAGTGGAGGAGTTTTCTGCGCAATTAAATATATATTGCATATGCTTACTCATACACATGTTCACAAGCTAGCTCAGTAAAAAAGACGAACTTAATAGTGTAACAAATGGACAAGTACATACACGCTATCGACGTTTACAAGTTTGAATGATTAAAAAAATGATTATCGAACTCAGTTCTTGCATGCGTCAGTCAAGTCCTTGGTCGACGTCGATGTCGTCTTCAGTTCAGTTGTGTTCAAAGATGGACCAAACCCTACGTGGAACTCGCCATTTGGAGATACAACCTCGTCGACAATGAAGTCGATGAGTTGTTCTTGCAGTGCGCGCACTCGGTGAGGCGGGAGCACGCTAACATGCTCATCGATGTTGGGCTGACAATTGATTAAGCGGGAAGTATATAAATATCCGATCACATGCAATTAATTAAAATGTAAGTTGTAGCTAACAAATTGACATGCATATACGAACCTCGGCATAATGTTCCAGCTCATCGCCATGAATAAAACTTTGAATATAGTGGAACACGTAGTAGCCACATAAGTTGTTTCCAGCCATTTGGCATTTAACCTTGACGGGGAGAAATTTCAGAATATCAGATGAAGAACTGATATGGTGCATTTATATTAATAATTATATTTGTAGTACGTACCTGAGTGCTCACTATGACTTCGAATTCTTTATTGAATTCTCCTTTATGCTTCTTCTGGAACTTTGCAAATGTCTTGTTGAGGACGTCAATGAACCATTGGTATTTGCTGATTGGATTCCTTCTTGAGTCATGAACTATAATCATGCTTTTGTCAAGCTCGATGACTAGAAGGATCCAGTGAAACCTATTCGTATATTCCAACAAGCGTGTAAGCAGCTAGTCGTACTATCAATGGCTTAAGAAACACAAGAACAAGAGGTTTGTGAGAACACGTACATGAAGTTGAAGGGCAGAAGTATGTACGGTTTGTAGTGTTGTAGTGTTGTTTCAATAATGCACGCAAAATGTATGCCTCAACATGCGGTCTTTGCTGGTCGAATTGCCAGATTTTCTCGTTGACAACCTCTGGGTCGATGAAGCCAACGTTCTGTTTGCCCAGTCTTCTACATCGTTGTATCTCCATTCTACATAAGAAGGGATAACTAAGTTAATTAGATTTTCAATTTTGTGGTACGAGAGGAAGCAAACGGTAAACTTAGCAGATCAACACTTACAGACACCAGCAGCACATGAAGCCAACGTCGATGGCGTCTGTTTGGTACACATGGTACAAGTCCTCGAATTGCAGCCATATGTCTGTCTTTTGCCCGCGGAAGAAGTGCTCATCTTGAGAAATGAGGAGGAACATTTTTTCTCCTTTAGATGCCCTTTTTGTGACACTATGGTTTGGTGTGACGTTATAGAAGGTGAAACTAGAGAATAAAACCTTTCGGCTTAGGGTTTTCTCGCGTTTTTGGGCCGGTTGAAGTGTTATGTCGCCACGGAGTGTCGTAAACTTATTTAACGTGCAAGATAAGGTTAATAACATTATGAGATGTGGAATTAAGGTTAAAACTATAGGATATGGAGGTTAATAGCTTTTCCGGGGCGTTTCCGGGGTTTTGGGCCTTCCCGGGGGAGTTTGGGCCTTGGTGGGCTTTGGTGGGATGGAGTAGGTCTCCCTAACGGACTAGGATTGGGTGTGGGGGCTGGTAAAAGGGCTCCCCACTAGCCTTTTGGGCGTGCTCCCCCTGCCCTTGGGCGCCCCAACCTCCCCCTCCTAAGCCCTAGCCGCCACCCCCTCTCCCTCTCCCTCTTGTGCGCCTCCACCTCCCGCTTTGCCCCATTGCTCCCCACCTCTCCACCACCTCTCCTCCACCCCCTTGCTGCCCTAGGGTGGTCTCCACACCTCTGCACCTTGTGGATCCATCCGTTGGAGCGAGGAGCGAGGAGCGTGGAGCGAGGAGCGATCCACGGGGAGATCTATTGGAGATTCGTTCGTTGGGCAAAGGTATGATCATGGGGATCCTTGGAATTGATCTAGGTACTGTTCTTAGGGTGATTATCAAGTTTTTAGATCAATTGGTGGTGCTGGATTGGAGTTCTTTGGGTTAGATCTAGACGTTGCCACGTTTCTGTTTTCGGGCAGATTGAGCAGTCGGGCTAGGGTTCGAGTTTTCGTCGATTTAGAATCCGAATCTGTCCGTACGGACTTAAAAGAAGTTGTAGATAATTTAATTATCTTTCCGTGGACATAAAGCACGTTAAAATTCGATCATCCGTTTGAAAGTTATGGCCGTTTTACCGAGCGTGTTAAAATCTGTGACGCGATTGGAACAGATCTCGGTAATCTGTAGATTAGACGACTTTAGAGTCCGAATCAGTCTTTCCATATACCTAGAGAAAGTTGGGAAATTTCCTAAGCTACGCGAGGGTGTACTCGTTTAATTCATTCGGAGTCCCAGAACTCAAGTTATGCCTTTTGCAAGGCTGCTGTCCCGACGGGACAGAACCTCTGTTTTAGGTTTTGCGAGTAGGGAGCAATGTCGGGTTAGATGGGGGTTTGCGTACTGTTTTGTGGTTATGATTGTGATTGTGTGATACCCCTGTGCAGGAGGTGTGACCCCGGGAGTGCCTTCTACTTCCCGCCAATCCGTTGCACGTGGTTGAGGCAAGTGTGTTGTGATGGATAGCGAGTTGTAGGTTGCATGTTGAGATTAGATGGAATTGTTTACATGATATATGTCCACTTGCCATGTGTTAATGATTGCTATGATATGATGAGCATGTTTAAGATGTTATGACGCCATGTGTTAAAATATGAGTTTTATATGATGTTGGCATGCTTGCATACATGACATGTTACATGGCCCGGGCGGTGAGAAAGTCATTAACTAATCCGGGAAGGTCGGTGAGAAAGTTATGACTAATCTGGAGAGCCAATAGAGTAAGTCCTACATCGTGATTCCATCTACCGTGGGTTGTGGAAGCGAGGAGTAGGCACCCTCCATCTTCGGGATGGAAGGGGGGAGAGGGTGCACACCGACGGGTGTGTACTCAACCATACCGGTATGAGTTTCCAAGGAGATATGAGCATTGCATTGCATTGCATTGCATACACAATGATGATGATTTTGTTAAAGTGTTCATGATTGAGATAATATACATGATGTGAGATGTTATTTTCTATGATATTGTTATTGTTGTCCATTACAATATGCTTGCTGAGTTTCGAACTCACGCTTGTGTTTTATGTTGTTTTTAGGTACTTTGAGATCGGCATGCGGGAAAAGGGGTTTAGCTACACTTCTACACGTAGCTCCACCATCATAGTCTATGATTAATCACTTGGAGACATGATTTTAAGAGTTGTGCCATAAAGTTAATGTATGGTTTAATCTAGCATGCTTGTGATCCCTTATTTGCTTCGTTATAGTTTATGAAGTGGTTGAGCGTGGTATTATTGGCGTAGTTTGATGATACATCCATTTATGTTGATGTTTTAGATGTCGTGTGCTATGATATATCTTGCCATGATATTGATATTGTGTTAATTCATGAAAAAACAAAGGAGATGCTGCCGAAATATCGGTTTTTAGCATATGTACCTTTGCTGGAATTTATGTTTAAATGTGATTTTTTAGTTGTTGTTTAGCTTATGTTTGGTAGCATTCGGGCATATTAAATGCCGGGGTGTTACACTTTTCATGTAAAATTCATGCATTTGACGCATCTTGGTTGGGAGATCGTTTATATCTTTTGGATCAATTAGCGGTTTGCCCAACTCATACTTCCATCTGGTTGGTGCAACTGGAAGATCCTGGTCTATTAATTCGAGTCCTGCCTCCTTCAAGAATTCTTGGATCCTCAACTGCTCAGCACTCTGCACATCTTCCACTTTCTTCTTGTTCTTTCCCGCCGACGAAGCCCGTGTATTTTTCCTTGTAGCCTTTCTTATTGTCCTTTCGTAGTCGGTCGTCACAGGCGGTGGCGCCGTTCCGCATGACTGAAAGTGCTTCACAATTTTTTTATCTGTTTTAACCTTGGGCTCTGGCTTCATTGGCGCAAGCTGCCTGGACACATCCTTCTTTACGGTAATTGATAGCTCCTCCGCAGTCAAATCATATGGCCTCTTCGGCAGTTCCTTCAACATTCTCTGTCCGTCGGATGCCGACTTCGTGGGAGGAGGTGCCGGTGCGGGATCCCTCCTTTGGACATGGAGCTTCTTCCTCGGGGGAGATGCTGGAGGTGTGGTGACTGGAGATGTCGGGCTTCTTTGTGGAGCGGGAGGTGGAGGAGGCGTGGCCTGGACCACCGGAGAAGCTTTGCGTGCAGACGACGTTGGAGGAGTCGTGGGTTGTCGATGTGGAGGAGGCGTGCTTGTTGCTGCAACTGGCTCAAACTGTGGGGCCTCTATTGCTGGAGATGTGACCTCTACACCATCTGGAAATATGATGTACTTTCTGCGCCAGAGGATGAATGTGCCGTGGAGGGCCTGTCCAAGTTGGTCACGTCGTCGCCCCCAGCAATCTCAAGCAAGAGATCTTCGAAGCCCCCCACCACCTCTTCCACCGTGACCTTCGAGTACCCGGAGGGTATCTGGTTGAAGTGGAACGTCTGGCCCGCCTCCACCGGATAAGCCATGCCGTAAGCCACCTTGTAGGAGAGGTTACGCATATCAATGTGTAGCTCGCACTGGCGGCAAACCTTGATGCTGTCCACGGGATAACGGACCTGCGGGTCATCTGCTTCAAGGAGCAATGACGCCAAGAATCGTTTCTTGGCGCTGGGGACTGATCACGGGTTCCGGCGCCCCTTGAACATTACTTCGCTGAAGCTGAAACTGGGTTATTGCTTCGAACACTTGTTACGCGATCAGATCAGGGATGGAAGCCTTCGTAGCTCTAAGCTCGTCCTCCAATCGGCTCACTCTACCCTGTTCTCTCCTCTTGCTTCTGTCCTGGCTCCTGTAACTGCTTGAGTCTTTGGCAAATCCGTGCCTCCACGGTATCTTTCCGAAACCTCGTGTCCATCCCGGGTGCTCAGAGTTTTGAAGGGCATATGTTAGCTCGTCATTCTCCCAGTCCATCACCAAGGATCCTGACCGAGATTATTCGATGGCTTGTACAATCCTTTCACCAACTTCTTGGACTATCGGTGCCATCACCAAGCTACCGTCATCTGCAAGTTGGCCCTAGTGGCCCAAGAACCAATTGCGTAGGCGGGGCTCCCAATCCTCAGTTTCAAGTACAATTTCCTACTGCCGAAGTTCCTCTTCCCGCTTGTCCCATTTCTTTGCAGCCTTAATGTAACCACCGGTGCCGAGATGGTGGTGGTATTGCTTCTTCTGGGCATTCACCTTGTTTTTCTCTCTCGCGGCCTGTCCTGCATCGGATAGCTTGTACTCCTCGAAAGCCTCCCAATGATCTGCCAGCTTAGGAAATTGATTGAAGTCTGGCCTTTCTCCTTTGTCGATGTACTTGCGGGTGAGGGACGACTTCCACTGCTGAAAGGAAGTTGCCATCTTCTTGAAAGCCCATCCCTTGGCCTTCTGTTCGTACCCTTCTGGAAAAGTGAAATTTTCCTTCATATCATTCCAGAGCAGTTCCTTGGTAGCTGCAGGGACTTCGGTCCATTTCTGGATGCTGATTGGGACGTGATCCCTCACGTGGTAGCCGCAAGCATTGTTGAAAGGGCCAATTGCTGAAAGTGGGGCTAGCAGACTCCCGTCGTTGCCGACTTCGGTTATCACATACTTGGTCGAAGGCTTCTTGTTAGGTCCTCGGTTAATTCCGGACTGGGTGGCCGATGATGTACCGGGCTGGATACACAAACACATGCTTACGGTGATTTCATAATGGTTAAGACTATACCTCGGTGTAGCCTGCAATATCCTCGCCGGTACCAGTGTTAACAGCCTCATCGACAGCGGTACCAGTGTTAACAGGCTCATCGACGCCTAAGATGGTTCCCAGCGCAATGGTCTCGAACATCATATTTTCCTCGTCATCGAAATCCGAGTCACCACGTCTTGGTGTCGCCATCTATAGTGAGCATGAAATCATATATACAATATTTATATATTGTCAAACATACATACAACATAAATGTGGCCATGAAAACATATATACAATCCTGCATATAGTAGTACCAATCCCTCCTCCATTGTACCGAAGGATAATCATTAAAAGTTCGATACATGATAATAAGTTAATCATTAAAAGTTCAATATGTAAATGATAATATTTTTTACCCTAGAACATATGGTTTGTTCTTAGGATCATGATCCTATATGGTCCTAACGGTCCTATTCCTACTCGGCCCTTAGGAGGGAATGAAAAGGGAGAGAAGCGAGGAGGAATAGGGCAGAGAAATGAGGTAGCCCATGGCCATGTTTGCGAATGTCCATGTTTGCGAATAAGGATAGAATGAAAAGGGAGAGAAGCGAGAAGGAATAGGGCAGAGGTACTACTATACGCCTATATACGTTCACCCAATCGCTCATAATTTTCGATCCTGTTTGTAGTGGAGAATTTAGTAGCATGAAAACTCCAACATACAACATTTACTAAAATAAATATACAATATTTTATGGATAAGTTTTATTATATTTCACCGATAAGTTTCATTAGGTTTCATGGATAAGTTTCATGATATTCCATGTATAAGTTTCATTAGGTTTCATAGATAAGTTTCATTAGATTTCACGGATAAGTTTCATGATGTTTCGCAGATAAATTTCATTAGGTTTCATGGATAAGTTTCATGATATTTCACATATAAGTTTCATTATGCCTCATGGATAAGTTCCGTGATATTATCCGTGAATATCATCAAAGGTGAATGGATGGTGACGCAACCTATATGACATGATATAGGATTGTGGTTGATGTCAACTAATGGAAGAAGGGCAGGCAAAGGACACCAAATTAATCAATTGACGTGTTTTATTTTGTATTTATACTATCGCACTGTGCATGCTATTTGTAGGGCCATGCACACTCAAGATATGTTTGATAGACGATCAAATGGACGTTAGCTATGTTTTTTCCTACAATATATATACAATAGTTACAACAGAGAGAGCATGAAAACTCCAACATACAACATAAATGTGGCCATGAAAACATATATACAATATATATACAACAAAAATGTACTCCAACATCAACAGATCAACAAAATTCCTTGTGAGCATTTCACCGAACACCTTGCAGGCATGAATACAGACAGAGCAGGAGGGGGCATTTCGCCAGCTACCTAGGTCCTCCAGGGTGGATGGCCTGGGGGGCGTCGGCGCGGTGGCTGGGAGGCGTCGGCGTGGTCGCTGGGGGGCGTCGGGGCGGTCGATGGGGGGCGTCGGCGCGGTGGCGGTCGACGGAGCTGGCTCTAGCGTGCGGGGGACTTAGAAAATTTGTGCGGGAGAGTGTGGGGACTTCAAAATTTAAGTGTTTGTCCCACTTCTACCAGCGGTTGGTATTACGAACCGCTTGTAGAAGCACCTCTAGAAGCGGTTCGTAATACCAACCGCTTGTAGAGGTACCTCTACAAGCGGTTCGTAATACCAACCGCTTGTAGGCCCCTAGGCTGGCTTCACCACGTGTAGAGGATCCCGACTACAAGCGGTTCGTAATACCAACCGCTTGTAGAGGTACATCTACAAGCGGTTCGTAATACCAACCGCTTGTAGAGGGCCCCGATTACATGCGGTTTGTTCCACGAACCGCTTGTAAAAGTACAGATACGTAACACTTAAAAGAATGCGGTGCCTTATGCTGTTAACAAGAAATCTCCTCTCCCCCTTGGCTAGCGTGGGCGCTTGAGTGCGGGCTTGTGCCCAGAGGTCGGGTGTTCGAGCCCCACTCGTGCCCCGCAGGCCTTTCTTTTTTTTAAACCCGATTACAAGCGGTTCTTATTACCAACCGCTTGTAGAGGACCCCGACTGCAAGCGGTTTGGACTACGAACCGCTTGTAGTCTGGTTTTAAAAAAAAGAAATCCCGTGGGGCGCGAGTGGGGCTCGAACAGCCGATCTCTGTGCACAAGCCCGCACTCAAGCGCCCGCGCTAGCCAAGGGGGAGAAGAGATTTCTTGTTAAGCACATTAGGCACCGCATTCTTTTAAGTGTTTGTATTCGATTGTTTAATTTTTTTTCCGTGTTTCTATTCTATTGTTTCATTTTTTTCAAGTGTTTGTATTCGATCCCTTCATTTTTGTTAAGTGTTTGTATTCGATTGTTTAATTTTTTCCTGTTTTTCTATTCTATTGTTTCATTTTTTTAAAACATCATATGTACAAGCAATGTTAAAAATCAACATTTCAACATGATCATATGAAATAATGTACAAGCAATGTTAAACATCAACATTTCAACATGATCATATGGAATAATGTACAAGCAATGTTAAACATCAACATTTCAACATGATCATATGGAATAATGTACACGCAATGTTTCGCCAGCCATAATGTATACAGGTAGTACATCTTAAGTCTTCGTCTTTACAATTGTTCCTTCTTTATGATCGTGACGTATGTAAGGAGCTTCGACATCACTGTCACGCAGGACGTTTATGTCAACATCAACTGTAAAAGGATGGAGCTCGTCGAACTGACCATACTCTTCCTCATCGGTGACGTCCTCAACTCCTACAATCCTTCGTTTGCCTTGGAGAACTACATGTCGCTTTGGCATTACCTTTTGCTTGTCCTTTCGATTTTTGGGTTTGCTTGACATGTCCATTACATAGAAGACCTGGATCACATCGTTCGCGAGAACAAACGGTTCGCGCCTATAACTGACTTCTGTGAGATCCACAGTTGTCATGCCGTATTTGTTGACCTTCACACCGTTTGGAGTCAGCTTGACCCATTGGCACTTAAATAGAGGGACCTTCAGAGGTCCATAGTCGAGCTCCCATATTTCTTCTATGAAACCATAATATGTGTCGAACATGCCACTGTTGTCTTCGGTGTCTATACGGACACCGTTGTTCTGGTTGGTGCTCCTGTTATCCTGGGATCTGGTGTAGAATGTGTAACCATTGATCTCATACCCCTTGAATGTCCCGATTCCTTGTGATGGTCCCCGGGCCAAGCGTTGCAATAGTTCATCGTTTGACCCTTCCTCAAGGATGTATAGTAGCCAGCTGCCGAAAGAATCCATGTGCTTTAGGGTTATCCAACTCTCTGTCTTCCCTGTGAACTCGCGGCGTAGGACACTCTTGTGCTGAAGGACATAGGGGGCGACTATGGTTGATTGCTTCAGAACAGTGAAATGTGCTTGCTTGAATGCAACAAGATCGTTGCATGCAACTGCTTGCCTTCCTATTGTCCCTTTGCCCCGTAGCCTCCCCTCGTGTCGTGATATGGGGACGCCGATAGGATATAGATCATTCATGTAATCAACACAAAACTCTATCACCTCCTCCGTCACATAGCCCTCGGCAATGCAGCCTTCGGGACGCGAACGGTTATGAACGTACTTCTTGAGGACGCTCATGTACCTCTCGAAAGGGAACATGTTGTGTAGATACACTGGTCCGAGGATACCTATCTCCTTGACAAGGTGAATGGTGAGATGAACCATGATATCAAAGAATGCAGGAGGAAAAATCATCTCGAGGCTAACCAAACTTTGTACCACATCAGCCTCCAACTTAGGCAGTTTAGCTGGTTCGACGACCTTCTGCCAAATGGCGTTGAAGAAGGAACATAGCTTCGTGATTGTCCCCCGCACCCACTCGGGCAGTATACCTCTGATAGCTACTGGGAGCAACTGTGTCATCAACACAAGGCAGTCATGGGATTTTAGGCCTTGGAGTTTGTTCTCTTTCGTGTTTATGAGTCTCTTTACATTTGAGGAGTATCCAAAAGGGACCTTCACACTGTTCAAACACTCAATCATGCTTTTTTTCTCTTCTTTGCTTGGAGTGTAGCTCGCAGGATGTAGATAAAGTTGTTTTGTCCCTTCTTTGTTTTTCGGATGTAGGTCACTCCTCACCTCCATGTTTTCAAGGTCCTTCCGAGCTTGCGGTGTATCTTTCGATTTGCCGTACATATCTATGTAGCCTAGCAGGTTCAAACAAACATTCTTCGTGATGTGCATGAAGTCAAGCGAGTGACGAACCTCCAAAATCTCCCAATACAGCAGGTCCCAAAATATTGATTTCTTCTTCCATGTGGGTGCATGACCATCCTCGTTCGGCACAGGTATGCTTCCAAGACCCTTCCCAAATACTACTTTCAGATCCTTTACCATAGCAAACACAAGTCGCCCATTACGATGGTGAGGCTTACCACGAACTTCTGTTCCCCCGTTAAATTTATTGCCTTTCCACCTCAAAGCATGACTGCTAGGAAGAAACCTGCGGTGCCCCATGTACACAAACTTCCGAGAGTTTTTCAGGTACATGCAGTCCATTTCATCTATGCACTGGGTGCAGGCTTTAAACTCTTTCACAGTTTGGCCAGACAGGTTACCGAGAGCAGGCCAATCATTGATTGTTACAAACAACAATGCACGCAGGTTGAAATACTCTCTTTTGTACTCATCCCAAACCCGTACACCATCCTCCCACAACTTCACAAGGTCTTCAACCAATGGTTTCAGGTAGACATCTATGTCGTTTCCAGGTTGCTTCGGGCCTTCGATCAATAATGGCATCATGGTGTACTTCCGCTTCATGCACAACCATGGAGGAATGTTATAGATGCAAAGTGTCACTGGCCAGGTGCTATGGATGCTGCTCAACTGACCAAAAGGATTCATCCCATCGGTGCTCAACCCAAACCTTATGTTTCTGACCTCATTTGCAAAGTTCGGGTAAGCCCGATCAACTTTCCGCCACTGTGAGCCATCTGCGGGGTGTCTAAGCATCCCGTCTTCCTTACGCTCTTCTTCATGCCAACGCATCATCTTAGCATGACCTTCGTTAGCAAAAAGACGCTTCAACTGGGGTATCACAGGGAAATACCACAATACTTTTGCTGGAGTTCTCTTCTTCGTACGATTCCCATCTAATTCACCTGAATCGTCACGCTGCACCTTATACCGGGATTCTTCGCACACTGGACAAACCGCCAAATCGGCATACTCATTGCGATACAAGATACAATCATTAGGACATACATGTATCTTCCGCACTTGCAATCCTAAAGGGCAGAGGACTCGCTTCGCTTCATACGTAGATTCGGGTAGAGTGTTACCTTCCGGAAGCAACTTCTTTACGAGTGATAACAAACCATTGAATCCCTTGTCTGACACACCGTGTCTGGCCTTCCATTGCATGAGTTCCAGTGTAGTACGCAGCTTTTTGTGGCCCTGTACACAGTTTGGGTACAAAGCAGTTGTGTGGTCCTCTACCATGCTTTGAAACTTCTTGTATTGTCTTTCCTCTGTGAACTCTCCCTCTCCATCACGGAGCATCTAATCTAGCTCATCATCGCCAAACTCATCGAGTGTATCTTCCACAGACCCGTATTGAGTGGTGTCCGGCATACTGTTGGCTCTATCTTCCTCTTCTTCGTCTTCTTCATCATCTTCCTGTCGAATCGCCTTTGTTTTGCCATGGTGGGTCCAGCAGGTATAGTTTGCCATGAAACCTCTCGTGATCACATGCCTCTTAACCATCCATCGTTCGGAATGCTCCTTCTCATTCTTGCAGTCCACGCACGGACAACGTATGAAGCTTCCTGGAGGCAAGAATGCAACGGCCGCGTCGAGAAACTCCTTCATGCCATCTCTGAACTCTCTTGACCGACGGTCTGCATTGTACATCCATTGCCGATTCATCTACACAAATAAAAATAATAACAACATCTATCACAATATTCTATTAAAGCTAACTATGACTAATAGTTTTGTATTTTTTAATCATTCTGTGTTCTTTGAACTAAAGCCAACTAATTATTTCTAATCCTCCTGCATTTTTTAAAATAAAACTAACTAATTGTTACATTTTCATACAAATCTTTTCTCTTCCACACCTTTGTACCATTTCATCGTTTCACATTTATTGAATTTCATTTCATACACCAAACAATATATATCACCTTAATTAAGAACAAAAATATAAGCCAACAAAACATAATTTCTCAACATCCAATGCACAAAAAACATCAATATCTAGGTGAGAAGGATGTCAGCAACATATTACTCACCTTAGAACAATTAATTCGGATCTAATAGCCTCAATTCAAAATTTTGGCAGCACCTCGCCATGAACAGCTAGCTCTCGGCCCACCACTGTGATGTCCTGTGCGACCTCGGGGAGGAAGACAGGGTTTAAATGCGCTGGGCGGGAGGGGGTTTCTACAAGCGGTTCTACACACAAACCGCTTCTGGCGCCCCACTAGACCTCTACAAGCGGTTCCAAAGACGAACCGCTTCTAGAGAGGAGGCTCCAGAAGGGGTTCGTGTGAAGAACCGCTTCTAGAGACCCCCTCCTGTCCGTTGCCCATGAACCGCTTGTGGCACGGGACTCCACAAGCGGTGCGCACGTAACCGCTTGTGATAGGCCGATTGTGAAGGCCGGTTCTGTAGTAGTGCATGCATGGGAAAGAAAGAAATAAAAGGGTGACCACATGCATTCGGCTGGAAGATCAGACGTTCCTATAGGCATGCATGCACTAGAAGCAGCTAGTAACTAATGGGAAAGCTTGCATGCGCATGGTGTACGACGTTCCCATGCCTCCACACCATATACACATATACATGCCAAGAAGGCTACGTGGATGAGTCCTCCACGTGATACACTGTGTGCATGCTAACACGTTTAGAATAAAATAGCAGAAATGTTCCAGGAATTCTGAAAAATTCTTCTAAAATACTAGGAACTGAGTGGAGCTTAACAAAGTTGGTTTCGCGATTTTTCGATGTGTAGATTTTCCGCAAAAATTCTTTTAGTAAAATTAGACACCTGTACAAACTTTTGTAAAATCAACGACTTACGTTATATAACACATTTTTTGAAAATATTTGAAGCGAACACTCTCGTCTACCAATTATCTTAGTTATCAACAAAATTTTAAATTTTATGCATATGCGAAAAGGTAGGATCTTTATTTAACGTGATTATTAGGCTTGAATCCGAATTAACCGCGAGGACTTTAAATAATTTCTGAAAAATTCAAATAAACCCAGAAACACACTAAAAGTATTAAAAGAAATTTTTGGGACGTTACATGAATATCTAGCAGTACTAAGACTAGTGCAGTAGTTAAGCAAACCTTCAGCAATTGGAATCCCGCTTCACACTCTGCTGACCACGAAAACTTCTTCTCCTTCTTAAAAAGTTCGGTTAGTGGTTTTGCAATCTTGGAAAAGTTCTCCACGAACCGACGGTAGTAACCCGCAAGTCCGAGAAAACTCTGAACTTCTGTGATGGTCCTGGGCTGTCCCCAATTAAGTACTGATTGCACTTTGCTTGGGTCATGTCGGCGTACTAGCCAACAGGCACCTCCGGATCGGGTGCTTATGAGGTTCGTACGGGGGGCTTTCGGGGCAATCGCCGGAGAAAGGAAGAAGACCGGAGTACCGGGGAAGCTGGGAAGAATGGGGACGCTGAAATTTTACCCAGGTTCGGGCCCTCCGAAGAGTAACAGCCCTAGTCCTGCTTTTTTTGCTATTGCTTGAACTGGAACCCTAACTCGAGAGAATGGAACCTATCGTCAGTGGATCGAACCCCCTCTCCCATGCACCCCGGCTCCCTTTTATACATGGGCTGGCGGGGGCCATGGGAGGCTTACACCGCAAGCCATCCTCGTTACACTGCCATGGGCAGATTAAATGCGCCCGTCACTGTACTTACACCTCATTTAATGCCTACCGCAGCCATCACACCCCTTCCTTGGGCCCCACGCCCACCAACGCCGCTTGTTCCATCAGGGGGTGAAGTGCTACCGTGACGTCACCCGTAATTATTACGCGCCTGGGGAAGGCGCGCCGCCATACTGTAGCTTCCACGCTTTGCCTTTAATGCGCACGATTTGCATTAAATGTCCTTGATCCTGGTACTGCAGCCTCGGGAGTGGTTCACCAGGGGAGTGGCCTGTATGCCACCTATCCACTGGGCGACCACCTTCTTGGGCACCCAGTGGCGCGGCCTGGCCGCCATGTGTCCGCTGGGCGACCACCTTGCTGGGCGCCCAGTGGCCTGGCTTGATCGCCACGTGTCCACTGGGCGACGACCACCTTCCTGGGAGCCCAGTGGCGTGGCCTGGTCGCCACGTGTCCACTGGGCGACCACCCTGCTGGGCGACCACCTTGGGGCCCTACCACTTGCCGTGGCGGTGGGCCCGGACACGCCCTGCCCGCTCGTCGACCGTGTTTAGTGCGGGGGAGTGGGTACCCTGGTGTAGAATACGCCGACAGTAGCCCCCGGGCCCACCCAGGAGCGCTTTTTGGTCTTCTTCCCTCTCCTCTTTTAACTGCCCTTCAGAGAACCGCTCAGTCTCCTAGGTGGGGCCCCTTAAATGCCCACGCGCCCCGCAGCTTTAAAAGGATCTTCCGGCTTCTCCGGTTCCCAAGGCGATTTGCACAGTTATTCCTGCCTCGTAATCGTCGCACGACCCTTGGGATGCGCCCCCTTTATGGGGCTCTTGAACTTCCTTTTTGCGAACCGCCACGTCTTTTCGGGTTTCCCGCCAAGCCTTCCGTCGCAACCTTATAAAAGGCTGGCTGAGAGGGGGAGCGGTTCTTTCTCTTTCCAACTCCCTTCGCTCTGCCCTTCTTCGGCACCTTAGAGCCCCTTGCTTCTTCTTCCCCGACGCGCTTTGGCATTCTTTCGCGCTCGATGGCTCCTCCGACTCCTTCTGCCCCGGTTCTCCCTCCTTCGTCCGTCGTGGAGGAGGGCGCCGCCAGGCTTTCCAGGCATATAACCGCGGGTACCCTGAGACCCGCTGCCGGCCCGGGGAAGTGGTTTTCTTAGGGTGGCAGCTTGTAGCCGGCCTGCTGCCACCGGTCTCTGATTTTTATCTCTCTGTCCTCAACTTCTATGCCATTCACCACATCCATCTTCCTCCCAACTCCGTCATCCTTCTTTCGGCCTTCGCCCACTTCTGTGAAATGTTCGTAGGAGTGTTACCCAATCTTCTCCTTTTTTTCTTCTTTTACACCCTTCGCGCCGCGGCGGCAATCCTTCTGTCGCCGGGAGCTGCCACCTGCGGCTCCGCGACGGGGTCGAGTCACGCTACATCCCACTGGATTGCCGGTCCAACTGGAGATCGTGGCGCGACGAGTGGATATATGTCGAGGACGATAGCGGCATTGAAGTGCTGGAGCTTCCAACCGGGCTAGCGGTCAGCAACCCCAACTGGGGGGCTCTTGTCAGTGAGACGCCCGAGCTACAGGCAATGCTAGCCCGCATCGACCAGTTGCGGACGGCGGGCCTGACGAGGGTCATGGTTATCCGGGACTTCATCTCCCGGAGGCTTAGCCCACTGCGTCGCCGCGTCCGTCCGGCCTGGCAGTATATGGGCCAGGATGATGGGACCCGGAACATCACCGGAGGTAAACCGCTACACTTTTGATCGCCCCCCTTTCTCTCCTTTTGGCCAGCTCTGGTTCTGACGGCATTTTTTGGTTAGCCGCCGGGAACTTGTCTCCCGCCGCGGTTGACAGGTGGATGGGGCAGCTGGGCGAGCCAAGCTCCGTCCCGCCGTTCCCGGCGGGCGCGCTCCCACTCTGCCGATTAGGGCCCGGGGAGCATGCGGCGATAGTCTGCGCCATGCCGACGATGGACGCCATGGGTACGCCCGTTACGACACGCCAGGCGCCCCTGATAATCCGGGACCCTCCTCCTGCTGGCAGCCAGGGGGGGCGACCAAGGGAGGCGCCGGCGCCCAGCCGATGACGATGCTGCCGGCGGGCCATCCCAAAGACCCCGCCTCCTGGGCTCAGCCGGGGCGGGGTCCTCCACAGCGGCCGTGGGAACCTCTTCCGCTGCTGCGGTGGGCTCCTCAATGGTGGCGGGGGGTTCGACGGCCGGCGCGACCTCGTCGTCCCTCGCCCCTGTTGGTGTGGTGACGATGGACCCTCCAGCGCCGACTCTCTTTCCGCCACCGCCACCGCCACCGCCGCCCGGCTCAACGACGACGCTTACGGTCGCCGCCGCCCGTGCCGCCTCGCCGCTGCCGCCCGGCGGCGTTTCTTCCCCCTCCACCGCCGGCACCGGTCCTTAGGCCGCCAGGACCGGCACCGCCAGCACCGCGCGGGGGGCTGGTCCTTGCCCTGAGTGTGCCGCGCTTCCAGAGGCCACCACCTAGGTATTTATTAAAAAATGCACACGTAAAATAAAGGTTAAGTCCCTTCGCACCGTGCCTTACTATTGTTCCCTCACTTTCTCAGGGTGCCTACTCCAAGTATCCTCGCCGCCCAGGTCGGAGAAGATCAGGGCGCCGCGCCTGCAGGGGCCATGCCGCCCGGGGCAGCCGAGCCCCAGGACGAGCAGATGGAGGGGGTCGATCCCCAAGCGGTCGCTACCGGCGTCGTTCAGGGCCCAGGCCCGCTGGACCCCTTGCCCACCCCGGACCCCCCACCGCCTCCATTCCTTCGGCAGACGCGGATGCTCTGCTGGCGGCTCTTGGCGAGCTCTACTCCAGCACGAGCAGCCGTCTGGCGACGAGCAAGGAGCGGCTAGCAGAGGCGGGAGCCCAAATCAACTGCCTCCGTAAGGAGGTGGAGGAGTTGTGCGAGCGGGAGGTGGGGCTGGAGCTGCAGTTGCGGCGGGAGCGAGAGCAGCGGGAGTAGAGCGCCCGCCGCATCGAGGAGCTCTCCGCGGAGCTGGACGCGGAGAAGGACGATCGGCTTCGGTCGGAGGAGGACACCCTGAGGATGCTGCGCCACGCCTTCGACCGAACAGTGGCCAGCCTTACCCCATCGGGATCGGGCGCCGGCCCGCGTGGGAGGAAAACCGCGACACTACGCATTCTCGCCTTAGCCGGCTGCGGACTTCCTCACGCACCTACCGCCGCCACGATCGCCCGGTCCGCCAGAAGGGCGTCTTTGTTGCGCGGCCACGCGCGAAATGCGTCTTGGCTTGCTGCGCCCGATCGTGGCGCTAACCCGATCCTGTGGCCACAGTCTAGGGGATTGAAGGCGACCGGGCACAAGCGGAGGAGCAGGTCCACGATGCCTCCGAGCAAGTTGCCGCACAGCTGGAGATGGAGAATCCCCAGCTGGAGGCAGCAGCGGAAGACGTGGCGCTGAGGCTGGACCTTGGTCCAGTTGAAGAAGACGTGGCGGCCGCAGAAGCGGCAGCGGAGGATGAGGAGGAGCCTCCACCTCCCCTATTAGCGTAGTTCTTCTTCTTTTTGTTTTCGCCTGTAAAGACCTTAGCTGCTAATCATTTTAAATGAAGCGGAAGCACAGGCTTCCCATTATGTCACTTAGTGTCCGCTTTCACTCCAATTGTAACACCCTACAAATCTAAACTGTCGTACAAGAAAATTTCGACAGCATCTCTCCTAAAATTAGGACAAAACGGAAGCGACAACAAGATTCATAATAACCATTATAAACAGGAATAACATAAAAGCATCAATTCTAGAGATAACAAGTCTAAATCAACCAGAAAACAAACATAGACGTAAAACAGCTCCAAAGAGGACATCAACAGGTCTATGATTAATAAAATTTCAGCAAGCTAATGAATTATTAAATGCACTAGTCCATGTGATTCGTGATGACCCCGGAGGGTTGAATGTGCTACTAAGCCCACCCTTCAAGCTTACGACTCGCGAGAACTACCTGAAAACAACAAAATAACAAGGGGTGAGATTGGGTAATCTCAGCAAGCGGAACAACTTCTAACAAATAACACAGCCACAGTAAAACTAGCATACCAAATTCCTCATATACAATACCACATCAAAGAGTCCACATTCCTCATATACAATACCACAACAAAGAGTCCACATTCCTCAATAAAATGCATATGATTGTGCACATGCTTATGCCATGATCCTCCTCACCGTGCCCTTTCTCAGGAACACACGGTGTTGTCACTCTGATCGCGCCTTGGCGTCGACAAACTTCCAATGCATGATTATGCAGTTAATGCTTCATGCATAAATACATTCATAACTTCCCACTCTGAATTCACATGCTTGCATACCATCAAATAACATGGATAGAATGCGAACATCATTGAGATAGAATATCTCCACAATTCATCTTGCAAACAACATCTTTCTTCATTCTTACTCATGATTCAAAAGCCAAACAACCACATCACAATGCAGGATAGGATATTGTAATCTCATAAACAAGTAGTTAAACCATGTAGGTGTGCTGCAATTAAGGTTTATATTGAAGACGAAACAAATAGCGAGTTATAGTTTAGCAAGACCGCTACTTCCACTTGCCTTTACCAACGTGGATGACGAACCTAGTTGCGTCCAGAAGGGGCACCACCTGTACAAGTATTATTTCAGTACATAGCGACATCACAAATGATCACACAACTCGAACACACGCTTCCTAATCCCCGCTCCCTTCTTAAGCGCCAAAAACCCCAATCTGCCCGGGTCAAACAGCAGCACCCTCTCTTCACAATTTCGTATCTTTTTTTATACAGATCATAAAAATACAAAAATTACAGTAGCTAGATATTGACGAGATCTACAACTTTCATGAAGATCACAAATTTCAATTCCACTGTTAAATATGCCTAAACAAACGTCCAACACAGTGGACAAAATCTGTTTCCAGATTCTGTCCGTCATCTTGCAACAGCGATAACTCTCAGACCCACGCCCCAAAAATTCTGAAAAAATTACAGAAGCTAGATCTTGACGTTATCTACCACTTTCTAGTTATAGGTTTTTGCATAAAAAATCGTCTATGCCACGTAAAACGCGAAACAATCTGCTCTGCACAATCTCCCCTTCCAAAAACAGCACCACGTGAACATCTTCCCTTCTCCCCATCAAGATCCATCTAAATCACTCACCACCAGATCTAATACACTCCTAATCCATAGGTAGAACAGGGGTAAAAGATTGGGAATTTTACCTTGAGTTCTCCCTTGAGATCCCACGAAGAACACGCGACGATCCCCGAACGGAAATCTGATCGAACTCCTCGCCTCCACGGATCCCCTTCTCGCTCTCTCCTCCTTCGCGTTTTCGTGGTGGATCTTGAGCCACCATGCAAGGGAGGAAGAACAGGGGTGGCGGCTGCTAGGGGAATGGGGAGGCGCCCTAGGGTTGGGGGTGGCACCCTTTTATATGGTGGGCCGGCCCACTAGGGGAAAAGAGAGAGGTGGGGAGGATTCGCAGCCAGGCCCAGGTTTTCCTCGGCCCACTGTTTCTAGCCCGACAACTCCAAATTTAATATTAATACGCTGGATAAACTTCAATTATTTCATCCCCCGACAAATCCTTCATTCCTCTCCCGAAACAAAACCAGGAAAAGGAACCCTAGAATCGCTCTGACGCTCTAAGGCATCACATTCTCCCCTCCTTAAAAGGATTCGTCCCCGAATCTACTCCTCTTTGCTACGGAACCTTAAAAAAAAGGAAGGCAAAATGGTAATCAACACTTTACCTTCAGCATCCTCAAAGAGTGTAGGATACTTCTTCCGCAGAAACAATAACAACCGAACACAATCACTACGGTTGACACAAACTCGCTCGAACCCAGCGAC
This sequence comes from Rhipidocladum racemiflorum, assembly GCA_036346355.1. NCBI lineage: Eukaryota > Viridiplantae > Streptophyta > Magnoliopsida > Poales > Poaceae > Rhipidocladum > Rhipidocladum racemiflorum. The sequence continues at coordinate 37,424,667 of CM070591.1, forward strand.
AAAAGTTCCAAAAAATTAATGTAATTACCTGCAACTTCCAAGTTGTCCACTACTAAATTAAGCAACCCCACCGAGGAACACATCAATGAAAACAATTCTCCAAAAAAGGTTTGAATTGAGTCATACACAACCTTCCTTTACTCTTCACTTTTAAACTACTTACGATCAGCGACCCACACTAGTTTTCCCTTGTAAGAAGGTTTCGCTTTCACATTCTTCCACCCAAGGACCAGGGCAAGGAGTACAATCCTTGAATATACTCAACCATAACATAAACATTCATTTTCTTACCCCCAAGCTTGAACGTAAAAGAAATCTTAATTCTCACTAACACAACGAACGACAATCACCACCTTTAAACCAAAGGGCTGAAATTCACATACACGGGAACTCAACTTGGAAGAGGAACTCCATAGAACCAAAACCACCAAAAAAAAAAAAAAAATTTCTTCGGGGAGAAGCTCTATTCAAAAGAGAAACATCGCGAAAGTCTTCTGCAAATGCATTTCACTTTTACTAAAACAAATCATCTCACTTTTATCCAAGGCCAAGCAATTCAGAAAAAAGAAACCGATCAAGGAATTAAATGCTTCCACACAACCACCATCTCTTTTTCCTTAAAAGGAACCAAACTCACTTCCCAACAGAAAAAATGTTTTAACCACAAATATCATTCATGTCACAACCAGAAGAATCGTCTCTTAAACGAAAACTGTCAAACACCTCACACCGCAACACAACTCTAGCCCAAAATAGAAATACAAATATTTCCAGATCATGAAGTTCCAAAACTTACATTGGATTAGCTACTTCTTTTAATCAACAATGCAACCGATAACTCGACCTTGAAAACTACGGACACAGTCAAAGCATACATCCTTGAGCATAAATTTCGCATTCATAACTTAAGCTAGTTTTCTTATAAAAGACGAATGAATGACGATATTTAATAGAATAACATTCCAAAATCTCCACAAATTACTTCAAGGTTAATCATTCTTTTATCCTTGTTTTAAGCCTCGAAATTAACCCACATTTGGCAGAATCATTCTAAGTTTAGGGAAACTCTGAAACACAGCACAAACAATACTTTGACCGAAAGTATTCAACCCAAATATCAAACAAACAAACCAATCCATATGAATTTTTAAACATAAGTTCAGCATAACTCCCGCCATCTATAGCATTCCACTACCCTTACCATTTAGATTTCAATATTCCCTATTTACTCATTGAGAAGGCCCATCAGGATTTAACAACAACTACACAACAAATTCTTACTCTTATTACCTTATCCACAATTATAAATAAAGTTCACGGTGCTTATCAAAAACACATCCAACCAACACTACCTCATCAAGATCCCCACGGAGCAGCCTAACCTATAACATCATATTCTAAATTTGAAAGGCAGTGCTTCAACAAGTCTTTCAGCATGATGAACCTATAAATTCCATACCACATAATGCGTCAACATCTCGACAATGGAAATTTATTCACCTAAAAGATGACTCAACAAGTAAATATTATCTCAACAAGGCACCAATCATAAATAGAAGTTTAAAACATACATTTATTAAGGACAAAATCACGCGTCATGCTAACTATCCTGGTTCACTCCATCACAACATGTTACAATTTCCACCATTTTAACAAAGGTTTTCAACAATTAATCTAATCAGTTACCACCACTACTAAGTCATCAATATCAATAATTGGCATAATTGTAAAACAACAACATTGCTTTTAGTTACCCTATCCATAGGCTATGACAAACTGTCACTACACAACATACTCCAACTATGTAAAATAGATTGAATAATTTAAGCCATCCAAAGCTCTTATAACAACAACGCTAAATTAAATTTTAATTTTTTTTTTAATTTTTTTTTTTAGCTACCCTATACACGGGTTATAGCAAAATTGCCACTCCAAGACATACTCCAGCCTTTTTTTTAAAGTGAACTGAATAGGTGAAATCATCACAAAGCTCTTACGGCAATGGCAAAAACTTATGTCTTCCCAATTGATATCGATACTAGCATTATTGGAACACAACTGCATACTTCCGAATCTACTAATAGTTTGCAACGTCATAAATATCAACTCTAATCAATTTCCAAGTTAAAGTCACTAGCCAACACGATTAAATTAGAACATCTTTAAACAACCAGCATGGTTTCTTTAACAATATCGGTAGTCCACCATTACAATTAAATTGTTCTACCGACCTTATATTAAAATGTCTCTAAATAACCCACCAATTTTCTATTACCTTCACAGTAGTTTACATCATCTTAATGTTCTAACTACGCATCAAGATTTAAAGCTTTAAACATTGTCCATGGTCAAGGGCACATTAAAATAATGCAATAAATCCTAAGCATGCACATTAACACATTCAATCATTATCGCTATAGAGCAATCTACAATACTAGAAGTTTATTTAATCTCAAGCTAAAGATAACAATTACATTTTAATTGATTCAACTCACAAATTAACTTAGAAGTACATCATTCCATAAACCACATTGTTACATACTACGTAACACAGACATAAAATTTCTAAACACCGTCATGGGTCACCTACCCTTGACGAACAGGAGGCAATCCCAAACATTCAAAAAAACAAACACAGTTCTAGATCAAGAACAAACACCGATAAAAAATTCTTCTTTTCAGGCAAGGAAGAAAAGCAAAATCCAAACATAAATGCAAGAGAGCTCGACCCTCAAATGTCCAATCATAGTAGCCAAAACTCTTCAAGAAATCCAAAACCTACACTTTCCACAAAGGAAGACAGATGCAAAAGGGAAGACCAAATGTCCAACTAAATTTTTCCGATAAAGATTCAAACTTAGCTCCATCCAGCTTGATCTGCAACAGGAGAAACTCCAACCCCCTTCTTTTAAAAAAAAATCGGGGAAACAACAACCACAGAAATTTCCTCCCAACGACAGTCCATAACAATAAATCAGGTGCCAAAGCAAAATTGTGACCAAAAGACGCGCAACGTAGAACTCTTTTTCTGTGTCTTCACTCAAAGGAGACAAAACCACAAACCGCCAAAAGGACAATCAGCGAGTGCTCAAAACTAAGCATTTTCCTCGGTTTCGAACCAACCACATACCCAGAAAACCAACCAAAACCGACCGTCAGCACGGTAAAGAACATCCGAAGGAATCCATCACCAACCTCTTCTATTTGACTCCAGTCACTACCCGATCTACGACAGACACGGATAAGTACTCTTTCCCTACAGGGGTTTAATAGTTCTTCGGTGGTGACTCTACCCGGCGACACCGTCAAACCACAGCCTCACTACAAACAAAAGGTGACCGAAACCCTTCAGCACCACAACCTCCCTTATCACGATAACAAGAACAACTCAATCAATCATCTCAAAATCATAGTAACATACATTGTCAAACGTAGCATTCAACAACAAAGCTTAAATTCAACCTTTAAGCATGAGGCAACGATACCCATACCCTTTCCTACTGTGCATCCATGTGTGTCAAATTTTAAATTAGTTATTCCACTAACACAAATTTTAATGTTGCTATCCTATGGCAAATTTTTTTTTTAAGTATAACCTAAGCCATGTTTCTAAGTTATCCCAAATCACATTTTAGTTGAACCTATGGTATTTCACTAAGTTCATACACCACGGACCTGAAGCCCGCTCTGATACCAACTGTAACACCCTACAAATCTAAACTGTCGTACAAGAAAATTTCGACAGCATCTCTCCTAAAATTAGGACAAAACGGAAGCGACAACAAGATTCATAATAACCATTATAAACAGGAATAACATAAAAGCATCAATTCTAGAGATAACAAGTCTAAATCAACCAGAAAACAAACATAGACGTAAAACAGCTCCAAAGAGGACATCAACAGGTCTATGATTAATAAAATTTCAGCAAGCTAATGAATTATTAAATGCACTAGTCCATGTGATTCGTGATGACCCCGGAGGGTTGAATGTGCTACTAAGCCCACCCTTCAAGCTTACGACTCGCGAGAACTACCTGAAAACAACAAAATAACAAGGGGTGAGATTGGGTAATCTCAGCAAGCGGAACAACTTCTAACAAATAACACAGCCACAGTAAAACTAGCATACCAAATTCCTCATATACAATACCACATCAAAGAGTCCACATTCCTCATATACAATACCACAACAAAGAGTCCACATTCCTCAGTAAAATGCATATGATTGTGCACATGCTTATGCCATGATCCTCCTCACTGCGTTTCTTCTCAGAACACACGGTGTTGTACTGCACGGTCGCAAGACGCAAGGCGTCGACAAACTTCCAATGCATGATTATGCAGTTAATGCTTCATGCATAAATACATTCATAACTTCCCACTCTGAATTCACATGCTTGCATACCATCAAATAACATGGATAGAATGCGAACATCATTGAGATAGAATATCTCCACAATTCATCTTGCAAACAACATCTTTCTTCATTCTTACTCATGATTCAAAAGCCAAACAACCACATCACAATGCAGGATAGGATATTGTAATCTCATAAACAAGTAGTTAAACCATGTAGGTGTGCTGCAATTAAGGTTTATATTGAAGACGAAACAAATAGCGAGTTATAGTTTAGCAAGACCGCTACTTCCACTTGCCTTTACCAACGTGGATGACGAACCTAGTTGCGTCCAGAAGGGGCACCACCTGTACAAGTATTATTTCAGTACATAGCGACATCACAAATGATCACACAACTCGAACACACGCTTCCTAATCCCCGCTCCCTTCTTAAGCGCCAAAAACCCCAATCTGCCCGGGTCAAACAGCAGCACCCTCTCTTCACAATTTCGTATCTTTTTTTATACAGATCATAAAAATACAAAAAAATTACAGTAGCTAGATATTGACGAGATCTACAACTTTCATGAAGATCACAAATTTCAATTCCACTGTTAAATATGCCTAAACAAACGTCCAACACAGTGGACAAAATCTGTTTCCAGATTCTGTCCGTCATCTTGCAACAGCGATAACTCTCAGACCCACGCCCCAAAAATTCTGAAAAAATTACAGAAGCTAGATCTTGACGTTATCTACCACTTTCTAGTTATAGGTTTTTGCATAAAAAATCGTCTATGCCACGTAAAACGCGAAACAATCTGCTCTGCACAATCTCCCCTTCCAAAAACAGCACCACGTGAACATCTACCCTTCTCCCCCATCAAGATCCATCTAAATCACTCACCACCAGATCTAATACACTCCTAATCCATAGGTAGAACAGGGGTAAAAGATTGGGAATTTTACCTTGAGTTCTCCCTTGAGATCCCACGAAGAACACGCGACGATCCCCGAAACGGAAATCTGATCGAACTCCTCGCCTCCACGGATCCCCTTCTCGCTCTCTCTCCTTCGCGTTTTCGTGGTGGATCTTGAGCCACCATGCAAGGGAGGAAGAACAGGGGGTGGCGGCTGCTAGGGGGAATGGGGGAGGCGCCCTAGGGTTGGGGGGTGGCACCCCTTTTATATGGTGGGCCGGCCCACTAGGGGAAAAGAGAGAGAGGTGGGGAGGGGATTCGCAGCCCAGGCCCAGGTTTTCCTCGGCCCACTGTTTCTAGCCCGACAACTCCAAATTTAATATTAATACGCTGGATAAACTTCAATTATTTCATCCCCCGACAAATCCTTCATTCCTCTCCCGAAACAAAACCAGGAAAAGGAACCCTAGAATCGCTCTGACGCTCTAAGGCATCACACCAATCCTACTGGCTCCGCACGAACAAACGCATGACCGCTTAAAAACTTAAGGCCTTGCGCCAGGGAGTCACTTCCTTCGAACCCCTTGACTTAGCAAAATTTTGGCTCCCAGGTAGCCCCTAGGGAACAAACACTTAGTGAGTCATGACAGGGCCTTAGGTTTTCGGCAATGGTGTTCAAGTCACCGACCCCCACGGGGACACTAGGAGTGTCATGACCGTGCTGGGGATCGTGCTGAACTAGCCGTCCGATCGCCCACCCCTGCACGCCGCTCTCACTTAGCGATTCCGCCTTTGCTACTGGGTTTTTGCAAGGCCACAGGGTACCAAGGGGGAGTGCCCCGGCACTGCCCAACAGTGGGCAAGAGACCGAAAAGAGAGTAGGGAGAACAATTACTGTGATGCCTTAGAGCGTCAGAGCGATTCTAGGGTTCCTTTTCCTGGTTTTGTTTCGGGAGAGGAATGAAGGATTTGTCGGGGGATGAAATAATTGAAGTTTATCCGGCATTTTAATATTAAATTTGGAGTTGTCGGGCTAGAAACAGTGGGCCGAGGAAAACCTGGGCCTGGGCTGCGAATCCCCTCCCCACCTCTCTCTCTTTTCCCCTAGTGGGCCGGCCCACCATATAAAAGGGGTGTCACCCCCCCAAAAGCCCTAGGGCGCCCCCCTTCCTCCCCTAGCAGCTACACCACCCCTCTTCTTCCTCCCCTTGCGTGGTGGCTCAAGATCCACCGCGAAACGCGAAGGAGCAAGCGAGAAGAGGATCCGTGGAGGCGTGGAGGACGAGCAGATTTCCGTTTCGGGAATCGTCGCACGTTTTTCGTGGGTTCTCAAGGGAGAAATCAAGGTAAAATTCCCAATCTTTTACCCCTGTTCTACCTAGGGATTAGGAGTGTATTAGATCTGGTGGTGAGTGATTTAGATGGATCTTGATGGGGGAGAAGGGTAGATGTTCACGTGGTGCTGTTTTTGGAAGGGGAGATTGTGCAGTGCGGATTGTTTCGCGTTTTGCGTGGCATAGAAGATTTTGCCTGCAAAAACCTATAACTAGAAAGTTGTAGATAACGTCGAGATCTAGCTTCTGTAATTTTTTCAGAATTTTTGGGGCGTCTGTCAGAGAGTTATCTCTGTTTCAAGATGACGGACAGAGTCTGGAAACAGATTTTGTCCACTATGTTGGATGTTTGTTTAGGCATATTTAACAGTGGAATTGAAATTTGTGATCTTCATGAAAGTTGTAGATCTCGTCAATATCTAGCTACTGTAATTTTGTTGTATTTTTATGATCTGTATAAAAAAAGATACGAAATTGTGAAGAGAGGGTGCTGCTGTTTGACCCGGACAGATTGGGGTTTTTGGCGCTTAAGAAGGGAACGGGGATTAGGAAGCGTGTGTTCGAGTTATGTGATCATTTGTGATGTCGCTATGTAATGAAATAATACTTGTACAGGTGGCGCCCCTTCTGGACGCATCTAGGTTCGTCATCCACGTTGGTAAAGGCAAGTGGAAGTAGCGGTCTTGCTAAACTATAACTCGCTATTTGTTTCGTCTTCAATATAAACCTTAATTGCAGCACACCTACATGGTTTAACTACTTGTTTATGAGATTACAATATCCTATCCTGCATTGTGATGTGGTTGTTTGGCTTTTGAATCATGAGTAAGAATGAAGAAAGATGTTGTTTGCAAGATGAATTGTGGAGATATTCTATCTCAATGATGTTCGCATTCTATCCATGTTATTTGATGGTATGCAAGCATGTGAATTCAGAGTGGGAAGTTATGAATGTATTTATGCATGAAGCATTAACTGCATAATCATGCATTGGAAGTTTGTCGACGCCACAGGCGCGATCAGATGGTACAACACCGTGTGTTCCTGAGAAAGGGCACGGTGAGGAGGAGCATGGCATAAGCATGTGCACAATCATATGCATTTTACTAAGGTTGTGTGGACTCTATAATGTGGTATTGGACATGAGGAATTTGGTATGCTAGTTTTACTGTGGCTGTGTTATTCGTTAGAAGTTGTTCCGCTTGCTGAGATTACCCAATCTCACCCCTTGTTATTTTGTTGTTTTCAGTAGTTCTCGCGAGTCGTAGCTTGAAGGTTGGGCTTAGTAGCACAATCAACCCTCCGGGTCATCACGAATCACATGGACTAGTGCATTTAATAATTCATTAGCTTGCTGAAATTTTATTAATCATAGACCTGTTGATGTCCTCTTTGGAGCTGTTTTACGTTTATGTTTGTTTTCTAGTTGATTTAGACTTGTTATCTCTAGTATTGATGCTTTTATGTTATTCCTGTTTATAATGGTTTTTATGAATCTTGTTGTCGCCTGCTTTGTCCTAATTTTAGGAGAGATGTTGTCGAAATTTTCTTGTACGATGCTTTAGAATTGTATGGTGTTATAGTTGTTATCAGAGCGGTCAGAAGGTCCTTGGAATGTCTATTTTTAGTGTCATACTATAGGATACAACTAAAATGTGATGTGGAATAACTTAGAAACATGGCTTAGGTTTTAACTAAAATTTTGTCATAGGATAGCAACATTAAAACTTGTGTAAGTGGAATCACTAATTTAAAATTTGACACACATGGATGCACAGTAGGAAAGGGTATGGGTATCGTTCCCTTATGCTTAAAGGTTGAATTTAAGCTTTGTTGTTGAATGCTACTTTTGATGATGTATAATGATATATTTATGATAGATTTGATTGAGTTGCTTCATTTGTGATAAAGTGTGGTTGTGGTGCCGAAGGGTTTCGGTCACCTTTTGTTTGTAGTGAGGCTGTGGTTTGACGGTGTGGCCGGGTAGAGTCACCACCGAAGAACTATTAAACCCATGTAGGGAAAGAGTACTTATCCGAGTCTATCGTAGATCGGGTAGTGACTGGAGTCAAATAGAAGAGGTTGGTGATGGATTCCTTCGGATGTTCTTTACCGTGCTGACGGTCGGTTTTGGTTTGTTTTCTGGGTATGTGGTTGGTTCGAAACCGAGGAAAATGCTTAGTTTTGAGCACTCGCTGATTTGTTCTTTTGGCGGTTTGTGGTTTTGTCTCCTTTGAGTGAAGACACAGAAGAAGAGTTCTACGTTGCGCGTCTTTTGGTCACAATTTTGCTTTGGCACCTGATTTATTGTGATGGACTGTCGTTGGGAGGAAATTTACGTGGGTTGTTGTTTCCGATTTTTTTTTAAAAAGAAGGGGGTTGGAGTTTCTCCTGTTGCAGATCAAGCTGGATGGAGCTAAGTTTGAATCTTTATCGGAAAATTTTAGTTGGACATTTGGTCTTCCCTTTTGCATCCGTCTTCCTTTGTGGAAAGTGTAGATTTTGGATTTCTTGAAGAGTTTTGGCTACTATGATTGGACATTTGAGGGTCGAGCTCTCTTGCATTTATGTTTGGATTTTGCTTTTCTCACTTGCCTGAAAAGAAGAAATTTTTATCGGTGTTTGTTCTTGATCTAGAACTGTGTTTGTTTATTTTAATTTTTGTGATTGCCTCCTCGCTTGTCAAGGTAAGGTGACCCATGACGGTGTTTAGAAATTTTATGTATGTGTTACGTAGTATGTAACAATGTGGTTTATGGAATGATGTACTTCTAAGTTAATTTGTGAGTTGAATCAATTAAAATGTAATTGTTATCTTTAGCTTGAGATTAAATAAACTTCTAGTATTGTAGATTGCTCTATAGCGATAATGATTGAATGTGTTAATGTGCATGCTTAGGATTTATTGCATTATTTTAATGTGCCCTTGACCATGGACAATGTTTAAAGCTTTAAATCTTGATGCGTAGTTAGAACATTACGATGATGTAAACTACTGTGAAGGTAATAGAAAATTAGTGGGTTATTTAGAGACATTTTAATATAAGGTCGGTAGAACAATTTAATTGTAATGGTGGACTACCGATATTGTTAAAGAAACCATGCTGGTTGTTTAAAGATGTTCTAATTTAATCGTGTTGGCTAGTGACTTTAACTTGGAAATTGATTAGAGTTGATATTTATGACGTTGCAAACTATTAGTAGATTCGGAAGTATGCGCTATGCGTTCCAATAATGCTAGTATCGATATCAATTGGGAAGACATAAGTTTTGCCATTGCCGTAAGAGCTTTGTGATGATTTCACCTATTCAGTTCACTTTAAAAAAAAAGGCTGGAGTATGTCTTGGAGTGGCAATTTTGCTATAACCCGTGTATAGGGTAGCTAAAAAAAATTTAAATTTAATTTAGCGTTGTTGTTATAAGAGCTTTGGATGGCTTAAATTATTCAATCTATTTTACATAGTTGGAGTATGTTGTGTAGTGACAGTTTGTCATAGCCTATGGATAGGGTAACTAAAAGCAATGTTATTGTTTTACAATTATGCCAATTATTGATATTGATGACTTAGTAGTGGTGGTAAATCGATTAGATTAATTGTTGAAAACCTTTGTTAAAATGGTGGAAATTGTAACATGTTGTGATGGAGTGAACCAGGATAGTTAGCATGACGCGTGATTTTGTCCTTAATAAATGTATGTTTTAAACTTCTATTTACGATTGGTGCCTTGTTGAGATAATATTTACTTGTTGAGTCATCTTTTAGGTGAATAAATTTCCATTGTCGAGATGTTGACGCTGTATGTGGTATGGAATTTATAGGTTCATCATCTTTGAAAGACTTGTTGAAGCAATCGCTTTCAAATTTAGAATATGATGATATAGGTTAGGCTGCTCCGTGGGGATCTTGATGAGGTAGTGTTGGTTGGATGTGTTTTTGATAAGCACTGTGAACTTTATTTATAATTGTGGAAAAGGTAATAAGAGTAAGAATTTGTTGTGTAGTTGTTGTTAAATCCTGATGGGCCTTCTCAATGAGTAAATAGGGAATATTGAAATCTAAATGGTAAGGGTAGTGGAATGCTATAGATGGCGGGAGTTATGCTGAACTTATGTTTAAAAATTCATATGGATTGGTTTGTTTGTTTGATATTTGGGTTTAATACTTTCGGTCAAAGTATTCTTTGTGCTGTGTTTCAGTTTCCTAAACTTAGAATGATTCTCGCCAAATGTGGGTTAATTTCGAGGCTTAAAACAAGGATAAAAGAATGATTAACCTTGAAGTAATTTGTGGAGATTTTGGAATGTTATTCTATTAAATATCGTCATTCATTCATCTTTGATAAGAAAACTAGCTTAAGTTATGAATGCGACATTTATGCTCAAGGATGTATGCTTTGACTGTGTCCGTAGTTTTCAAGGTCGAGTTATCGGTTGCATTGTTGATCAAAAGAAGTAGCTAATCCAATGTAAGATTTGGAACTTCATGATCCGGAAATATTTGTATTTCTATTTTGGGCTAGAGTTGTGTTGTGGTGTGAGGTGTTTGGCGATTTTGTTTAAGAGACGATTCTTCCGGTTGTGACATGAATGATATTCGTGGTTGAAACAATTTTTCTGTTGGGAAGTGAGTTTGGTTCCTTTTAAGGAAAAAGAGATGGTGGTTGTGTGGAAGCATTTAATTCCTTGATCGGTTTTTTTTTCGAATGGCTTGGCCTTGGATAAAAGTGAGATGATTTGTTTTGGTAAAAGTGAAATGCATTTGCAGAAGATTTTCATGGTGTTTCTCTTTTGAATAGAGCTTCTCCGAAGAAAATTTTTTGGTGGTTTTGGTTCTATGGAGTTCCTCTTCCAAGTTGAGTTCCTGTATGTGAATTTCAGCCCTTTGGTTTAAAGGTGGTGATTGTCGTTCGTTGTGTTAGTGAGAATTAAGATTTCTTTTACGTTCAAGCTTGGGGGTAAGAAAATGAATGTTTATGTTATGGTTGAGTATATTCAAGGATTGTACTTCTTGCCCTGGTCCTTGGGTGGAAGAATGTGAAGGCGAAACCTTCTTACAAGGGAAAACTAGTGTGGGTCGCTGATCGTAAGTAGTTTAAAAGTGAAGAGTAAAGGAAGGTTGTGTATGACTCAATTCAAACCTTTTTTGGAGAATTGTTTTCATTGATGTGTTCCTCGGTGGGGTTGCTTAATTTAGTAGTGGACAACTTGGAAGTTGCAGGTAATTACATTAATTTTTTGGAACTTTTGTCGCTGGGTTGGAGCGAGTTTGTGTCAACCGTAGTGATTGTGTTCGGTTGTTATTGTTTCTGCGGATTTACGGACCCTGGATGTAGAGTAGGCTATCTCTGTCATTGGTAAGGGTGGATATTGGTTCTTTTTGTAAAAGATCAATCACTTGTAGGAGATAGGAGTTTGTGTTTGGGTTGATTTAGAGACTTACCTAGAGCGTTGTGTCTCACATGGTTCGCGTCGTCCAGAATGCGACGAACTGTGGTAGAGGAGTTGAGATTGGAATGCGGAGTTTCGCGATCGGGTTGAAGAGAGAAGTGAGAGTTGAGATTCCAGATCGATACCAGATTCACCTAATAGGTGTCCTTTATTTAATAGGGGAATAGTTCGTGTTAGTGTCCAATGAAAGATTTGTGGACCAATTAGTCTGAGCGGGATGCAACTTGGGAACTTGAGGACCAGATGCGGAAGAAGTATCCTACACTCTTTGAGGATGCTGAAGGTAAAGTGTTGATTACCATTTTGCCTTCCTTTTTTAAGGTTCCGTAGCAAAGAGGAGTAGATTCGGGGACGAATCCTTTTAAGGAGGGGAGAATGTGATGCCTTAGAGCGTCAGAGCGATTCTAGGGTTCCTTTTCCTGGTTTTGTTTCGGGAGAGGAATGAAGGATTTATCGGGGGATGAAATAATTGAAGTTTATCCGGCGTTTTAATATTAAATTTGGAGTTATCGGGCTAGAAACAGTGGGCCGAGGAAAACCTGGGCCTGGGCTGCGAATCCCCTCCCCACCTCTCTCTCTTTTCCCCTAGTGGGCCGGCCCACCATATAAAAGGGGTGTCACCCCCCCAAAAGCCCTAGGGCGCCCCCCTTCCTCCCCTAGCAGCCACACCACCCCTCCTCTTCCTCCCCTTGCATGGTGGCTCAAGATCCACCGCGAAACGCGAAGGAGCAAGCGAGAAGAGGATCCGTGGAGGCGTGGAGGACGAGCAGATTTCTGTTTCGGGAATCGTCGCGCGTTTTTCGTGGGTTCTCAAGGGAGAAATCAAGGTAAAATTCCCAATCTTTTGCCCCTGTTCTACCTAGGGATTAGGAGTGTATTAGATCTGGTGGTGAGTGATTTAGATGGATCTTGATGGGGGAGAAGGGTAGATGTTCACGTGGTGCTGTTTTTGGAAGGGGAGATTGTGCAGCGCGGATTGTTTCGCGTTTTACGTGGCATATAAGATTTTGCCTGCAAAAACCTATAACTAGAAAGTTGTAGATAACGTTGAGATCTAGCTTCTGTAATTTTTTCAGAATTTTTGGGGCGTCTGTCAGAGAGTTATCGCTGTTTCAAGATGACGGACAGAGTCTGGAAACAGATTTTGTCCACTATGTTGGACGTTTGTTTAGTCATATTTAACAGTGGAATTGAAATTTGTGATCTTCATGAAAGTTGTAGATCTCGTCAATATCTAGCTACTGTAATTTTTTTGTATTTTTATGATCTGTATAAAAAAAGATACAAAATTGTGAAGAGAGGATGCTGCTGTTTGACCCGGACAGATTGGGGTTTTTGGCGCTTAAGAAGGGAACGGGGATTAGGAAGCGTGTGTTCGAGTTGTGTGATCATTTGTGATGTCGCTATGTACTGAAATAATACTTGTACAGGTGGCGCCCCTTCTGGACGCATCTAGGTTCGTCATCCACGTTGGTAAAGGCAAGTGGAAGTAGCGGTCTTGCTAAACTATAACTCGCTATTTGTTTCGTCTTCAATATAAACCTTAATTGCAGCACACCTACATGGTTTAACTACTTGTTTATGAGATTACAATATCCTATCCTGCATTGTGATGTGGTTGTTTGGCTTTTGAATCATGAGTAAGAATGAAGAAAGATGTTGTTTGCAAGATGAATTGTGGAGATATTCTATCTCAATGATGTTCGCATTCTATCCATGTTATTTGATGGTATGCAAGCATGTGAATTCAGAGTGGGAAGTTATGAATGTATTTATGCATGAAGCATTAACTGCATAATCATGCATTGAAAGTTTGTCGACGCCAGCGTGCGCGACCGTACCGGTACAACACCGTGTGTTCCTGAGAAAGGGCACGGTGAGGAGGAGCATGGCATAAGCATGTGCACAATCATATGCATTTTACTGAGGTTGTGTGGACTCTATAATGTGGTATTGGACATGAGGAATTTGGTATGCTAGTTTTACTGTGGCTGTGTTATTCGTTAGAAGTTGTTCCGCTTGCTGAGATTACCCAATCTCACCCCTTGTTATTTTGTTGTTTTCAGGTAGTTCTCGCGAGTCGTAAGCTTGAAGGGTGGGCTTAGTAGCACAATCAACCCTCCGGGGTCATCACGAATCACATGGACTAGTGCATTTAATAATTCATTAGCTTGCTGGTTGATTTAGACTTGTTATCTGGTTGATTTAGACTTGTTATCTCTAGTATTGATGCTTTTATGTTATTCCTGTTTATAATGGTTATTATGAATCTTGTTGTCGCTTCCGTTTTGTCCTAATTTTAGGAGAGATGCTGTCGAAATTTTCTTGTACGACAGTTTAGATTTGTAGGGTGTTACAATTACTTTGGATAAAGAAAGTGAATATTCAATTTCAAACGTAAGGCCTTCCTCGACCAGCAGTGGAGAGGAAGACACACTCCGGCCGGTCGGGGAACAGAGCCTGGGACTTACAACTGGTCAAGGGTAGAACTTGCGCAGGTTTTCTATGTTCTGGGAGTTCGCTAGCTCTTCGCCGTCCTCAGTGGCTAGCCTGACCGCCCCGGGACGAGAGACTGAGACCACTTTGAAGGGTCCCTCCCATTGGGGAGACAGCTTATGTGACCTAGCATGCAACTGGATTCTTCGCAAGACCAGGTCGCCCACTGCCAGTGTTCTCTCGTTAACCCGGGAGGCGTGGTACCGCCTGAGACTTTGCTGGTACCGCGCGGCGCGCAGAGCCGCCCGGTCCCGCGCTTCTTCCAGGAGGTTGACATCGTCCCGGCGTAGATCCTCCTGGTCTTGTTCCGTGAACGCTGCGACGTGTGGTGACCCCAGTGCCAGCTCCGAAGGGAGGACCGCTTCTGCGCCGTAGACAAGGAAGAAAGGGGTCTCTCCAGTGGCCCGGTTAGGGGTGGTTCGAAGCGACCACAACACTGCCGGGAGCTCTTCAGTCCATCAGGTCCCACGCTTGTGGAGTCGATCAAACGCCCGGGTCTTGAGGCCCTTCAGCACCAGCGCGTTGGCCCACTCAACTTGGCCGTTGCTCCTTGGATGGGCGACCGAGGCAAAATAGACCTTGGTGCCCATCTCTTCGCAAAAGTCCAGGAAGGCTGCGCTGGTGAACTGTGTGCCGTTGTCGGTGATGATGCGGTTGGCGACCCCAAAGCGGGCGAAGATCCCTTGCATAAACTTTATTGCAGCTGCGGCGGTAATGGATCTTACCGCCTCGGCTTCCACCCACTTAGTGAATTTGTCGATGGCGACGAACAGATGGGTGTAGCCCCCTGTGGCCCGCGGGAACGGGCCCAGGATATCCAGCCCCTAGACCGCAAAGGGCCATGAGAGCGGGATAGTTTGCAAGGCCTGGGCTGGTTGGTGGATCTGCTTGGCGTGGAATTGGCACGGTTCACATCTCCTCACCAGCTCGCAAGCATCCTGGAGGGCGGTCGGCCAATAGAACCCTTGATGGAAAGCTTTTCCCGCCATCGTTCGACCGAACACATGGCTCCCACACACGCCTCCATGGATATCCGAGAGCAAACTGCTCCCCTCTTCTTGAGTGATGCACTTCAGAAGAACTCCGTTTCTACCCCGGCGGTACAGGTCCCCGCCCACCAGGGTATAGCACTTGGCCTTTCGTGCTACCTTCTCTGCTGACGCATCATCATCGGGCACACTTGATCCCGCAGGTAGGCCAAGATCGGATCCATCCATGTGCCTTCAGGTCCGTCTGGCGACCACAAGGTGGTCGTCCGGGTACTCCGCCTGGCCGGGCGTTTCCACCGAAACCACTTTCCCTCCAGGAGCGAGGGCTGGAGCGGCATCACCATCGTCCCCACCGAGGACGGGGGCTGCGATGGACGGTCGCGGAAGCCTTTCTTCGAAGACCCCGACCGGAACAGGAGATCTTGTTGAAGCGAGCTGAGCAAGCTCATCCGCCAAGTAGTTGTCGTGCCAGGGGATATGAGTATACCCCAACCCTTCGAAGTGCCGCTACAATTTCCTGACCTCCGCCAGGTACGCTGCCATGACGGGGTCAGGACAGGAGAAGTCCTTTCTTGCTTGATTGACGACCAGCAGAGAGTCGCCTTTCACTTGTAGGCGCCGAACACCGATGGCTGCGGCGGCCCGAAGCACCGCCAGCAAGCCCTCGTACTCGGCGACGTTGTTAGTGGCCTTGAAGTCGAGGGTGACCACGTACTTGAGGAGGTCTCCGGTCGGGGAGACCAGGAGGACCCCAGCCCCCGCGCCTTCGAGCCTGAAGGATCCATCGAAGAAAAGGGTCCAGGGGGAGGGCGCGGGGACCTCATCTGCTTCGAACTCAGTGGGAGTCCACTCGATGACGAAGTCCGCCAGCCTTTGACTTTTTATGGTGGTACGAGGAGCGAACTTTACGCCGAACTCCCCTAGCTCAACGGACCACTTTGCAATGCGGCATTCAGCTTCACGATTGTGGAGAATCTCGCGCAGGGGGTAGGAGGAGACCACCGTGATCTCTCTTCCTTGGAAATAGTGCCGCAGCTTCCTTGATGCCACCAGCACGGCATACACCATCTTTTGAGCCTGAGGATACCTTGTCTTCGCGTCGTGCAGCACCTTGCTGATGTAGTAGACCGGTCGCTGGACACCTTCTTGTTCCGCCACCAGCGCCGCGCTCACTCCAGAGGGACTGGTCGCCACATACAGCAGCAGCGGCTCACCCGGCTCGGGGGCGACCAGCACCGGGGGGAGGAGAGGTACTTCTTCAAGCCTTCGAACGCCTGCTGGGCTTCTGGGGTCCACTCAAATGAGTTGGTCTTCTTTAATAGCTTGAACAAAGGCAGGCTTTTCTCCCCTAGCCGGGCTATGAACCGGCCAAGGGAGGCCAGGCGGCCAGTCAAGCACTGCAGTTGCTTGAGCCGAGTAGGCGGCTACATCCGCTCAATTGCTTCTATCTTCTCTGGGTTGACCTCGATCCCACGGCTGGAGACCAGGAATCCGAGTAACTTCCCGGATGAGACGCCAAACACGCACTTCTCGGGATTCAACATTAGAAAGTATTTTCTGAGGTGCGAGAAGGTCTCTTCCAGGTCCTGGACAAGCTCATCGGCCTTCTTTGTCTTTACTACCAGATCGTCAACATACACTTCAAGGTTCTTCCCAACTTGGGGCTCGAACACAATATGCATGGCCCGCTGGTAAGTGGAGCCAACATTCTTTAGCCCAAAGGGCATGCGGATATAGCAATATACACCGAGGGGAGTCACAAAAGCAGTCTTCTCTTCGTCTTCCCGCGCCATACTGATCTGATGATAACCGGAGTAGGCGTCAAGGAAGCACAGAGCTTCGCACCCCACCGTGGAGTCGACGACGATGTCTATCCGCGGCAGGGGGTACGGGTCCTTGGGGCAGGCCTTGTTGAGGTCGGTGAAGTCGATGCACATTCGCCACTTCCTATTGGACTTCCTTACGAGCACGGGGTTGGCCAGCCACTCCGGGTAGGTGGCCTCCCGCACAATCTTAGCGCACAAAAGTTTCTCCACTTCGTCTCGAATGGCGTCCTGCCGCTCTGGCCCCTGCCGCCGGATCTTCTGTCGAACTGGGTGCGCTCCCGGGAGCGTTGCCAATCGATGCTCGATCACCTCCCTAGGGACCCCGGTCATTTCTGATGGTTCCCAAGCGAACACATCCAGGTTAGACCGGAGGAAGGTGACGAGCGCGCCTTCCTATTTGGCGCTGAGGTCGGTGCCGATCTTCACAACATTGCCGGAGCCATCCTCGCCCACGGGGACCACCTTCGCTTTGCCCGAAGGACCGGGCGAAGCGCGGGCCCTGACCGAGGGGGCGCCCAGGCTATCATCTTTATCGCGCGCTGAGCAGGTGGTGCCGGCCAGATCCTGTTTCTGTTTGCTGAGACGCAGGGCTTCCAGCCTATCCACCTTCACCGTGATTGGGCCCCCAGGCCCAGGGATCTTCACCAGCATGTAGGCGTATTGAGCAACCACCATGAATTTGACCAGAGCTGGACGGCCAAGCAGGGCGTTGTAGGGGAGGTCGAAGTCAGCGACCTCGAAGTCAACAAGCTCCGTCCGGAAGTTTTCCGCACTCCCAAACGTAACAGGCAGCCGGTACCCCAGGGGCAAGAGGCCCACCCCGGGGGCAACTCCGTAGAAAAGTGGGGCCGGGCGCAGCTCCTCATACGGTATCTGGAGCGCCTGGTACGCCCCGACAGATAGCAAGTTGATGGCGCTGCCTCCATCAACAAGAACCCGCCCGAGCTTCGCGTTGCGAACCGTGGGGGAGACCACGATCGGGAGATGGCTAGGGCCGGAAACATTCTCCGGGTGGTCGGCCCGGCTGAAAGTGATCGGCTGCTCCGACCACTTCAGCGGCCTACCCGCCCCGGAGGCCGATACGGTGGCACAGACCTGTCTCAGATCCCGCTTGTACTGCGAGTTCGATGAGTAGGTGGCTGACCCCCCGTGGATGAACGCCACCGTATGCTCCGCCTGTTGGAAGGCCAGCGGAGCTGGGTCTTCGTCGTCGTCGTCTCCATGGTCTTTCTCGCGGCGCTTCTTGAGCCGCCTGTCCACTCGTTCGATGGATAGGGCAATAAGGTTTGCCCCCATCATCTTCGCGACGGGGCGAGCGGCGGTTCCTGCAGTCGCCGCGCTGGTCCTGGCACTCATCCCTTCGGTTCTGATCATCGTGACACCGGGACTTGGTTTCTGGTTCGGCAACCAGGACTTCCCTAGCGGCGGCCTCTTTCCGCTTCTTCTTCTTCTTGCGGTCAGAGAACTTCGAGGTGCCAGCGTCGCTGGGGCCGGAAGGCCTCGTCGCGCATTCCCGGGCCTCCGCCGCCCTGGCGCACTTGTGCGCCAGGGAGAATAGCTCGGAAGTGGTTGCTATGGTGCGGGTAGCCATCTTCTCCCGCATCTTCTGGTCCCGAACCCCCCTCCGGAACGCAATGATAACTGATGGCTCAGAGATCCGGGGGATCGTGTTGCGGCAGTGGCAAAACCGCCGGATGAACTCTCTCAAGGTGATGGAGCCGTGATGGCACTATGGGTGTCCCGATCTTTCGATGAGAAACACACGATCGATTTGTTAGAGTCGACTTTGACGATCCGACTACACCGTACGACGACGATGCGCCTTAGCAATCGCTAAACCAACTCCAGCGGGTTATTGATCTTGCCGTGGGCACGATCAACCTGAACACAAGGTCCAATTCCTGCAAGCAACCGAAGAACAAGCAAGAACAATAGGATAAGCAATCTGAAATTGCGGATAAAACTGGAAGCGAAACAAAGTGGAGTCTTATTGACGATCTTGACAAGGTGGTCGCCCAAAGACAACTCGCAGGATCAAGTTTGCACTTGGCTAAACTAATCAAATAAAACCCAAAACCCTAAGGAGCCGATGTCTGGCTATTTATAAGAGGTAGGGACGTGGGAAACACGTCCAAAGCAGTAGGATACCAACTACAACTCTATTACAAGGCCCAAAGCCCACGTCTTCTTGATTTGGAAAAGTGACGCCAATTGTTTTGCAGATTCCCGTCGACTCGGACGGAATTTAGGGATGGGGTCGGATCGTTGGAAAGAGGACGTCGAAACCTTTCAAACCAGTACTCATAGACCCCAAACACCCTTGTGGATCAAAAGTTATGGTCATTTTAAGTTGGTGCTGTCCCGGAGGCCGAATCCGAGTATAACTTGTGCACCGGAAGAATTGGCTTCATGCTTGATGTTTGGAAGTCCTTCTCCTTGGTTCCTAAGGACAATAAAATCATCACGAGGATTAAATAGCATTCCATTCATTAAATTATCTGTATGCAACCCGAGGAACGCATTCACCTGGTAATTGAATTGTCGTGCCCGAGCTCGAGTAATTGGCCCTTGTATGATATTGTTGGTTTCCATTGGGTTTGTAAGTATGGCCGTATCCATGGTAGTGATGTCCTCATCATCCTCCCCTTCTTGCATTTGAGTCGTCCTCGACTCAAGTTCATCATCCTCTCCCAAGTATGGTTTCAAATCGGTAATGTTGAATGTGGGACTAACCCCAAAATCTGCAGGCAATTCAAGCTTGTATGCATTATCATTAATCTTTGCCAATACTTTGAAAGGACCATCAGCTCGCGGCATCAACTTAGATTTTCTTAATTCAGGAATCGATCTTTTCGCAAATGCAACCAAACTAAATCGCTTTGGTTCAAAAGTTACATGTTTCCTTCCCTTACTACCAGCAAGTTTATATTTAGCATTCATGCGTTCTATGTTTTCTTTAGTTGTCTCATGCAGTTTCATAATCAAATCAAGACGTTGTTTAGCATCAAGATTCAATTTCTCAGAAGATGGTAAAGGTAACAAATCAATTGGAGCATGAGGTACAAATCCATATACAATCTCAAAAGGGCACATCTTAGTAGTAGAATGCATAGACCGATTATAAGCAAACTCAATATGAGGCAAACATTCTTCCCACAATTTAATGTTCTTTTTCAAAACAGCCCTAAGCATAGTAGATAAAGTTCGATTAACGACCTCGGTTTGTCCATCAGTTTGGGGATGACAAGTAGTAGAAAATAAAAGTTTAGTCCCCAATTTAGCCCACAAAGTTCTCCAAAAGTGGCTTAAGAATTTAGTGTCACGATCTGAAACTATTGTGTTAGGCACACCATGTAAGCGAACAATTTCACGAAAGAATAAGTCACAATGTTGGTAGCGTCATCGCTTTTGTGACAAGGTATGAAGTGTGCCATTTTAGAAAATCTATCCACAACGACAAAGATACTATCCCTCCCTTCTTTGTTCTAGGGAGTCCTAAAACAAAGTCCATAGAAATATCCTCCCAAGGCACGTTAGGAACAGCAGAGGCATGTATAAACTATGGGGATTAAGTCGTGACTTAGCTTGTTGACATGTAGAACAAATGAGCGATGAAACGTTCCACGTCTCGTCTCATTACGGGCCAAAAGAAATGGCTAGCGAGTATGTCCTCCGTCCTTTTCACACCAAAGTGTCCCATCAATCCTCCTCCATGCGCTTCTGTAGCAATAACAAGCGAACAGAACTAATTTGGAATACATAGTTTGTTTGCTCTAAACACAAACCCATTATTGAGGACAAATTTGTTCCAAGTTTTTCCCTCTTTACAATTGAGCAACACATTTTTAAAATCATCATCATGCATATATTGCTCTTTAATCGTTTCCAAACCAAAAATTTTGAAGTCAAGTTGTGAGAGCATGGTATATCTCCTAGACAAGGCATCAGCAATGACATTATCCTTTCCCTGTTTGTGTTTGATGACATAAGGAAATGACTCAATGAATTCAACCCACTTTGCATGTCTACGGTTCAGTTTAGCTTGACTTCTAATATGTTTTAACGATTCATGATCCGAATGTATAACAAATTCCTTGGGCCATAAATAATGTTGCCATGTTTCTAAAGTTCGAACTAGCGCATATAACTCCTTATCATAAGTAGAATAATTCAAACTTGGCCCACTCAATTTCTCACTAAAATAAGCAACAGTGTTTTCCTTCTTGTAACAGAACACCACCCAAACCAATTCCACTAGCATCACATTCTAGTTCAAAAGTCTTAGAAAAGTCTGGAAGCCTGGAGTAAGGGTGAATGGTTTAACTTAGCTTTATGAATGTTGATGGAATCTTCCTGCGGCTTGCCCCATGCAAATGGTACACCCTTCTTGGTGAGCTCATTCATGGGTGCAGCGATGTTGCTGATGTCCTTAAAAAAACGACGATAGAATCCAGCAAGTCCTAGAAAACTTCGCACTGTGTGACCGTGTTAGGAGTCGGCCAACTCTGTATTGCTTCAACCTTGGCTTGGTCAACTTCAATTCCTTGTGGAGTAACAACATAGCCAAGAAAAGATACTCGATCCGTGCAAAAGATGCACTTCTCAAGGTTACCAAATAAGCGTGCATCGCGTAAAGCATTAAAAACAGCACGTAGATGTTCAAGATGATCCTCTAAAGATTTGCTATAAATCAAGATATCATCGAAGTAAACTACCACAAATTTTCCAATGAAAACACGTAAAACCTCGTTCATCGAGTCTCATGAATGTGCTAGGAGCATTAGTCAACCCGAAAGGCATTACTAACCACTCATATAACCCGAACTTAGTTTTAAATGCTGTTTTCCATTCATCTCCTAACTTCATGCGAATCTGGTGATAGCCACTACGCAAATCCACTTTAGAGAACATAGTAGAGCCACTTAGTTCATCAAGCATATCGTCTAGCAGGAATAGGATGGCGATATCTAATGGTGATATTATTAATTGCTCTACAATCCACACACATGCGCCATGTTCCATCTTTCTTAGGTACTAAAATGGTAGTACAGCACAAGGACTAAGAGATTCACGTCGTACCCTTTATCAAGCAATTCGTGAACTTGGCGTTGTATCTCTTGTGTCTCTTGAGGTTGGTTACGTAAGGTGCTCGGTTGGGCAAGGATGCCCCTGGAATGAGATCAATTTGATGCTCAATCCCTCTAATTGGCGGCAGCCCTGAGGATGTCCTTTGGAAAGATGTCGGTGTATTCTGCAAAGGTTAGTGACAACAGGAGGCAAAGAGAGGGACATCTCCTCTAGAGAAAACAAAGTTTCTTTGCAGACCAAAGCATAGCATGTAGACCTACAAACAGCCAACTCATTCAAATCAGATTTTGTTGCAAGAAAACAAGCACCTTTCAATTTAATCTCATTCGGCTTAGCACAATCAAGGTTAGATTCTCTCTGTTTATGTTGTTCAAGTCCTTTGGTGACAATCTGATTTTCACTCTTAGAATTCTCTCGATTTTTCTCTTTGCTAGATCTAGCGATTTCATCCTTTACCATGGCATCCGGCGACATTGGGGGGAGCACAATTTTCTTTTCTTTACGCACAAAAGAGTATTGATTTGTTCTACCATGATGTAAACAATCCTTATCATATTGCCACGGTCTACCTAATAACATAGAACATGCTTGCATAGGTGCGACATCGCAATCAACATAATCATGATAGGAACCTAAAGCGAAATGTACTCTTACCATGCGAGTTACCTTGAGTTTGCCATTTGTTGTTGAACCATTGAATGTGGTAGGGCTGAGGGTGTGGTCTAGTGGAGAGTGCTAGCTTCTCCACCATGTCCATCTTTGGCTAGATTATTGCAACTCCCCATCAATGATTATTCGAATGGATCGCTCCTTGATGACGCCTTTTGTGTAAAACAAGTTGTGGCGTTGATTTGGATCGGCGCGAGCGATCTGAGCACTAAGCACACGTTGTGCAATAATACTCAAATATTGGTCGGCATCACCAGCGCCACGTGCACTTCGTCGTGCTCGGCATTTGGATCGCCCGTCTTCATGTTCAGCGAGCAAAGCATATGTTTCTTCATCAAGATCACTTGCCGAGTCATACTCGCTGTCTTCACGGATTATTAGCACACGCTTGTTCGGACACTCCTTCATCATGTGACCGAAACCCTTGCAGCGATGGCGAACATCTTTAGTGCGTCCGTTGATCACGGCCAAGCGACGGCGAACTATTTGTAGTAGCTTGTGTGGCACTTTTCGTCGGCGTTGGTCGTGGTGCCGAATTTGGCGGTGGTGGATGCCGTTCTGTTGATGGAAGAGGTCGGCGTGGTAATGCGGCCGGCGAGGGCAGCAGGGTGCGCGGTGTCCACGAAGTAGTTCGACTGCAGAAAAGTTAGTCTTGGCCCTCGATTGGCGACCTGCACTTCACGTTCAGCTTTGCAAGCAAGATGGAACAACCGAGACAACAAATTATAATCCTAATAGTCTAGAATATCCTGGATTTCTCGAGTTAAACCACCTAAGAAACGAGCCATAGAAGCTTCCTCATTCTCAATTAATCCACAACGCAACATACCAATTTGCAATTCTTGGTAATATTCTTCCACGAATTCTTACCTTCTTTGTAGGCGCTGCAATTTATTCAATAAATCTCTAGCATAGTATGAAGGAACAAATCTATGCCTCATTAGCAATTTCAAGGCTTCCCAAGTGGTGGGTATATTATTTGGATGAGCACGGCAATGTTCTCTCCACCAAGCGAAGCAAAATCGGTGAACTCACTTGTGGCAGCTCTAACTCTTCTATTCTCGGGAAATCATGGCACGCAAATTTTTGATCCACAAGTAATTCCCAACTAAGGTAACCATCAGGGTCATATTTACCTTCAAGCGGTGGCATGTTGAAATTTACCTTAGGGAAAACATCATCTCGTTCGTTCCTTGGTCGTGGAGGATCACGTCGCATACCTTGCTTTGATTGAAGCGTGGCCGTTGATGGTTACGATCATTATCGTAATGGATGGGGTTGACCTCCTCCGCATCGATGGTGTCATCATATTCGTGCTCTTCGCTCTGTTCTTCTAAATCTGTTGGGGGCCTCCTGTGGAGCTGAATTGATGCTTGGACGACGTGGAGGTGGATTGGAAGCACCAGATGCAGCAGCTGCAAAAGTATCAAGTCTAGCCAAAATAGTAGCAAGAGTAGTGTTAGCAATCCCTTGTGCGGCCTCGATGGATCTGAGACGGTCTTCTTGCATTGACATACGCTCATTAGTGAGCCGTACATCCTCGCTAAGACCATCGGTGGCTTCCCTCGTCATCTTTTGGAAGTGAGCAATGATGCCCTTGGTTCGTGGAGAGTGATGAAGTGCACTCTCTTCAACTGACATGGTTAGTTGATGACAAGGAAACAAAAACCACTATTATAATGTTCCTATCAACTACTAGGTGGCAAGTCTCTCATGCGCTCAAGCCTATGACCCAAGTTCTTACAAGTTCTTACAATGCGGCGGGCGTTGTCGGCCGTTAGCGTTGTCAAAGGTTCTCCGAAGTTTGTGTAGAAGCGATTGCCAAGGGATCGAACACATGCGGGTAGAAAGTGGAGCTTGGACAGGCTTAATTTAGTAGCAAAGGTTAGCAATAATCCAATCGGTGAATGCAAAATTGAAGAATTGTTCAACGTCTAGTCACTAGTTCTTGACTCTAGGCTAGCAAGGCGTGACTCAAAGCTGCTGATCGGCGACAGTCTGATTCCACAATGAGATGAAAGAAAAAAATCAGCGAAAAAAAAATTCGCGAAAGAAGGAACTATCTCAAAGATCGGGGATCTTGTGAAAGCAGGTTTAGCACATAAAAATTTTGGATCTGTTCGGACTCTTTTTTTTTTTTTTTGCGAACGATCCGACTCCTTTTTCTTTCAAGTGCTATGCGGCGGAAGACGATCGTGTGACGATCGGACGGCGGTGAAGCGATCGATCGGCGCCGACCGATCGGGCGAGCGATGGGCGACGATTAGGCGGCGACGATCGACTAACAGTCGGCGACGATCGACTAACAGCCCACCCGATGGTCGCCCACTGTTAGTCGATCGTCGCTGCCTCGATCGTCGCCCACCTGGTCGCCCACTATTCGCCCGATCGGCCTTTGGCTACCGATCGATCGCCCACTGGCCGTCCGCTGGTCACACGATCTGGTCTTCCGCTGCATAGCACTTGAAAGAAAAAGGAGTCGGATCGTTCCGCAAAAAAAAAAAAAAAAAAAGAGTCCGGAACAGATCCAAAATTTTTATGTGCTAAACCTGTTTTCACAAGATCCCGATCTTTGAGATAGTTCCTTCTTTCGCGAATTTTTTTTTCGCTGATTTTTTTCTTTCATCTGTGGAATCATGTCGCCGATCGCAGCTTTTGAGTCACGATCCTTGCTAGCCTAGAGTCAAGAATCAGTGACTAGACGTTGAACAATTCTTCAATTTTGCATTCACTGATTGGATTATTGCTAACCTTTGCTACTAAATTAAGCCTGTCCAAGCTCCACTTTCTACCCGCAGTGTGTTCGATCCCTTGGCAATCGCTCTACACAAACTTCGGAGAACCTTTGACAACGCTAACGGCGACAACGCCTTTGCATTGTAAGAACTTGTAAGAACTTGGGTCATAGGCTTGAGCGCTTGAGAGACTTGCCACCTAGTAGTTGATAGGAACATTATACTTGTGGTTTTTGTTTCCTTGTCATCAACTAACCATGTCAGGTGACGAGAGTTCACTTCATCACTCTCCACGAACCAAGGGCATCATTGCTCACTTCCAAAAGATGACGAGGGAAGCCACCGATGGTCTTAGCGAGGATGTACGGCTCACTAATGAGCGTATGTCAATGCAAGAAGACCGTCTCAGATCCATCGAGACTCCCCCTTCGTCTGCTCTAGGGCGTGGAGGTCGTCCTCCACGCCTGGTTGAGCGTAGGAGCCCTGGAAGTTGGTGACGAAGATGTCGCATAGCTCCTCCCATGAGTGCACAGAGCCTCGCGGGAGGTTAAGTAGCCAAGACTGGGCGGAGCCCGTCAGCGATGTCGGGAGGTATTTGGCCGTAATCTTCTCGGACCCTCCCGCAGCGCGCACCACCGTGGTGTAGATTTGCAAGAACTCCTCCGGGTTGGTGGTGCCGTCGTACTTCTCGATGGAGGCAGGGTGGAATCTCTCCAGCCACGCAGCATGCTGGAGACGGAGAGAAAACGCCTGGCATCCAACGTTGTAGGGGGAGCAGCGTCGCTCGCCAGCCCCTCGATCCTGAGACGAGGATGAGGAGTGCGAGTCTACGCTCTCCCCAGAGACAGAGGGGGAAGCCCCCTGTTGACCAGCGGGTACCCGGGGATTGGTGTGTCGCTGCGCGCGTTCGTGACGCCCCCTAAGGACGTGGCGAAGGTTGCCATCGCGCTGAGGCCGCCTATCATCCAAGTTTGCTCTCAGATCCTTGTGATCCCCCTGGATTCGGGGGGACCGCGAGAAGAAGCGGAATCACGTGCACGTCCCCCTACGTCGGAGGGGGCTGCAACCAGGACTCCCTTCCCCTTATCCCGGCTTTTGACGCCTGGAGAAGTCATCGTGTGGCGGCTGGAACTCTGCGCCTCAGTCATGCGCGTCCCCTGTCTCCACGTGGCCAAAGCCCCCGGTAGGGCTGCTGCCTCAACCTGTTGCTGAGCGGCATCGACCAGGCGAGCGATATCCCGCAGCCACGGAGTGGCCAGGGTGTCGCCCCCCAGTGGAACTAGGGGATGATCGAGGAGTAGCCGAGCCGCATGAAGGCTCCGCGTGGGAGTGTCGTCCCCTAGCACCAAACGCCGTTGGACGGGCTGGCCCCCGGGCGCGGGGGCCACGCGCGTCCCTCCCACAGCAGAGGGGCCCGGCTGGCCCGGCTCCTTCCCCGGGCACCGGGACCGGCTACGGGCGCTGCTTTCCTCGGGTAGATTGCTGCGCTTGGAGTGCGACTCCGCCATGCGAACAATCGCCCCTACTTCTTCTAAGCTTCGGACCAGAAACGGAAGGAAGAGGGCAATATAACCACCAATAGCCCGTACCTGGCACGCCACTGTCGGCGTACTAGCCAACAGGCACCTCCGGATCGGGTGCTTATGAGGTTCGTACGGGGGCTTTCGGGGCAATCGCCGGAGAAAGGAAGAAGACCGGAGTACCGGGGAAGCTAGGAAGAATGGGGACGCTGGAATTTTACCCAGGTTCGGGCCCTCTGAAGAGTAACAGCCCAAGTCCTGCTTCTTTTGCTATTGCTTGAACTGGAATCCTAACTCGACAGAATGGAACCTATCGTCAGTGGATCGAACCCCCTCTCCCATGCACCCCGGCTCCCTTTTATACATGGGTTGGCGGGGGCCATGGGAGGCTTTGTAACATCCCAATTTTTGCTTTTCATGAAATTAAATATTATCTTGCACATTTGTGAATTTTTGGAATTTTCTGGAATTTATTTGGATTTATTTGGAATTTATTTGAATTTATTCCATTTTGAAATAATTAAAGAATTAAACTTTGCAAATGCCCTGAAATATTTTCCAGAATTTTTCTGGAATTTTTCTGAGTATTTTACTATTTTTCTTGAATTAAATGAATTACTGGAAATTATTTTAAATATTAAATCGCAGGAAAATCGAGTCGGGTAAAGTACTGTTCATCCGACCGGACCCGAGTCCGAGTCCGACTCGAGTCCGAACCGAGCCACGTGACTTGACCGAACCCCATTCGATCCGAACCGTTGGATCAGAATCCAACAGTCCAGATTGGACCGCCTTTGGTTTGGTGAGTCGGGGCCGGATCCGGCCGCTTCAGCGATCGTGACCGTCGATCGTGCCACGTGGACGGCCGTGCGTCGTCGTCTCCGCCGAATCCGAGCCGGACTCCGCCGCCGCGTAGCCGCCGCGTCCGGTTAGGTTTCCGTTTTGCGCACGCACGCCGAGGGTATTTAAGGACCGGGACATGTCCCGAGGATCGCCTTGACTTCCCGCACCTTTTGCCCTAGCCGCCGCCGCCTGGAACGCCCTGCCGCAGCCGTAATTGCTCGCCGGAGTTGTAGCACTCCTCCGCCGCGGTTTTCCGTCCTCTCCGTCGTCATCCGCCGTCTCCTGTCACCGTTGAGTCCAGATCCGAGAGGCCCAGGCCAAGACGCACCCGGGAGGCCAACTCACCTCGCCGGAATCGCGTCCGAACGCCGTTCGGGAGGTTGCCGTCTTCGTCTCCCGCCAGGCCAGCGCCGTCGCGTCGCCATCAACCTCGCGAGCTCGGACAGCCGTCCGATCTTGATCGAACGCACACGGTGAGCCCACGTTCTCCCCCAAACCCTGGAATCCAGATTAGATCTGGACCGTTGGATCAAGATCCAACGGCCCACGATCACCACGTGCCGTAGCAGTGTTAACGTAGGGTTAGATCTGGACCGTCCGATCTAGATCGAACGGCCCACGATCACCGTGTAGTTTTCAACGTGTTAAACCCTGGATCTAATCGCGGCTGTTGATTTTCAAATCAACGGACACGATCGTGCCACGTGTCCGGGGAGCCGAGCCGCCGCGCCCACGCGCGCGTGTGTGGGTCACTGACACGCTGGGCCCGCAGCGATGTCGACAATCGCACCATGGCGTCACCCATGACGCCACGGTGGAGTCCCACCTCGCCGTAGCGGTGAGTCTCCGCTGACGTCAGCAATGACGTCACCCGAGTGGTCCCACCTATCAGTCTCACGTGAGCCGTGGATCGAGTCCACGGTGTACCAAGCCAAGCCGTGGGCTGAGCCCATGAGCCGGCTGACGTCAGCCGCCCAATCAGAAGCTGCCACGTGTCCTCGCTGACGCAATAATTAATTTCCGAAAAAGAAAATGATTTATTAATTCGAAATAATGATTTCAGATTTTGTTTCAAACTTCAAACGCTTATAACTTTTGCGTTTCAACTCCGATTAGAGTGATTCAAATTTCTAAATTTGTATAAAATTGAGATCTACCTAATGATGAATTTTATTTAATTTTTGGACTAAAGTTTTTCTCTGTAATATTATTTAATTGATTATTTATACTTTAAATAATCATAACTTTTGTGTTTTAACTCCGATTTGAGCGATTCCAGTTCCTAAAAATTCATAAAATTATGTTCTCTCTGTTTATGGATTTTATTTGGATGTTTGGACACTTTTGGCCTATTGTTTATTCGTGTATTGCTATTTGCACGCTTTACGAGTAGACGTTGAAGTGCCGGAAGGATTCGTAGGAGAAGTATTGACTTAGGATCCAACTCAAGACCAAGAATAAGTACTTTTTGAAGGCAAGTTGTGCTTTGACCATATTGATCCCATTTTGAAACCTATTTTGATTTAATGTATTGCATGCTAGTTCAAATAGAAAATGCTTTACTTGGTTATGGGAAATTAGATAAATGCCAATTTGCTGTATGACACCTTGATTAATTAAATATGTGCCATGACCCTTGTCACCCTAGTTGTGGTTTACTAGTTGGACATTATTAAATTGCCAACATGGGAATTTAGACCGTTGTAGTATATTGCTTAGACCTGCTACGTGCTCATGACATGATTTTGGACAATCAAATGTTAATATTGACTTAATGATATATTGAACCTGTTTTGGAAAGGTATCATGTGATGTTGATGGCACGTGGTGCATAGTAATCAACTGGGGGTTTGATAAATAGTTTTCAACCGGGGCATGTGGCAAGAATGATCAGGTGGGCCAGTTGTGGCACCGGGAATGTTGGTTTGGTTCTTCGGGTAGACTTGTCCCGGTCACCCTAAGGACTTAACCTTGCAAGCCTTTGAACTGGGTCAAACATGCAACCACATGTCTGTAATGGGACGGACCTAGTTGACTAAGTTGCTAATAACGTACCTATGGGACCTCAGGTTGTCAACTACACCCTTTGTGTAAGTTGTACGGGGGAGCGTACCGGGGCTGCGGCCAGGTACCCATCTAACGGTTGATTGGCCTAAACTTCGCCTTCGCTAAGGGAAGGGTTAGTGTGCAATAACCGGGGAGGTTCACTTGTATTGTTAGAAGTTTTCGAAAGACTTTGTTACGGGAACTCGCCTTTGTGGTGTTTGACTGTATCTTGTGGGTAAAGTGCATAACCTCTGCATAGTGTATAATCTATTCGAATAGCCGTGTCCGCGGTATTGGACATCGCTCGGGAATTACAGTCAAGGGTTAGACTTTCTTGAAAATAACTTGGACTTGAAAGGTTGGGTTTGGTTTAATAATGATGTTGATGGAAATATGGTTGAAGAATGGGAAGGATGCTGATTAAACTCCTGAAAAAGTTATTGGTGCTATACTTGTTTCTATTGCTTTCGAATCTACTTATGCTACTTGTCAAATGCTATTTTACTACAAATATACCTTGAGCTATTCCTTTGTATCAAGCCATGCATATAGTATATTAGCTTGCATTCTGTGCATGACTTGCTGAGTACCAAGTACTCACCTTTGCCGCAATACAACACCAGTTGAAGAGGAGACTACACCAGCTTTGGAGGAGGAGCTCCAAGAGGAACCGTCTACTTAGGGAGCGAGCCCAGTCAGTTGCTTGTGGTATACTGGATGGCGCCACGATGTTATCTTATTTTCCGCTGCTATTATTTCTCTCTTAATAAGTTTCGCCCTGCGAGGCGTATATTTGTAACTTGACAATAAGGTCGAGCAACTAGTTTGACTATTTAATTAAAGTACTTTATTAGTATCGAGTGGTATGAATGTGATATTTACCGATGTTAAGACTGTGTGCACTAGCGCATTCCTGGAGTAGTGCTGAATACACAGAGGGTCTGGATTTGCAAATTCGGGTCCCGACAGAGGTGGTATCAGAGCCAGGTTGACTGTAGTCTCACCCATAGTTAGAATGGTTGTAGTGAGGATAAAACCAATTTTCTAAAAGATAAAATTTCTCAAGATAAGAAATGACATCTCGACTTATTCCCTTCTCTCTTTTCTTGTCTCTTGCTGAATTTTTCCTTACCTTGTCATGATTTAAAAATTTCGAATTCTTACGTCAGCACTCTTGTGACAGATGGAGGGAGAGTTCAACTACGTCGATCTGGAGGTTGGTCACGCCGTGGAACTTTGGTGTATGCTACAGACTCTCAGAGATTTTGAGAAGCCGCAATACCAAGTGGACGTGATCAGACAAGCAGGATTGATCAAACCTTGTGATGTGAAGATTGTGGTACCTGCTAGGAAGAAGGGCCCAGGAAATCGCCCGATACACTGCACTGCCAGGAGGTCTACAATGCAGATGGGTATCCAAGAGGCGTCACGACAAGCAATGCAGCACATTACCCGTATCTACGCCAGAGAATTGGAGAGCACGGTGTTCCGATATCATCCGCGCAGCAATAACCTTCTTAACCCGAAGGTAATTCAGGATGAGAATGCCATGGTTACACAGTTGGCACGACTTGTTGTCGCCCAGGAGGATGCACTCGATGATACAAGCAAGGAGCTATAGAAGGCCCGCAAGGAGATCACGACAGAGAAGAACAGATGGCGGGAAGCTCAAGAGTATGTGTCACACCTTCTGCAAAGGATTGGAGAGTTAGAGATGGCATTGTACGCACCAGAGCCGGAGCCAATGCTCGAGCTGCACGAGCCAGATCCGGAGGAGCCGGAGCTTGAGGAGGACACTGCTTCTTCGACTACCACAGATGACACAGTTGCTGGACATGGCAATCGTTTCGCGCCTATGCCGCAGCATCCGTACCCAGGCCGTGGAGGTTTTCTCGATGAGTGGGCGTAGGTTCTATAGTGAGACTCCTTCGCCGAGTCGCGTCATAGAATAAAAAGTCACCCTTTAGGCGTTAGACTCCAGTGTTAGTTCGATTTGGATTTTCATTGCTTGCTGAGTGTGCAGTATGTGTTGCAAGGCCCCTAGGCATTGTAAGCAACCATACCAAGTTACTATTGATTAAAATAATAAAGTTGGACCCTTAAGTTACACCTTTCGCCCCGCATAAGTTCCATATTACTTGTCTATTCTTGTTTCCCTCTCATCTCTAAAACCTAGAGCAAACCACAGATGGTGAACACCCGCGGAAACCTTGGAGGCCATGGAAGTGGTTCTCGCCCAACAGGAAACACCAATGATGGAGCACCAGCACCGCCACTGGACATGCAGAATTTTGGAGCATTTCTTGCTGCTCAGACTCAGTTGATGCATGCTATGATGCAACAAATGCAACATGTCACTGCTCAGGCCACAGCTAATCAAGTCAATCAGGGACAACGCCAGAATACAAGACTGTCAGAGTTCATGAGGACTCATCCACCCACTTTCTCTGGGAATACCAATCCGTTGGAGGTCGATGATTGGTTAAGGTCAATTGAGAGGAAGCTACACATTGCTCAATGCATGGGGAATGAGAAAGTACTCTACGCTTCTCATCAGTTGGAAGGAATAGCTGTTGAATGGTGGGAGAACTTCTATGCCACGCAAGAGAACCCTCAGGACATCACTTGGGAAGAGTTAATGGAGAAAGGATTTATCAGACCGAGTTCGTCGCCATGGGGAGCGCCAGTTTTGTTTGTCAAGAAGAAGGACGGGAGTTTCAGGATGTGCATTGACTACCGTGCACTCAATGAAGTCACCGTGAAGAATAAGTACCCGCTACCCAGGATCGATGATCTGTTTGATCAGCTGAGAGGAGCCGGAGTTTTCTCCAAGATTGATCTAAGATGAGGATACCATCAGTTGAAGATCCGATCAGAGGATATTCCGAAGACCGCATTCTCGTCAAGATACGGACATTATGAGTTTACTGTTATGTCCTTTGGTTTGATGAATGCGCCAGCATATTTCATGAATATGATGAATAAGGTGTTCATGGAATATTTGGAAAAATTTGTTGTTGTATTCATAGATGATATCCTAATCTACTCCAAGACAGAGGATGAACATGCAGAGCACTTGAGGCGAGTTTTGGAAAAGCTGAGAGAACAGCAACTCTTCGCCAAGTTCAGCAAGTGTGATTTTTGGAAGGACTAGGTGGAGTTCCTCGGACATGTAATGACCGCAGAAGGAGTCGCCGTTGACCCAAGCAAGGTAGAAGCTGTGTTACATTGGGAACAGCCGAAGACCGTGACCCAGATCCGGAGTTTCCTTGGAATGGCAGGATACTATCGCCGTTTCATTGAAGGCTTTTCGACAATTGCGAAACCTCTTACGCAATTGCTGAAAAAGGAGAAGAAGTTTGCGTGGATGCCAGAGTGTGAGAAAGGTTTTCAAGAATTGAAGAGGCGATTGACATCAGCACCGGTGTTAGTCCTACCGGACGTCAATCAAAGCTTTGACATTTATTATGACGCATCGCGCCAAGGACTTGGATGTGTGCTGATGCAAAATAGAAAGGTCGTCGCTTATGCATCAAGGCAGTTGAGGCCGCATGAGGAGAATTATCCGACGCATGACCTGGAGTTAGCTGCCGTAGTGCATGCTTTGAAGTTGTGGCATCACTATTTGATTGGAAACAGATATCAAGTATACACGGACCATAAGAGTCTTAAGTACATCTTCACCCAATCAGACTTGAACATGAGGCAGAGGAGATGATTAGAGTTGATCAAGGACTACAATGTCGGAATCCATTACCATCTAGGAAAGGCAAACGTAGTTGCCGATGCTCTGAGTCGGAAAAGCCATACCGTGAGTATGTTGCTAGCCACAAGTCAGGATGAGCTATGTGAGGATTTCCAGAGAATGCAGATTGAAGTCGTACCAGAAGGATTCATGGCAGCATTGGAAGTGAAGCCCACCCTGGAGGATCAGATCCGAGAAGGACAGAAGGATGATGACAAGATCCGCAGGATTAAGTCCATCATGGAGGAAGGCAAGGCAGAGGACTTCAAGCTAAATGAGCAAGGCACGTTATGGATGATGGATCGGATTTGTGTGCCCAACAAGAAGGAATTAAAACAGCTGATTTTGGAGGAAGCCCATGATTCCAAGTATTCAATTCACCCAGGAAGTGCCAAGATGTATCAGGATCTGAAGGAGAGATTTTGGTGGCCAAGCATGAAGCGTGAAGTCGCCGAGCATGTTGCATTGTGCGACATATGCCAGAGAGTCAAGGCAATGCATCAGAGACCAGCAGGATTGCTACAGCCGTTGAAAATACCTGAGTGGAAGTGGGAGGAAATCGGAATGGATTTCATTACCGGTTTGCCTAAGACTCAAGGAGGTTATGACTCCATATGGGTTATAGTGGATCGCTTGACCAAAGTAGCCCATTTTATCCCCGTGAAGACCACTTACTCGGGGGATAAGTTAGCAGAGTTGTATATGATCAGGATCGTCTGTTTGCACGGAGTGCCAAAGAGGATTGTATCGGACAGAGGTACCCAATTTACCTCAAGGTTCTGGAATAAGTTGCATGAAGCCATGGGAACCCGTTTGAACTTCAGTACAGCTTATCATCCACAGACGGATGGACAGACCGAAGGAGTCAATCAGATTCTGGAAGATATGCTAAGAGCATGTGCATTGGCTTATGCTACCTCTTGGGATAAGAGCTTGCAGTATACCGAGTTCAGTTACAATAATAGTTACCAGGCTAGTTTACAGATGTCACCTTTTGAGGCACTGTATGGTCGACCCTGTCGGACGCCATTAAACTGGAATGAGACCGGTGAGCGCCGTGTCTTCGGGCCTGATATTCTTCAAGAAGCTGAAGAGCAGATTGCCATGATTAGGGAAAGGTTGAAGATAGCCCAATCACGACAGAAGAGTTATGCTGACAATCATCGCCGGGATTTGAGTTTTGAACCAGAAGACTTTGTATACCTCAGAGTTACGCCTCTCAAGGGAGTTAAGAGGTTCCATGCCAAAGGGAAACTTGCACCCCGTTATGTTGGACCATTTAAGATTTTGAGCCGCAGAGGCGAAGTTGCTTACCAGCTGGAGTTACCCCAGTCATTAGCAGGAGTGCATGACGTGTTCCACGTGTCCCAGTTGAAGAAGTGTCTCCGAGTACCTGAGGAACAGACACCGCTAGAGTCAATTGAGTTGCAAGAAGATTTGACTTACAAGGAGCACCCCGTGAAGATTCTAGACACAATGGATCGAGAGACGAGGAACAAGTCAACCCGTTTCTATAGAGTTCAGTGGAGCAACCATGCAGAGAGCGAAGCAACTAGGGAGCGCGAAGAGGATTTGAAAAAAGAGTTTCCAAACCTATTCTGTAGTAAGCCCTGAATCTCAGGGACGAGATTCTGTTAAGGGGGGGGGAGGTTTGTAACACCCCAATTTTTGCTTTTCAAGAAATTAAATATTATCTTGCACATTTGTGAATTTTTGGAATTTTCTGGAATTTATTTGGATTTATTTGGAATTTATTTGAATTTATTCCATTTTAAAATAATTAAAGAATTAAACTTTGCAAATAAAAATTTGTTGGAAATATTTTATTTGAGTCCCAAATGCCCTGAAATATTTTCCAGAATATTTCTGGAATTTTTCTGAGTATTTTACTATTTTTCTTGAATTAAATGAATTACTGGAAATTGTTTTAAATATTAAATCGCTGGAAAATCGAGTTGGGTTAAGTACTGTTCATCCGACCGGACCCGAGTCCGAGTCCGACTCGAATCCGACCCGAGCCACGTGACTTGACCGAACCCCATTCGATCCGAACCGTTGGATCAGAATCCAACGGTCGAGATTGGACCACAATGGTTTGAGCTGAGTCCGGGCCGGATCCGACCGCGCTCGCGCGATCGTGACCCTCGATCGTGCCACGTGGACGGCCGTGCGTCGTCGTCTCCGTCGAATCCGAGCCGGACTCCGTCGCCGCGTAGCCGCCGCGTCCGGTTAGGTTTCCGTTTTGCGCACGCACGCCGAGGGTATTTAAGGACCGGGACATGTCCCGAGGATCGCCTTGACTTCCCGCACCTTTTGCCCTAGCCGCCGCCGCATGGAACGCCCTGCCGCAGCCGTAATTGCTCGCCGGAGTTGTAGCACTCCTCCGCCGCGGTTTTCCGTCCTCTCCGTCATCATCTGCCGTCTCCTGTCACCGTTGAGTCCAGATCCGAGAGGCCCAGGCCAAGACGCAGCCGGGAGGCCAACTCACCTCGCCGGAATCGCGTCCGAACGCCGTTCGGGAGGTTGCCATCTTCGTCTCTGGCCAGGCCAGCGCCGCCGCGTCGCCATCAACCTCGCGAGCTCGGACAGCCGTCCGATCAAGATCAAACACACACGGTGAGCCCACGTTCTCCCCCAAACCCTGGAATCCAGATTAGATCTGGACCGTTGGATCAAGATCCAACGGCCCACGATCACCACGTGCCGTAGCAGTGTTAACGTAGGGTTAGATCTGGACCGTCCGATCTAGATCAAACGGCCCACGATCACCGTGTAGTTTTCAACGTGTTAACCCTGGATCTAATCGCGGCCGTTGATTTTCAAATCAACGGACACGATCGTGCCACGCGGTCCGGAGCCGAGCCGCCGCGCTTCACGCGGCGTGTGTGGAGTCATCGGCACGCTAGGCCTGGCGTCAGCAAGAATCGCACCATGACGTCACCCATGACGTCACAAAGGTCCCACTCGCCGGTAGCTGGCCGAGTCTCCACGACGCCAAAGAATGACGTCACCCGAGTGGTCCCACCTGTCAGTCTCACGTGAGCCGTGGACCGAGTGCACGGTGGACCAAGCCAAGCCGTGGGCTGAGCCTATGAGCCGGCTGACGTCAGCCGCCCAATCAGAAGCTGCCACGTGTCCTCGCTGACGCAATAATTAATTTCCGAAAAAGAAAATGATTTATTAATTCGAAATAATGATTTCAGATTTTGTTTCAAACTTCAAACGCTTATAACTTTTGCGTTTCAACTCCGATTAGAGTGATTCAAATTTCTAAATTTGTATAAAATTGAGATCTACCTAATGATGAATTTTATTTAATTTTTGGACTAAAGTTTTTCTCTGTAATATTATTTAATTGATTATTTATACTTTAAATAATCATAACTTTTGTGTTTTAACTCCGATTTGAGCGATTCCAGTTCCTAAAAATTCATAAAATTATGTTCTCTCTGTTTATGGATTTTATTTGGATGTTTGGACACTTTTGGCCTATTGTTTATTCGTGTATTGCTATTTGCACGCTTTACGAGTAGACGTTGAAGTGCCGGAAGGATTCGTAGGAGAAGTATTGACTCAGGATCCAACTCAAGACCAAGAACAAGTACTTTTTGAAGGCAAGTTGTGCTTTGACCATATTGATCCCATTTTGAAACCTATTTTGATTTAATGTATTGCATGCTAGTTCAAATAGAAAATGATTTACTTGGTTATGGGAAATTAGATAAATGCCAATTTGCTGTATGACACCTTGATTAATTAAATATGTGCCATGACCCTTGTCACCCTAGGTGTGGTTTACTAGTTGGACATTATTAAATTGCCAACATGGGAATTTAGACCATTGTAGTATATTGCTTAGACCTGCTACGTGCTCATGACATGATTTTGGACAATCAAATGTTAATATTGACTTAATGATATATTGAACCTGTTTTGGAAAGGTATCATGTGATGTTGATGGCACGTGGTGCATGGTAATCAACTGGGGGTTTGATAAATAGTTTTCGACCGGGGCATGTGGCAAGAATGATCAGGTGGGCCAGTTGTGGCACCGGGAATGTTGGTTTGGTTCTTCGGGTAGTCTTGTCCCGGTCACCCTAAGGACTTAACCTTGCAAGCCTTTAAACTGGGTCAAACATGCGACCACATGTCTGTAATGGGACGGACCTAGTTGACTAAGTTGCTAATAACGTACCTGTGGGACCTCAGGTTGTCAACTACACCCTTTGTGTAAGTTATGCGGGGCGTCTGGGCTGCGGCAGTACCTATCTAGCAGTTGATTGGCCTAAACTTCGCCTTCGCTAAGGGAAGGGTTAGTGTGCAATAACCGGGAGGTTCACTTGTATTGTTAGAAGTTTCAAAGACTTTGTTACTGAACTCGCCTTTGTGGTGTTTGACTGTATCTTGTGGGTAAAGTGCATAACCTCTGCAGAGTGTATAATCTATTCGAATAGCCGTGTCCGCGGTATTGGACATCGCTCGGGAATTACAGTCAAGGGTTAGACTTTCTTGAAAATAACTTGGACTTGAAAGGTTGGGTTTGGTTTAATAATGATGTTGATGGAAATATGGTTTAGGAATGGGAAGTATGCTGATTAAACTCCTGAAAAAGGTTTTGGAGCTATACTTGTTTCTATTGCTTTCGAATCTACTTATGCTACTTGTCAAATGATGTTTTACTGCAAATATACCTTGAGCTATTCCTTTGTATCAAGCCATGCATATAGTATATTAGCTTGCATTCTGTGCATGACTTGCTGAGTACCAAGTACTCACCCTTGCCGCAATACAACACCAGTTGAAGAGGAGACTACACCAGCTTTGGAGGAGGAGCTCCAAGAGGAACCGTCTACTTAGGGAGCGAGCCGAGTCAGTTGCTTGTGGTATACTGGATGGTGCCACGATGTTATCTTATTTTCCGCTGCTATTATTTCTCTCTTAATAAGTTTCGCCCTGCGAGGCGTATATTTGTAACTTGACCATAAGGTCGAGCAACCAGTTTGACTATTTAATTAAAGTACTTTATTAGTATCGAGTGGTATGAATGTGATATTTACCGATGTTAAGACTGTGTGCACTAGCGCATTCCTGGAGTAGTGCTGAATACACAGAGGGTCCGGATTTGCAAATTCGGGTCCCGACAGAGGTGGTATCAGAGCCAGGTTGACTGTAGGCTCACCCATAGTTAGAATGGTCGTAGTGAGGATAAAACCTATTTTCTAAAAGATAAAATTTCTCAAGATAAGAAATGACATCTCGACTTATTCCCTTCTCTCTTTTCTTGTCTCTTGCTGAATTTTTCCTTACCTTGTCACGATTTAAAAATTTCGAATTCTTACGTGAGCACTCTTGTGACAGATGGAGGGAGAGTTCAACTACGTCGATCTGGAGGTTGGTCACGCCGCGGAACTTTGGCGTATGCTCTGAGACTCTCAGAGATTTTGAGAAGCCGCAATACCA
The DNA here is from genome assembly GCA_036346355.1 of Rhipidocladum racemiflorum. Taxonomy (NCBI): domain Eukaryota; kingdom Viridiplantae; phylum Streptophyta; class Magnoliopsida; order Poales; family Poaceae; genus Rhipidocladum; species Rhipidocladum racemiflorum. Next base: position 37,464,128 of record CM070591.1, read on the forward strand.
AGTGGGCGTGATCGAGACAAGCGAGGATTGATCAAGGCTTGTGATGTGAAGATTGTGGTACTGCTAGGAAGAAGGGCCCAGAAATCGCCTCGATACAACTGCAGACCGCCAGGAGGTCTACAATGCAGATGGGTATCCAAGAGGCGTCACGACGAGCAATGCGGCACATTACCCGTATCTACGCCAGAGAATTGAGAGCACGGTGTTCGATATCATCCGCGCAGCAATAACCTTCTTGACCGAAGGCGATTCAGGATGAGAATGCCATGGTTACCTGATTGGCACGACTTGTTGTCGCCCAGGAGGATGCACTCGATGATACAAGCAAGGAGCTACAGAAGGCCCGCAAGGAGATCACGACAGAGAAGAACAGATGGCGGGAAGCTCAAGAGTATGTGTCACACCTTCTGCAAAGGATTGGTGAGTTAGAGATGGCATTGTACGCACCAGAGCCGGAGCCAATGCTCGAGCTGCACGAGCCAGATCCGGAGGAGCCGGAGCTTGAGGAGGACACTGCTTCTTCGACTACCACAGATGACACAGTTGCTGGACATGGCAATCGTTTCGCGCCTATGCCGCAGCATCCGTACGCAGGCCGTGGAGGTTTTCTCGATGAGTGGGCGTAGGTTCTATAGTGAGACTCCTTCGCCGAGTCGCGTCATAGAATAAAGAGTCACCCTTTAGGCGTTAGACTCCAGTGTTAGTTCGATTTGGATTTTCATTGCTTGCTTAGTGTGCAGTATGTGTTGCAAGGCCCCTAGGCATTGTAAGCAACCATACCAAGTTACTATTGATTAAAATAATAAAGTTGGACCCTTAAGTAACACCTTTCGCCCCGCATAAGTTTCATATTACTTGTCTATTCTTGTTTCCCTCTCATCTCTAAAACCTAGAGCAAACCACAGATGGTGAACACCCGCGGAAACCTTGGAGGCAATGGAAGTGGTTCTCGCCCAACAGGAAACCCCAATGATGGAGCACCCGGACCGCCACTGGACATGCAGAATTTTGGAGCATTTCTTGCTGCTCAGACTCAGTTGATGCATGCTATGATGCAACAGATGCAACACGTCACTGCTCAGGCCACAGCTAATCAAGTCAATCAGGGACAACGCTAGAATACAAGACTGTCAGAGTTCATGAGGACTCATCCACCCACTTTCTCTGGGAATACCAATCCGTTGGAGGCCGATGATTCGTTAAGGTCAATTGAGAGGAAGCTACACATTGCTCAATGCATGGGGAATGAGAAAGTACTCTACGCTTCTCATCAGTTGGAAGGAACAGCCGCTGAATGGTGGGAGAACTTCTGTGCCACACAAGAGAACCCTCAGGACATTACTTGGGAAGAGTTAATGGAGAAAGGATTTATCAGACCGAGTTCGTCGCCATGGGGAGCGCCAGTTTTGTTTGTCAAGAAGAAGGACGGGAGTTTCAGGATGTGCATTGACTACCGTGCACTCAATGAAGTCACCGTGAAGAATAAGTACCCGCTACCCAGGATCGATGATCTGTTTGATCAGCTGAGAGGAGCCGGAGTTTTCTCCAAGATTGATCTAAGATCAGGTTACCATCAGTTGAAGATCCGATCAGAGGATATTCCGAAGACCGCATTCTCGTCAAGATACGGACATTATGAGTTTACTGTTATGTCCTTTGGTTTGACAAATGCGCCAGCATATTTCATGAATATGATGAATAAGGTGTTCAGGGAATATTTGGACAAGTTTGTTGTTGTATTCATAGATGATATCCTAATCTACTCCAAGACAGAGGATGAACATGCAAAGCACTTGAGGCGAGTTTTGGAAAAGCTGAGAGAACAGCAACTCTTTGCCAAGTTCAGCAAGTGTGATTTTTGGAAGGACAAGGTGGAGTTCCTCGGACATGTAATGACCGCAGAAGGAGTCGCCGTTGATCCAAGCAAGGTAGAAGCTGTGTTACATTGGGAACAGCCGAAGACCGTGACCCAGATCCGGAGTTTCCTTGGAATGGCAGGATACTATCGCCGTTTCATTGAAGGCTTTTCGACAATTGCGAAACCTCTTACGCAATTGCTGAAAAAGGAGAAGAAGTTTGCATGGACGCCAGAGTGCGAGAAAGGTTTTGAAGAATTGAAGAGGCGATTGACATCAGCACCGGTGTTAGTCCTACCGGACGTCAATCAAAGCTTTGACATTTATTGTGACGCATCGCGCCAAGGACTTGGATGTGTGCTGATGCAAAATAGAAAGGTCGTCGCTTATGCATCAAGGCAGTTGAGGCCGCATGAGGAGAATTATCCGACGCATGACCTGGAGTTAGCTGCCGTAGTGCATGCTTTGAAGTTGTGGCATCACTATTTGATTGGAAACAGATATCAAGTATACACGGACCATAAGAGTCTTAAGTACATCTTCACCCAATCAGACTTGAACATGAGGCAGAGGAGATGGTTAGAGTTGATCAAGGACTACAATGTCGGAATCCATTACCATCCAGGAAAGGCAAATGTAGTTGCCGATGCTCTGAGTCGGAAAAGCCATACCGTGAGTATGTTGCTTGCCACAAGTCAGGATGAGCTATGTGAGGATTTCCAGAGAATGCAGATTGAAGTCGTACCAGAAGGATTCATGGCAGCATTGGAAGTGAAGCCCACCCTGGAGGATCAGATCCGAGAAGGACAGAAGGATGATGACAAGATCCACAGGATTAAGTCCATCATGGAGGAAGGCAAGGCAGAGGACTTCAAGCTAAATGAGCAAGACACGTTATGGATGAATGATCGGATTTGTGTGCCCAACAAGAAGGAATTAAAACAGCTGATTTTGGAGGAAGCCCATGATTCCAAGTATTCAATTCACCCAGGAAGTGCCAAGATGTATCAGGATCTGAAGGAGAGATTCTGGTGGCCAAGCATGAAGCGTGAAGTCACCGAGCATGTTGCATTGTGCGACATATGCCAGAGAGTTAAGGCAATGCATCAGAGACCAGCAGGATTGCTACAGCCGTTGAAAATACCTGAGTGGAAGTGGGAGGAAATCGGAATGGATTTCATTACCGGTTTGCCTAAGACTCAAGGAGGTTATGACTCCATATGGGTTATAGTGGATCGCTTGACCAAAGTAGACCATTTTATCCCCGTGAAGACCACTTACTCGGGGGATAAGTTAGCAGAGTTGTAGATGATCAGGATCGTCTGTTTGCACGGAGTGCCAAAGAGGATTGTATCGGATAGAGGTACCCAATTTACCTCAAGGTTCTGGAATAAGTTGCATGAAGCCATGGGAACCCGTTTGAACTTCAGTACAGCTTATCATCCACAGACGGATGGACAGACCGAAAGAGTCAATCAGATTCTGGAAGATATGCTAAGAGCATGTGCATTGGCTTATGCTACCTCTTGGGATAAGAGCTTGCCGTATGCCGAGTTTAGTTACAATAATAGTTACCAGGTAGTTTACAGATGTCACCTTTTGAGGCACTGTATGGTCGACCCTGTCGGACGCCATTAAACTGGAATGAGACTGGTGAGCGCCGTGTCTTCGGGCCTGATATTCTTCAAGAAGCTGAAGAGCAGATTGCCATGATTAGGGAAAGGTTGAAGATAGCCCAATCACGACAGAAGAGTTATGCTGACAATCGTCGCCGGTATTTGAGTTTTGAACCAGAAGACTTTGTATACCTTAGAGTTACGCCTCTCAGGGGAGTTAAGAGGTTCCATGCCAAAGGGAAACTTGCACCCCGTTATGTTGGACCATTTAAGATTTTGAGCCGCAGAGGCGAAGTTGTTTACCAATTTGGAGTTACCGCGATCATTAGCAGAGTGCATGACGTGTTCCACGTGTCGATTGAAGAAGTGTCTCCGAGTACCTGAGGAACAGACACCGCTAGAGTCAATTGAGTTGCAAGAAGATTTGACTTACAAGGAGCACCCCGTGAAGATTCTAGACACAATGGATCGAGAGACGAGGAACAAGTCAACCCGTTTCTGTAGAGTTCAGTGGAGCAACCATGCAGAGAGCGAAGCAACTTGGGAGCGCGAAGAGGATTTGAAGAAAGAGTTTCCAAACCTATTCTGTAGTAAGCCCTGAATCTCGGGGACGAGATTCTGTTAAGGAGGGGAGGTTTGTAACACCCCAATTTTTGCTTTTCATGAAATTAAATATTATCTTGCACATTTGTGAATTTTTGGAATTTTCTGGAATTTATTTGGATTTATTTGGAATTTATTTGAATTTATTCCATTTTAAAATAGTTAAAGAATTAAACTTTGCAAATAAAAATTTGTTGGAAATATTTTATTTGAGTCCAAAATGCCCTGAAATATTTTCCAGAATTTTTCTGGAATTTTTCTGAGTATTTTACTATTTTTCTTGAATTAAATGAATTACTGGAAATTATTTTAAATATTAAATCGCTGGAAAATCGAGTCGGGTTAAGTACTGTTCATCCGACCGGACCCGAGTCCGAGTCCGACTCGAGTCCGACCCGAGCCACGTGACTTGACCGAACCCCATTCGATCCGAACCGTTGGATCAGAATCCAACGGTCCAGATTGGACCGCACTGGTTTGAGCTGAGTCCGGGCCGGATCCGATCGCGCTCGCGCGATCGTGACCGTCGATCGTGCCACGTGGACGGCCGTGCATCGTCGTCTCCGCCGAATCCGAGCCGGACTCCGCCGCCGCGTAGCCGCCGCGTCCGGTTAAGTTTCCGTTTTGCGCACGCACGCCGAGGGTATTTAAGGACCGGGACATGTCCCGAGGATCGCCTTGACTTCCCGCACCTTTTGCCCTAGCCGCCGCCACCTGGAACGCCCTGCCGCAGCCGTAATTGCTCGCCGGAGTTGTATAGCACTCCTCCGCCGCGGTTTTCCGTCCTCTCCGTCCTCATCCGCCGTCTCCTGTCACCGTTGAGTCCAGATCCGAGAGGCCCAGGCCAAGACGCACCCGGGAGGCCAACTCACCTCGCCGAAATCGCGTCCGAACGCCGTTCGGGAGGTTGCCGTCTTCGTCTCTGGCCAGGCCAGCGCCGCCGCGTTGCCATCAACCTCGCGAGCTCGGACAGCCGTCCGATCAAGATCGAACGCACACGGTGAGCCCACGTTCTCCCCCAAACCCTGGAATCCAGATTAGATCTGGACCGTTGGATCAAGATCCAACGGCCCACGATCACCACGTGCCGTGGCAGTGTTAACGTAGGGTTAGATCTGGACCGTCCGATCTAGATCGAACGGCCCACGATCACCGTGTAGTTTTCAACGTGTTAACCCTGGATCTAATCGCGGCCGTTGATTTTCAAATCAACGGACACGATCGTGCCACGTGTCCGGGGAGCCGAGCCGCCGCGCCCACGCGCGCGTGTGTGGGTCACTGACACGCTGGGCCCGCGTGTTAGCAACCGCACCATGACATCACCGATGATGTCACAGTGGGTCCCACCTGTCTGCGCAGCGGGCTGAGTCTCCGCTGACGTCAGCAATGACGTCACCCGAGTGGTCCCACCTGTCAGTCTCACGTGAGCTGTGGACCGAGTCCACGGTGGACCAAGCCAAGCCGTGGGCTAAGCCCATGAGCCGACTGACGTCAGCCGCCCAATCAGAAGCTGCCACGTGCCCTCGCTGACGCAATAATTAATTTCCGAAAAAGAAAATGATTTATTAATTCGAAATAATGATTTCAGATTTTGTTTCAAACTTCAAACGCTTATATCTTTTGCGTTTCAACTCCGATTAGAGTGATTCAAATTTCTAAATTTGTATAAAATTAGATCTACCTAATGATGAATTTTATTTAATTTTTGAAATAAAGTTTTTCTTTGTAATATTATTTAATTGATTATTTATACTTTAAATAATCATAACTTTTGTGTTTTAACTCCGATTTGAGCGATTCCAATTCCTAAAAATTCATAAAATTATGTTCTCACTTTTTATTCGTGTATTGCTATTTGCACGCTTTACGAGTAGACGTTGAAGTGCCGGAAGGATTCGAAGGAGAAGTATTGACTCAGGATCCAACTCAAGACCAAGAACAAGTACTTTTTGAAGGCAAGTTGTGCTTTGACCATATTGATCCCATTTTGAAACCTATTTTGATTTAATGTATTGCATGCTAGTTCAAATAGAAAATGCTTTAATTGGTTATGGGAAATTAGATAAATGCCAATTTGCTGTATGACACCTTGATTAATTAAATATGTGCCATGACCCTTGTCACCCTAGTTGTGGTTTACTAGTTGGACATTATTAAATTGCCAACATGGGAATTTAGACCGTTGTAGTATATTGCTTAGACCTGTTACGTGCTCATGACATGATTTTGGACCATCAAATGTTAATATTGACTTAATGATATATTGAACCTGTTTTGGAAAGGTATCATGTGATGTTGATGGCACGTGGTGCATGGTAATCAACTGGGGATTTGATAAATAGTTTTCGACCGGGGCATGTGGCAAGAATGATCAGGTGGGCCAGTTGTGGCACCGGGAATGTTGGTTTGGTTCTTCGGGTAGTCTTGTCCCGGTCACCCTAAGGACTTAACCTTGCAAGCCTTTGAACTGGGTCAAACATGCAACCACATGTCTGTAATGGGACGGACTTAGTTGACTAAGTTGCTAATAACGTACCTGTGGGACCTCTGGTTGTCAACTACACCCTTTGCGTAAGTTGTATTCATAGATGATATCCTAATCTACTCCAAGACAGAGGATGAACATGCAGAGCACTTGAGGCGAGTTTCGGAAAAGCTGAGAGAACAGCAACTCTTTGCCAAGTTCAGCAAGTGTGATTTTTGGAAGGACAAGGTGGAGTTCCCCGAACATGTAATGACCGCAGAAGGAGTCGCCGGTAATCCAAGCAAGGTAGAAGCTGTGTTACATTGGGAACAGCCGAAGACCGTGACCCAGATCCGGAGTTTCCTTGGAATGGCAGGATACTATCGCCGTTTCATTGAAGGCTTTTCGACAATTGCGAAACCTCTTACGCAATTGCTGAAAAAGGAGAAGAAGTTTGCATGGACGCCAGAGTGCGAGAAAGGTTTTGAAGAATTGAAGAGGCGATTGGCATCAGCACCGGTGTTAGTCCTACCGGACGTCAATCAAAGCTTTGACATTTATTGTGACGCATCGCGCCAAGGACTTGGATGTGTGCTGATGCAAAATAGAAAGGTCGTCGCTTATGCATCAAGGCAGTTGAGGCCGCATGAGGAGAATTATCCGACGCATGACCTGGAGTTAGCTGCCGTAGTGCATGCTTTGAAGTTGTGGCATCACTATTTGATTGGAAACAGATATCAAGTATACACGGACCATAAGAGTCTTAAGTACATCTTCACCCAATCAGACTTGAACATGAGGCAGAGGAGATGGTTAGAGTTGATCAAGGACTACAATGTCGGAATCCATTACCATCCAGGAAAGGCAAACGTAGTTGCCGATGCTCTGAGTCGGAAAAGCCATACCGTGAGTATGTTGCTTGCCACAAGTCAGGATGAGCTATGTGAGGATTTCCAGAGAATGCAGATTGAAGTCGTACCAGAAGGATTCATGGCAGCATTGGAAGTGAAGCCCACCCTGGAGGATCAGATCCGAGAAGGACAGAAGGATGATGACAAGATCCGCAGGATTAAGTCCATCATGGAGGAAGGCAAGGCAGAGGACTTCAAGCTAAATGAGCAAGACACGTTATGGATGAAGGATCGGATTTGTGTGCCCAACAAGAAGGAATTAAAACAGCTGATTTTGGAGGAAGCCCATGATTCCAAGTATTCAATTCACCCAGGAAGTGCCAAGATGTATCAGGATCTGAAGGAGAGATTCTGGTGGCCAAGCATGAAGCGTGAAGTCGCCGAGCATGTTGCATTGTGCGACATATGCCAGAGAGTCAAGGCAATGCATCAGAGACCAGCAGGATTGCTACAGCCGTTGAAAATACCTGAGTGGAAGTGGGAGGAAATCGGAATGGATTTCATTACTGGTTTGCCTAAGACTCAAGGAGGTTATGACTCCATATGGGTTATAGTGGATCGCTTGACCAAAGTAGCCCATTTTATCCCCGTGAAGACCACTTACTCGGGGGATAAGTTAGCAGAGTTGTATATGATCAGGATCGTCTGTTTGCACGGAGTGCCAAAGAGGATTGTATCGGATAGAGGTACCCAATTTACCTCAAGGTTCTGGAATAAGTTGCATGAAGCCATGGGAACCCGTTTGAACTTCAAGATCTGACTTATCATCCTGACGGATGGACCAGGCCAGAAAGAGTCAATCAGATTCTGGAAGATATGCTAAGAGCATGTGCATTGGCTTATGCTACCTCTTGGGATAAGAGCTTGCCGTATGCCGAGTTTAGTTACAATAATAGTTACCAGGTAGTTTACAGATGTCACCTTTTGAGGCACTGCATGGTCGACCCTGTCGGACGCCATTAAACTGGAATGAGACCGGTGAGCGCCGTGTCTTCGGGCCTGATATTCTTCAAGAAGCTGAAGAGCAGATTGCCATGATTAGGGAAAAGTTGAAGATAGCCCAATCACGACAGAAGAGTTATGCTGACAATCGTCGCCGGTATTTGAGTTTTGAACCAGAAGACTTTGTATACCTCAGAGTTACGCCTCTCAGGGGAGTTAAGAGGTTCCATGCCAAAGGGAAACTTGCACCCCGTTATGTTGGACCATTTAAGATTTTGAGCCGCAGAGGCGAAGTTGCTTACCAGCTGGAGTTACCGCAGTCATTAGCAGGAGTGCATGACGTGTTCCACGTGTCCCAGTTGAAGAAGTGTCTCCGAGTACCTAAGGAACAGACACCGCTAGAGTCAATTGAGTTGCATGAAGATTTGACTTACAAGGAGCACCCCGTGAAGATTCTAGACACAATGGATCGAGAGACGAGGAACAAGTCAACCCGTTTCTGTAGAGTTCAGTGGAGCAACCATGCAGAGAGCGAAGCAACTTGGGAGCGCGAAGAGGATTTGAAGAAAGAGTTTCCAAACCTATTCTGTAGTAAGCCCTGAATCTCGGGGACGAGATTCTGTTAAGGAGGGGAGGTTTGTAACACCCCAATTTTTGCTTTTCATGAAATTAAATATTATCTTGCACATTTGTGAATTTTTGGAATTTTTTGGAATTTATTTTGATTTATTTGGAATTTATTTGAATTTATTCCATTTTAAAATAGTTAAAGAATTAAACTTTGCAAATAAAAATTTGTTGGAAATATTTTATTTGAGTCCCAAATGCCCTGAAATATTTTCCAGAATTTTTCTGGAATTTTTCTGAGTATTTTACTATTTTTCTTGAATTAAATGAATTACTGGAAATTATTTTAAATATTAAATCGCTGGAAAATCGAGTCGGGTTAAGTACTGTTCATCCGACCGGACCCGAGTCCGAGTCCGACTCGAGTCCGACCCGAGCCACGTGATTTGACCGAACCCCATTCGATCCGAACCATTGGATCGGAATCCAACGGTCCAGATTGGACCGCCCTGGTTTGAGCTGAGTCCGGGCCGGATCCGACCGCTTCAGCGATCGTGGACCGTCCGATCGTGCCACGTGGGCGGCCGTGCGTCGTCGTCTCCGCCGAATCCGAGCCGGACTCCGCCGCAGAGCCGCTGGCCCGGTTAGGTTTCCGTTTTGCGCACGCACGCCGAGGGTATTTAAGGACCGGGACATGTCCCGAGGATCGCCTTGACTTCCCGCACCTTTTGCCCTAGCCGCCGCCGCCTGGAACGCCCTGCCGCAGCCGTAATTGCTCGCCGGAGTTGTATAGCACTCCTCCGCCGCGGTTTTCCGTCCTCTCCGTCCTCATCCGCCGTCTCCTATCACCGTTGAGTCCAGATCCGAGAGGCCCAGGCCAAGACGCACCCGGGAGGCCAACTCACCTCGCCAGAATCGCGTCCGAACGCCGTTCGGGAGGTTGCCGTCTTCGTCTCTGGCCAGGCCAGCGCCGCCGCGTCGCCATCAACCTCGCGAGCTCCGACAGCCATCCGATCAAGATCGAACGCACACGGTGAGCCCATGTTCTCCCCCAAACCCTGGAATCCAGATTAGATCTGGACCGTTGGATCAAGATCCAACGGCCCACGATCACCACGTGCCGTAGCAGTGTTAACGTAGGGTTAGATCTGGACCGTTCGATCTAGATCGAACGGCCCACGATCACCGTGTAGTTTTCAACGTGTTAACCCTGGATCTAATCGCGGCCGTTGATTTTCAAATCAACGGACACGATCGTGCCACGTGTCCGGGGAGCCGAAGCCGCGCGCCACGCGCAGCGGCGTGTGTAGTCAGCGACACGGGCCCGCGTGTTAGCAACCGCACCATGACATCACCGATGATGTCACAGTGGGTCCCACCTGTCTGCGCAGCGGGCTGAGTCTCCGCTGACGTCAGCAATGACGTCACCCGAGTGGTCCCACCTGTCAGTCTCACGTGAGCCGTGGACCGAGTCCACGGTGGACCAAGCCAAGCCGTGGGCTGAGCCCATGAGCCGACTGACGTCAGCCGCCCAATCAGAAGCTGCCACGTGCCCTCGCTGACGCAATAATTAATTTCCGAAAAAGAAAATGATTTATTAATTCGAAATAATGATTTCAGATTTTGTTTCAAACTTCAAACGCTTATATCTTTTGCGTTTCAACTCCGATTAGAGTGATTCAAATTTCTAAATTTGTATAAAATTGAGATCTACCTAATGATGAATTTTATTTAATTTTTGAAATAAAGTTTTTCTCTGTAATATTATTTAATTGATTATTTATACTTTAAATAATCATAACTTTTGTGTTTTAACTCCGATTTGAGCGATTCCAGTTCCTAAAAATTCATAAAATTATGTTCTCTCTTTTTATTCGTGTATTGCTATTTGCACGCTTTACGAGTAGACGTTGAAGTGCCGGAAGGATTCGAAGGAGAAGTATTGACTCAGGATCCAACTCAAGACCAAGAACAAGTACTTTTTGAAGGCAAGTTGTGCTTTGACCATATTGATCCCATTTTGAAACCTATTTTGATTTAATGTATTGCATGCTAGTTCAAATAGAAAATGCTTTAATTGGTTATGGGAAATTAGATAAATGCCAATTTGCTGTATGACACCTTGATTAATTAAATATGTGCCATGACCCTTGTCACCCTAGTTGTGGTTTACTAGTTGGACATTATTAAATTGCCAACATGGGAATTTAGACCGTTGTAGTATACTGCTTAGAGCTGTTACGTGCTCATGACATGATTTTGGACCATCAAATGTTAATATTGACTTAATGATATATTGAACCTGTTTTGGAAAGGTATCATGTGATGTTGATGGCACGTGGTGCATGGTAATCAACTGGGGATTTGATAAATAGTTTTCGACCGGGGCATGTGGCAAGAATGATCAGGTGGGCCAGTTGTGGCACCGGGAATGTTGGTTTGGTTCTTCGGGTAGTCTTGTCCCGGTCACCCTAAGGACTTAAACTTGCAAGCCTTTGAACTGGGTCAAACATGCAACCACATGTCTGTAATGGGACGGACTTAGTTGACTAAGTTGCTAATAACGTACCTGTGGGACCTCAGGTTGTCAACTACACCCTTTGTGTAAGTTGTACGGGGGAGCGTACCGGGGCTGCGGCCAGGTACCCATCTAACGGTTGATTGGCCTAAACTTCACCTTCGCTAAGGGAAGGGTTAGTGTGCAATAACCGGGGAGGTTCACTTGTATTGTTAGAAGTTTCCGAAAGACTTTGTTACGGGAACTCGCCTTTGTGGTGTTTGACTGTATCTTGTGGGTATAGTGCATAACCTCTGCAGAGTGTATAATCTATTCGAATAGCCGTGTCCGCGGTATTGGACATCGCTCGGGAATTACAGTCAAGGGTTAGACTTTCTTGAAAATAACTTGGACTTGAAAGGTTGGGTTTGGTTTAATAATGATGTTGATGGAAATATGGTTTAGGAATGGGAAGGATGCTGATTAAACTCCTGAAAAAGTTATTGGTGCTATACTTGTTTCTATTGCTTTCGAATCTACTTATGCTACTTGTCAAATCTTTGTTTCTTGCAAATATACCTTGAGCTATTCCTTTGTATCAAGCCATGCATATAGTATATTAGCTTGCATTCTGTGCATGACTTGCTGAGTACCAAGTACTCACCCTTGCCGCAATACAACACCAGTTGAAGAGGAGACTACACCAGCTTTGGAGGAGGAGCTCCAAGAGGAACCGTCTACTTAGGGAGCGAGCCCAGTCAGTTGCCTTTGGTATACTGGATGGTGCCACGATGTTATCTTATTTTTCGCTTCTATTATTTCTCTCTTAATAAGTTTCGCCCTGCGAGGCGTATATTTGTAACTTGACCATAAGGTCGAGCAACCAGTTTGACTATTTAATTAAAGTACTTTATTAGTATCGAGTGGTATGAATGTGATATTTACCGATGTTAAGACTGTGTGCACTAGCGCGTTCCTGGACTAGTGCTGAATACACAGAGGGTCTGGATTTGCAAATTCGGGTCCCGACAGGCTTACACCGCAAGCCATCCTCGTTACACTACCATGGGCGCATTAAATGCGCCCGTCACTGTACTTACACCTCATTTAATGCCTGCCGCAGCCGTCACACCCCTGCCTTGGGCCCCACGCCCACCAACGCCGCTCGTTCCGTCAGGGGGTGAAGTGCTGCCGTGACGTCACCCGTAATTATTACGCGCCTGGGGAAGGCGCGCCGCCATACTGTAGCTTCCACGCTTTGCCTTTAATGCGCACGATTTGCATTAAATGTCCTTGATCCTGGTACTGCAGCCTCGGGAGTGGTGCGCCAAGGGAGTGGCCTGTATGCCACCTGCCCACTGGGCGACCACCTTCTTGGGCGCCCAGTGGCGCGGCCTGGTCGCCACGTGTCCACTGGGTGACCACCTTCTTGGGCGCCCAGTGGCGTGGCCTGGCCGCCACGTGTCCGCTGGGCGACCACCTTGCTGGGCGCCCAGTGGCCTGGCCTGATCGCCACGTGTCCACTGGGCGACCACCTTGCCGGGCGCCCAGTGGCGTGGCCTGATCGCCACGTGTCCACTAGGCGACCACCTTCCTAGGCGCCCAGTGGCGTGGCCTGGTCGCCACGTGTCCACTGGGCGACCACCCTGCTGGGCGACCACCCTGGGGCCCTACCGCTTGCCGTGGCGGTGGGCCCGGACGCGCCCTGCCCGCCCGTCGATCGTGTTTAGTGCGAGGGAGTGGGTACCCTGGTGTAGAATACGCCGATAGGTCAACTACAACTCCTCCTTCCGACAGCACATGGCCTAGGAAGGTAACCTCCTTTAGCCAAAATTCACACTTGCTGAATTTTGCATAAAGTCGGTGTTCTCGCAGTTTCTCCAGGACTATTCGAAGGTGTACTTCATGTTCCTCTTCAGATTTGGAGTAAACAAGAATGTCATCATTGAAAATTACAATGAATTTGTCGAGGTACTCCATGAAAACTGAATTCATTAGACTCATAAAGTAGGTCAGTGCATTGGTTAAACCGAAAGACATGACGGTATACTCGTATAGACCATAACGAGTAGAGAATGCCGTCTTCGAAATGTCTCCCACTCTGATTTTGATTTGATGATAACCGGACCTCAAATCAATTTTGGAGAATATCCGGGCTCCGATCATTTGATCGAACAAATCGTCAATCCGGGGAAGTGGATACTTATTCTTGACCGTTACCTCATTCAACGGGCGGTAATCAACACACATCCGCAAATTGTGATCCTTCTTCTTCACAAACAGTACCGAGCATCCCCAAGGTGAGGATCTTGGTCGAATGAAGCCCTTCTCTTGCTGCTCCGTGAGTTGTTTCTTCAATTCTAGCAACTCATTTGGAGGCATCCGATATGGATGCTTAGATATCGGTGCTGTTCTGGGCAGCAATTCAATGATGAATTCAACCTCCCGGTCTAGCGGCATCCCCGGTAATTCTTCTGGAAAGATATCCGGGTAGTCACATACCACTGGTACATCACTACTCCCAAGAAACGGCTCATCTCTAAGGCATAGAGATGAGTAGAATCAAAACTAGATGCAAGGAAAACTTGCTCGCCGCTTGCACTTGTGAGAGAGATGGATTTTTGTGCACAGTCGATGTATCCCTGATGATTAGACAACCAATCCATCCCTAGAATAACTTCAATTCCCTTCGTCTTGATCATGATCAAGTCAGCCAGAAATTCTACCCCACTGACATCAATGGTAATTCCCCGACAAATTTGATCGGTTCTCAACTCCGATCCTGGCGCTCTAATGAGAAGAGGCGGATGCAAAGGTTGGATAGAAAACCCATTACGAGTAGCAAACCCCTCTCAGATGAATGAGTGCGATGCTCTAGAATCAAATAATGTAGTAGCTGGGTAGGAGTTGACAAGAAGCGTACCCAACGCCACATCCAGCACATCCTGAGCTTCTTCGTTGGTGACATGGTTGATGCGACCGCGTGGTTGTGCCGGTGCGGCTCTCGGGGGAGCTGGCCGTGGCGGTGGCAGTGGTGTGGCTCCAGCTGCATTAAGCGTTCGAGTTCCTGACGTCACTGGGTTCCTTTGCGGACATTGGCGCGCAAAGTGTCCTTGCTTCTTGCACTGGTAGCACACTAGAATTGGGCGGCCTTGAGTGTTACCTCCTCGCTGATTCCCACCGGCATTCGGTGAAAGATTCTGCTGCGGTGGACGCGTAATAGGTACCAGAGGTCTTGGGGGTGTCGGAGCTTGATAATTGGAAGGCGGGGGATGAGTGGCGCGCGGCGGTTGCGAGCTGTTGCAAGCCAAAATCTGAGCTGCTCGCTTGCGCTTGCGTGACTCTTCCATCTTTCCCCACTTCTCGTCCACCACTATGGCCTTGTTGACCAAGTGTTGGAAATTGCGGAATTCATGTGCAGCGAGCTCAAGCTGCAATTCCTCGGAAAGTCCCTACATGAAGCGCTCTTGTTTGCGCTCGTCGGTGGAGATGTCATCTGGAGCATAACGAGCCAAGTAATTGAACTCGTGAAGATACTCCAAGACAGATTTGCCACCTTGCTTCAACGCGAGGAATTCGTGCTTCTTGATGGCCATAACAGCCATGGGGACATGAGCCTTGCGGAAGGCTCTGCCCACGTGATAATGTGATCAGCAGGTTGCATGGTGGTGAAGCTATCCCACCATGCGTACGCTGCTCCATCAAGCTGATGGGAAGCATAAAGGACCTTCTCATGATCCGGACACTGAGCAATGGTAAGCTTGCGCTCAATGGTTCGAAGCCAGTCATCCGCTTCGAGTGGATCCTCGGCATGTGAGAGTAACGGTGGCTGCGTGCGAAGGAACTCGCCGAGTCCTCCTATGGCATGATGCCCTCCCCCACCGGCACCTCGGACAGGGCCCGGGGAAACGGCGGTATTGCGAGCAATCTGCTCAATCATGGCAAGCACTTGATCCATGGTAGGAGGTGGTGGAAGTTCTGCCTCCACACGAGGATGGTGTTGATTTTGACGGTGAGACGACTCCGGGTTGTCATGAGTAACCCCTTGAGCGTGCTCCTCAGCTATCTGGGAGCCCGAGGTGTGTGGCCTCGCCCCTTGCTGAGTTCGCTATCGAGTGGTAGCTCCTGCCATCCTGTTGCCAACCCCAAGTTAGCAACAAGAAACAAGAGAGCAACAACAACGTGGAAATTGCAATTTCAGACAGCAAGATACACTCATAGCAATCTTCATGAATGCAACAAGAAAACACACGGCACAAGCACAAAACATCAAATCAAGGAAGTCCATAAACTCCAACAGCATCCATGAACAACAACAAGGTTCCGAGACGATACAGACGGACATAGCCCAAATTACCCAACAGAGTCTATTACATGTTCAATTAAGATAGTTCTTCCCTACATAGGGGTTACGACTAATTCGACTAAGACAACTCAAATGTCCCTAAGAAAGCCTAGGGGAAATTCATCCAAAAGATGGTATTCCAGTGATCCCGTATCTTCAGGATCCAAAGAGCTAGCGAGACGTTGAGGGGATCCCAAGTAGGCTGTAGGTGCTTCTGATAATCCTTGTGCACGAAGACGCATCACGCTTGCCAAGTTGATGCATGCACGGCTAGGGTTGAAGTGTTGGGTCTCCACCCCCGTCACGCGTGGGAATTGAAAAGGGCTTGGAGCGGCATCGTGGGGCGTAGTACAATTGGGTCCGTACACCACATTCCGCGGCACGGGACCAGTCTGCAAAAATTGATGAAGGTACCCCTGGGCGGCGCGAAGACGGGCACGAGTCTCCCATAACCGGTGAACCACACAACGATGAGCCTGCTCCAAAGTATCGACCAAGCTCGCCAACTGGCGGATAGAGTGGTCTTCTCCTAGTTCAACCTCCGCAACGTAGTTGTAGGTGCCCGCTGGTCCTCGCTGCGGGAATTAAAGAAATGGAGGCTCAAGCAACTCCCGCAGATCGTGTCGAAGATGACACATGGCAACATATGCCACCTCTTGGATTGACATCCCAATGGATGTCCCTTGTACTTGGAAGTGATGGGGAATGCTCCCCATCATCATTCGGGTTATGATGTGGACCGTGGCAGTGTAGGTCTTTAGCCCTGGTCCCAAAGCCCGCCCATACACCACGTACTCGGGTGCATAGGTGAAGCTGGCCCTCCAAAGCATGTCCCTGAGGAGGGAAGGAAAACCGTCACATCCTCCGCGCGAGTAACCATGACCAAAGGACCGTGGTTCATCTAGCATTTTGGAAAAGAGAAGCTGAGTCAGAAAACAATTTTGCTAATTCAAATGAACATAAAGACGAGGCACAGAACTAAGATGGATAAGAAACAAAAGAATGACACAACGCTATTAGTTCAAAGATTACTTGATACGCAAAATAGTTTTGACTCAAAACAAGTTCTAAGCCAGTCGACCATGCTACGTCCTAACCTGCAGTCAGTATAGAGCTCTGATACCAAGCTTGTGGGGACACGTCCCCATGATTCCATTGATTCACTCGGTATTATCGCACAGCCCAAGTAATTCAAGAGAGTCTCAAGCGGCCCGCATATATGCCCGTGTTGGTACCAGGAAAGTTCATCAACACGCGTGACAATGCATAACAGTTCGTATCACAACACATACAAAATTAACAGAAGCATAAGCATATTTACATAAAAAAGCAGGACTGCTGTCCACAACGATATATTTAAAGTTATTACATAAACTAGCAGCGGGAACATAATATAGACAACAAAAGAGTCCAGCGTAGTGTGCCATAGACCCTCAGGCAACTGACTAGGGGTAAGAACGTGCCCCTAAGCGTTAGCATCATCAAAATCTGCCTGATAAAGGTCTCCGGGCAGTGCCTCATCCTCACCTGCAGTAAGTGGACAATCCGCTTGAGTACAAGGAGTGTACTCGCACAATAGTATAGGTTGTATGCTGAGTTCTAACTACATGTGGTTGCTTCATAATAAGAAAGGCACAAGGTTAATTCCAGCGTAAAGCAATATTTTAGA
Source organism: Rhipidocladum racemiflorum (assembly GCA_036346355.1). Classification (NCBI taxonomy): domain Eukaryota; kingdom Viridiplantae; phylum Streptophyta; class Magnoliopsida; order Poales; family Poaceae; genus Rhipidocladum; species Rhipidocladum racemiflorum. Next base: position 37,481,598 of record CM070591.1, read on the forward strand.
TAAAAACATAGACACATATAGATTGAAACTGCTATTTGACAAACATTTACAAAGTCTAATGCATCATATAACAACATCATAAACATCCTCATCTCATGCCTTCAAGCATTCTCTGAACCATGAGTCCAATGCTCATGTTCGATTACACCCATGGATACTCCAATATCCGTGAAGTTCCTTCCATGAGTACTTCAATACCCGCGAAGTCCTCCTCATGAATACTCCAATACTCATGAGACTTGGTTTCACAAAGCACCCATTCTTACCCGGTCCTTAACACTCGCCCAGTGACTGACAACTTAAGTGATCGTCCTTAACCATGGACGCGGCTATTCTAATAGTTTATACTCTGCAGAGGTATGACTTTACCCACACGACACTCCACATTTCCTTTAATGTGCCGGCCGAGGTGAACATGACAAACCCATTTTCCAGTATGCATGGTAGTGTATTTAAACCACCCGGGTGACAGTGACCCTTCATCACGCGTGTCCAGTGCTCCGTGTGTGTGACCAAGGAGTACACCTGTTATTGAACTTCCCTAACTCCACAAAGTTCAAGGGATTTCGAAGGACATTCCCGACACTCCACAAAGTTCAAGGAATTCCGGCGGATATTCCGCAACGCTCTACAAAGCCCAAGGAATTCTGAGTGCACGTGGTTTAAATGCCCTAGTCATACACAAGTACTTGGCTAAGCCGGTCCCATAAACGGCGTGTGGTTCTCACGATAGTTACTCAAAGAGACGTCACCAGGATTCAATCCTTAGGGTCCTTAGCCAACAATGCTACATAGAAACCACAATTTAAGCGATCATCATCATAATCATCTTTAATCATCGCGACCGATGAACTAAGTCCATCTATCGCGGTTTCTAACTAGGTTCTAAGCATGGCGAAGCAAATTGTACGAACCCATAGGTAATAATTAAACCAATCACCTAGGGCGACAATGGAATACGAAGGAACAGTGTTAAAGGATAACATGTCAACGGGGTAATAGCTAAGCATTCTACCCTGAATATACTTGTAATTGAAAGTAAGCATGCAATTGATGAAATAACTTCAACATAATTTGTAATTAATAGGATCAAGTATGTTCAAGGAGTAAGGTAGTGCCTTGCTGCTCGCTCTTGACGTCATAGGCGTAGTCGTACTCCGGGTTATCTTCCAAAGCGTCGACACCTAACAATAAATCAAATTCCAAAGGAACACCAATCAAGAAACAAACAATAAACAACCTGAGAACGTGCACAATCATGCATGAAATGCACCGTAAGTACATTCCTAATCCTAGCATGCATATGAGAAGTGATTGATCCATTCATGTCCGGAGTATCCGTGTTCTAACCCAGAGTGTCCGGGTTGATCCTCTCGGTACCCTATTGCTGACTAACCCGGAGTATCCGGGTTTAATATCCGAAGTATCTGAGTACACCGGACTATCCGGGTTGAAACCCCGGAGTGTCCAGGTTGGGTCTCTCTGTCATAAATTCCGATTTCGCCTGACACATCCGGAGGGTCCGAATTGGGGTCCGGAGTATCCAGATTAACCGCGGAGTGTCCGGGTTAAATCCCTAGAGTGACCGGGTTGGGTTGGTCTTTCCGAAAATAGGTGTGGGTGTATGTGCTCCTATACTTCAAAAACGATAACTTGGGTATAGCCTTACCACTATGGGGATACTCTTGCACTCGGTGGAAGGTTGGTTCGATGGAGAGATCAAGAATGACGTTAAGATGGCGATCTTCGTCGTTTCTCCCGTTGTCAACTCTTCCACTTATCTCTTGGAGATGACACTTTCTCCTCCTAGTGCTTGCAATGACTTCTCCTTCTCCTCCTTAAGCTAGAAATGCGACATGCACGGTCCTACCCTCAACTTGGAGATGATTTTCATGGAGGGAAATGGAATGAGCTCAAGGTGATAAAATTTTAGAAAAAGGAAAGCAAAGGAGTGATTAGAACTCACCCAAATCTTGGTGCCTCAAGGATCCTATTGGATTGAATTGAAGCCCTTGATGGGGAGAATCCAATGGTGTAGCATGCACAAGCTCAAGCTAAATCCTTGGATGGATTCTTGGGGCTTGAATGGAGAGGGTGGAGGAGTGCTCTTGCTCTCCCTTGTGCAGATTTTTAGAAATGGGGCTGAACAAATGAGGCTTGGACGAGACTCCAAGGTGGAGAAAAGCTTTTATAGCTGCCCCCCTTCCATCACTTACAAGTGGGGCTTGGTCGCACATGTCATAAGAGGTATAAAGGTGGGTAAGGAGTAGGTAAGGTGGAAAAAGTGAGGTAGTGTCTGCAGAATTTTATCCTCTCACTTACTAGTGGCGTCCATATGTCATTGACTAGGGTGGAAATGAGGCATGGTTCAATAAGTAGTTGTCTCTAAGTTTCAAGGACATTATAAATTCATACTTATAAATTCATACTTATCTAATTAAAATGATGCTAGCATTTATATGGTCCTAATTAAGTGTTGATCATGCCACTATTATGAATGATATGAGCATGCCAAGCACGATATGACTAGTAATTAAATTTGGGGCAGTTACAAAGTTGATTAATGTTTTATGCAGAGTGTTGTGGGTTATGGGAGTTAACGAAAGTTAGAGATGAGTAATGTAACACCCCGGCATTTAATATGCCCGAATGCTACCAAACATGGACAAAGCAACCTCTAAATACCAGCTTGGCCTTTCAGCTGAAAGGCCACAAAGCGAGCCCTGTGGACCGAGGTCAACTCTAGGACCTCAAACTGCCGCTCCATGTACCGCAGCCAATCTGCGGACTGGATCGGCGTGCCCGCTCCGTCAAAAGTGTCAAGACGGAGGGACACTCCCGGAGACTCATCCTCGGCTCCGGCACAGAGGGGGTAGCAACTGGGGCCGCTGCAGGGGGAGGCACAATAGCAGGGGCTGCCCGCAACTGCTGGCGCAGCTCTTGAATCTCCCTCTGCAGAGCCTGAACTAAGTCCGCATTGGCGGCGGGTACCTTAGCCCCTGACTGTGCCACCGGGAGCTCCTCCTGTGCTAGCCCATGAGCATTGAGCGAAGCGCTACCCTCCGCTACAGACTTCGCAACTCCCTGAGAACCTCGCCCCTGGCCTCCACGGCCACGGCGACCACGGCCTCTACCCCTCGGCATGGCTGCTACAGAGAGACAACCATCCAATCACATAAATATAAGCACAACATCATATAATCAAGAACGAAGATCAAACATCATCATAGGCAAAGTCTTCATCAAATAATCAAGCGCAATGCAATGATGAACCAAAACCCCATCCTACTGTGCAACCAAGTGTGTCAAATTTTAGGTTAGTTATACCACTTTTGCAAGTTTTAATGTTGCTATCCTATAACAAAATTTTATTCAAAACCCAAGCCATGTTTCTAAGTTATTCCACATCACATTTTAGTTGTAACCTAAGGTATGACACTAAAAATACACATTCCAAGGACCTACAGCCCACTCTGATACCAACTGTAACACCCCGGAATTTAATATGCCCGATTGCTACCAAACATGGACTAAGCAACCTCTAAATACCACAATTACAAGTAAATTACAGCATAGGCACTAATGCTAAAAACCGAAATTTCGGCAGCATCTCCTTTGTTTTAACATGAATTGAAGAAAACACAATAGCATAGCAATATAATGCAATATGAGAGACATCTAAAATTGGAATATTTAATGGAATGACAACAATATAAGTCTAATTCCAAGCATTCAATGTCTCCATGAGCCAAACAAACAATAAGACTCTCATATCGCAAAGCTAAACCATAAAGCAATAAGCATCATACTTAATTTATTGTCAAGGCTCAATTGAATGTCTTGTGGGACAAATGAGTGAAACTACGTGTAGAAGTGTGGCTAATTCCCTTCCCCGCATGCCGATTCATGGTACCTAAAACAACAAGAAAGCACAAGCGTGAGTTCAACACTCAGCAAGCATATTGCAATGGTACATAAGAACAATTACAAGGCTACATCAACTCATATCATGTCTATCATCTCATTCATGATCACATATCAATAACATCATCATTATGTATGCAATGCGATGCGATGCTCATGTCTCCTTGGAAACTCATACCGGTATGGTTGAGTACACACCCGTCGGTGTGCACCCTCTCCCCCCTTCCATCCCGAAGATGGAGGGTGCCTACTCCTCGCTTCCGTTCACCGCGGTGAATGAAATCACGATGTAGGACTTACTCATTGGCTCTTCGGAATAGTCATAGCTTTCTCACCGACCTTCCCCGGAGTAGTTATGACTTTCTCACCGCCCGGGCCATGTAACATGCCATGTATGCAAACATACCAACATCATAAATAGCTTGTAGACTAACACATGGAATCATAACATAATAAAACATATTCATCATATCATTGGCAATCATTAAGGCATGGCATGTGAACATATCATGTATTCAAATTCAATCTACACCAATCTAGCAACTACAACCTGCTACCCATTCCAATTCACTTGCCTCAACCACGGGCGACGGATTGGCGAGAAGTAGAAGGCACTGCCGGGGTCACACCACCTGCACATAGGTACCACACACTCACAATCATGCCCACAAAACAATACGCAAACACTATTCTACCCCGACATCACAAACTACTCGCTAAACCCAAAAACAGAGGTTCTGTCCCGTCGGGACAGCAGCCTTCCAAAATGCATAACTCAGGTTCTAAGACGCCGAATCAATTAAACGAGTACATCCTCGCGTAGCTTAGGAAATTTCCTAACTTTTTCTAAGTATACAGAAAGACTGATTCGGACTCTAAAGTGGTTTAATCTACAGAATACCGTGATCTGTTCCAATCACGTCACAGATTTTAATACGTTCGGTAAAACGATCATAACATTCAAACGGCTGGGCGGAAGTTCTTTATACACACGGAAATATATTGAAATTACCTACAACTTCTTCAACAGGAGGCCGACCAAATTTGGAATCTAAATTGGCGAAAACCCAAACCCTAGGTCGACTGCTCATGCTGCCCGAAAGAGATAACGTGGCAAACTCAAGATTCCATCTAATCTACTCAAATCCAGCACCACCAATTGAGCTAAAAACATGATAATACCCCTTAGAAAAGATCCTAGGCCAACCCCAAGGTTTCCCATGGCCATACCTTCGCCCGACGACCGAAAACCCAACGGATCTCCTCCCGGTTCGCGCGATCTCCCTCCTCGCTGCAATCCCGCCGGATTTCCTCGTCGCAGAGCGCTCCAACGGATGGATCTTTGAGGTGTTGAGGTGGAGAACTCCCCTAGGGAAGAAAGGGAGGTGGAGAGGTGGTGGAGAGGTGGTGGTGCAATGGGGAGCAATGGGGAGGGGTGGCGCAAGCAAGGGAGAGGAGGAAAGTGGGGGTGGCGGCTAGGGCATGGAGGTGGGGGGCGCAACCAGCAGGGTGGGGGCGCAATGAGGGCTGGGGGAGGCCTCCAACCAGGACTCCTACTCCCAATTGGACTCAAACTCCATCCCACCAAAGCCCACGACCCCTTCTCTTAGGCCCAAACTCCCCAGAAAGGCCCAAATCCCCGGAAATGGCCTGGAAATGCAAATTAACGTCATACCATATGGTTTTAACCTTTATTTCACACTTCATAATGTTTTTGACCTCAACAATCACATTTTATAAGGTTTCGACACTCTGTGGTGTCATAAGTAAGTGTTGAGTGTGGTTGAGAAGGTCTAGAATTTTCTGGGTGGCAAATTAGTATAGTAAGGTTATGGTGTAAAGACTTGAGGATTGTTGGGTTTGTTGTATAGGGGTCAAGTAAGTGGTGAATCGGCAAAATGACTTAATTGATGGGTAATCAAAGAATAGGGATATGAGATGATTGTAGGAAAGGTTGAAATTGTCCTTGACAGATATCTGTCTGGGATCCATAGTTATGAAAGATGTCTAATGGAGATTGTATTGAGTGGTTAGAATTATTCATTGGTTGAATGAATTAGGGATATTGAGTAAGTACCTTATGGTTTGTGCGAGTGGCATTTGTTGTTTATGCCAAAATAAGTGATGAAGAGATGTGTTTTAAGCTTGGGATAAACAGTTGTATGAATGATGAGTCATAGTGGTTGGTAGACCAAAAGAAGAAGTTGACGTGAGTCTTATGTTGAGGTAACTAGTAAGTTCGTTGTGCCGAAGTTGTGAGAACGTGGTTTTCCTTGTTCATTTTTATAAGATAGACATGGATAGAGTTTGACGATCATAATACCGGCGGTGGGTACATGATTAGTTGGAAGTGTTTTTATCAAGGATTAGATGTTGTAACTTGTGTTCAACAGTGTTGGACTTCTCAGGATTTGGTGATTATGAAATCCTTAATGGCTAAGAGTATTCGAATGCGAAAAATGGTGGGATTCGAGTCGAACCTTCTTTTAAAGGTTTACGGATTTAAATGAATGTATAAACTTTTTGGGAGTGCTTGCCCTTTTGGTAAGGCTTCTTGATTAGTGTGCAATAGATCTCCTCTGAGTAAGTGGCATCTTGTCAAGTTACGAATTTGACTTTGACGATTGGAAATATGGATGAATGAGTAGTTTTGTAAGTAAGGTCCTGATCAAGCACTAATGGTTCCAACGGAACCACCAACTCCGGATCATGCAAGTATTTTCTCAGCATTGAAACATGGAACACATTATGCACTCCTTGCATTGACTCCGGTAGCTCCAAGCGGTAAGCCAACTTACCGACTCGAGCCAAAACAGGAAACGGCCCAACAAACCTCGGACTGAGCTTTCCTTTGGTGCCAAAACGCACCACACCCTTGGTGGGAGACACTTGCAAGAGTACACTATCACCCACCTCAAACTCCAAATCTCTCCTCCTCACATCAGCGTAGCTTTTCTGTCTGCTCTGCGCTGCAAGAAGGTTCTGTCGTACCTCCGCCACGCGATCAACAGTCTGCTGAACCCAATCTGGTCCAAGAACTGCTCTCTCGCCCACAGCATCCCAACAAAGCAGCGATCTGCACTTCTGGTCATACAGTACCTCATAAGGAGCAGCCCGGATGCTGGAATGATAGCTGTTATTATAAGTAAACTTTGCAGAGGCAAATGATCTTCCCAGCTACCTTTCCAAGCCATCACACAGGCCCTGAGCATGTCCTCCAAAGTCTGAATGGTACGCTTAGACTGCCCATCCGTCTGAGGGTGAAAAGTGGTACTAAGGCGAAGCTGTGTACCCAAAGCACTCTGCAAGCTCTCCCAAAAATTGGAAGCAAACTTCACATCCAGATCAGAAATAATTGTCTTGGGCACACCATGCAATCTCACAACCTCCCGCACATAGATGGGAGCCAACTCGCTCGCTGAATGGGTAGTGCGGATGGGAATAAAGTGTGCAGACTTGCTAAGACGGTCCACCACAACCCAAACAGCATCCTTCCCTCGTGGAGTACTGTAACACCCCAAAATTTTGCTTTTCTTAAATTCATGTGTGATTTGGCACTTTGGTGAATTTTTGGAATTTTCTGGAATTTATTTGGAATTTATTTGAATATATTCCATTTTGAAATAATTAAAGAATTTAATTTTGCAAATAAAATTTTGTTGGAAATATTTTATTTGAGTCCCAAATACCCTAAAATATTTTCCAGAATTTTTCTGGAATTTTTCTGAGTATTTTGCTATTTTTAATGAATTAAATGAATTACTGGAAATTATTTTAAATAATAAATCGCTGGAAAATCAAACCGAGTCGGTTACTGTTCATCCGACCGAGCCCGAGTCAGACTCGAGTTCGAGTCCGACCCGAGCCACGTGACTCGACCGAACCAGCTCTAAAACCTAATCGATCCCAACCGTTGGATCAAGATCCAACGGTCAGGATTTCCCCGTACCGCTTCGATCGGACCCGGCCCGGATCCGATCTCGCGTGCGCATCGTGGCCGCTGATCATGCCACGTGGACGGCTGTCCGTCGTCGTCTCCGCCCGAGTCCGAGCCGGACTCCGCCGCCGCGTTCGCCGCCGTGGGGAACTAGGTTTCCGTTTTCTGCGCGGAAGCCGAGGCTATTTAGTGCCCGGACCACACCCCGAGGATCGCCGTGACCTTGCGCACCCGTAGCCCTAGACAACGTCGCCTGAGCCACCGCCGTTGAGCCACAATCGCTCGCCGGAGTTGCCTCTTCCCTCCGCCGTGGTTCTTTGCCGATTGTGGCCATCTCCGTCGTCCTCCGCCGCCGTTGAGGTCAGATCTGGAACCGGGAGACCAAGCCGCGTCGGAAGGGACCTTTCGCATCGCCGGAGCACGCTCGAAGCGCCGTTGCCGTGGTCGTCGTCCCCAACTCCGACAAGCCAGCGCCGCCGTGGGCCATCGACGGACTTCAAGCTCCCTCAGCCGTCGGATCTTCATCCAAGGGCCCAGATTGCGCCACGTCATCTCACGGTGAGATTTCGTCCAAAATCCCAGATCCAATCTCGACCGTTGGATCTAGATCCAACGGTCCAGATCAACCGCGTTCACCCCAAACGCGTGAGTCCAGATCCAATCTGGACCGGTGAGTTTCAAATCAGCGGCCGAGATCTAGCCACGTGGTCCGGAAGGCCGATCGTCGCGTCGCTGCCGCCCACGCTGGCGTGTAGGACGCCGACACGCGGGCCCGCGTGTCAGCGACGTGACCAACCCGCATCAGGACGTCACGCTGACGTCATGGCGGGCCTCAAGATGTCGCCAAATGTCCCAGTGCGGCGCCGATGTCGACAATGACGTCACCCATGGGACCCACTGTCAAAGACCATGGGCCGAGCCTCGCCGACGCCAAAGAATGACGTTACCCGAGGGGACCCACCGCCGGGCCTCACGTGAGCCGTGGACCGGGTCCACGGTAGACCCAAACCGAGCGTGGATCGAGTCCATGGACCGGCTGACGTCAGCCAACCAATCAGAGACTGCCACGTGTCCAGGCTGACACAATAAATGATTTTCCAAAAAAGAAAATGATTTAATAATTCGGTTTAATAATTGATTTGAATCTCAAAACTTCAAACGCTTATAACTTTTGCGTTTCAACTCCGATTTGAGTGATTCAAATTTCTAAATTTGTATAAAATTGAGACCTACCTAAATATGAATTTTATTTAATTTTTGGACTAAAGTTTTTCTCTGTAAAATTATTTAATTGATTATTTAAACTTTAAATAATCATAACTTTTGCATTTTAACTCCAAATTTGACGATTCCAGTTTCTAAAAATTCATAAAATTATGTTCTCTCTGTTTATGGATTTTATTTGGATGTTTGGACACTTTTTGCCTATTGTTTATTTGTGTATTGCTATTTGCACGCTTTACGAGTAGACGTTGAAGTGCCGGAAGGATTTGAAGGAGAAGTATTGACTCAGGATCCAACTCAAGACCAAGAGCAAGTACTTTTTGAAGGCAAGTTGTGCTTTGACCATGTTGATCCTATTTTGAAAATTATTTTGATTTAACCTATTGCATGCTAGTTCAATTGGAAAATACTTTATTTAAATATGGGGAATTAGATAAATGCCAATTTGCTGTATGACACCTTGATTACTTAAATATGTGCCATGACCCCTTGTCACCCTAGTTGTGGATTACTAGTTGGACATTACTAAAATTGCCAACATGGGTTTAGATCGTTGTAGTATAACGCTTAGACACATGCGTGCTCATGACATGATTTTGGACAAACAAATGTTAATATTGACTTAATGATATATTGAACCTGTTTTGGAAAGGTATCATGTGATGTTGATGGCACGTGGTGCATGGTAATCAACTGGGGTTTTTGATAAATAGTTTTTGACCGGGGCATGTGGCAAGAATGATCAGTGGGCCAGCCAGGCACAGGGATCTTGATTTGGTTCTTCGGGTAGTCTTGCCCTGGTCACCCTAAGGACTTAACCTTGCAAGCCTTTGAACTGGGTCTAACGTGGCAACCACATGTCCAGTAATGGGACGGACCTAGTTGACTAAGTTGCTAATAACGCACTGTGGGACCTCGGGAGGTCAACTACACCCTTTGTGTAAGTTGTGCGGGGAGCGTCTGGGTGAGGCAGTACCCATCTAACGGTTGATTGGCCTAAACTTCGCCTTAGCTAAGGGAAGGGTTAGTGTGCAATAACCGGGGAGGACCACTTGTATTGTTAGAAGTTTCCGAAAGACTTTGTTACGGGAACTCGCCTTTGTGGTGTTTGACTGTATCTTGTGGGTAAAGTGCATAACCTCTGCAGAGTGTAGAATCTATTCGAATAGCCGTGTCCGCGGTATTGGACATCGCCGGGAATTACTGATCAAGGGTTAGATTTTCTCAAAAATAACTTGGATTTGAAAGGTTGGGTTGGATTAATAATGATGTTGATGGAAATGTGGATTAGGATGGGAAAGATGTTTGTTAAACTTCTTGAAAAGTTATCTATGCTTTACTTGTTTCTACTGCTTTCGAATCTACTTATATTACTTGTCAAATGCTGTTTACTGCAAATATACCTTGAGCCACTCTTTTGTATTAAGCCATGCATGTAGTATATTAGCTGCATTTTGTGCATGACTTGCTGAGTACCAAGTACTCACCCTTGCCACAATACAACACCAGTTGAAGAGGAGACTACACCAGCTTTGGAGGAGGAGCTCCAAGAGGATCCGTCTACTTAGGGAAGCGAGCCCAGTCAGTTGCCTGTGGTATACTGGATGGCGCCACGAAGTTATTTGATTTTTCGCTGCTATTATTTCTCTCTGAATAAGTTTCGCCCTGCGAGGCATATATTTGTAACTTGACCATAAGGTCGAGTAACCAGTTTGGGTATTTAAATAAAAGTACTTTATTAGTATCGAGTGGTATGATTGTGATATTTACCGATGTTAAGACTGTGTTCACTAGCGTGTTCCTGGACTAGTGCTGAATACACAGAGGGTCCGGATTTGCAAATTCGGGGTCCCGACAGAGGTGGTATCAGAGCCAGGTTGACCGTAGGCTCAACCCTAAGCTAGAATGGTCGTAGTGAGGTTAAAACTTATTTTCTAAAGCTAAAAATTTGTTAAGATAAGAAATGACATCTCGACTTACCCCCTTCTCTCTTCCCTTGTCTCTTGCTGAATATTCCCTTACCTTGTCATGATTTAAAATTTCGAGTTCTTACGTGAGCACTCTTGTGACAGATGGAGGGAGAGTTCAACTACGTCGATCTGGAGGTTGGTCACGCCGCGGAACTTTGGCATATGCTACAAACTCTCGGAGATTTTGAGAAGCCGCAATACCAAGTGGAAGTGATCAGACAAGCAGGATTGATCAAGGCTTGTGACGTGAAGATTGAGGTACCTGCTAGGAAGAAGGGCCCAGGCAATCGCCCGATACAACTGACCTTTGCCAGGAGGTCTACAATGCAGATGGGTATCCAAGAAGTATCACGACGAGCAATGCGGCACATTACCCGTATCTACGCCAGAGAGTTGGAGAGCACGGTGTTCCGTTATCACCCGCGCAGCAATAACCTTCTTGACCCGAAGGCGATTCAGGATGAGGATGCCATGGTTACACAGTTGGCACGACTTGTTGTCGCCCAGGAGGATGTACTCGATGATACAAGCAAAGAGCTATAGAAGGCCCGCAAGGAGATCACGACAGAGAAGAACAGATGGCGGGAAGCTCAAGAGTATGTGTCACACCTTCTGCGAAGGATTGACGAGTTGGAGATGGCTTTATACGGACCAGAACCAGAGCCAAGATTGAGCTACACGAGCCAGATCCGGAGGAGTCGATCTCGATGAGGACATCGCTTCTTCGACTACCACAGATGACACGATTCTTTGGACATGGCAATCGTTTCGCGCCTATGCCGCAGCATCCGTACCCAGGCCGTGGAGGTTTTCTCGATGAGTGAGCGTAGGTTCTATAGTGAGACTCCTTCACCAAGTCGCGTCATAGAATAAAGAGTCACCCTTTAGGCGTTAGACTCCAGTGATTAGTTCGATTTGGATTTTTATTGTTTGCTGAGTGTGCAGTATGTGTTGCAAGGCCCTTAGGCATTGTAAGCAACCATACCAAGTTATTAATATCAATAATAAAGTTGGACCTTAAAGTACAACTTTCGCCCCCGCATAAGTTCCATATTACTTGTCTATTCTTGTTTCCCTCTCATCTCTAAAACCTAGAGCAAATCGACAGATGGTGAATACCCGCGGAAACTTTGGAGGCAATGGGAGTGGTTCTCGCCCAGCAGAAAATCCCAATGATGGAGCACCAGCACCGCCAGTTGATATGCAGAATTTTGGAGCATTTCTTGCTGCTCAGACTCAGTTGATGCATGCTATGATGCAACAAATGCAACACGTCACTGCTCAGGCCACAGCTAATCAAGTTAATCAAGGACAACGCCAGAATACAAGACTGCCGTGAGTTCATGAGGACTCACCCACCCACTTTCTCTGGGAATGCCAATCCATTGGAGGCCGATGATTGGTTAAGGTCAATTGAGAGGAAGCTACACATAGCTCAATGCATAGGAAATGAGAAGGTACTCTACGCTTCTCATCGCTTGGAAGGAACAATGCCAGAATGGTGGGAGAATTTACGTGCCACGCAAGAGAACCCTCAAGATATCACTTGGGAAGAGTTCACAATTGCATTCCGTCGGTATCACGTGCGAGAAGGAATCATGGACCTTAAGAAGGAGGAGTTCAGAGCATCAAGCAAGGTAATCAGCCAAGATGTCGACTACTGAACAAGTTCACACAGCTTGCTCGCACGCTTTGAGGATGTAGCGACAGATAAAGCCGCATACCTCGTTTCATGAAGGGACTTAACTCAGATTGCAGGTGGGATTGATCACCCACACCTTTCCAGATTTTCAAGAATTGGTGAATAAGGCGCTTATTCTTGAGGACAAGCGCAAGGAACCGGATGAGAACAGAAGCGCAGAATGCAACAAACAGGATCACGCCAGGAACGCAATAGCGTCTAAGAGTTGCACCAAATCAATTTTTCGATTCCAGCCACAGATCGCTACAAGGACACCGTCACGGCACCAAGACCCGGCCAATTAGAACTACGGACCCCAGCCCTCGCTTAGAAACGCCGCTCCAGGCAACAAGAAGGAACAGTGAGACGCTGCTACAACCGCAACGAGCCAGGACACTTTGCCAACGAGCTTGTCCGAAGAAGACAGCAGGAGTGACCCGATTCGCTTCAATCTAGGAACCACCCCGCTAGGACGCCAAAGACCAGAACCACATCCTGCATCGTGGTGAGAGGCCGAGTCAACCATGTCACCGCAGATGCACCTGCAGAATGCTACTGACGTCAGATCGGGTAAGTTACTTGTTAACTCAAGCACCTGCTTGATTTTGTTTGACTCTGGAGCTTCGCATTCGTTTGTTTCGCAAGGCTTTGCTGCTAGAAACGATTTGGGGATTGCAAGACTTAAATGCATGCTTTTAGTTCCAACCCCTGGTTCCGAACTCCGAACGAAAGTAGGATGTTCCGGGGTGAGAATACTAATAGATGGAATAGAGTTCCTAGCGAACCTTATTATTTTGGAGACCCAGACCTTAGACGTTATTTTGGGAATGGACTGGTTATCCAAGCACAAGGCCGTATTGGATTGTGGACGAAGGACTATCTCAGTTGAGAGCCCGTGTGGAAAGAAAGTGGAATTTCAAGCTACTGCCGTTAGAGAAGGACAGTTGATGGTTAACAGTACCAAGGCAATCAGCATAGAGGATGTCTTAGTAGTAAATGAGTACCCAGATGTTTTTCCCGAAGATCTACCTGGTATGCCGCCAGACAGGGACATAGAGTTTGTGATAGAGCTTGTACCTGGTACAGCACCAATAGCAAAGAGACCCTATCGGATGTCCACCGAGGAGTTGGTAGAGATGAAGAAACAGCTGGAAGAGTTAATGGAGAAAGGATTTATCAGACCGAGCTCGTCGCCGTGGGGAGCACCAGTTTTGTTTGTCAAGAAGAAGGACGGGAGTTTCAGGATGTGCATCGACTATCGTGCACTCAATGAAGTCACCGTGAAGAATAAGTACCCGTTACCCAGGATTGATGATTTGTTTGATCAGCTGAGAGGAGCCGGAGTTTTCTCCAAGATTGATCTGAGATCGGGATACCATCGATTGAAGATCCGATCGAGAAGATATCCCGAAGATCGCATTCTCGTCAAGATATGGACATCACGAGTTTACGCTATGTCCTTTGGATCGATTTAATGCGCCAAAGATATTTCATGAATATGATGAATAAGGTGTTCATGGAATATTTGGACAAGTTTGTCGTCGTGTTCATAGATGATATCCTAATCTACTCCAAGACAGAGGATGAACATGCCGAACACTTGAGGCGAGTTTTGGAAAAGCTGAGGGAACAGCAACTCTTCGCCAAGTTCAGCAAGTGTGATTTTTGGAAGGACAAGGTAGAATTCCTCGGACATGTAATGACCGCAGAAGGAGTCGCCGTAGATCCAAGCAAGGTAGAAGCTGTGTTACATTGGGAGCAGCCGAAGACTGTGACCCAGATCTGGAGTTTCCTTGGAATGGCAGGGTACTACCGCCGTTTCATTGAAGGCTTTTCGACAATTGCGAAACCTCTTACGCAATTGCTGAAGAAGGAGAAGAAGTTTGCATGGACGTCAGAATGTGAGAAAGGATTTCAGGAGCTGAAAAAGCGATTGACATCAACACCGGTGTTAGTTCTACCGGATGTTGCTCAAAGCTTTGATATTTATTGTGACGCATCGCGCCAAGGACTTGGATGTGTGCTGATGCAGAATGGAAAGGTCGTCGCTTATGCATCAAGGCAGTTGAGGCCGCATGAGGAGAATTATCCGACGCATGACCTAGAGTTAGCTGCCGTAGTGCATGCCTTGAAGATATGGCGTCACTATCTGATCGGGAACATATGTGAAGTGTATACGGATCATAAGAGCCTTAAGTACATATTCACCCAGTCGGATCTGAATATGAGGCAAAGGAGATGGTTAGAGTTGATCAAGGACTACAATGTTGGAATCCATTACCATCCCGGGAAGGCCAACGTAGTTGCCGATGCCTTGAGTCGGAAAAGCCATACTGTGAGCATGTTGCTAGCCACAAGTCAGGATGAGCTATGTGAGGATTTCCAGAGAATGAAGATTGAGGTGGTACCTAGCGGATCCTTGGCCGCATTGGAAGTGAAGCCTACCCTAGAGGAACAGATCCGGGAAGGACAGAAGGATGATGACAAGATCCGCAGGATTAAGTCCATCAAGGAGGAAGGCAAGGCAGAGGACTTCAAGTTGGATGAGCAAGGCACGTTATGGATGAAGGATCGCATTTGTGTGCCCAACAAGAAGGAATTAAAGCAACTGATTTTGGAGGAAGCCCATGACTCCAAGTATTCAATTCATCCTGGAAGTGCCAAAATGTATCAGGATTTGAAGGAAAGATTCTGGTGGCCGAGCATGAAGCGTGAAGTTGCCGAGCATGTTGCATTGTGCGATGTATGCCAGAGAGTCAAGGCAATGCATCAGAGACCAGCAGGATTACTACACCAATAAAATACCTGAGTGGAAGTGGGAGGAAATCGGAATGGATTTCATTACCGGTTTGCCTAAGACTCAAGGAGGTTATGACTCCATATGGGTTATAGTGGATCGTTTGACCAAAGTAGCCCATTTTATCCCCGTGAAGACCACCTACTCGGGAGATAAGTTAGCAGAGTTGTATATGATTAGGATCGTCTATTTGCACGGAGTGCCAAAGAGGATTGTATCGGACAGAGGTACCCAATTCACCTCAAGGTTTTGGAATAAGTTGCATGAAGCCATGGGAACCCGTTTAAACTTCAGTACAGCTTATCATCCACAGACGGATGGACAGACCGAAAGAGTCAACCAGATTCTGGAGGATATGTTAAGAGCGTGTGCATTGGCTTATGCTACCTCTTGGGATAAGAGTTTGCCATATGCCGAGTTTAGTTACAATAATAGCTACCAGGCTAGTTTACAGATGTCACCTTTTGAGTCATCAGATGGTCGACCATCGGACGCCATTGAACTGGAATGAGACAGGTGAACGCCGTGTCTTCGGGCCAGATATTCTTCAAGAAGCTGAAGAACAGATTGCCATGATCAGGGAGAGATTGAAGATAGCCCAATCACGACAGAAGAGTTATGCTGACAACCGTCGCCGAGACTTGAGTTTTGAACCAGAAGATTTTGTATACCTCAGAGTTACGCCTCTTAGGGGAGTTAAGAGGTTCCATGCCAAAGGGAAACTCGCACCCCGTTATGTTGGACCATTTAAGATTTTGAGTCGCAGAGGCGAAGTTGCTTATCAGCTGGAGTTGCCACAGTCGTTAGCAGGAGTACATGACGTATTCCATGTGTCTCAGTTGAAGAAGTGTCTCCGAGTACCTAAGGAACAGACACCGCTAGAGTCAATCGAGTTGCAAGAAGATTTGACTTACAAGGAGCATCCCGTAAAGATTTTGGAAACTATGGATCGAGAGACCAGAAATAAGTCAACCCGTTTCTGTAGAGTTCAGTGGAGCAATCATGAAGAAAGCGAAGCGACATGGGAGAATTTTGCTTTTCTTAAATTCATGTGTGATTTGGCACTTTGGTGAATTTTTGGAATTTTCTGGAATTTATTTGGATTTATTTGGAATTTATTTGAATATATTCCATTTTGAAATAATTAAAGAATTTAATTTTGCAAATAAAATTTTGTTGGAAATATTTTATTTGAGTCCCAAATACCCTAAAATATTTTCCAGAATTTTTCTGGAATTTTTCTGAGTATTTTGCTATTTTTAATGAATTAAATGAATTACTGGAAATTATTTTAAATAATAAATCGCTGGAAAATCAAACCGAAGTCGATTCTTGTTCATCCGATCGAGCCCGAGTCGGACTCGAGTTCGCGTCCGACCCGAGCCACGTGACTCGACCGAACCAGCTCTAAAACCTAATCGATACCAACCGTTGGATCAAGATCCAACGGTCAGGATTTCGCATCGCCGATCGGACGGCCCGGATCCGATCTCGCTGCATCGTGGCGCCGATCGTGCCACGTGGACGGCTGTCCGTCGTCGTCTCCGCCGCCGAAGTCCGGCCGGACTCGCCGCGCCTGGCCGTGGGGAACTAGGTTTCCGTTTTCTGCGCGGAAGCCGAGGCTATTTAATGCCCGGACCACACCCCAAGGATCGCCTTGACCTTGCGCACCCGTAGCCCTAGACAACGTCGCCTGAGCCGCCGCCGTTGAGCCACAATCGCTCGCCGGAGTTGCCTCTTCCCTCCGCCGTGGTTCTTTGCCGATTGTGGCCATCTCCGTCGTCCTCCGCCGCCGTTGAGGTCAGATCTGGAACCGGGAGACCAAGCCGCGTCGAAAGGGACCTTTCGCATCGCCGAACACGCCTTTCAGCCGTTGCGTGGTCGTCGTCCCCAACTCCGAAACAAGCCGGCGCCGTGGGCCATCGACGGACTTCAAGCTCCCTCAGCCGTCGGATCTTCATCCAAGGGCCCAGATTGCGCCACGTCATCTCACGGTGAGATTTCGTCCAAAATCCCAGATCCAATCTCGACCGTTGGATCTAGATCCAACGGTCCAGATCAACCGCGTTCACCCCAAACGCGTGAGTCCAGATCCAATCTGGACCGTTGATTTTCAAATCAACGGTCGAGATCTAGCCACGTGTCGGGAAGCCTGACCGCCGCGGCAAGGCTGGCCCACGTCAGCAGCGGCGCGTGTGATGCTAACACGCGGGGCCCGCGTGTCAGCGACGTGACCAAACCGCACCATGACGTCACGTTGACGTCATGGCAGGCCCGCGATGTCGCCACTGTCCCAGCTGCGGCCGACGCCAAGAATGACGTCACCCATGGGACCCAATTGCCAAGACCGTGGTCGAGCCTACCGACGCCAAGAATGACGTTACCCGAGGGGGACCCACCTGTCAGTCTCACGTGAGCCGTGGACCGGGTCCACGGTAGACCCAAACCGAGCGTGGATCGAGTCCATGGACCGGCTGACGTCAGCCAACCAATCAGAGACTGCCACGTGTCCAGGCTGACACAATAAATGATTTTCCGAAAAAGAAAATGATTTAATAATTCGGTTTAATAATTGATTTGAATTTCAAAACTTCAAACGCTTATAACTTTTGCGTTTCAACTCCGATTTGAGTGATTCAAATTTCTAAATTTGTATAAAATTGAGACCTACCTAAATATGAATTTTATTTAATTTTGGACTAAAGTTTTTCTCTGTAAAATTATTTAATTGATTATTTAAACTTTAAATAATCATAACTTTTGCATTTTAACTCCAAATTTGACGATTCCAGTTTCTAAAAATTCATAAAATTATGTTCTCTCTGTTTATGGATTTTATTTGGATGTTTGGACACTTTTTGCCTATTGTTTATTTGTGTATTGCTATTTGCACGCTTTACGAGTAGACGTTGAAGTGCCGGAAGGATTTGAAGGAGAAGTATTGACTCAGGATCCAACTCAAGACCAAGAGCAAGTACTTTTTGAAGGCAAGTTGTGCTTTGACCATGTTGATCCTATTTTGAAAATTATTTTGATTTAACCTATTGCATGCTAGTTCAATTGGAAAATACTTTATTTAAATATGGGGAATTAGATAAATGCCAATTTGCTGTATGACACCTTGATTACTTAAATATGTGCCATGACCCCTTGTCACCCTAGTTGTGGATTACTAGTTGGACATTACTAAAATTGCCAACATGGGTTTAGATCGTTGTAGTATACTGCTTAGACCTGTTACGTGCTCATGACATGATTTTGGACAAACAAATGTTAATATTGACTTAATGATATATTGAACCTGTTTTGGAAAGGTATCATGTGATGTTGATGGCACGTGGTGCATGGTAATCAACTGGGGTTTGATAAATAGTTTTCGACCGGGGCATGTGGCAAGAATGATCAGTGGGCGGTTGTGGCACAGGGGATGCTGATTTGGTTCTTCGGGTAGTCTTGCCCTGGTCACCCTAAGGACTTAACCTTGCAAGCCTTTGAACTGGGTCTAACGTGCAACCACATGTCTGTAATGGGACGGACCTAGTTGACTAAGTTGCTAATAACGCACTGTGGGACCTCGGAGGTCAACTACACCCTTTGTGTAAGTTATGCGGGGAGCGTCTGGAAGTGAGGCCAGTACCCATCTAACAGTTGATTGGCCTAAACTTCGCCTTAGCTAAGGGAAGGGTTAGTGTGCAATAACCGGGGAGGACCACTTGTATTGTTAGAAGTTTCCGAAAGACATTGTTACGGGAACTCGCCTTTGTGGTGTTTGACTGTATCTTGTGGGTAAAGTGCATAACCTCTGCAGAGTGTAGAATCTATTCGAATAGCCGTGTCCGCGGTATTGGACATCGCTCGGGAATTACAGTCAAGGGTTAGATTTTCTCAAAAATAACTTGGATTTGAAAGGTTGGGTTGGATTAATAATGATGTTGATGGAAATGTGGATTAGGATGGGAAAGATGTTTGTTAAACTTCTTGAAAAGTTATCTATGCTTTACTTGTTTCTACTGCTTTCGAATCTACTTATATTACTTGTCAAATGCTGTTTACTGCAAATATACCTTGAGCTACTCTTTTGTATTAAGCCATGCATGTAGTATATTAGCTGCATTTTGTGCATGACTTGCTGAGTACCAAGTACTCACCCTTGCCACAATACAACACCAGTTGAAGAGGAGACTACACCAGCTTTGGAGGAGGAGCTCCAAGAGGATCCGTCTACTTAGGGAAGCGAGCCCAGTCAGTTGCCTGTGGTATACTGGATGGCGCCACGAAGTTATTTGATTTTCCGCTGCTATTATTTCTCTCTGAATAAGTTTCGCCCTGCGAGGCATATATTTGTAACTTGACCATAAGGTCGAGTAACCAGTTTGGGTATTTAAATAAAAGTACTTTATTAGTATCGAGTGGTATGATTGTGATATTTACCGATGTTAAGACTGTGTGCACTAGCGTGTTCCTGGACTAGTGCTGAATACACAGAGGGTCCGGATTTGCAAATTCGGGGTCCCGACAAGTACGAGGTAGGCCAACCACAAAATCCATGGAGATGTCATCCCAAGGCCACACAGGAATCTCCAATGGCTGCAACAACCCAGCGGGACGCTTATGCTCAGCCTTGATATTCTGACAAATCCCTCAAGATGCCACATACTTGGCAATATCCACTCTCATCCTTTTCCACCAGAAATTCTTTTTCAAATCCTTGTACATCTTGGTTCCCCAGGATGGACTGTGTACGGGGTGCGATGAGCCTCCTTCAGAATATCCTCTTTCACTTGGGATTTCTGAGGCACGCACAGACGACCCTGAAACCTCAAAGCTCCCACATCATCAACGGTAAAATCTCCAGACTTACCATCCCAAGGCGCTTCCTCACATGCTGGAGCAAACGATCATGCTGCTATGCCTCCCGCACACGCTCGGGAATCGCTGACTCAAGAATCAATTGAGTTTCAGCTTGCACGGTCCCCGCAAAGCAGTAGTAGACTCCCAATCGCTCAAAATCAGCAACAAGACAATCAATGATAGGGGGCATTGTCTTGCGACTAAGAGCGTCAGCCACCACATTTGCCTTTCCCGGATGGTACTGGATAGTGAGGTCATAATCCTTTATCAATTCTAGCCATCTCCTCTGCCTCAAGTTCAAATCTTTCTGAGTAAAAATGTACTTGAGGCTCTTGTGATCAGTGAAGATATCACAAGACTCACCATGCAGATAGTGTCTCCAAATCTTCAATGCAAACACCACAGTGGCTAGCTCAAGATCATGTGTGGGATAGTTCTACTCATGCTTTTTCAATTGCCTTGATGCGTAAGCAATCACCTTGCCATCTTGCATGAGCACACAACCAAGTCCCAAACGAGAAGCATCCGAATAAACAGTGAAGCGCTTCCCAGGCTCGGGAAGAGTAAGAACAGGAGCAGTCACTAACTTCTCCTTCAATGTGCAGAAGCTGTGCTCACACTCTGCAGTCCAGTGAAATTTCATCCCCTTCTGACTCAGCTGCGAAAATGGCTTGGCAATGATAGAGAAATCCTGCACAAAACGCCGATAGTAGCCAGCCAACCCAAGGAAACTACGCACCTCTTTGACATTGGAAGGCCTCTTCCAATCCAAAACTGCTGAGACTTTGCTCGGATCTACAGATATGCCCTCTGGATTGATGATGTGGCCAAGAAAACCCACTTCAAATCGTAACTCGCACTTTTTCAGCTTAGCAAAGAACCGATTCTCCTCAAGGTACTCAAAGACAAGCCTCAAATGCCGCTCATGCTCCTCTTCTGATTTAGAGTAAACCAGAATGTCATCGATGAACACTACCACAAACTCATCAAGGTACTTGTGTAGCATACTGTTCATCGCCTCCATAAAAACAGCAGGAGCATTAGTTAGTCCGAAAGACATAACTTTAAATTCATAATGCCCATACCTAGTGGAGAAAGCAGTCTTCTCAATGTCCTGCTCCCTCAAACGGATCTGATTGTACCCCGATTGAAGATCAATCTTTGAGAACACCTTTGCTCCCTTCAGTTGGTCAAACAGATCCTCAATGCGAGGCAAAGGATACTTGTTCTTGACTGTCACTTGATTAAGAGCACGGTAATCAATGCACATGCGCCAACTTCCATCCTTCTTCGAAACGAAGAGGACGGGTGCTCCCCAAGGTGACACACTGCGCTGAATAAAACCCTTGGCCAACAGATCCTCCAACTACTTTTTCAACTCGTCTTGAAAAGGATGAGCCAAGCGGTATGGAGAGATAGAAATAGGTCGAGTGCCAGGAACAAGATCAATACGGAACTCCACATTCCTCATAGGAGGTAAACCAGGCAACTCGTCAGGAAACACATCAACAAACTCCTTTACTACAGGATTCTCCTCAATGGAAACTGAAGAAGATGGCTTTTCTGATATAGCCATGAGGAAACACAACTGCCTCAAACGGTGACCGGAAAAAAGACTAGCCAAAGCAAAGACGGAACTAGAAGATATACCACCCTGAAAGGTCAACTCTACCCCTGACGGGGCCTGCAAGGTAACCGTCCTCCGAAAGCAACAGATCTTGGCACGGTACTGATGCAACCAGTCCATGCCCAAAATGACATCAAAAGGAGCCAACTGGATCACCATAAGATTGGCAAAGAAAACCTCATCATCAATGGCAATGGTGCAACCCGGGCAAACCAAAGAGCTAGCAATCAAACCCCTAGGAGAACTGACTAACACAGACTCAGAAATCCGCTGTACTCCCAACTTAGCTCTACTAGCAACTCAGACGACACAAAGGAATAGGATGCCCTGGAATCAAACAGAACAGAGGCATCACTTGAATCCACACGCAAAGTACCTGAAACCACCTCTGGATGCCAGGCTGACTCGGCGGTCGGCAAGGCGTACATGCCTGGTGCCGCCGGGACAGTAGGAGCCCCGACTCCCGGCTGATGCACCAACAAGGCTGGGGGCGGAGGAGGCAACTGAGGAGGAGCAGACAGCTGCGGGCACCAGTAAGCTGCTGGTGGCGCCCACGCAAAGGGCGGCTGAGGAGCTGGAGCAGCCATCATGTGCACCGATCCTCTGGAAGACGCCGCTGTAGTGGGAGGAGAAGGCACCATCTCCCACTTGATGATGCTACTGGGATTCATTCGGCAGACTCGTCCCATGTGGCCAGGCTTGCCACAGTGGTTGCAACTCCCGGTCCAACCACACTCCGAAGCACGGTGCTCACCACCGCACTTGAAACACATCATGCCTGCCCGCACAGATTTAACAACAGCCGCTCGCGAGGAAGATGACTGGAGCAGCCTCATCTTAGCCCCTGAGGAGGAGCCCTGTCCCCCCTTCAACTTCTTGAAGGTGGGTCGCTGAGAAGACCCACCTCCTCCACCAAAGGTCCTCTTCTGGCCCCCGCCTGGGGCCGTAGGAACCCCTGAACCACCCGGGTTCTGCCTATCCCGGGAGAGCTCCAACTCGAGCTCCATGCCCTTCGCCTACTCCACCACGAAACAGAAGTCACGAGGGACAATCGCCCCCATGACAACTCTGAACTCCTGGTTGAGGCCTCTACGGAACCTCCTCGCCTTCTCCTTGTCGTTGGCTGCCACAGCTGGCACGAAACGCACCACGCTGTTGAACTCCACCTCATACTCTGCCACCGACCTCTTTCCCTGGGAAAGAGTCGTCAGAGTATGCTCCATCCACTCAAGGAAAGACTCTGGGTAGAACTTGGCTCGGAAGCGAGCCACAAAGTCCTCCCAGGTGACCGGACAAAGCGCGGGGGCTCTAGCAGCCAGAACCCACTCCCACCAGATATCAGCTTGGCCCTTCAGCTGAAAGGCCACAAAACGAGCCCTCTGGACCGAGGTCAACTCTAGGACCTCAAACTGCCGCTCCATGTACCGCAACCAATCTGCGGACTGTATCGGCGTGCCCGCTCCGTCAAAAGTGTCAAGACGGAGGGACATCCACTCCCGGATACTCATCCTCGGCTCCACGGCGGCAGG
The DNA here is from genome assembly GCA_036346355.1 of Rhipidocladum racemiflorum. Classification (NCBI taxonomy): domain Eukaryota; kingdom Viridiplantae; phylum Streptophyta; class Magnoliopsida; order Poales; family Poaceae; genus Rhipidocladum; species Rhipidocladum racemiflorum. Next base: position 37,505,138 of record CM070591.1, read on the forward strand.
CAGCAAGCTGGGGGCCGCAGGGGGAGGCACAACAGCAGGGGCTGCCCGCAACTGCTGGCGCAGCTTCTGAATCTCCCTCTGCAGAGCCTGAACTAAGTCCGCATTGGCGGCGGGTACCTCAGCCCCTGACTGTGCCACCAGGAGCTCCTCCTGCGCTAGCCCATGAGCATTGAGAGAAGCACTACCCTCAGCTACAGACTCCGCAACTCCCTGAGAACCTCGCCCCTGGCCTCCACAGCCACGGCGACCACGGCCTCTACCCCTCGGCATGGCTGCTACAGCGAGACAACCATCCAATCACATAAATATAAGCACAACATCATATAATCAAGAACGAATATCAAACATCATCATAGACATAGTCTTCATCAAATAATCAAGCGCAATGCAATGATGAACCAAAACCCCATCCTATTGTGCAACCAAGTGTGTCAAATTTTAGGTTAGTTATACCACTTTTGCAAGTTTTAATGTTGCTATCCTATAACAACATTTTATTGAAAACCTAAGCCATGTTTCTAAGTTATTCCACATCACATTTTAGTTGTAACCTAAGGTATGACACTAAAAATACACATTCCAAGGACCTACAGCCTGCTTTGATACCAACTGTAACACCCCGTCATTTAATATGCCTGAATGCTACCAAACATGGACTAAGCAACCTCTAAATACCACAATTACAAGTAAATTACAGCAAAGGCACTAATGCTAAATACCAAAATTTTGGCAGCATATCCTTTGTTTTAACATGAATTGAAGGAAACACAATAGCATAGTAATATAAGGCAATATGAGAGACATCTAAAATAGCAATATTTAAAGGCATGACAACAATATAAGTCTAATTCCAAGCATTCAATGTCTCCATGAGCCAAACAAACAATAAGACTCTCATATCGCAAAGCTAAACCATAAAGCAATAAACATCACACTTATTTATTGTCAAAGCTCAATTGAATGTCTTGTGGGACAAATGAGTGAAACTACGTGTAGAAGTGTGGCTAATTCCCTTCCCCGCATGCCGATCTCATCATACCTAAAATAACAAGAAAGCACAAGTGTGAGTTCAACACTCAGCAAGCATATTGCAATGGTACATAAGAACAATTACATGGCTACATCAACTCATATCATGTCTATCATCTCATTCATGATCACATATCAATAACATCATCATTATGTATGCAATGCGATGCGATGCTCATGTCTCCTTGGAAACTCATACCGGTATGGTTGAGTACACACCCGTCGGTGTGCACCCTCTCCCCCCTTCCATCCCGAAGATGGAGGGTGCCTATTCCTCGCTTCTGTTCACCGCGGTGAATGGAATCACGATGTAGGACTTACTCATTGGCTCACAAAAGTAGTCATAACTTTCTAACCGACCTTCCCCGGACTAGTTATGACTTTCTCACCTGAAGGATCATTGTTTTTGATCCATGTGTTTTTGATGATGAGTATTTGAATATTCGAAAAGATTTGAATTTGGTTTAAAGATTTGAAAAGAGCAGAAATCAGGTTGGTTATCCGAAAAAGATTTGAATTGGCGAACTCATTTTTCCCATGTATGACAGACCAAACTCTTTGGTCTGTCATACACATGTTTTAAGTGAACTCATTGAGCCAAACTCTTTCTTTCCAAGAAACCAGTAAGTTCCACATCCACACCGGACAAGTTTTCTTTCTGTCTGTCGTGAATGTGTTTGCTTTAAGGTCTCGTTCGGATCATGTTGTTTTTGAAACCGAGTGTGGCACATTTGCGCCGGACAAGATTTTTTGTCCGTCATGAACATGAATTTGAAAGCGTTTTTGAACCGAGACTTTTGCATGTACGACGGACCGATTTTGGTTGTCCGTCGTAAACATGTTTTCGCCGGAATGTTTTTTCTTTTGGAACCAAGAATTTTCCTTGTACAACGGACAGACTTTGTTGGTCCATCGTGAACTGTTTTCTAGGGTTTCACTTGGCATTTGCGCCGGACTGGTTTTGTTGTCAGTCGTAAATAGGATTTGCTTAATCAGGGTTTTGAGCGATTTTGAGATTGAAATTTGAATTTGATTTTGAGATTATAAAATTTGTGATAATTTCATGATACTTGTTTTGAAGTGGACTTTATGCAATACTCGAGTGAGTATTTGCATGGATTGATGTGAGTCAGGTCGTGGACTTGTACTCGGAATTGTTTTGTGTTTTTGATTCATGTGCAGGTGTTGCTTGAGGTCGAACATGGTCGTTGACGGGACCGAGACTAGGTTCAGGGAGGAACTGAGGTCGTGAAGGTCAAGGATGTCATGCGAGATGTTTGGACTAGAGAACAGTGCACGTGTGGTTGAGATCGTTGCAGCTTAGCGACAGTCGAGCCGTATGGGTGCATGCTGCATGTGTGTGTGCATGCAAACTTGTGTCGTGTGTATGCAGGTCTACTGAGTCGGTCAAGGACACGGCAGAGCCACCGATTCGCAGGTTGTCCGAGAGATGTCCGAGCAAGCTGTCCGACACGTTATCCGAGAGGTTTTCTACCGGATGGTTCTGTCCGGTTTTACATGAATCTTGATTGTTTGATTCGAATACAAGATGGAAGCGGTGGCTGTGGATTCCTTTAAATAGAGGGTTCTAGGGGTTTAGAACTCATTCAATCCAAGGCAAAGGGCAAGAAGCAAGAGGTGCCTACAACAAAGAAGAGATTTTGTGTTTTCTTTAGTTTGTTTAAGGTTTTCTAATCTTGTGAGATTAGAGATTTTGGTGGTTTTTCTAATCTTGTGAGATTAGAGATTTTGGTGGTTTTTCTAATCTTGTGAGATTAGAGATTTTGGTATCCTCCCTAAGGAGTGGCTTTGGAATAAAGAAAAGGTTATGCAATTCTTTACATACTCTTTTGCTATGATTCTTGATTAGAAGGTTTGTTAGAGTTTTGATAGAACTAGTTTTGATTTTTGTTCGATTTGTCTCGCTAATTAATCTAGGGTTTTAATCTCTACGATATTAAATATTTCTTCCGCTATTTAGGGGTCTTTAAAAGAAATAGTTGAATTTTATTCGGCATCTATTCACCCCCCCCTCTAGTTGCCTACTCGGTCCTACAAGTGGTATCAGAGCAAGGTTCTACTAATCCATCTTAACAGGTGATTAGTAAACGGTAAGATATGGCAACAGAGAAATATTCAAACAAGCCGCCAATCTTCGATGGCACAGACTTCCCCCACTGGCGGATCCGAATGACTGCATATCTTCAAGCTCAAGGTAACGCGATTTGGCGCAAGGTAAAGATTTCATACAAGCTTCCTTCTAATGATGATATTGATAAAATCGAGTTTGAAAAGGATGTTGAAAGTAATAATAGAGCTAGAAACATATTGCTTCAAGGACTTGCTAGAAAAGAATTCGATAGAGTCTGTCATTTACTCACTGCTCATGAAATTTGGAAATCTCTTCAAGATTATCATGAAGGCAATCGACTCACAAAGAGGCTAGGCAAGATCAATTTAAAAAGGAATACACTAGATTTGAAATGAACTCGGAGAATCATTAGATGATTGTTTTGCTCGTTTTAATAGAATCTTAAACAATCTTAGAGCTGTTGATGTACAATACATCGACTCTGAAAATGCTAGACATTTCTTATCATCTCTTGATCTTAAAATCGGCAAATGAAAGTAATCGCATTTAGGAGGCTCACAAGATGAGTGAAATGACATTGGATAAATTATATTCTAGTCTCAAAACTTTTGAGATAGATATTGTTTCCAGAACATCCAGTTGATAACTCTTTGGCTCTTAATGCAAATTCTTCTTCATGTGATAATGCTACTAGTGCTTCATCATCATATTCCATTCTCGCCTTGAGTGCTCTTAGTGATGAACAACTAGATCAAATACCAGAAGATACACTTGCTCTTCTTTCCAAGCGTGTCAATGCAGCTTACATGAGATCAAGGGAGAGAAGAGGAGCCTCCATCCACTTTGCTACAAGCTGCGGCAAGGCAGGACACGTCCGTGCTAATCGCTTCAAGAACAAAGTTAGAGACGAGAAGGATCAAAGCAACTCCTCCAAAACCTTAGGCCAAAAGAGAGCAAGGACAAAAATAAGCAACGGACGAAGAAAATGCTCAACAAAGTCTTCATCGCAATTGGTCGCTTAGACTTAAGCGACATTGATGATTCAACTGACGATGAGAAGGAAGCAAAGCAAACGGCTGAACGAGAAAGATTTCACCTGACTGTGCTTCATGGCAAAAGGGAACACTAGTGATTCTAGTAACAACGACAAAGACTTCCAAATGATCGTGATGAGGTAATGCCTTCATATAATGAGCTTTGTGAAGTTTTAGTCATATTGAGAAAATCTTTAAGAAAATCTTCAATCAAAAATAAAAATTTAGAGAATGATTTGTCCATGCTGAAAACTGAAAATGAAAAACTTAGAAATTCTATTTCTAACAATGATGCATGTGATAATTGTGAGGGGTTCTCATTAGAATTGCAATCACTTAGAGCTGCTCATTCTTGCAAAATAAAAGAGCTAAATTTGCTAAAAAGTGAAGTTGATAAGTTCAAGCAAACTTTAGCTTTTGGTTCAATAATGCATTTTTATGTGTTGCGAGAATTGTTTGTCACTAGAGAGAATTTAAGGAAAATACGAGCAACTTGTTTTGCTGGACACATCATCTTTACTCACTCTACTGTCATCTCAAAAGAAAAGGCTAAAAAATGTCAAGTTGATCCATGTCAAAATTGCCCTGTTGTACTTAGAGAAAATGAATATTTAAAATCAACTTTGGAAAAATTTGCTGGAGGGAAAGAAAAACTTGAATCTGATTCTTGATAAATCAAAAATAAGTGTTAAAAACAGTGGGATAGGCTTTGATCACTTTGAACACTTGAAAAACAACCCTCCTGTAATTGTGAAAACAATTGGTACTGGTAAAATTGAAATCCTCCCTCCTAAACCAAGTGAAACAAAATTCAAATCTGCTGGATCTATTGATTTTTCTGGAAAAACTCAACCCACTCAAAGTGAAGGAGCAAGTACTTCAAAACTCAGGTACAAATGCACTTTTTGTCACAAAGATGGTCATCTAGAAAACTTCTGCTACAGGAAAGCTAAAATCGACAAGGGAAAGAGAATTAAAAATTCTAAAATGACTGGAGAAATTAAAAATTTTGAAAAGCCCAAGTCATACCGTCATAAACCATCTAATAGGGCCTTTACAATCTATGACAATAGAAGAGCAGGTTTAGGTTACAAAAGAAAACACCTTCCACTTCTTTGTATGTACATAGACATGGTCATAAAAGCAATATTGTGACAAAGCTCTGTGAAAGCAAACAAAAATACATTACTCTCACAAGTTTTTATGCGATCACTGCTGCCGAAAGTGATTGATCTTTGGATACCTAAAGCATGTTTTTCTAACCCCAAAGATGAATCCTCGGCATCTTCTGCTCATAACATGTAGGTGGTACGAAGGGAAGGAGAACATCCGGGTTGTTGATTCAGGATGTTGCCAACACATGACGGGCAACACAAGTTGGTTCTCCTCCTAACAAAAGCATCACGGGAACGAGACGATCACTTTTGGAGATGCTACTATCGACGCCACACGCAAAAGGTACAGTGAAGGTAAATGAACACTTTACTTTGAAGAATGTCTCTCTGGTGTCTAAACTGAAATTCAACCTTCACAAGATCACAATTGTTGGATGAAAACTTTGAAGTGAGCTTTAAACCTAATGCATGTAGAGTACTCGATGCTTCCGAAACTTGATTCTTGAGATATCTAGACTTGGAAAAATTTTCATAGCAAATTTTAGTAATGCTTCAAGTTCACATTGTTTTGTTGCTTCAGAATCTAGAAATATCAATTTTTGGCATCGTCGATTAGGCCACATGGGATTTGATCTGTTGTCGAGATTGAGTGGTCTAGACTTAATTCGTGGCTTGCCGAAATTAAAATCTTGCAAAAATATTGTTTGTGCTTCCTGTCGACATGGTAAGATGGTTGGAGCGCCTCATGCTCCTATCTCTACTGTAATGACCACTGGCCCCGGTCAACTTCTTCACATGGATACAGTAGGACCATCTCGAGTACAATCGGCCGGAGGTAAGTGGTACTTTCAAGTAATAGTTGATGATTATTCGAGATACTCTTGGGTGCATTTTCTGTCTTCAAAAGATGAGATTTTTGGTCTCTTTCATGTCTTCATTAAGAGATTGATAAATGAATTGCCTAACTCATTGAAAGCCATAAGAACAGATAATGGTACAGAATTCAAAAATGCCTTGTTTAAATCTTTTTGTGAAACTAATGGGATTGAACATCAATTTTCTTCGCCATATTCTCCCTCACAGAATGGTGTTGTAGAAAGGAAAAATAGAACTTTGATTCAAATGGCTAGAACTATGCTAGATGAATACAACACTTCAAGAAAATTTTGGGCTGAGGCAATTTTCTTCTGCTTGCTATATATCAAATAGGGTCTATCTCAGAGCTTTACTTGGTAAAACATCTTATGAACTGAGATTTGATCGTAAACCATCTGTTTCTCACTTACGAGTGTTTGGTTGCAAATGCTTTATTCTTAAACATGAAAATCTTGATAAATTCGAAGCTCGTAGTACAGATGGTATTTTCCTTGGCTATTCGTTGCACTCTCGTGGATATCGTGTACTTGATTTATCGACTAACAAATTGTTGGAGACATGCGATGTTACTTTTGATGAGGCTAGCCCGAGCTAGACCCGACATTTCAGGTTCACGAGAAGATTTAGAGCCAATCTTTTGGATAAAAGATTCGAAGAAAATGATGAAGATAATGATGATGATGAGCTCATACCTACAGAACGGGAAGTTGTTTCTGAACAAATTGATGTGACTACTACTTCAGATTCTCCTACACCTCCCACGACGACTGAAACAACTGGACCTCCCCTTACTGTTTTGAAGAACCATCCTCCTGAACAAATTATTGGAAGTCTTCATGAAAGGGTGACACGTTCTAATTCATCTCAAACTCTTTTATGCATGCATTCTCGCTTTTGTTGCAAATTTTGAACCTAAGAACATTACTCATGCTTTAACTGATAGTTCTTGGGTAGATGCGATGCATGAAGAATTAGAAAACTTTGAAAGGAATAAAGTTTGGTCTTTAGTGGAACCTCCTAAAAATCAAAACATTATTGGAACAAAATGGGTTTTTAAGAACAAGTTAAATAAAGATGGAATAATTGTTAGAAACAAAGCTAGACTTGTAGCTCAAGGATATTCTCAACTTGAAGGAATTGATTTTGATGAAACATTTGCTCCTGTTGCTCGTTTAGAAGCTATTCGCATCCTCTTGGCTTTTGCAGCTTCAAAAGGTTTTAAGTTATTTCAAATGGATGTGAAAAGTGCTTTTCTAAACGGTTTTATAGAAGAAGAAGTTTTTGTGAAACAACCCCCTGGTTTTGAAAATGAAAAATTTCCTAATCATGTGTATCGCTTTATCAAAAGCTCTTTATGGATTAAAACAAGCTCCTCGTGCATGGTATGATAGATTAAAAGGCTTCTTGCTTCAACATAATTTTGAGATGGGAAAAGTTGATAAAACTCTATTTACTCAAAATTCAAATGATCAATTCCTTGTGGTGCAAATTTATGTGGATGATATTATCTTTGGAGGATCCTCCCACTCTCTTGTGTTGCGCTTTTCCGAGCTGATGTCCAGGGAATTCGAGATGAGTATGATGGGAGAGTTGACATACTTCCTTGGATTTCAAATCAAGCAAGCGAAAGAAGGGATCTTCTTGCACCAATCCAAGTATACAAAGGAGCTACTAAAGAAATTCGACATGGGAGAAGGAAAGTCAGTATCTACTCCAATGAGCACAACAACAATTTTGGATCCTGACGAGAATGGTGTCGAGATGGACCAAAAAGAATACAGAAGCATGATTGGATCACTTCTGTACTTGACTGCTTCGAGGCCTGACATACATTTTGCAGTATGTTTGTGCGCTCGATTTCAAGCCTCTCCTCGAGAATCACATCGACAAGCAATTAAAAGAATTTTCAGGTATCTTCGCTCCACTTCTGAATTTGGCATTTGGTATTCTTGTTCTTCTTCGCTTACACTCCTAGGATATTCTGATGCTGATTTTGCGGTGTGTAGATTAGATAGAAAGAGTACTTCTGGCACATGTCATTTTCTTGGCACTTCACTTGTTTCTTGGTCTTCTAAGAAACAGTCCTCGATTGCTCAATCTATCTTGCTGAATACGTTGGTACCGCTTAGTTGTTGTTCACAAATTCTTTGGATCACTTCAACTCTTAAAGATTACGGCATTAACTTTAATAGTGTTCCACTTCTTTGTGATAATACTAGTGCAATTCACATCGCTAAAAATCCTGTTCAACATTCAAGGACTAAACACATTGATGTTCGATATCATTTTCTTAGAGATCATGTTGAAAAAGGAGCTATTGAACTGAAATTTGTTGATTCGGATGCTCAAATTGCTGATATTTTCACTAAGCCGCTTGATTCTTCTCGCTTTGCTTTCTTACGCGGTGAACTTGGGATCATTCATCCCCATGGGTTGATTTGAGGGGGAGTCTTGACTTTAACTCTTTCATCTGTGTTACTTGGCTTTAGTTATTACAAGGAGCTATTTTGCCGTTACACTTAAAGAAAACTCCCTGCTTTCATTGCATCATGTAGTACAAAGCTTTGTTGACTATTCTTGTGTATATAGTCAAATTATTGCTACATTGCTTCACTTCTTATTAAAAGACTAAAAGACTAAAAGAACTCAATTTGAGATGCTTTTCGAGAATATTTTGGCTCTTGTACATTATAGTATGGCATTTGTGAAATAGACTTAAAAGTTTCTTGTCATCTGTTGAAAGGCTAGAGCTGATTAGAAACTATGTGTGAGCTTTTGTTGGACTTCAAATGATCATTATGAGTCTCAAGCAAAATCAGTGTTTTAAATGATAAAAGCAAGTTGAAAAAGATGCAAGCAAAAGCTACTTGGCTAAACACAAGTTTAGTACAATGTGCACTTCCTTGCCAGGGATTTAAATTCAAAAGATGCAAGCAAAGGCTACTTGTCTAAACAAAAGTTCAGAACAATGTGAAGCCACTTGCCAATATAAACTAAGAAAGATACAAGAAAGAACTACCTACTCATACACAAGTATGGGCTAGTGTGCGATTACTTGTCATCCTCGTTGATCACAAAGCAAAATTGTCAAACTTGCTAAAAGAGAAAAAGGAAATTCAATTTTTGAAAAAGGCTTGAGATAAATATTAGTGAATTTGAAAGTCTCTCTTTGCTCATGATAGATTTCTTTTTAGCTTTGGCAAAATCAGTTTATGACATTTTACTTGTTTGCTCTAATTTGCATATGCGACAACTACTCTATGTGTTAGAGCCTTCATATTCTCACGATTTGCCTTCTCATTGGATAAATTGACCAAATGCTTTATTTTGATTATATACCTTGAATATACTTCAAAGCTTGAGATACTGCATTCATTAAGGGGGAGTTTTGAGATCTTGATGACTATTTTGTCAAAAAGGGGGAGAGCAAGATAAGAAGAAGAAAAATATAAAGAAAGGAGAAATTCAAATGCTGTTTGAAAATTTGGGAATTTGGATTTACTTGGTCTTGGAATCTTTTTCTATACCTTTGTCAAATCTTATATTATGTTTTGTCAAATTACTCATCAAGGGGGAGATTGAAGGATCATTGTTTTTGATCCATGTGTTTTTGATGATGAGTATTTGAATATTCGAAAAGATTTGAATTTGGTTTAAAGATTTGAAAAGAGCAGAAATCAGGTTGGTTATCCGAAAAAGATTTGAATTGGCGAACTCATTTTTCCCATGTATGACAGACCAAACTCTTTGGTCTGTCATACACATGTTTTAAGTGAACTCATTGAGCCAAACTCTTTCTTTCCAAGAAACCAGTAAGTTCCACATCCACACCGGACAAGTTTTCTTTCTGTCTGTCGTGAATGTGTTTGCTTTAAGGTCTCGTTCGGATCATGTTGTTTTTGAAACCGAGTGTGGCACATTTGCGCCGGACAAGATTTTTTGTCCGTCGTGAACATGAATTTGAAAGCGTTTTTGAACCGAGACTTTTGCATGTACGACGGACCGATTTTGGTTGTCCGTCGTAAACATGTTTTCGCCGGAATGTTTTTTCTTTTGGAACCAAGAATTTTCCTTGTACAACGGACAGACTTTGTTGGTCCGTCGTGAACTGTTTTCTAGGGTTTCACTTGGCATTTGCGCCGGACTGGTTTTGTTGTCCGTCGTAAATAGGATTTGCTCAATCAGGGTTTTGAGCGATTTTGAGATTGAAATTTGAATTTGATTTTGAGATTATAAAATTTGTGATAATTTCATGATACTTGTTTTGAAGTGGACTTTATGCAATACTCGAGTGAGTATTTGCATGGATTGATGTGAGTCAGGTCGTGGACTTGTACTCGGAATTGTTTTGTGTTTTTGATTCATGTGCAGGTGTTGCTTGAGGTCGAACATGGTCGATGACGGGACCGAGACTAGGTTCAGGGAGGAACTGAGGTCGTGAAGGTCAAGGATGTCATGCGAGATGTTTGGACTAGAGAACAGTGCACGTGTGGTTGAGATCGTTGCAGCTTAGCGGCAGTCGAGCCGTATGGGTGCATGCTGCATGTGTGTGTGCATGCAAACTTGTGTCGTGTGTATGCAGGTCTACGGGAGTCGGTCAAGGACACGGCAGAGCCAGCCGATTCGCAGGTTGTCCGATGTCGGGACCCGAATTTGCAAATCCGGACCCTCTGTGTATTCAGCACTAGTCCAGGATCACGCTAGTGCACACAGTCTCAACATAGATGAATATCACAATCATACACAGCGGAATAGTAAAAATAACTCAATAATAGAATATAAACTATTGAGCGACCTTAAGGTCAACCTTACATTTGTGAAACCCTGACGGCTTCAACTCCAAATAAGCAGCAGCGGAACGAAGAACGTCGGTGAATCCCATCAATACGCCACAGGCAACTGACAGGGTTTGACTCCTAGATAATCGCCTTCTCACGGAACTTCTTCTTCTTCGACGATGTAGACTTTTGCTCACTGGTGATTGTTTGTTTGCAAGGGGTGAGTACATAAAGCACTCAGCAAGTCATGCACAGAATGCAAGTCTAATAGCTATATGCATGGCTTATTCCAAATGACAGGCTGAAGGGGTTATTTTGCAATAAACAGCATTTCACAAATATTCATAATAGATTGTAAAGCGGTAAAAACAGATAATAATAGTAATAATTTCACAGTTGTTTCAAAAGTAAACCACTCCACATCCTTAACCAATTATCACTTTTCCATAGGCAAACTGCCTCCAAACCCAAGTTTACTTTTGAGAAAATCTAACCCTTGACTGTAATCCCCGAGCATTGTCCAGTACCGTGGACTCGGCTATTCGAATAGGTTTTACACTCTGCAGAGGTTATACACTTTACCCACAAGATACAATCCACTCACCACGTCAGCCGTGAATCGCCATACAAGAGTATGCGAATGAGCGATCACAACAAAGCCTTTCGGAAGCCTCAAACAACACAGGTGGTCCTCTCCGGTTCGTGCTCTACACCATCCCTTCCCTTAGCCAAGGCGAAGTATGGGACCAACACACCGTTAGATGGGTATCTGGCCACAGCCACGATACGCTCCCCCGTACAATCACACAAACGGTGTAATTGACACCCTGAGGCTCCACAAGTGAGTCCTTAGCGACTTAGTCAACTAGGGCCGTCCCATTCCAGCCATGTGGTTGTACGATTGACTCAGTTCAAAGGCTTGCAAGGTTAAGTCCTTAGGGTGACCAGGGCAAGACTACCCGAAGAACCAAATCAACATCCCCAATGCCACAACTGGCCCACCTGATTACTCTTGCCACATGCCCCGGTCGAAAACTGTTTATCAAACCCCAGTTGATTACCATGCACCACGTGCCATCAACATCACATGATACTTTTCCAAAACAGGTTCAATATATCATTAAGTCAATATTAGCATTTGATTATCCAAAATCATGTCATGAGCACGTAGCAGGTCTAAGCAGCATACTACAACGTTCTAAACCCATGTTGGCAATTTAATAATGTCCAACTAGTAAACCACAACTAGGGTGACAAAGGGTCATGGCACATACTTAAGTAATCAAGGTGTCATATAGCAAATTGGTATTCATCTAACCCCCATGTTTAAACAAAGTATCTTTCTAATTGAACTAGCATGCAATAGTTTAAATCAAAATAGATTTCGAAATAGGATCAATATGGTCAAAGCACAACTTGCCTGGCCCTTGCAAACTTTACTGTCTTTTACTCTTTATCCTTGATCCTTGATCCTCGAGCTTCAACTTCCACTTTCGATCCTCACTGCTCGAACGACTTAGGACGACACGTCTAACGATTAAAGAAGAAGCAAATACAAACCAATTCAAACGACAAATCAAGTAAACTCCAAATTAAGAACGAACAGCATTGGGCACAACGGCTTGGGAGAGATTTGGGAACTCGAACGGATTAGATCGAAGAGTTGACAAAAGAGAACGGGCTTTCGGCAAAAATACCGAAAAGGGAAAGATTAATAACTGGGAAAGAAAGAATAATATTCCGAAGAATATTTCTTCCGAAGTTATTATCTTGATTGGACAGATAGCGACATATGGGCACTCGATCTATAGACCGGGTCCATAAGGATATGTTAGTTCGCAGTGAACTAAACTGATTCTTGAAGTTGACTTTTGTTGACCAAACGGACACAGTCAAACAAAAGAGAGACGGATAGATCGGGCACAGGGGTATGACAGATGGCCAATGGTCTATCGACCAAGTCCACGAAGGAATTCTCGATTAAAGGCAGATTAGGTCTTCAGGGATAAGACAAGACAAGTGTCTTACCACGGTTGAGACAACGGGAAAGATTGCAAAGATAACAACGCGGCTCACGATAAACTTAGTTCATCAAACCGGTCTTCGGTTAGGGTTTTGATTCGGCTTGAAGATGATATGACGATGAGACTAGGCTCACGTCATGATGATAGAACAGGTGAAGGCATCGCACTAGGGTTTGTGCAAGAATACACGCATGCGATGACAACGAGGCGAAGAGAGCCAATCGTTAACGATGAAACGTTAACGATGGAACGTTAACGACGAAACGTTAACGGTGGAACGTTAACGACGGAGCGTTAACGGCAAAACGTTAACGGAGAAACGTTTAACGACGAAACGTTAACGACGGAGCGTTAACGGGGAAACATTAACGGAGGAGCGTTAACGACGAAGCGTTAACGACGAAACGTTAATGGAGGAACATTAACGGAGCGTTAATGACAAAACGTTAACGGCAAGACGTTACCGACGGAGCGTTAACGACAGAGTGTTAACGGTGAAACATTGTCGGCAAAACGTTAGCGGAGGAACGTTAACGGAACGTTAACGGAAGAACGTTAACGGGGAAACGTTAACGGGAAAACGTTAACGGCGAACGTTAACGGCAAAACGTTAACGGTGGAAGTCAACAATGATAGGAGACTTCATGAAGCGAAGTAGCGACCGTCGGTGCAATGACATGGCCGCGGTAGAACGCTACCAAGGATGGTTAACCGGTGCGCGAACCGGCGGCACGGGCTAGGTTGAAAGACGACGGGTTTAGGTCGGAATCGGGCTTCTCGGCAAACGGAGACCAAAAGAACTCTAAAGATGGACCAAAACAGTACAAGATGATCCTCCGGACGCGACAACACGGCCGGAGCGAACCAAAATATGCGGCGTCAAAAGGCGACGCGCGGCGACGGCAAACGGTGGCCTAAATATATAAAAAAAATTCCGGAGGATGGGATGGCAAAGGGAGAATGTCTACTGCGAGAACGCGCGAGACGATCTCAACGGTATAGGCGGATTTTGCGGCGCCCTTCCGGATTAATCACAAACTGGCGATTAACGGGTTTCGGATCAAAACTTTGGACGGCCATAACTTCTAGAATAATGATCGGAACTTAACGAAATTTGACCGAGAGCTAGATGGGACCAAGAGGCACACCGTGACGCAGGTGGCTCGAAGAAATACCTTCTGGAACAGCGGGAACGCAGCGAGGAAGTTTGCCGCTGTCCGAACGCAGTCTGAACGGAGAATTTATTTTTCTGCGCCAAATCCAGAGGGCAAAACCTTGGGGCAAGATGTGCATCCTGTAGAGGACATCCCCAGGAGTCTACACAAAAAATTTCACCGTCAAACTCGAAAAATTGAGGGAGTTATGGCCTCGGCAAGATTCGAGATTGAAACGGCCGTAACTTTTGATCCCGTGGACCAAATTGGCTGAATTTTGGACAGCAAGTAGATGGTACCTTGTGGCACACCACGGAGAAGACGGATCTCGAAAAGAGTCGACGAGTTGCCCGGGACGCGGCTCCAAAGTTCGGCCGGCGTTGGGCGACGTTCGGGCGACATTGGATGGATCTCGGAGTTTTGGAGATGATCCGGAGGTTGTATATCCGTGGGAGAGGTCTAGGGGCACTTATATAGGTTTGGGGAAGAGGCTAGATCAAGAAAAATCAAGTTTGGACGTGTTTGGAGGTGTTTGGGTCGGTTTGGGCATTAAACCGAACGGCTGGCGTGCGTGGGCGGGACACGGGCGACATGGCGGCCTGGGAGCCGTCCGATCGGGCGTGGGCGGCCCAGATGAGCGCGGCGACGTGGCTGAGCGGGAGCACGGCGCTGTCGGCGCGCCCAATGAAGTGGCGCGCGCCGGCGCTGCGCCCATGCGGCGTGGCGCTGCGGGCTCAGGCGCTGGCGTGGGCAAGGCCCAATGAACGCCAGCGCGGCGGCGCCGTGATGGAGCGATGGAGCCGGCGCGGCGCGGAGGCAGGGGCGCGAGCGGGTCGGGCTGGGCGGCGAGAAGGCCGAGGCGAGGGCGCTGAGGCGGAGGGAACGGGCAGGCGGGGAGAAATGGCCCGAGAACGAAATTGATTTTCCAGCAATTTCGAATAAAAGAAATTCCACAAATTCAATTAAATCATTAGAGGCAATAAAAATACCAGAAAAATTCTAGAAAAATTCCAGAAAATATTTTGAGACATTTCCAACTCAAATAAAATATTTTCAACAAAACTTTATACAAACTTTTCCAAATAATTTATTAATTTTAACAAAAGGGCTTAATACAAAATGATTCCGAATAAATCCAATAAATAGCAAACGAGCTCCGAAAAATCTCAAAAGTTACAGAAGAACTTCTTGAAGCACAAGGAATCCAAATAAAATAAAATTTATTTTATTTGAGGTTTAGAATAATTAAATTAAATTGTTTTAGCTTTTAGAAAATTCAAACCAAGCTTTATAAATGCGAGAAAATCGACGGAAATTTTTGGGAAGCTAAACAAAACCAAAATTTTTGAAAACCCAAATTTTGGGATGTTACAAATCTACCCCCCTTAACAGAATCTCGTCCCCGAGATTCAGGGCTGACTATAGAATTAGGTTTAGGGGGACTCAACTCTTGAGCTTCCTCGAACTTCCAAGCAACTACACACTGGACAGGGGTCGCTTCTGAACAACCGCTTAGTAACATCCAAAATTTTGCAGTCGCTTCCTGTCGATGAGGTCCTCTTACAAGTCCACCGACTCCAAGCGTTCGCCGCCACGAGGCACTTCTTCTGCGGAAAATCTTAATACTAACTTTGTCGGGAAATCTTGAACATCTTCTGCACTCATGCTGACGTTTCTGGTAACTCCATTGATAGGCACGCTTGCTTCCGTCCCTGAACATTTGATTTTCTGCTTCTTCTAGAAATTGGACAAGCTGTATCTGACAACAAAGCTTATATGCAATTACGCGGTCTTTATCAAGACTTGGATAGCATTCCGGTTGGTCTGGCACTATCTTTGTCGGCTTGATTCTTTGACTGAAACTCTGTATCAACTGAATACTCCTTAACAATTCACTTTCTGACGCAAGTGTCTTGGTAGGGGTAGGATTAGGATTGAAGTGGGCAGATAAAATATCTTTTCTCCTAGGACAACTATTATCAAAGT
The DNA here is from genome assembly GCA_036346355.1 of Rhipidocladum racemiflorum. Classification (NCBI taxonomy): domain Eukaryota; kingdom Viridiplantae; phylum Streptophyta; class Magnoliopsida; order Poales; family Poaceae; genus Rhipidocladum; species Rhipidocladum racemiflorum. Next base: position 37,521,226 of record CM070591.1, read on the forward strand.
GTCCTGGCTCATTGCATCTGAAGTAACGCTTGTCTGACATCTGCTGGCTTCCACATGATGTAGCACCAGTCTTGGTATTGGTAGGGGTAGAGCTGAGATCGATGCGATCCGCGGCGATCACCTTCTTCTGAGAGCAGTGGTTAGGAAAATTTCCTGGCTGACGACAAGCATAACAACTCTAGAGAGCAGGCTTCTTTCTTGAGAATGTTTCACTAGGTTGATGTTATCAAAATTCTGGCTATCAAGGCGAGGCATAGGTGAAATTGTCTCGAACACAGCTTGAGCAGTATGGCGGCTGAGTTGTTGGGAGGCACTCCTCATTCGCTGTCGCAGTGGTCTTCCTTGGTTAGACTTCTGATGCTTGCGGTGGTCTTCCAATTCCTTGCACTCATCTTCTAGGTCAAGGTCTTGTTAATCAACTCTTCTTGCTTCAACTGACTCCTTACGCGAATTACTCTCGTAGTCTGACCACTCACTTTCTGTGTTATAATCTTTACTGACGTAATTTCCTGGGATGATCATGGCTTTCGAAATTGCTTGATCTTTCTGTGGCATTCCTTAACAAATGACCCGACTCACCACAGTTGTAACATGAACGTTTGGGTCATCGTGTCGGGTTGATGGGGCATTCTCTAGGCTAATGACCTCATTTATCACACAGGAAACAATTCCATGGTGACCAAGTACTACTGATTTCTTGAGGTAAATGGATAGGGTTGACATGTTTCTCCTTCTTTTCTTCACGTGGCACAGCTGGTGCGGATGACAATCATTCTCTTTTCGCTAACTCTTGAGCAATGACGGCTCGAAAATTCTCTCGCTGATGCCGAGTCACAAATCACTATTGGATCTAAGGGACATTGAGCTGGGCAATGATCACGACCTTCGCAAAGATAGCGGTGATATTGCGCATAGGACATTCTCGGGTAAATGGCTTCCTTCACAATGGAACAATTGATTGCATGTTCATCAGCAGTGTATCCTATTTCTCCACATCGGATGCATGCACGGTCTTCTAACTTGTTTGGCTGACAACACTTCAAAGAACAACATCTCGGTATGGTATTAGGTGCAGGGGTTGTACTCTTCTCTGAACTCGCGGTAGTCACACTATCTTCTGATGACGCAACAAACTGACGAAGGGCGGTGGCAATTTCCAACCAAGTGATAGTATGTCCATCTTCCGAGGTGGCGTAGAAACCTTTCCTCCAAACTAATGCATCTCCTTTTTACTGGCAAGTAGCACAGGGGACCTTCTCTTCATCTTCACATTACACTAAAGCTAGCTTCTCTCCTATGACACGAAGCCATATTTCTGCGTCTTTGAGAGTGGCTGATCCATCAAACGTGGGTGGTTACAAACTGATCCAAGTGTCGAATTGTCACGGTTGGTACGGTGGACGGCTGTTGGTCACAGTCTGCTTTGACACTGACACAGATAGTAGCAACTGAACTGACTTGAACTGCCTCAAAGTTACTGCTGTAGTTGGTCCTTTCCATCTTTTGTCCACTCCAGGGTTTTAGGTAAGAGGGAAAAGCATAGATGAGGTTCAAGAATCCTATTGCAGGGGAGCAGGTTTAACCCAAAAACTTGTACAAACATTATTAAGAACTTGGTATGGTTGCTTATCCAAGCCTAAAAGCTATGCAACGCATACTGCACACTCAGCAATAAAGAAAGATCCAAATTCCTAAGCACACAATAATCTAGCGTCTAAAGGGTAACACTCCTATCTTAAGAGACGTGACTCTCACACATGAGTCTCAACTAAACACTGGTTCTTCAAGCTTCTAGAACACTTCATCGATCCACTTCTCTTCGAGCGCGACGATCCCTTACTTCATGATCTTCAGGGTTGACGGCGACATACAGTACTTTCTCCTTAAGTGTGAAACATCGTTAACTATTCGGAACAACTCAGGTAAGATTTCCATTTAAATCGGTGGGAAGGATAGAACTTTCAGCAAAGGGGAAAGAACGGAAGAATAAGATAAGTCATGAATGTATTATTCTTTCAAGTTAAATTTTCTCTTTAGAAAATAATTTTGAAGCTCCTAAAGACGGCCAATCTATCTAAGGTCAAGACCTACAGTCAGTATGGCTCTGATACCACCTCTGTCGGGACCCGAATTTGCAAATCCGGACCCTCTGTGTATTCAGCACTAGTCCAGGATCACGCTAGTGCACACAGTCTCAACATAGATGAATATCACAATCATACACAGCGGAATAGTAAAAATAACTCAATAATAGAATATAAACTATTGAGCGACCTTAAGGTCAACCTTACATTTGTGAAACCCTGACGGCTTCAACTCCAAATAAGCAAAGAATGAACGAAGAACGTCGGTGAATCCCATCAATACGCCACAGGCAAATCGATGTGGTTTGACTCCTAGATAATCGCCTTCTCACGGAACTTCTTCTTCTTCGACGATGTAGACTTTTGCTCACCGGTGATTGTTTGTTTGCAAGGGGTGAGTACATAAAGCACTCAGCAAGTCATGCATGAATGCAAGTCTAATAGCTATATGCATGGCTTATTCCAAATGACAGTGAAGGGGTTATTTTGCAATAAACAAAGATTTCACAAATATTCATAATAGATTGTAAAGCGGTAAAAACAGATAATAATAGTAATAATTTCACAGTTGTTTCAAAAGTAAACCACTCCACATCCTTAACCAATTATCACTTTTCCATAGGCAAACTGCCTCCAAACCCAAGTTTACTTTTGAGAAAATCTAACCCTTGACTGTAATCCCCGAGCATTGTCGAGCAGTGGACTCGGCTATTCGAATAGGTTTTACACTCTGCAGAGGTTATACACTTTACCCACAAGATACAATCCACTCACCACGTCAGCCGTGAATCGCCATACAAGAGTATGCGAATGAGCGATCACAACAAAGCCTTTCGGAAGCCTCAAACAACACAGGTGGTCCTCTCCGGTTCGTGCTCTACACCATCCCTTCCCTTAGCCAAGGCGAAGTATGGGACCAACACACCGTTAGATGGGTATCTGGCCACAGCCACGATACGCTCCCCCGTACAATCACACAAACGGTGTAATTGACACCCTGAGGCTCCACAAGTGAGTCCTTAGCGACTTAGTCAACTAGGGCCGTCCCATTCCAGCCATGTGGTTGTACGATTGACTCAGTTCAAAGGCTTGCAAGGTTAAGTCCTTAGGGTGACCAGGGCAAGACTACCCGAAAAACCAAATCAACATCCCCAATGCCACAACTGGCCCACCTGATTACTCTTGCCACATGCCCCGGTCGAAAAATGTTTATCAAACCCCAGTTGATTACCATGCACCACGTGCCATCAACATCACATGATACTTTTCCAAAACAGGTTCAATATATCATTAAGTCAATATTAGCATTTGATTATCCAAAATCATGTCATGAGCACGTAAAGTGTCTAAGCAAAGATACTACAACGTTCTAAACCCATGTTGGCAATTTAATAATGTCCAACTAGTAAACCACAACTAGGGTGACAAAGGGTCATGGCACATACTTAAGTAATCAAGGTGTCATATAGCAAATTGGTATTCATCTAACCCCCATGTTTAAACAAAGTATCTTTCTAATTGAACTAGCATGCAATAGTTTAAATCAAAATAGATTTCGAAATAGGATCAATATGGTCAAAGCACAACTTGCCTGGCCCTTGCAAACTTCTTGTCTTTTACTCTTTATCCTTGATCCTTGATCCTCGAGCTTCAACTTCCACTTTCTCGATCCTCAGCTCGTTCGAACGACTTCCGGACGACACGTCTAACGATTAAAGAAGAAGCAAATACAAACCAATTCAAACGACAAATCAAGTAAACTCCAAATTAAGAACGAACAGCATTGGGCACAACGGCTTGGGAGAGATTTGGGAACTCGAACGGATTAGATCGAAGAGTTGACAAAAGAGAACGGGCTTTCGGCAAAACACCGAAAAGGGAAAGATTAATAACTGGGAAAGAAAGAATAATATTCCGAAGAATATTTCTTCCGAAGTTATTATCTTGATTGGACAGATAGCGACATATGGGCACTCGATCTATAGACCGGGTCCATAAGGATATGTTAGTTCGCAGTGAACTAAACTGATTCTTGAAGTTGACTTTTGTTGACCGAACGGACACGATCAAACAAAAGAGAGACGGATAGATCGGGCATGTGGGTATGACAGATGGCCAATGGTCTATCGACCAAGTCCACGAAGGAATTCTCGATTAAAGGCAGATTAGGTCTTCAGGGATAAGACAAGACAAGTGTCTTACCACGGTTGAGACAACGGGAAAGATTGCAAAGATAACAACGCGGCTCACGATAAACTTAGTTCATCAAACCGGTCTTCGGTTAGGGTTTTGATTCGGCTTGAAGATGATATGACGATGAGACTAGGCTCACGTCATGATGATAGAACAGGTGAAGGCATCGCACTAGGGTTTGTGCAAGAATACACGCATGCGATGACAACGAGGCGAAGAGAGCCAATCGTTAACGATGAAACGTTAACGATGGAACGTTAACGACGAAACGTTAACGACGAAACGTTAACGACGGAGCGTTAACGGCAAAACGTTAACGGAGAAACGTTGCGACGTAAACGTTAACGACGAGCGTTAACGGGAAACATTAACGAGGAGCGTTAACGACGGCGTTAACGCATTTAATGGAGGAACATTAACGGAGCGTTAATGACAAAACGTTAACGGCAAGACGTTATCGACGGAGCGTTAACGCATGCGAGTGTTAACGGTGAAACATTGTCGGCAAAACGTTAGCGGAGGAACGTTACGGCGTTAACGGAAAGAACGCATCGGGAAACGTTAACGGGAAAACGTTAACGGCGAACGTTAACGGCAAAACGTTAACGGTGGAAGTCAACAATGATAGGAGACTTCATGAAGCGAAGTAGCGACCGTCGGTGCAATGACATGGCCGCGGTAGAACGCTACCAAGGATGGTTAACCGGTGCGCGAACCGGCGGCACGGGCTAGGTTGAAAGACGACGGGTTTAGGTCGGAATCGGGCTTCTCGGCAAACGGAGACCAAAAGAACTCTAAAGATGGACCAAAACAGTACAAGATGATCCTCCGGACGCGACAACACGGCCGGAGCGAACCAAAATATGCGGCGTCAAAAGGCGACGCGCGGCGACGGCAAACGGTGGCCTAAATATATAAAAAAAATTCCGGAGGATGGGATGGCAAAGGGAGAATGTCTACTGCGTAGAACGCGGCGAGACGATCTCAACGGTATAGGCGGATTTTGCGGCGCCCTTCCGGATTAATCACAAACTGGCGATTAACGGGTTTCGGATCAAAACTTTGGACGGCCATAACTTCTAGAATAATGATCGGAACTTAACGAAATTTGACCGAGAGCTAGATGGGACCAAGAGGCACACCGTGACGCAGGTGGCTCGAAGAAATACCTTCTGGAACAGCGGGGAACGCGCGAGGAAGTTTGCCGCTGTCTGGAACGCAGTCTAAACGGAGAATTTATTTTTCTGCGCCAAATCCAGAGGGCAAAACCTTGGGGCAAGATGTGCATCCTGTAGAGGACATCCCCAGGAGTCTACACAAAAAATTTCACCATCAAACTCGAAAAATTGAGGGAGTTATGGCCTCGGCAAGATTCGAGATTGAAACGGCCGTAACTTTTGATCCCGTGGACCAAATTGGCTGAATTTTGGACAGCAAGTAGATGGTACCTTGTGGCACACCACGGAGAAGACGGATCTCGAAAAGAGTCGACGAGTTGCCCGGGACGCGGCTCCAAAGTTCGGCCGGCGTTGGGCGACGTTCGGGCGACATTGGATGGATCTCGGAGTTTTGGAGATGATCCGGAGGTTGTATATCCGTGGGAGAGGTCTAGGGGCACTTATATAGGTTTGGGGAAGAGGCTAGATCAAGAAAAATCAAGTTTGGACGTGTTTGGAGGTGTTTGGGTCGGTTTGGGCATTAAACCGAACGGCTGGCGTGCGTGGGCGGGACACGGGCGACATGGCGGCCTGGGAGCCGTCCGATCGGGCGTGGGCGGCCCAGATGAGCGCGGCGACGTGGCTGAGCGGGAGCACGGGCGCGCTGCTCGGGCGCGCCTGGAAGTGAGAGCCGGGCGCGCCGGGCTCATGCGCGGCCCATGCGGGCGTTGGCGCGTGGCCTAGGCGCTGGCGTGGGCAAGGCTCATGAACGGCCCAGCGGGCGTGGCCGCGCGATGGAGCGGCCACGGCAGGCGGAGGGCGCGAGCTGGCCGGGTCAAGCTGGGCCGGAGAAGGCCGAGGCGAGGGCGCGCTGAGGCGGAGGGAACGGGCCGGCGGGGAGAAATGGCCCGAGAACGAAATTCGGATTTTCCAGCAATTTCCGAATAAAAGAAATTCCACAAATTCAATTAAATCATTAGAGGCAATAAAAATACCAGAAAAATTCTAGAAAAATTCCAGAAAATATTTTGAGACATTTCCAACTCAAATAAAATATTTTCAACAAAACTTTATACAAACTTTTCCAAATAATTTATTAATTTTAACAAAAGGGCTTAATACAAAATGATTCCGAATAAATCCAATAAATAGCAAACGAGCTCCGAAAAATCTCAAAAGTTACAGAAGAACTTCTTGAAGCACAAGGAATCCAAATAAAATAAAATTTATTTTATTTGAGGTTTAGAATAATTAAATTAAATTGTTTTAGCTTTTAGAAAATTCAAACCAAGCTTTATAAATGCGAGAAAATCGACGGAAATTTTTGGGAAGCTAAACAAAACCAAAATTTTTGAAAACCCAAATTTTGGGATGTTACATCCGAGAGATGTCCGGAGCAAGCTGTCCGATACGTTATCCGAGAGGTTTTCGGCTGGATGGTTGCTGTCCGGTTTTTACATGAATACTGATTGTTTGATTCGAATACAAGATGGAAGCGGTGGCTGTGGATTCCTTTAAATAGAGGGTTCTAGGGGTTTAGAACTCATTCAATCCAAGGCAAAGGGCAAGAAGCAAGAGGTGCCTACAACAAAGAAGAGATTTTGTGTTTTCTTTAGTTTGTTTAAGGTTTTCTAATCTTGTGAGATTAGAGATTTTGGTGGTTTTTCTAATCTTGTGAGATTAGAGATTTTGGTGGTTTTTCTAATCTTGTGAGATTAGAGATTTTGGTATCCTCCCTAAGGAGTGGCTTTGGAATAAAGAAAAGGTTATGCAATTCTTTACATACTCTTTTGCTATGATTCTTGATTAGAAGGTTTGTTAGAGTTTTGATAGAACTAGTTTTGATTTTTGTTCGATTTGTCTCGCTAATTAATCTAGGGTTTTAATCTCTACGATATTAAATATTTCTTCCGCTATTTAGGGGTCTTTAAATTTTCTGAAAGAAATAGTTGAATTTTATTCGGCATCTATTCACCCCCCCCTCTAGTTGCCTACTCGGTCCTACATCACCGCCCGGGCCATGTAATATGCCATGTATGCAAACATGCCAACATCATAAATAGCTTGTACACTAACACATGGCATCATAACATAATAAACATATTCATCATATCATTGGCAATCATTAAGGCATGGCATGTGAACATATCATGTATTCAAATTCAATCTCAACCAATCTAGCAACTACACCCCGCTACCCATTCCAATACACTTGCCTCAACCACGGGCGATGGATTGGCGAGAAGTAGAAGGCACTCCCGGGGTCACACCACCTGCACATAGGTACCAAACACTCACAATCAAGTCCACAAAACAGTAAGCAAACCCTCTTCTACCCCGACATCGCAAACTTCTCGCTAAACCCAAAAACAGAGGTTCTGTCCCGTCGGGACAGCAGCCTTCCAAAAGGCATAACTAGGGTTCTAATACTCCGAATCAATTAAACAAGTACATCGTCGCGTAGCTTAGGAAATTTCCTAACTTTTTCTAAGTATACGGAAAGACTGATTCGGACTCTAAAGTGGTTTAATCTACAGAATACCGTGATCTGTTCCAATCACATCACAGATTTTAATACGTTCGGTAAAACGATCATAACATTCAAACGGCTGGGCGGAATTGGACGTTCTTTATACCCACGGAAATATATTGAAATTACCTACAACTTCTTCAATAGGAGGCCAACCAATTTCGGATTCTAAATTGTCGAAAACTCAAACCCTAGGTCGACTGCTCATGCTGCCCGAAACATAGAACGTGGCAAACTCAAGATTCCATCTAATCTACTCAAATCCAGCACCACCAATTGATCTAAAAACATGATAATACCCCTTAGAACAGATCCTAGACCAACCCCAATGATTCCCATGGCCATATCTTCGCCCGACGACCAAAAACCCAATGGATCTCCCGGTTCGCGCGATCTCCCTCCTCGCTCCAATCCCGCCGGATCTCCTCGTCGCGGAGCGCTCCAACGGATGGATCTTCGAGGTGTTGAGGTGGAGAACTCCCCTAGGGCAGCAAGGGAGGTGGAGAGGTAGTGGTGCAATGGGGAGCAATGGGGAGGGGTGGCGCAAGCAAGGGATAGGAGGAAAGTGGGGGTGGCGGCTATGGCATGGAGGTGGGGGGCGCAACCAGCAGGGTGGGGGCGCAATGAGGGCTGGGGGAGGCCCCAAACCAGGACTCCTACTCCGAATTGGACTCAAACTCCATCCCACCAAAGCCCACGACCCCTTCTGTTAGGCCCAAACTCCCCAAGAAAGGCCCAAATCCCCGGAAACGCAAATTAACCTCATACCATATAGTTTTAACCTTAATTTCACACTTCATAATGTTTTTGACCTCAACATTCACATTTTATAAGGTTTCGACACTCCGTGGTGTCACAAGTAAGTGTTGAGTGCGGTTGAGAAGGTCTAGAATTTTCTGGGTGACAAATTAGTATAGTAAGGTTATGGTGTAAAGACTTGAGGATTGTTGGGTTTGTTGTTTAGGGGTCGCGTAAGCGGTGAATCGACAAAATGACTTAATTGATGGGTAATCAAAGAATAGGGATATGAGATGATTGTAGGAAAGGTTGAAATTGTCCTTGACAGATGTCTGTCTGGGATCCGTAGTGATGAAAGATGTCTAATGGAGATTGTATTGAGTGGTTAGAATTATTCATTGGTTGAATGAATTAGGGATATTGAGTAAGTACCTTATGTTTTGTGCGAGAGGCATTTGTTGTTTGTGCCAAAATAAGTGATGAAGAGATGTGTTTTAAGCTTGGGATAAACAGTTGTATGAATGATGAGTCATTGTGGTTGGTAGACCAAAAGAAGAAGTTGACGTGAGTCTTTTGTTGAGGTAACTAGTAAGTTCGTTGTGCCGAAGTTGTGATAACATGGTTTTCCTTGTTGATTGTTATAAGATAGACAAGGATAGAGTTTGACGATCATAATACCGGTGGTGGGTACATGATTAGTTGGAAGTGTTTTTATCAAGGATTAGATGTTGTAACTTGTGTTCAACAGTGTTGGACTTCTCAGGATTTGGTGATTATGAAATCCTTAATGGCTAATAGTATTGGAATGCGAAAAATGGTGGGATTCGAGTCGAACCTTCTTTTAAAGGTTTACGGATTTAAATGAATGTATAAACTTTCTGGGAGTGCTTGCCCTTTTGGTAAGGCGTCTTGATTAGTGTGCAATAGATCTCCTTTGAGTAAGTGGCATCTTGTCAAGTTACGAATTTGACTTTGACGATTGGAAATATGGATGAAAGAGTAGTTTTGGAAGTAACTAGCTGATGGATTCCAGAATATTGTATGTTATTGAATCATGCCAAACTTTGGTTTGGCAAATTTATTTAGCCTCTATGAGTATGGATTTTCACCCAAAAGTTTTGAGTGGATCGCGCTCTTTCGCGTTCAACTAAATTATCTTTGGAAACCATATGTAAAGGAAGTAAATGGATATGGTGGGTTGTGTTGGAAACCCTGGAGTTAAGCACTTAATTTGTAACTCTATTGTGACTAGAGTTGACTTTATTTGGGAAATGTGTGCGGTGTTTGCAAGTGCTTTAAAAAGGTGGATCTTATGAATGTTCCATGAGTGATTTTGCTGGTGAAGTGTTTTCTTTTGGGAATGAGCCTCCCTTTCTCTTTGAGAGAATTTGTAGCGGTTGTGGGTGTAGATGTTTGATTTGAGAATTGATGTTCTCTTTTGGAAAACAAAATTTACTTTGGTTAAAATGCGATGTTTTAGAATAAAGGAGTTGATGAGCCAGGTCGGTGAGAAAGTCATATATGGATATATGAGTAATTCGGAGTGCTCTTGAAAAGTTTACATCCATGTCATGAATCAAGATTTCCAGTGCTCTCTAGCATGAAAAGAAAGAATGGATAAATGCTGGTATTTTGGTTATGTTATGTAAGGGATTTGAGTTTCTCTTTCTCTTTGAGAGTTTTTGTGGCAGTTGTGGACCCTTTTATGTGATTTGAGAATCAGTTTTCTCTTCCAAAATGTTGATTTTGGTTAAAATGAAAGGTTTGGCTGTAGTGAAAGCGAATTGAGTTGTCATTAGTTGTTAATAACTTCTGTCAAAGAATTGTGTGGAGTCTCTCTTTTGTTTGAGTGCTCCCCGATGCGAAATGTATCGCCTTGATTTGAGATTTGAGTTTTTCCTTTGCGACCTGACTTTGGCAAAGAAAAAAGAGTGATCTTTGGGATGTTGCCGAATTCTTTCCAAAGTGATTTGTGGTGCATTGGGTTTCTGTTGATGAATGTGGTTCATCCGACTAAAGAGAATTGCTATGGTGTTGGCATTCTAGTTGGGAATAAGAATAGAAGGGTTTACGGACTTGATGAGTTTGCTAAAGGAATATATCCATGGGCTTGGATGTATTTGAGTAAGAAAATGTGAGGGTGAGACACTCTTAGGAAAAGAACCAGTTGTGGTTTGGTAATTATTGACGGCCCTAGCTTGGGCTAGGTGTTGTACATTAGTGGTATAAAGGTGGGTTATGATGGAGGTTGTTTGATGTCATGGTTTAAATCTTGTTGAGAGTACCGTTCGATGGTAGTGAAGGTTATAGAAATTATGATGTAAAATGTTATGTCGCGAACATTTGTCCTAGCTGTTGTCCTTAGGTATGGGATATGCCCGGGAGATGATAGAATGTCAATAACGTGGTTTGTAGTCGAAATGAAAAAAAAATATTGCCTTTGTGGGCTTTGTATGTAGATGACATTGGTTAATTTTGATTCTTTGTGAAAAGGGTCAAATAATTGGAAGAGATGGGATTTTGTGTAATCGATTCTTTGGAGGTTCATGTTTAGAACCCTAGTCATGAATAAGATACCATTGGTGATTTATTGGTAGAGAGGTTGTTAAAAGAGATGTGATTTACTTTGATTGTGTCATCTTGAGATTAATGAGTTGTGGTAGACATGTTGAGAAATCAAATTAGGGTTTGTGAATGAAGTTGAAAATATAAGTTGTTCTGAGTTCATCAGGTTGGTTGTGATAGTAGTATGAAGGGTTTCACGTGAGGATTTGGGCGTACTAATTTGATTAGGCCCTTTTAGTGGGTGAAACCGAGGACTTCGGTTGACTTTTGTAATATTATTGGGAATTGAAATGAAGGTGGAACCGTGAGAGGTTGCACTTAGTTGAGCTAAATCGACACTTTCTCGCTAAGTGTTGGTTTTGAGAACTTGTTTGTCGTTTGTTAGTTTGAGTCTTTGTGTGAATGTTTTGTGTTGCAAAGAAGTTTTTTTATCCATTGGGGACTTTGTTGTTGTTTTTTTGGCGTTCTTCGGATTCGAGGTCGAATCCTGTTAATGGGGAGAGAATATAACATTACGGAATGTGATATCTTAAATTGTGACATTATAGAATGTGATATTTTATATTGTGACTTTATAGAATGAGATTTAATCGTGTTTTGGGCCGTTTCTCGGAGTTTGGGCCTTTTCGAGGGAGTTTGGGTCTTGGGGGAAACAATTTGGGCTTTGGGGGATCCTTTTTGTGCCAAGGGTGGGGATATTCCGGCCCATGTGGGGGTGGAGGGCAGCAAACCTGCCCTCCCCATGCGCCCCCCCACTAAACCCTAGCCGCCACCCCTTCACCTCCCTCTCCACCCTCCCCTAGCCGTCCTCCATGGCACCACCCCCCTCCCTCCCCTCTCCCACCTATAGCCAGCCCTAGCTCCACCCGTCGGATTCCTCCATCTCGCTATCCGGGAGCACTCCATCCACGGGAAACCGGTGGTTCCAGCGTTTCCGGTGAGCGGAGTGGAGATTGGATCGTGAGGAGGAGAAGATTCGACGTTCGTCGTTCGCCAGGGGAAGGTATGGCTATGGGTTATCCTTGGGGATGGACTAGGTGCTGTGCTAGAGGGTGTTTTGGTGTTTTTAGATCGAAAAGTGGTGCTACAATTAGATGGAATTGGTGAAAACTAGAGATTGCTTAGAGTTCTTTTTCGGGCAGATTGGGCAGACGACCTAGGGTTTGAGTTTTCATAATTTTAGATTCGGAATTTGGTCAGCCGCCTGTTGTGAAAGTTGTATATAACTTCAATACCATTAATTGGACACCGAGAACGTCCAATTCTGCCCAGCCATTTTAAATTTATGATCATTTTACCGAACGTGTTCAAATCTGTGATGTGATTGGGACAGATCTGGTTGATTTGTAGATTAGGCAATTTTAAAGGCCGAATCAGCTTTTCCCAATACATAAAGAAAGCTAGGAAATTTCCTAAGCTTCGCGATGATATACTCGTTTACTTAATTTGAAGAACTAAAACGCAAGTTGTGCTAGTTTGAAGCCTATTGTCCCAAGGGACAGATTCTCTGTTTTTTCGGCTTTGGGAGTAGTTTGCGAAGTCAGGGTAGATGAGCAATTGTGTACTTTTTTGTGGGCATGGTTTGAGTGTGTGGTATCTATGTGTAGGTGGTGTGACCATGGGAGTGCCCTCATCCTCTCGCCAATCTGTCGCCCGCGGTTAAGGCAAGTCTATTGGAATGGGTAGCGTGTTGTATGTTGCTAGTCTTGATTAGATGCAAATTGTTTTCATGATATGCTATGTTGCCATGATTAGTGTTTGCCCATGATATGATGAAAATGGTATGTTATGATGCTATGCATTGATTAGTTGTTTATGTTTATGGCATATGTTGCATACATGGCATGAAAACTGGCCTGGTCGGTGAGAAAGTCATAACTAGTCCGGTAAGGTCGGTGAGAAAGTTATGACTAATCCGGAGCACCATTAAGTAAGTCCTACCTCGTGATTCCATCCGCAGTTGTGAATGGAAGCGAGGAGTAGGCACCCTCCATCTATGGGATGGGAGGGGAAAGAGGGTGCACGCCGACGGGTGTGCACTCGGCAATACCGCTATGTGCTTCAAGGAGACATGTGCATTGCATTGCATGGCATACATGATGATGATAATAAAATGTGTACAATGAGATTGGGACATGTTTAAGATGTTGTATATGAAATTATGAATTGATGTTAAGTATGGTATGTAGCGATGTTAACATTGGACGGTTCTTTATGATGCATTGCAATATACTTGCTGAGTGATGAACTCACGCTTGTGTTTTATGTTGTTTTCCGGTACCATGAAACCGGCATGCGTGAAAGGGCATTAGCTACACTTCTACACGTAGCTTCACACTTATAGACAGTTTAATCATTTGAAGTCATGATAATAATGAATAGTGCCATGAAACTTGGTGTACGTCATGGTTTTGAGCTTAAGTTCATCGTTTGATTCGTTATAATTGGTGGAATGGTTGAGTCCCTTATTTTAGACATAAGTGATACTATATCAATTGTTATTGCTGTCTTAGATGTCTCTTATTGTCGGTGTATTCTACACCAAGGTGCCCACTGCACTTTAGTAAAAGCCGCCGCTAGCGGACATGTGGCATCCAGGTCACGCCACTAGCGGTCGGAGAGGTCGCCGTCCAGCGAACAGGTGGTGGCCAGGCCACGTCGCTGGCGGCTAGCGGTGATTGCCAGCAGACAGGTGGCAACTAGGTCACGCCGCTGGCGGTCAGCTCAGTGATCGCCAGCGGGATGGTGGCGACCAGGCCACACCTTTGGCGGACAGCTGAGTGATCGCCAGCGGGAAGGTGGCGCGCCAGGTAGGGGGCTCAGTGGTTGGATTGTTCTCCCTTCTTCCATCTTCTTGCGAAGTTTGCAAGAAGCTCCGACGGTTACGAGCATGGTGACTTCGGGCTCCAAGCATGACGGTCTGCTCGAGGAGAGCAGCGCACGCGGCCGGTCCCGACGCTCGCCCAGGGCGTCAGACCCTCCGGGTCCATCCGTGTCGGGACCCAAATTTGCAAATCCGGACCCTTTGTGTATTCAGCACTAGTCCAGGAACGCGCTAGTGCACACAGTCTCAACATTGGTAAATATCACAATCATACCACTCGACACGAATAAAGTACTTTAATTAGATAATCAAACTGGTTGCTTGACCTTAGGGTCAAGTTACAAATATACGCCTCGCAGGGCGAAACTTATTAAAAGAGAAATAATAGCAGCGAAAAAAGTAAAATAACATCGTGGCACCATCCAGTATACCACAGGCAACTGACTGGGCTCGCTCCCTAGTTAGACGGTTCCTCTTGGAGCTCCTCCTCCAAAGCTGGTGTAGTCTCCTCTTCAACTGGCGTTGTATTGTGGCAAGGGTGAGTACTTGGTACTCAGCAAGTCATGCACAGAATGCAAGCTAATATACTACATGCATGGCTTAATACAAAGAAGTAGCTCAGGGTATATTTGCAGTAAAACAGCATCTTGACAAGTAACATAAGTAGATTCAAAAGTGGTAGAAACATGTTTAAGGGCAATAACTTCTCCATCAATTAAATAACCATCTTTCCCAAATCTAATCCACATTTCCATCAACATCATTGTTAAACCAAACCCAACCTCTCAAGTCCGAATCATTTTCAAGAAAGTCTAACCCTTGACTGTAATTCCCGAGCGATGTCCAATACCGCGGACACGGCTATTCGAATAGATTTTACACTCTGCAGAGGATATGCACTTTACCCACAAGATACAGCCAAACACCACAAAGGCGAGTGTCCGTAACAGAGTCTTTCAGAAACTTCTAACAGTACAAGTGGTCCTCCCCGGTGATTGCACACTAACCCTTCCCTTAGTGAAGGCGAAGTTTAGGCCAATCCACCATTAGATGGGTACCTGGCCGCAGCCCCGGTACGCTCCCCCGTACAACTAAACAAAGAGTGTAGTTGACATCCTGAGGTCCCACAGGTACGTTATTAGCAACTTAATCAACTAGGTCCGTCCCATTACAGACATGTGGTTGCATGTTTGACTCAGTTCAAAGGCTTGCAAGGTTAAGTCCTTAGGGTGACCAGGGCAAGACTACCCGAAGAACCAAAACATCGTTCCCGGTGCCACAACTGGCCCACCCGATCATTCTTGCCACATGCCCCGGTCGAAAACTATATATCAAACCCCAGTTGATTACCATGCACCACGTGCCATCAACATCACAACACATGATACCTTTCCAAAACAGGTTCAATATATCATTAAGTCAATATTAACATTTGATTGTCCGAAATCATGTCATAAGCGCGTAGCAGGTCTAAGCAATCTACTACAACGATCTAAATTCTCATGTTGGCAATTTAATAATGTCCAACTAGTAATCCACAACTAGGGTGACAAGGGGGTCATGGCACATATTTAATTAACTAAGGTGTCATACAACAATTTGGCATTTATCTAATTTGCCATAATTAAATAAAGTATTTTCTAATTAAGCTAGCATGCAATAATTTAAACCAAATTAAATGGAAAATGGGATCAACATGGTCAAAGCACAACTTGCCTTCAAAAAGTACTTGTTCTTGGTCCTGAGCTTGCTCCTGGGTCAACACTTCTCCTTCGAAGCCTTCGGGCACTTCAACGTCTACTCGTAAAGCGTGCAAATAGCAAATAATAAATAAATAGTAGACAAAAAGTGTCCAAACATCCAAATAAAGTTCATAAATAGAGAGAGCATAATTTTATGAATTTTTAGAAACTGGAATCGTCAAATTCGGAGTTTAAATGTAAAAGTTACAAGCATTTAGAGTTTAAATAATCAATTAAATAATATTACAGAGAAAAACTTTGGTCCAAAAATTAAATAAAATTCATCATTAGGTAGATCTCAATTTTATACAAATTTAGAAATGTGAATCACTCAAATTGGAGTTAAAATGCAAAAGTTATAAGCGTTTGAAGTTTGAAACAAATTCTGAATTCAATATTTCGAATTAATAAATCATTTTCTTTTTCGGAAATTGAATTATTGCGTCAGCAGTGACACGTGGACCAATCAGGAGCCGCCATGTCGCCTCGGGTCCATGGACCCGGCGCACGGTTTGGCTCGGTCCACCGTGGACTCGGTCCACGGCTCAAATGTCTCACTAACAGGTTGGCCCGCCCTGTCAGTGGCCTGGGCTCACGCCGGCGTGGCGCGACTGACAGTGGGCCCCACTGACACGCGGGCCCCATGTGTCAGAGACACGTACCCACCCGCGGGCGCTGACCACGACGATCGGCCTCCTGGCCACGTGGCTAGATCTCGGCCGTTGATTTGAAAATCAACGGCCCAGATTGGATCTGGGTTCACGCGTATGGAAACTACTCGGCTGATCTGGACCGTTCGATCTTGATCGGACGGTCAAGATCCAATCTAAGGATTACAACGCGGCTAACCCTAGCCGTTCGATCTAGATCTAACGGCTGAGATTGGATCTAGTACGGTGCGGTTTAGGCTACGTGGCACAATCTAAACCGTTGGATCTAGATCCAACGGTTGGAAATAGATCTGGGAATTTCAATGGGGAAACTCACCGGAGTGACGTGGCGTGATCTGGGCCCTTGGAACTGGATCAGATGGCTGGTGGAGCTCAATCAACGGCGATGGCTTACGGCGGAGCAAGGTCACCGGAGACGGGGACGGCGACACGTCCGACGGCGCAGCGGGGCTCCTCCGGCGAAGGGAGTGGAACTCCCTGACGTGGCTTGACGTCATGGTTCCGGATCTGGGCTCAACGGCGGCGGAGGACGGCGGACGGCGGCGGAATCTGCAATTAACCGCGGCGGAGCGCTAGGTCAACTACGGCGAGCTCGCGCGGGCAAACGGCGGTGGCTCAGGCGGCGTGGGCTATGGCTATGGGTGCGCACGAAAGTCGGCAACACGACAGTGGTAGCGGCGCATTAAATAGGGCTCTCGACGTCCATGAAACGCGCGGAAACCGAGGCCCACTCCGTTGCGGCGGCGGAATCCGAAAGGGATTTGGATTGGCTGACGTGGCTCAACGTCAGCCGTTGGATCAAGATCCAACGGTGCGGGGGTTTGTGCGCGGGTCTGGCTCGGTCAGGCTCGGGTTCGGGTGACGTGGCTCAATCGTGGCCGTTGGATCAAGATCCAACTGGCCACGCGTTAGGTTCTGGCCGAGCGGTTCGACCAAACGGGCCGCTCGGGTCGACTTCGAGTCTGACTCGGACTCGGGTCCGGTCGGATGAACAGTACAAACCCACTCGCATTTTCCAGTGATTAAATAATCCAATTAATTTCCCAGAAATTCATTTAATTCATTAAAAATAGCAAAACACTCAAAAAAATTTTAGAAAAATTCTGGAAAATATTTTGGGACATTTTGGACTCAAATAAAATATTTCCAACAAAATTTTATTTGCAAAGTTAAATTCTTTAATTATTTCAAAAGGGAACAAATTCAAATAATATTCCAAATAAATCCAAATAAATTCCATAAAATTCCAAAAATTCACAAAAATGCCAAACCACATTTGAATTTAAGAAAAGCAAAAATTTGGGGTGTTACAATCCGCCCAGGGAGGGACGCGTGGTGTTTCGGCGCTAGGGGCCCAGCCCGTCCGGCAGCGTCTCCTGATGGGAGACGACACCCCGGCGCGGAACCTTCATGCGGCCCGGCTGCTTCTCGATCATCCCCCGGTTGCACTAGAGGGCGAAACCCCGGCCGTTCCATGCCTGCGGGACATCGCCCGCCTGGTGGATGCCGCCCAACAGCAGGTAGAGGCGGCAAATCTACCAGAGGCTTCCGATGTCGGGCGACAGGGCATGCGTGTGGCTGACGCACAAGCCTCTAGCCGCACGTCTACAGTTTGGTCCAGTCGTGAGGGCCGGGACAAAGGAAAGGGTGCACCGGTTGCAGCCCCCTCAAGCACAAGGGGATGTGCATGCGCTCCCACTTCTTCCCGTGGTTCCCCCAAGGCGGTGGGGGGCCATGGGGATCTGAGTGCCCGCCTAGACGAAAGGAGGTCCCAGCGCGGCGGTGACTTGCGCAACGTCCTTAGGGGGCACCATGCAGAAGTGCAGCACCGCGTGGGCCACCCGATGTCTAGCGGCCGGGGGAAACCTCTCCCCCTGGTTCTAGGGAGAGCGCAGACTCGCACTCCTCGACCCCGTCTCGGGGCTGATGGACGGGTGAGCGGCGCTGCTCCCCCTATAACGTTGGATGCCAGGCATTCTCCCTCCGCCTACGCCAAGCTGCGTGGCCGGAGAGATTTCGCCCCGCATCCATCGAGAAGTACGATGGCACCACCAACCCGGAGGAGTTCCTGCAGATTTACACCACGGTGGTGCGCGCCACGGGAGGGTCTGAGAAGATCATGGCCAACTACCTCCCAACATCGCTAACGGGCTCCGCCCGCTCCTGGCTGCTGAACCTCCCTCGAGGCTCCGTGCACTCGTGGGAGGAATTGTGCGACATCTTCGTCGCCAACTTTCAGGGCTCCTACGCTCAACCAGGCGTGGAGGATGACCTTCACGCCCTGGAACAGATGAAGGGGGAGTCCCTGAGGGAGTTTATTCAGCGGTTCAGCCACTGCCGGAACACGATCCCCCGGATCTCCGAGCAGTCGGTGATTATCGCATTTCGGAGGGCGGTCCAAGATCAAAAGATGTGGGAGAAGATGGCTGCCCGCACCATTTCCACTACTTCCGACCTGTTCTCCCTGGTGCATAAGTGCGCTCGGGCAGCGGAGGCCCGGGAGCGCACGGCAGGGCCGTCCGGTCACGACGAGGCGGGAACCTCGAAAGCTTCCGACCACAAGAAGAAGAAGAAGCACAAGGAGGTCGGCACCGGAGAGGTCCTTTCCACCGAACCGAAGGACAAGCCCCAGAAGCGCGACAGCCGAGGCAGGAGGGGTGATCACCGAGGCCCGTGAGGTGATCGCGGGGATCGCCGGTCCCCTCGCCAAGAAGACGATGGAGGCAGACCTTACTGCCCCATCCACAGGACCAATGGACATGACTTGGCGGATTGTCAAGTCGTGTCCAAGCTGGTGGAGTAGCAGCTTAAGAAGCGTCGTGAAGATGACCGCGATGACGCGGATGAGGACCCCTTTTCGCTGGCCTTTCAGCAAGCAGAGCATACGATGGCCTTCATCCATGGTGGCTCCACCACCTACTCTTCGAACTCGCAGTACAAGCGAGAGGTAAGAGAGGTATGTGCCACCGTACCAACTCTCGGGGCGAGCATGCTACTGAAATGGTCGGGGGAGCCGATCACTTTCAGCCAGGCCGACCACCCGGAGAGCACCGCAGGCCCGGGCCATCTCCCGATCGTGGTTTCTCCCACGGTCCAGAATGCGAGACTCGGGCGGGTGCTTGTCGATGGAGGGAGTTCCATCAACCTCATGTCCGTAGCGGCGTTCAAGGCGCTCCAGATCCCTTATGAGGAGCTGCGTCCAGCCCCTCTGTTCTACGGAGTCGCCCCTGGAGTGGGCTTGACACCTCTGGGTCAGGTCCGACTGCATGTCACATTCAGAAGTGTGGAGAACTTCCGGACAGAAAAGATCAACTTTGAGATCGCGGACTTCGACCTCCCCTACAATGCGTTGCTTGGCCGGCCAGCTCTGGTCAAGTTCATGGCGGCCACGCATTACACCTACATGATGATGAAGATCCTCGGACTTGGGGGCCCGATTACTGTGAAGGTGGATCGGCTAGAAGCCCTGCGCCTCAGTAAGCAGGTGCAGGACCTGGCCGGCACCACCTGCACGGCTCGAGACGAGGAAGACTACCCGGAGCTCCCCCCGGTCAAGGCCCGCGCCTCACCTGGTTCCTCGGGTGAGGTGAAGGTGGTCCCCGTGGGCGAGGATGGCCCTGGGAAGGTCGTGAAGATTGGTGCCAACCTCAGCACCAAATAGGAAGACGCGCTCGTCACCTTCCTCCGGTCTAACCTGGATGTTTTCGCTTGGGAACCATCAGAAATGACCGGGGTCCCTAGGGAGGTGATCGAGCACCGATTGGCGACGCTCCCTGGAGTGCACCCAGTCCGGCAGAAGGTCCGGAGGCAGGCACCAAAGCGGCAAGATGCCATTCGGGTTGAGGTAGAAAAGCTGCTGCAGGCGAAGATTGTGCGGGAGGCCGCCTATCCCGAGTGGCTGGCCAACCCTGTACTCGTCAAGAAGTTGAACGGAACATGGCGGATGTGCATCGACTTCATCGAACTCAACAAAGCCTGCCCCAAGGATCCGTATCCCTTACCGCGGATAGACCTTGTCGTCGATTCCACCGCAGGGTGCGAGATCTTATGCTTCCTAGACGCCTACTCCGGCTACCACCAGATCAGCATGGCGCAGGAAGACGAAGAGAAGACCGCCTTTATGACCCCCCTAGGCGTATACTGCTATGTTCGCATGCCTTTTGGGTTTAAGAATGCGGGCTCCACCTACCAGCACGCCATGCATACTATATTCCAATCACAGATTGGGAGAACTCTCGTAGTGTATGTTGATGATCTGGTAGTGAAGACCAAAAAGTCTGCTGGGCTCGTTGAAGATTTAGAAGAGACTTTCTCCCACCTCCAACAGTATTGTCTGAAGTTGAATCCTAAGAAATGTGTGTTTGGTGTGTCGTCCGGAAAGCTGCTCGGGTTCCTTGTTTCCCACCGTGGGATCAAGGTTAACCCGAAAAAAATCACGGCCATCGAGCGCATGCAACCACCCACAAGGCTCAAGCAAGTTCAGTGCCTGGCTGGTCGCCTAGCCTCTCTTGGCCGGTTTATCGCCAGGCTGGGAGAAAAGAGTCTCCCCTTCTTCAAGCTGCTGAAGAAGAGTAACTCCTTTGAGTGGATTGCAGAAGCAGCAAGCATTCGAAGAACTAAAGCAATACCTCTCCTCCCCTCCGGTGCTGGTCGCCCCCGAGCCGGGCGAGCCGCTATTGCTGTACGTAGCGGGCAGCCTGGCGGTTGTGAGCACGGCACTGGTGGCAGAGCGTGAAGGGGTCCAGCGGCCAGTTTACTACGTCAGCAAGGTACTGCACGACGCTGAAATAAGATACCCGCAAGCTCAGAAGATGGTGTATGTTGTACTAGTGGCGTCCAGGAAGCTACGGCATTATTTCCAAGGAAGAGAGATAACGGTGGTGTCCGCCTATCCCTTGCGCGAGATTCTCCACAACCGCGAAGCCGAAGGCCGCATCGCCAAGTGGTCTGTAGAGCTGGGGGAGTTTGGTCTTAAGTTTGCCCCCCGCACGTCTGTCGGGACCCGAATCTGCAAATCCGAACCCTCTGTGCATTCAGCACTAGTCCAGGAATGCGCTAGTGCACACAGTCTCAACATTGGTAAATATCACAATCATACCACTCGATACTAATAAAGTACTTTAATTAGATAAACAAACTGGTTGCTTGACCTTAGGGTCAAGTTACAAATATACGCCTCGCAGGGCGAAACTTATTTAAAGAGAAATAATAGCAGCGGAAAATAAGATAACATCATGGCGCCATCCAGTATACCACAGGCAACTGACTGGGCTCGCTCCCTAAGTAGACGGTTCCTCTTGGAGCTCCTCCTCCAAAGCTAGTGTAGTCTCCTCTACAACTGGTGTTGTATTGCGGCAAGGGTGAGTACTTGGTACTCAGCAAGTCATGCACAGAATGCAAGCTAATATACTATCTGCATGGCTTGATACAAAGGAATAGCTCAAGGTATATTTGCAGTAAACAGCATTTAACAAATAATATAAGTAGATTCGAAAGCAGTAGAAACAAGTATATCATTAATAACTTTTCTGGGAGTTAAATAAACATCTTTCCCAATCCTAATCCATATTTCCATCAACATCATTATTAAACCAAACCCAACCTTTCAAGTCCAAGTTGTTTTCACGAAAATCTAACCCTTGACTGTAATTCCCGAGCGATGTCCAATACCGCGGACATGGCTATTCGAATAGATTTTACACTCTGCAGAGGTTATGCACTTTTACCACAAGATACAGTCAAACACCACAAAGGCGAGTGTCTGTAACAAAGTCTTTCGGAAACTTCTAACTGCACAAGTGGTCCTCTCCGGTGATTGCACACTAACCCTTCCCTTAGCGAAGGCGAAGTTTAGGCCAATCCACCATTAGATGGGTACCTGGCTGCAACCCCGGTACGCTCCCCCGTACAACTACACAAAAGATATAGTTGACACCCAGAGGTCCCACAGGTACGTTATTAGCAATTTAATCAACTAGGTCTGTCCCATTACAGACATGTGGTTGCAAGATTGACTCAGTTCAAAGGCTTGCAAGGTTAAGTCCTTAAGGTGACCAGGGCAAGACTACCCGAAGAACCAACACAACGTTCCCGGTGCCACAGCTGGCCCACCCGATCATTCTTGCCACATGCCCCGGTCGAAAACTATTTATCAAACCCCAGTTGATTACCGTGCACCACGTGCCATCAACATCACAACACATGATACCTTTCCAAAACAGGTTCAATATATCGTTAAGTCAATATTAACATTTGATTGTCCAAAATCATGTCATGGGCACGTAGCAGGTCTAAGCAATATACTACAACGATCTAAACTCCCATGTTGGCAATTTAATAATGTCCAACTAGTAATCCACAACTAGGGTGACAAGGGGTCATGGCACATATTTAAATAATCAAGGTGTCATACAACAATTTGGCATTTATCTAATTTCCCATAATTAAGTAAAGCATTTTCTAATCAAACTAGCATGCAATAATTTAAACCAAATTAATTTGAAACTGGGATCAACATGGTCAAAGCACAACTTTCCTTCAAAAAGTACTTGTTCCTGGTCCTGAGCTGGCTCCTGGGTCAACACCTCTCCTTCGAAGCCTTCGGGCACTTCAACGTCTACTTGTAAAGCGTGCAAATAGCAATAAATAAATAAACAGTAGACAAAAATTGTCCAAACATCCAAATAAAGTTCATAAACAGAGAGAGCATAATTTTATGAATTTTTAGAAAGTGGAATCGTTGAATTCGGAGTTCAAATGCAAAAGATACAAGCATTTAGAGTTTAAAATAACCAATTAAATAATATTACAGAGAAAAACTTTAGTCCAAAAATTAAATAAAATTCATAATTAGGTAGATCTCAATTTTATACAAATTTAGATATTTGAAACACTCAAATCGGAGTTAAAACGCAAACGTTATAAGCGTTTGAAGTTTGAATCAAATTCTGAAATCAATTATTCAAATTAATAAATCATTTTCTTTTTTGGAAATTCATTTATTGCGTCAGCATGACACGTGTCAACCTCTGATTGGGCGGCTGACGTCAGCCGGGACTCAGCGCAGTGCGCTGACAGGTGGGACCCACTGGTGATGTCATTGCTGACGTCACCGCACGGCTGGGGTGGCCGCTGACAGGTGGACCACCCATGACGTCAGCGTGACGTCATGGTGCGGTTTGGCCGCGCCGCTGACACGCGGGCCCGGCGTGTCTGCGTCACGCACGCGTACGGCGCTTACCGCGCCTGTCCAACTTCCTCCCACGTGGCACAATCTCGCCTGTTGATTTGAAAATCAACGGCGCGGAATAGATCTAAAGTTTACGCGTTTGGAATAACGCGGTGAATTTGGGCCGTACGATCTAAATCGAATGGTCGAGATTGGATCTAGTGCGGTGCAACGCATGCGACATGATTGGATCTATGCCGTTGGATCTAGATCCAACGGTCGAGAATAGATCTAGGATTTGCAACGGAAATATCGCACGGCGACGTGGCCGAACGTGGGCCGTTGGATCTTGATCCAACGGTCCAGATCTAATCTGGAGGGTTCAGGTTTTGGGAACACGTGGCTTACCGTGGCCGTTCGATCTTGATCCGACAGTGCACGGAGCTCACGGGCGGTGATGGCGTTGCGGCGGGGCTGGGTGGCCGGAGGCGGTGACGAATATGAGCCCGACGGCGCTTGGGGTGTCTCCGGCGAAGTGAGTTGACTCCACAGGTGCGGCTTGACCTGAAGACTCTGGATCTGGGCTCAACGGCTCGGTGGAGGACGGCGGACGGCGGCGGGGCGAGGCAAGAACCGTGGCGGAGGAGGAAGCTAACTACGGCGAGCTATAGCGGGTCGACGGCGGCGGCTAGGGCTAGGGCACTTGGGGAAAACGACGCGGACGGCAAAGGCGAACCTCGGGCACGCATCCGGGCATTAAATACCGGCCCGGACGCCGAGATCCCCGCGGAATCCGCGGCGAAGCCGGTACGGGCGGCGGAGTCCATCCCGGACACGGCGAGGGCGACGTGGCACGCGCTCAGCCGTTGGATCGAGATCCAACGGCAGCGCGGGTTCGGGCTCGGGTCTGGCTCGGGCGAGCTAGCTGGCTCGGTCGGAGCTGGGCTCGGGTGACGTGGCTCAATCGTGGCCGTTGGATCTCGATCCAACGGTCACGCGCGTTAGGGTTCGGCCGAGCGGGTTCGACCGGATCAACTGGCTCAGGTCGAACTCGAGTCTGACTCAAACTCGGGTCCGGTCGGATGAACAGTAAAACCAACTCGATTTTCCAGCGATTAAATAATCCAATTAATTCCCCGAAATTCATTTAATTCATTAAAAATAGTAAAAGACTTAGAAAAAATTCCAGAAAAATTCTGGAAAATACTTTGGATCATTTTGGATTCAAATAAAATATTTCCAACAAAATTTTATTTGCAAAGTTAAATTCTTTAATTATTTCAAAATGGAATAAATTCAAATAAATTCCAAATAAATCCAAGTAAATTCCAGAAAATTCCAAAAATTCACCAAAGTGCCAAATCACACATGAATTTAAGAAAAGCAAATTTTTGGGGTGTTACAAACCTCCCCCCTTAACAGAATCTCGTCCCCGAGATTCAGGGCTTTGTAAAGAAATAGGTTCGGAAACTCTTTCTTCAAATCCTCCTCGCGCTCCCAAGTTGCTTCACTTTCCGCGTGGTTGTTCCATTGAACTCTGCAGAAGCGGGTTGACTTTTTTCTCGTCTGTCGATCCATGGTATACAAAATCTTCACGGGGTGCTCCTTGTAGGTCAGATCCTCTTGTAACTCAATTGACTCTAGCGGTGTCTGTTCCGCAGGTACTCGGAGACACTTCTTCAGCTGGGACACGTGGAACACGTCATGCACTCCTGCTAATGATTGTGGCAACTCTAGCTGGTAAGCAACTTCACCTCTGCGGCTGAGAACCTTGAATGGTCCAACATATCTCGGCGCGAGTTTTTCTTTGGCATGGAATCTCTTAACTCCTCCGAGCGGTGTAACTCTGAGATACACAAAATCTTCCGGTTCAAAACTCAGGTCTCGGCGACGGTTGTCGGCATAGTTCTTCTGTCTTGACTGCGCTATCTTCAGTCTTTCTCGAATCATGGCAATCTGTTCTTCGGCTTCTTGAAGAATACCTGGCCCAAAGACACGGCGTTCACCTGTATCATTCCAATTCAATGGTGTTCGACAGGGCCGACCGTATAGTGCTTCAAATGGCGACATTTGCAAACTGGCTTGGTAACTATTATTGTAGCTGAACTCCGCATACGGTAGACTTTTATCCCAAGAGGTAGCATAAGCTAATGCACAAGCTCGTAGCATATCTTTCAAAATCTGATTAACTCTTTCGGTTTGCCCATCTGTCTGCGGATGATAAGCTGTACTGAAGTTCAAATGGGTTCCCATGGCTTCATGCAGTTTATTCCAGAATCTTGAGGTAAACTGGGTACCTCTGTCCGATACAATCTTCTTTGGCACTCCATGCAAACAGACGATCCTGGTCATATACAACTCAGCTAACTTATCTCCCGAATAGATGGTCTTCACTGGAATAAAATGGGCGACCTTAGTCAAGCGGTCTATTATGACCCAAATGGAGTCATATCCTCCTTGAGTCTTGGGTAAAAAGGGTAATGAAGTCCATTCCGATTTCCTCCCACTTCCACTCATGTATTTTCAACGGCTGTAGCAATCCTGCTGGTCTCTGATGCATTACTTTGACTCTCTGGCATATGTCGCACAGCACAACATGCTCGGCAACTTCACGTTTCATGCTCGGCCACCAGAATCTTTCTTTCAAATCCTGATACATCTTGGCACTTCCAGGATGAATTGAATACCTGGAGTCATGGGCTTCTTCTAGAATCAACTGCTTCAGCTCCTTCTTGTTCGGCACACAAATGCGACCCTTCATCCATAACGTGTCTTGCTCATCCAACTTGAAGTCATCTGCCTTGCCTTCCTCCATGTTGGACTTAATCTTGCGGATCTTGTCATCATCCTCTTGTCCTTCTCGGATCTGATCCTCCAGTGTAGGCTTCACTTCCAATGCTGCCAAGAATCCTTCTGGTACGACTTCAATCTGCATTCTCTGGAAATCCTCACATAGCTCCTCCTGACTTGTGGCTGTCAACATGTTCACGATATGGCTCTTCCGACTCAGAGCATCGGCAACTACGTTGGCCTTCCCGGGATGGTAATGGATTCCAACATTGTAGTCCTTGATCAACTCTAACCATCTCCTCTGCCTCATGTTCAGGTCTGATTGGGTGAAGATGTACTTAAGACTCTTATGGTCCGTGTATACTTCACATCTGTTTCCAATCAAATAGTGACGTCATAACATCAAAGCATGCACTACGGCAGCTAGCTCTAGGTCATGCGTTGGATAATTCTCCTCATGTGGCCTCAACTGCCTTGATGCATAAGCGATGACCTTTCCATTCTCCATCAGCACACACCCAAGTCCTTGGCGCGATGCATCGCAATAAATATCGAAGCTTTGATTGACGTCTGGTAGAACCAACACCGGTGCTGATGTCAATTCCTTCTTCAGTTCATGAAAACCTTTCTCGCACTCCGGCGTCCATGCAAACTTCTTCTCCTTTTTCAGCAATTACGTAAGAGGTTTCGCAATCGTCGAAAAACCTTCAATGAAACGGCGGTAGTAACCTGCCATTCCAAGGAAACTACGAATCTGGGTCACGGTCTTCGGCTGTTCCCAATGTAACACAGCTTCTACCTTGCTTGGATCAACGGCGACTCCTTCTGCGGTCATTACATGTCCGAGGAACTCCACCTTGTCCTTCCAAAAGTCACACTTGCTGAACTTGGCGAAGAGCTGCTGTTCCCTTAGCTTTTCCAAAACTCGCCTTAAGTGCTCTGCATGTTCATCCTCTATCTTGGAGTAAATTAAGATATCATCTATGAACACAACAACAAACTTGTCCAAATACTCCATGAACACCTTATTCATCATATTCATGAAATACGCTGGCGCATTCGTCAGACCAAAAGACATAACTGTAAACTCGTAATGTCCATATCTTGACGAGAATGCGGTCTTCGGGATGTCTTCTGATCGGATCTTCAACTGGTGGTATCCCGATCTCAGATCAATCTTGGAGAAAACTCCGGCTCCTCTCAGCTGATCAAACAGATCATCAATCCTGGGTAGCGGATACTTATTCTTCACGGTGACTTCATTGAGTGCACGGTAATCAATGCACATCCTGAAACTTCCATCCTTCTTCTTGAAAAACAAAACTGATGCTCCCCACGGCGATGAACTCGGTCTGATGAATCCTTTCTCCATCAAGTCTTCAAGCTGCTTCTTCATCTCTTCCAATTCCTCGGTGGACATCCGATAAAGTCTCTTTGCTATCAGCGCTGTTCCAAGTACAAGCTCTATCACAAACTCTATGTCCCTGTCTGGCGGCATACTAGGTAGATCTTCAGGAAAAACATCTGGATACTCATTTACTACTGAGACATCTTCTATGCTGATTGCCTTGGCGCTGTTAACCATCAACTGTCCATCTCTAACGGCGATAGCTTGAAATTCCACTTTCTTTCCACACGGGCTCTCAACTGAGATAGTCCTTCGTCCACAATCCAATACGGCCTTGTGCTTGGATAACCAATCCATTCCCAAAATAACATCTAAGGTTTGGGTATTCAACAATATAAGGTTCGCTAGGAACTCTATCCCATCTATTAATATTCTCACCCCAGAACATCCTACTTTCGTTCGGAGTTCGGAACCAGGGGTTTGAACTAAAAGCATGCATTTAAGTCTTGCAATCTCCAAATCATTTTTAGCAGCAAAGCCTTGAGAAACAAACGAATGCGAAGCTCCAGAGTCAAACAAAACTGTTGCAGGTACTAAGTTTACAAGTAACTTACCTAGTACGACGTCTGTGGCATTCTGCAGTGCATCTGCGGTGACATGGTTGACTCGGCCTCTCACCACGGTCTGGGGTGCTGCTCCTGGCTGTGCTGTCCCTCGGTTGGCTCCTGGTGCTGGCGTCTTGGCTGGTGTGGATCCCAGATTGAAGCGGACTGGGGTCACTCCTGCGGTCTTCTTAGGACAACTGTTGGCAAAGTGCCCTGGCTCGTTGCAATTGTAGCAGCGTCTCACTGTCCCTCGTTGGATCGCACAAGCGGCGTTTCTGGCTGGGGCTGGAGTCTGATAGTTCTGATTGACGGGTCTTGGTGCTGGCGACGGTGTCCTTGTAACGTTCTGTGGTTGGAATCTAAAAAACTGATTTGGCGCAACCCTCAAACGTTGCTGTGCTCCCTGATGTGATCCCTGATGCTGCATCCTGCGCTTCCTGTTCTCATCCAGTTCCTTGCGCTTGTCCTCAAGAATAAGCGATTTATTCACCAACTCTTGGAAATCTGGAAAGGTGTGGGTGATCAGTCCCACCTGTAGTCCTGAGTTAAGTCCCTTCATGAAGCGAGACTATCTGGCTTTATCTGTCGCTACGTCTTCAGGTGCGTAGCGTGCAAGCTGTGTGAACTTGTTTAGGTATTCGGCCACTGGCTGATTACCTTGCTTCAGTGCTCTGAACTCCTCCTTCTTGAGGTCCATAATTCCTTCTGGCACATGATACTGACGAAACGCAGCTGTAAACTCCTCCCAAGTGATATCCTGAGGGTTCTCTTGTGTGGCACAGAAGTTCTCCCACCATTTGGCGGTGATCCCTTCTAACAGATGAGAAGCGTAGAGTACATTCTCATTTCCCATGCACTGAGCAATGTGTAGCTTCCTCTCTATTGACCTTAACCAATCATCAGCCTCCAACGGATTGGCATTGCCAGAAAAAGTGGGTGGGTGAGTCCTCATGAACTCTGGCAGTCTTGTATTCTGGCGTTGTCCCTGATTGACCTGATTAGCTGTGGCCTGAGCAGTGACGTGTTGCATCTGTTGCATCATAGCATGCATCAACTGAGTCTGAGCAGCAAGAAAAGCTCCAAAATTCTGCAAGTCAACTAGCGGTGCTGGTTGGGGTGCAGGTGCTCCATTATTGGGGTTTCCAGCTGGGCGAGAACCACTACCATTGCCTCCAAGGTTTCCGCGGGTGTTCACCATCTGTCGATTGCTCCAAGTTTTAGAGATGACAGGGAACAAGAATAGACAAGTAATAGGAAACTTATGCGGGGGAAAAGTGTAACTTAAAATCCAACTTTATTATTAATAATAGTAATAACTTGGTATGGTTGCTTACAATGCCTAAGAGCCTTGCAACACATACTGCACACTCAGCAAACAATGAAAAACCAACGCCTCTAAAGGGTGACTCTTATTCTATAACGCGACTCGACAAAGGAGTCTCAACCTGAAAACCTACGCTCACTCGTCAAGAAAACCTCCACTGCCTGGGTGGGGGTGCGATGGCATAGGCGCGAAACAATCGCCATGCCCCATAACTGCAGCTGTGGTTGACAACGCGGCGTCCTCCTCTGGTTCTGGATCTGGCTGGTGCTGTGGCTGTGGCGCGAGTGCAGGTGGCGCCTCTTCTGGTTCCTCCTCTGGGTCTGGAGCGTCCAACTCCAACACTGGATTGGGACCCTGGCCATACAGTGCAGTCTCCAACTATGCGATCCTTTCCGCAGCATAAGCGACGTACTCACGGGCATTCTCCAAGTGCTTCTTCTCTTCTTCAACTTGCTCGCGAGCCTTCTTCAACTCCTGAACTGTGTCTTCGATCAGCTCCTCCTGAGCGGCGACGAATCTGGCTAAGTGAGTGACGGTGGCATCCTCATCTTCTATCGGCTTCCGTTGAACTCTGCTGTCTCGGCGTGGGTGGTGATGGAACACTGTGCCTTCCAACTCCCTAGAGTAGGTGCGAGCGATCTGCTGCATTGCTCGACGCGATACCTCCTGGATTCCAATATCAAAGGTAGACCTCCTGGCGGTGAAGTGGAAAGGGCGACTGAACTTTGTCTTCTGTCGGGCATACACTGTGATCCGGACGTCCCATCCTGTGACCAGTCCTGCTTGCACAAGTGTAGTCCCTCGGTAGAGCAGCCTCTCAAAACCTCCAAGAAACTGAAGCATACGCCACAACTCGGCGGCATAGCCTCCTTCACGCTCGGCGTAGTTGTTCTTCATCATCATCTGTCAAAGGACGCTCGCGTAAGAACGCAACATTTTAAAATCAACGTGGAAGACGAAAAAAACTCAGCAAGGGGTATGAACAAGAAAGAAAAGGGGTAAGTCGAGAATTCATTCATTATCTTGACCACTGTTAACTTTAGAAATTAGGTTTTATCCTCACTACGACCAATCTAACTATGGGTGAGCCTACAGTCAACCTGGCTCTGATACCACCTCTGTCGGGACCCGAATCTGCAAATCCGGACCCTCTGTGTATTCAGCACTAGTCCAGGAACGCACTAGTGCACACAGTCTCAACATTGGTAAATATCACAATCATACCACTCGATACTAATAAAGTACTTTAATTAGATAAACAAACTGGTTGTTTGACCTTAGGGTCAAGTTACAAATATACGCCTCGCAGGGCGAAACTTATTTAAAGAGAAATAATAGCAGCGGAAAATAAGATAACATCGTGGCGCCATCCAGTATACCACAGGCAACTGACTGGGCTCGCTCCCTAAGTAGACGGTTCCTCTTGGAGCTCCTCCTTCAAAGCTGGTGTAGTCTCCTCTTCAACTGGTGTTGTATTGCGGCAAGGGTGAGTACTTGGTACTCAGCAAGTCATGCACAGAATGCAAGCTAATATACTATATGCATGGCTTGATACAAAGGAATAGCTCAAGGTATATTTGCAGTAAACAGCATTTAACAAATAATATAAGAAGATTCGAAAGCAGTAGAAACAAGTATATCATTAATAACTTTTCCGGTAGTTAAATAAACATCTTTCCCAATCCTAATCCATATTTCCATCAACATCATTATTAAACCAAACCCAACCTTTCAAGTCCAAGTTGTTTTCATGAAAATCTAACCCTTGACTGTAATTCCCGAGCGATGTCCAATACCGCGGACACGGCTATTCGAAAAGATTTTACACTCTGCAGAGGTTATGCACTTTACCCACAAGATACAGTCAAACACCACAAAGGCGAGTGTCCGTAACAAAGTCTTTCGGAAACTTCTAACCGCACAAGTGGTCCTCTCCGGTGATTGCACGCTAACCCTTCCCTTAGCGAAGGTGAAGTTTAGGCCAATCCACCGTTAGATGGGTACCTGGCCGCAGCCCCGGTACGCTCCCCCGTACAACTACACAAAAGATATAGTTGACACCCAGAGGTTCCAATGGTACGTTATTAGCAACTTAATCAACTAGGTCCGTCCCATTACAGACATGTGGTTTCAAGATTGACTCAGTTCAAAAGCTTGCAAGGTTAAGTCCTTAAGGTGACCAGGGCAAGACTACCCGAAAAACCAACACAACGTTCCCGGTGCTACAGCTGGCCCACCCGATCATTCTTGCCACATGCCCCGGTCGAAAACTATTTATCAAACCCCAGTTGATTACCATGCACCACGTGCCATCAACATCACAACACATGATACCTTTCCAAAACAGGTTCAATATATCGTTAAGTCAATATTAACATTTGATTGTCCAAAATCATGTCATGAGAACGAGTGAGTCTAAGCAATATACTACAACGATCTAAACTCCCATGTTGGCAATTTAATAATGTCCAACTAGTAATCCACAACTAGGGTGACAAGGGGTCATGGCACATATTTAAATAATCAAGGTGTCATACAACAATTTGGCATTTATCTAATTTCCCATAATTAAGTAAAGCATTTTCTAATCAAACTAGCATGCAATAATTTAAACCAAATTAATTTGAAACTGGGATCAACATGGTCAAAGCAAAACTTGCCTTCAAAAAGTACTTGTTCCTGGTCCTGAGCTGGCTCCGGGTCAACACCTCTCCTTCGAAGCCTTCGGGCACTTCAACGTCTACTCGTAAAGCGTGCAAATAGCAATAAATAAATAAACAGTAGACAAAAAGTGTCCAAACATACAAATAAAGTTCATAAACAGAGAGAGCATAATTTTATGAATTTTTAGAAAGTGGAATCGTCGAATTCGGAGTTCAAATGCAAAAGATACAAGCATTTAGAGTTTAAAATAACCAATTAAATAATATTACAGAAAAAAACTTTAGTCCAAAAATTAAATAAAATTCATAATTAGGTGGATCTCAATTTTATACAAATTTAGAAATTTGAAACACTCAAATCGGAGTTAAAACGCAAACGTTATAAGCGTTCGAAGTTTGAATCAAATTCTGAAATCAATTATTCAAATTTATAAATCATTTTCTTTTTCGGAAATTCATTTATTGCGTCAGCATGACACGTGTCAACCTCGATTGGCGGTGGCGTCGGCGGGACTCAGCAGATCATACGACATGTGGGATTCCACGGTGACGCGTCATTCTTGGCGTCGACGCCACTCTACGGGTGGCGGCGTAGTGGACCCCCCATGACGTCAGCATGACATCATGGTGCGATTTGGCCGCGCCGCTGACACGCAGGCCCGGCGTGTCAGCATCACGCACGCGTACGGCGCTGACCGCGCCGGTCCAACTTCCTCCCACGTGGCGCAATCTCGCCCGTTGATTTGAAAATCAACGACGCGGATTAGATCTAAGGTTTACGCGTTTGGAATAACGCGGTGAATTTGGGCCGTATGATCTAAATCGGACGGTCGAGATTGGATCTAGTGCGGTGCAACGCGTGCGACACGATTGGATCTAAGCCGTTGGATCTAGATCCAACGGTCGAGAATAGATCTAGGATTTGCAACGGAAATATCGCACGGCGACGTGGCCGAACGTGGGCCGTTGGATCTTGATCCAACGGTCCAGACATAATCTGGAGGGTTCGGGTTTTGGGAACACGTGGCTTACCGTGGCTGTTCGATCTTGTTCCGACGGTGCACGGAGCTCGCGGGCGGTGATGGCGTTGCGGCGGGGCTGGGTGGCCGGAGGCGGTGACGAAGACGAGCCCGACGGCGCTTGGGGGTGTCTCCGGTGAGTTGACTCCACGGGTGCGGCTTGACTTGAAGACTCTGGATCTGGGCTCAACGGCGGCGGAGGACGGCGGACGGCGGCGGGGCGAGGCAAGAACCGTGGCGGAGGAGGAAACTAACTACGGCGAGCAATAGCGGGTCGACGGCGGCGGCTAGGGCTAGTGCACTTGGGGCAAATGACGCGGACGGCAAAGACGAACCTCGGGCACGCATCCGGGCATTAAATACCTGCCCGGACGCCGAGATCCCTGCGGAATCTGGCGAAGCGTGACGGTGCGAGTCCGTCCGGACCGCAGCGAGCGGCGTGGCGCAGCGCTTCGGCCGTTGGATCGAGATCCAACGGCCGCGCGGGTTCGGGCGAGCTGGCTGGCTCGGTCGGAGCTGAGCTCGGGTGACGTGGCTCAATCGTGGCCGTTGGTTCTCGATCCAACGGTCACGCGTTAGGGTTCGGCCGAGCGGGTTCGACCGGATCAACTGGCTCGGGTCAGACTCGAGTCTGACTCGGACTCGGGTCCGGTCGGATGAAGAATAAAACCAACTCGATTTTCCAGCGATTAAATAATCCAATTAATTCCCAAAAATTCATTTAATTCATTAAAAATAGTAAAAGACTCAGAAAAAATTCTGGAAAAATTCTGGAAAATACTTTGGATCATTTTGGATTCAAATAAAATACTTCCAACAAAATTTTATTTGCAAAGTTAAATTCTTTAATTATTTCAAAATGTAATAAATTCAAATAAATTCCAAATAAATCCAAGTAAATTCCAAAAAATTCCAAAAATTCACCAAAGTGCCAAATCACACATGAATTTAAGAAAAGCAAATTTTTGAGGTGTTACAACGTCGATCAAAAGTCAAAGGCTGGCGGAGTTCGTTGTCGAGTGGACTCCTGCCGAGCCTGAAGTCGAAGAAACGCCCGCGCCCTCCCCCTAGACACTCTACTTCGATGGCTCCTTCAGGTATGAGGGCGCGGGGGCAGGGGTCCTCCTGGTTTCCCCAACCAGGGACCTCCTTAAGTATGCGGTCGTCCTGGACTTCAAGGCCACCAACAACGTTGCTGAGTACGAAGGCTTGCTGGTGGGACTTCGTGCCGCCGCGGCCATCGGAGTCAGCCGTTTGCAAGTCAAGGGCGACTCCTTGCTTGTCGTCAACCAGGCAAGAAAGGACTTCTCCTACTCTGATCCTGTCATGGCCGAGTACTTGGTGGAGGTTAGAAAAATGGAGCGACATTTCGACGGGCTAGGATATACCCATATCCCCCAGCACGACAACTACTTGGTGGACGAGCTCACTCAGCTCGCCTCGACAAGATCTCCCGTTCCGGTCGGAGTCTTTGAAGAAAGGCTTCCGCGACCGTCCATCGCAGCCCCCGTTTCTGGTAGGGACGATGGTGATGCTGCTCCAGCCCTTGCTCCAGAAGGGGAAGCGGTACCGGTGGAAATGCCCGGCCAAGCGGAGTACCCGAGCGGCCACCCCGTGGTCGCCACACTTGACCGGGAAGGCACATGGATGGATCCGATCCTGGCCTACCTGCGGGATCAAGTGTGCCCCGACGATGATGCGTCAGCAGAGAAGATAGCACGGAAGGCCTAGTGCTATACCCTGGTGGGCGGGGACCTTTACCGCCGGGGTAAAAACGGAATTCTTCTGAAGTGCATCACTCGGGAAGAGGGGAGCACTTTGCTCTCTGATATCCATGGAGGCGTGTGCGGGAGTCATTTCTCAAGTCGAACGATGGTCGGGAAAGCTTTCCGCCAAGGGTTCTATTGGCCAACCGCCCTACAGGGTGCTTGCGAGCTGGTGAGGAAGTGCGAGGCGTGCTAGTTCCATGCCAAGCAAATCCACCGACCAGCCCAAGCTCTGCAAACCATCCCGCTCTCATGGCCCTTCGCAGTCTGGGGGTTGGATATCCTGGGTCCGTTCCCGCGGGCCACAGGGGGCTATACACATCTATTTGTCACCGTCGACAAGTTTACCAAGTGGGTGGAGGCCGAAGCAGTAAGGACGATCACCGCCGCCGCTGCAATCAAGTTCATACAAGGCATCTTCGCCCGCTTTGGGGTTGCCAACCGCATCATCACTGACAACGGCGCGCAGTTCACCAGCGCTGCCTCCTTGGGCTTCTGTGAAGAAATGGGCACCAAAGTTTGTTTTGCCTTGGTGGCTCACCCGAGAAGCAACGGCCAAGTTGAGCAGGCCAATGCGCTGGTGTTGAAGGTCCTCAAGACCCGGGCGTTTGATCGACTCCACAAGCGTGGAGCCCGATGGACTGAAGAGCTCCCGGCGGTGCTGTGGTCACTTCGTACCACTCCCAGCCGGGCCACCGGAGAAACTCCCTTCTTCCTGGTCTACGGTGCGGAGGTGGTCCTACCGTCAGAGTTGCCTTAGAGTCACCACGTGTGGCGGCGTTCACTGAGGAAGTCCAGGAAGATCTGTGTCGGGAGGATGTCAATCTCTTGGAAGAAGTACGAGACCGCGCAGTCATGCGCGCTGCCCGGTATCAGCAGAGTCTCAGGTGGTACCACGCCACCCGGGTTAACAAGAGGACACTAGCAGTGGGCGACCTGGTCTTGCGCAGAATCCAAACGCATGCCGGGTTGCATAAACTGTCTCCCCAGGGGGAGGGCCCCTTTAGGGTGCTCTCAGTCTCTCACCCCGAGGCGGTCAGGCTAGCCACTGAGGACGGGGAGGAGTTGGTGAACTCCCAGAACATAGAACTTCTGCGCAAGTTCTACCCCTAAAAAGGCTGTAAGTACAAAGTTCTACACCTCGACCAGCTAAGTTGAACCTTCCTCCCCACAGGCTGGTCGAGGGGAGCCTCTGTTTTATTCAATGTCTAGTCTCTATTCAAAGCGGTTATAGCCATCTCCGAAGGCTTACTACCCTACCACACCTCACCAAGTGTTCGGCCCTAAGAGACCGCGAGAGTAACTAATCTCACAGAGTCCTAATGCCCTGGTACAGCGGCTTTCCAGCACGAGGGATCCGGGCCATGCACTCTAACCTTTAGCATGCGCCGTTGCCTTTCTGTTCACACAGAACCAGCATGGTGGAAGCACGAACAGGCGTCCAAACGTAAGGCATGCGAAAGGGAAATACACATTTTTATAAATATAGATCCTAACTTGCAGAAGTCCACTACAAGGGAAGGCAAAACAACGGCAAAAGAAAAAGAAAAGTCCCTCAGTCTTCATCCGCCGCGGCCTCCGCAGCCTCCTGGTCCTCCACCGGGGCGACGTCCAGCCCGAGGGCCACGTCCTCGGCCATCGCTTCCAGCGCCGGGATGACCATCTCGAGCTGATCGGCTACCCATTCAGCGGCGCTGCTGACCTGCGCCTCGGCCCGGGCCCATTCTCCTTCCACCCCCTGGATGGCGACCAGGGGGTCGAAGTTAGCATCCCGGCTGGTGCAGCAGGCAAGCAAGTACGACGCCGTGGCCGCCGCAACTGCTCGCCCTTCTTGGCTGGATCGTGTGGCTAGGGTGCCAGGCAGGAAGGTGAGGAAGTCGGCGATCCGGCCCATGCAGAAGGCATAGTGCAGGGTTGTCTGCTCAGTCGGGCCCGACTGCTCCAACCCCAGTGGTGCCAGGCTGGCCACCATCCGATCGAAGGCCGGGCGTAGCATGGAGGTGGCCTCGGCTTCTGCGAGGAGCCGCTCGCCCTTCTCCTCGTCGCGCTCTCGGATGATCGCCTCGACGCGGAGGGCAGCTTGCTCCCTCTCCCGCTGCAGGTCCTTCTCCAACCTCTCCGACCGGCCGCGCCAGTCCTGTACCTCTGCCCGGAGGCGGGCGATCTCCGTGATAGCCTCCCTCAGCCTCTCCCTGCTCGCCGCAAGGCGGCCGCTCACGCTGGAGTGTAGCTCGCCAAGGGCGGCCAGCAGAGCGTTCGCGTCCGCCGAGGGCCTCCGGAGTGGCCGGCAGGCCCAGCCCGCCACTGGGCGGTAAGACGTCCGCCGGCGGCGGGCCGGAGTGGTCGCCAGGCCGCCTTGGTGTTCGATCACCGCGAATAGCGCCGCGATCGCAGAAGGTTCTGGTCGACCCCTACGGAAGCCCTCGAAGAAGATGCCCTGAAGAAAAAAGAAGAAGGGGGTAAGTCTATCAAATTACATGAACCTGATAAGCTTGCTACGTGTTTTTGTGTGTACCCAGCAGAAGGCCTCCCGAACCAGGGCGTGCCCGGGATAAGGGTTATCCCCATGGCGCCCGGCCAATGAAGCGACCCTCGCCGGCGGCGCGAGGAAGGATCGGTGCCGGGCGGGCGGTGGTGGATCACCTGCGCCCGGTGCCGGCGGTGGAGGCGGATCACCCTACGCCCGATTACTGCGGCGGGCGGATCGCCTG
The DNA here is from genome assembly GCA_036346355.1 of Rhipidocladum racemiflorum. Taxonomy (NCBI): domain Eukaryota; kingdom Viridiplantae; phylum Streptophyta; class Magnoliopsida; order Poales; family Poaceae; genus Rhipidocladum; species Rhipidocladum racemiflorum. The sequence goes on from CM070591.1 coordinate 37,559,124, forward strand.
CGTCGGAGCCGCAACGAGGCGGATCGACCGCGCGCGGCGAAGCGAATCGCCTGCGGCCGATGGCGGCCGCAGGGGCAGATCGGCCTGCGCCGGCTGCGACGGAGGCAGAACCGGAGCTGGCAGAGCTGTTGGCGGGGCGGCACTGGCCGAGGTTGAAGCGGCAGCCACTGTAGAACTACTCGCCTGGGTCTGTCGCCGGGGGCATCATCGTCGGCAGGGCGCTTGTCCCTCTCCCCGCCTGCTGAGGAGGGCCCCAAATGGTTAGCGTCGTTTGGCAAGGCGTGGTCACCGGCCCCATGGGCATGGCACGGGTGATCGCCACGCGCTCCCGGGGCTCCACCTGGCAGAGCGGGAGTGCGCCCGCTGGAAAGGGCGGGACGGGGCCGAAGACGCCTAGCTGCGCCTGCCACGCATCAATTTTGGTAGGGGATAAATTACGCGCGGCTAGAAAAAATAAGAAAAGGGAGTGAAGGCGCCGTCAGTCCGGTAGCAGTTGAAAGAAAGAAGAAGAAAACAAGGGGAGCAAAGTGAAAAGTAACCTACCTCTGGGAGTTGTTTGGGTCATGTCGTTAGGGCCCGTGTACTGCCAGGCGAGGGGAGCACGGCGGCGCAAGGGACTAATTCTTCGGGAGATGTAGTCCCTAAGAACCATGGCCCCCGTCAGGCCCGCTGCTCGCAGCTGGTCCACACGGGCCAGCATCACCTGGAGCTTAGGCGTCTCGTCGACATGAGCTCCCCAGGTAGGGATGCCGACCGCTAGCCCAGTCGGCATCTCTAGGACCTCTAAGCCGCTGTCGTCTTCGACATAGAGCCACCCATTGCGCCAAGCCCTCCAATTGGAACGGAGGTCCAGCGGAATGTAGCAGGAAACTGCGCCATCGCGAAGGCGGAAGTGGCAGGAGCCAGTCACGGTGGAAAGATCCTTGGCCGCGCGCAAGGAATAGAAAAAGTGAAAGAGGGGGATATTAGGGGCCACTCCCATGAACATCTCGCAGAAGTGGGCAAAGACAGCGAGGAGGACGATGGAGTTAGGAGGAAGATGAGGTTGTGGATGGAGTAGAAGTTGAGGACGGCAAGGTAGAAGTCAGAAATTGGCGGAAGAAGGCCCGCCAACATCGCCCAGCCGAAGAAGACTAGTTCGCCCGGGCGGCTGCCGGGCGCGGCAGTCCCGACGCGAGTACGGACAGTGCCGCCGGCGACATACTGGGAACACCTCTCAGCGTCGACCTCCTCGACGGTTGAGGGAGGAAGCAGGGGTGCTGGCGGTGCCATATGAGTAAAGAAGCAGTGTGCAGCAAGTAAAAAACTGAGAAGCAAACGGACCGCCTCCCCCCGGAGCACCTTTATTTATACGCACGAAGGAGCGCCTCAGCGGGGAACCCGGGGAGGCATGGCAGTTGGAAAGGCGGGATATTCGAGGTGGCGCGGCGGTTCGCTGGCGGGAAACCCGAAAGAATCAGAAGAGGCGCGGCCATGCTCCTCAGACCCGCGCCGGTTACGAGGCAAAGGTGGCCGCACGATCCTCCTCGAGCCCAGAAACGGCGGCGGCATTTAAAAAGCCGCAACGTTTCGTGGGCACTTTTTCTGGACCCACCCAGGAGATGGAAAAAGGTAAAAAGAGCGCTCCAAGGTGGGTCCGGGGGCTACTGTCGGTGTATTCTACACCAAGGTGCCCACTGCACTTTAGTAAAAGCCGCCGCTAGCGGACATGTGGCATCCAGGTCACGCCACTAGCGATCGGAGAGGTCGCCATCCAGCGAACAGGTGGCGGCCAGGCCACGTCGCTGGCGGCTAGCGGTGATTGCCAGCAGGCAGGTGGCAACTAGGCCACGCCACTGGCGGTCAGCTCAGTGATCGCCAGCGGGAAGGTGGCGACCAGGCCACGCCTTTGGCGGACAGCTGAGTGATCGCTAGCGGGAAGGTGGCTACCAGGCCACGCCTTTGGCGGTCAGCTGAGTGATCGCCAGCAGGAAGATGGCAACCAGGCCATGCCTCTAGCGATCGGCCGTGGTTGCCCGGGACGAGTGGCGGTCAGGCCATCTTCGCGGCTCCCGATTCGGGGCCATTTAATGGCCCGCGCGGCCATTCGAGAGGTCAAAGACATTTAATGCGTGTCGTGCGCATTAAATGGGGGTAATGAAGGCCACAGTATGGCAGCGCGTGTCCCCAACGTGCGCCATAATGACGAGCGATGTCAGGGTGCAATTCCCCACCTCGGTGGAGCGGACGAAGCCGGCAGGCGCGGCGCTCAAGGGCGGGGGAGAGAATGTCTGCGCCAGGGCATTAAATGTGTTGCAGGGGCATTTAATGCCATAGAGCAGGGTAATGAGTATAGCTTGCTGTGTAAGCCTCTCATGCGCCCCAGCCAGCCCGAGTATAAAAGAGAGCCGGGGTGCATGGGAGAAGGGGTTCGATCATTTCTCTCAGACTAGACTCCCCGTTCTTGGCGGGCTGATCTGAGCGGCTTCGGGTGGCTGTTCATCTTCCAGCTCCCCCCAAGCATACCAACATACAAGAGCACAGGAGTAGGGCTATTACTCTCAGGAGGGCCCGAACCTGACAAAACGCTGGAGTCTCCTTGCATACTTCGCCCCCGATTCTCCCTTTCCCGAGCAGTCTCCACGAAAGCCCCGGTTAAAACTTAGTATACCCCTTGCCAGAAGGGGTCTGTTGGCTCATACGCCGACACTTATCATGCTATATCTTGCCTTATTATTACTGATGCTTCAATTCATGAAAAAACAAAGGAGATGCTGCTGAAATTTTTGGTTTTAGCATTTGCACCTTTGCTATAATTTATCTTTATTTGTGGTATTTAGATGTTGTTTAGTCTATGTTTGGTAACATTCAGGCATTGTAGATGCTGGGGTGTTACATTTCTTTTAATCAGCTTTATCAATATCTTGTTTGACGACTTGGCCTGCCCATTGGCCTGTGCGTAGTTTGGCGAGGAATTCAACATCTTGATCCCTAAACCTCAGGCGAAGTTTTGGACTGCCTCTGACATGAACACAGTAACTTGATCGGTTGTGATGGTTTGTGGGATCCTGAACCGATAAACAATTTGTTCCTGTACAAACGCTATCGCTCTATGCTAGTGACTTTCTTTAATGGTACCGCCTCGACCCATTTTGAAAAGTAATCTTTGGCATCCAATATGAATTTGTGGCCTTTGCTGAAAGCTGGATAAATCTGCCCGATGATTACGATACCCCACCCGCGGAATTGCCAGGGTTTCACAATTGGGTGTAAAGCTGTGGCGGAGGTGTTCTGTATGTTTTCGAACTTCTAGCAGTCTTCGCACCCTTTGTAATATCGAAAGCAGTCTTCCAGCATTGTCGGTCAGTAATAGCCAGTGCGCCTAAGCAACCATTTCATCTTATGGGCCGATTGATGAGTTCCACAAATCCCTTCGTGGACCTCTCCCATAGCCGATTTAGCCTCCTTAGTACCGAGGCAACGGAGGAGTAATCCTTCTAGCGTCCGATAATATAGGATATTATTGATCATCACATATTTCAGTGCTTGCCTTTTAGTCTTTGCATCTGTCCTGGCTGAGGGATCTGCGAGGTAAGCTATGATCTTTGTGCACCAATCGAAGGTTGTCAGGCACAATACTGTCTTCTCGCTTGTTTCACAATCAGTCGATCGCTCAAGGGATACATACCCTGATGCTTGCTGAGCCAAGGCATTGGCCCGGTCATTGTCTTTTCTGGGGATATGGCTGATGGTGACAAAACTGAACGTCTTCATTAACTCATGGCAACGTGCCAGATACTGGATCAGTACTTCGTCATAACAATTGAATTCCCCTCGCACTTGTTGGACCACCAGCAGGGAGTCTCCGAAGGCTTCAACGGAATCTGCCCCGATGTTCTGTAGCATGATTAATCCCTTAATCAAGGCTTCATACTCAGCCTGATTATTTGAGCATCGGCTGTCCAGCCTAAAGGCAAACTCGTAGTGATGCCCTTTGGGAGACACCAGGTCTACTCCGATGCCATCTCCTTCCTTGCATACTTACCCATCAAAGTATAGTTGCCAGGTGGCAAGGCTTACCTGCCCCTTCATTGCTTTAGCCGATTCGAACGGGAGGTCGAACTCTGTAAGCCTGTAAGCCCATTTTCCGAGTCGCCCTTTCATTATAGGGGCCAACAGCATGTATTTTATGACATCTGTGTTACCAACAACGGTGCACGTTGACGTTAATATGTAATGTCTCAGCTTTGTGCATGCAAAGTAGAGGGACAAGCAAAGCTTCTCGACCGGCGGGTATCTGGTTTCTGCATCTATCAACCGCCGGCTTAGGTAAAATATCGGTTGTTCTTTTCCTTTTATTTCTTGCATAAGAACTACCCCGATTGTCATTTCTTATGCCGATATATATAACCTGAATGGTGCTCCCTTTTGTGGTGCGATCAACACTGGCGGCTTTGACAAATATTTCTTGATATCATCAAAAGCCTGTTGTTGCTCTTGTCCCCACATGAATTCTTGATTCCCTTTTAATCTCAACAAAGGGGTGAATGTGTTGATCCTCCCTGATAAATTTGAGATGAACCTCCTCAGATAATTAATCTTCCTGACCAGTTTCTGCAGGTCCTTCTTGTTCTTCGGAGGCTTCATATCAGCTATGGACCTGACTTGTCCTTGGTTTACCTCTATTCCTCTTTCGTGTACCACCATGAACCCGAGAAACTGCCCAGCTGATACCCCAAATGCACACTTCAATAGATTCATTTTCAAACCGTGCATTCGGGTCTTCTTGAGAACTTCTTCTAAGTCCACTAAGTGCTATTGATCTCCTGCTGATTTTACCACTACGTCGTCTATATAGATTTCCACAACGCGGCTGATCAACTCATGAAATATCAGATTCATAGCCCTTTGGTATGTAGCTCCAGCGTTTGTCAATCCGAAGGTCATAACAACCCACTCAAATAGTCCTAGTGCTCTAGGACATCGGAAGGCCGTTTTATGAACATCGGTTTCGGCCATGAAGATCTGGTTGTAGCCCTGCATTGCCATCAAGTAAGCTGATGATTTTATGCCCTGATGCAGCGTCGATAAGCATATCGGCTATAGGCATCGGGTACTCATCTTTGGGGGTGGCTTTATTTATGTCCCTGAAATCAACACACACTCTAATCTTCCCATTCTTTTTCGTTACCGGAACGATGTTGGAAACCCATTCAGCATACCGACATGGTCTGATGAACTTAGCTTCTAATAATCGCTCTATTTCTTCTTTGATCTTGTCGTACATTGCTGGGTTAAAACATCTCGGTGGTTGCTTGAACGGCCGATACCCAGATTTTACTAGTAGCGGGTGTTCGACAAGTTGACGATCCAAACTAGGCATCTCATGATACTCCCAAGCGAAGTAGTCATTGTATTTTCTTAATAATTTTACAAGACTTTCTTTGTACTCGGCATGCAACCTAGCATTAATGAAGGTTGGCCTTTTTCGATCTCCGTTTCCTATGTCTACTTCTTCCAATGGATCGGCTGAGGTAAATCCTTGTCCAAGTCTTTCGTCGTCTTCAAAGTTTCCGATAGCCTCGGAACTATCGGTCGCGTATTGGCAGCTTTTTGATGATGTTGTGTTCAGGCGGGCTTCCATCGTCGTAGGATTTCACTTGTCCGATCAACTGCATTTGGCCTTATGCTGATCGGACTTGTTTTTGCATCATTGATGCACACAAAGTCACATTCTTCTAGTGCTTTACCTGAGATGCACCTGGCTCCTTCATGTGGCCAATTTGCATCGGGATTAGCCATAGCAATATGAGCACATGTGTCGTCTTCCACGATTTCGACCGCATCCCCATTCCATTGCACCAATTTTTGATGCATGGTAGACGGGATGCAACAATTGGTGTGGATCTAATCTCTTCCTAACAGCACACTGTAGCTACCTTTGGCATCCACCACAAAGAAAGCAGTCGGCAAAGTTTTGCTGCCGACAGTCAATTCTGTGACTATGACGCCTCTGGCTTCTGTGGGATCCCTGGTGAAGTCGTTGAGAACCATGTTGGTTTTGATGAGGTCTTCGTTGGATTTTCCCAGCTTCTTGCACGTTGAATATGGCATCAAGTTGACAGTTGCTCCTCCATCTACCAGCATCCTAGATATTGGCTTGCTATTGATATACCCTTTTAGGTATAACGGCTTCAAATGCTGGTGATCTTCCCGCGGTTTCTCAAAAATTGCTTCCTGGGACCCCAGGCACAATTGCGCACATGATTCCAGGACCATGGTGGCCTGAGCTCTAAACTCGGTTGGTAGGGTGAACACCATGTTGATGCTTACCGGAGGGGGCATGTCGCCTTGTGCCGCTGATGGTCTCCCATCATCTGATGTAGAGTCATCTACGTTATTAGCCGCAGGTGTGTTTGATTTCCCGACCACATATGTATCTACTTCTTTGGTCCCAGATCCTTCCTCGCATTCGGCCATGAAGGCTTTTATGTCCTCGTCTGTGGGTATCTCCACATCCTCAGCCGTGGGTGTGCCCACATCTCTAACCATAGATGGGCTATCTGGGACAGCTTCTTTCCTGTGCCATTCCTTCTTTGGGACCTTTACGGGGTGCAGTTTATTGAAAGTGTCATCTCTCTATTTTTCTTCTTCAGCCTTCCTGGATTCTTGCGTCTTGAGGCGCTGGAGTCTACGTTTTTGCGATTTCGTGAGACCAACCGGGCACCATCGTCGTTTTGGCTCTACAGGTTGGCGGATTTTCCCAGCCAACTCGGTTGTGCCGTCCTTTTGATCGCGTCCCCCTTCTGGGACTACCTTCTCAGGGATCCCGGATTTGGCCAATTCTAACTGATCGGCCTTGCGTTGTTCCCCAGTGTTTGTTTGGCTCTCTTTTGGCCATGAAATTCTTTCATGGACTGACTTTTTCTGATCTCTCTACTTGGTCGATTTTGGTCCTTCGGCCTCGCTTTGGTCTGTCGACTGCTCGGGCGTTCCTTCCATTCTGCCGATCCTTTCGTGGACCGGCCTTCGATAACTTTCTGAGGGTGGTTCGTATTTCTGCCTCGGTTTTATTCCTGACAGAAAGCGGAGATACTCCTGGTTTTGCCCTGGGTAATGCTGCATGGGACAGGCATGTGGGGATGGTAGAACCAATGTCCTCTCCCAATAGAATCGCCAGAAAGGGCACCGCTCATGGGCTTTTTCAGCAGCCGTCATCTGATACTTTCTTATCGGCACCCGTCGGGACATGTTGGCTATTTTCTGTCCCCTCCTCTCGTCTTTAGCTAATAGTTGAGTAAAAGTTGGTACATCCTTCATTATCAGCTTCTTTGGAGGTATTTGCCTCTCGGCCTTCTGCCATTTGCCGATTTCAGGTTTGCCTTTCACTTTAACCGTCCTGGACCGCCTTCCTTCAAGATCGACCTCTATCTGGATCGAGCCGATAGTGATTTGTACCATTTTTTCCTTGTTCACCGTCTTCCTATCGGCTTTTGTGGCCGATACCGGTGATGAGCAGGCTTCGTCTTGTTGTATCTCCTTTCCTTTAAGCGAGCAGCTGACCATGTTGACCGAAAAGGGGTTCTTGTCGACCTGCAAGTCTCGCTCTTCTGCGAACGTCAGTCATTCGTCTTCGATGGCCGACTGTATCTGCTGACGAAAGATATTACAATCATTGGTGTTATGCGAGAAAGAGTTATGCCATTTGCAATATCTGCACTTTTTTAATTCTTCAGCCGATGGTATAACATGCCCTTCTGGGACTCGCACCAGCTTTTCTTGCAAAAGTAAGTCGAATATGCGGTCACATTTGGCCACATCAAATGAATATTTGACTTCCGTCTTGGCTTTAGTTGGTTTTAGCCAGGAGCATACCAAAGGTTTTTTATTACCCTTGACCCACTCGGCTATCTTAATATCCGTTTCCTCATCATCGGCTGAATCATCTGATGCATACTCCACGAAGTTAACCTTTGTTTTTCTTTTTCTTTACTACTTTTAAACTTATCTTTAAACCCCTTATTCTCATCTGATCGGCCTTCCTAAGCCGATACTCTGTGTAATAAGTGGCTTAAGTCGGCAAATTCTTGTCCGCCGAACTTCTCTCGAAGTGGAGGAATTAAGCCTTGAAAAGCCAAGTCGGCGGGTTGATTTTCGGGCAAAGTAATGCGAAAGCATCGGGTACGCACATCCCTGAATCTCTTGATATATTCAGCCACTGATTCCCCGAACTTTTGCCGTATAGAGCTCAAATCAGAAATCCGTAGCTCTAGGCTTCCGCAAAAGAAGTACTCATGGAATCGGCTTTCTAAATCAGTCTAAGAGTTGACCGAGTTCGGAGGTAGAGCGGTGAACCATGTAAACGCCGCTCCAGACAGAGATAATGGGAATAGTTTTATTCTGAGCCCATCGGAATGCGCCGCTTCTCCGCATTGTACTATGAAGCGGCCGACGTGTTCCATGGTGGTGGTTGCGTCATCCCCTGAGAATTTAGCAAAGTCGGGGACCCGGTACCCATTCGGATATGGGATCCTGTCAATGTTATCAGGGTAAGGTTTTCTGTAGCCGAGATTTTGTCCTCTCGGCTGGATACCGAACTGGTCTCGCAGGACATTTGTGATCGCGTCCGTCTAGTCGACTTCTCTGGGCGGTGCGACCGGTGGTGGGGGCGCTGGCCTGTCTAGTCCATGACAGTGCCCCCCGAGTGCAAACTCGGGTGCTTCACGATGCTGTCCCCTAAGTGCAAACTCGGGCAAGTCATGGTGATGCCCCCTGAGCGGGAGCTCGGGCTGAACCTGGTGCTGCCCCCGAGTGCAAACTCGAGTTGTGCCACCAGTCTATGCTGTCGGTGATTCTGCCCAGCCTCCTGTTCGATGATCTGGTGCCGCGCAAAATCTGGCTGTGGTATGAAAGGCTCTGTCTACGCAGTCACCTGATGTGAATGCTGTGCATTCGAGACCACGCCAACCGTGGTACCCATTTGAACACCACGGACCTGAAGCCCGGTCTGATACCAACTGTAACACCCCGGCACCTAGTATGCCCCGAATGTCACCACAACAGCTAAAGACAACAACCATAATCATATTTAGAAGTAAATTACAAAAACTACATTATTGATTTTAATAAAATTTCGGCAGCATAAATTCTATTTTTCCATGGTTTTAAGCATCAATAATATAACCATGACAAGATATCATAATTGGAAACAACTATAACATAGCAACCAGGGTTTTTAGCAACATTTCAAGACCAACACATAACTTAACCATCACATAATCCAATAAGGAATAAATATTTAATCATGACCACTAATAAGGCAATAAACCATAGGGTAACTCAATAAGGTAACCAACATATCTAAGAAAGAGTATGAATTGTTTATTTGTGTGTTGCTATGTGATGACGTGAATCTAGCTCCCTTCCCACAAGCTGGATTCCTGTGTGATGGCTTGGCAAGGTAGCTGGGAAGATCATTTGCCTTTGGCAGAGTTTGCTTATAATAACAGCTATCATTCCAGCATCCGGGCTGCTTCTTATGAGGTACTGTATGGCCGGATGTGCAAATCGCCGCTTTGTTGGGATGCTGTGGGCGAGAGAGCAGTTCTTGGACCGGATTGGGTCCAGCAGACTGTTGATCACGTGGCGAAGGTACGGTAGAACCTTCTTGCAGCGCAAAGCAGACAGAAAAGCTACGCTGATCTAAGGAGGCGAGATTTGGAGTTTGAGGTGGGTGATAGCGTACTCTTGCGAGTATCTCCCACTAAGGGTGTGGTTCGATTTGGCTCCAAGGGAAAACTCAGTTCGAGGTATGTTGGGCCATTTCCTATCATCGCCCGAGTTGGTAAGCTGGCCTGTCGTTTGGAGCTACCGGAGTCAATGCAAGGTGTGCATAATGTGTTCCATGTCTCGATGTTGAGGAAATACTTGCATGATCCGTTGGAACCATTAGTGCTTGAGCAGGACCTCACCTTCGAGTCCCGTCATGTGGAAATTCTGGGGACTTCAGAGCGAGTGATGAAGAACCAGACGCTTAAGTTCGTCAAAGTTTTGTGGTCACATCAGACCGAGAGAGAAGCGACTTGGGAGCTGGAGTCTCGCATGCACGAGAAGTATCCCGAGCTTTTCGCCTCAGGTATGTGATGTGAAACCTAGCTATCTTTTGCTTTGCTGGGATTGCGTATTGGTGTGTCTTGGATTCGAGTTCGAATCCTGTTGAAGGGGGGAGAATGTGTGTAACATCCTCATTTTCGCCTTCTGGAGAAAAAACTAATTTAAATAAATTAAATTCAAAAATTTGGAGTTCCCTTGGTGTTTATAGTAACCTGGCATCCATTCCCCTCCAAAATCGGGATCTAATTCCCCTCCGGTCGAAAAATCGGATTTTCCGGTTCCCGCCGGTTCCCGAAATTTCACCCGGGTCCAAAAATGCTCCAAACATCCCCAAACCACTTCAATTGTTCCAAATATTCCAAAATGATTTTAGGAATCATTCCCCAGATTTTTGGACCTCCGTTCCTATTTTGTCTCGCGCGGCTTTTGTTTAATGCCTGCAATCCGCGCCTGAATATTCAATTCTACAAAAATCATCCAAATTCAGCGAAACCAATTTTATTGGGTCCCAAATATTCTAAAATGACTCTAGGAATTTTTCCGGAATTTGTAGACCATTTTTCCTTATTTTTCTCTAGGGCGAATCTTTTACGTAAAAGAGGGCCAATGAGGCGTCGCCACGTGGTGTGAACAGTAGCTCTTCTACCTTGGGCTGAGCAAGAACAGAGAAGCTTCATTCATCCGACAATGGCTAGGGCATTCTTCACATTCTCATAACTCCCTCAAATCAACACCAAATCGCGAAGCGCCGGTTCCGTTGGATCCGTATCGTCGCCCTCTTGCCATTCCCCATGATCACTCGCCGTCAATCTCGCCGGAATTCGCACGAACGGCCAAAAACCGAAATGGACTTAAATGCTCATAACTCGAGCGTTTCTTCATCAATGAGGGCGTTTCCACTTCCATTCTCTCCGTATACAAGTGCTCTTTCCGGTGGTGTGATCCACTCTTTGCCTCTCTCATTCGTTTGCCCGTGAGATCAAGAAAACCAACGCCGGGTCACTCTTTTTCGGTGTTCTTCGCGTTCATGCTTGTAGATCCCTCTCCGGTGAGCCATTCTTCATGCCACTTGGTTCTTTGTGACCGTAGATGAGTGTAGAGTCTAACCCGACAATCAATTTTAGGTTCTCTCAAGAATTGGAGGCGAATTTCGGGGTTTTGTTCATTCGGCCGAAGCTCCGTTCATCGCGAAATTCATCGCCTCCGGTGAGAATCAACTCAATTCCTTCCTCCTCTAGTCCCTAAGGATGTAATCTAGTGATTCCAAGATTTTATTTGGGTCAAATCCGTGCAAAATTGGTGGAAAAATCGAGTTTTTGGGAAAAACTTGTGCTCTGTTTCTTTGGGGAGCTCTCTGTGGTTTTGGAGTCTCCTGTGCTTGCGTGCATGGGCCCGTGGCCACGCCGGCTGGCCCCGCCGCCGCCGCCGGCGAGCCCCCCCTCCCGGCCGGCCATGCCCTCCCCACCCCACCTCCAAGCTTCCTCCCATGGCTTCCATGGAGGCAAGCCAAGCATGAAGAAGGCTCATGTGTATGACCATTGGGCTCCACTTGCCATAGAGTCAAAGACCAAGTCAAAAGTCAGCACAGTCAAAAAGGGAATATTCCGTGGAATATTCCTGATTTTCTAATTTTTCAAATTTCAAACTTCGGAAGCTCATAACTTCTCCGTCCGAACTCCGTTTGACCCCCATTCAAATTTCTAAATTCATCTAAAATCAAGATCTACCTGCCAGTATTATTTTTGTAATTTTTAGATTTTATTTATTTTCTTTTATTTATTTACTGCCTCGATTTGCGTGTAGCCGACGATCCCGCCACGACCGCCGATTCCGCCGCCGAGCTTTCCGAGTTCGACACCTCCGCCGTGACCGAAGGCAAGTCTCCTTGACACATTTTGATCCTATGATTGTGAAATGATTTAAATTGTTTACAAAGTTGCATGGATATGTTTAATAAAATATGTCAAATATAAGTGCTAGTTATTCCGAAATTGTTGATTCCTCCTTGGCATTGTTAATCATATCCATTGTAACCCTAGGATATTGTTATACCATGCTTACGCCTATATGGTATCCTTTGCTACGTAGTACGGTAGAATGGCTTAGGACCTTTACCGATAAAAAAAACCCATGGGTGGGATTATTCCAAAAAGAATGATTTCAAATGTGATGTGAAAGTTATTATTATTGTTTTAGTACTATTTTCGAAAATAAAAAAAAAGGAAAATGGTTTGGACTTGGGCGGATTGGATTGTCGGGTGGGTGCGGATGGAGCACTAGCTGTCTTGTGCAAGTACCGCCCCAAGTCAATTAAGGACCGACGCTTGTGATTGTCCATTCTAAGCATAACCGTACTACCATATGTCTATAATGGTACGACCTGGCCAACTAATTTGTAGAAGCCTAGTTTAGACTCACCACTCGGTTGAATGTAAGTGCCGGATAGAGGCAATGTCGTTTTTCTCACACGGCGCAAGAGGGGGCTTCTGTACTGGGCGGATGGAACCCTAACAGCGGTGAAACCTCAGCGGGTGGGTCAAGTTAGGTAGATACATTGTATATTTGGAAGTATGCAGTTGTGTCTCTACAATGCTAGTATTGATATCAATTGAGAAGACATATGACTTATTGTTAATGATGTTGTTAAGGGCAGTGTTAATGCTAGTATTCAATCTATTTTAAATAGTTGGAGTATGTTGTGTGGTGGTAATTTTGTTATCACCTATGTATAGGGTAGCTAAAAGTAATGTTGTTGGTTGATGATTATGCCCATTTGTTGTTATTGATGACTAAATAGTGGTGGTAATTGTTTATATTACTCGTTGGAAAACCATGGTTAAAGTAGAGGAAAATTTTAACATGTTCCGATGGAGTGAGCTTTGGATAATTAACATGATGAATGATTTTATCCTTAATGAAAGTATAACTTAATCTCACTTACGAATTCTTCCCTGTGGAGATAATATTTATATGTTGAAGTAAACATGTTAACTGAAAAAGTTTCGATTGTCGAGACGTTTACATATAGGTGGTATGAAATTCATTGGTTGATCATGCTGAAAGATTTGTTGGAGCATTTGTTTCAATCTAGAATATGATGTTATATGATATGTTGGTCCGTGGGGATCTTGTTGACGTAGTCTTCGTTGGATGTCTTTGGATAAGCATCATAAACTCTATTTATAAGTATTGGGAAAGGTAATAAGAGAAATAATTTGTTTTGTAGTTCTTGTTGTAACCTGAGGGGTTTCTCGATGAGTAAATAGTGAATATTGAATGTTTAAAAGATGAGTATAGGGTTTCATGCTGAGCTTGTGTTTAAAACCTTTTGGACTGTTTTGATTGTTTGCTATCTTGGTCAAATGCTTTTGATCAAGTCATTTTGTTTATGTTGTGTGTCAAAGTTTCCCTAAACTCGTAGGGATTGGTGTTAATCTTTGGGTTTGGCCCATTTGTTTAGTTGTGCTATGAGTATGGATTAACACCCAAAAGTTTTAAGTGGATCGCGCTCCTTCACGTTCGCCCTGAATTTTCTTGGGGAATAAATTTTAAAGGAAGCAGTTGGACATAGTGGGTTGTGTTGGAGTTTCTTGGGATTTAATTTGTGACTCTTTTTTGCTAGAATTGGAGTTATTTGGAAAATGTGTGTGGTGTTTGCAAGTGTTTCAAAAGGGTGGATTTTATGAATGTTTCATCAGTGATTTTGTTAGTGAAGTGTTCCCTTCTTGGAAATGAGTTTCCCTTTCTTGTTGAGAACATTTGTGGCGGTTGTGTGTGCTGATGTTTAACTTTGGAGTCGATGTTCTTTTCCAAAATGCTGATTTTGGTTAAAATGTGAGGTTTTGCAAGTTTAGCTTTCGAGAAATGGTGGGTTCCGACATGACGTGGTGTGTTCCAGCTAACGGTGTGGCAGTCATAGTCTATATGATTTAGCGCAGCCGTCAATGTTATGTGTGTTTCAATCATGTGATATCGAGGAAGAAGTCTTTTGGTGAATGAGTTTCGGTATTGTTGTTACATGATGAATGAATGGTGAAAATGAAGCATGGCATCGTTTATAAATGTTCAATGATAAATGAGTCGGTGAGCCAGGTCGGTGAGAAAGTCATATATGGATATATGACTAATCCGGAGTGCTCTTGAAAAGTGTGCATTCTTGTCAAGTATCGAGATTTCCATTTCTTCCTAGTATGAAAAGAAAGAATGGATAATTTGTGGTGTTTTGGCTGTGGTGTTAGAGGTTTGAGTTTTCTTTGCGATTTGGCTTAGAAAAATGACATGAGTACTCTTTGGTTGTTGCCGAACTCTTTCCAATGTGGCTTTTAGCGCCTTGGAGTTCGAGTTGTTGGATGTGGATCATTTTGGGTTCATGGGTCTTGGTTGAGCTTACTCAATGATTGTACCCTTGTTCCAATTCTTTGAAAGGAAGAATGCGAGGGCTAAACCTTCTTATAAAGAGGAATCTAGTGTGGGTTTGTAATGACCTAAGATATTAGGCGTTGCTAGTGGTTCATCGTAACTAGTTTGGAAGTGAAGAGTAAAGAAAGGTTGTGTAGGACTCAATTCAAACCTTCTTGGAGACTTGTGTCATTGATGTGTCCCTCAGTAGGGTTGATTAAATTATTAGTGGACCACTTGGTGGTTGCTAGTAATTGCTTTTCCTTTTCGAAGTGTATTGGATCTTTTGTCGCCGAGCTCTGAGCGAGTTGTGTCAACCGATGTGGATTGCTCGGTTGATATTGTTTTTGTGGGTTTTAAGGACCCTGGTTATAAAGTAGGTTTTTCCTTCGGTGGTAGTGGTGGGTATTTGTCTTTTGTAAAAGGTCAATCTTTTGCAAGGTGTTAGCCGATTGTTCAAGTAGTTGGTAGTCTTGGAGTGTTGTGTCTTGCTTGGTTCGCGTCGTCTAGAATACGACGAACCACAGTAGAGACGTTGAGATGTGAAAGCACTTTTGTGCGTGGGAGCTGAAGAGGGTTCTAGAGGTTGGTGCCGTGTTCTTCCGAGGAGAAATATCGGTTAAAGGGATCGGGCACTTTAGTGCCAAGGAATGCATAAAAATGAGGAATATGAGACTGTTTCCCTTCATTGTCAGCTTAGGAAGTTATCCTTTCGCTTGGGACGTTCTGAATCCTTATGTTTGTACTCGGTGTTTCAAAGTAGAGTAAGAATTCTGGCAAGTTTTGAGTGTGAGTTATCTTTAGAGCTGTCAGTCTTTGATCCTTAGCTCCTTGCTTCTGAGTGCTGGCTGGTGCAAATCGTAGGGGCTTCTAAGCGGGTTCTGAGGCGTGAACCATAGCTCTGTTCGATTTGGTTGTTTGCGAAGTGGCGTGTCTCGGATTCGGGGTCGAATCCTGTTGAAGGGGGGAGAATGTGACACCACGGAGTGTCATAATCTTATAAAATGTGGATGTTGAGGTTAAAACATTATAAAATATGTAAATGGAGGTTAAAACTTTACATTATGCCATTTATAGCGTGTTTTTGGGCCGTTTTCGGGTGTTTGGGCCTCTCCGGGGGACTTTGGGCCTTGGGGATTGAGTTGGGCCTCTGGTGGAAGGGTTTGGGCCCAAGGGGGGGGACTTTTGGGCAGCCAAATCTGGCCCCAACCCCTTGGTGCGCCCCAAACTCCCTCTCCCAACCCTAGCCGCCACCCCCTAGCCCCCCCCCCATGCTAGGGCTGGAAACGAGCCGAGCCGAGCCCGGCTAGGCTCGGCTCGGTGCGGCTCGGTATAGTGGCGAGCCGAGCCAGGCTCGGCTCGGCCCTGAGGCGAGCCCAAAAAACCGGCTCGGCTCGGCTCGGGGTCGGCTCATGAGCGGCCACTCGTTAACTCGAGCGAGCATTTTATCAGGAAATTAAGTATTTATACAATAATTTATATATTTGCAGTGAATAATATTAACTTACTAGTTACTACTAAATAATAGTAGTTGCTTAGTAGCTCTATATCATACTTGTAGGAAATGTAATTGTCTCAACATCATCTTTTTCCTAAAAATATAAGTCATTAATCATACTAAATTCCCTGCATGGGCTGGGCCACCGAGCCAATTTGGCTCGCGAGCCGAGCCGAGCCGGCTCGGTGTTTTTGCGAGCCTGAAAAGTAGGCTCGGCTCAAGCTCGGTCCGAGCCACGAGCTTGTGCGAGCCGAGCCAGGCTCGGGCGAGCCCGAGCCGAGCCACGCGCTTATTTTCTAGCCCTACCCCATGCGCCTCCACCCTTCCCCTTCCTCTCCATCTTCCCCCATGGCGCCACCACCCCTCTCCTCCCCTCTCCACCTCCCTTGCTGCCCCTAGGGGAGTTTTCCACCTCAACACCTCGAAGATCCGTCCATTGGAGTGCTCCACGACGAGGAGATCCGGTGGATTTGGAGCGAGGAGCGATCCGGGAGGAGATCTATTGGGTTTTCATGCGTCGAGCGAAGGTATGGCCATGGTACTCCTTGGGGTTGGGCTAGGTACTGTTCTAAGGATCAATATCATGTTTTTAGATCAATTGGTGGTGCTGGATTTGATTAGATTGGATTAGATCTAGAAGTTGCCACGTTCTCTGTTTTGGACAGCATGAGCAGCCGACCTAGGGTTTAGTTTTTCGCCAATTTAGAGTCCGAATTTGGTCGTCCGCCTGTTGAAGAAGTTGTAGATAATTTCAATACCTTTTAGTGGGTATAAAGAACGTTAAATTTCGATCATCCGTTTGAAAGTTATGGCTGTTTTACCGAGCGTGTTAAAATCTGTGATGTGATTGGAACAGATCACGGTATTCTGTAGATTAAACCACTTTAGAGTCCAAATCAGTCTTTCCTTATACTTAGAAAAAGTTGAGAAATTTCCTAAGCTACGCGAGGATGTACTCGTTTAATTGATTCGGAGTCCCAGAACTTAAGTTATGCCTTTTGGAAGGCTGCTGTCCCGACGGGACAAAACCTCTGTTTTTTGGGTGTTGCGAGTAGTTGGCAACGTCGGGGTAGATGATGGTTTGCGTACTGTTTTGTGGACATGATTGTGAGTGTGTGGTACCTATGTGCAGGTGGTGTGACCCCGGGAGTTCCTTCTACTTCTCGCCAATCCGTCGCCCGTGGTTGAGGCAAGTGTATTGGAATGGGTAGCGGGTTGTAGATTGTTTGATTGATTGAGATTGAAATTTGAATATATGATATGTTCACATGCCATGTGTCGACGATCAGTTTCGCCGGCAATAAGATTTGTGATTCTAGGGGATTTGTGCGGGATCTGAGCTTGATGGCAACACAGGATGTGAGGGCGATCTGTTTTTAGACAGGTTCGGGCTCTCGCGGAGGAGATAATACCCTAGTCCTGTGTTCTTGGATCTATGAGCCTTTTTCTCTTGTTTCTCCCCCCCTTTATATACTGGGGAAAGGATACATAATAAATGGGCGCCACCAGGCCCTGAACATGGTGGCCTGGCCGACACGTACTTTGTCCTTATTGGCTCTGGCGCACTACGTCTTGGAGAGGTGGTTATGCTTTCCCCGACCCACGCCTGCCACTCCGTCAGGTTTCGGCGCCTGCAGGCTCTGCGAATGTCAGGCTGCGTGCTTCGCCTTTGGCGGGTCGTTGGGCGTGGCGCGAAGCTTCCCCGAAGGATCGGGAGTTATCTTGGGGAACAAGTCGAAAACCTCCTCCGGGCCCGTCGTGGCGCTTCCGGGCTTTGGGCTCACTACTCCGCCCGTCTAGCCCAGTCGGGTATGGGCCCCACTTGCGGGGCCCCTATCTTAGACATCCCACAGCAGCCCCCAAGTGCTTTAGGATCGGCTTTCCGTCTCTTATCCTGTCATGAAGATTATATAGGAAAAAAGATCGTAAAGAACTTGTTATGTGAGGCCACCGTGGTTGGTTGGCTCGTAGCCGAGTGGTACCCGCGCCCGTTTACGGTGCGCGGCAACCGGCTCATCGCCCAGCTGGCCCTCATGGGGCATACCGTAGTCCTTTGGCTCGTGGCTGAGTGGTACCCGCACCCGTTTACGGCACGCGGCAACCGGCTCGTCGCTCGGCTGGCCCTCATGGGGCGTACCGTGGTCTTTTGGCTCGTGGCCGAGTGGTACCCGCGCTTGGTTTACGGTGCCGCGACAGCAAACTCGTCGCTCGGTGGCCACGATGGGGCGTGCCGTAGTCTTTTGGCTCGTGGCCGAGAGGTACCCGCGCCCGTCTACGGTGCGCGGCAACCAGCTTGTCACTCGGCTGGCCCTCATGGGGCGTACCGTGGTCTTTTGGCTCGTGGCCGAGTGGTACCCGCGCCCGTTTACGGCGCGCGGCAACCGGCTCGTCGCTCGGCTGGCCCTATGGGGCGTACCGTGGTCTTTTGGCTCGGGGCCGAGCGGTACCCGCACCCATTTGCGGTGTGCGGCGATTGGATTGTGAGGCCCAATCGACCCTCATGGGGCATACCTTGGTCATTTAGAGTAATGCCTGTGCCCGCTTACGGCGCACTGCTTCAGACTCTCATGGAGCGCATTCTCAAGACCGGTTTAATGAAAATTCTCCCACGGTACCTAATCACTCTGAGAAGCAGTGACCAGCAATTGACCCCAAATTATGGGGCATACCGCTTGAGGATGTTCGGAAAGTGCCCGGCCCCAAACTTCCATGGCTGCCGGCGTTCAGGCCCATCATGGGGCGCATTTTATCCCAAACTTCGAACCAGACTTGACACCTGGTCGCATTTTGCGCAACCCAGCTATCGGCCCAACATGGGGCGTGCCCTAGATCTGGCCCAGAATCGAGCGTGAAGGTCCTTGTTTTTCCCGCCGTAAGGCGAAAATTAAGGCTTATTCCTTATAAATGAGGGAAAACTCACTGGACGAAGATATATTTGCCTTTCGCCCACCACGGTTGAGAAATCTTTAAGTCTCCTTTGGCGATTTGGGCAACCTAGGGTTTCAAGTTTCGCGCCCAAGATCCTCGGCGGTTCCTCCCACCAGGTCTCCTTCACCAAGATGTCTTCTTCTTCGGAACCCTTATCAGTGTCGGGGGGTGACGCCGACCCAGCGACCGCGGGGTGGGAGACCTCCGTCACCACGATGTCCCGCTTGGAGGAGCTGGTCGCCGCCGGCGCCCTTCCTCCGCTGGAGTTGATCTCCGCCCGTCCCGCCGCAGGTGACCCTTACCCCACACCTCTGGAGAATGAGATCGTGGTGTTCGAGTCCTTCTTCTAGCGAGGATTTAGCGTTCCTGGGAGTGCCTTCTTCCGAGGGCTCCTTCATTTTTACGAAATCGAGCTGGTCAATTTGAATCCCAATTCCATTCTTCACATTGCTATCTTCGTTCAGCTTTGCGAGGCGTATCTTGGGATACATCCTCATTTTGACTTGTTCCGCTCCCTCTTCTTGCTCAAACCTCATCCGAACCGAGCTGCTCCCAGCGTCATTGGGGGCGCCGGGCTCCAGCTGCGAGAGGGCTTGAAGAAACAGTACTTCGTAATCCCCCTCAAGACTTCCCTCAAAGGTTGGAGGCGGGAGTGGTTCTATTGCGCCAATGTTGATCCTTTTCTCGCCCCTTTCGCTGGCCGCACCCCTAAAGCTTCCCAATGCTGGAGCGATGCTCCGAATGGCGGCGGTTTGGACCAAGTCTCTGAGCTTCTGGCATGGATAAGCGATCTGAAGAACCGGGGGCTGACGGGCCCCGGGATCGCGATCAGCTTTGTGAAGCGCCGGGTGCAGCCCCTAAAGGAGAGAATCCATTTGGGGTTCCAGTACGACGGGCCTCAGGATCCTACCCGGGAGGCGGACACGTCCTTGTCGAAAGAGGCATTGGCGGTGTGGGTGGTTGACCTCTTCGTGCCTGGCACTATGATCACCAACAGGGGCTGCCCTCGCAAATTTTTGGCGGAGAGGCCTCCCCCTCCCGTGAGTGCACCACTCTCTCGAAAGACTGTCCCATGATTTTTTGCCTGATGTGTGATTCTGACAGGGTGCGATCGTTCCTTTTTCAGGAACGTGCGTCCTTCTTCTCTGACGCTCCGGTCATCGGCCTTTCTCGGCTGAGGAATGCTCAGGCCAAGCGAGCGGCTGACACCTCGGCGATGAGCTGCGCCGGGAATCAGCGGAGGAAGCTGCTGGCCTTTCGTCAGCTGGGCCTTCGACCTCCGGCGTACCCGGATCACGAAGCACAGAGCCACAGCCTTCTATCTTAGGGGCAGCCCCGGCTGGTCTGGAGTCGCTCCTCCGAGTGGTCTTGGGTCTCGGATGAGACTGGAATGAAATTCAAGAAATCCAGGAGGTATTCTTTTGGGCGATCCTTGTCTTTTGTTATTGCCTGTCCGAGGTGTTTTCCTTTTGCCGATTCAGGACTCCTACTATGGACGTCGGTGGAGGGGTCTCTGAAAAGGAGCCCTCAAAGACAGCTTCTCAAGGGGAGCCCCCGCGTCGGCCAGTCACCTCGCTGCCGATCGCCGGGCGTCGCCACCTGGTGCCGGCGGCCCGACCGTTGAACCATCAGGTGGTCCGTCCGCCGACGAGATTGACCCGGCACCGTCTCCCGAAGTGGAGGAGGTGCCTCGAGAGCCACCGCCGCTCGGTCCTCTTCCGAAGCCCCCGAATCGGACCGTATGGTGGGAGGGGGGTTCCGACTGGAACGGGATGGAAGAGGACGATGAGATGGAGAGAGCGGCTCGGACGGAGCTTTACGAGCTCACCGTCAGGTGTAGCATGCTCGTCAGGGTGAGTTTCTTATCTTCAGTCTGTTGCCTGCTGGCTTCTCCCTAAGATTCTGCCCTGTTACCTAGGACATGGGGGAGCGCTCAGAGCAGCGATCGCAATTTTTTCGGAAGGTGCTCCCGAAGCTCAAGGAGCACCAGAAGTATCAGGACAAGCTCAGCGAGATCAGCAGCGACAGATGGAAGGAGGTCCACGGGCTTGAGGACCAGTGTATGGCGATTCGGGAGGAGAAGGAGAAGCTTGAGCATGTGCTCGAAGGTGAGATCCTCCCCTGGACTCGGTTTGGACATCTTTTTGGACAGTTGGGAAGGATGATGACGCTCTTGTGTTTCAGAGCGCGATTCGACCATTGCTGAGCTGAGAGCCCGACTGGAGGCTTTAGAGAGTTCCGGCCTCGAAGCTCGAGTCGGCTTGGAGAGGATGCAGCGGGAGCTGAAGGGTAAATTTCTTTGACTTGGATTGAACGTACTTGGCGTCGGGTGTGTTTTTTGATGGCAGTTCGGCTTTGTTGCAGAATGCAAGGAGAAGATGGCTGCTGCCGAACGGGGCCAGACTGAGCTGCGCGTCGCCTGCGAGCCAGTTCTGCACCTTCTGCGTATTGAAGGAGTTGAGCTGGGCCAGGGGGACGACGCTGTTCCGCTTCTCTCTGGAGGAGCCGATAGGATCAGAGCTTATGCCAAGGAGTCCGCGACCATGAGTGCGAACCAGGCATTGGCAGTGGTCAAGTCTCATTATCCGAAAGTTGACCTTGAAGCTGTGAAAGAAGGTTTTGCCTGTGACGAAGACAAAGCCAACGCGCTCCTCGAAGAGGTCTCCGGTACATCGCAAGCCTTGTTAGAGAATCTTGAATTCTGACTTCGATGTGAACCTTAATGCCGAGTGCTGGCCCTCCCCTCCTTGTTTGAAACGTTGTGTTTTCTCACTTGAATATAATTTGTCTGTATTGTCCTCTGCTAAGTGGGCTCCAGACCTCTTTCACTATTTTCCCCTTGTCTGAGTTGCCAGAATATAGGTCCACGGCCTTTTGGCCCCCGTTGCGCCTTTCTGGGTGGCTTTCAACCGTCTGGTATGGCTCCTAAACGCTAGGGTCTTGCTCATGGCCTTTTCGCCCAGACACGCTTTTCCGAGAGGCTGAGTGGTTCAGCCCCCAGGTTTGCGTCGTCGCGTCCCAGTTCGCAGCCCCCGGACTTCTCGCTTAACTGAGCGAAGTGAGCGGGAAGGCCGAACGAACTTGAACTGCTTGTGACACGTGTCTGGCGAAACGTCTCTTTATTTTGTTCAACGTGCTGATCTTCTTTGGTACTCCGAATAAATTGGCAGTCTTGCGGCGTCACTTCGTCTTCTACGTTTTTAAATGGTGTCGCCTCGGCTCCGGAGCCAAGCACACCTTATAAATGGGACATCACCGCCCTTGAGCGATCGTCCCCTTCTTCTTCCTCTTCTTCCTCTTTTTTCCCTCCCAGCCTTCCTCCATGGCTAACATGAGAAGATTCATTGGCCCCTACGCGGCGTTCTTCCGCCAGCGATTCTTCGGGCTGCTCCACAGCTGGGAGGAGGCGGAGTCTTGGGAGGATCTAGACTTTGCCACTTTAGAGGTGGAGGAGGAGGAAGGAGCCGCCAGCGACGCCGCTGCAGTGGCCGCCTTGCTGGAGGTGGCTCCGGGGCTCCACAAGGTGGCCGAGATCATCACGGAGATGATCGGGCGCGAGCGCCGCGACGACCTAGCCATTAGGGCTCTCGTCCGCCTTATACCACCCCTTTGGGTGGTTGAGGACGAGGTCCTGGCGGCGCTGCGTCGCGCGCGTCGCGTCTGACCTCGACGACCCCTCCGCTGGGCCTCCCAACGGCAGAAGCAGCACCAGCAGCAACAGGATTGGCGGCAGGAGCCGCCCCTCCTTTTTTTTTAGCGTGAGAAAAAGAAAAACAAAGTCAGTAATGTAAATTACTAATATTATGGAACAAAATGTAAAATCTTGCCCAATCTACGCCGTCATATTTATTCTGAGTTTAGGGTTCCGCCTGATCAACCGTTCTAGTCAGTTGCTCCAGCGCCAGCAACGAGGCGTTGGGGCTCGAGCTCTTGACAGCTAGAAACTCACGACTAGGTGAATCTCGATTAAATTCTGGCGCTGCGAATTGTAGTCCCCGAGTGGTTAGTGCTTTCAGGCTCTACCCTTCCCGTTACGCGCGCTGGTATAAACCGCCGGAGTTTTATGCTCATCGCGGTTTTTATTTCCGTGCGTTTTGTACCGGCGCGACCAGGGTTAGGTGTTACACCAGTCGGGTAATAACCACTCGGGACTAGCATTACACAGTAGAACTTCAGGAAATAAAACGGATCACCATCTTATTTAGTATGTGAGAGTCGGGTACATAACTTATGCGTAGAAGCGACGAAGCTGTTCGGCGTTCCAAGTATTCGCCAAAATCTCGCCATCTTCACGTCTAAGTCGATAAGCACCCGGCCGGACCGTCTTCTCCACAATGTACGGACCTTCCCAAATTGGAGAGAGCTTGTGCTCGCTTTTCTGGTTCCTCCTCAGGACCAGATCTCCTTCTGAAAAGGTTCTACTTACGACATTGCGAGAATGGTAACGCCGAAGTCCCTGGAGGTACTTAGCCGACTGGATGGCTGCAACGTTCCGAGCCTCCTCGAGTTGATCAAGCTCCACCATTCGGCTTCCCTCGGACTCGGCTTCGTTGTAGTTCCGAACCCTCGTGGATTGGAATCCTAGTTCGGTCGGCAGAACCGCCTCTGCGCCGTAGACTAGGAAAAAGGGTGTTTGGCCAGTTGCTCGGTTGGGAGTGGTTCTGAGTCCCCAGAGTACCGACGGTAACTCCTTCACCCATCGGGCAGCGTATGGTTTGAGGCGATTGAAGATCCTGGCCTTGAGGCCTTGGAGGACCAGATCGTTAGCCCGCTCGACCTACCCATTGCTTCGTGGATGAGCCACCGAGGCGAAGCAGATCTTGATCCCGACGCCTTCGCACCATTCTTGAAATTCTTCACTCCTGAATTGGGTGCCGTTGTCCGTGATGATCTGGTTGGGCACTCCGAATCTAACCACGATATCCTGGAAGAACTCCTTGGCCTTGACCGCAGTGATAGTGGCGACTGGTTTAGCTTCGATCCACTTGGTGAATTTGTCAATGGCTACGAAAAGGTAGGCAAAGCCACCTTGAGCCTTCTTGAGTGGGCCCACTAAGTCGAGCCCCCAGACCGCGAAGGGCCAAGAGATGGGGATAGTTTGCAGCTCCTGCGCCGGCAAGTGTGTCTGCCTTGCATGGAACTGGCAGCCCTCGCAAGTTCGAATGATCTCCTTGGCATCCGTTACTGCCGTTGGCCAGAAGAAGCCCTGTCGGTAGGCTTTCCCAACCAAGGCGCTTGACGCCGCGTGATGGCCACACATCCCCGAGTGGATTTCTTGGAGCAGATCTCTTCCCACTTGTCCCGAAATGCACCACCTGAGGACACCTGAGGCACTCTTCCGAAAGAGCTCATCGCCCACCACCACATAGGATTTGGCTTGTCGGGAGACGCGCTCTGCCAGAGCGGTTGCTTCTGGCAGTTTGTCCTTCAGGAGATAATCAAGGTACGGGGCCGTCCAGTTGGGATCGATGAGCAGGACTCCGGTCCCGGGATCCTTACTTGGCTCCTGTCATTTTGCAACGGTTGGCTCGTAAAGATCCTAGACGAAGATACCACTCGGGACATCTGCCCGAGTGGCTCCCATTTTAGCCAACTCGTCGGCTTCCTCATTATTGCGATGGAGGACATGAACCAGCTCCAGACCGTCAAACTTGCCTTCCAATTCTCGGACTCGCTGGCAGTATGCCGTCATAGTCTGATCTACGCATGACCAGTCCTTCTGTACTTGGCTCACCACCAATCGAGTCACCCCCGAACCGCCACCGCTTGATTCCGAAAGTGATGTGGCGATGCGGAGCCCATGGATGAGAGCCTCGTACTCTGCGGCATTGTTCGAGGCCGGGAAGTGAATCCGAAGGACATACTTCAACCTATCGCCCTTAGGCGAGACAAGGAGAATTCCCGCCCCTGCCCCGCCAAGCATGAGAGATCAATCGAAGTGCATGGTCCAATATTCTGGCTCTTCTTCCGTGTGGGGAGCCTGGGATTCGGTCCACTCAGCCGTAAAGTCGGCCAAAACCTGGGACTTGACGGCGATGCGCGGCTTGAACGAGACGTCGAAAGTTCCAAGCTCGGCTGCCCACTTTGAAATTCTTCCAGTAGCTTCTCGATTATGGAGGACCTCTCCCACGGGGAAAGAAGTCACTACCGAAATCGAGTGTCCTTGGAAATAATGCTTCAGCTTTCATGACGAGATCAAAATTGCGTACAGCAGCTTCTGGATTTGAGTGTATCGCGCCATGGATTCGCCAAAGACTTACCGACAAAATAAACCGGCGTTGCACTGAAGCGGTGTCCAGATTCTTCCCGTTCCACAACTATCACTGCGCTGACTACACGAGTTGTTGCCGCTATGTAGAGCAGGAGAGGTTCACCTGGCACCGGCGAGACCAGAATTGGAGGGGTGGAGAGGAACACCTTGAGTTCTTCAAAGGCTTGTTGTGCCTCTGCCGTCCATTCAAAGCGGTCTTGTTTCTTGAGGAGCTTGAAGAAAGGCATCCCCCGAACTCCCAACCGGGAGATAAACCGGCCAAGCGCTACCATGCACCCTGTAAGCTTTTGGACATCTTTTTGGCTGGCAGGCGGGGCCATCCTTATGATGGCCCCGATTTTCTCCGGGTTTGGCTCGATCCCGCGATGAGAGACAATGAACCCGAGTAGTTTCCCGGAGGAAACTCCGAAAACGCACTTCTCAGGGTTTAGCCTCATCTGGAACGCCCTCAGACTTGCGAACGTCTCGGCTAGATCAGAGGTGAGGCTGTCTTCTGTCTTGGTTTTAACCACTATATCATCCACATATGCTTCCACATTGCGTCCGAGCTGATGGTGAAAACACCGTCAGATCGCTACCGATAAGTTGCGCCAGCATTCTTCAGCCCAAACGGCATGGTGATGTAGCAATATGCTCCGAATGGTGTGATAAACGAGGTCTTCTCGCAATCCTCCTCTCGAAGCCGGATTTGATGATAGCCTGAGTAGGCGTCCAGAAAACTAAGTAGTTGGGATCCAGCTGTGGAGTCTACCACCTGATCAATACGGGGGAGACCGAAGGGATCTTTCGGGCAAGCCTTATTGATGTCGGTGTAATCAACACACATGCACCAGCTTTTATTCTTCTTCTGGACAAGTACAGGGTTTGCCAACCAGTCGGGATGATACACTTCTTTGATGAAGCCTGCGGCTAGCAGCTTTGTAATCTCCTCCCTGATGGCTTGTCGACGGTCTTGGGCGAATCATCGCAGCCTTTGCTTGACTGGCCTGGCTGATTGGTTTACATTTAATGCGTGCTCGATCACCTCCCTGGGGACTCCGGGCATGTCCGACGGCTTCCAGGCAAAGACGTCTCTATTTGCCCGCAGGAAAGTGACGAGCGTGTCCTCCTATTTGTCTCCGAGCCCTGTCCCGATCAAGGCGGTTCGCGACGGATCGGACGGGTCGAGGAGGATTCTTTTGGTACCTTCCTCGGGGCCGATCCCGGGGTTTCGCGCTTTGCGAGTAGGGACGCTGCCTTCCGGCTTGTCGGAATCCGCTTCTCGCCGAATCCCCTCCCGACCCGCTCGCGCCTCCAGGGACTCGGCCATTTCGCAGCTTTCCTTGTCACAGGAAAAAGACTGCCTCATGTCACCGCGTAGAGCGATGATACCACTCGGCCCCGGCATCTTCAATGTTAGGTATGCGTAGTGGGGTACTGCCATGAACTTGGCCAGCGCTGGTGTCCCCAAGATGGCATGATATGCTGTTGCGAAATCGGCCACCTCGAAGCCAAGGTTCTCTGTCCGGTAATTTTCCCTTGCGCCGAAAGTGACCGGCAAAGTGATTTGTCCGAGTGGTGTCGCAAAAGTTCCAGGTATGACACCGTGGAAAGGCGACGATCCGCGCTTTAGCTCCGACTGCGGAATCCCCATATCGTCAAGGGTTTTGACAAAGAGGACATTGAGCCCACTCCCGCCGTCGATCAATACCCTCTTGAGCTTGATGCCGCGGACGACAGGTGCCAAGACAAGAGGATACCTGCCGGGGAATGGGACATGATCTGGGTGATCCGAGCGGTCGTAGGTTATCGCGACCTCGGACCAGCGTACATATTGGGGCGTCTCCGGCTGCACTGCGTAGATGTCCCGGGCGGTGAGCTTTTGCTTCCGCTTGGACTCATATGCAGCCGAGCCCCCGAATATGTAGTTGAGCTCGAGATCGGCTTCCTGATAGTCCTCCTCGGCTTCGGGGGGAGGTGGCTTGTTGGCGGCGTGTCCACTCGGACCTTGTCGGCCGCTTCTTGCTCTGTAGGCGAATCTCTTTAGGGTGAAGCAGTCCTTGGCGGCATGTCTCCCCTTCGGATGGAAGGGGCAAAGCGAGTTCATAACCTTATCATATCCATCCTCCTTGAGGGCGCGAGGGTGAGTTGGTGCAGCGACTGCCACCAGCTCTTCACCCTTGCGCTTCTTTTCCTTCCGCCGGGGGGGTTCAGCCTGATCCTTCCCCTCGTCACGTCGTTTCGCCAAAGCCTCGGAGGCTGAAGCGTAATGGTCCGCTAGGGCGAACAGCTCCCGGACCAACGTTGGTGGCTTCCGGGACATCTTTTTGATGAGATCGGGGTCGCTGACTCCCTTCTGGAAGGCAGCTATCACAATCGCATCCGTGACATCCCGAACGGTGCTTTTTCTATGCATGAAGCGCTTGACGAACTCCCGGAGGGGTTCGTTCCTCCTTTGGTGTAGCTGATATAGGTCCCAAGGGGTGCCTGGGCGCTCGTAAGTGCCTTGGAAATTTGAAATGAACTGCTCACACAGATCTCCCCAGGAATCTATAGAGTTCGTTGGGAGTCGATGAGCCATGCTTGGGCCAGGCGAGAGGGTAACGGTAAGTAGTTTGCCATTACTGATCCCCACT
The DNA here is from genome assembly GCA_036346355.1 of Rhipidocladum racemiflorum. Classification (NCBI taxonomy): domain Eukaryota; kingdom Viridiplantae; phylum Streptophyta; class Magnoliopsida; order Poales; family Poaceae; genus Rhipidocladum; species Rhipidocladum racemiflorum. The sequence goes on from CM070591.1 coordinate 37,586,926, forward strand.
GGCGACCACATTGCCCGAGCATATACACGTAGCCAAGCCTCGGTTCCCTCTCACCGTCAAACCTAGTGATGCCTTTAGGATTAAATCCATCGAGGCCAAACCACTCGGCGTAGGTGAGGGTAAACGTCTTGAACCCCTTCAATGACCCCGCGACACCCTCCGGGTGGTGATCGACGCGGAGGGGATCGCGCTTGGCGTACTTCGCGATCTCGCGGAAGGATGCCGTAGCGTTCATACTCGTCGGCATGACGGCGTTGTTCCTCCCTTTCTCGGTCGCGGCGCCTGGCGTCGAGGTCTGAACGGAGGTCACGGTTGATGCTGTGTCGCAAGTCGTCTCCGCGGGGTGGAACATGATGTGTCTGGCGGGCTTCCCGACCTGACCGGCTGCTGGCCGTCTGGGTCCTCACCGGACCATGTGACAGCTCCTTTACCGGCTGGTCGGTCTGGGCCTGCTGGACAGCTGCCGCCGTCACCATGGCCTTTACTTGAGCCACGATCGGGGCAACTAGATCATCCGCCCCCAGCATAGGGGTCAGGGTATCCAGGAGTGTCTTGGAGGCAACAATATTCTGCTGTGGGGTACGAAAAACAGCTTGGTCCCCCATCTTAGCCTACAGAATGTCTTCATTGACAGCCCGGGCGCGTCAGGTTCAGTTGCTCGGCCACCTTCCAAGTCGGCGGCGGCCGAGGTGTCGAGGCGCTGCTGCGAATCCGCCGCGAGCCCTCGATTACGCAGACTCTACGGAAATTCCAGCAGCTCTCTAGGCTTTCTTCTGACTCGGCCGCTGAGTTGGGTGAGCCTGAAGAAGATAACTCCAGGCGCTCGGAGGTGCCGAGTGGTTTGGCAGCGAGAACCCCCACCATTCGTACCTCGGCGTCTTCGAGTCCGACTCCCAGGCCAGAATGGGCCTTCGGTCCCCTACTCGGCACTTTAGAGCGCGAGACAGGGGGACCCCCCAATCAGCGTGGAAGTCATGGCGATGGCCCGCCAAAAACCTCACCGTGCTGCAGCACGGTTCCCTTAGAGAGGGAAAGGCTCCCGAGGTCATTGGAGATGAAGGTCAGGCTTCCGAAACGGAAGACCTGACCCGGGAAGAAGACTGTGGAGGCTCCGCTCGTCGTAGCCATCAAGCTTGACGAAGATCTTGACACAAGCCCCTACCTGGCGCGCCAGCTGTCGACGATCAGTTTCGCCGGCAATAAGATTTGTGATTCTAGGGGATTTGTGCGGGATCTGAGCTTGATGGCAACACAGGATGCGAGGGCGATCTGTTTTTAGACAGGTCCGGGCTCTCGCGGAGGAGATAATACCCTAGTCCTGTGTTCTTGGATCTATGAGCCTTTTTCTCTTGTTTCTCCCCCCCTTTATATACTGGGGGAAGGATACATAATAGATGGGCGCCACCGGGCCCTGAACATGGTGGCCTGGCTGACACGTACTTTGTCCTTATTGGCTCTGGCGCACTACGTCTTGGAGAGGTGGTTATGCTTTCCCCGACCCACGCCTGCCACTCCGTCAGGTTTCGGCGCCTGCAGGCTCTGCGAATGTCAGGCTGCGTGCTTCGCCTTTGGCGGGTTGTTGGGCGTGGCGTGAAGCTTCCCCGAAGGATCGGGAGTTATCTTGGGGAACAAGTCAAAAACCTCCTCCGGGCCCGTCGTGGCGCTTCCGGGCTTTGGGCTCACTACTCCGCCCGTCTAGCCCAGTCGGGTATGGGCCCCACTTGCGGGGCCCCTATCTTAGACATCCCACACCATGCTTTAATGTTTGCCATTGATATGATGAATATGTTTATTACGTGATGGTGCCATAAGTTAATGTACAAGTTATCTATGATGATGCCATGTGTTAATGTACAAGATATCTATGATGATGCCATGTGTTAATGTACAAGTTATTCATGATGTTGGCATATTTGCATACATGGCATGATACATGGCCCGGGCGGTGAGAAAGCCATAACTAGTCCGGGGAAGGTCGGTGAGAAAGTTATGACTATTCCGAAGAGCCAATGAGTAAGTCCTACATCGTGATTCCATTCACCGTGGTGAATGGAAGCGAGGAGTAGGCACCCTCCATCTTCGGGATGGAAGGGGGGAGAGGGTGCACACCGACAGGTGTGTACTCAACCATACCGGTATGAGTTTCCAAGGAGATATGAGCATCGCTTCGCATCGCATTGCATACATAATGATGATGATAATGATTTGTGAACATGAATGAGATGATATACATGATGTGAGTTGTTGTAGCCATGTAATTGTTTTTTTTTGTACCATTGCAATATACTTGCTGAGTGATGAACTCACGCTTGCGTTTATGTTGTTTTTTTTAGGTACCATGACAACGGCATGTGGGAAAGGGCATTAGCTACACATCTTCACGTAGTTCCAGTCACATTTACCAACCTTGAGTCATGATCATAATAATAGTGCCCTGAACTAGGTGTATGGAATAATTTTAATGTGCTGTTGATCCTCTTTGCTTAGTTATAGATGTTTGTGTGGTTGGTTTTGGTTTAATTGCTTATGATGATGTTTTATCCATTGTACATTGCTGCTTTAGATGTCTTATGTTATGAAATATTTTGCTATGATATTGCTATTGTTCAAATCATGATAAAACAAAGGAGATGCTGCCGAAATTTTGGTTTTTAGCATATGTGCCTTTGCTGTAATTTATCGTTAGTTGTGGTATTTAGATGTTGTTTAGTCTATGTTTGGTAGCATTCTGGCAAACTAGATGCCGGGGTGTTACAACTAGTTGCGTTTCTGGTCGTCGCCTGTGGCGTTTGGCGTTCGCTTGTTTTTGCTTTCGTTTTCCGCTGCTTTGTCTCCGTTCTTTGGACCGAGTATTGTAATAAGTGGCCATGTGGCCCATACTTGAATATTTATATTACAATTTTCGTTATGTTCGGCAATGAAGTATCTGTAGGATCGAAGTATACGAATAGCAATCAGAGGGGGGTGAATGATTGTGCAGAAGCTAAAACCAAATTCTTGATCTATTAAAAGTTCACCCCAAAACAGAACCAAATAATTGCCTCGTTTTCGACAAAAATAGAATGATAGAGGTTCGGTAAAATGCAAATTCCTGGAGATCCAACCGTCGGCTCGATCAGAAATTTGGACATAAGAAACTAGATTCTAACACGCATCGAACCCAAAAAGAATCAGCTCGATCGGACTTACAGATCAAAAGTTATGAACCTCACAAACTTGCTTTGACAGAAGATGACTAGAATTGATCTAACGTAAACTTGAAGGTTTAACAGAAACGACAAAAGTTTAATCAACTAAACTTAGAGAAACCCTAAATCAATTCTCTAGAAAGGTTTTGATGGATCAAATCAAGATAAAACTCAAAGAACAAAAACCAATCTAGAAAAGAACAAGCATGCAAACAAGAACCAAAACATGAAACAACTCAGAGCAACGCGATTCTTTGTAGCACGCAAGGATCTAGAAGAATTGATCTTTATTTCTTTTGTCTAAAGTACTCTCATCAAAAGAGTACAAACCCTAAAACTGAGCTTGAGGCTCTCAATGCGCTCAGCTCCGATTGATGCCCTTCAACAGGAGACACCCCTCCTATTTAAAGGAGCAAAACACAAGGAGTTCTGAATACAATTCCTAATCTAGAAGGAGTATGTATTCAACACAACTCCTCTTGGCCCAACCTGGCCGAGTACAACTCTTGCACGCGTATGGCAACCCTACCATACTCACATGACTAACACTTTGCACGCGTATGGCCACCTGCCATACTCACGTGACTAACACTTTGCACGTGAATGACCTCCTGCCATTCTCACGTGACTAACCATTCTTCATGTGCACCATTCTCTTAGCCCGAACGTCCCGCATGACATCCTTGACCACCAAGACCTCAGTTCCTCCCTGAACCTAGTCCCGAACCTCATCTCCTCCATGAACCTAATTCCGGTCCCGTCATCGACCACGTTCGTCTTCGAGCAATACCTGCACATGAACAAACCACAAAACAATTCCGAGCACAAGTCCACAACTTAACTCACATCAATCCATGCAAATACTCACACGAGCATTGCATAAAGTCCACTTCAAGCATCATGAAATTCTCACAAATTTCATAATCTCAAAAACAAATCAAACACAATTCCAATTTTGCTCAAAACCTTAATCGAGCAAAAACGCATTCACGATGGACCAAAAAATATGGTCCGGCGTACACATGAAAAAGTCACTCAAAAAACCATTCACGACGGACAAACAAAATCGGTCTGGTGTACAAGTGAAAGTCTCGGTTTCAAGAAGAAATCATTTCGGCGAAAACACGTTCACGACAGACTAAAAGAAATCAGTCCGTCGTACATGCGAAATCAATCCTCAAAAAGCCGTTCACGACTGACCAAAGAAATTGGTCCGACGTACATGCAAAACTTACTGGTTTCTTGGAAAATTGAGTCCGGCTCATGAGCTCAAAAGTACGTCCACGGTAGACCCAAAAACTTGGTCCGGCGCAAACACAAAATCGGTTCGGCGCAAAAGGGAAACTCTCTGTTTTTGAGAATTTGGTCCGGCACAAGAAAAAGATACACTATTTCTTGTCAACTTGTCAAACACATGCAGAAACACATTTTGCAAATTGAATTCTAAGCCAATTTTTCAGCACATGATTTCACAATCTCCCCCTTGATGAAAACATTGGCAACACCACTTAGAATTGAACATTTGGCATTCACTTTACAAAAGATTTTGAAATCCAAAGGATCAAGGACCAAAAAGAGAAAACACAGAATTCCCCCTTTGACCAAAATGCAAAATAAAATCTCCCCCTGAGAAGGAAAATGTGTGTGAATGTGCAATGTGCCCAAAAATTTCAAAAATCTCCAAACTTCTCCCAAAATTCTCAAATTTCCAAAAACAACTCCCCCTTTTTCTTCTCCCCCTTTTTCTTCTCCCCCTTTTTCCTTAAACTTTTCAACGATTCCCAAATTTCTCCCCCTTTGACAATGGATTCATCAAGAGTACAAAAGAGAGAACAAGTTCAAAATTTTTCCTGTAGCAAAGATTTCACAAGGAGAAACAAGGGAGTGCCAAGATAGGAAAAGATGAGCTCATTCGATCATATAACCTTATATATCACATAACATGCAAAATACATGATCTTGATGTGATTTTAGCAAGTTAGGGAATGACATGCATCTCAACCTCAATTCAGTCAACTATAGCCAAGTACTAAGCAAAACCTTTAGTAGAAAAACAAAGGCTCAAAGTTGAAGCAAATAACAAATCAGGGCGAGCAAGTAGTTTCAACTCCAATCTAGTGGACCAATTTAATCTTTAAACAGTAAACTGCATGTGGCATGCTTGAAGCATACTTCTTTTATTTCCTTGGAGTGGCATGCTTGAAGCATACATCTTGTCTTTTGAGGGAATGGCATGCTTGAAGCATACATCTTATCTTTTAGGGAAAGCATCCTGAAGCTCATAACTTGAGGCTTTTGCTTTTAACAACCCTTTTTTATTGATTCCCTTTTCTTTTCATTTTTCTTTGATTATAAACATGCAAAAGTGATTAAAAGGTCTTATGAAATAGTAAAGTTGAAACCACACTTGCTCCATAGCCCAAATTTGTCAAGAGGATTCAATATCAAGCCTAGAAGAGTGAGATATCACAGAGTATTTAGCTATAGGCAATCAGTCCATGGAATTCCACAATGTCATTTTTAGTTCAAGTGAGACAATTATATTATCATATATTAGCTCAATTACATAACATATAAAGAAATATGATAAAGTGAGCTTATCAAGTGAAAGAACTTGGCAAGGAAACTCCCCCTCAAAACAAACCCATTGGATGAACAATCCCAAGTTCTCCGCGAATAAAAGCAAAACGAGAAGAAGACAAAGGTTTTGTGAAAATGTCTGCCAATTGATGTTCAGTATCCACATGATGAAGCACAATGTTGCCTTTTTCAACATGATCTCTAAGAAAGTGAAATCTGATGTCAATGTGTTTTGTTCTAGAATGTTGCACGGGGTTCTTAGCAATGCAAATTGCACTAGTGTTATCACACAAAAGAGGAACACTATCCAAATTAACCCCATAATCTTTAAGTGTAGCTACTATCCAACGAATGTGAGAACAACCACTCGCAGCCGCCACATATTCAGATTCGAGCTTGATTGTGCAAATGAAGATTGTTTTCTAGATGACCATGCAATAAGAGAATTGCCTAAGAAATGACATGTACCAGATGTACTTTTTCTATCAATTCTACATCCTCCAAAATCAGCATCAGAAAAGGCTCTTAAACTAATGCATGAGGAAGCAGAAAGCCAAATGCCAAAATCTTGAGTTCCATGAAGATACTTGAAAATTCGCTTGACAGCTTGTCGATGTGAAGCACGTGGGGAAGCTTGAAAACGAGCACACAAGCACACAGCAAATTGTATATCCGGCCTTGATGTAGTGAGGTACAAAAGTGAACCTATCATGCTTCTATATTCCTTTTGATCAACCGGCTCACCATCTTCATCCGGATCAAGTGTGCAAGCGCTCTCCATGGGTGTCATGATCGGTTTGCTGTTTTCCATCCCAAATCTATGCAACAAGTTTTTTGTGTATTTGCTTTGATGCACAAAAGTATCATCCTTTGTTTGCTTGATTTGAAAACCCAAAAAGTATGTCAACTCACCCATCATACTCATCTCAAACTCCTTCTTCATTGTTTCTGAAAACTCAGACACTAAAACATGAGAGGAACCACCAAAGATAATATCATCAACATAAATCTGAACGAATAGTTGATCATTGCCTTGCTTGAGTAAAAAGAGAGTTTTGTCAACCTTTCCCATTGAAAACCCCCTTTCAAGTAAAAAGGTTTTTAGCCTATCATACCATGCTCTAGGGGCTTGTTTCAAACCAAACAAAGCTTTTGATAGTTTGAACACATGATTTGGAAACTTTGGATTTTCAAAACCAGGTGGTTGCTTGACAAAAACCTCCTCATTTATGTAGCCATTAAGAAAAGCACTTTTCACATCCATTTGATACAATTTGAAACCTTTGGATGCAGCAAATGCTAAAAGGATTCTAATGGCTTCAATTCTAGCAACAGGAGCAAAGGTTTCATCAAAATCTAAGCCTTCAATTTGAGTGTAACCTTGAGCAACCAATCTAGCCTTGTTTCTAACAACAACACCATCATCACTTTGTTTATTTTTGAAAACCCATCTAGTTCCAAAAACATTAAAATCAGGAGGTGGTGAGACAAGTTTCCAAACTTTATTTCGTTCAAAATTCTCTAATTCTTCATGCATGGCATTGATCCAAGATTTGTCAGATAATGCATGAGATATATCTTTGGGTTCAAAAGAAGCAACTAACGCAGAATGAGCATGAGTGTCAGAATGAATAAACCTGGATCGAGTGACTCTCTCATTTAGGTCTCCAATCATTTGTTCAGATGGATGCATTTTTTGAATGTGCAAGGAAGCATTGGCTTTTGAGACTTCTCCTTCTCCTTCTTCATTTTTAGCATGTACAGATGATGTTGTAGCTTGAGGATGGTTAGCTGTAGGTGATGTAGTAGTAGGTGCCAAAGGTGCTACAGCTTGTTGTGCATTAGGAAGAGTCAAGACCTCATCTTCAACATCATCATTATCTTCAAAGATTTTCTCCCCCTGAACATATGCGTTTGTACCTGCATCACTTAGACTAGTGCCTGGACTAGCCTCATCAAAAGTAACTTCACAAGTTTCCACAATTTTGTTAGTCTCCAAAACAAGCACACAATAGCCACGAGTATGAGCAGGATATCCAAGAAAAATGCCATCCATTGATCTAGCTTTAAATTTATCAAGATTTCCAGATTTCAAGACAAAGCATTTGCATCCAAAAACTCAAAAGTGAGAAACAGAAGGTCTATGTCCAAACCGAAGCTCATATGGAGTCTTACCCAATTTTGATCTCAGAAACACACGGTTTGAAACATAACAAGCAGTTGAAATCGCTTCAGCCCAAAAATTTCTAGGAGTGTGATGCTCATCTAGCATAGTTCTAGCCATTTCAACTAACGTTCTATTTTTCCTTTCAACTACACCATTTTGTTGAGGCACTCTAGGAGATGAAAATTGATGATCAATTCCTTTTTCAGCACAAAAGAGATCAAAGGAAGCATTTTTGAATTCAGTTCCATTATCACTTCTAATAGCTTTGAGAGCCCCTGGATGGTCAACAGAAAGCCTAAGAACAAGACTTCTAAAATGACTAAAAGCCTCATCCTTAGATGCCATAAAATACACCCAAGAGTATCTAGAAAAATCATCAACAATCACAAGCACATACCGTTTGCCTCCAAAGGATTGAACTCAAGATGGTCCAACTGTATCAAGATGTAGAAGCTGTCCTGGAGCGTTTGTCATCACCATGGTAAGAGGTGGATGTGAACCTGCAATTATCTTACCATGTCTACAAGAAGAACATACTAGATTGCTATCACCCTTAAGCTTAGGCAAGCCACGTATGAGATCTAAACCACTTACACGAGTAAGATGATCAAAACCAACATGACCAAGTCTACGATGCCAAAAGAATAAATCTTTAGAAACATTGGCAATTAGACACCTATGCTTAGAAGAAGGTGATGCATCAAAATCAGCTTTAAATACTCTTCCAAAACGAGAAATTTTGAACACAAGATCACCTGAAGCATCTAGCACTTTGCATTCATTTTCTTAAAGCTTATCTCAAGATCTTCATCAAGCATTTGTGAGACAGAAAGCAAGTTATATTTCAAATTTTCAACAAGAGCCACATCTTTGAACATAAACTTGTCACTTACCTTTATTGTACCTTTTCCCACAACAGAAGAGGAAGAAGCATCTCCAAAAGTAACACTTTCAGCACGAGATGCACGAGTGAGGGAGGAGAACCAATTTTTATCACCGGACATGTGGCGTGAGCATCCGGAATCCACTAGCCATATGTTATCCTTCCTCGCGCGAGAAGCCTACATAGCAAAACATGTCGAGGTCTCAGTACTGGGGTTAGAACTCAGATTTTTGGGAATCCAGTACTGAGACACACGACGCAACAAAGTTGGCACAACACGAGTATTCTTATGCATAAAATCAGATTTGCCCTTTCTCGTGTCTTTAGCAACAAAAGGCGTTTGCTTCACCCTAGGCACATAATGAGAAATGAAACGTGCATGTTTGAAATTAGACCTAGCCTTAGTCCTTTCTTTCTTTTCTTGTTTGGCTAGTCTAAAGCAAAAATCTACTAGATGTCCATCTCTACCACAATGAGTGCAAGTGTACTTAACATGAGGTTTTGCTTTAACAGTAGAAGCACATTTTGCATTCATCATAGTAGAAGAAAGAAAACCAGCAGATTTAAAAGCAATCTTTTTACGTTCATTGAGAATCTCAATTTTGTCATTGCGAGGAGCATGAACAACAGTGCGAGGTTTAGTTTCAAATGACGTATGAGGATCAAAACCTAAACCTTTCTTGTTTGAGCTAACCTTAGATTGATCCAAAATCATGTTTAATCTTTTCTTGCCATTAGTGAATCGTTCCAAAGAACTTTGCAAGTAATCAACTTTCTTGGCAAGAGTTAAACAATTATTGCAAAGATTATCAACCTTCTCTTTCTGTTTACGACAAGTAGAGCATGAAAGAACCTCATGTGTAAGCAGATTATCAGTTATTTGAGAAACCCTAGCATTTGCATCTTTTAACTTCAATTCAAGAGTTGAGCATTTAGAAAGTTGAACCATGCAATTCATCAATGGAACAGCTAGCATTTTTAACACGTTTCTCATTTTTCTCATTTAGATGTAACAGAAGAGCATGTTCTTTCCTAAGCAAGGTGAGCTCATTGTAAATTAAGTCACATGATTTGCAAGTATCATCATCAGGAATCAAGGTCTTAAGTCTAGCAATTTCAGCATTCAATGACTCCACAAGAATATCATGTTTCTTAATTTTTCTATCACGTTTGTCAAGCAATTTTCCAAGACGAGCAATAGCAATAGCTAATTCATCATAAGAAGGATCTACCTCATTGAAGTCGCTGTCTTGATCGTCCTCGGTGAAGCTATCCTTGCTGCTTGCCATGAGACACAACCCTGTCAAGTCATGTTTGCTTGGAGTTGCATCGTCCTCGCTGCTCTCCGAATCCACATTGTTCAAATTGACTTGTTCAAGAGCGGAAAGAACTCGATGAACCACTTTGCGGTTGATGAAGCTCTTCTTTTTCTTATCGTTTGAAGAGAACCTTTTCTTCTCATATCTTCTGTCGTTGTCCTTCTCCTCCTTTGATGTTTTACCTGTAAGCTTTGGACAATTTGATCTCATGTGGTTGAGATCACCACACTCGTAACACCTTGGAGGACCACCTCTTTTTCTCATTCTCACATTCTGAAAGGCTTTGTTAAAACAAGAAGAGAGTAGTGCCAAGTCTTCTTCAGGAAATTCTTCAATTTGCTCATCTGTTTAAGAAGACACGGAGGACAGGGCAAAGCTAGAAGAAGAATTTGCATTTGACATGTTAGGGTTAGAGATCAAAGCAATTGATTTAATATTACCTTTCCTTGCAAGAACATCCAACTCATGATTTTTCAATTTAGAATACAGAACATCTAATGTAAGTGTACTCATGACAGTAGATTCTCTAATGGATGTAACTTTTATCTCCCAAATAGACATGTCTAAAGCACCAAGCAATTGTCTAGCATTAGCAGCATCATCAAAGCTAACTCCAACAGCACGAAGATTACAAAGAATTTTATTGAAACGTGCAAAGAAGTCATCTAGCGACTCACTGGGTTTCATCTCAAATCGCATGTATTCTTTTTTGTAAAGATCTTGATGAACCTCTTTAATAGTGTTAGAACCCTCATGGTAATCACAAAGAGATTTCCATACCTCATATGCGGATTTGAGATGGATCACACGGTCAAAGTCGCTGCGTCCCAAACCTTGGATGATCAAGTTGCGCGCCTTGCTGTTTGCTTCAACATGTGTGCGATTGGTGTCGTTGACGTTGTCGTTTGCAGGGACTTCATATGGCTTGTAGACCTTCTCCCAAATTGTGAAGCCTTGTTCTTGGATGAACGCCTCCATCTTGGCCTTCCAAAACTGAAAATCAACACCATCGAACACATATGGTTTTGTCGAATAACGATCCATTAATCTAATCACCGGTTAAGATAGATTAGAAAAACCTTGCTCTGATACCACTTGTAGGATCGAAGTATACGAATAGCAATCAGAGAGGGGTTGAATGATTGTGCGGAAGCTAAAACCAAATTCTTGATCTATTAAAAGTTCACCCCAAAACAGAACCAAATAATTGCCTCGTTTTCGACAAAAACAGAATGACAGAGGTTCGGTAAAACGCGAATTCCCGGAGATCCAACCGTCGGCTCGATCTGAAATTTGGACACCAGAAACTAGATTCTAACACGCATCGAACCCAAAAAGAATCAGCTCGATCGGACTTACAGATCAAAAGTTATGAACCTCGCAAACTTGCTGTGACAGAAGATGACTAGAATTGATCTAACGTAAACTTGAAGGTTTAACAGAAACGACAAAAGTTTAATCAACTAAACTTAGAGAAACCCTAAATCAATTCTCTAGAAAGGTTTTGATGGATAAAATCAAGATAAAACTCAAAGAACAAAAACCAATCTAGAAAAGAACAAGCATGCAAAGAAGAACCAAAACAGGAAACACTGTAGCAACGCGTTATCAGAGTACGCAAGGATCTAGAAGAATTGATCTTTATTTCTTTTGTCTAAAGTACTCTCATCAAAAGAGTACAAACCCTAAAACTGAGCTTGAGGCTCTCAATGCACTCAACTCCGATTGATGCCCTTCAACAGGAGACACTCCTCCTATTTAAAGGAGCAAAACACAAGGAGTTCTGAATACAATTCCTAATCTAGAAGGAGTATGTATTCAACACAACTCCTCTTGGCCCAACCTGGCCGAGTACAACTCTTGCACGCGTATGGCAACCCTACCATACTCACGTGACTAACACTTTGCACGCGTATGGCCACCTGCCATACTCACGTGACTAACACTTTGCACGTGAATGACCTCCTGCCATTCTCACGTGACTAACCATTCTTCATGTGCACCATTCTCTTAGCCTGAACGTCCCGCATGACATCCTTGACCACCAAGACCTCAGTTCCTCCCTGAACCTAGTCCCGAACCTCAGCTCCTCCATGAACCTAGTTCCGGTCCCGTCATCGACCACGTTCGTCTTCGAGCAATACCTGCACATGAACAAACTACAAAACAATTCTGAGCACAAGTCCACGACTTGACTCACATCAATCCATGCAAATACTCACATGAGCATTCCATAAAGTCCACTTCAAGCATCATGAAATTCTCACAAATTTCATAATCTCAAAAACAAATCAAACACAATTCCAATTTTGCTCAAAACCTTAATCGAGCAAAAACGCATTCACGATGGACCAAAAAATATGGTCCGGCGTACACATGAAAAAGTCACTCAAAAAACCATTCACGACGGACAAACAAAATCGGTCTGGTGTACAAGTGAAAGTCTCGGTTTCAAGAAGAAATCATTTCGGCGAAAACACGTTCACGACAGACTAAAAGAAATCAGTCCGTCGTACATGCGAAATCAATCCTCAAAAAGCTGTTCACGACTGACCAAAGAAATTGGTCCGACGTACATGCAAAACTTACTGGTTTCTTGGAAAATTGAGTCCGGCTCATGAGCTCAAAAGTACATCCACGGCAGACCCAAAAACTTGGTCCGGCGCAAACACAAAACCGGTTCGGCGCAAAAGGGAAACTCTCTGTTTTTGAGAATTTGGTCCGGCACAAGAAAAAGATACACTATTTCTTGTCAACTTGTCAAACACATGCACAAACACATTTTGCAAATTGAATTCTAAGCCAATTTTTCAGCACATGATTTCACAGTATCACTGTGACTGTGTGTACTAGCTACTGATCTGGGACTAGTACGGAAATACACAGGAGATTTCGGATAGCCGATCCGGGGTCTCACAATGTGACACCACGGAGTGTCGTAACCTTATGTAATGTGAATGTTGAGGTCAAAAACATTATGAAATATGGAATTGGAGGTTGAAACCATACGGTATGAGGTTTATTTGCGTTTTCGGGCCGTTTCCGGGAGTTTGGGCCTTTCCGGGGGAGTTTGGGCCTAAGGGAAAGGGTCGTGGGCCTTGGTGGGGAGGAGTTTGAATCCATTTAGGAGTAGGAGACCTGTTTGGGGGCCTCCTCCTGCCCTTTTGGTGCGCCCCACCCCTGCTGGTTGCGCCCCCTTCCCTCCTCTTTGCCCTAGCCGCCCACACCTCCCTCCTCCTAGCCGCACCCCCCACCACCTCTCCCCATTGCGCCACCACCCCTCCACCACCTCTCCACCTCCCTTGCTGCCCCTAGGGGAGTTCTCCACCTCAACACCTCAAAGATCCGTCCATTAGAGCGCTCCGCGACGAGGAGATCCGGTGGATTTGGAGCGAGGAAGGAGATCGCGTGAACCGGGAGGAGATCCGTTGGGTTTTCGTGCGTCGGGCGAAGGTATGGCCATGGGAATCCTTGGGGTTGGTCTAGGTACTATTCTAAAGGTTGTTATCATGCTTTTAGATCAATTGGTGGTGCTGTAGTTGGGTAGATTAGATGGAATCTTAAGTTTGCCACGTTCTCTGTTTCGGGCAGCATGAGCAGTCGACCTAGGGTTTGGGTTTTCGCCAATTTAGAGTCGGAGTTTGGTCGTCCTCCTATTGAAGAATTTGTAGGTAACTTCAATACCGTTCAGTGGGTATAAATAACATCCAATTCTGCCCAGCCGTTTGAAAGTTATGCTCGTTTTACCGAACATGTTAAAAACTGTGACGTGATTGGAACAGATCACGGTATTCTGTAGATTAAACCACCTTATATTCCGAATCAGTCTTTCCATATACTTAGAAAAAGTTAGGAAATTTCCTAAGCTACGCAAGGATGTACTCGTTTAATTGATTCGGAGTCTTGGAACCCGAGTTATGCCTTTTGGAAGGCTGTTGTCCCGACGGGACAGAACCTCTGTTTTTGGGTTTCGCGAGTAGTTTGCGATGTCGGGGTAGAAGAGGGTTTGCTTACTATTTTGTGGACTTGATTGTGAGTGTGTGGTACCTATGTGCAGGTGGTGTGACCCGGGAGTGCCTTCTACTTCTTGCCAATCCGTCGCCCGTGGTTGAGGCAAGTGTATTGGAATGGGTAGCAGGTTGTAGTTTGCTAGATTGGATGAGATTGAAATTGAATATATGATATGTTCACATGCCATGCTTTAATGATTGCCATTGATATGATGAATATGCTTATCATGTTATGATGCCATGTGTTAATGTACAAGTTATTTGTGATGTTGGCATGTTTGCATACATGGCATGATATATGGCCTGGGCGGTGAGAAAGTCATAACTAGTCCGGGGAAGGTCGGTGAGAAAGTTATGACTATTCCGGAGAGCCAATGAGTAAGTCCTACATCGTGATTCTATCCACCGCGGTGTATGGAAGCGAGGAGTAGGCACCCTCCATCTTCGGGATGGAAGGGGGGAGAGGGTGCACACCGACGGTTGTGTACTCAACCATACCGGTATAAGTTTCCAAGGAGACATGAGCATCGCATCGCATTGCATACATAATGATGATGATAATGATATGTGATCATGAATGAGATGATAGACATGATGTGAGTTGTTGTAGCCATGTAATTGTTCTTTTGTACCATTGCAATATACTGTGCTTTCTTGTTATTTTAGGTACCATGAGACCGGCATGTGGGAAAGGGGAATAGTCACACCTCTACACGTAGCTTCACTCATTTGTTCCCACAAGTCATTCAATTGTGTCTTGATAATAATTAAGTGTGATACTTATTGATTTATGGTTTAGTTTTGTGTTATGAGAGTCTTATTGTTCGTTTGGCTCATGGAGACATTAAATGTTTGGAATTAAACTTATATTGCTGTCATGCCTTTAATTATTGGTATTTTAGATGCCTCTTATATTGCCATATATTGCTATGCTATTGTTGTTCCTTCAATTCATGTTAAAACAAAGGAGATGCTGCCGAAATTTTGGTTTTTAGCATTTGTGCCTTTGCTATAATTTACTTGTATTTGTGGTATTTAGAGGTTGCTTAGTCTATGTTTGGTAGCATTCGGGCATATGAAATGCCGGGGTGTTACAATATTGCTGCTTTAGATGTTTTATGTTATGATATATATATATATATATTGCCATGATATTGCTATTGTTTCAATTCATGTTAAAACAAAGGAGATGCTGCCGAAATTTCAGTTTTTAGCATTTGTGCCTTTGCTGTAATTTGTCTTTATTTATGGTATTTAGGTGATGTTTAGTCTATGTTTGGTAGCATTCGGGCATACTAGATGCTGGGGTGTTACAGTTAAATATTTAAATTCATTACAAATAGTAAAACCATTTGTTCATATTCCAAACTAAAGCATGGCTAAGCGATGTATGTAATAATCGAGTATACCCATTTTCACATTTCCATATGTTCATCCACGAGTAGGGTTTTCAAAGTTCACATGTATTGATTAATGAAATCCCGTCAATGAAGGCTATACTACCAATATCCACAAAATAGAAAATTTTATGAAACATAGCGATGCATTCAAGTTTTAATCAATTTTGACAAACTGGGATCAATATGATCAAAGGGGCTTGCCTTGATAATTATTGTTGTTCGATAGAGTCGAAATCATAGTTGGAGTAATCGACGACAAAATTTGGAACGTTGAATTCTAGATGTCGTTTGTCGAGAAATAAAGCAAAGAGCAAATAACAACTTTTCAATATGGGTAAAAAGAAGTTGAATGGAAAATTAAATGAAACTTTCTACAAAAACATGTGTGGTTTTGTGATTTTGCTTTTACTTGTGAATAATTTAAGGTTATGCTATGGTGAAGCTACTTATTTTTCATGAATTGTGTAACACCCCGGCATCTAGCATGCCTGAATGCTACCAAACATAGGCTAAACAACATCTAAATACCATAAATTAAGGTAAATTACAGCAAAGGAGCAAATGCTAAAAACCGAAATTTCGGCAGCATCTCCTTTGTTTTAACATGAATTGAAGGAACATCAACAGCATAGCAATATATGGCAATATAAGAGGCATCTAAAACAGCAATAATTAAAGGCATGACAGCAATATAAGTCTAATCCCAAGCATTCAATGTCTCCATGAGCCAAACGAACAATAAGACTCTCATATCGCAAAACTAAACCATAAAGCAATATGCATCACACTTAATTTATTATCAAGACCCAATTGAGTGACTATGGGAACAATTGAGTGACGCTATGTATAGAAGTGTGACTAATTCCCTTCCCCGCATGCCGATCTCATGGTACCTAAAGCAACAAGAAAGCACAACCGTGAGTTCAACACTCAGCAAGCATATTGCAATGGTACACAAAAACAATTACATGGCTACAACAACTCCTATCATGTCTTTCATCTCATTCATGATCTCATATCAATATCATCACCATTATGTATGCAATGCAATGTGATGCTCATGTCTCCTTGAAACTCATACCGGTATGGTTGAGTACACACCCGTCGGCGTGCACCCTCTCCCCCCTTCCATCCCGAAGATGGAGGGTGCCTACTCCTCGCTTCCAAACACCGCGGTGGATGGAATCACGATGTAGGACTTACTCATTGGCTCTCCGGAATAGTCATAACTTTCTCACCAACCTTCCCCAGACTAGTTATGACTTTCTCACCGCCCGGGCCATGTATCATGCCATGTATGCAAACATGCCAACATCATAATTAACTTGTACATTAACATATGGCATCATAACATAATAACTGTAACACCCCGGCATTTAATATGCCTGAATGCTACCAAACATAAGCTAAACAACATCTAAATACCACAATTAAACAAAAATTCCAGCAAAGGCGCATATGCTAAAAACCGAGATTTCGGCAGCATCTCCTTTGTTTTAACATGAATTGAAGGAGCAACAACAGTATCACAAGTTATATCATAATGGAAAGCATCTAAAACAGGAATAACATGTGACATAGCAACAATATAAGTCCAGGATAAAGCATTCAACCACTTCATGAGCTAAACGAATTAAATAATAAGACCGAGCACACGGTTAAGCAATACTCCAAGTTTCATGGCAATACTTTCATTATCATGTCATTGTTTAAATGGGTGATGCTAAGTGATGACGTGTGACTAGCTCCCTTTCCCGCATGTCGGATTCATGGTACCTAATGAAGGGAATATGCCCTAGATCAATCATGGTGATGATTGTAATACGTCTTTGTTCATGTAATAATGATAACTTTGTTTATCGGTTCCCTGAATATATGTTACGACTTTGTTCATTGGATACGATCTGATTGTGAAACACATTGTCAAGTGACATTATTCTAAACGGGTCCCTGATCCATATCATTACGAGGAGCGGTGATAATTTGATCAGCACATGTATTGGTTGATGGTAATGTTTCGCATACCATAGATATGGAGATATCAAACCAATAATGTGGACACATGTTGGAGAACATGGGTAGTCGGACAAGACCCACTCCGAGACGCTGTGAGTTGTTATCTCTTATAGTGCCATCAGCGTATAGTCTCGAGTGGTACGCCTATATGGTCCTTAGACCTGAGATTGTCATGGATGCCTAGCATGTAGACTTGTATGCTTTGGTATCATCAAACGCTACACCGTAACAGGGTAGTCATAAAGATGAAATCTTGGGTATGCCACGATACATTGCCAAGGGTGTGATGATCAAGATGGGATTTGCCCCTCCTAGATAACGGGAGAGATACCTCTGGGCCCCTCGAGTGGATGGATAAGGAAAATGCACGGCCGTGCTAATATGACTAAAGAGTTGGTCATGGTTTGTATCCATCACACTGTCGAGTGACGTGGTCGAGCTCGCAACACGGGTGGCACGCATCTCGCCGTGAGCTTGCCTGGTTTCGTGTGGTGAAGGGATCGGTATGTGAGTGTATCAAGGTTCACCGAATATTGATTCTGTGCATCCGGGGTCAATACGCATCGCTAGGTGTCATTTGTTGATCAATGAATTGGAAACGGGTTCCGAATTCATAACCGACTTGCACTGAACCTAACGGGTCACACACTTAACGAGTTGGAATAGTTTACGGGTTTGTGCATGGATAGGATCCGCATTGGAGATGGAAACCTAGCGGGCTTCGGCCCACTAGCGTGTCTATAAAAGGGGAGGCCAGGAACAGTGCATGGCACGGATTAGAACCCTCACCACGTTCAGCCGCCGTGCATCCCTCCTGCTCCCAGAAACCCAAGCTGTGCGGCGAGGTGCTAGCACACCCCGCACGGCGTTCCTGCTCGGTACGTGTGGATACTGTTAGAGGCGCTGCCATCCGTGGACGCGCTTTTCGGTTGGATCTCCGACGACTTTCATCGGCGACCACTCGGACGAGGTCGGCGACCACGCGGACGAGATCGGCGACCACTCGGACGAGGACGGCAACAACTCGGTGGAGATCGGTGCCGATCGGGAGGTGATCAACTACTTCCTCAACGCGCGTGAATCTGCTTCCGCTGCATCTGCGCGACAAGGGTAACGATCTGTGATCCTTTACTTCCATGTGATCTTGGGTGTTCGTGGTAGAAATTTTGATTTTATGCTCGCGTAGCCTACCTGTAACCCCACACCTAAAAGAAAGCAACATAAACACAAGCGTGAGTTCATCACTCAGCAAGTATATTGCAATGGTACAAACATAAACAATTACATAACAATAATATCTCACATCATGTAAACCATCTCATTCATGGTCACATATCATCATCGTCATCAATATGTAGGCAGTGTAATGCGATGCTCATGTCTCCTTGG
Source organism: Rhipidocladum racemiflorum (assembly GCA_036346355.1). Taxonomy (NCBI): domain Eukaryota; kingdom Viridiplantae; phylum Streptophyta; class Magnoliopsida; order Poales; family Poaceae; genus Rhipidocladum; species Rhipidocladum racemiflorum. Next base: position 37,605,878 of record CM070591.1, read on the forward strand.
AAACTCATACCGGTATGGTTGAGTACACACCCGTCGGTGTGCACCCTCTCCCCCCTTCCATCCCGAAGATGGAGGGTGCCTACTCCTCGCTTCCAAACACCACGTGGATGGAATCACGATGTAGGACTTACTCAATGGCTCTCCATATTAGTCATATCTTTCTCACCGACCTTCCCGGATTAGATATGACTTTCTCACCGCCCGGGCCATGTAACATGTCATGTATGCAATTATGCCAACATCATATTTAACTCACATTTTAACACATGGCATCATAACATACTAAACATGCTCATCATATCATTGGCAATCATAAAAGCATTGCAAGTGATCATATATCATGAAGTCAATTCCATCTATTCTCAACATGCAACCTACAACTCGCTATCCATCACAACACACTTGCCTCAACCACGGCGACGGATTGGCGAGACGTAGAGGGCACTCCCGGGGTCATACCACCTGCACATAGGTACCACACACTCACAATCGTGTTCACAAAACAGTACGCAAACCCTCATCTACCCCGACATTACCAACTACTCGCAAAACCCGAAAACAGCGGTTCTGTCCCGTCGGGATAGCAGCCTTCCAAAAGGCATAACTCGGGTTCTAAGACTCTGAATCAATTAAACGAGTACATCCTCGCGTAGCTTAGGAAATTTCCCAACTTTTTCTAGGTATAGGGAAAGACTGATTCGGACTCTAAAGTTGTTTAATCTACAAAATACCATGATCTGTTCCAATCACGTCACAGATTTTAACACGCTCGGTAAAACAGCCATAACTTTCAACCGCGAAGGAGCGCGATCCACTCAAAAACTTTTGGATGTAAACTCAAACTCACAACACGAACTAAACAATTTCGCCAAAACCAAAGGTCGACACCAAACACTACGAGTTTTTGGGGAAACTCTGAATCTCAACATAAGGAACACCTCAACCGAAAGCATTCAACCGAGATGGCAAACAACCAAACCAGTTTCAAAGGTTTTAAACACCAGCTCAGCATGAACCCCACCATAGCTTGTGTTCCACTACACTTACCATTTAAGCATTCAATATTCACTATTTACTCATCAAGAGAGTCCAACCGGATTTAACAAAATTGACACATCAAATTCTTTCTCTAGTTACCATTCTCAACACTTTTAATTAAAGTTTATGATGTTTATGGGTCATCGTCGATTTCTTCCTCTTGATCATCCTTATCGTTTGGATGCAAATTCATTTGATGGAACGACAGAGCTTGGAACAGAGCCTATAACCTACTACGATCGTCTGATTTTGCCTGAAATCATTGCGCTTGGTGATTTCAAGAAATCAAAAACTTACAAGTCAGTAAGTACTCTGTTCACATTGCCTTATTGGGACGATAATATTCTTAGATACAATCTTGATGTGATGCATATAGAGAAGAATGTATTTGAAAATTGTTATGGTACACTATCCGGTTTAGATGGAAAGACAAAAGATAACCTCCAAGCTCGTCTAGATCTCGTAGAGATGAACATCAGAGAGGACCTCCACCCACAAGAAAAACCTTCAGGAAAGTTGTACTTGCCACCAGCAAGATTTGCTATGTCTAAAAGTGAGAGACAAGCATTCTGTAAAGTTCTTCGAGACATAAAAGTTCCTGATGGTTATTGTAGAAATATATCAAAATGTGTTAATGTTGCTGAAGGGAAAATTGTTGGTCTCAAAACACATGACTGTCATGTCTTGATGCAGCAACTCATGCCTATTGCTTTGAGGGGTATTCTTCCAGATGATATCATAGCGGTAATATTTGAGTTGTCTGCTTATTTTCGAGGAATATGTTCAAAAGTGCTTCATGTTGATGAGTTGGACAGTTTGGAACAATCAATTAAAATTACTCTGTGCAAAATGGAGATGATTTTTCCTCCTGGATTTTTTACGGTTATGGTTCATTTAGTAGTCCATCTAGCAGCTGAATGTAAGATTGTTGGACCAGTTAATTATCGATGGATGTATTTTATTGAGAGGTACTGATTCTGACTAGTACAAGCTTCATCCTCTGAATCTTATATTTATACAACCTAATAAATCGTGTTGCAGGTACCTAGGGAAATTAAAATCATATGTTCGCAACAAAGCGTATCCAGAAGCTTCTATGGCAAATTCATTTTTGGCAGATGAGTGTATGGTGTTTTGTTCTAGGTACCTAGAAGGTTTCTCCACGAAGCATAATAAACCATCAAGGAATGATGATAGTCTGGATCATACTGAGTCCAACTTATTTGGACAGGATTCGTCTTTGTTTCCTCCTATAGGAAAACCATTGGGAAAACCATCAAATTTCATTTTAACTGATCTAGAGAAATTGCAATCACATAGATATGTACTACTCAACTGTGAAGCTGTGATTCCGTACCTGAAGTAAGTGTTGCTGCTTATTTATGTAATTTATATAGTGTCTTTAAACTAATTACATGTCAATTCTCATTTTAGGAAACATGCTGCTCATCTCAAAAGGAAGAGACGTGACCGTCGCCTAACTCCGAAAGCAATTGAACAAATGCAGAATATAGAATTTCCCAATTGGTTTAGAGAACATGTAGGTATCCTGATTTGTTTTTTCTGTTGCAAGGAAAATTTTTTCTTAAATACATAAATATATATATTGGGTGGATACAGATCATGCAGTTGGAGCAAATAAATGGTAGCGACAGCATCGATGAGGACATTAGATGGTTGGCTCGAGGGCCATTGGATGCGGCAAGAAGACATAGAGCATTTAACATTCGTGGATTCAGATTTAGAGCCAAACGGTATGATAAGGCGACTCAAAATAGTGGAGTTGTTGTTAATGCAAAGACGTCTAGTTATTCTTCTGCAGGTGATAGTAAACCTATACTTGGAGATATTATGTACTATGGTAGGATACTTGATATAATAGAGATAGACTATTATGGAAGATTTTCAGTGGTACTATTTAAATGTGAATGGGTTGATGTCACTCGAGGAAAGGGAGTACAAACAGATAAGTATGGCTTATCACTTGTGAATTTCTCACAACAAATTCACAAAGGGGATAAGATTGAGCATGAACCATTCGTATTTGCCAATCAAGTTGACCAAGTGTTCTATGTCAAAGACCATGTAAATCAAGGGTGGTCAGTTGTCTTGAAGATGAAGCCTAGAGATGTATTTGACATGGGAGAAGATTGGAATGAATTAGAATGCGAACCTTATCATGTCAGTACACTTGGGGGCCTTTTTGAAAATGCACATGACAGTCATTCATGGAGTAGAAGAGATGTAGAGGGAATTACTGTAAATGCAGTAGCTAAAGATCATAGTCCAAGTTATCTAGAAGACGAGTACTAAATTAAATGGTGAGGCATGTTTGATTTTTTTCTTGTAACAGTTTTGCTATGATTATGTGGAATCTGACATTTTCCATTATCCTAATGTGTACTACAGCCTGCTCACAAATGCTTGAAGGAATATCTTTTTGTTATGTCTTTTCTTGGTCCAGAAGGATAAAGGAGGCGAGGATTTTCTGGCTTGAGTGAACGATTGTGACAAATAATACTTGTATTGATATCTGGACAAAAATGGTGATTTTTTATTTTAGTTTGGAACTTCAAGCAAGATTTTTGAAACATGATGTTGTCAGTGTATAGAGAAACTTTATTGTTGTAATCCATGTTCATTTCAATTCAGATCTGCTACCATGTCCTTGGTCTTGTTCATGAAAAATAACTCTAGCAACCCACATGCACTTTTTCTTTTCTATTTGGAATTATTCACTTTCGTGGGACAATATTATTTGATATCCTGTCCTCTGAATGTAGTTCAAGAAGAATGGACCGCGGAGGTTTTCGATGTGGACTTGCTAACATCGAGGACGAGATGGTTCAGATGCTCCAGGTTGCCATGGCATGTGTTGCCATTCCCCCTGAGCAGCAGCCTAAAATGGATGAGGTGATCAGGAAGATCGTTGAGACTGATGGTTCAGATGACGAGATGGTTCAGATGTTATGCTCCAGGCTCCAGGATGACGAGATGGTTCAAATGCTCTAGGCCGAAGGACGAGACTGCCCAAGAGCCATGAGGGCACGGGGTAACTCCCCTAGCAAAGGTAGCTAGCTAGGTTGCATAGTTGCTTGCTTATAGAGAGCTTCAGCAAAGTTGATAGCCGCTTGCGTAGCGAGGTTTCCTGTTGATTTCTGATCATTTTTTTTGAAGTAGTTTTGCCGTGCAATTTCCACAGTAGTGATCTGAATCTGATGGCCCTTGCCATTATTTCACTTATGTTAAATTAGTTGCACGTCTGATCGGTTCTCATAGGATCATGTTGTTCTGTAATTTGGCATGCCTTTTCCAGTGCGATTAACGAATTGAAACTTTCCGTGTGTTTGTTACTTGTCAGGCATTTTGGTTGGATCGGTTAATCTGAAAAAAATTTTGTCCATACTTCGGCCTGCCTTTTCTCCCCCGGCCCATTTGGCCTCCGGCCCATCCGTGTGCTACGGTCCAGCTGGCCCAGTGACTGATTGTTTGCCCAACCAATCGGAATCACTCCAGATGCTTTCCCAAAACTAGCAACCACACGTTACTGCAGCACAAATCTTACCCGCCTGACTTGGAGCCGACCGCCGCCTCATCCGCCTTCGCCTGCAAGCATAGCAATCCCCCAAGGGAGAAAAAAAAGATCAGTACGCGCAGTGCAGCGAAACACACAACGCGAGCACAGTACAAATAACAAATTCTCGTGCTAGTGCAGCCTTGTTGCGATATCATAAGACCCATGCGATTGGAACGATTCCACTTGATCATCTTTGGAACTGGTATTTGGCATGTATATCATCAGCAATCTACTAAAAAAACATGAACACATTATTAATCATATTAATAATTACAAAAAGTTCATATGGATACACACCTCTTTGGAAGGGCAATCCAACAACTTTGGCGATCTACAGATGATTCTTGCAACAGTTGACAAATGTTGCCACTGGTTGTTTAACCCCACGGATGAGGGTGGCAACGCTTTGCAAGCGTTGCCACCTTGTTGCTTGCAACGCATAACATCATGTGTTGCTATGTATCCGTTGTTAAAGGGGTGTTCCTGTTGTAGTGATCCATGTTTTGGTGGTGATCTAAGCTAGCTAGTAATTGGACGTTATAATTGCAATATTATTTTGAAGCTCTAACTTGTTAAGGAAAGTGTACTTAATCAGTTGAAAAGAGGGTTCTAATTGGATCGAATATTACATGTGTAGCATAGATGGATCGAAGCTGGATGTACGCTGGGGACTGTACGAGTGTGGAGTACATTAATGGTGTCTCCACTTTTAGAAGAGCTGCAGAGGAGGACATGTTTAATAAGGGAGTGCAATATATGTCTTGTCCATGCATCGATTGCGAGAATATGATGACGTTTCGAAACTCAGCGCAAATCGAAGCACACTTGATTATGCGAGGTTTCAAAAAGGGATATACATGTTGGACCAGTCACGGCGAAGAGCAGAATATACAAGAAGCAGGTGGTACTGTTAACATCTTCGACGAAGTCAACGATATGCCGGATGATCACATTGATTCTGCTTCCGACGAGGATATGTTGCATGATGACAATCTGGAGCAGATGCTGCGCGATGCAGAAGGGAACCGTGATGAAAGGGAATATGAAAAATTCGTGGGTTTGATGGAGGACTCGAAGAAACCTTTGTTTGCTGGTTGCAAGGTGAAATACACAAGGTTGTCGTCCGTGCTTGAACTGCTGAAATTGAAGGCAAGCAATGGTTGGTCAGACAAGAGTTTCACAGCGGTGTTACGTCTATTGGCAAACATGCTTCCAGAGGGAAACGAGTTGCCGACAACAACCTACAAAGCCAAGAAGGTTCTTTGTCCCTTGGGAATGGAGGTAGAAAGAATACATGCATGTCCGAACGATTGTATCCTATACCGCAAAGAGTATGCAAACTTGCATGTATGTCCAGTGTGCAACGCATCCCAGTACAAGCGTAAGAGTCATTCCGATGAGGAGGTGAAGAATGGAACTCCTGCTAAGATGGCATGGTATCTGCCTCTAATTCCCCGATTGAAGCGTTTGTTCGCTAACCCAAAGGAGGCCAAACTGCTGTGTTGGCATTCCGAGAAGCGTAAGAACGATGGAATGCTAAGACACTCACTGACTCCACCGGTGGAGAAACATCGATAGGAGGTATGAAGAATTCGGCCATGGAGATGAGGAATATAAGGTTTGGACTGAGTACAGATGGAATGAATCCTTTCGGTAACATGAGCAGCCGGCATAGCACTTGGCCCGTGAATCTCTGTATCTACAACCTTCCTCCTTGGTTGTGTATGAAGCGAAAGTACATTTTATTGTCTGTGCTTATCCAAGGACCGAAACAACCTGGGAACGATATTGATGTGTACCTAGTTCCATTGGTGGAAGATCTAAAAACATTGTGGGTTCCTGGGGTACAGGTTTGGGATGCATACAAACGAGAGAACTTCACTTTACACTACTTGTTGTTCTGCACCATAAATGATTACCCTGCACTTGCTAACCTGTCGGGCCAAAGTACAAAAGGTGCCAAGGCTTGCACTCACTGCCTAGACGATACTGAGAGTGTGTGGCTGAATCACTCGCGTAAAACCGTGTACATGCGTCACCGTAGGTTCCTTGGGAGGAAACACCCATACCGCAAGATGAAGAGACTATTCGATGGGACGAACGAAAACGGTTCAGCTCCAAGGCCTTTTAGTGGGAGAGATGTTCATGACTTTGTTAAGGATTTAGATGTTACACATGGAAAGGGACGTAACGCAAGGTCGACCCGTGAGAAGAGCTTGTGGAAGAAGAGATCAATCTTTTGGGACCTACCTTACTGGGAGCACCTAGAAGTTCGCCACTGCATCGATGTCATGCACGTGGAGAAGAATGTCTGTGATAGCCTGATTGGTCTCCTACTAAACATTAAGGGCAAAACAAAGGATGGTATCAACGCACGACTTGACTTAGTCGATATGGGCATAAGACCTGAGTTAGCACCAAAAGAGACCGTTAAAGGTGGTACGTATTGCGAACCAGCTTGTTACACTCTATCAAAGGCCGAAAGAACTGAACTGTGCCAGTGCTTGCATGGTGTGAAAGTTCCGTCCGGTTACTCGTCCAACATGAAGAGACTTGTTTCAATGCAAGATTTAAAATTAATTGGCATGAAGTCTCATGATTGTCATGTGTTGATGACTCAAATGCTCCCTATTGCAATTAGAAGTATTTTGCCAGTCAAGGTCCGAGAGACAATCACGAGGTTGTGTTATTTATTTAACACAATCGCTCAAAAGGTCATCGATCCCGAAGGACTGGATGCTCTACAGGCCGAGGTGGTGATGACTCTATGTAATCTTGAGATGTATTTCCCTCCGTCATTTTTCGATATCATGGTCCATCTCATTGTTCACCTTGTAATAGAGATAAAGTTGTGCGGGCCTGTGTTCCTACGTAACATGTACCCGTTCGAGAGGTATATGGGAATTCTTAAGTCTTACGTACGAAATCGATCCCATCCGGAGTGTAGCATTGTCGAAGGTTATGCAACCGAAGAGGTCGTCGAGTTCTGCGTCGATTACATGGCTCAGGCCCAACCAATAGGTGTGCCTCGATCTCGCCATGAGGGGAGGCTCCAGGGTATCGGGACCATCGGAAGGAAAGCAATCACGCCTGATCCAGTTGCGTGTGCTCAAGCCCATTTCACAGTTCTACAACACATGACTGTAGTGTCCCCGTACATCGTCGAGCACAAGCAATGGCTAAGGCAAGAGAATCCAGCACGACAGGAGTCTTGGATCATAAGACAACATAACCTTCAGTTTAACAATTGGTTCAAAGAGCGACCCATCACTGGGAGCTCGTCATATGACACCCTGAAATGGTTGGCAAAAGGTCCAGCTTTTACAGTTGTCACGTGGAAAGGATACAACTTAAATGGATACACATTTTACACGATAGATCAGGATTTGAAGAGCACAAACTGAGCAGTGGGTCCGCATAGATGCGTTGATCTGCATTGGGTCAACAAGGAGCTCGTACTATGGGTTCATAGAGGAGATTTGGGAGCTTGACTACGTACTTTTCAAGATCCCACTATTTCGGTGTCGTTGGGTCCACCTCCAGCACGTGAAGGTTGACAAGTACGGCATCACTACTGTGGACTTCGAACGTGTCGGATAGCAAGATGAACCATTCGTGCTCGCAAACCAAGTTGTTCAAGTCTTCTATGTTACCGACCCGTCCAACAAGAAGCGCCACGTAGTTGTTCAGGGAAAAAGGAGGATTGTCGGAGTTGAGAATGTAGTAGATGAGGAAGAGTACAATCAATTTGATGATTTGCCTCCTATCGGAAATGCCAGCATGGTCCAAGAAGAACAAACTGAGGAAGTCAGCTACACACGCGTCGATCATCGTGAAGGGATAATTTTCACTGTATAATTACAATGTTAACTTGTAAGCAAGTGCATGCATGTATGCATAATAAAGTAATATTTCTGTACTTCTGTGATATTTATCTGTAATATTTTGTGTGCTTTGGAAAAACAATATTCTGCAATGTATATAATAAGAACTAAAACTAATTTTTTGTGTCCTTTAAAGACGGTTCTTTATGAGCACCGTCTGTGATATCTATTTCACAGACGGTTCGTACACACAACCGTCTTGAATATTTATCTATTACAGACGGTTATATTGAAGGACCGTCTGTGGTAGTTACTATTACAGACGGTTGTTAAATAGAACCGTCTGTAATAGATAAACATTAAAGACGGTTGTGTTTTAGAACCGTCTGTGAAATATATATCACAGACGGTTGTTTTTTTAAAACCGTCTGTGATAGGTGCCTCTATATAACTTCTACACTGAAAACGTTTTGATCAGACTGAAAACCCTACGCACACTTCAAACCCTAACCGCACTGATGGAGACTGCCGCCGCCTCCCCTAGCCCCGCCGCCGCCTCCCCGAGCCACGTCGGCGCCTCCCCGAGCCCCGCCGCGGCGTTGGCGCCTCCTCCCCCGGCGAACGCGCCTCCTCCTCCCCCGACTGCTGCGTCTCCTCCTCCCCCAGCGACGTCTCCTCCTCCATCACAAGGTTGGTCTCCTCCTCCCCCGTGGTAGAACAATAGATTTGTGGATGTGTGTGCTAAGATTGAAACTGTGAAATCAAAGGAAACATTGCATAAGAAGGGCACCTCAAAGAGAAGATTGTGGCCTTTTGGATGGTTTGTAAAGCAAACTGAGAATGAACTCCGTTCCTATATTATTCATTGCCTCTGTTTTGTAGATTGTAGGTGCTACTAACAATTGAATAATATTCATTGCCTCCGTTCCTATATTATTCTCTGCATATATTTTATGGTCTCTCTCTATATTTTTTTTTATTTGTATGTTTTGCAAGTCTTTCTGTACCATTTCTCCTTCCATGTCTTCTCTATAAATTGTATAAATTAGTTAGAATGAAAATAGTGCAAGCTCTGCAGAGGTCTAGATTCCAAATTTTAACAGGAGTTAATACATACAAATATAACATATTGTGAATTAGTATATTGTGAACTGTCATTCCAGTGTTGTTCTTTAAAATATCATCAACAAAGATCATAAATAACAACCAAAGCCAATCCATACACTCCAAACTGAAACTATTCCAAGCTGAAACTATTCATTAGCATTAGAAGGAATACTTCCAAGCTGCAGCATTAGAAGGAATACTTCTAAGCTGAAACTATTCCAATATGAAACTATTCATTAGCATTAGAAGGAATATTATGATGAGCAGAAAACTACGATTCTGTGTTAATTTTGACTACCTAGCGTCATTTTTTTTTGAACTTACGGCAAGATCAATGTCGATGCATCGGTGGCGCTACAGGCTGACGTGACAGTTTGGAGGACTTTTCAAGCTGCCATCTGCTCGAGGAGGTCCTCCCCTGGATTAGCCCGTGTCATTTTCACGCACTTACCAGGAACAAGAGTCAAGAGCTATCTCTCCTGTCTAATTTTTGATCTGTCCATCTATTCCATCGCGTGAACATTAAAGCCTGCGCTGCACTACATGTATACCGAGTACCGAGGCAGCAGCAGTGAGTTTATACCGAGTACACTACATGTATACCGAGTACACTACATGTATACCGAGTACCGAGGCAGCAGCAGTGAGTTTATACCGAGTACTCGGTATAAACTCACTGCTGCTGCCTCGGTACTCGGTATACATGTAGTGCAGCGCAGGCTTTAATGTTCACGCGATGGAATAGATGGACAGATCAGAAATTAGACAGGAGAGATAGCTCTTGACTCTTGTTCCTGGTATACTAAGTGAAAATGACACTGCAATCCAGGAGGACCTCCTCGAGCAGATGGCAGCTTGAAAAGTCCTCCAAACTATCACGTCAGCCTGTAGCGCCACCGATGCATCGACATTGATCTTGCCGTAAGTTCCAAAAAAAATGACGCTAGGCAGTCAAAATGACACAACAGTTGAAAACAATCTTGCCAACACATAGCAAAGTATTGAATAATCTGTAGGGTAAACTTTTCAATACCAAAATTTCCAATTGCAAACCATTTTATGAAAAATATGAAAACATCTAGCTAGTGCTAGTGCACCAAGACTTTCATGACTGTGGAAACGGCTTTTGAAAAAGATTTTCACTCTGCGGCTTTACCCACAAGACGTTTGGTGAATAACATTATTTCAATATTTTCTGTCCACCTTAGGCCCAACTGATGAGCTGAGTCAAGTCAAACCAACTCGCGCTCCAAGAAAAGCAAACAAAAGCCGATATAGCATCACGGCGATCGATCCGAAAGATGGGTCCCCTACCGGAAGTAAAAAGGTAGTGAATGCATTACGAACAATGTGCGGGATAGTTGCACGCGAACGGGTCCCCATCACATGTAAATCCTGGAAGTCGCTGACTAACGAGGGCCGCAACGACCTGCTTACAGAAATCCTTTCCTCCTTCGATCTCCCAGAAGAACTCGAGGACCCTGTGCGACGGTATGCACTGCTAGTGGCAGGAAAGGCGTGGAAGACCTTTAAGAGCACACTTGTCAAGGAATACGTCAATAAGGATAGGACTCCCTACTCTAAGTACGGGTTCATTAGTGAGGATTCATGGTGACATTTTGTTCAGCTGAAGACGACAGATCAATTCTTGATTGAAAGCGAAGCACACAAGGCCCTGCAGGCAAGGAACACCCACCCCCACAGACTCGGCACCGCTGGCTACGCGGGGAAGAGGATGCAATAGGACAGGGAGGACGAGGGGGACTCCGCGCCATTTGCATCGATTGCTGACCAGCGCGCCAGAGACTGGCTAAGAGCGAGGTCATGTGCCACACCATCTGGCACCATCTCCTTTACAAACCCTGCGGACGAGGAAGTCTGCCAACGTTTGGTAAGATATCGAACCACCATTTTGGTACGTATTTAGTTCCTAACTTCATAAGTCAAATAACTTGCGGCGATCTTGCAGGCAGAGTTGAGTGCACAATCTTCCGGTGGATCTTTTATCCCAAACAGGGAGAGAGATGCACTCTCCACGGCATTGGGAAACAAGGAACACCCTGGTCGCACGCGAGGCAAAGGGGTTTTTCGTTCCCTGGAAAACGGGCTTCGAAGACACTCACATGTACCGGAGTAAGAAGAGAGGTAGAGATGAGCGCGAGAAAAAGATTGTGAAGGATCTTGAGGATAGGCTGAGAGGATAATTCGATGATAGGATAAGAAGCCTCGAGGAAAGGCTCAATGCTCAAAACACACAGCCTGTGGAAGGCCAAGGGTTCAGCCCCACTACACGTAAGAGCAGCTGTGCGTCCGCCCCTGACCAGGGTAAACACGTCGGCAAATTCCCTGTCTGTGACATCAAGGTATACTAATTTAGATCTCTTGAATGCTCCATAGATATATCTTTTGGGCACATTAGCTAATTGGGTACCGTTGTGTAGGAGCCCACGCGGTGCAATCTCCAGGTGAGAGTTGCCAATTGCTCCCTTCCTATACAGGCTGCTTGGGGCCTCGCGTATCCATCCATTGAAGGGGCGATGGTGCACGGTACCCTGCTAGCGCCGGGTTTCACGAAGGTCAATGTGGACGGCGTTCGTGACATTTTCAAGATTGTCACGCTACAATTGCCTCCAAATGACGAGCTTCAGACACTGGGGGATGTCATCGGCACATTCATCCAGTGGCCCAGCAGCGACATATCTCTAGACATCCATCCTCCACCAGAAGTACCTCTACTTCCTCCGCCAGAAGTTGATCCAATTCCCCCCAAATCGGTTATCGTGCCCTCCCCACCCAAAAACATTGACAGCGAGTTTGATATTGACTTTGACTATGATTGCTCTCTACTCCCCTCGTCTCCCCCGAGGATTTCCGTTCCAACAAAGAAAGGGAAGGGCAAATCAAAAAAGATAGCGAAGGCCTTGGAGTACTATCCGATGGCCCCGTTGGCCTGGGTATTCAAGCTAGGAGAGCCTTTATTAACGGAAGATCGCATGAAGACATTGACTTACTGCTGCAAAAGCCTGCATACATACTACATGAGACAAGCTAACAAGCCAGAGAATGAACGTACAACAAGTATCATGGTCCGCTACAAGCCTAAGCATCTGTTCAACGACTCAGCGGGGGGCTACTTCGCGGTCGGCTTCCAGGACCTGTTCGATCTCTTCAACCTCGACGCCCTCGACGTCTCGCTCTTAAGATGCTGGACATTGTGAGTGTGTCTTCCCTGTAATACGGATAAATGTCATATATATATATATATATATATTTGAAGTGACCCCTTTGCCTAACTTTTGTATATAAAGATTCATGATACGCGAAGCGAGAACGAAGAATACATCGGTGGGTTTCCTCGACCCACTCTTAGTCTGTGACCAACAATGAACCAAGATGCAAAAGCAGAGAGGAATACGTCACGACATGCCTTGGATGCTCGAGAAGATAAAAGTTTCATACTTTTACCCTTTAACCTGAGGTAAGTCTGCCCGACTTGGTATACTCTCATTTGTAATGTGCACACAATACTTTGGTGCTAATTGACCATGGCAACATACCTATGCAGGTTTCACTGGTTCTAATTGTAATTCATCGGCCAAGAACCGGGTTATTTACGTTGATTCCTCACATACCGCAACCACGACTTGAACCCTATCGCACGGTTAATCACCAGGTAACCACGTTGTTTAAGGTGCTTGTTGCTCTGGAATAGCCGAGGCTAACCTTTCAAATCACGTAGGACGGTCAAAGCTTTGCGAGATCCTACATTCAAGGCGGGGATAAGACGTTGCAGCACGATTTCAAGTTTCCGGTATCCTCTATACAGTATAATCCTATTTCAAACTCCGTAGCCATGATTCTGGAACTAAGCAATTCTATTTTTGCAGTGCCACCAACAGGGACAGGGCAATAACCGATGTGGATTTTACGTTTGCCATAACATGCATCTCTCGTCAATGCAACACAAATGAGTAACGATAAAACTTCGTTGCAAGACAAGGATCTGGCGTCAATTCGAGGAAAACTTTGTTTTTTGCTAGCCACTGAAGTCATTAATAAAAAAGGCGAGTTCTACGCAGGTGCCTAACTGCAAGAGTTAGGTTTTTCTCTGTATTGCCACTTGTACTGTTTTAATTTGTGAAGATTGTGGACTTGTAGTAGTTGAATTGCTTAGGGAAAAAATATCATTCTCAGTCAATTCTTTTTCTTGAGAGGAGAGCATTTCGAAATAGTAACACCGTGATGTAGTAGCCATGTACATATTAGGCAAATTTGGAATGATGCCTTAGTAAATTTTGTACATATCTTCCTCGATACAATTGATGTGAAGTCTTTGGAAGGCAACAACGTTCGTCGGTGTGATGGATCAAGTTATATCCTTCGTTGGTTTTATTGGATCGATGTCGCTTGCCATTCTCTTTCCATGTTTGATATATTTAGTTTGAAAGCTGCTATTTGTGTCAATTGCTACGTATGGTTGTTTAGTGTTTACTTCTCCAATAACGTGATTGGAGAAAATTCATTTGTAACTTCTGTTTCCTTGCATGAGCGCTAGATGATAATAGAGTTGGGATTCTTTTAGTCTTTATACGCATTTGATATATTGTTTGCGATCTGATATGTCTGTGTTATGTGATCTGTGTGTGTTATGTCTGTGATCTGTGTTATGATCACTTATTTATGATCTTATGTCTGTGTTATGTCTGTTTCAGAGGGCATGGCTAGCATTTCCTGAGGCTAGCCAATAAACAGAAAAATGTCGATGTATGAAAACCACATCACAGACGGTTCTTATTTGTGAACCGTCTGTGATACAATACATCACAGACGGTGTTATTTGTGAACCGTCTGTGATAGGTTATATAACTGTAACATCCTCAAAATTTATAAAAGGATAAAATCAAATATTAAAAATGTGAAATTACTTTTATGATGCATTTCTTGATTTTATGAACATTTAGTGAATTATTGCTTAATTAGAAATGAATATTGGAATTAAGAATAAGAGATATTGTAAAATGGTAAAATGGTAGAAGATTAAAATTACCATAGTAAATTTTGGATAACCTTAGAATGCCCTAAAAACTATCCTTGGCTGGTCAAAAGTAAGGTATGAAATGATTTGCAAGTTGATATGATCAATTAATTGTGAAACATTATTCTAGACAAGACCTTGTCAGAATTCTTGAGAGAACCCTAGACCTTTCCAGCATCAAAAACTTTTATCATGAGCTCTCAGTAACCTTATCCTTGTCCACGAAAATTTACAAAAATAAATAACTGGTTTTACTATTTATTCCTATTTATTTATTCCAATCTTGAAAATCTGCAAAACATAGTAAAAGAATTATTAGAAAATAAATACTAGGAATTTGAAATTGAAATTTTTATGGTAGCTCTCTGATACTAATTTAGACCTTGTATAAAAATATCAAAAATTAATAAGTAAGTTTAGACTATCTGATAAATACTTTTCCGAATTTAGATTCCTGTACAATCCCCACTGTCGGAATTTTTATAAATTCACCGTGGCTTATTTTAATCTAAAAATTTTACTATAGGAATATAACTTATCCTCTAAGCCATTGAAAAAGTTTCGAAAATTCCAGAGACGATCTGACCCACGAATTTAATGAATCATCATGCTGTCTGTGGAGGGAGCCCTAGAATTCTCTTCACTTCTGACTTACACGTGGGACCATGCACCCAGAGACTTCGGCCGAGTTCCACTTACCTCATGACGCTGCCAGTTGGACCCACCTCACGCTTGGACCTGCGATATAGCCTCTTTTCCTTTCTCCTCTATCTTTCTCTCTAACCGGTGGACCCTTGGCCCACCTGTCATATCTCTCTTCCTCACTCGCCTCTCCCCTCTGCTTGCTTCTTTGCGCGTGGCCAGAGCATCCGGAAGCAATGCACCGCCTCTGGCCCTTCCTCTAGCGCCGCATTGCTTGTCCCTCGAGGCAACCACGTCGCCTTCTCTCGACACTGCGCCGCCCGCCTTGCCAAACCATGCCACGACCAGAGAGAACTCTGCAGTGCCCAAACCGAGCAGCCATGAACTTCTCCGTTCAAACACTGTTCGAGCCATCTCTTTAGCCTATTTAAGCATGTCGGTAGTTTCCTCATTACCTCATCTTTTCCTTAGCCATATCCTAGAAGCTGCTACATCTCTAATTAAGCCTCAATTCGGTGCCTTCTTCAATTCCGGCCGAACCACCGCCGCACAAAAATTTTCTATCCCATTTCTTCTACACACTTCCATTTTCCAATTCCTCTCGGCCATAGCATCACCACACCTTCTTGATCAAAACCCCTCACCCAATTTGGCTGGAGACGCTCCGTAGCCTTCCCACACCGGCGCGCCCTCTTCTTCAACTCCGGCAACCGGTGACAGCCCACTCCGAAGCATTACTCAAACGGTGAGACCTCCCGTAATACTCAATAGACTTCATAGATGCCTTTTCATGGGATGATTAAATACGAAGGTCACAAGTTCGCCAACACACCCCAATCGGACATGGTCGCCGCCGCCTACTCTTGTCGTGAGCATGCTCGGTTGCTGTCGAAGCTCACCCGAGCCCTCACACGGAACCTTCTAGAACCCCTCCATCTCGCCGACCACCGGTCGCCGCCCCAAGCGCCGCCTGTCGCCGGCGAGACCTCCGGCCAAGCAGCTCCTCTGCTTTGTCTCACTGCACCATAGGCCCCGGTAGTCAGCTGCTGTAGTTGAGCCACTTCACTGCCAACCGGGCCCACTGGACAGTCGATCCTGCCGCCCTAAGCCTCTGCCGTCCCGGGCCCGTACGTCAGCCTCTCCATGCAGAGACTGACTGGTGGTCCCTGATTGTCAGTGGTTGGGTCCGGTTTGACCTAGCATGTGCTAAAGGCAAGAATACGCCTTTTATCAGTAAAAGCGTACTTTCAATTTCCTAGGATTTGTTGGAACCAAGTTGATTCAAATGGCTATAACTTTTAAACCATAAGTCCAAACCAAGTGAGACAAATTTGTAAATTCACGTTAAATCATCTAGTTTTAGAATATGCAAAAATATCTGAATCTTGATCTCTATTTTAAATTCAAATCCAAATATAAGTTTAGGTATCAAATATGTTGCATGTACAACTATTGCAAAACTTGTCCAAATTGAATGAAACTAATTTTGTTAGATTCCTTATGTCATAAGGTCTCTGTTTATTCGATTATATTTGAATTTTAAGTTACTTTGTATTAATTTCCTTTTAAGGTTGATTTCAATGCATAGATTATTCAAATTGATATAACTAGTTTATTTTTCATCCTATTGATATGAAACTTATTCTGCTATGCTAGATAGACAATATAGGACATGATTTTACAAAAGTACTTAGGGTGTATCAAGCAATATTTAATTGAAACTAATCATGTTGCTATATGTCCGATTATAATTAATATAAACCATAGGTCTTGGAATCATAAAAATGACTCCTAAAATGTCCCTAGGGTCATATAAAAATTTCCAGGATGAAAAAAAAAATATATATATTGATTAGTTAAAGATTCAACTAAGTTAATAAATAACCATACTTGTATGACATATGCTTAGAATATGATGCATAAATAAAGATAGTAATGCATATAAAATTTGTTTAGTGTGATTCATAGTACGGGACCATTTAATCTTACAAGAATGATTATACTTAACCCTAGCCATGTCGGATCTCATGTATAAGATTAAACCTAACGTACTTTTGGCCGTTAGTTAACATATGTTTTCATATAATAGACATTTTGTATAAAGCCGTAATGCTCTTTTAATTGAAAGACATCGCGGACAAAAGTGAAATGTTGCGAAAATAACTTTAAAACACACTTAGTGATACCCCCAGCTAGTTCATGAAAAATGGTTAAATAATTCTTTAAGTTTCAGTCGCAAACATAAAACGAAAACTGAATTGTTATCGCGTAAACTTTAATAACACTTAAGCCTTTTCGGTAGCCCATAGAATAACTCGTCTAAATGCAAATTTTAGAAGGAATGACTCAGAACCACTCTTTGGTATATGGACTACCACATTACAGAAAAATATTTAAGTTTAATCTTGCTTTGCGTCTGAATCCCGTTAGTGTAATAACCTTAAGTGTTATGGTTAAACAGCACATTTATTGAATAGTTTCGCACAAGGGAACTTTAGTTAAAATACTTGCACCATAAGAATGATGGTGTAACCATGCAAATACAACCAATAGTCTCATTCGGTAAACCCGACTTGTATAAATCATTTATCTGTATAAAACATACTTAAGACTAAGTACTACTCATATAAACACCTCTCTAAGATCATAAACTTGTAACTAATACCTTAAGCCTCACATACACTAGTATTGAAGCATTAGTGTCTAGTATTCACTTAAATTTAATAATGCAATTTATACTTACAATCACCCCTGTTGTTTTATGTAATAATTTATATTAATATTTACAATCTTAGCTTCTTGAATTCGTAAAATAAAATAGAATGAATTATAAGGAATAGGTGTCATGTGCGATGCAACCCTCAACCCATTAATCGGTAGCAATACTACAATGTAAAAGTAGTACATTCGCTTATATAGTCTTGAAACCATAAACCACGACCCATGCCTGTTTTATGTAATGATTGATTATTTGAATTTCCATCTGATTTCCTTTTGCCCTTATTGAAAGTGTTATTTGCTATTTGTATCTTTTCCATTGTACGACGTGTAGAATCCGACGTCTCGGACTTCATCGTCGACGACTTCAAGATCACGTCTTCAACTTCGTCACTGAAAACAACGGATAGCAAGGCAAGCACTCATGTAGATCCCAATTTTCTTTAACAAGAAGAATTTGATTAAAACTTGCATGCATATGCTATATTTTGTATACACTGCTATATTATGGGAAGAATGGTAGATTTAACCTTCGTTGATGGCTTTCCTTAATCAGTAGTGATAGATGAAACCCTAGATTGTTGATGGACACAGAAAATGGGTATATTCGATTATTATTTGCATATGCTTAGCCCTGCTTTAGACTGGGAACACGAACGGATGGTTATACTGTTCGTGATGAACTAAAAGTGTTGGACATGATGAACATTAATCTTGAACATGTTGGAATATTGTGATTATTGAAACTTTCTTTTTCTGAAAACAAAACTATGATTTTGATGCGGGTGATTATTGGCAATAGCCGGAAGTGCAATTGATGATGCACGTAGATAGGGGGAGATCTATCGCCCGTGTCATATAAGAACCGAGCTGATGTGTTGTTTTCAGGCCAAGATAACCGTACATCCACAAGTACTGGAGTGGGACAGTCTTAACTTATTAAATTATTTGGGAATTAGCCTTGCACATTGGTAGGCAGTTGTAGCACGGGCATTCCATATATAGGTTTGCTCGAGGGAGGTGTCATCACCGAGGTGTTGGCATCTGCCGTTGTAACGGTGTACGCCTGGCTATGAATTTGGGGCTGTTCTATTCCTGGTGGGTCACTGACTCCGGAATTCCTTTTACCTTTTTAGCTTCCATCATAGTCAGGGGTAACGTCATTGGGCTAGTGCAAAGTTAAGGTCCAAGTAACGAACAGTTTCGTTATAAACTCTCTGGCGGCACACCAAAGGAAGTGTGTCAAATGCGCTTGCCACGAAGGGAGGACATATCTTGTGGGTAAAGCTGTACAAACTCTGCAGAGTCTAAACCTAATCGATTAGCCGCGCCATGTCATGAGCACTTGGTAAAGTCATCACATAGCTAGACATTTTACGTACTTTTATAAAGCTGGACCAGATAATTTGGAATTGGTGAGCTTACCCTTACAGATGATTCAATACTTGACATTACGTTGGCAAGGTTGAATTCAAATTTGTTGTGCCTGTGTGGACAAAATTTTAATCTTGAGATAATATTTCATATGATGGGATCGAACGTTTTATCACTCACGAAGGGTTGTGAGTATTTTGTTACATTCTATTCGCGAAGGGCTGTGAGTTATCTATCTCTTCGCATTACCTTTAAGTACATACTTGTTACTCTACTTATTTATTTACTTTTACAAATTTTCGCTTTCACTCTACTATTCAGTATTTATAATTCAATTTGGCTCCAAGCAAAAGTTAACCGTAGAAGCTTTATTCTAGGATCAGCCTGCATTCCAAACACACAACTCAAGTCTTGCTGAGTACGAAATGTACTCACCCTTGCTATCATTGTTGATTTTAGGTGAAGATGCAGGTATCTCGATGAATTTTACTTTGACGCAGGATTGCGGGATTATTAACGACATTTCTTTCTAAGGCTTTACCTTGTCAGTTGCCTGTGGATTATGTGGCAAACTACAAGACATCTGATTCTTTTGCTATGTTTAGTCGACCTTCTCGGTCATAATGTATCATTACTTCCGCTGTAATAAAATGTGAAACTTTTGTATGGTTGTGATTCCAAATTGTGTTTTGTGCGTGCCAGCCACTGATCATGGGAATGGTATAGTATGCACATTAGAACCTTGCTTTTATGTTTGCATTGTAGCATAAAAGTGAGGGTCTCACAATAACACAGACGGTTCGTACAATCAACCGTCTGTGATATCTATACTATCACAGACGGTTCGTACAATAAACCGTCTGTGATATCCATACTATCACAGACGGGTATTTTGTCAAACCGTCTGTGGAAGAAATATATCACTAACGGTTCTGAATAAGAACCGTCTGTAATATTATTATCACAGACGGTTGTTGAAACCGTCTGTGATGTGGCTCTATTATCACTGATCCATTGTTAGAGACGATTCACAAAGCCGTCTCTGATGATATTTGTGAACCGTCTCTGATAGGGTTTTCTGTAGTAGTGAGGTGGCCCTATGGCATGGATAGGCATGGGGATAGCGTCGATATATAACTACCCCATAGCTAGCAGCCAACTAAAATGACCAACCTTTCATTTTAAAAAATATACAATATTAATCCTATGAAAATTAATTCGATTCAAGTAAGAAATTAACACTCCCAAGTTACAACACCATCCAAATCCATCCATCCATATTCCATGCACCTTGTGCAAAACAAATTCATTTATACACGCACTCAAACAACCACACCACACATCATCTACCCATGCCCATGCAAGTGCATGCATGTAGTTACACAAGATTTCTCGTCTACTTGAAGTAGTACGGGAGGTCGAGCACGTAGAGAAGGAAGTAGGCCCAGAGGACGCCGGAGATGCCGCCGAAGAAGAACCCTCCTGAGAACTGCGCCCACCCGTCGGCGGTCTGCAGCTTGTCGGCCTCCTTCTTGCGGCCCGTGAGCGTCAGCGTCGGCGCGGTGGACGGCTCGCCCTCGTTGAACGAGGCGACACCGTACATGGTGAGGCAGACGCTGAGGATAATCACGAGCCCGGCCGCCCCGAGGGCGCCCGCCTGGCCGTGCACCGGCGTGTTGCGGAGCGGGCCGGTCAGCGCGAAGGGGCCGACGAGGAGGTAACCGTGGGCGAGGCCGACCTCGATGCCGCGGAGGAGTGGGCTCACGGCGGTGCGGTACGCCGGGAGGTTGGAGAGGTACCACGCGATGAGCGGGCTGGAGGTGATGGGCGTCTCCAGGCTGCCGATGAAGGGGTCGCCGTTGATGGGCTGGATCACCTGGTATGTTGGCTGTACGAGACACACAAGAATATGGTACATCAGATATTGAATTTACCGCCCCCTTCGCTTGGGACAAATGATTTCCGTATAAATACCCGAGGAATTGCGCTGTTTCATACAAAATTTGCAATGTCTTATATGTGATTTAATCGTATGGTGTAGGTGAGTATATGTTTGATTCGAAAGAAAATTGAGGTTGATATATATTTTTTATGTGATCAAAGTCGATCCTGCCGTGTATGAACAACACATATATAGCTAACATTCTGGTTTGGGCATGAAAAAGTGCACCTATTTTCTCCAAACTCGGGGGAAAAAATAGCCGCCTTGAAATCAAGAACTGTACGTACTTGCTAAGAACATTTTTTGTACAATTTTTCGCTCTCTACTGACCTTCTCGGACTGGATAGCCTTGACCGTCAAGCGGGGCCTCCTTGTCAGTGTAGCACCTGACAGCCCCCTCGGCTTCGAGTACACCAAGCTGCTCTTCATCAGCTGGCTCGCCATGGGAGGAGCATAAGCAGTAGCCATCTCTCCCTTCCTCTCTGTGTCACACACACACAATGTTCCTGCAAATGGATGTGATAGAAGAAGCCTCCCCGATGTGTCCTAATTAAAGTATGTGATCTTCAGATGCTACAGGGGAGCGCGTGAGAGGAGAAAATCTGGCAGACTTGGATGGATGGGGCCTCTGCAGATGAGATATGGTTCAGAGCTGTGTGGCGCTCATTGGATGCCGAGAGTGAGCAACCCTATCCCTTATCTGAATGTTTCGAGCTCTCCTCCCTCCGTTGGACGGCTACCTGGCGGCGCCGTGTTGCGCCACGTGGAAACAAAAGCTGCTAAGCTTGTTGTTGGGTTGTGGATGTGAGTTATTACTTCATTACAATCCGGAGGTTCGGAGAACTTCGGGTTTAGCCACGTTACACGCGTTTTCGAACCGTCCAATCGCACCGTCCAACGGACGAGATCGCGCCACATCACCTCAAACCGAACGAAAACATAAAACAGCATCGCACGCCGTTGCTTCGCCCAAGCGGGCCGCCTAGCACAGCGGTAGCGTCGCTCTTCCCGTCGCAGCCGGCGCGCGCGCGGAGCGCGTTTTTTCCCGCACGACGCGTGGCGGGGCTGTGCCAGCGCGCGTGCGCGACGCGTGTCCGCATTGATTTTTTGCCAAAAGCCCCTGCGAGTTTTAGAATTTACGTATTGCTCCTGCTTTTTGCAAAAAAACCTCCATATCGAAAAAATAGTCCGGAAAAATGCAAGAACACCCTAAAAAATTCCAAAAAAAATGCATTATGGCTCGTTTTTTCCCGTTCCAGCCCATTTTTAACCGGAAAAACTTTTTTTTTGAAAAATATCGCTCAAAAATACTTGAAAAAACGTAAAAAAAAACTCCATAAATTCGAAAAAAATACGGTTTTGCCTATTTTCCTGTTCCTAAAAAAAATTCCATTTTTCCGCCTCGGTTAACCGGTGGCGTGCGCGGCGTATGCCGCACTAACGTTCCTAGTGAATTTATAAATCTGGAGATGGCGCAGCTATCTCTGTTCAGTTTTTGCTGTATATATACACATGGAACAGCATAGTTTACGAATAATTTCAGCTGTGGATTGTTTTTTTTTTCCAAAATTGGCCAGGAGCTCTGGAATTTCATTAAAGAAGAAGGAACAACAACCGAACTACAAACACACACACACACACGTCACTCACACACACACCCCACCACACACACACGCCTGCAGCCGGCTCCTTGTGAACACGCGGGTCGAGCGGGGCTTGAACCCGGGTGGGCAGGGCGCACAATCGCGCCCCAATCAACTGAGCTACGCTCAGTTCTCGCTATGGATTGCTTTTATATCCATGATTTGTAAATCTTACCCATTTTCGTGAGTGATGCACCATGCATGTTGAGTGATTTAGGACCGTCCTGGTATGTGTTTGAGAGGAATTTCTATATTAGAAATATTAGAATTTTTTTAAAAATAATTCTAAGAAATATTAGATTTTTTTAAAAAAAAAAAAACTATTAGGCTGGCTCTGACTAACATCTTTCAAAGGAAAAGAACAAAAGAAATGACAACTACTTTTAATTTAATCACATAGTAATTACAAATCCTATCTTTTTATCTTGGGCCCAGCCTTTTATTAATAGAGTAAATTCACATCATTCTTTTTTCTAACCATTCGTTGCCAAAATGTCGCCGCTATTGCGTTCTTCCTCCCACCGTTGTTCTCCTCGTTGGGCCACCGTCTCCGAAGACCCTCGATCCCCGTGTGCCGCTGCATGAGGTTGCCCTTCTCCCCTGCTTCCGAAGTCGCAAACGTCAAGCCCCGAACCTCGCCGCCGCGCACTGTTTAGTCGCCAGCCGAAGTCTCGCCACCGCCATCCGCCACATCGAATGCCACTCCACCAGCCATGTCAGCCCTAGTCCCTACATATGGCCATCCCAATCTGCACCCATGTGGCATCTAAAACCCTAAATTCAAGCCTAGGGTCAATGACATGTCCACGGTCATAGACGCACTATGGAATTTTACACGAGATATAAAGTTTCCATGAAAATATTGGATTATGGAATAGTTGGAAAGTGAACTGGGAGTTCACAGGTGATTTTGATGTGTAAAGCTAGCACTGATGAGTTCAGTGGTTAGTTGATAGTTTTAGATAGTCATGGGTGAAGCCTCACCAATCTATTTATGTTATCTACTATTGGCTTAATAGTTAATTATTATCTTTTCTCAAATACTCTGCAAGAGTTTATTTGTTTCTTAATCCCTGTGAGGTATAGTTGTGTAAATCTTGACTATAAGGTCTATTGCTATCATTTGAAAATAAATAACTACTTTCTTAGTTAATTCATTGAATAGAATAGTATTCATCTATGTTGCTACTGTGTGCACTATCGTGATCCTATACTATTGCAGTATATGCAGATGGTTTTGGATTTAGTAATCTGGGTGTAGACACCAGGCTGTGGCATGAACTACATTGCAGACTGGGCTACTTGGCTGAGTAGGACTGAGCTAGTTGGCTGGGTTTCAGCCCAAACATGTTTCTAGTATTTTAATTTAGTTTTCCCCTTTTAGAAATATAGAATATAAAAAAGAGCTCAAATAAAATAGAAAATGCACTGGAAAAATTCCCACATGAATATGAAAATACTTCCAAGCACAAGGAACCAAAACAAAATAATTTTGAGAAATTTTCACCTAGCAATTAATCATATCAAGTCATTTTTTACTTGCGGATGTCCCATATTAAGCTTCATTACCAAATAAAATAGTGAAAAATTTTGGAGGGTTAAACTAGACAAAAACATTTTCAAAGAGACGAAAATTGGGATGTTACACCCCCCACTTGGTCAGGAGGGAGGCAATGAGGATGAAATGCTTCTAACAATGGATCGAGCATGAGCCTAGGGTATGTGGGCATTGCTTTACGACAACAATGGCTCCAGGTATGGGTTCATGATCACCAACCTCACGCAATGTGTACAACTGTGTCATGCGGGGTCTGAGGCCCTTTCTTTGGTATCTATCATAGCGGGAGTTATACGTGGTATTATGAAATACTTTGTTGATTGCTTTGTCATGGTGTTAGTCTCCATGAATGATCCTCATCTAAAGTACTCTGATCTAAAGTACTCAAGTATGAGCAATAGGTACATGAAAGAGAAAAGGCAAGAAGGAGATGTATAGAGCATTCAAAATGTGCACCAGGGAGCTCCATTTTGAGGTCTTGTGTAGGCTGAAAGGTGGTCGTGGGATGAATTGTGAGAAACTTGTTCACAAGTGCACTCTTGGAAGGTGCAGTTGTTCTTATATATGTAACAAGCCCCATCTGTTACACAAGTTGTGTGCACATGTATGTGGTCAATGTGTCGGCCACAGCACAACGTAGACGCCTCAGACGTACACCCCACCTCCTCAAGACGTGGGGGCCTCTACATGGCATCATCTCGCTCCCTACACCCAGATGTATCCAGGCAAACTTTGCAGTAATATTTCCTCTACCGCAATCTTGGAATGAATTTGTCAAGTTATTTTAATATATTGTGCCAAATCTTTATTGCAGCCCAGGATCAACACGACGAGGACAATGTGGACTAGGGAAGGATACCAGATTAAGGGGGACGGGATGCCACGGTGGATGACTCGTTGGTTGAGCCCCCACAGTAGTTGATCGTCAAAGAACTGAAACCATCATAGTTGTTCGGTCTACCAAGACTCAGCTAGTCGGTCTGTCTTGATGTTGTTACTCCTGCACCATCGGTTCACCAATCTTGGACACTCACCCAACCATGGGACGTACCCATCTAGTCATGTCCACTATCACTGCATGGCTGGAGCTACTTGAGGGGTTGCACCGCGGAGGAACCATGGGTAGGGTTTTTAGTTTCTATGATTCTTGTACAATTTTTAATTCATGAACAACATTGTGTAAATGTTGGTGTTCTAGTTATATGTTCCTACTCGATGTTTTTGTTTCGTTTTGATAAAAAATTGAATGAATAACTCAAATAGTCTCTTAAACATATAATTATTCAAAACTATATTACTCACAACAAAATTGAATACTACGCATCGCGACAATTGCCGCGTGCTTTTCTAGACCGAGGGGACAGCACATTGCCACCTTCTTTTTGGAAGATGTGACAACACAATGCCTCTTACGATTCAGACCGACATGACCATACCTTCCCAGTAGTATGATTTATGTGCACCAAGTTCGCCACACATCCAATACGGCCTACAAGTAGTCCTACGCAAATAGCCCATGCACTCGAACTAACTGCTTCATGCGCAGCTTGATAGAAAGCTAAGGTCTGCTCCCACACAAAATCCAAGGGAAAGGCGCTGATGAGCATCGATGCCACAACTAAGGGTGAGGAAAAGTCTAATGTGGAACCAGAACACCAACTTTGGATGAACGTGTATGGGAGTGATTGGGAAAAAGCTGAGACCAATATAGCAGGAAATTCAAGGGAAAGGCACCAATAGATCCTCATGCATAGGATCTATGCTACAAGCCTGACTTCTTTTCCATCCTCCGAGTATTTTGATTCCTAAAGGCACACTTGTATCTTACTTATAGTTTATATTGATGGTTCATGAATATTGCTGTTTGTATCGTAGTAGTAGCAAAATGAACATATGCACGGGACCAAACTCTACATACCATGTAATTTGCACCTTTATTATGAAATATTATGTTGGGCTTTATCCCATTTTTCAAACAAAAAACATCACTTAACCACCTTACATGCCTACAACGAACTCCTCGGTTATGCGACAGAAAGGGCCGATTGTGTTATCCTCCCTTAAGGAAAAAAATTACTCTATTTCAACACTTGGTTAATTTCCGTATAACTTTTTTTCTACATCCTTATGGTTTTTATTATTTTTATTTCTAAAAAATTCATAATGGTTCTCTCATCAATACCAAAAACGAAAGAACTTCTATCGCCAATTTGAATGTCGACAGAAGTTTTATCATCATTTGAAAGGGCAATAGATATTATATCACCATTTTAATTTGCAACAGAGGACTTATTAGCAGTCACTATTATAGAATGATATAACACTATCTCTTCATCTTGGTCAATTACCAACTTTTCAGGGAAAAAACCAATAGTGATAGATGATTCGGTGTGGGCGCAAAATATTATGCAAATTATCACTATTGGTTTGACCTAGATCGATAGTGATATTATAGTCATCACTATCGGTTCTTAGGTAAGAACTGATAGTGATATTACATGTATCATTATCGGTCCTGAGGTTAAAACTGATCCATCGTGATCACTATCGTTTGTCATGTTGGAACCGATAGTGATGTTATATGTATTACTATCGGTTGAGGTTAGAATCGATAGTGATAGTACTCAACTCTTGACTTCTCCTCCTGATGCATTCAAATATCATAACTCTCATATATGGACTTGGATTGTGGCATTCTTGGCCTTGTTTGAAAGCTTGGAATGCCCTCTCTATTTCACTCCATTACGGGACCTTTAGAATCGACCTCCTATTTTTAAATTGGCCAATAAATGTTAGCTTCCAAATTAGCCGAATTAGATTAGGAATTTGAGTTAGAGATAGAGTCCAAATAGGGTGGGAACCACTTTAGCCAATCCTAGGCCAAATTGCATGCCCATTAGTGCCATTTATATATTTTTGTTATTCTCTATTGTAAACTAGACCACGTTATATTCAAGATAGCTAATATTGCTTATTCTCAGGTTTATGCTATGCATTGCCTATTGGAAATTGGGTAATTTTGTTGGAAATACCTCCGTTGTTCTTGCTATTTCTTTGTGTGATTGCAGGAACCGTGCATACTTCTTGCGTGGTCGAGTAGACGTGGATCACAAGCGTGTTCTTGAGTAAATTCATTTGAGGTTGATGTATTGTAACATCCCGAAAAATTTATTTAAGGTAAAATCAATTAATTGGTTGTTATTGTGAATTATTGTTATATTTTAAGAAATTCTATGAAGTTTTAGTGAATTTTTTGCTATAAAGAAATCGAACAATTAAATAATGGGAGGTTCATAGTCTCATTCCAAACCTAGTGTAAAATTTTACAAAATTAATAAGTTGATTTACTTTATTAATTAAATCAACTTCCGGAAAAGAAAATGAGGTCTTCTCTACTAGGACCTTTAAAATTTATCTACAACGAAATTTCATCCCAAGGTTTTATCAGTGTATGGGTGATTTATTTGGGATCATTAAATAGAAGTATAAAAAATTATTGAATTGATTAGACATTAAACTAAATATCTTAGGCCGGTTTTGTTTGGAGGGATATAATTTGGAAAGGATTTCTTCCTCTTTCTTGTGTGGCAAACCTAAAAAAAAAACTGGCCAGGCCGGTTTATTCAAACCGAGCTTCTGCTGGGTGGACCCTCGCCATGGCTACCCCACCGGTCATTTGCGTTTTTCCTTCCTCACCCCTTTCACTGAATTGTGGTCTTGAGGCCCACCTGTCATCTTCTTCTTCACCCACCTTCTCTTCTTTTGCTCTGCCCTTCCCGTACGCAGTCACCGGAGAGGGAGGCCAGCACTGAGCTTGCTTTGCCAAAGCCTGAGGACGCCTTGGATGGTAGCGCCGGCCATAGCGCACCTGTCCTCTTCAGATCACCTCGGTTGCCCTGCGCCTTGCCACGGCCAGAAACAAGAAGCACCGAGAACCATCGTTAATCGTTCTTGCCTGGCCGAGCTTCAACCCACTATCTTTTTCCTCTATATAATGCGCAATCCAATACTCTGTTCCCATATTACTGCGAAGCATATAGCCACTTCATCTCTAAGCCTTCCATCTTTCCAAACCAACACATCTTCTTCGGCGCCGGCGTACATTCGGTGAGAGCTTCAACCATCATGCTGAGCTGCGGTAAGAGCCAATCTAATTCCTTGAACATGAAGCATCCCAGGACGTCCTTAAACCTTTTGCGCATCTTAATTTCAGCCGAATCGCTCCAGGGAGTCCCCGCACCGTGGTACTCTCTCCGCCGCCGCCGCCATTCGGTGAGAGCTTCAACCATCATGCTTTTCTTCAATTTGATCGCCTGATTAGCGTCTCTAGATTCCACTGAAGCTTGTCAGCCCATCCATCGAATCTAGCATGCCCTGTAGTGTCGTTGCGCCTCTCGTCTCCATGGCCCGCCGCCGGCCATAGCTGTGAGCCCAAAACCTTCAAATGCGCCCTGCGGCCGACGGGTTCCCTAGGAGCGCGTGATTGTACTGCAGCAGTAGGAGCTCGCCGTTGGGCCTCGACGACAACGGGTTGCTGCCGGCGAGCTTGGAGACGCGCGCCCCTGCTCCGAGTCTCTACCCATTGGGGTCCAGCTGCCAGACGCACGCAAGATCGTGCCTGACTGATGGGCCCTGGATGTGATCGGATCGGATACGGTCGAATATCGTTCTATTCGTATTCGTATCTATATTTTTTTATCGAATAGAGAATTGAATATAAATAGTGCCGAATACAGAATCGAATACGAATTATACAAGATAATATCGGTTACAAATACAGATCAAATACGGATCAGAATCAACATGGATACGAATAATATTAGTCGGATATTCCAATTTCAGTTTTTTTTTCCAAAATCAGTCCAAATTTAAATTCAAAATTAGGAATTTTAAAAAATAAGAAAATGTCAAAAAAAAAAAAATGTGTACTAATATTATTAAATTAGTACAAATTCTAAATTTCTAAATTTAAATTGAAAATTAGGAGAAAATCAATCAAAAAATTGAGAATTTCATTTAAAGTCCAACTGGTATTTAAAAATAAATTACATTTAAATTTTGAGAGGTGCTTCTATGCTCTTCCTTTTAAAAGTTGCACAACTATTAAAGCATGAATGAAGGGTAGATGGTGATTACTTACCCCTTCGTTTGCTTCAAGATTTGTGCAACTTGTACTAGAAGGAAGAGCATAGAAGCACCTCTCTTAAATTTTATTTTTAATGCACCATCAAATTTATTTAATCTACTATGAATACTACTCAAATTTATAAGTAGTGGCCTCTAGTGGATAGTGATAGTCTAATAGACCTTCATTGTCATGTTTGCCATTGATGAATGATGAATGATGATAGTCTGAACTCAACAATTGGCAAACATCAAACATAATCATTCTTTAGAAGAGAACATAGCCAGTTAGCCACATAGACATAACTACATAGCATAAGTAAAGTATATATGAGTATATGATATCCGCGTCTGGTCATCCATATTCCACAAACCACAATTCCACATGTATGTAACCTTGCAGCAATTACATGTTGTTATGGTCTCATCTCTGATGGACATGGTTCAAGTTCAAAGTTTCAACTTCTTAGTTTCCAGTATAGTAGCAGATACTAAACAGTAAACAATATTATAATAGTTGAGTTCAGGACTCAAGAGTCAAGACAACACAAACGTGTTACTCGGATAATATCCGTATGTCATATTCGGATATTATCCGAACACAAACTCGGATATTCCGTATCCGTCGGATAATTAGTGTTCCATATCCGTATCCGTATCCATATAAATTATTTGTATCCATATCCTTATCCGAGAAATCAACTGGATATCTGTGAAACTATCCAAATCATCATCCAAATCAATTCGGTCGGTCGGTCGATCGGAAAATATTCGTACCGGTTCCGTCCCTAACTCGCCGCATCGTTCGACTACCGCAGCCCTCCCTTGCGCAAGCATTTGGTCACTGAAGTCTGGGCTCCGATGTTAGTGACCACATCCAGTTTTGATGGCACAGCGCACAAAATGGCAAATACGCTCTCAGTGCATAGAAAGATATTTCCTATTTTCCCTATTAACAGACCCGAGCCACTTCAAAACCTCCAAAACTTTTGAGCCTTAAACCCAAAACCAGTAAAACAACTTCCTAAATTCTGGATAAACTATCTAGTTTCGAGATATGCGAAAATACTAAAAGTTAGTTTAGGAATTTAAATTAGAATTCAAAATTTGAACTATATGTTGAGAACTGATTACATGTAAACTCTGTGCAAACTTAATTCAAATTTAATGAAACAAATTAAAACCATATGTTGAGAACCGATTGTTAGAATCTTTGTATGTCATGATTTCATATTGTACAAATAGATTTCAATTTACAGATTATTTGTATTAACTATCAAATAAATAGGTTTCCAAGGTGGTAAATGATTAAATAGTCATAACCAAATTAATAAATGTTTATAAATTATAAAACCACTGGTGTTAAACTCAGTAAGCAGTAGACAACATAATTCCAGAAAAAAAAATATACTTAGGGTGTACAACATTACCTTTAATTACTCCTTTTCGGTGTTGATTTAACTTCAATTAAAGAATTCTGGTTCCAAAAACTCAACTCAGATATGTTTGAATTTATAATCTCAACTTTTGAATACATTAAATAAAATAAAATAATTGATAATGAAAAAATGTGTTATGTTATACTATCTTATTTGCATGGTGAAAGAACTGTGTTGTGCCATTAATACATAAGATGATGAAACCATAATGGTGAACTTGTAATTGTATGTACATTAATTATATTTGATTCTTCTTTTGAATTATTTTGCCATTATTGAAATTTGGTTTCTTTTGCTATGTCCTTATTTTTACGTCGAGAAGATACTGACGATAACCCTACTACTGACGATATCGGAATTGATCTGACCACAGAGGAACAAGGCAAGCATCCCTTGATCATCTTTGATCCCAGTTTTATAACTACTTAAAAATGTAAACAAGTAATCTACATGCATGCTTTATGTTCTATGAAACTACATATTTACATTTTCTGGTAATTATTACCTCAATGATGGATTATACCTCAATTATGTTGAATACAAGAACCTTTGTAACCCTAGACATGGTTGGTTGAACTGGGAATATTCGTTATTAAAATGCTCATGCTTAGCACTGCTATAGAAAGATCTGGGTAACATTTTTTTTACACATAACCCCTTCTTTATGGATTTATAAATGGTTATTCAGAACTATGGAAAATGTTGGTAGTTTGTTAAAAATGAAAATAAAACTATGAATTTGACGTGGGTTAGTATTGGCAATTAGTCGAAAATGCGAGTCTTAATTCGCACATAGATAGGGGGAGATTATTGTCCATGTCACTTTAAGGACCGAACATAGTGTTGCACGATCCAAGTCTTAGGGCTGGTATGGAACGGTCTTAACCTATTAAGTTATTTAAAATTGGCTTTGCACATTGGTAGGCAGTAGTAGTACGGGCAATCCAGGTAGGTTTGCTCGAAGGGGTGCCCTCACCAAGGTGTTGGAAATAACGCCTACCGATGTAACGGTGTACGCCTGACTATAGTGTGAAACATTTGTTGTTTAATTGAGCTCAGAAAAGTTTATGATCTGTGTGATCGTTTATTTACCATAATAAGGGTTTAACGTCACTGGGCTGGTGCATTGCTAAAATCAGATAATGTAATGGTTAGGTATGATCTCTCTGGCGGCACACCAAAGGATGTGTGTCTATATGCATTGCCACAAAGGGAGAGCATTCCTTATGGGTAAAGCTGTACAACACTGCAGAGTCTAAAAACTAACCGATTAGCCGTATCCACGGTTATTGATAACTTGAAAACTGTCACTAGTTAGGTGATTTAGTTTTGGCAAAAAGGGAGTTGTTATTCAAAATTTGACTAAACCTATTTTGATACCTGTAGGATCGATATACACGAATATAGCAATCAGAGGGGGGTGAATGATTGTGTGGAAGCTAAAACCAAATCTTTGATCTATTAAAAGTTCACCCCAAACCAAAACAAAACAATTGCCTCGTATTCGACAAAAACAGATTGCCAGACGTTTGGTCAAATGCGAATTCTTAGATATCCAACTGTCGAATCGATTTGATATTTGCACACAAGAAACTAGATTCCAATACAAATCGAACTCAAAAAGAATCAGCTCGATCGGACTTACGGATCAAAAGTTATGAACCTCGTAAGCATGCTATGACAGAAAATGACGAGAATTAATCTAACCAAAACTTGAAGATTAAACAAGAATGATAAAAGATTAATCAACTAAACTTTGAGAAACCCTAGAAAGGTTTTGGATGGATCAAATCAAGATGAAACTCAAAGGACAAAAACCAATCTAGAACAAGAAACAAGCATGCAAACAAGAACCAAAACAGGAAACACTTTAGCAACGCGGTTACTGTAGCACGCAAGGATCTGGAAGAATTGATCTTTACTTCTTTTTGTCTAAAGTACTCCAACAAAAGGGTACAACCCTAAAACCTGCCCAAGACTTTGATGCATAAACAGGAGGCGCCTCCCCCTATTTATACAGAGCAAACACATAGAGTCCTGAATACAATTCCTACTCCTAATGCTAGAAGGAGTCCCACTCCTAATCCTAGAAGGAGTCTGTATTCAACACAACTCCACTTGGCCCAACCTGGCCAAATACAGCTCTTGCACGCGTATGGCAACCCAGCCATACTCACATGACTAACAACTATTGCACGCGTACGGCCACCATGCTATACTCACGTGACTAACCATTCTTCATGTGCACCGTCCTCTAGACCGAACGCCCCGCATGACATCCTTGACCACCAAGACCTCGATTCCTCCCTGAATCTAGTCTCGAACCTCAGTTCCTCCATGAACCTAGTTTCGGTCCCATCATCTACCACGTTCGCCCTCAAGCAACACCTGAACATGAACAAACCACAAAACGATTCCGAGCACAAGTCCGCAACTTGATTCAACATTAGTTCATGCAAATACTCACACGAGCATTGTACAAGTTCAAAACATGCATTATCAAATTCAAACAAATTTTATAATCACAGATCAATCACCAAACAATTTTCAAAATCACAAAAATCAACCTCGAGCAAAAAACCATTCACGCCGGACCAAACACCGGTCCGACGCAACTCACGATGGACCAAAAACTCGGTCCGGCATACACGTGAAAGTCTCCGTTACTTGTCAAGTTGATCCAGCGCAAAAACACGTTCACGACGGACTAAAGGAAATCAGCCCGGCGTACATGCAAAATCAAACCTCAAAATGCTGTTCGCGACGGACAAAAGAAATTGGTCCAGCGTCCATGCAAAACTTACTATTTTTTAAAGATTTGGCCAGGCACAAAATCATTCATACCACGTTCACGGTAGACCAAAGAAAATCGGTCCGGCGTACATGCGAATTTCACAACGCAAAATCTTGTTCACCACGGACCAAAATTTTGGTCCGGCGCATAAGGAAATTTGGTCCGGCGTCAAAGTACAAACTTACTGTTTTTTGAAAACTTTGGTCCGACGCAAATGACCCCAAATGCATGTTCACGGCGGACCAAAAATTTTGGTCTTGCGCAAGCATAAAAACAGTCCGGCGCCATTGCAAAACTTATTGGTTTGGAAATTTGGTCCGGCACAGAAGAGAAACACATGCACATGCATATTTTGCAAATTCAATTCTTAAGCCAATTTTTCAGCACATGATTTCACAATACCATTTTGAAATTTGGTTTAATGGGTTGTTTACTCACGAAGGGCTGTGATTAACTATTCGCTTCTTACTCACGATGGAGCGTGAGTGAGTCATTAATCTTCCAATTACTTACTGGTTAATTCAATTATTCATTAAACAATCTTAAATTCCTTTATGCTTTCAATTAGTACTCAGTAATACAATTCAAATTTGTTCTATGCAAAATAACCGCAGAAACCCACCTTTGTTATAGCTTGCATATAACTAGAAATTGTAAAAGTCTTGCGAGTACATTTTTGTACTCAACTTGCAAACATGTGGTTTCTAGGTGAAGATACAGAAAATTTGGGCGAAGAGAATGCTAATGAAGAATTCGTACCTTTCGGTGACGACTACTTCTGAGGTCATCCTTGTCAGTAGCCTGTGTAGATGGGTCTAACCAGGCTTATGGCAAGCTGATGTTTTTGGTTACTACTACACTTTTAACTGCTTTTGTTTAACACGATGTAATTTATGAACTTTTACTGTAATAAAAAGAACCTGTGAACTTTTGTATGGCTTGTTCTCAAATTGTGATGGCGTGTGCTAGCTACTGATCATGGACTAGCATAGATGCGTCTAAGAACCATTCTTTTATGTTGCCCCGTGGCATAAAAGGGAGGGTCTCACTTGTATTGAGATAGTAGTTGGCACCATCATGTTTGTTAGGGTTAACAGATCCAAAGTTATCCTTGATCCTACGTTGTGAAGATCAGGTACCGCGTATCACATAGAAGAAAGTTGATTCTGGCCATCTCGTTATGGAGAGAATTAGAAAGGACATTCCCAGCTTTCAAACAAGTGCAAG
Source organism: Rhipidocladum racemiflorum (assembly GCA_036346355.1). Classification (NCBI taxonomy): domain Eukaryota; kingdom Viridiplantae; phylum Streptophyta; class Magnoliopsida; order Poales; family Poaceae; genus Rhipidocladum; species Rhipidocladum racemiflorum. The sequence continues at coordinate 37,640,920 of CM070591.1, forward strand.
AATGTCTCAATTTGATTTTGAACGTGATAGTTATGTCCTTTTTAAGATTGATTGGTATGGTAATCTGAATTGCACTATTTTGCTTTCTACATCTAATTTGGCCTTATCTCTTTCGTTCCTTTATTGTCTTGGCCGAACTGGGTTGGGGCTTGCCTCCCTTGCACTTTAGCCAAGTGGGCTTGCATCCCTCATGGGCCCATGCGCTTCCCACCTTTGGCCGAGTTGGACTTGTAGTCATTCCATGTGGCTCCAGTCCTCCCATGTGTTCCGTTGGATTCCACTATGGCATATTGATGCAATTTGGCTCCAATTGGCATTTGTGCTATCTTTATACCTAATAACAATCAAGCACCCACTATTAGGTAGTATATAATTCTCATGTAAATATAACAAAGATTGATTAAAGAAAAGATTCACCATTTGATATTTTAGTAATTCTTTCTAGTTAATTAAGATATTAAACCTAAAAGTATTGGACGTATACATATCCGCATTGAAACTACAAGGGTCCCATTTTTCATACCCACATTATGTAATAATTACATCATTAACCACTAATTATTTTCTTAACCACGATTTAAGCAAACTGATATGTGAGTCTTAGATGTTAGAGAGAGAAAGCGAGAGAACAGAAGAAAGAAACAAAGGAGGGCAATGGTGGTGTCAGGCGGTGCTCGCCGATGGCGAACGTCACAGGGGTTGATGGTGGAAATCGGAAAAATGGGTTGCTGGGTTGACGAAGAGGTCACTGGTGGCGACAGTAAGGTGCGGAATGGTTGGAGTTATGCTGGCAACAACAAGAGTAGTGACAGAAATAATCGAATGAACTGGCATGGAAGATGGTTCACATGAGCTGAATGAGGATTACAAAAGCCTCCTGGGGACAAAAGTGCTACCTAGGTGGTTGGTGATGGCCAACTGCTTTGGAGAATGGTTGCGATGGGGAAACCGCATTTGTAGTTTGGTGGAATGGCAGTGGAGCATGGGGATGAATTATTGCTGAAACTAATGTGCACATAGTAGAAGTATACATATGACCAGATTCAAGTCTAGGGCTCACCAAAGAAGGAATAGTGGTAATGGCGATGACCACAATGACAGGCTTCACGTTAACTTGGTGTTGCCAAAGGATTGAGCTACAAATTATTGCATGGTGAGATTTAGGGGGTCGTAGAGGTGCTCTAAAATGACTAAACTCAAGGCAGGAAATTACCAGGGATATTGGTGCAGCACTGGTAGTGGCAATAATCGAAGTTGGGGAAGGAGCGGGGCGGGCGCTATACTGCATGGATCATCAAATTGGTTGAGGGGTACTGAACAAGAACCAGAGTTACGTAAAAGTGACACGAGTGACGAGGAGTTATCTCACTAGGAAGGGCATGGTCTATGACAGAGTGCGGCAGTGGGCGCACACAGGTGTTGAAGATGACAGTGGCATTTCGGGCAACTTAGTGGAAGATTTGGGCTGCGGTTGGGTAAAAAGGAGGCAATGAACATGGAGAGGAAGGATGACGCACTTGGCTAGACATTAAATTGTGAGATGAAGATGCTACACTCATCATTTCCTCATGGTTTCTCTGGAGATTTCACCGATAAGATGCATGGCGATGGTTTCCGATGGACACCGAGCTAGGCCTTGGAGTGGGGAATCACGGGTTATCTTGGCATGCAAGGTGGGTAAAATCGATGGGCAACGGAGTCAAAATCCAGGGCACTACAATAGCTCAGGAGCTCTCCCATGGTAGGGGCAGGTGTGTGGAGGATGACGACTAGCAAGTGGGCCTAGTGTATCAGTTTGTGTGTGTGGGGGGGGGGAGGGAGAGGAGAGGAGGAGGATTCGGCAAAGGTGCTTTCGCGTGAAGAAGGCGGAGAGGGTAAGGCGGCTCAGGGGATGACGACGCATGGGCGGAAAATAGGCAAGGATAGGGATTGGGCCAGACCGAAGGAAAGAATTCGGTACATGAAGAAAGAAGGGATTTTTAATATGTTTTCCAATTAACTTAATTATAGAAAACATCTTTGAATTTTTTATTTGGCAAACCAACTCTGAAAATTATGAAACTTTCTAGAGAGGCTCCTGAGATTATTTAGAACGCAAATAAATTTTTTTAGGTTCTGGCCAATTTTCAAACAAATTTTAAAAATTGAAAAACAATTGCCATATTTAGAGAAACAATTTTCTTAAATGCTGAAAATCTTGGAAAAAGCAACAAAATGCAGAACAGAGATTTGTGGGACATAATATATAATTTTTAGGTAATTTAGCATGTTATACCATTGCAGTGCTTATGAATTTTGGCCTCCAGTGTGGCCACCCTCCATGTGTATTGTTGTTAATTTAGCTTGAAATTTATTTGCTTTTAGTTATATGAGCACACTACAAATGTTGCCGTTGCTGTAGTCGAAGTCCTTGTTGTCCGCAACGATGATGTTGAGGTTGAACATGGTGGCACGCGTCTAGCAGACATCGATGTTCCACGGGTGGCAGTTGGAGGCAATGAGGAAGGTCGGGCTTCGGAGGCCAGCAGCAACGGTCGTTGGATCCGACTGGCTAGCAACATGCACAAGTCTTGCACAGTCTTGCTGACGTCAAGCTCGGCGAGGGATCCTAACTGAATTCGTCATCACTCTTGTCGCCCCTTGGTTGGCCAGACGGGGAGGGCTTCGGATGCCGGCGGCAACGGTCGCCGGATCCGATGTGGTGCTAGGAGAGGAGAAGGCGGCGATGATGGGGGGAGGAGGCATGGCAGGGAGGAGATCTGGGGAGAGGGGAATGGAGGGAGAAAGGGAGGAACCGGGCGGGACATGCCGGTGCTGCCGGCCAATGCCGTTGAGGAAGTGAAGGAGGCAGGTGTGCGAGCAATGGGCTTTCAGGTTTCTTGGGGACGTGGAGGCAGGGCGGAGGAATTTGGGCAGTGCAAGGGGTAGGTCGCTCGGTGTCTCCTTGATTGAGGTTGTTCTGGGGGCTCTAGGTTGCAGACTTGAAGGCTGTAGTTTTGGGGGCTTCGCGATAATCTAATTGTCTTTGACGGCATTCTTATCTTTTGTTACATTATAGTGTGTCTCAGTTTGTTGTTAAAGGTATCATTTCTGTGTTAGCTAATGTTGTGAATTAGACTTATACACATACTTTATAGCTTCTCAGCACTAAAATAGTAATCTCATCTATATCATTACCTTATTTTTCAGGGAATATTAGTTGGGCCAATAGATAGACTCTTTTTGATACTCCCTCCGGTCAAATAGTAGTCAGTTTGGGATATGTGCAGTTAAGATTGGTTGCATGAAAATTATGTGTGTAGATTCTCCTCGAAACTTACTTTAGTAATATTATAGTTTTATTAGATTTTTAAAATATGTTATAATAAAAATTAGTGATCAAAGTTGGGTTTTAGAGATCATATTAATATAAAAAACAACTAATATTTATAATAAGAGGAAGTACTGTCTTATTCTTAATTAATGAAGGAAGGAGTTTACCGCTCACCGCGCAGTCGCCCGTTTCCACTCCTCCCTCGTCGGCCAACCCACTGACGTCTTGGGCCATCCCCTCGCCACGACAGTCAAAAAGGTCTATGACCGCCTCACCGTCCTCAGCACTGCAACCACGCCTTGAATCCAGTATGCAACTTCCTCTTACCATTTACTAATCATTATATGCAAGTTCAGAGGGGGAAACAAAATTTCCTACAATTCCAGATTCGGATGTCCAAAGTGTAGTTACTTTATTCACTGTCAAGTTGTTAATATCTACTGTTATATATAGCTTATAGACTTATAGTGAAAATGATGACTGAATACTGTGTGCAGAGTGGCTGCTGTATAACTCCAATGCCTTTGTAATGAGGTTTTCCATTTTGTCCTATTCCCTCATTATTGGCTCTTGTATCCTACACACACAAAAACACCCAAAATATTTCCCAAAAATTACGTTGGAACTAAAACCCTAGCTGACACTAGATTAGATAGAAGGTGAGGGTTGGATCGTACCAATCGGCGGAGGCCGAGAGCTCGCCATGGTGAATCGTCGGAGATTTTTCTAATGTTGTGATTTGGGTTACGCTTTATGATATGTATCATTTGTTTTTGGGGTTACGCTTTATGATATGTATCATTTGTTTTTGGGATCCTGTTGCAACACACGGTCATCTTACTAGTGAGGGCGTGATGCGTCCTCTTCATTCAGCATTATGGACGGTGTCATACATTGAGTAATGGCAAAGAACGACGTACCAAATAAAAAAAACCTAGACGAATCGAACCAGCAATTTTGATCGAAGGTCTAGGAATGATGCCTGGTGAAACAATGATGAAAGATCACTGCTCAATGAATAAAAAAGTCAACGCATTCACATCAAGGAATGAAGATATAAAAGAATCAACAGATGCCTGGTGACTCATGTTCTCTTGTTACAACTCATTCAGAAGTTTCCGCTCCAATGAATCTTGGGGCCGAGGAGGTAGTTCCCACGGTCGCTATCTCTCCATGTATACAAGGCGCTTGCTTTTCTGAAGGCAACCATGGTAGCGGTAGATGAGCCTGAGCATGCAATCCCTCATACAGGTGACATCGAATGATTGGATCAACCTCAGGTCTGACATCCGTGACTTGCCGGCAGCATAGCGGTGATACTCTTCAAAGACTGATGAAAGGCACCAATTCTGCAGCCTTCTGAAGCAGCCCACAAGACATCCGGTACGGTGCTGAAGTCAGAACAGAAAATTCAAGACCGTGTGAAGTGAAATAGCAATTGGATTTAGAACAGAACTGTGTTTATTGGTACCTTTCCTCTTTTGCAGTGGATTAAAACAGGGTGGTTCCTAACATCTGAAAACAGAGAAAGTGGAACAGGATTACTAATAGGACAAAATAATTACATGAAGGTGTACAGTAATAGGCTACAGCAAAGATAAATTGGAAAGATGGAACCTAATTCAGTACCAAGTAAGACCCTAAGAGCCCCCATGATGGCATCCAATGGAATGGACACGTATGGGTCCTGCAGATGCAAACATTTAAGAGACTGAAGCTCTTAATATAGGAATTAAAGAATGAACATACAACAAAATTTATTCCATCTCAAAGCAATAAAACAGAATGAAAGCAAAACAGCGTCCTGAATCCTGTCAAAGTGTAAATTGGAATATCTGATGAAATTAACAGAACTTAGTAATACTACAGCAGTTCCAGCACACGACTGGGCAAGTTGCAACAAGCAACACCAAACTGAAGGCAGTGACTGTGCATCCAGAAGAAAATGTATGTCTTCTTCCAGTATTGCCAGTATCTCAAACTAGACAACAAGGAAAATATATTCGTCAAGAATTCTAACAGCCCCATTCATCAATCATCACCATTTACTGAGTGAAACAAAGATTTGTGGTATCTTGTACTTTGGCACCATAATATGAGGAGATTTGATTATTTGCCCTATTTTAGTTGGTGCAAGGCCACATGTAAGTACGACCTATGGGGCAAATCATCAAAAGCATAAGTGACGGCAAATCATCAATTTTTCCTTTTAATTCGGTGCAAGTAAAGAGCATGTTAGAAAATGTTCAGCATCAAAATGGTCCATTATCGAATTTAACACCTTGTTTTGATCATTTCAGCTTCACTTTTGAGGCAAAACTTTTTGGATGTATATTTGCTCAAGTCTTTTAGGCAAAATTATTATCACAAAAGATATAGGAGAGGCATCTAAATCTAATACCTCACCAACTAAGTTGACAAATGGTTCAACAACATTAGAGATTTTGTAAAATTTTCATCTTAATGCACTGACAAGAAGTGGAAAAATTGAAAACCACATTAAATGGTTTAGAAACTATTTCCATAATAAAAAAAGAAATATTTATTGAACTGTACTTGTTTCAAAATATTTTTTTTATAACATTTTTGCTAGCTTGACTTTTTAAAAAAGGCATATGATTGTCATACGCTTGTATGTTCACCAGCAGCAAAAAGAGATCAAGTTTTTTTTTTCAATCTATGACTTCAATATCAAAATATTTAACACAAGATCCTTGCAAAATGGTCTCAACAGAGAGACATCGTATTTTCCGAAAATTCCGAACTGATACCAACTGCAGAAAACAGGCATGTGGAATGTTGTAAAAGTATGCTCACCTTGTTCCCTTCAATCCCGAACTGGAAGAGGCGGATCCCCTCCACCTTCAAGAACTCGGCGTTCGCCACCGGGTACGGCTCCGGGCACAGATACCTAAAACCCAAACGAAAACCCAGACGCTGCATGAATACAAACACCGCACCATGAACTCCTACGAAAGCAATCCAATCTAAATCCAAGAATCGCTCACACGACAGATCGGAGCCCGACGCCCCGCATGAACCCGAAGCTAGCGGTGTCGGGGAACCCCGATCGGTAGACACCCTTGTCCACCATCCCGAAGTTCGCCGGCGGCGACACGATCACCCCCGCCACCGCCCCCGCGGCGGCGGCGACCCCGTCGTGGTCGAACTGCTCCAGGATCATGCCTTTCCGGTGGGTAACCCGACCCGAATTTCACGAATCCGGGGCCGGATTCGGCAGCCGAGCAGCAATTCGTCGTCGGAGATTGATTGGGGGATAAACGAGGGCGCGCGAAGGACGGGTGTGGCTAGGGCTCCGCGAAATCGTAACGGTCGGCTGGGATCGTGTGGGACTCGTCGCCTTGTTACTCGTGATGCGATGGGTCTCCTCTTGTGTTAGGGTCTGTTTGTTTCAGCTAGGGATTATAGAAAGCAGCTTTTAAAAGTTGGATTGTAAAAGCTGGATTGTTAAAAGCTGATGACTGTTTGGTAACCCAGATTATAGTGTATTTGGATTGTTGTTTCTGTAGGCAAAAGTTTGTGGTACCCTCGGACTGTTTTGATGCTTTATTTTCATGTTTTCACACTTGTAGCTGATTTATAAAATACGGAAATGCACAATTAAATAGCTAAAAATGTATCATTCATACAAGATTGAATTCTTGTCCATACAAAATATTTTCTACACAAGATCTACTCTCTCATAGCAATCAAAGCATTGGGAAGGTTATCACGAAAGAAATTCATATCTCCATCTTCATCTCCTAATTCACCATTGACACTGCTTTGTTGAGATGACTGATCCCCAGTGAAGTCTTGATCGACAGTGAAGTCTTGACTGATCCCCAATTAAATAGCTAAAACAGTAGCAGTACATGAAACAAAGCATTGCAAATTTTGCCAACTTATGGATTGACTGATCCCCAGTGAAGTCTTGATCGACAGCAAGTAATGGAAGCCTGAATAAAATACGGTTGGAACAAAAGAATGACACAAGGGGACAATATTGACCATATGGAACAAAAGCCTGAATAAAATCGACAGCAAGTATTGATCGACAGCAACTTATGAGTCCTACCGAATTCTGTCTAGCTACAACCAGGGCTTGAGAGCTGTAATGTTGAAGGGAACCTAAAATGATAGCACCACTCCAGAATTCGGTACCTGTGAATCCATATTGGGGAAGGTAGATCCGCCGCCTTGAAGGAGGCGCCAGTCACGGGGAAGGAGCCGCCATGGCTGGGAGGAGCTGCCAGCCGGGGAAGGAGCCGCCGGCGCCGGCGCCGGGGATCGATGGCGTGTCGTCGCCGCCGCCAGGGTTGGATGGTGCCGCGCCGACGGAAGGAGGCCGTCGCGCCGGATGGACGACGCCGCGTCGCGCTGGGGAACAGGCATCGCGTCGCCGCCGCCGAGGATGGAGGGTGACGCCCGCCGGAAGGAGGTCGCCGCCGACGCCGCCGGAGCCGCCAAGCCGCCGGGGAAGGTGGGCGTCGCACCGCGGGGCATGTCCTCCATGGCGGCTAGGGTTGTTGAGGGAAGTTCTGTTGGTTGGAAGGGGAAGCGTGATTGCGTGAACACAGGAGGGCAAAAGTTGGTGATTTTGATTGAAGGTGGAAGGGTATTATGGACTTTTGTAAAAAAAAAGCTGAGGAAAGCTCTTCCCAGGTGGATTGTGGGATTGTAACAATCTCGCTTTCAGATTGTAACAATCCAAAATAAAAGCTGCCTATTTGTTAACCCTCCAACTTTTAAAAGCTGCTTTTTATAATCCCTAGCTGAAACAAACATACTCGCCGCCGTTAACGGGTTCGCGGCCTTCGCAGGATCCGAAACTGCTTCCCGTGTTGCGGTCGGTTAGAGCCTGCGGTTTGGTGGTTGGTCTGGTCGGTAGGAAGGAGAGGACGTGTTTGCAGCGGAAGCTTCACACACGCAGCTGTTCATAACACCGGTTTGTCCGATATTTGAATATTTATATGGTCTCTCGATGAAGCTGGCTAATCTCTCGTTAGATTTGTATTTCTTTTATTGACGTGATCATACGAATGCTGCACGAATAGTGAAGTATATCATTTCCCCAGTTCCTAGTGAAAAACAGAATAATCTTTAGAGGAAATCATCTAATTTTTTCTCTCTGTACGTATGCAATGAGAAATAATAAGTAAATAACGTTAGTAGATATAAATAGCTATTTTATTAATATAATGTCTAAATTTTATAATAAAGATAATGAAGACATACGAAAATATACGAGAATACACGTAGAGACGAGAGATGGTAAGAGCAAACAGTGCACCAGCTTCCTGACCGATCATGATCGTGAGATCGAGTTGGTTGATTCCACTCCCATCTTATCTCTATTCTATCCCTTATCTAAACAAAACTCAATTTCTAATAAAACAAATAAATTACATGATTCAGCCACAAATGATTCAGCCAAAAATCATTAGTCAAGATAAAGTAGTCGGTATTTTTGAAAAACTAAAAAACGCTATTTTCTGTTCTCCTTCTGTTTCTGGTACAACCGATGCATGGATATGGTACAGCCACATGCATGGAATTTCCATATCGTCCTCAATTGGCCATGCGGCCTTGCCATCCAAGGTGGACCCGTATGGCAGTCGATGCACATACTTCTAAGCCTTTAGGTCTTGTATGTTCTCATCTAGAATTCGGAATATAGAAAATAATATATATATTTTGACCCGTTCAATAAGATCTTCCTAATAGTTCCATTTATTCTAATATACAATTTTTCTGCCTCTTAGGTCTTTGAAATGCATCTTTACATTGAACTTGTATACAGATCAAATATAGATTACATGTAATTAAATAAAATAGAGCTCTGCATCTTCAAATATAAGAAATCAAGACCCAATTAAACTAGAGGTTAGTTGACAATATTTAATGTGACTCAACAATTAGTTAAGTCAAATAGTATATTTAACCAAAAAGTACTAAGCGTGGTTATATCCACATCATCCTCCCCTTCTTAAGGAATAGCCATCCTCAGGTTTTTGATAACCTGAAAGTGTGCTAATTAAATAGAGAGAACAACATATTTGCATGGTGTGTGTGTATATATATATCATCGGTTGTTTTATTGTTCGCCATGTTTCAAACAATTTGTTTAATTAAGCAGCCATCGAATGTACATAGTGTAAAAGTTGAATCATCACAGATATACCTCAATTTATCCTCGTTATTCTGTGTAACATTCTCAATTTCGGTCTGCTGCCAAAATCTAATTTAAATTAATTAAATTCAAGATTTGGATTTTCCTTGGTGTTTAATTTAACCTGGCATCCCTATCCGTCCGAAATTGGAACTCAATTCTCCTTCGTCCGAAAAATTGAATTTCCGGATTCCTGTTAGTACCCGAAATTCCAACTGAGTTTGAAAATGCTCCAAAAATCTCGAAACCTATTGCACTAGGTCCCAAATATTCTAAAATGATTTTGGGATTTTTCCCAAGATTTTTGGAGATCGTATGGTATTTTATCGCTCGCGGCTTTCATTAAATGCCCGATATTCGCTCCAGAATATTCTAAATTCCAAATTTCATCCAAATTCCGCGAAACTAATTTTATTGGGTTCTGAATATTCCCTAATGGTTCTAGGAATTTTTTCGGGATTTTTAGACCATTTTTGCTAATTTTTCTCTCGCGTCTAAACTTCTACATACTCCCGGCCAATAGGAAGGCGCCATGTGGCATAGCACTGTAGCCTTTCTTCTACGTCACAATGGAAGCCTTCCAGGAAAACAGCAGTAAGCTCCATTCTTGGCATCCATCATTCAAATCTTCATATCTCCTCCATTAAAGCACCAAATCGAGCAAGGCCGGATCCGTTGGAATCGTGATGGCAAAACCTTTCCATTCCCCATGATCATCACTCCCTAATCTCGCTGGAATTTGAATAGTAAACCAAAAACCGAAATCCACCATTATGGCAATAACTCGGCCGTTTCAACTCCGTTTTGCACGATTCCACCTCCATTTACTTCGCGTTGGAGCCCTCTTCCGTGTGGTAGCACTCTCCCTTTGCTTTCCCTCAACAATCGTTCGGGAGATCGCGAAAACCGGCGACGAACAACGTTCTTTGTATTCATCGGCGTATCTTTCATTCCGGTGAGTCAAATCCAACTCCGCTTGGTCCATTGTGTGCGTGTGGATGTTAAGATAATAACCCCTCCATCAATTTTAGGTTTCGTCAAGATTCGACGTCGAATTTTGGAGTTGAACCTCGTCGGCCGAACCGCCGTTCGTCGCCGAATTCGTCTCTTCCGGTGATCTATTCTACAATTCCTCGCAACCCTAAATCCCTCTTGATGTCCTTTAGCTAGTACTCCTTTTAATTTGCAAGTTCATCTATCAATTTCCTTGGAATTTTCGGAATTTGGAGAGTGTGGGGCGCCTCTGTTCTTGCTCCGCATGCTTCGCCGGCTCGGGCACCGCTGCCGCTACCTTGTGGCGAGGCCTCCTAGTCGCCGCGTCGTGGCGCCTCGCGCCACGGCGGCCGGCGCGCCGCCTGCTCGGGCCACCTCAGCCCCGACCGACCCGCCACACCGCGGCCCTCGTAGCCGCCCCACCCTTCGGTCGGCCCCGCCGTGCACCCACGACCCCACGCGCCTTGCGGCTCGCGCCGCCGCCCGTCGACCCCTCCTCGCCAGCGCCCCATGGAAGCTTTGCTTCCTCTGCTCTTGGCCTTGGAGGCCAATGGGGAAGAACCCCTACGAGTATGACAAGGGGACCCCACTTGTTAAAGAGTGAAGCACATCCACTAATTCAGCCCAAAAAGAAGATTCCGAGGAATATTTCTCGATTTTCCTTTTTCCAATTTTTCCAAACTTCGGACGCTCATATCTTTTCCGTTCGAACTCCGATTGACCCCATTCAAATTTCTGAATTCATCTAAAATCAAGATCTTCCTGCCAGTATAGCTTTTGTAATTTTTAGATTTTATTTATTTTATTGTTATTTATTTTGTTGTACCGTTTTGCGCGTAGCCGAGGATCCCGCCGAGTCCGCCGACCCCGCCGTCGGACCTTAAGAATTCGACATCCCCGCTGCGACTGAAGGCAAGTCCCTTGACGCATTTTGATCCCACAATTGCAAATGTTTTTACAATATTTTAGCGCATGCATAGCTATTTTTATCATCGTATGTCAAATATAAATCATTAGTTATTTCGAATTGTGATCACCTCCTTGGATATTGATACCCGTGTTCATTTGTAACCCTAGGACACTTTGCTATGTCATTCCTAGTTTATATTGTGACATTCGTTGAATAGTACGGTAGAATTGCTTAGGGCCAAAATCGATGAAAATGACCCATGGGTGCGGTTATATCAAACTTATGATTTAAGATACGATTTAAGAATTTTGGTAACATATTTGGTACTGTTTTTGTAAAATAAAAATAAAAAGAAAAAGGATTTCGACTTGGGCGGAGTGGAATGTCGGGTGGGTGTAGATTGAGCACTAGTTCCCAATGTGCAAGTACCGCCCCAAGTCAATTAAGGACCGACGCTTATGACTGTCTATTCTGAGCATAACCGTACTACCACATGTCTATAATGGTACGACCTGGCCGAATAATTTGTAGAAACCTAACTTAGACTCACTAGTTGGTGGAATGTGGGTGCCAAATAGAGGCAAGTTGTACTCCCCACACGGCGCAAGAGGGGGATTCTGTACTGGGTAGATAGAACCCTAACAGCGGTGAAACCTCAGCGGGTGAGTTGGTGTGACACCACGGAGTGTCGTAACCTTATAAAATGTGAATGTTGAGGTCAAAACCATTATGAAGTGTGAAATTAAGGTTAAAACTATATGGTATGAGGTTTATTTACGTTTCCAGGCCGTTTTCGGGGATTTGGGCCTTTCTGGGGGAGTTTGGGCCTAAGAGAGGGGGTCGTGGGCTTTGGTGGGATGGAGTTTGAGTCCAATTGGGGGGAGGAGTCCTGGTTGGAGGCCTCCACCAGCCCCTTATTGCGCCCCCACCCTGTCCCTTGCGCCCCCACACCCCCTTGCGCCCTCTCCCCTAGCCCTAGCCGCCCCTTGCTCCTCCCTTGCTGCCGTGCGCCCCCCATTGCTCCCCACCTCTCCACCACCTCTCCTCCACCCCTTGCTTCCCTAGGGTAGCCTCTCCACCCCCAGCACCTCAAAGATCCATCCGTTGGAGCGCTCCGCGACGAGGAGATCCGGCGGGATTGGAGCGAGGAAGGAGATCGCGCGAACCAGGAGGAGATCTATTGGGTTTTCGTGCGTCGGGCGAAGGTATGGCCATGGGACTCCTTGGGGTTGGCCTAGGTACTGTTATTAGGGTCATTATCATGTTTTTAGATCAATTGGTGGTGCTGGAATTGAGTAGATAAGATTAGATCTAGAAGTTGCCACGTTCTCTGTTTTGGACAGCATGAGCAGTCGACCTAGGGTTTGGTTTTTCGCCAATTTAGAATCCGAATTTGGTCGTACTGCTGTTCAAGAAGTTGTATATAATTTCAATATCTTTCCGTGGATATAAAGAACGTCCAATTCCGATCAGCCGTTTGAAAGTTATGGCTGTTTTACCGAGCGTGTTAAAATATGTGACGTGATTGGAACAGATCACGGTATTATGTAGATTAAACCACTGTAGAGTCCGAATCAGTCTTTCCATATACTTAGAAAAAGTTAGGAAATTTCCAAAGCTACGCGAAGATGTACTCGTTTAATTGATTCGGAGTCCCAGAACCCAAGTTATGCCTTTTGGAAGGCTGCTGTCCCGACGGGAAAGAACCTCTGTTTTTGGGTTTTGCGAGTAGTTGGCAATGTCGGGGTAGATGAGGGTTTGCGTACTTTTTAGTGGACATGATTGTGAGTATGTGGTACCTATGTGCAGGTGGTGTGACCCCGGGGAGTGCCTTCTACTTCTCGCCAATCCGTTGCCCGTGGTTGAGGCAAGTGTATTGTAATGGATAGCGATTTGTAGGTTGCTAGTTGAGACTAGATGACTTTGCTTATATGATATGATCACTTGCCATGCTTTAATGATTGCCAATGATATGATGAGCATGTTTATTATGTTATGATGCCATGTGTTAATGTGCAAGTTAATTATGATGTTGGCATAATTGCATACATGGCATGTTAGATGGCCCGAGCGGTGAGAAAGTCATAACTAGTCCGGGGAAGGTCGGTGAAGAAGTTATGACTATTCCGGAGAGCCAATGAGTATGTCCTACATCATGATTCCATTCACCGCGGTGAACGGAAGCGAGGAGTAGGCACCCTCCATCTTCGGGATGGAAGGGGGGAGAGGGTACACACCGACGGGTGTGTACTCAACCATACCGGTATGAGTTTCTAAGGAGATATGAGCATCGCATCGCATTGCATACATAATGATGATGATAATGATTTGTGATCATGAATGAGACGATATACATGATGTGAGTTGTTGTAGCTATGTAATTGTTTATGTTTGTACCATTGCAATATACTTGCTGAATGATGAACTCACGCTTGTGTTTATGTTGTTTATTTTAGGTACCATGACACCGGCATGTGGGAAGGGGAAATAGCTACACATCTTCACGTATTCCAGCCACATTTACTATTGTTTAGTCAAGTTCATAGTAATTGCCATGAACTAGGTGTTTGGAATAAGTTTTGTGTGCTTGTGATCCTTATTTGCTTAGCCATAGTTTATAGAGTGATTGGCTTTAGTATTATTGTCTTATGTTGATGCTATATTCGTTTATATTGCTGTTTTAGATGCCCTATGTTTTGCTATGAACTGCCTTGTTATTGCTATCGCTTCAATTCATGTTAAAACAAAGGAGATGCTGCCGAAATTTCAGTTTTTAGCATGTGCGCCTTTGCTGTAATCTCTACTATTCTAAATTACCAGTTGGTGGCAGTGGTCCATTCTACATTTTCCCTCTTAATTTTGAATTTTGAAATGGAACAAAATACCAATTAAACCCTACACAAGAAACGATGCTGCTTTCATTAGCCAGCTTTCATTAGCCAGTTCCCGCCAGCTTTCACCATTTTGAAAAAAAAATCAATAGTGCATACGGTCTGGCCGCAGTTACACAAGAAACGAAGCGTTTACATACATAATACTCATTTAAGTTTTACATACATCTCTATCTCTACTATAAGCCCAAATTCCAGCCAGTTCCCGCCAGCTTTCACCATTTTGAAAGCTTGCCTACGTAATACTCATTTGCATACTACAGCTTTCATTTACATCCCGCCAGTTCCCTACGGTCTGGCCGCAGTTACGAAGCGTCTCCAGCTTTCATTTACATACTACATAGAGATACATATATATATGGCAAGACCCTGGTGAAACCTGGCAGCACCCTGGTTCCATACGCAGCACCAAAAAGCATCTGGTAGCACCCTGGCAGCACCATCCTTCTCAGCAGGATCAGCACCATCCTTCTCAGCAGGATCTCAAAGCACCAAAAGGCATCTGCATCATCCTCATATAGATCACTCAACTTATCCTATTTAGATACATCAAAAAGTACATTGCTTCTCATGAGACATGCATCCTCAACAATTACCTTGGATGATGGCAGGGATCACAAGCCCAAGGAAATTAATGTAGCATTACTACTACGCCCTCCCTGCATGCAACGGACCGCAAGGGTGAAGGTTAGTACTGCTATTTCTTATGCTTCATGGTTGGTTCTTATGCCTCATGTGTTTCTTATTCTTATGCTTAGTAGTAATGTATCAAAACACACAGTCAAAAATCTGTAGCTCCCAGCATGTACTATACCTTTCTGAAGTACTCCAGTGCATCTTTGTTGGCTTTACAGTGCATCAAGTACTCCATCTACGTCCTCCCTGGCCAGCAGTAGAGCACAAAAGATAGGAAAATAAGGTAGCTATAATGTAAAACAAGTTCCTTTTCTATACACCAAAGCAAAGAGCTCTCACGAAATCACAGTAAAGAAATATTAGAAAATGATTACCAAAATGGAAGTGTCATCCTTGCTCTTAGATCCATCATTTACTGGAAGAGTGCCATCATTTTCTTCAATAACATTTATGAGTCTTGACGAGTACATTATGATACCGAACCTTATAGGGACACTATCTTGGTATAGAGATAGGATCATGTCAATAGTTTGTAAAGTTTTAAGGGAAAATGGCAACACCAGACTATAAGTCAGTAAATGAGTACATCAAAAAAAGTGTAGAAAGACACATGCATAAAATTTCCTGCGTATAAGTCAGTAAATGAGTACAGCAGAAAAAGTGTAGAAAGACACATGCATAAAATTTTAAAAAGTTAAGCGAGAGAGTAACCTCTGTGCCACAGGCTGAAGCAGGATCGAGCACATAAACAAAGATGGAATAGATTTTTATGGATGTAACACATTTGACCAGGAAGACTGGCATCAATAGCTACACAGAAAAAAAGGAGAGAGAATCATTATAATAAATTAAGGTAAAATTGGAAGAGTTGTGTGATACTGATTTAACCAGTGGAATGAAGAAAAGAAATGACCAAAAGCCAAAACATTGGAGTTCAACAGGATACTAAATGAAAACAAATGTAGATGATAGTGCAAACTAAAAAAAGTAAAAGACACTGCGATGAACCAATATCAACCATGCACACAGAGTTTGAGGATGAGTGCAAACCTATCTCACAGAACAGGATAACAGTGTTGTAGAGATTATCAATTCAGATATCTTATCTATACAATTAAAGAACGTACACTTAACTCCCTTAGGCCCCTAAAGCCATGAAAAGAATAGGTTGTAGCTCATTTGATGTGGCAGAGCAAAGCAACATTCAAATGACAATCTCAGTTCAATGATGTTGAATGCTGTACTAAATGAAAACAATCCCAGTTCAATTCAACAGGGATACTAAATGAAAACAAATGTAGATGATAGTGCAAACTAAAAAAAGTAAAAGACGCTGCGATGAACCAATATCAACCATGCACACAGAGTTTGAGGATAAGTGCAAACCTATCTCACAGAACAGGATTACAGTGTTGTAGATATTATCAATTCAGATATACAATAAACCTCCCTGCAATCTCAGTTCAATTCGATATATACAAATGTAGACACTGCGATGAACCAATATCAACCTATCTCACAGAACAGGATTATCTATCTATAGAATTGACAATCTCAGTTCAATGATGTTGATAGAAAGAGAGTGAACAAAACCTCTTTGTTGGCTTTACAGTGCATCAAGTACTCCATCTACACCCTCCCTGCATGCAACGGACCGCAAGGGTGAAACCAATCAAGGTTAGTAGTGCTGGTTCTTAAGCTTCATGGTTATGCTTAGTATACTGCATAATGTACTGCTTAGTAGCAAGAAATTTCATTTAGTAGAGATAATGTAATGTACTGCATAATGTGTTTCTTATTCTTATGCTTAGTAGTACTGCATAATGACCCTCCAAAATGACAAAAACATTATCCAAAGTGCTCTAGATTATATCTAGACTAGAAGTGAGATAAGACACATGTACTGCTTAGTAGCAAGAAATTTCATTTAGTAGAGATAATGTAATGTACTGCATAATGTTTCTTATTCTTATGCTTAGTAGTACTGCATAATGACCCTCCAAAATGACAAAAAAAACATTATCCAGTGCTCTAGATTATATCTAGAAGTGAGATAAGACACTGTTAGGGTTTCCCACATAAGTCAGATTATTTGGCTGAGTTTGATGATCCGAGTACCTCAGATCACCCGACTCACTTGGATTATTTGAAAAAGGATAAATGTTAATGTAGAAACTGCAAACCTTACAAAATAAGTCAAGAAATGATGATAACACATGCTTTATTGAGCATTCAAAACATTTTCCATTCAGCATTCAGTTCTCAGCATTCAGTTCTTAGCATTATTGACCTAAGCACCAGTAAATATATCTAAAACTGGTGCACTTACAATGACAACACATACATATAACAAGCTCATCCTTAGCTCCATATTGATGAATGTTTGCAACAGTGCATAAAAGGTGAAAGTATTCAAATATCATTGCAAAAGGGTGAAAGTATTCAAATATCATTGCAAAAAGGACTATGTTTCCTTTCTTTTCCTATTCAGATTATCTACAAAACACTTCTTTTCCTATCTACAAAACACTTTTTTGCCAAATAATGTATTCTCTCAACAGAATAAAATATGTTTCTTCAAAACTCCCATTAGGACTTTATTTTAATAAAATACATAAAAAATATCTCGCAGAAATTATACTGTCACATGTGTTAATTCTAATAACTTGTCTCGCAGAAATTATTACAAAGATTCTCGCTTTGACATGTAAAGTCGATGTTGTCTTTCCATATGGTAAGTTGGATACGATTTAGTGATATTTTGTTAATTTTACAGGTACAAAACATTATTGAGAAACCTCAGTTTGACCATCTGCCACTAATTGAGGCTAGCAGGTTTGTCAGTTACCTTTTCATTTTGCTTATAATTTTGTGCTATGTGTTTTGTGTCATTATGTGCGGTCACCATCTTTACCTAGAATTAAATATAAGATATTTTATAATGATTGAGTATTTGATTCAAAGTCATGAGAAGGTGCAGTATTTGAGTATTTGACACTGCTTTAGGATTTTCCTTCATTGAGCATGGAAATAAAGCTGATCACATTTTGTAATGTTTACAGACACATTATCACTCCATTTTCCAAATAATGTAATGTTCACAACTGCATGGCATTCTTCTAATATTTGACTTGCCTTGCTGCTCTAAATTTTTCAGTAATTGTTCTATCAGCAGTACCTGTGGACTTTAGTCCTATAGTAGTGCAAATGCCTTCTATGAACTCATTTTATGTAATGAAGTACTTAAAGGACATTTCAATAGTTGTGCAAATAGCAATTGCTAATGCCTTCTATAAACTCATTTTATGTAATGAAGTACTTAAAGGACATTTCTATGGCGCCAATTAATCCAACAAGAAAGAGAACGTACGCGCTATTTTCTGAAAGCCCCGTGGTGCCTAGGTGAGTTTACTGCACTATCTCATCCATCTAATTACACATATACCAAAAGAATAAATATGCTCTTTTATTAGTTTCAAGGTGTTCGACAATATTGAATTTGGGGATGTGGATATGTTTTGGAGCATCTGTGTTTTAGTAGATGTCAAATTCCTGCTCAAGATAACGGTGATATGCTTCGATTTATCTTTGTGGATGAGACTGTAAGTCCAAACAAAATTCAATTCAACCCCTAATGAAATTATTTTTATTGCCACTAACATGGTTTATTCCAAATTTAAAGGGATCAAAAATGGAAGCTATTGTCGTAAGAGAAATGTTCATAGATGTAACTTAGCACTCAATGAAGGCCGTAAGTACAACATTCATCGTGTCGATTCCAGCCTAACTATGAGGAAGTCCAGGGAACATTCGAAACTCTTATGAGTGCACGCTAATCGACCGCACAACCTGCCGAATTCTTCTGCGGTCTTAGTTGATTTTCCTCTCTACCCAAAGCATTTTATGTCATTTGAGGATGTGTATGGACGTCCGAACAAAACTTTTGTAGGTATGGTTCAAAATTTCTTTTTAGCAGATCTGATATTAAATGAGATTTTGAAGCCAAAAAAATAAACATACAACATGTCATCCAGATATAGTTGGAGTGGTGGTCCATTGTGGTGATCTTGAGTACTACGAAACCTTTCCACGCCGTATAGTCCATAGAGAGGTGATATTGCTAGACACAAGGTAAAGCTATTTTTATTTTCACAAAGTACATTTTAACTCAAACTAATTTGTGCACAATATTTATAATATTCTTCTTATGTTTAATTGTAGGTTTAACTTATTAGTTGTTCAAGTATGGGATGAGCATTTAACCCAACATGTTCTCAGTTGGTCGGAGGCTAAGGCCAATCACCACGTCCTTCTTGCAACAATGTTGAAAAAAGATAACAGATACGGTAACTAATTCATTAACCTGTAAAATAAAATAACAAAGGCTATAGTTAATGTTGATTTGAAAAAACTTGTATTAATATGTATGTTGATCTTTAAAACAGGATGTGTGGAGACTACACGGTACACAAAACTAGCATTCGCCCCAGATCTTCCCACAACACAAGCACTTCAAAGTAAGTGTATTTAGTTTAGATAAGAAACAAACTATATACAAAATAAACTTTTAACTTATTTTCTCTAACACGTCTTAAATTATTATTGTAGACTTTCGGCACCCTCTCGTAGCAGGAGCATTTGATCTGACATTCGTAAAAAAGTTTATTGAAAGGAGGTGGGCATATCTTGCTCGTGTGGTTACTTGGACTACCAATCGACGCCATTTGGATCGTTAGAGATTAGGCTAATATGATAGGTGATGTAACTGGCTGCTAGATAGGTTTTATTACTATGATCACCTGTATATTTGTCTCTATGGACGCGTTTATGTGTGTTTGACAAATTTACCTCTTGGATCAGCTCAATCAGTATATCTCCATCTTTACGGACACGTTTATGTGTGTTTGACAAATTCCTACTGCGTACGTGTAGCTAAATAATTAGTATATACATACGTATATATGTACGCATACCTCTTCAAAATATGCATTCCAATTTAATTAACCAGTACACTTAGCTGCATATTAATCTTGTATGTATACATATATACTCTTTTCTGAAAGCAACGTGTATGTATATACTCACTAGATGCCTTTAGTCATGCTTAGTATAAAGCACACGCAGCCAGTTTATAATTAGTATATACAACTGTATGCCTGAAAGTGCAATTAATATTTCAAATCATAGCAATATCAGCATGTGCTGGAGGACAAATTCCTACTAGGAGATAAGTTCTCAATCAAACAAATTACAAGCTCAAGTGCAATAGTAATATTCAGTGTGACCCTCATGGATCATGATAGTATAAAACATGATCATAAAATGTAGAACATACGTAGCAGATAAGAGCATACAGTAACAAAAAAAATTATGCACAAAAAAATATTCACCACAGCCCTCATGACAGTATAAAACATGATCTTAAAAGGACAATTAAAATGTAAACGGCCAATCAACAACAATAAAATGTAGAACAGACGTAGCAGATAAGAGGATACAAGCCTGAAATTAAAGGTTGCTTACATCTTGAATGAAACCTTGGGCCTTCATCAGATTTCCAAGATTACTGCTCAGCATCAACCTAAATCAGACACATTGCCATCAGTTCAAAGAAGGAAAAACAGATCTACCAACAACTTCAGATATACATACCAATCGAGGGTTGAGTGCAAGTGCTTGTCTACTGACATTGAGTCGCCTCATTCAATCTCCCCTTCCGTGTATATCCACTAGCAAGATTTGACCAAGCATCACAAAAGTTCGGCCGCAGCTAAAAGATTCATCCACAATCAAGGGCAAATTTGTCAGAACTTTAAAATGTGCTTGCAAAAATTAGAGTCTACTAAATCGACAAGGTCAATAAGCACTTGTAGAACATTATCAAGACAAGTCCCATAGGGCAAATAACACATGCTTGTAAAGATTACATATGTCCAATAGAGCAGAGATGTATACCCAAGGCTAGACTAGGCACCTGAAGGTCAAGTCTAATACATGGTACATGCACAGGGACCAAAGACTGCACACATGCATTAGGATGATGGAAAATAGGAATCTCAAGCACCAAAGAAGAACGAACCTTGTAGAATGAACCGATCCTCATTAGCAAGCATCTTCTTTGTTACCTCGAGCCGGAGCCCTCGCCCAACCGGATCTTCACCTGAAAACGAAACAAGAAGAAGAATTATATACAGGGTTGGATCCGGGGCAAAAGTGACGAAGTAATAGAGTGAATAGCATGCCTAGGACCATACCCATATGTAAAACTATAACACTTTTCCACAATACGATCCACTTAGCGTCTGATCATAGCAATTGAGTGAATAGAAGACTACTGGATCTAATTAAAATTGAAGAATTGCTGAGAATTAGGAAAATAAATTGAGGACTCACCAAAATTCTAATCTATAAAATTATCAACACTTAAATTCCCCAATCTCATTCTCTTATCATCTAGGCATCTAGGAGTGTAAAGATTAGTAATTTGACGGACAGAAGAACACCAGTGTGATCAAACAAAAACTTCTATAGGTTGTGCATTTGTTCTCCAACCAGTTTCTAGACACTTAGCATGTTAAAGATGATTCGAACCAAATGTCAACAATATTTAAACTAAAAGGGTGTTTCTACCTCGAATAGTATTCTCATGCTTAATGTGTTTCCATGAGCACTGCTGTTATGCAAATAGAAAACACATAATACTACATATACTCATTAAGCATATATCAGTAGCATCTCAAAGCGTCTGAAAGCGTCATACATATGTATAGAACACACAAATACTACATATACACAATACTAATACAACAGAAATCAGTATATGTCCTGTGAACAGAAATCAGTATATGAACACAATACTACATATACACAATACTAATACGTATAGAACACACAAATACCATCCTTCTCAGTAGCATCTGAAAGCGTCATACATATACTCATTTACATACTACATATACTCATTTACATACTCATTTTTGCAACAATGAATGGATAGAGTAACAAAGAGCAATTAATGGACTGATTAGTGCTCATGAAATCAACAGAAAGATTGCATGTGTAAGTCTCATGCTTCATGTGTTTCTTATTCTCATGCTTAATGTGTTTCCATGAGCACTGTTGTTATGCAAATAGAAAACACCAAAGAAAGACAATACTACATCTGTACTCATTAAGCATATCTCAAGAGCATCTCAAAGTGTCTCAAAGCGCCATACATATGTATAGAACACACAAATACTACATATACACAATACTAATACAACATAAATCAAGATATGTCCTGTGAATGTAAATCAGTATATGAACACAATACTACATATACACAATACTAATACGTATAGAACACACAAATACCATCCTTCTCAAGAGCATAGGGGCCATAGCTGTAGTTAGGGAGGAAGGAGGGTAGGGAGCACACTTAGCTTTCAGGAGTACCCATGCCGAAGGGGGTTGTGAGGTTCGGCATATCTGTTGGCGGCGCCCTTAGGGTGGAGTCGTCAAGGACCTCCAGATCCGCTTATTAAATATGTGCAATCACATGCAAGAAATCAAGATGCTATTAAATATGTGCAATCACAGGCAGTGAACCCAATATATTAAGAAAAAAGGGAACTTGGAGAGGGGACTTAGCTTAAGAATGGGGGTGGTCTTGAGAGGCGTCGGCGGTGGAAACCACCCGGGGGGCGGCGGATCTGAGGGCAAGGCGCCACCGATCTGCATGGGCGAAAAGACAGGGGATTAGGCTGCGGTGAGCGGGAAGGAGAAGAAGAGAGGGGGTGGTGGGGGAGTGAAGAGTCACTTAGCTCGGATCTGGTCGGAGGCCAAGGATGGCGGCACTGCTGAGAGAGAGAGAAGACCGGGCGGGGCTCGGTAGCAGGAGACCGTGCGCCAAGACGCCCGAAAGAAAGGCGGCGCTCGGGTCTTGGCGGCCGAGGAAGAGAGGGAGGAGGAGGTAGAGGCAGACACGGAGCTAGGTGGCGACGCCGGAACTGAGGGAGGCCCGGAGCGGCCGCCAAGCGTTGCCGATCGGACGACGGCGCGGATCAAAGAAAAAGGGAGAGAAGGGCAGCAGGTGGTGGTGGCGGTGTTTAGGCCAACAACGGAGGCGGCGACTGGATCCATGGAGGAGGGCGAGAGGGGAGAAGCGGCGCATGCGGGAGAGAGGGAAGTGTGGGGAGCGGCGGATGGAAATGGAGGTGTGTGCGAGTGGAGAGAGAGAGGGGACTAGGTTAAAGGGCATTCGGCCGGGCCGAATGGGCCGGAAAGATGGGCCGAATGGGCCGGGAAGGTGGGCCGAAGTGCGCCTGGGCCAAATAAGGGCATGGGAGGGAGAGAAAAAAGACAAAAGAATAATAGGTCAATGCTTGTATGAACATTAAGAAAAATGTTAATAAAATAAAAGGAAAAACCTGAAAAATGACTGCAAAACCTTCACCTTGTCACTAGAAAAATAAATGTTAATAAAATAAATCTAAAAAACCTTCACCTTGTCACTAGAAATATACATGTTAACCCGAGTATCCTTGATTGACTGCAATTCGTTATGTGAGTGTGTTATTTGTCATTGAGTTGACAAATTAGTGCTTATATTTATGAAAAAAGGTTGAAAAAAATGGAAAAAAATTACTATGGTTTGGGTGCTTCTCAATCCAACTAACTTCACAATTTTACTATGGTTTGGATGCTTCTCAATCCAACCCATAGTAAAATTTGATAGTATCCAACCCA
Source organism: Rhipidocladum racemiflorum (assembly GCA_036346355.1). Lineage (NCBI taxonomy): Eukaryota > Viridiplantae > Streptophyta > Magnoliopsida > Poales > Poaceae > Rhipidocladum > Rhipidocladum racemiflorum. The sequence continues at coordinate 37,664,565 of CM070591.1, forward strand.
TAGTAAAATTTGATAGTATCCAACCCATAGTAAAATTGAGAAGCATCCAAACCATAGTAAATTTGAGGAACATTAGTGATGTGTCAGGATTTTTTAAAAATTGCTTAGGCATGATCACTATCTGAAATTTTTATGGGAACATTCGTGATGTGTCAGGATCATCCAAAAAAAATTTCAAATTTTTTTGACGTCATTTGAACCATTTTTTGTTCATTTGAATTAGAGCGAAATCTCGGCAATCTCGCCCGAAATCTCGGCAATTTCGCCCGAGATTTCGTTTTTCTCGATTTAAAAAAAGCCGGATTCAAATCGTTTTTTTTTTTAATTTCGTCCGAAATTTGGCCGAAATTTCCGAATCTCGCCGAAATTTCGGATTTCGGCCTGGCCCGAGACAGAGTCCGAAAACGAAATTTGAATCCTTGAGAATGGGGAAGGTTCCGAGGGCACTCGATGCTGGGGGAGTGGGGAAGGTTCCGGGGGCTGGGGGAGTGGGGGAGCGGGGCCTGGGTTGCCAATTGAACAAATAAATAAATAAAATCATATTGGTGCAAGGTGTATACAAATTAGTGGAAATATTAATAAAATATTAACTACCAAAATCATTTGGACAGAAAAACATATATGTATATACAAACGATTATAATAACAATATATATATCAACCTGGTCCAAGATAAAATAAAACGAAAATGGCTGAGCAATAAGTGGAAAATGATTCTATATTTTATTTTCTTGTTTTTCTCTTTTCTTTTCTCTAAATTAATTTAACTTTAATATAAGCTGGTGAACGATGACAACATCCGTGAATTGGCTTATGTGATTCACATCAAACTAGCCCAACTACATGTGTGATACTTTTGAATAGCTCGTATCTTGCACTGTTTCATTGTGATGCTTATTATTTTTCGCACTATTAAATAGGAGGAATGGAACTCAATTTGCAAATGTTAACATGAGTATCATTGATTGACTGCAATTCATTTATGTCACCGAATGGACAAGATCTAGCCATACCTACTGCCTACAGGAGGTGGCCTAAACTTCAAACAACTAACATTAATTCTGAATCATTTTGTAGATCACAAACGATTTTGACAATTATGTCGCATCATCCAAGCCAATCATCACGGAAAGGGAAAGAAGGTTGCTATATTGCAATCCTATTAAATTTTGGCTTATAGTATTAATCGCAATCAGGTGATATTATTTCGGAAATATCATTTTGGCGATGATGGATGCACATCATGCTCCAAAGAGAGTTCAGATCGCTTCTTTTGCCGCAAGCATCTGCTAGCTTATTTATACGTGATGGAGACAATATTCAAAATCAAATATTTTCGTCTTCAGGCGAAGAAGATGATCACAATCAAACACCTATGCTATACACAATTACACCTCAAAGTACCCTCACAATGGATGTATCGTTACAAGACGATTGCTCAAATGGTACAAGTTGCTTTTTTCCTATGATGTGTTCTAATCACAAACATTCCTACTCAAAATAGCTCATTATATTATATGCGTTGTACACTTCAGGTAGGATGAATTACCGTGATGTTGCTGAAAGCTCCGCTGCCATGACAGAGGTCCAAACACAACTGAATTTTGATCAAGTAGTGGCTCACATTACACCTCAACAAAGTGTACCAAGTTATAGTGGACAGTTTGTAAGAAATGCAAACCTCAGAGAGGAGCAAATACAATCAAGGCGTCAACGACAAAATGCGTGGAATGCAGCTCTTACACCAGAGCAAAGGCTAGCGAGACGAGAACGTCAAAGAGCACGTCATCAAAGTTTAACACCTGAACAAAGGGAAGAGATTAATGCCCGTCGAAGAGCGCGTAGGCAAAGTTTGGCTCCTAAAGAAAGGCATGAGTCAAATGCTCATCGAAGAGCGTGTAGAAGAGAGGAGAGGGATGACATTAACGCCTCGTAGAAGATCAGCCAGGCAAATAATTACACCACATGATAGACAAGCATTGTTACATGAACGTAATGCAATCTATGTGAGTAGGAGAGACACCCCATGCTCGAGTCAATTGCAATGAAATGCTCACAATGATGCTTCATTGGCGGCCAATCCATCATCGCATGGCTTCGCTATTGCATGTCCCTCAACGCAGTCATTCATTACAGACAATGGTAATATCTATAACTAGATTTACCTTTGTAACTATGTAACCGTTATTAACATGTACTCATGGAAAATGACAGGTGGTATAGAAACAATCGTAGAGGAGGATATGGATGAGGAGTACTACATGTTCACGGTGGAGGTAGTTTAGATGACATTTCTCTCTTCTTTATATGGAATTCAACAACTATCATAATCCCCTCAACTTAAATCCATCCAGATGATGATGAAATGGAGGATAGGGACTCTCCAGCGGCCTCGGATGTCCAAGATCCCTACAATCATGTGTATAGCAACATTCCCGATAGCACACATATGTCAAGATCGAGCCAGATTGCAAGCATTGCGGTGCAAAGAGGTTTCGATATGAGACGAATGGGTTTTGTTGTCGCATAGCGGTAAAATCAGGCTATCGGATCCAGAGCCAATTCCCGAACTCCTCAGGCTTTGGTCGAGTGCAGATGCCGATGCTAGGCATTTTCGCGAAAACATAAGATTCTTCAATCGGTCACTTCTCCTTCACCAAATTTAGGCGTGAGTCTTGATGAGAACTATACTAACATGAGATCTGGAGTGTACACATTTCGAGCCCACGGACAAATTTACCACAATGTCCATTCCTTTGGCCCGAGCGAATCCGGTCCAAATCATTTGGAACTCTATTTCTATGACGACGACCCCAGTCTGAATCACCGGTTTCGTTACTCACCTAGCCTCGACCAGGAAGTCGTTAGGAGGTTGGTCAACATCCTCCGGGACAACCCCTACTCTCAAACTTTTAGGAGCCTAGGCCAATCCGAGAACCTCCAGGAATATCGTGTATCACTTAACACTGACTTACAGATGGATCAACGAGTGTACAACAGGCCAAGAACGCCGAAGTGGCCGTGTGTGGGTTGAGGGCAATGAGCGACGAAGAGAATTCAATCGCAGCGTAATCCTATATGGCAACAATAATGAGAAGTTCAGTATAAAGTCTCACTATGGATGCTACGACCCCCTATCGTATCCACTCTTCTTCCCAAGAGGAGAACTAGGATGGCATCCACAGATCCCCAAGCATGGTGTGCCCATTGAAGTTGTAATCAGGGCATCGTAAAATAACAATAACAATAGTCACTACGAGGATCAAGGTGAGTATTGCTATTAACCTTGAATCTCATCATTATTGATGTCCATATTATCATCCGACTATATGTCCTCTTTTGCATAGATTCGAATAACCTGGCTTTATGCTATCGTAAGGGACTACTCTGCTACAAATTCGGATGTGTCGTGGGATATTCAACGCCTTGTTATACGGCAAGCGCCTATTGCAAAGAAAGACGCGGTTGACATGTACATCAAGGTGGAGGGTACAAGGCTGGACTACATCAGGCACCACCAAAAGGAGATACGAGCCGATCTGTATCGGGGCTTGGTTGATAGCATAGAGTCCGGAGAGAGTCGGCGCAAGCCGTGGGCAAAAGGATCGTGCTCGGCTTCATTCATTGGGGTGGTAGAGATATGCAACGAAGGTACTGGATGCTATGGCCTTGGTGCAGAATTACGAAGCCGGACATCTTCTTAACTATGACTTGCAACCCTAACTGGGAAGAGATAATACAAGAGCTAGAGCCTGGACAGACCCCACAGGATCGACCTGATCTCATCGTTCGGGTATTCAGAGCCAAGCTTGAGAGCATCAAGGAACAACTATTCAAGAGGCATATCCTTGGCATAGTAGTTGCTTATGTGTACGTCATCGAGTTCCAGAAGAGGGGTCTTCCGCATGTTCACTTCCTTCTTATCATGAAGGGAGGTACAAGCTCACTTGTCCAGAGTGGGCTTTGATTGTCTCATCTCCGCTGAGCTCCCAGCACAGAACAAGTATCCGTGAGTTGTACGAGATGGTCATTAAGCATATGATGCATGGCCCATGCGGAGTCCTAAATCCGAAGAATGTGTGCATGCGGGAGGGTAGATGCAAGAACTACTACCCACGTCATTTCAATGCATCTACAACACAAGGCAATGATTCGTATCCCTTATACAGAGAAGGGATAATGGCCGCCATGCAAAGGTTCGAGGGCTTAACGCTTGACAATAGGTGGGTAGTGCCATACAACCCTTACCTTCCGAGGAAGTACAACCGCCATATAAATGTGGAGGTTTGCTCAAGCATAAAAGGCTGTAAAATACCTATTCAAGTATATTTACAAAGGCCACGACTGTTTGTAGCTCTCAATGAACCCGATAGCAACGGAAATATTGACGAGATCAATCAGTTTAGGGACGCTAGGTGGGTTACCCCACCAAGCTCTATGGAGGATCTACGACCGACCTTAGCAAGATCTCCCCACCCGTGTTGCAAATGCGGCTACATCTACCGAACATGCACATGGTCTCGTTCGCATGGTCAAGATCTTCATGATGTTGTTGCTCAGTGGCGTCGAGAGGACCATGTTGACAGAGTATTTCAACATGAACCGAACATGTGAGGAGGCTCGAGGATCTTGTGCAGGAATTTTCCAAATGCATTTATTTGGCGGCCAGGATCAAGTGGAAGAAGAGGGTAGAACGAACACAAGTTGGCAGAATCGTGTCGGCTCGTCCGAACGAGGGGAGCGTTACTATCTAAGGGTTCTCCTAAACCACGTGCACTGTGCCACCTCCTTTGAAGAACTTAGGACGGTGAATGGTGTAGTCTACCCGTTCTTCCGTGAAGCCGCTGAGAATAGGGGACTAATCGAGGCTGACAACACCCTAGAGGAGTGCCTTAGTGAGGCTGAGCTATTCCAGATGCCATCATCGCTCAGGAGGCTATTTGCAACTATACTGGTGTTCTGCGAGCCAAACGACGTGTGTGGGCTATGGGAAAGGCATCTCGAGGGAATGTTAGATGACTATCGCTGTTCCTATGCATGCCAACAGACGGTTGAGCAGATGGTGCTATTGGACATAAGAAATATGCTGCGATCGATGGGGAAGGACATAACATCATTTCCTCTTCCTGTTATAGATGAGTCTCACGACAACGCCGATATAGATGTCAGAGAGATATACGAGGAGTCAACAATCCAGGTTGACGATGATCATATATCCCTATCATCCTCCCTCAACCCTGAGCAAATGGCAGCGTACGTCGATATATTATCTGCGGTTGACAGTGGCAATGGAGGAGTCTTCTTCGTGGATGGCCCAGGAGGCACCGGAAAGACATTCCTATATAAAGCTTTGCTCGCGAAGATCCGAGGTGATGGCAAGATAGCAGTGGCAACCGCGACGTCGGGCGTGGCCGCATCTATCATGCCTGGAGGTAGGACAGCGCACTCGAGGTTTAAGATCCCACTCAACGTTACAAATGGGGCGGTATGTAGCTTCACAAAGCAAAGTGGGACCGCTAAGCTTCTTCAGCAGGCGTCATTGATAATATGGGATGAAGCCTCCATGACGAGGCGACAGGCGATGGAGGCCCTGGACAAGAGTACGCGGGACATCATGGGCCGACGTGACTCGCCGCTCGGTGGGAAAACGATCGTGTTTGGTGGAGACTTCCGGCAGGTTCTACCGGTTGTTCGTAAGGGGACGAGGCCAGAAATAATTGACGCGACGTTGCGTAGGTCATACCTATGGGATTGCATGCGGCAGCTAAGGCTCGTACGTAACATGAGGGCCCAGGGTGATCCTGAGTACGCAGAGTTCCTATTGCGGATCGGGAATGGTATCGAGGAGACTAATGAGGATGGCTGCGTGCGGCTTCCCGAGCAGATCTGTATTCCATTTACAGGAAATGGCAAAGACATCGATAAACTCATACAGAGTGTATTTCCTATGCTGAATGACAACCTATCGGATGCCAACTATATCACATCTCGAGCCATCCTGTCGACCCGGAACGAGTCCATTGATAGGATCAATACGAAGATGATTGACATGTTTCGTGGTGAGGAGATGGTGTACCATAGCTTCGATTCTGCAGAGGATGATCCCCATAGCTACTACCCTCCTGAATTCCTAAACACTCGACCCTAACGGTCTACCTCCGCATATACTCAAGCTGAAGATTAACTGTCCCGTGATACTATTGCGAAACATTGACCCTGCAAATGGACTATGCAACGGGACGAGACTTGTAGTCCGGGCATTCCAAAAGAATACTATAGATGCCGAGATTGTGCTTGGCCAGCACGCCGGGAAGAGGGTGTTTCTACCTCGAATACCTCTATGTCCCTCTGATGACGAGATGTTCCCATTTAGATTCAAGAGGAAGCAGTTCCCTATCAGGCTCGGGCCGCAATGACAATCAACAAGGCACAAGGACAGACCATCCCGAATGTCGGTGTCTACCTCCCTGAACCGGTTTTCTCTCATGGGCAATTGTATGTTGCGCTATCTAGAGCCACCGCTAGAAGCAATATCAAGATACTTGCCGTCGCTGACAAGGAGAAGGATAAGGGTCGAAAGTCTAAAAATACTAATGGAAACCTCACAAAAAACATTGTCTACAGAGAAGTACTCACATCATAGACAAGGTTTTGATTGAAATCATATTCAAGTCGTGTTACAATGTAACTGTTTATTTTAAGATCTTGAGACGTATACCAAGAATATCATCTCTAAGTATGTTCTAATCGGGAGAAACCATAGAAACTTTTGCAATCGGGAGAAATAGAAGGGGCCCTTGTGCATGCGGGTATTTAGTGGGTATTGTTCAATGCTTGGAATCTCTCTGACAATGAGATTGAGAAGATTTATGATCGTTTTCTGTGTGCTCTTGCAGCTTTGTTATTCACTACTAACATCAAAGATGGTATTTTTCGTTATCAATTTTGTTTTTCGTAGCAACGCACGGGCATGTAACTAGTTTATGTTTAATTGTGGCATCTAGATGTTGTTTAGTCTATGTTTGGTAGCATTCGGGCACACTAGATGCTGGGGTGTTACAGTTGGTATCAGAGCGGACTGTAGGTCCTTGGAATATGTATTTTTAGTGTCGTACTTTAGGTTACAACTAAAATGTGGTGTGGAATAACTTAGAAACATGGCTTAGATTTTTACTAAAATTTTGGCATAGGATAGCAACATTAAAACTTGCAAAAGTGGTATAACTAATCTAAAATTTGACACACAATGGATGCACAGTAGGAAAGGGTATGGGTATCGTTTCTTTACGCTTAAATGTTGTATTTTAGCTATGATGTTGAATGCTTCATTTGACAATGCATGTTGCTATGTCAATGAGATAAATGATTGAATTGCTCTTGTTGTTGTGAAAGAGTGGGGTTGTGGTGCCGAAGGGTTTCGGTCACCTCTCTTTATTCATAGTAAGGGTGAGGTTTGACGGTGTGGCCGGTTAGCGCCATCACCGAAGAACTATTAACCCCTACAGGAGAAGAGTGCTTACCCTTTCTGTCGTAGATCGGGTCGTTGACAGGAGTCAAATAGAAGAGTTTGGTGGTGGATTTCTTCGAATGTTCTTTATCGTTCTGTGGTCGGTCTTGGTTGGTTTTCTTGGTTTTAGTTGATGGAAACCAAAAGAAAAGTGTTTGGTATTGGATTTTCGCGGATCGTTCCGTATGCGGTGTGTGGTTTTGTCTTCCTTGGTTGAAGACGAAGAAGAGGAGTCTAGTGTTGCGCTTCTTTTGGGCGCCTTTTCAGTTTTGATGCTTAGTTTGTTGATTGGTTTATGGGGAAGAAGAATTCAATTTATTCATGTGTTTGTCTTTCTTTGAGGTTAAAGGAGTTATTGCGGAGTTGTGCCAGACCTGGCTGTCAGGGCTGAAGTTCAGTGGCTTTATAGGAATAAGTGGTGTTTGATTTCGTTATTTTACTAGTTTAAGAAATCATCTTTGAAAAAAAAATAACCCTTCTTGTTTCGTGAAAGTTTGGGGTTTGGTGTTAAGGTTTTATTTGCAAAGGTTTATTTGATCGCGTGGTTCCCTCTTATGGGAGTCTTTGAGATTGAAATGTGTTTTGGAAAATTCCTTTTGCATGACCAAGTTTGGGTTTGTCTCATTGCAATTTTGAGAGTCAAGTTTCCTTATGAATTTGGGATGAGCTTTAAAACTAAAATGCTGCAAACAAAGTAAGTAGTCTTTTGACTGAAATCGTTTGTTCCTAGTAAGAATTGTTGTTTAGCATGTTATGTAGCATGTACCAATGTGGTTTATGGGATGACGTATTGTTAAGTTAATTTGTGAGTTGAAACAATTCAATGCGGTTGTTACCTCTAGCTTGAAAATAAATAGACTACTAGTGTTGTAGTTTGTTCTTAGCGAGAATGATTAAATGTGTTAATGTACATGCTTAGAATTTGTTGCTTTGTTATAAAAAAAATGCTTATGACCCTCGATTATGTTTAAAATTTTAAACCATGATGCATAGTTGAAACATTAAGATGATGTAGACTTCTGTTATTGTTAAAGAAACTTTGCTGGTTGTTTAAAGATGCTCTAATCTAATAGATTAATAGAGAAATTTAATCGTGTTGCCTAGTGACTTTAATTTGGAAGTTGATTAGAGTTGCTATTTACGTTGTTGCAAACTATTAGTATATTTGGAAGTATGCAGTTGTGTCTCTACAATGCTAGTATTGATATCAATTGAGAAGACATAAGACTTATTGTTAATGATGTTGTTAAGGGCAGTGTTAATGCTAATATTCAATCTATTTTAAATAGTGGGAGTATGTTGTGTGGTGGTAATTTGTTATCACCTATGTGTAGGGTAGCTAAAAGTAATGTTGTTGGTTGATGATTATGCCCATTTGTTGTTATTGATGACTAAGTAGTGGTGGTAACTGTTTAGATTACTCGTTGGAAAACCATAGTTAAAATAGAGGAAAATTTTAACATGTTGCGATGGAGTGAGCTTTGGATAATTAACATGATAAATGATCTTATCCTTAATGAAAGTATAACTTAGAGTCTCACTTACGAATTCTTCCCTGTGGAGATAATATTTACATGTTGAAGTCGTTGTTTAATTGAATAAGGTTCGGTTGTCGAGACGTGAATATGTAGGAGGTATGAAATTTATATGTTGATATTGCTGAAAGATTTGTTGAAGTACTATGTTTCAAATTTAGAATAAGAAGTAATTTGATTTAGTGATCCGTGGGGATCATGTCAATGTAGTCTTGGTTGGGTGTCTTTTTGATAAGCATCATAAACCCTAATTAAAAGTGTTGGGAATGGTAACTAGAGGAAGAATTTGTTGTGAAATTTTTGGTTTAATTGTGTTGGGGCTTCTCAGGGAGTAAATAGTGATTATTGAAGTCTTTAATGGAAAGCGTAGTGGAGTACTAGAGATGGTTTTTTTTATGCTGAGCTTGTGTTTAAAACCTTCTGGACTAGTTTGGTTGTTTGCCATTTTGGTCGAAGGGTTTCGGTCAAGGTGTTCCATATGTTGTGTTTCAGAGTTTCCCTAAAACTCGTAGAAATTGGTGCAAATATTTGGTTTTGGCTAATTTGTTTAGTTGGTGCTATGAGTATGGATTTACACCCCAAAAGTTTTTGAGTGGATCGCGCCCTTCGCGTGCACCCTGAATTATCTTTGGAATAAATTTTAAAGAAAACAAATGGACATAGAGGGTTATGTTGGAAAACTCACGAGGTTTAATTTGTAATCTTTTCTTTGCTAGAGTTGGAGTTATTTGGAAAAAAATATGTGTAGAGTTTGCAAATGCTTCAAAAGGTGGTTTTTGTGGATGTTTCATCGGCGATGCTGTTAGTGAAGTGTTCTCTTTTGAAAATGAGTTTCCCTTTCTCTTTGAGAAAATTTATGGCGGTTGTTAGTGCAGATGTTTGACTTTGGAGTCGATGTTCTTTTCCAAAATGTTGATTTTGGTTAAAATGCGATGTTTTGCAAGTTTAGCTATCTATCGTTGGTGGGTTCTGACCCAACGTGGTATTTTGCGGTCAATGGTGTTGCCGTCAATGTTATGTGTGTTTCAAACTTGTGATACCAAGGAAGTAGTCGTTTGGTGAATGATTATTCGGTATTGTTGTTACATGAAGAATGTATGGTGAAAAGTAAACATGACATCGTTTTTAGATGTTAAATGATAAAAGAGTCGTTGAGCCAAGTCGGTGAGAAAGTCATATATGGAGATATGACTAATCCGGAGTGCTCTTGAAGAGTGTGCATTTATGTCATGAAATGAGATTTCCCTTGCTATCTAGTATGAAAAGAAAAGAATGAAGAAATTCTGGTATTTTGGTTGTGGTGTAGGGGATTTATGCTTCCTTTGTGACTCGGCTGGGATGTTGCCGAATTATTTCAAAAAATGGTTGTTAACGCTTTGGGTTTGAGTTGTCGTGTGTGGTCCACTTGGGCTTGATAGCTAAGTGTTTTTGTGTGAGGGCGAGACCCTCTTAAGAAAGGAACCAATTATGGTTTGGTAAGGTTTTACAATCCTAGCTTGGGGCTAGGTGTCGAACCTTAGTGGTATAAGGGTGGTTTGTGCTAAAGGTCGATGATGTATGGGTTTAACCTTTATTAAGAGTAGCGATGGGTGGAAGTGTAACACCCCGGCATCTAGTATGCCTGAATGCTACCAAATATAAGCTAAACAACATCTAAATACCATGAATTAAGGTAAATTACAGCAATGGAGTAAATGCTAAAACCCGAGATTTCGGCAGCATCTCCTTTGTTTTAACATGATTTGAAGGAGCAACAACAGTATAGTAATATATGGCAATATGAGAGACAACTAAAACAACAATAATTAAAGACTTAACAACAATATAAGTCTAGTTTCACGCATTTCATGTCTCCAAGAGTCAAACGAACAATAAGACTTTCATTTAGCAAAGCTAAACCTTAAAGCAATAATCATCATACGCAATTTATTATCAAAGACTAAATTAATGACTTGTGGAATCAATTGAGTGAAGCTACGTGCGGAAATGTGACTATTTTCCTTCCCCGCATGCCGGTCTCATGGTACCTAAAACAACAAGAAAACACAGGCGTGAGTTCAAAACTCAGCAAGTATATTGCAATGGTTCAAACAAAAACAATTACATGGCTACAACAACTCACATCATGTATATCATCTCATTCGTATTCACAAATCCTTATCATCATCATTATGTATGCAATGCGATGCGATGCTCATATCTCCTTGGAAACTCATACCGGTATGGTTGAGTACACACCCGTCGGTGTGCACCCTCTCCCCCCTTCCATCCCGAAGATGGAGGGTGCCTACTCCTCGCTTCCCCACACCGCGGTGGATGGAATCACGATGTAAGACTTACTCATTGGCTCTCCAGATTAGTCATAACTTTCTCACCAACCTTCCCCAGACTAGTTATGACTTTCTCACCGCCCGGGCCATGTATCATGCCATGTATGCAAATATGCCAACATCATGAATAACTTGTACATTAACACATGGCATCATCATAGATAACTTGTACATCAACACATGGCATCATCACGAAATAAACATATTCATCATATCAATGGCAAACATTAAAGCATGGCATGTGAGCATATCATATATTCAAATTTCAATCTCAATCAATTAAACAAACTACAACCCGCTACCCATTCCAATACACTTGCCTCAACCACGGGCGACGATTTGGCGAGATGTATAGGGCACTCCCGGGGTCACACCACCTGCACATAGGTACCACACACTCACAATCATGACCACAAAACAGTACGCAAACCCTCATCTACCCCGACATTGCCATCTACTCGCAATAACCAAAAACAGATGTTCTGTCCCGCCGGGACAGCAGCCTTCCAAAAGGCATAACTCAGGTTATAATACTCCGAATCAATTAAACGAGTACATGCTCGCGTAGCTTAGGAAATTTCCTAACTTTTTCTAAGTATAAGGAAAGACTGATTCGGACTCTAAAGTTGTTTAATCTACAAAATACCGAGATCTGTTCCAATCACGTCACAGATTTTAACACGCTCGGTAAAACAGCCATAACTTTCAAACGGCTGATCAGAATTTAACGTTCTTTATACACACTGAAATGTATTGAAATTACCTACAACTTCTTCAATAGGCGGACGTCCAAATTCGGACTCTAAATTAGCGAAAAACCGAACCCTAGGTCGACTGCTCATGCTGTCCGAAACAGAGAGAGTGACCACTTCTAGAATTCATCTAATCTAGTCAATTCCAGCACCACCAATTGATCTAAAAACATGATATTGATCCTTAGAACAGTACCTAGCCCAACCCCAAGGAGTCCCATGGCCATACCTTCGCCCGACGAATGAAAAACCCACGGATCGCCTCCCGGTTCGCGCGATCTCCCTCCTCGCTCCGATTCCACCTGATCTCCTCATCGCGGAGTGCTCCAATGGATGGATCTTCAGGTTGGGGAGGTGGAGAACTCCCCTAGGGCAGCAAGGGTGGTGGAGAGGTGAGGAGAGGGGTGGTGGTGCAATGGGGAGCAACAATGGGGGTGGCGGCTAGGGCAAAATGGGAGAGGGAGAGGTGGGGAGAGGCTAGGGCACAAGTGGGCGCAATGGGGCAGGGGTGGGGCGCATAAAGGGGCAGGGGAAGGCCCCCAACCTGGACTCCTACTCCTATTTGGACTCCCACTCCTTCCCACCAAAGCCCACGACCCTTTCCCTTAGGCCCAAACTCCCCCGGAAAGGCCCAAACTCCCGAAAACGGTCCGAAAACGCATGTAAACCTCATATCACATGGTTTTAACCTTAATTCCACATTTTATAATGTTCTTGCCCTCAACATTCACATTTTGTAAAGCCACAATCTCTAATTTCATATTTTATAAAGTTTCGGCATTCCGTAGTGTCATAGGAAGTGAAGTTGACGGTAGTTCGGTGATAACTGTCCTGCCGTGAGCAATTGTCTTAACTAATTGTTTTTGGGTTTGAGTCTTGCCTGGAAGAGGATGGAATGAAATGTTAGCATGATCGTGTATCGGGAGGGCAAGTGTGCCTTAATGAGTTATTCCCCTCGATGGAAATTTTCGAGAATGTAGAGAGGTCGTTAAAGGAATTGTGACTCGTTTTGATTGTGTCATGTTGGGTTTAATGAAGTGTGGTAGTCAGGTTGGTGGTGATAGTAGTGTGAAGTGTTTGTCGTGAGGTTTCGGGCGTTTTGGGTTGATGGAGCCATTTGTGGTTGAAACGCAGTTTCTGTTTGGGAATTGAAGTGAAGATGGAACCGTGGGAGGTTGCACTCTGTTGAGCTAAATCAACATTTTCTCGCCAAGTGTTGGTTTTGAGAAATCGCTTGTCGTTTGTTCCGGTTTGAGTTTTCGTGCGGATGTTTTGTGCTGCAGAGAAGTCTTTTGTCCCTTGGGGACTTTGTTGTTGACTTTGGCGTTCTTCGGATTCGAGGTCGAATCCTGTTTAACGGGGGTAGAATGTGACTCCACGGAGTGTCGTAACCTTATAAAATGTGAATGTTGAGGTCAAAACCATTATGAAGTATGAAATTAAGGTTAAAACCATATGGTATGAGATTTATTTACGTTTCTGGGGATTTGGGCCTTTTCGGGGGAGTTTGGGCCTAAGAGAGGGGGTCGTGGGCTTTGGTGAGATGGAGTTTGAGTCCAATTGGGGGGAGGAGTCTTGGTTGGAGGCCTCCACCAGCCCCTTATTGCGCCCCACCCTATCCCTTGCGCCCCCACACACCCCCTTGCGCCCTCTCCCCTAGCCCTAGCCGCCCCTTGCTCCTCCCTTGCTGCCGTGCGCCCCCCATTGCTCCCCACCTCTCCACCACCTCTCCTCCACCCCTTGCTGACCTAGGGTAGCCTTTCCACCCCAGCACCTCGAAGATCCATCCGTTGGAGCGCTCCGCGACAAGGAGATCCGGCGGGATTGGAGCGAGGAAGGAGATCGCGCGAACCGGGATGTGATCTATTGGGTTTTCTTGCGTCGGGCGAAGGTATGGCCATGGGACTCCTTGGGGTTGGCCTAGGTACTGTTCTTAGGGTCATTATCATGTTTTTAGATCAATTGGTGGTGCTGGAATTGAGTAGATTAGATTAGATCTAGAAGTTGCCACGTTCTCTGTTTTGGACAGCATGAGCAGTCGACCTAGGGTTTAGTTTTTCGCCAATTTAGTATCCGAATTTGGTCATACGGCTGTTGAAGAAGTTGTAGATAATTTCAATATTTTTCCGTGGATATAAATAACGTCCAATTCCGATCAGCCGTTTGAAAGTTATGGCTGTTTTACCGAGTGTGTTAAAATCTGTGACGTGATTGGAACAGATCACGGTATTCTGTAGATTAAACCACTTTAGATTCCGAATCAGTCTTTCCATATACTTAGAAAAATTTAGGAAATTTCCTAAGATACGCGAAGATGTACTCGTTTAATTGATTCGGAGTCCCAGAACCCAAGTTATGCCTTTTGGAAGGCTGCTGTCCCGACGGGACAGAACCTCTGTTTTTGGGTTTTGCGAGTAGTTGGCAATGTCGGGGTAGATGAGGGTTTGCGTACTGTTTTGTGGACATGATTGTGAGTATGTGGTACCTATGTGCAGGTGGTGTGACCCCGGGAGTGCCTTCTACTTCTCGCCAATCCGTTGCCCGTGGTTGAGGAAAGTGTATTGTAATGGATAGCGATTTGTAGGTTGCTAGTTGAGACTAGATGACTTTGCTTATATGATATGATCACTTGCCATGCTTTAATGATTGCCAATGATATGATGAGCATGTTTATTATGTTATGATGCCATGTGTTAATGTCCAAGTTAATTATGATGTTGGCATAATTGCATACATGGCATGTTACATGGCCCGGGCGGTGAGAAAATCATAACTAGTCCGGGGAAGGTCGGTGAGGAAGTTATGACTATTCCGGAGAGCCAATGAGTAAGTCCTACATCATTATTCCATTCACCGCGGTGAACAGAAGCGAGGAGTAGGCACCCTCCATCTTCGGGATGGAAGGGGGGAGAGGGTACACACCGACGGGTGTGTACTCAACCATACCGGTATGAGTTTCCAAGGAGATATGAGCATCGCATCGCATTGCATACATAATGATGATGATAATAATTTGTGATCATGAATGAGATGATATACATGATGTGAGATGTTGTAGCCATGTAATTGTTTATGTTTGTACCATTGCAATATACTTGCTGAGTGATGAACTCACGCTTGTGTTTATGTTGTTTATTTTAGGTACCATGACACCGGCATGTGGGAAGGGGAAATAGCTACACATCTTCACGTAGTCCAGCCACATTTACTATTGTTTAGTCAAGTTCATAATAAGTGCCATGAACTAGGTGTTTGGAATAACTTTTGTGTGCTTGTGATCCTTATTTGCTTAGCCATAGTTTATGGAGTGATTGGCTTTAGTATTATTGTCTTATGTTGATGCTATATTCGTTTATATTGCTGTTTTAGATGCCCTATGTTTTGCTATGAACTGCCTTGTTATTGCTATCGCTTCAATTCATGTTAAAACAAAGGAGATGCTACCGAAATTTTGGTTTTTAGCATGTGCGCCTTTGCTGTAATTTATGTTTAATTGTGGTATCTAGATGTTGTTTAGTCTATGTTTGGTAGCATTCGGGCACACTAGATGCCGGGGTGTTACAGTTGGGTTAGGCATATACATTGTAAAGGCCTTGTCATGGTCTCTCTGCCGACACACCAAAGGAAGTGTGTTAATTGCATGGTATTAAAGAGATCATCATGTCTTGTGGGTAAAGTTGTACACCTCTACAGAGTTAAAACTATTCGAATAGTCGTGCCTACGGTCAAGGGCAAAGTGAAGAATGCTTTCATACTGGTAGACTTTGATTTTGGATTTAACAAGATACAATGTTTTGTTTTGGGTTTCGGGAGTGGCTAGAACTCTCGGATGATAGTTAGCAGATTGAGCCAACCAGGTAGATGGAACCTCCTTTATTTCATGACGGATCGAGTCATGTGTGTATAACCTTAATCTTTTAAAAATGTGGAGGATAGAGCCTTTATACTAGTGATGGTGGATAGAACCCTCACTAAAATATTAAATAATTCAATTGTTAAAATAATTACTAAAATATGCTTTGTGAAACTTATTAATAAGTATGGTTTGATGAAACTCAGCTTTATGCAAATAAACCATATCAAGCCTTCCTTGGAAAGCCCTACATGTGCATATTTTCCCAGACTTGCTGAGTACCTTTGTACTCGCCAGAACATCTAAGCGCGTTCCTAGTCGTCGCCTGTGGATTTGTTTGGGCATTACTACTTGTCGTGTTTATTCCGCTGCCGTGAACTTTGGTCATGTGACCATTTGATGTAATAAGTAGCCATATGGCTAATACTTTATATCTATGTTACAATTTCGTTATGTTCGGCAATGATACTTCACTGTTGACTGTGTGTACTAGCTACTGATCTGGGACTAGTACAGAAATACATAGGAGATTTCGGATAGCCGATTCGGGGTCTCACAGCGGTGGTATCAGAGCCTGGACGACTGTAGGACGTGACCTTGTTAGAATGGCAAAGCCCTAAGGACTAATATATTTATAAAAACCTACTTATAAAATTTTAAGTTCCTTTGCTTCTACCCTCCTATCTTAGTGTCTTTTGCTTACCTTATCCTTTATTTAAAACTGGTTACTAATCTTGTCTTGTTTCAAAATTTGTAGATGTCGGTATACACCACCTTTGCGTCGTTGGCTGGAGGGTTTTGTGAGGAGCTATCCTTGATGCTCCAAGAGCTGGGTTTTCCCCATCGCCCGAAGTACCGATGTACCTCCGTGCCTAGCATTGGCTACAACACGTGGAAGGTCAGGCTGTTGGTGTACGCCAGGAGTCAGAGTCTGGCCGAAGATCATCCGTTCTACTTCACTTCGGAGAGACTGAGGATGGGAGATGCGCTGCAAGATGCGGCGAGACAGGCCCTTGTCCACCTGGGCAGTAGTTACAGTGACAGGCTAGAGGACACGCCGTATCGCCTTTTTCCTTGCTTTGAGGAAGGAGGGCGCCACAACAGGTTTCAGAGTCTGGATCGCGAGTCTGATCCGATGATTGTGCACATGGGTTTGCTCATCCGAGCCCAGGATGAGGCTTATGTCAGCACCACCCACGAGCTCCAGGACGTGTACAAGAGGTTGGCTGCAGCTCGAGAGGAGATTCGCCAGCTGAAGGAGACTCAGCAAGCAGCTGCTCTTCCCCCACCAGCCCCAGTGCAGGCGGCACAGCCAGTAGCACCACCGCCACCAGCGCCAGTCCCAGAGGATCTGCCCAGGAGAGGGTTGACTCCCGACGCCCCGCTAGCCAAGCGACATCAAGGTCTGAAGCTTCGTGTGACCGCGCGTAAGTCTGTGCGTCGCCAGTCGCCTCTGGGGTTTCCCTGAGTTTATTGGCTGCCCCTGGAGGAGCAGGACCTTCTCAGGATGCTAGCCCATCCCGCAGCAGGAGCGAGGAGGAGGAGGATGTGACACTACGGGATGGTATGACGTTATAAAATTTGAAATCGAAGGTTGAAACCATACGGTATGGGGTTTATTCGCGTTTCCGGGAGTTTGGGCCTTTCTGGGGAAGTTTGGGCCTAAGGGAAAGGGTAGTGGGCTTTAGTAGGAAGGTGTTTGGGACCAAGTGGGAGTGGGAGACCTGGTTGGGGTGCCTCCCCCTGCCCTTTTGTGCGCCCCAAGCCAGCCCTAGCCGCCCCACTTCCTCCTCCTCCCCCCAAACCAGTCGCCCCTTCCCCCTTGTGCGCCACCCTCTTCCTTCCTCCTCCCCATTGCGCCACCACCCCTCTCCTCTCCTCTCCACCATCCTTGCTACCCTAGGGGAGTTCTCCACCTCGCCACCCCGCTAATCCTTCCATTGGAGCGCTCCGCGATGAGGAGATCCGGTGGATTTGGAGTGAGGAAGGAGATCGCGTGAACCGGGAGGAGTTTCATCGGGTTATCGTTCGTCGGGCGAAGGTATGGCTAGGGGAATCCTTGGGGTTGGTATAGGTACTATTCTAGGGGTTGATGTCATGTTTTTAGATCAATTGGTGGTGCTGTAATTGGGTAAAAAAACTAGAGTTTGCCACGTTCTCTGCTTCGGGCAGATTGTGCAGTCGACCTAGGGTTTGAGTTTTCGCGACCTTAGATTCGGAATTTGGTCGTCCTCCTGTTGAATAAGTTGTAGGTAACTTCAATACCTTTCAGTGTAAATAAAGAACGTCCAATCACTCCCAGCCGTTTGAAAGTTATGCTCAATTTACCGAACGTGTTCAAATCGGTGACGTAGCTGGGATAGAACGTAGTATTTTGTAGATTAGACAACGTTAGAGTCCGAATCAGTTTTTCCATATACTTAGAAAAAGTTAGGAAATTTCCTAATATACGCGAGGATGTACTTGTTTAATCGATTCGAAGTCCTCCTCATCCCGCCAATCCGTCGCCCGAGGTTAAGGCAAGTGTATTGGGATGGGTAGCATGTGGTTTATTTGCTTGTCTTAACTAGATGCAATTGTTTCCATGTTATGCTATCTTGCCATGCTTAGTGTTTGCCATGATATGATAAAAAGGGTATGTTAAGATGTTATGCAATGGTTTATGGTTAATGATTATGGCATATGTTGCATACATGGCACGAAACTTGGCCCGGTCGGTGAGAACGTCATAACTATTCCGGTAAGGTCGGTGAGAAAGTTACGACTAATCCAGAGCGCCATGGATGTAAGACCTACCTCGTGATTCCACCCACACGGTGAGTGGAAGCGAGGAGTAGGCACCCTCCATCTACAGGATGGAAGGGGGACGTGGGTGCGCACCGACGGATGTGCACTCGGCAATACCGGTATTTGCATCGAGGAGACATGTGCATTGCATTGCATTGCGTACATAATGATGATGACGAAATGATTTCAATGAAGATTGAGATGTGAATATGATGTTGCATATGAAGTATGACTTAATCATGATGTTAAGTTTATTATGTAGTGATGAAAATATTGAATTGTTCTGTTTGACCCATTGCAATATACTTGCTGAGTGATGAACTCACGCTTGTGTTTCATGTTGTTTTAGGTACCATGACACCGGCATGTGGGAACGGGCAATAGCTACACATCTTCACGTAGTTCCAGTCACATTTACCAATTTTGAGTCATGATCATAATAAGTGCCATGAACTTGGTGTATGGAATAATTTTAGTGTGCTTGTGGTCCTTATTTGCTTAGCTATAGATTATGGAGTGGTTGGATTTGGTTTTATTGGTTTGTGTTAATGCATTATCCATTATATATTGCTGCTTTAGATGTCTTATGTTATGATATATCCTGCCATGATATTGCTACTGTTTCAAATCATGTTAAAACAAAGGAGATGCTACCAAAATTTTGGTTTTTAGTATTTGTGCCTTTGCTGTAATTTATCTTTATTTATGGTATTTAGGTGATGTTTAGTCTATGTTTGGTAGCATTCGGGCATACTAGATGCCGGGGTGTTACAGTTGGTATCATAGCGGACTTTAGGTCCTTGGAATGTGTATTTTTAGTGTCATACCTTAGGTTAGAACTAAAATGAGATGTGGAATAACTTATAAACATGGCTTAGGTTTTAACTAAAAATTTGTCATAGGATAGCAACATTAAAACTTGCCAAAGTGGAATAAGTAATTTAAAATTTGACACACTTGTTTGCACAGTAGGTTGGGGTTTTGGTTCATCATTGCATTGCGCTTGATTATCTGATGAAGGCTATGTTTATGATGTTGTTTGATCTTTGTTCTTGATTATATGATGTTGTGCTTATGATTGTGTGATTGGGTGGTTATCTGTCTGTAGCAGTCATGCCGAGGGGTAGAGGCCGTGGTCGCCGTGGCCGTGGAGGCCAGGGGCGAGGTTCTCAGGGAGTTGCTGAGTCTGTAGCTGAGGGTAGCGCTTCGCTCAATGCTCATGGGCTAGCGCAGGAGGAGCTCCCTGCGGCACAATCAGGGGCTGAGGCACTCGCCGCCACTGCGGACTTAGTTCAGGCTCTACAGAGGGTGGTTCAGGAGCTGCGCCAGCAGTTGTGGGCAGCCCCTGCTATTGTGCCTCCCCCTGCAGCGGCCCCAGTTGCTGCCCTCACTGTGCCGGAGCCGAGGATGAGCCTTCGGGCGTGGATGTCCCTCCGTCTTGACACCTTTGACGGAGCTGGCACGCCGGTCCAGTCCGCAGATTGGCTGCGATACTTGGAGCGGCAGTTTGAGGTCCTAGAGTTAACTTCGGTCTAGAGGGCTCGTTTTGTGGCCTTTCAACTGAAAGGCCAAGCTGATATCTGGTGGGACGGGGTTTTGGCTGCTAGAGCCCCCGCTCTTGGACCGGTCACCTGGGAGGACTTTGTGGCTCGCTGTAACACCCCAAAATTTTGCTTTTCTTAAATTCAAATGTGGTTTGGCATTTTTGTGAATTTTTAGAATTTTCTAGAATTTATTTGGATTTATTTGGAATTTATTTGAATTTATTCTCTTTTGAAATAATTAAAGAATTTAACTTTGCTAATAAAATTTTGTTGGAAATATTTTATTTGAGTCCAAAATGTCCCAAAATATTTTCCAGAATTTTTCGGGAATTTTTCTGAGTGTTTTGCTATTTTTAATGAATTAAATGAATTTCTGGGAAATTAATTGGATTATTTAATCGCTGGAAAATGCGAGTGGGTTTGTACTGTTCATCCGACCGAACCCGAGTCCGAGTCAGACTCGAGTCCGACCCGAGCCAGCCATTTCGGTCGAACCCGCTCGGCCGAACCCTAATCGCGTTACCGTTGGATCTTGATCCAACGGCCACGATTGAGCCACGTCACCCGAACCCGAGCCTGGCCAAGGCGGCCCGGCTCACGAGCGGACCAGCGCCCAAACCCCCGCACCATTGGATCTTGATCCAACGGCTGACGTTGAGCCACGTCAGCCAATCCGAATCCCTTTCAGATTGCGCCGTCGCAACGGAGTAAGCCTCGATTTCCGCGCGTTTCACGGACGTCGAGAACCCTATTTAATGCGCTGCCACCGCTGTCGTGTTGCTAACTTTCGTGCGCACCCGTAGCCCTAGACCACGCCGCCTGAGCCGCCGCCGTTTGCCCGCGCGAGCTCGCCGTAGATGACCTAGCGCTCAGCCGCGGTTAATTGCAGATTCCGTCGCCGTTGAGCCCAGATCCGGAACCGTGAGGTCAAGCCGCGTCGGTGAGTCCCACTCCCTTCGCCGGAGGAGCCCCGCAACACCGTCGGACGTGTCGCCGTCCCCGTCTCCGGTGACCTTGCTCCGCCGCAAGCCATCGCCGTCGATTGAGCTCCACCAGCCGTCCGATCCATATCCAAGGGCCCAGATCACGCCACGTCACCCCGGTGAGTTTCCCCGTTGAAATTCCCAGATCTATTTCCAACCGTTGGATCTAGAACCAACGGTTTAGATTGTGCCACGTAGCCTAAACCGCACCATACTAGATCCAATCTCAGCCGTTAGATCTAGATCGAACGGCTAGGGTTAGCCGCGTTGTAATCCTTAGATTGGATCTTGACCGTCCGATCAAGATCGAACGATCCAGATAAGCCAAGTAGTTTCCATACGCGTGAACCCAGATCCAATCTGGGCCGTTGATTTTCAAATCAACGGCCGAGATCTAGCCATGTGGCCGGGAGGCCGACCGTCGCGGTCAGCGCGATCAGCACCCGCGCATGGGTACGTGTCTCTGACACGCGGGGCCCGCTTGTCAGTGGGGCCCACTGTCAGTCGCGCCAAGCCGGCGTGAGTCCAGGCCACTGACAGGGCGGGCTCACCTGTCAGTGAAACATTTGAACCGTAGACCGAGTCCACGGTGGACCGAGCCAAACCGTGCGCCGGGTCCATGGACCCGAGGCGATGTGGCGGCTCCTGATTGGTCCACGTGTCACTGCTGACGCAATAATTCAATTTCGGAAAAAGAAAATGATTTATTAATTCGAAATAATGATTTCAGAATTTGTTTCAAACTTCAAACGCTTATAACTTTTGCATTTTAACTCCGATTTGAGTGATTCAAATTTCTAAATTTGTATAAAATTGAGATCTACCTAATGATGAATTTTATTTAATTTTTGGACCAAAGTTTTTCTCTGTAATATTATTTAATTGATTATTTGAACTTTAAATGCTTGTAACTTTTGCATTGAAACTCCGAATTTTACGATTCCAGTTTCTAAAAATTCATAAAATTATATTCTCTCTGTTTATGAACTTTATTTGGATGTTTGGATACTTTTTGTCTACTGTTTATTTATTATTTGCTATTTGCACGCTTTACGAGTAGACGTTGAAGTGCCCGAAGGCTTCGAGGGAGAAGTGTTGACCCAGGAGCCAGCTTAGGACCAAGAACAAGTACTTTTTGAAGGCAAATTGTGCTTTGACCATGTTGATCCTATTTTCAAATTAATTTGGTTTAAATTATTGCATGCTAGCTTAATTAGAAAATACTTTATTTAATTATGGGAAATTAGATAAATGCCAAATTGCTGTATGACACCTTGGTTAATTAAATATGTGCCATGACCCCCTTGTCACCCTAGTTGTGGATTACTAGTTGGACATTATTAAATTGCCAACATGAGAATTTAGATCGTTGTAGTAGATTGCTTAGACCTGCTACGCGCTTATGACATGATTTCGGACAATCAAATGTTAATATTGACTTAATGATATATTGAACCTGTTTTGGAAAGGTATCATGTGTTGTGATGTTGATGGCACGTGGTGCATGGTAATCAACTGGGGTTTGATAATTAGTTTTAGTAGGGGCATGCGGCAAGAATGATCGGGTGGGCGGTTGTGGCAGGGAGCGATGTTTTGGTTCTTGGGTAGTCTTCCTGGTCACCCTAAGGACTTAACCTTGCAGGCCTTTGAACTGAGTTAAGCGTGCAACCACATGTACGTAATGGGACGGACCTAGTTGATTAAGTTGCTAATAACGCACTGTGGGACCTCGGGATGTCAACTACACCCTTTGTGTAGTTATGCGGGGAGCGTCTGGGGCTGCGGCCAGTACCCATCTAACGGTGGATTGGCCTAAACTTCGCCTTCGCTAAGGGAAGGGTTAGTGTGCAATCACCGGGAGGATCACTTATCTTGTTAGAAGTTTAGAAAGACTACATTACGGACACTCGCCTTTGTGGTGTTTGGCTGTATCTTGTGGGTAAAATGCATAACCTCTGCAGAGTGTAAAATCTATTCGAATAGCCGTGTCCGCGGTATTGGACATCGCTCGAGAATTACAGTCAAGGGTTAGACTTTCTTGAATATGATTCGGACTTGAGAGGTTGGGTTTGGTTTAACAATGATGTTGATGGAAATGTGGATTAGATTTGGGAAAGATGGTTATTTAATTGATGGAGAAGTTATTGCCCTTAAACATGTTTCTACTGCTTTTGAATCTACTTATGTTACTTGTCAAGATCTTTGTTTCTGCAAATATACCCTGAGCTACTTCTTTGTATTAAGCCATGCATGTAGTATATTAGCTTGCATTCTGTGCATGACTTGCTGAGTACCAAGTACTCACCCTTGCCACAATACAACACCAGTTGAAGAGGAGACTACACCAGCTTTGGAGGAGGAGCTCCAAGAGGAACCGTCTAACTAGGGAGCGAGCCCAGTCAGTTGCCTGTGGTATACTGGATGGCGCCACAATGTTATTTTACTTTTTCCGCTGCTATTATTTCTCTTTTAATAAGTTTCGCCCTGCGAGGCGTATATTTGTAACTTGACCCTAAGGTCAAGCAACCAGTTTGATTATCTAATTAAAGTACTTTATTCGTGTCGAGTGGTATGATTGTGATATTTACCAATGTTGAGACTGTGTGGTATCAGAGCCATACTGACTGTAGGCTCACCCATAGTTAGATTGGTCGTAGTGAGGATAAAACTTATTTTCTAAAGATAAAATTTGTCAAGATAATGAATGAATTCTCGACTTACCCCCTTTCTTCCTTGTTCATACCCTTGCTAAGTTCTTTTGTCTTCCACATTGATTTTAAAATGCTGCGTTCTTACGCGAGCGTCTTTTGATAGATGATGATGAAGAACAACTACGCCGAGCGTGAGGGAGGCTATGCCGCCGAGTTGTGGCGTATGCTTCAGTCTTTTGGAGGTTTTGAGAGACCGCTCTACCGAGGGACTACACTCGTGCAGGCAGGAATGGTCGTAGGATGGGACGTCCGGATCACAGTGTATGCCCGAGAGAAGACAAAGTTCAGCCGCCCATTCCACTTCACCGCCAGGAGGTCTACCTTTGAGATTGGAATCCAGGAGGTGTCACATCGAGCAATGTAGCAGATCGCTCGTACTTACTCCAGGGAGCTGGATGGCACAGTATTTCGTCACCACCCACGCCGAGACAGCAGAGCTCAGCGGAAGCCGATAGAGGATGAGGATGCTACCGTCACGCACTTAGCCAGATTCGTCGCCGCCCAGGAAGAGCTGATCGACGACACAGTTCAGGAGTTGAAGAAGGCTCGCGAGCAGGTTGAGGAGGAGAAGAAGCACTTGGAGAATGCCCTTGAGTACGTCGCTTATGCTGCGGAAAGGATCGCAGAGATGGAGACCGCACTGTATGGCTAGGGTCCCGATCCAGTGTTGGAGTTGGAAGCCCCAGAGCTAGAGGAGGAACCAGAAGAGGTGCCACCTACACCCGCGCCACAGCCACAGCACCAGATAGATCCCGAGCCAGAGGAAGACGCCGCGTCGTCAACCACAGCTGCAGTTGCAGGGCATGGTGATTGCTTCGCGCCTATGCCGTCGCACCCGCCACGAGGAGGCAGTGGAGGTTTTCTCGATGAGTGTGCGTAGGCATTGAGGTTGAGACTCCTTCGTCGAGTCGCGTTATAGAATAAAGATTCACCTTAGAGTCGATTTGGATTTTCATTGTTTGCTGAGTGTGCAGTATGTGTTGCAAGGCCCTTAGGCATTGTAAGCGACCATACCAAGTTATTATTATTAATAATAAAGTTCTATTTTTGAGTTAAACTTTTCCCCCGCATAAGTTTCCCTACTACTTGTCTATTCTTGTTCCCTCTCGTCCCTAAAACTTGGAGCAATCGACAGATGGTGAACACCCGCGGAAACCTTGGAGACAACGGCAGTGGTTCTCGCCAGTAGGAACCTCAATGATGGAGCACCTGCACCCCACCAAGACCGCGATTGACATGCAGAATTTTGGAGCTTTTCTTGCCGCCCAGACCCAGTTGATGCATGCAATGATGCAACAGATGCAACAGATCACCGCTCACGCCGTTGCTAATCAGAATAATCAAGTCAATCAGGGACAACGCCAGAATTCAAGACTGTCAGAGTTCATGAGGACTCATCCACCCACTTTCTCCGGGAATGCCAATCCGTTGGAGGCCGATGATTGGTTAAGGTCAATTGAGAGGAAGCTACACATTGCTCAATGCATGGGAAATGAGAAGGTACTCTACGCTTCTCATCAGTTGGAAGGGACAGCCGCAGAATGGTGGGAGAACTTCTGCGCCACGCAAGAGAACCCTCAAGACATCACTTGGGAGGAGTTCACAGCTGCATTTCGTCAGTATCACAAGCCGGAAGGAATCATGGACCTCAAGAAGGAGGAGTGCAGAGCACTGAAGCAAGGTAACCAGCCGGTGGCCGAATACCTGAATAAGTTCACACAGCTTGCACGCTACGCACCTGAGGATGTAGCAACAGATAAGGCCAAACAGTCTCGCTTTATGTAGGGACTTAACTCAGGACTGCAGGTGGGACTGATCACCCACACCTTTCCAGATTTCCAGGAGCTTGTGAACAAGGCGCTCATTCTTGAAGATAAGCGCAAGGAACTGGACGAGAACCAGAAGCGAAGGATGCAACAACAGGGATCGCGTCAGGGAGCACAGCAACGCTTGAGGGTTGCGCCAAATCAGTTCAGATTCGGCGCGGAGAATGCAATGAGGACGCCGTCACGGCACCAAGACCGTCAATCGAAATTATCGGACCCAGCTCTAGCCGTAAATGCCCGTTTCAGGCAATCAACGAGGGGCAGTGAGGCGCTACACATGCAACGAGCCAGGGCACTTCTCCAACAATTGCCCTAAGAAGGCAGCAGGAGTGACCCGATCCGCTGTCAACTGGGATCCACACCAGCCAGGACGCAGGCACCAGGAGCCAACCGAGGGACAGCACAGCCAGGAGCAGCACCCCAGACCGTGGTGAGAGGCCAAGTCAACCATGTCTCCGTAGATACACTGCAGAATGCCACGGACGTCGTACTGGGTAAGTTACTTGTCAACTCAGTACCTGCAACAGTTTTGTTTGACTCTTGAGTTTCGTATTCGTTTGTTTCTCAAGGTTTTGCTGCTAAAAATGATTTAGAGATTGCAAGACTTAAATGCATGCTTTTAGTTCAAACCCCTAGTTCCGAACTCCGAACTAAAGTAGGATGTTCCGTGGTAAGAATATTAATAGATGGGATAGGGTTCCTAGCGAACCTTATTATGTTGGAAACACAGACCTTAGATGTTATTTTGGGAATGGACTGGTTATCCTAGCACAAGGCCGTGCTAGATTGTGGGAGAAGGATTATCTCAGTTGAAAGCCCGTGTGGAAGGAAAGTGGAATTTCAAGCTACCGCTGTTAAAGATGGACAATTGATGGTTAACAGCGCAAAGGCAATCAGCATAGAAGATGTCTCAGTGGTGAATGAGTACCCAGATGTTTTTCCTGAAGATCTACCTGGTATGCCGCCAGACAGAGACATAGTGTTTGTGATAGAGCTTGTACCTGGTACAGGGCCGATAGCAAAGAGACCTTATCAGATGTCCACCAAAGAATTGGTAGAGATAAAGAAGCAGCTTGAAGAGTTGATGGAAAAAGGATTTATCAGACCGAGTTCATCGCCGTGGGGAGCGCCAGTTTTGTTCGTCAAGAAGAAGGATGGGAGTTTCAGGATGTGCATTGACTACCGTGCACTCAATGAGGTTACCGTGAAGAATAAGTACCCGCTACCCAGGATCGATGATCTGTTTGATCAGCTGAGAGGAGCCGGAGTTTTCTCCAAGATTGATCTGAGATCGGGATACCACCAGTTGAAGATCCGATCGGAGGATATTCCGAAGACCGCATTCTCGTCAAGATATGGACATTACGAGTTTACTGTTATGTCCTTTGGTCTGACGAATGCGCCGGCTTATTTCATGAATATGATGAATAAGGTGTTCATGGAATATTTGGACAAGTTTGTCGTCGTGTTCATAGATGACATTCTCATCTACTCCAAGACGAAGGAAGAACATGCAGAGCACTTGAGGCGAGTATTGGAGAAGCTGAGGGAACAACAACTCTTCGCTAAATTTAGTAAGTGTGACTTTTGGAAGGTCAAGGTGGAGTTCCTCGGACATGTAATGACCGCAGAAGGAGTTGCCGTCGACCCAAGCAAGGTAGAAGCTGTGCTACACTGGGAGCAGCCGAAGACCGTAACCCAGATCCGGAGTTTCCTTGGTATGGCAGGTTACTACCGCCATTTCATTGAAGGCTTTTCAACAATTGCGAAACCTCTCACGCAATTGCTGAAAAAGGAGAAGAAGTTTGCATGGACGCCGGAGTGCGAGAAAGGTTTTCAAGAACTGAAGAAGCGATTGACATCAGCACCGGTGTTGGTCCTACCGGACGTCAATCAAAGCTTTGATATTTATTGTGACGCATCGCGCCAAGGGCTTGGATGTGTGCTGATGCAGAATGGAAAGGTCGTCGCTTATGCATCTAGGCAGTTGAGGCCGCATGAGGAGAATTATCCGACGCATGACCTAGAGTTAGCTGCCGTAGTGCATGCTTTGAAGTTGTGGCGTCACTATTTGATTAAAAACAGATGTGAAGTATACACGGACCATAAGAGTCTTAAGTACATCTTCACCCAATCGGACCTGAACATGAGGCAGAGGAGGTGGTTAGAGTTGATCAAGGATTATAACGTTGGAATCCATTACCATCCCGGAAAGGCCAACGTGGTGGCCGATGCCCTGAGTCGGAAAAGCCATACTGTGAACATGTTGATAGCCATGAGTCAGGATGAGCTATGTGAGGAATTTTAGAGAATGTAGATTGAAGTAGTACCAGAAAGATTCTTGGCCGCATTAGAAGTGAAGCCTACCCTGGAGGATCAGATTCGAGAAGGACAGAAGGAAGATGACAAGATCCGCAGGATCATGTCCAAGATGGATGAAGGCAAGGCAAAAGACTTCAGACTGGACGAGCAAGGCACGTTATGGATGCAGGATAGAATCTGTGTGCCAAACAGGAAGGAACTGAAGTAGCTGATTCTAGAAGAAGCCCATGACTCCAAGTATTCAATTCATCCGGGAAGTGCCAAGATGTATCAGGATTTGAAAGAAAGATTCTGGTGGCCGAGCATGAAGCGTGAAGTTGCCGAACATGTTGCGCTGTGCGACATATGCCAGAGAGTCAAGGCAATGCATCAGAGACCAGCAGAATTGCTACAGCCGTTGAAAATACCTGAGTGGAAGTGGGAGGAAATCGGAATGGACTTCATTACCGGTTTACCCAAGACTCAAGGAGGATATAGTGGACCGCTTGGCTAAAGTCACCCATTTTATTCGAGTGAAGACCACTTATTTGGGAGATAAGTTAGCTGAGTTGTACATGACCAGGATCGTCTGTTTGCACGGAGTGCCGAAGAAGATTGTATCGGACAAAGGTACCCAGTTTACCTCGAGGTTCTGGAATAAACTAAACGAAGCCATGGGAACCCGTTTGAACTTCAGTACAGCTTATCATCCGCAGACGGATGGGCAAACTGTAACACCCCAAAATTTTGCTTTTCTTAAATTCATGTGTGATTTGGCACTTTGGTAAATTTTTGGAATTTTCTGGAATTTATTTGGAATTTATTTGAATTTATTCCATTTTGAAATAATTAAAGAATTTGACTTTGCAAATAAAATTTTGTTGGAAATATTTTATTTAAGTCCAAAATGTTCCAAAATATTTTCCCGAATTTTTCTGGAATTTTTCTGAGTATTTTGCTATTTTTCTTGAATTAAATGAATTTCTGGAAATTATTTTGAATATTAAATCGCTGGAAAATCGAATCGGGTCGAGTACTGTTCATCCGACCGAGTCGGAACCCGAGTCAGACTTGAGTCCGACCCGAGCCACGTGACCCGACCGAACCCGCTCACGCCGTGCAATCGTGGCCGTTGATCGCGCCACGTGGACGGCTGCCCGTCATCGTCCCCGCCCGAGTCCAGATCGGACTCCTCCGCCACGTAGCCGCTGTGTTCCGTTAGGGTTCCGATTTGTGCGCGCATCCCGGGGTTATTTAATGCCTGGGACATCGCCTGAGGTTTCCCTTTTCCGTGCGCACCCGAAACCCTAGCCCGCCGAGCCCTAGACGCCGCCGCTTAGCCGCAATCGCTCGCCGTAGTAGCTCTCTTCTCCGCCACGGTTTTCGCTTTATTCCGCCGCCGTCCGCCATTCTCCGCCGCTCTCGTGGCCAGATCTGGGATCCTCGTGACGAGGCGAGTCTGGGCGCACACCTCACTTCGCCAGGCGCTGAACGCCGTTGCCGTGTCGCGTCCCGACTCGGCGGTCGGCCGGCGCCGCAAGCCATCGCCGGAACCCGAGCTCGGACAGCCGTTGCATCGAGATCGGACGATTACGGTAAGCCACGTGTAACCCAAATCCTAGAAACTAGATCAGATCTGGACCGTTGGATCTAGATCCAACGGCCCACGATCGGCCACGTCACCCGTAACGCAATCCACGTTACGGGGATAACGTTATTCTCAACCGTTGGATCTAAATCCAACGGCGTAGATTTACCGCGTTCACTCCAACGCGGGATAACCAGATCCAATCTGGGCCGTTGATTTTCTAATCAACGGCCGAGATCGCGCCACGTAGCTGGAAGTCTGACCGTCGCGGTCAGCGCCGAACGTGGGAGCGTGTCTCTGACACGCGGGGCACGCGTGTCAGAGGGCCCACCTGTCAGCGGCCACCCCAGCCGTGCGATGATGTCAGCCTTGACGTCACCAGTGGGTCCCACTGCCGCCAGCCGGTGAGTCCTCACGACGCCAAGAATGACGTCACCTCAGAGGGCCCACCTGTCAGTGACCCGAGCCGTGGACTGGGTCCACGGTGGACCGAGTCGCGCCCGTGCGCCGGGTCCATGGACCCGAGGCCACGTGTCATCACCCGATTGGTCCACGTGTCATGCTGACGCAATAAAAGAATTTCCGAAAAAAAAATGATTTATTAATTCGAATTATTAATTTCAGATTTTGATTCAAACTTCAAACGCTTATAACTTTTGCATTTTAACTCCGATTTGAGTGATTCAAATTTCTAAATTTGTATAAAATTGAGATCTACCTAATGATGAATTTTATTTCATTTTTGGACTAAAGTTTTCTCTGTATTAATATTTAAATGGTTATTTTAAACTCTAAATGCTTGTATCTTTTTCATTTGAACTCCGAATTTGACGATTCCAGTTTCTAAAAATTCATGAAATTATGTTCTATCTATTTATGAACTTTATTTGGATGTTTGGACACTTTTTGTCTACTGTTTTATTCATTTGTTGCTATTTACACGCGTTACGAGTAGACGTTGAAGTGCCGGAAGGATTCGAAGGAGAAGTATTGACCCAGGAGCCAGCTCAGGACCAAGAGCAAATACTTTTTGAAGGCAAGTTGTGCTTTGACCATATTGATCCCTTTTTGAAATCTATTTTGATTCAATGTATTGCATGCTAGTTCAATTAGAAAGTACTATTATTTAATTCTGGGGAATTAGATAAATGCCTAATTGCTGTATGACACCTTGGTTAATTAAATATGTGCCATGACCCCTTGTCACCCTAGTTGTGGTTTACTAGTTGAACATTATTAAATTGCCAACATGGGAATTTAGACCGTTGTAGTATATTGCTTAGAGCACACTTTCGTGCTCACGACATGATTTTGGACAATCAAATGTTAATATTGACTTAATGATATATTGAACCTGTTTTGGAAAGGTATCATGTGTTGTGATGTTGATGGCATGTGGTGCATGGTAATCAACTGGGGTTTGATGAATAGTTTTTGACCGGGGCATGTGGCAAGAATGATCGGGTGGGCCAGTTGTGGCACCGGGAATGTTGGTTTGGTTCTTCGGGTAGTCTTGCCCTGGTCACCCTAAGGACTTAACCTTGCAAGCCTTTGAACTGGGTCAAACGTGCAACCACATGTCTGTAATGGGACGGACCTAGTTGATTAAGTTGCTAATAACGTACCTGTGGTACCTCAGGATGTCAACTACACCCTTTGTGTAGTTATGCGGGGAGGCGTGCAGGCTGCGGCAGTACCCATCTAACGGTTTGTTGGCCTAAACTTCGCCTTAGCTAAGGGAAGGGTTAGTGTGCAACACCGGGAGGACCACTTGTATTGTTAGAAGTTTAGAAAGACTTTGTTACGGGAACTCGCCTTTGTGGTGTTTATTGTATCTTGTGGGTAAAGTGCATAACCTCTGCAGAGTGTAAAATCTATTCGAATAGCCGTGTCCGTGGTATTGGACATCGCTCGGGAATTCTGATCAAGGGTTAGACTTTCTTGAAAATAACTTGGACTTGAAAGGTGGGGTTTGGTTAAACAATGATGTTGATGGAATTATGGATTAGGAATGGGAAAGATGTTGATTAAACTCCTGGAAAAGTTATTGATCTTATACTTGTTTCTATTGCTCTCGAATCTACTTATGCTACTTGTCAAATCTTTGTTTCTTTGCAAATATACCTGAGCTATTCCTTTGTACTAAGCCATGCATGTAGTATATTAGTTTGCATTACATGCATGACTTCTCGAGTACCAAGTACTCACCCTTGCCACAATACAACACCAGTTGAAGAGGAGTCTACACCGACTTTGGAGGTGGAGCTCCAAGAGGACCGTCTGCTTAGGGAGCGAGCGGTCGATTGCCTGTGGTATCTTGGATGGCGCCACGGGTTATTTCATTTTCCACGCTATTATTTTTCTCTTAATAAGTTTCGCCTGCGTATGTATATTTGTAACTCGACCATAAGGTCGAGCAACCAGTTTGACTATTTAATTAAAGTACTTTATTAGTATCGAGTGGTATGATTGTGATATTTACCGATGTTAAGACTGTGTGCACTAGCGCGATCCTGGACTAGTGCTGAATACACAGAGGGTCCGGATTTGCAAATTCGGGTCCCGACAGAGGTGGTATCAGAGCCATATTGACCGTAGGCTCACCCTTAGCTAGAATGGTCGTAGTGAGGATAAAACCTATTTTCTGAAGCTAAAAGTCGTCAAGATAATGAATGAATTCTCGACTTACCCCTTTCATTCTTGTTCATACTCCTTGCTGAGTTCTTTTTGTCTTCCGCATTGGTTTTAAAGTGCTGCGATCTTACGTAAGTATCCTTTGACAGATGGAAGGAGAGATCAACTACGTCGATCTTGAGGTTGGTCACGCCGCAGAACTTTGGTGTATGCTGCAGACTCTCGGAGGTTTTGAGAAGCCAAAATACCAAGTGGACGTGTCAGACAAGCGAGGATTGATCAAGGCTTGTGGCGTGAAGATTGTGGTACCTGCTAGGAAGAAGGACCGGGCAATCGCCGATACATTGCTTGCCAGGAGGTCTACAATGCAGATGGGTATCCAGGAGGTGTCACGGCGAGCAATGCGGCACATTGCCCGCATCTACGCCAGAGAGTAAGAGGGCACGGTGTTCCGTTATCATCCAGCGCAGCAATAACCTTCGACCGAAGATGATTCAGGATGAGAACGTTTGTGATCACACAATTAGCACAACTTGTTGTCGCCAGGAGGATGTACTTGATGATACGAGCAAGGAGCTACGAAGGCCCGCAAGGAGATCATCAGAGAGAAGAGCAGATGGCGGGAGACTCGAGGAGTATGTGTCACATCTTACGCACAGGATTGGAGAGTTAGAGACGGCGTTATGCGCACAGGCCGAGCGGAGCGATTACTCGAGCTACACGAGCCAGATCCGGAAGAGCCAGAGCTTGTGGAGGACACCGCTTCTTCGACTACCACAGTTGACACAGTTGCAGGGCATGGCGATCGTTTCGCACCTATGCCGCAGCACCCGTACCCAGGTCGTGGAGGTTTTCTCGAT
This sequence comes from Rhipidocladum racemiflorum, assembly GCA_036346355.1. Lineage (NCBI taxonomy): Eukaryota > Viridiplantae > Streptophyta > Magnoliopsida > Poales > Poaceae > Rhipidocladum > Rhipidocladum racemiflorum. The sequence goes on from CM070591.1 coordinate 37,697,776, forward strand.
GAGTGAGCGTAGGTGTTGTAGTGAGACTCCTTCGTCGAGTCGCGTCATAGAATAAAGAGTCACCCTTTAGGCGTTAAACTCCAGTGTTAGTTCGATTTGGATTTTCATTGTTTGCTGAGTGTGCAGTATGTGTTGCAAGGCCCTTAGGCATTGTAAGCGACCATACCAAGTTATTATTAATTAAGTAATAAAGTTGGACTTGAGTAACACCCTTCGCCCCGCATAGTTCCATATTACTTGTCTATTCTTGTTTCCTTCTCATCTCTAAAACCTGGAGCAAACCACAGATGGTGAACACTCGTGGAAACCTTGGAGGCAATGGAAGTGGTTCTCGCCCAGCAGAAAACCCCAATGATGGAGCACCAGCACCGCCAGTTGATATGCAGAATTTCGGAGCTTTTCTTGCTGCTCAGACTCAGTTGATGCATGCCATGATGCAACAGATGCAGCACGTCACTGCTCAGGCCACTGCTAATCAAGTCAATCAGGGACAACGCCAGAATACAAGACTGTCAGAGTTCATGAGGACTCATCCACCCACTTTCTCCGGGAATGCTAACCCGTTGGAAGCCGATGACTGGTTAAGGTCAATTGAGAGGAAGCTACACATTGCTCAATGCATGGGAAATGAGAAGGTACTCTACGCTTCTCATCAGTTGGAAGGAACAGCCGCAGAATGGTGGGAGAACTTCTGCGCTACGCAGGAGAATCCTCAGGACATCACTTGGGAGGAGTTTACAGCTGCATTTCGCCAGTATCATGTGCCAGAAGGAATCATGGACCTCAAGAAGGAGGAGTTCAGAGCACTGAAGCAAGGTAATCAGCCAGTGGCCGAATACCTGAACAAGTTCACACAGCTTGCACGCTACGCACCTAAGGATGTAGCGACAGATAAAGCCAGACAGTCTCACTTCATGAAGGGACTTAACTCAGGACTACAGGTGGGACTGATCACCCACACCTTTCCAGATTTTCAAGAGTTAGTGAATAAGGCGCTTATTCTTGAGGACAAGCGCAAGGAACTGGATGAGAACAGAAGCGCAGGATGCGGCATCGAGGGGATCGCGTCGAGGAGCACATCAACGTTTGAGAGTTGCGCCAAATCAGTTTTTTCAGATTCGACCACGAGAATACAACAAGGACACCGTCACGGCGCAAGACCCGTCAATCGAGAACTATCGGACCCGGCCCACCCGAAACGTCGCTTCAAGCAGTCAACAAGGAACAGTGAGACGCTGCTACAACTGCAACGAGCCAGGGCACTTTGCCAACAGTTGCCCTAAGAAGACAGCAGGAGTGACCCCAGTTTGCTTCAAGCTGGGATCCACACCAGCCAGGACGCCTGCACCAGGGGCGAACCGAGGGACAGCACAGTTAGGAGCAGCACCCCAGACCGTGGTGAGAGGCCGAGTCAACCATGTCACCGCTGATGCACTACAGAATGCCACGGACGTCGTACTGGGTAAGTTACTTGTTAACTCAGTACCTGCAACAGTTTTGTTTGATTCAGGAGCTTTGCATTCGTTTATTTCTCAAGGCTTTGCTGCTAAAAATGATTTGGAGATTGCAAGACTTAACTGCATGCTTTTAGTTCAAACCCCTGGTTCCGAACTCCGAACGAAAGTAGGATTTTCTGGGGTGAGAATATTAATAGATGGGATAGAGTTCCTAGCGAACCTTATTATTTTGGAAACCCAGACCCTAGATGTTATTTTGGGAATGGATTGGTTATCCAAGCACAAGGCTGTATTGGATTGTGGACGAAGGACTATCTCTGTTGAGAGCCCGTGTGGAAAGAAAGTGGAATTTCAAGCTACCGCCGTTAGAGATGGTTAGTTGATGGTTAACAGCGCCAAGACAATCAGCATAGAAGATGTCTCAATAGTGAATGAGTACCCAGATGTTTTTCCTGAAGATTTACCTGGTATGCCGCTAGACAGAGACATAGAGTTTGTGATAGAACTTGTACCTGGTACATCGCCAATAGCAAAGAGACCTTATCGGATGTCCACCGAAGAACTGGTAGAAATGAAGAAGCAACTTGAAGAGTTAATGGAGAAAGGATTCATCAGACCAAGTTCGTCACCGTGGGGAGCGCCAGTTTTGTTCGTCAAGAAGAAAGACGGGAGTTTCAGGATGTGCATTGACTACCGTGCACTCAATGAAGTCACCGTGAAGAATAAGTACCCGTTACCAAGGATCGATAATTTGTTTGATCAGCTGAGAGGAGCCGGAGTTTTCTCCAAGATTGATCTGAGATCGGGATACCATCAGTTGAAGATCCGATCAGAAGATATCCCGAAGACTGCATTCTCGTCAAGATACGGACATTATGAGTTTACTGTTATGTCCTTTGGTTTGACGAATGCGCCAGCCTATTTCATGAATATGATGAATAAGGTGTTCATGGAGTATTTGGACAAATTTGTTGTTGTGTTCATAGATGATATCTTAGTCTACTCCAAGACAGAGGATGAACATGCAGAGCACTTGAGGCGAGTTTTGGAAAAGCTAAGGGAATAGCATCTTTTCGCCAAGTTCAGCAAGTGTGACTTTTGGAAGGACAAGGTGGAGTTCCTCGAACATGTAATGACCGCAGAAGGAGTTGCCGTTGATCCAAGCAAGGTAGAAGCTGTGTTACATTGGGAACAGCCGAAGACCGTGACCCAGATCCGGAGTTTCCTTGGAATGGCAGGTTACTACCGCCGTTTCATTGAAGGCTTTTCGACAATTGCGAAACCTCTTACGCAATTGCTGAAAAAGGAGAAGAAGTTTGCATGGACGCCAGAGTGCGAGAAAGGTTTTCAAGAACTTAAGAAGCGATTGACATCAGCCCCGGTGTTGGTTTTACCGGACGTCAATCAAAACTTTGATATTTATTGTGATGCATCGCGTCAAGGACTTGGATGTGTCTTGTCACGAGAATGGAAAGGTCGTCGCTTATGCATCTAGGCAGTTGAGGCCACATGAGGAGAATTACCCGACGCATGACTTAGAGCTAGCTGCCGTAGTGCATGCTCTGAAGTTGTGGCGTCACTATTTAATTGGAAACAGATGTGAAGTATACACGGACCATAAGAGTCTTAAGTACATCTTCACCCAATCAGACCTGAACATGAGGCAGAGGAGATGGTTAGAGTTAATCAAGGACTACAACGTTGGAATCCATTATCATCCGGGAAAGGCCAACGTAGTTGCCGCTGCTCTGAGTCAGAAAAGCCATACCGTGAACATGTTGCTAGCCACAAGTCAGGATGAACTATGTGAGGATTTCCATAGAATGCAGATTGAAGTCGTACCAGAAGGATTCTTGGCCGCATTGGAAGTGAAGCCTACCCTGGAGGATCAGATCCGAGAATGACAGGAGGATGATGACAAGATCCGCAGGATTAATTCCAACATGGATGAAGGCAAGGCAGACGACTTCAGGTTGGATGAACAAGGCACGTTATGGATGAAGGATCGAATCTGTGTGCCGAACAAGAAGGAAATGAAGCGGCTGATTCTAGAAGAAGCCCATGACTCTAAGTATTCAATTCATCCTAGAAGTGCCAAGATGTATCAGGATTTGAAAGAAAGATTCGGGTGGCCGAACATGAAGCGTGAAGTTGCTGAGCATGTTGCGCTGTGCGACATATGCCAGAGAGTCAAGGCAATGCATCAGAGACCAGCAGGATTGCTACAGCCGTTGAAGATACCTGAGTGGAAGTGGGAGGAAATCGGAATGGACTTCATTACCGGTTTGCCGAAAACTCAAGGAGGATATGATTCTATATGGGTTATAGTGGATCGCTTGACCAAGGTCGCCCATTTTATCCCTGTGAAGACCACTTACTCGGGAGATAAGTTAGCAGAGTTGTACATGATCAGGATCGTCTGTTTGCACGGAGTGCCAAAGAGGATTGTATCGGATAGAGGTACCCAATTTACCTCAAGGTTCTGGAATAAGTTGCATGAAGCCATGGGAACCCGTTTGAACTTCAGTACAGCATATCATCCACAGATGGATGGTTAGACTGAAAGAGTCAATCAGATTCTGGAGGATATGTTAAGAGCATGTGCGTTGGCTTATGCTACCTCTTGGGATAAAAGTCTACCGTATGCTGAGTTCAGTTACAATAACAGTTATCAGGCAAGCCTACAGATGTCACCTTTTGAGGCACTGTAAGGTCGACCCTGTCGGACGCCATTGAACTAGAATGAGACAGGTGAAAGCCGTGTCTTTGGGCCGGATATTCTTCAAGAAGCCGAAGAACAAATTGCCATGATCAGGGAGAGATTAAAGATAGCCCAATCGCGAAAGAAGAGTTATGCTAACAACCGTCGCCGAGACCTGAGTTTTGAACCAGAGGATTTCGTGTATCTCAGAGTCACACCGCTCAGAGGAGTTAAGAGATTCCATGCCAAAGGAAAACTCGCGCCGAGATATGTTGGACCATTCAAGGTTCTCAGCCGCAGAGGTGAAGTTGCTTATCAGTTGGAATTACCGAAATCACTAGCAGGAGTGCATGACGTGTTCCACGTGTCCCAGCTGAAGAAGTGTCTCCAGTACAGGAAGCGGAGACATCGCTTCTGATCAATTGAGTTGCAAGAAGATCGACTTACAAGGAGCACCCGTGAAGATTACGGACACCATGGATCGAGAGGCGAGGAACAAGTCAACCCGTTTACTGAGTTCAATGGAGCAATCACGCGGAGAGTGAAGCGACTTGGGAGCGAAGAGGATTTGAAGAAAGAGTTTCGAACCTATTCTTTAGTAAGCCACGAATCTCGGGGATGAGATTACATTAAGGGAGGTTTGTAACACCCCAAAATTTTGCTTTTCTTAAATTCATGTGTGATTTGGCACTTTGGTGAATTTTTGGAATTTTCTGGAATTTATTTGGAATTTATTTGAATTTATTCCATTTTGAAATAATTAAAGAATTTGACTATGCAAATAAAATTTTATTGGAAATATTTTATTTAAGTCCAAAATGTTCCAAAATATTTTCCAGAATTTTTCTGGAATTTTTCTGAGTATTTTGCTATTTTTCTTGAATTAAATGAATTTCTGGAAATTAGTTTGAATATTAAATCGCTGGAAAATCGAATCGGTCGATCTTGTTCATCCGGAAGTCGGAACCTGAGTCAGACTTGAGTCCGACCTGAGCCACGTGACCCGACCGAACCCGCTCGCGCCGTGCAATCGTGGCCGTTGATCGTGCCACGTGGACGGTTGCCCGTCATCGTCCCCGCCCGAGTCCAGATCGGACTCCTCCGTCGCGTAGCCGCCGTGTTCCGTTAGGGTTCCGATTTGTGCGCGCATCCCGGGGTTATTTAATGCGTGGGACATCGCCCGAGGTTGCCCTTTTCCGTGCGCACCCGAAACCCTAGCCCGCCGAGCCCTAGACGCCGCCGCTTAGCCGCAATCGCTCGCCGTAGTAGCTCTCTTCTCCGCCACGGTTTTCGCTTTGTTCCGCCGCCATCCGCCGCTCTCGTGGCCAGATCTGGGATCCTCGTGATGAGGCGAGTCTCGGCGCACACCTCACTTCGCCGGAGTGCACCCGAAACGTCGTTGCCCGTGTCGCCGTCCCCAGCTCCGGCCAGTCAGCGCCGCCGCAAGCCATCGCCGGAACCCAAGCTCGGACAGCCGTTGGATCGAGATCGGACGGTTACGGTAAGCCACGTGTAACCCAAATCCTAGAAACTAGATCAGATCTGGACCGTTGGATCTAGATCCAATGGCCCACGATCGGCCACGTCACCCGTAACGCAATCCACGTTACGGGGATAACGTTATTCTCAACCGTTGGATCTAATTCCAACGGCGTAGATTTACCGCGTTCACTCCAATGCGGGATAACCAGATCCAATCTGGGCCGTTGATTTTCGAATCAACGGCCGAGATCGCGCCACGTGGCTGGAAGTCTGACCGTCGCGGTCAACGCCGAACGTGGGAGCGTGTCAGAGGGCCCACCTGTCAGCGGCCACCCCAGCCGTGCGATGATGTCAGCCTTGACGTCACCAGTGGGTCCCACCTGTCAGCCGGTGAGTCGGCGTCGACGCCAAGAATGACGTCACCTCGAGGGCCCGCTGTCGGTGACCGAAGTGGGACCGGGTCCACGGTGGACCGAAACGCGCCCGTCTTGTGGGGTCCATGGACCCGAGGCCACGTGTCGTCACCCGATTGGTCCACGTGTCATGCTGACGCAATAAAAGAATTTCCGAAAAAGAAAATGATTTATTAATTCGAATTATTAATTTCAGATTTTTATTCAAACCTCAAACGCTTATAACTTTTGCATTTTAACTCCGATTTGAGTGATTCAAATTTCTAAATTTGTATAAAATTGAGATCTACCTAATGATGAATTTTATTTAATTTTTGGACTAAAGTTTTCTCTGTATTAATATTTACATGGTTATTTTAAACTCTAAATGCTTGTATCTTTTTCATTTGAACTCCGAATTTGACGATTCCAGTTTCTAAAAATTCATGAAATTATGTTCTCTCTGTTTATGAACTTTATTTGGATGTTTGGACACTTTTTGTCTACTATTTTATTCATTTGTTGCTATTTACACGCGTTACGAGTAGACGTTGAAGTGCCAGAAGGATTCGAAGGAGAAGTATTGACCCAGAAGCTAGCTCAGGACCAAGAGCAAGTACTTTTTGAAGGCAAGTTGTGCTTTGACCATGTTGATCCCATTTTGAAATCTATTTTGATTCAATGTATTGCATGCTAGTTCAATTAGAAAGTACTATTATTTAATTCTGGGGAATTAGATAAATGCCTAATTGCTGTATGACACCTTGGTTAATTAAATATGTGCCATGACCCCTTGTCACCCTAGTTGTGGTTTACTAGTTGGACATTATTAAATTGCCAACATGGGAATTTAGACCGTTGTAGTATATTGCTTAGACTTGCTACGTGCTCACGACATGATTTTGGACAATCAAATGTTAATATTGACTTAATGATATATTGAACCTATTTTGGAAAGGTATCATGTGTTGTGATGTTGATGGCACGTGGTGCATGGTAATCAACTGGGGTTTGATGAATAGTTTTTGACTGGGGAATGTGGCAAGAATGATTGGGTGGGCCAGTTGTGGCACCGGGAACGTTAGTTTTGTTCTTCGGGTAGTCTTGCCCTGGTCACCCTAAGGACTTAACCTTGCAAGCCTTTGAACTGGGTCAAACGTGCAACCACATGTCTGTAATGGGACGGACCTAGTTGATTAAGTTGCTAATAACGTACCTGTGGGACCTCAGGATGTCAGCTACACCCTTTGTGTAGTTGTACGGGGGAGCGTACCAGGGCTGCGGCCAGGCACCCATCTAACGGTTGGTTGGCCTATACTTCGCCTTAGATAAGGGAAGGGTTAGTGTGCAACACCGGGGAGAACCACTTGTATTGTTAGAAGTTTTCGAAAGACTTTGTTACGGGAACTCGCCTTTGTGGTGTTTGACTGTATCTTGTGGGTAAAGTGCATAACCTCTGCAGAGTGTAAAATCTATTCGAATAGCCGTGTCCGCGGTATTGGACATCGCTCGGGAATTACAGTCAAGGGTTAGACTTTCTTGAAAATAACTTGGACTTGAAAGGTAGGGTTTGGTTAAACAATGATGTTGATGAAAATGTGGATTAGGAATGGGAAAGATGTTGATTAAACTCCTGAAAAAATTATTGATCTTATACTTGTTTCTATTGCTCCCGAATCTAATTATGCTACTTGTCAAATGCTGTTTTACTGCAAATATACCCTGAGCTATTCCTTTGTACTAAGCCATACATGTAGTATATTAGTTTGCATTCTGTGCATGACTTGCTGAGTACCAAGTACTCACCCTTGCCACAATACAACACCAGTTGAAGAGGAGTCTACACCAGCTTTGGAGGAGGAGCTCCAAGAGGAACCGTCTTCTTAGGGAGCGAGCCCAGTCAGTTGCCTGTGGTATACTGGATGGCGCCATGAAGTTATTTCATTTTCCGCTGCTATTATTTCTCTCTTAATAAGTTTCGCCCTGTGTGGCGTATATTTGTAACTCGACCATAAGGTCGAGCAACCAGTTTGACTATTTAATTAAAGTACTTTATTAGTATCGAGTGGTATGATTGTGATATTTACCGATGTTAAGACTGTGTGCACTAGCGCGTTCCTGGACTAGTGCTGAATACACAGAGGGTCCGGATTCCATGCCAGAGGAAAACTCGCGCCGCGATATGTTGGACCATTCAAGGTTCTCGGTCGCAGAGGAGAAGAATCATTAGCCGGAGTACATGACGTGTTTCACGTGTCCCAGTTGAAAAAGTGTCTCCGAGTACCCGAGGAATAGACACCGCTTGAGTCAATCGAGTTACAAGAGGATCTGACTTATAAGGTGCACCCCATGAAGATTTTGGACACCATGGATCGAGAGACGAGAAACAAGTCAACCCGCTTTTGCAGAGTTCAATGGAGCAACCACACGGAGAGTGAAGCAACTTGGGAGCGCGAAGAGGACTTGAAGAAAGAGTTTCCGAACCTATTCTTTAATAAGCCCTGAATCTCGGGGATAAGATTCTGTTAAGGTGGGAGGTTTGTAACACCCCAAAATTTTGCTTTTCTTAAATTCAAATGTGGTTTGGCATTTTTGTGAATTTTTGGAATTTTCTGGAATTTATTTGGATTTATTTGGAATTTATTTGAATTTATTCCCTTTTGAAATAATTAAAGAAGTTAACTTTGCAAATAAAATTTTGTTGGAAATATTTTATTTGAGTCCAAAATGTCCCAAAATATTTTCCAGAATTTTTCTAGAATTTTTCTGAGTGTTTTGCTATTTTTAATGAATTACTGGGAAATTAATTGGATTATTTAATAGCTGGAAAATGTGAGTGGGTTTGTACTGTTCATCCGACCAAACCCGAGTCCGAGTCAGACTCGAGTCCGACCCGAGCCAGCCGTTTCGGTCGAACCCGCTCGGCCGAACCATAACCGCGTGACAGTTGGATCTTGATCCAACGGCCATGATTGAGCCACGTCACCCGAACCCGAGCCTAAGCGAGCCAGCTAGCTCGCCCGAGCCAGACCCGCGCCCAAACCCCCGCACCATTGGATCTTGATCCAACGGCTGACGTTGAGCCACGTCAGCCAATCCGAATCCCTTTCGGATTACGCCGCCGCAACGGAGTGGTCCTCGGTTTCCACGCGTTTCACGGACGTCGAGAGCCCTATTTAATGCGCCGTCGCCGCTGTCGTATTGCCAACTTTCGTGCGCACCCGTAGCCCTAGCCCACGCCGACAGGGCGGGCCCACTTGTAGTGAGACATTTGAGCCGTGGACCTGGCCAATCCACCGTTAGATGGGTACCTGGCCAATCCCCCGTACAACTACACAAAGGGTGTAGTTGACATCCTGAGGTCCCACAGGTATGTTATTAGCAACTTAATCAACTAGGTCCGTCGCATTACAGACATGTGGTTGCACGTTTGACTCAATTCAAAGGCCTGCAAGGTTAAGTCCTTAGGGTGACCAGGGCAAGACTACACGAAGAACCAAAACATCGTTCCTGGTGCCACAACTGGCCCACCCGATCATTCTTGCCGCATGCCCCGGTGAAAAACTATTTATCAAACCCCAGTTGATTACCATGCACCACGTGCCATCAACATCACAACACATGATACCTTTCCAAAACAAGTTCAATATATCATTAAGTCAATATTAACATTTGATTGTCCGAAATTATGTCATAAGCGCGTAGCAGGTCTAAGCAATCTACTACAACGATCTAAATTCCCATGTTGGCAATTTAATAATGTCCAACTAGTAATCCACAACTAGGGAGACAAGGGGGTCATGGCACATATTTAATTAACCAAGGTGTCATACACCAATTTGGCATTTATCTAATTTCCCATAATTAAATAAAGTATTTTCTAATTAAGCTAGCATGCAATAATTTAAACCAAATTAATTTGAAAATAGGATCAACATGGTCAAAGCACAACTTGCCTTCAAAAAGTACTTGTTCTTGGTCCTGATCTGGCTCCTGAGTCAACACTTCTCCTTCGAAGCCTTCGGGCACTTCAACGTCTACTCGTAAGGCATGCAAATAGCAAATAATAAATAAACAGTAGACAAAAAGTGTCCAAACATCCAAATAAAGTTCATAAACAGAGAGAGCATAGTTTTATGAATTTTTAGAAACTGGAATCGTCAAATTCGGAGTTTAAATGCAAAAGTTACAAGCATTTAAAGTTTAAATAATCAATTAAATAATATTACAGAGAAAAACTTTGGCCCAAAAATTTAATAAAATTCATCATTAGGTAGATCTCAATTTTATACAAATTTAGAAATTTGAATCACTCAAATCGGAGTTAAAATGCAAAAGTTATAAGCGTTTGAAGTTTGAAACAAATTCTGAAATCAATATTTCGAATTAATAAATCATTTTCTTTTTCGGAAATTGAATTATTGCGTCAGCAGTGACATGTGGACCAATTAGGAGCCGCCACGTCGCCTCGGGTCCGTGGACCCGGCGCACGGTTTGGCTCGGTCCACCGTGGACTCGGTCCACGGCTCAAATGTTTCACTAACAAGTGGGCCAACCCTGTCAGCGGCCTGGACTCACGCCGGCGCGGCGCGACTGACAGTGGGCCCCACTAACACGTGGGCCCCGCGTGTCAGAGACACGTACCCACGCGCGGGCGCTGACCTCGACGGTCGGCCTCCCGGCCACGTGGCTAGATCTTGGCCGTTGATTTGAAAATCAACGGCCCAGATTGGATCTGGGTTCACGCGTATGGAAACTACTCGGCTGATCTGGACCGTTCGATCTTGATCGGGCGGTCAAGATCCAATCTAAGGATTACAACGCGGCTAACCTTAGTCGTTCGATCTAGATCTAACGGCTGAGATTGGATCTAGTACGGTGCGGTTTAGGCTACGTGGCACAATCTAAACCGTTGGATCTAGATCCAACGGTTGGAAATAGATCTGGGAATTTCAATGGGGAAACTCACCGGGGTGACGTGGCGTGATCTGGGCCCTTGGATCTGGATCGGACGGCTGGTGGAGCTCGATCGACGGCGATGGCTTGCGGTGGAGCAAGGTCACCGGAGACGGGGACGGCGACACATCCGACGGCGCTGCGGGGCTCCTCTGGCGAAGAGAGTGGGACTCACCGACGCGGCTTGACCTCACGGTTCCGGATCTGGGCTCAACGACGGTGGAGGACGGCGGACGGCGGTGGAATCTGCAATTAACCACGGCGGAGCGCTAGGTTAACTACGGCGAGCTCGCGTGGGCAAACGGCGGCGGCTCAGGCGGCGTGGGCTAGGGCTACGGGTGCGCACGAAAGTCGGCAACACGACAGCGGCGGCGGCGCATTAAATAGGGCTCTCGACGTCCGTAAAACGCGCGAAAACCGAGGCCCACTCCGTTGCGGCGGAATACGAAAGGGATTCGGATTGGCTGACGTGGCTCAACGTCAGCCGTTGGATCAAGATGCAACGGTGCGGGGGTTTGGGCGCGGGTCTGGCTCGGGCGAGCTGGCTGGCTCGGTCAGGCTCGGGTTCGGGTGACATGGCTCAATCGTGGCCTTTGGATCAAGATCCAACGGTCACGCGGTTAGGGTTCGGCCGAGCGGGTTCGACCGAAACGGCTGGCTCGGGTCGGACTCGAGTCTGACTCGGACTCGGGTCCGGTTGGATGAACAGTACAAACCTACTCGCATTTTCCAGCGATTAAATAATCCAATTAATTTCCAAGAAATTCATTTAATTCATTAAAAATAGCAAAACAATCAGAAAAATTCCAGAAAAATTCTGGAAAATATTTTGGGACATTTTGGACTCAAATAAAATATTTCCAACAAAATTTTATTTGCAAAGTTAAATTCTTTAATTATTTCAAAAGGGAATAAATTCAAATAAATTCCAAATAAATTCAAATAAATTACAGAAAATTTCAAAAATTCAAAAAATGCCAAACCACATTTGAATTTAAGAAAAGCAAAATTTTGGTGTGTTACACCCCTTGGGCCCAAACCCTTCCACCAGAGGCCCAACTCAACCCTCAAGGCCCAAAGTCCCCCGGAGAGGCCCAAACACCCGAAAACAGCCCAAAAACACGCTATAAATGGCATAACGTAAAGTTTTAAGCTCCATTTTCACATTTTATAAAGTTTTTGACCTCAACATTCACATTTTATAAGATACGACACTCCGTGGTGTCACATTCTCCCCCCTTCAACAGGATTCGACCTCGAATCCAAGACACCTGTCGCCATCGAAAGCGAAAGATAGCTAGGTTTCACATCTCATACCTGAGGCGAAAAGCTCAGGGTACTTCTCGCGCATGCGAGACTCCAGTTCCCAAACCGCTTCTCTCTCTGACTAAAGCCATTGGAACTACACTGATCGAGACCTGATGGTAAGATGCTTAGGCTCGAAGACCCACAGTTCTAACGATAAGCCACGATCAACCTCTTGCAAGAACTTTGCTCAACATTGAAACCCAAAGCACCCATATAAGGCCTCGGCATGACCCAAACGATAGGATAAAATCCCAAACAGACCACAAAAGGAAACAGTCTCACACTCCTCCTTTGATACATCCCGTGGCACTAAAGTGCCCGATCCCTTTAACCAAAGCCACTCTCCAGAAGGACATGGTACCAACTTCTAGATCCATCTTCCGCTCCCACGCACAACAGTGATTCATATCTCAACCTCTCAACTGTGGTTCGTCATATTCGCGACGACGCAAACCAAGTGAGACACAACACTCTAAGATTACTAACTGCTTGAACCATCGGGGTTACATTTTGATCTTTTACAACAAGACCAACACCCACCCCACTACCACCGAAAGGAGAAGCCTACTTTATGGCCAGGGTTCTGAAAACCCGCAAAATCAATAACAACCGAACATTCCACTTTGGTTGGCACAACATGCTCAATAGCCCAGTGATAAAAAGATCAAATACTCTTCGAAAACCGAAAGCAATTACTAGCAACCACCAAGTGGTCCACTAATAATTTGATCAACCCTACCGAGGGACACATAAACGGAAACAATTCTCCAAGAAGGTTTGAATTGGGACATAGACAACCTTCCTTTACTCTTCACTTCTACACCATTTACGATCAACTACTAGCCACACCAGATTTCTCTTACTAAGAAAGCTATAACACCATGGAGTGTCGTAACCATATTTAATGTGCATGATGAGGTTAAAAAACATTATGAAATATGGTATTGGAGGTTAAAACCATATGATATGAGGTTTAATTGCGTTTCCAGGCCATTTCCGGGAGTTTGGGCCTTTCCGGGGGAGTTTGGGCCTAAAACAAGGGGTTGTGGGCTTTGGTGGGATGGAGTATGAGTCCATTTAGGACTAGGATTCCTGTATGGGCTGGTTTAAGGGGCTCCCTCTGCCCCCATGTTGCTCCCCACCCTGCCCTTGGGCGCCCCACCTCCACCTTGTGCCCTAGCCGCCCCACCTCCCCTCTCCCCCTTTGGCCGTGTGCCCCCTCCCCTTGCCCCCATTGCTCCCCACCTCTCCACCCCCTCTCCTCCACTACCTTGCTTTCCTAGGGTAGCCTCCCCACCCCTGCACCTCGAAGATCCATCCGTTGGAGCGAGGAGCGAGGAGCGATCCGGGAGGAGATCTATTGGGTTTTCATACGTCGGGCGAAGGTATGGCCATGGGACTCCTTGGGGTTGGGATAGGTACTGTTCTAAGGATCATTATCATGTTTTTAGATCAATTGGTGGTGCTGGAATTGAGTAGATTGGATTAGATCTAGAAGTTGCCACGTTCTCTGTTTTGGACAGCATGAGCAGTCGACCTAGGGTTCGGTTTTTCGCCAATTTAGATTCCGAATTTGGATGTCCGCCTGTTGAATAAGTTGTAGGTAATTTCAATATCTTTCCGTGAGTATAAAGAATGTCCAATTCTGATTAGCCGTTTGAAAGTTATGGCTATTTTACCAAACGTGTTAAAATCTGTGATGTGATTGGAACAGATCACGATATTCTATAGATTAAACCACTTTAGATTCCGAAGCAGTCTTTCCGTATACTTAGAAAAAGTTGTGAAATTTCCTAAGCTATGCGAGGATGTACTCTTTTAATTGATTCGGAGTCCCAGAACTCAAGTTATGCCTTTTGGAAAGCTGCTGTCCCGACGGGACAGAACCTCTGTTTTTGGGTGTTGCGAGTAGTTGGCAATGTCAGGGTAGATGAGGGTTTGCGTACTATTTTGTGGACATGATTGTGAGTGTGTGGTACCTTTGTGCAGGTGGTGTGACCCCAGGAGTGCCTTCTACTTCCCGCCAATCCGTTGCCCGTGGTTGAGGCAAGTGTATTGTAATGGATAGCGGTTTGTAGGTTGCTTGTTGAGAATAGATGAAAATTGATTATATGATATGATCACTTGCCATGCTTTAATGATTTCCAATGATATGATGAGTATGCTTATTATGTTATGATGCCATGTGTTAATGTACAAGTTAACTATGATGTTGGCATATTTGCATACATGGCATGTTACATGGCCCGGGCGGTGAGAAAGTCATAACTAGTTCGGGGAAGGTCGGTGAGAAAGTTATGACTATTCCAGAGAGCCAATGAGTAAGTCCTACATCGTGATTCCATTCACCGCGGTGAACGGAAGCGAGGAGTAGGCACCCTCCATCTTCGGGATGGAAGGGGCACTACAGGAATCAGGGGAAAATTCGTGGGCCAGAAACCCACGAATTTAGGCCAAAACCCACGAATTTAATATAAATTCGTGCGCAAACCGTCGAATTTAGGCCACGAATTTAACTCGACGAAATTAATCAATTAAATTCGGTAGGGTGCCTGAATTTAAGTTAAATTCGTGGAGTTTACTGCTGGCCCACAATTTAATCGATAAATTCGTGGGTTTCTCGCCCCACAATTTAATTAGTAAATTCGCGGGTCGAAAACCCACGAATTTAACTTAAATTGGGCAGAAAACCCACTTAATTTAACTTAAATTCGTGGGCCAGGAAAACCCACGAATTTAACTTAAATTCGTGGGCCAGGCAGAAACCCACGAATTTAACTGACGCTTAATATATATATATATATATATATATCCATATGCATCACACTCAATACATTCAATCAAACTTATTCAACATTCAATCAAACACTCAATATATCGACCACGCATATATATGGATCGATATGCATGTCATTCAACACAAGCATCTTCACATTCAATCTTATTCAACACATCACAATAAGTCCATCACAAGATTCAAATATATATCGATCAAATATATGTACTCAAATATATATCGATCAAACATTCAATCAAACTTATTCAACATTCAATCAAACACTCAATATCTATATCGATCAAACACTCAATATATATCGATCGGTATGCATCTCAACATTCAATCAAACACTCAATATCAATATCTATACATTCAATCAAACATTCAATCAAACAATCAATATATATCGATCGGTATGCATCTCATTCAACATTCAATCAAACACTCAATATCAATATCTATACATTCAATCAAAACTCAATATATATCGACAACTCAAGATTCAAGAGTATTACGAACAATTCAAGAGTATTACCAACATGATTCAAGAATCAAACTCCACAACGAATAACTAAGTCACCGAAATGTACAAAATTTGGCATGACCTCTCTAGTAAATAGGACATCCACTCGTGAGACAAAAAAACATTTGCAGTGATAATATATATATCAATCTCTCAAACCAAAAGGAGACATTCTAGCAGATCCTTAGATAACCAATCACACATCCAACGACAATTTGTAAACTACGCATTACAATCCACATTACAATCTATCCATCACAATACAAATTCGACGACGAAGTCATAAAGTCCAACAGTAATACACCAATCCAGCTCACAATGCAATTCATGTCTCGGGGTTGTTGGAGTTGTGAGCGCTACCACCACCGCCGGAGGGCGAGACTATGACGTCTTCTATGATGTAAATCGTTGAAATGCGTCTTTGGAGGGTGTGACCCGTAAAACCTGCAAGTTCAAGACTAGGTTGTGTTACAAGTAACATATCGTCGAACTTAGCAAATATCGAAATGATTTGTGCTAAATGTCCTAGGATCGAATCAGTTTTGCACGAATAAGGCAATTTCGTCAAGTTGACTAAGTTTGGATCACAATTGATAGAATTACCTTGTTTCGCAAACTTAGCAACCAATGAGATGAATTTGATAAGATTTAAGCTATATTTGGCTAAATGTGGTAGAATCGACTCGATTTTGAACGAATGCCTCAATTTGACTAGGGTTTACATGTTAATTATCAATTTGATAAGAATCGAATAATTATTGCATAAATACCTCAATTTGCAGGATTTGACTAGTCTTGACTCACAAATAACAAAGTTAACTCAATTTGCAAACTTAGCAAACATTGAGATGATTTGTGCAAGGTTTAAGCATGAGTTGCCTAAGTGTCGTAAAATCGACTAAGTTTTGCACGTATATTGAATTTGCTCAAGTTGACTAAGTCTGGCTCAACTTTGACAGAATTGAGTTTTATTTGCCTAAATGTGATATAATTGACTAAGTTTTGTGAAGGTAGCTCAATTTACTCAATTTGACTTGGTTTAGCTCACAATTGACAAACTTAGCTCGTTTCGTAAACTTAGAATGTTTTTGACATCCATACTGTGGTGTTATGCGAGGTGGCTGCATGGCCCAATGGTTGAAGTACATAGGCATTCCTTGGCACGGCATAGGTGGTGGGTACATGTAGAACGGGTTTGGAGAATTTGGGAGCCTGTAAGGCATAGTTAGGTACATTATGCCACATTTAAATCTTTCGTTCAAATTTTGAATATCGAATTGAACCGATCCATCTTTACCTGTGGTGCCTCTCCTCTGAAGGTAGCTGCATCTGTGGGGTGAACATGTAGAAAGGACGAGGAGAATTTGGGAGCCCTATGGATCATAGTTTGTGATATCAATTATACTGTAATAGAGTTTTTAAAAATAAAGAATGCATGAGAATTTCATATAACTGAGGTGCATCTCCTAGGGGTGGTGCCTGCATCCCAAGAGGGTTTATGAAGGACGCCGGGGAGGTTGAGCACCCTGTGATGCTTCTCCTTGTGGTGGTGGCTGCATGTGAGGAGAAAACATGCAGAGAAAGGAGGTGGTCGGGAGGCCTATGACATAATAGTCAAGTTTGTCAGAAACACGATTTTATGAGCTAAGTGAGTTAGAGAGTAATGAACTCAAGTATCTTTACCTGGGGCATAATAGGAGGGCGAAACAACGCACGTTAGGTCCAAGAGATTGTGATGATTCTTTGCATATAGATTGTTTGTTAGATTTTAATCACGGATGTACAAATGATCGATTTGTTCAAAGTTGAGATTGTACTGCAGATACATTTTCATGTATTACGAGTCTTCTCGGCTTCTGCGAGCTTCCTCTCGTGCTTGGCGAGACTCTTCTCGCTTGACGAGCCTCCTCTCGCGCTTCACGAGCCTCCTCCCGCTTGTGCTTCCGTGCGGACCTCGACGAGTGAGCACTCCCTGTGAGGAAACCGAGCCTCGTGGAAGATGATCGCATTCGACAACTCCGTCCCCATGGCCCACCTACAAGCGATATATCTTGAAATGTGACCATGCAACATTTTTTTATTCATAGAGCAAAAACAATTAAAATCAGTTTTATTAACGAACCTCCCATGCTTTAGGCCCTCCAGCGTGGTACAAGGCTTCCACATCGGCCGTGTGACCCTCCAATCAAACTCCGTCCCATGACGTTGTGTCATTTGTTCCGCATATGACGCCTTTGCAAAACATATTGCACAAAACATTTGGTGCTCCCATTTAAAATTGCACAAAACATATTGTTTCATTTATACTTACCATCCTCTCACTAGCCCCGGCTGTCGCACAAAACATCTGGGTTCTGTGGATCCTCGCCTTTGTGCCCCGGATGTAAACTTCCACAAAAGAGGAGTACTCCCACTTTCAGCCTCCTACGGTGCAAAGTTAGAAACATAGTGACAAATTCACTAACAATTATAATACCGATACTTACCATTCGTTGCTCTAGGCCAATGTGTCCGTCTGCCGTATTTGTGCTTCCCCAATCTACTTCTTCTATTCCTCGATTTCTATTTGATTTTTCTTGAAAATCCTCGACGCCCAAGATCTGGCACATCCACCTCCAAGCCTCCATGTCCTTCATTATCCAATCGACCGAGCTCTCGAGATACTCTTGTTACATCGGTGTATACTCCTCGCCTCTGGTCCTCTTCTCATGTTCACCTTCTTCACCCTCTTGTAAAAATTGATGACAGCTTGAATCCGGGCATTGCTGAACGAATCTCCGACAACCTTTTGTGCCGCCTTGTTGAAGACGCTTTTGGCCTTCTTCAAAAGGCTGTAATCGTCTTCGTTCTCAAGCCGAAACCTCTCCTACATATAATCACACATTGTCAAATTGTATTTACATTTAAAGCAATAATCAAATAGAGTAAATACATAACGCAAACTCACCCAGAAGCCAGCCCACACTGCGCCCTGACATGTATGGCTGTCTTCGCCTCCTTCCACGTTCTCCTTCAATGCCAGTGCTTCCGGTTGTGGGCGCGAATCTATCCCCACGACTCAACCATGCCAGGGTAGTAGTAGCGGCTAAGGGCTCCCAAAGACGGCGTTAACCTTTGTAATGTGGCCCATCAGTCCAACCCTGGCTCTTTCCACTTTGCCTACAACAAAATACAAGACAAAGATGCATCAAAAGGTAGCTCTATCAACCTCCTATCGGCTACGAGGCAGTTGTCACTTAGCTCATGCTAAAAGAAAAGACATGAAAGATATAACTGTTACCTACTCCCATGTAGCTCTATCAACCTCCTATCGGTAGGGTTGCATCTCGAATGACCCGAGACGGTTTTACGAAACCTAAAATGCAAATCATTAGTTTATAGACATTACAATGTAAATATGGACATTAAATGATAATCCAATACTACACATATACTGATAGTACCCGAAGAAGACCCGCCCTCTTCAAGCTGGGGTCTAAGGTCGCCGCCAAATCTGCATCTGCCATTGCCTCGGCCTCGGCGTCTGCATCTGTATCTGTCGTCCCACCACCACCACCCCTAACGTCGACCTCCTCGTCGTCGCCTCACCCATGTCCTCATCCTCACATCCCACTGCCCCTCGTCCTCAACCCCCACTTGCCCCTCATCCTCAACCCCACTTGCCCCTCGTCCTCCGGAGGTTGCTCCTGCGCCTGTTCTCGTGCCAGCTCATCGAAGCACCTCTGGAGCTGCTCCTGCCCATTTGTCTAATCTGCGCAGCCCGGCAAATATGGCACTGCCCGGTGCCGAGTCTGAGCATCGAACCCCTACTCCTCGACCTTACGGAGGATGACCCGTGAACTTGCCTTTAAGCTTGTCAACTTTGATGCTGAACATCGGTATCTGTTCAAATTTGACAAGAGTTAGTGAAGGAGACAACAGTAACTTGTAAAAAATGAAGGAGACAACAATAACTTGCAAAATGAATGAGACAACAATAACTTGCAAAAAATGAATGAGACAACAATAATCTTACAAAATATACATATCACAAGTCGGCGTCGGAATGCATACTGCGACTCGTATTTCATTGAGGCGATGCTTGAAGGCGTGCAATCCTTCTTGACTTTTGAGGGCGTTTCGTGAAGGGCCTGGTTCATCTGTTATTAAGTCTATGGCATCGGTAGGTAATTGATCGAGTCCTGCCCCGTCGGAGACAAGGAAAGAATCCCCCATAGCTTCTTCTTGATATACATCACCCACATCATCTTCTACGTTGCTTTCCACATACGAAACATCCTTAGGAGGATATACTTCAGGGTTAACTTTAAATACAACCCACCAAGCCTTCAAGCTAGGGTGAGGATAGCTAAGGTAGTACACTGCTCAACCTTGATGTGCAAGCACAATGTTATTAATGTGACCACTGAAGCGCGACCTATGCTTCACCTCCACCATCCCACAGTCATAGACACGTGTGCCGTTGTGGGGATCGAACCACTGGCAATCAATCAACACAACCTTCAGATCTGTGGAACCCCAAAGGTATACTCAATTATGTTTTGTACAACACCGTAGTAGTCTAATATATCACCGCTGGAATCGGATGACGTTGTGACTACTCATTGTTTGAAGTGGCCGCAAGTGGGCGGCTAGCTTCTAATTTCGCTGTTCAAACGGAACCCGTTCACATCATAGCGACTATAGCTCCTTGCCGTCACATCACCATGCGAGAGCTGTCGGAGATCCTCGGGGGCGGAGGCATCACGCATACACTATATAGCAATATGCATCACTTTGTTAGTCTAATATTAGGTTACTACAACAGTTCATTTTAAAAAATGAATAAATAGTCAAATTACATGCTGACGGAACCATTGCACGAAGCTTGGGCCGCCTTGCAACCCATCACGACGTAGGTTATCCAATTGCTTAGATGTGGGTTGTCGAGTTGACTTCCAATTTTCTTTGTCAAACACTCTGCGTCATTTAATCCTGTGTTAAAAAGGACTCTACACTCAAATGTTGAAAACATAATTCAGAAGGTCACTTACTCAAAATATTTTTCAACTTCTACCATGTTAGTGAACATGTAAAGCATGGCCAGGTTCCACTCCTCATACTCAACATGGTGTGCAGTGTACGACCCAACAGGTTGACCCTTGTATTGAAAAAGCTTAAGTTCGCACAACGGTTCTTTTTCCGCGGCACGGTACCGATTCGTAGGGACATTCACGTTGTGCTTGAGTGCGAAATACTTTGTTGAGAAGTTTGTGATCTCTTTACTTGCATAAGCCTCTGCGATACACCCCTCTACCCTTGCCTTGTTGCGCACTGTAGCTCTAAGCTTTTTCAACTCCCTTTCCTGACTATACATCCATCTGAACTGCGCAGGACCTCCAACCTTCGCTTCCCAAGGCAGATGCACCAGCAGATGTTGCATCACATTCATAAAACCAGGTGGGAAAGTTTTTTCCAACTTGCATACAAGCAATGGAATTCCCTTCTCTAACTTCTGCATCAACGTCTTGAGATTTCCTTAGCGCATATCTGCCTGTAGAAGTAACTGAGCTCGGCTAACATCCTCCACAACTCATTATCAAAATAGCCACGAAACATTACCGGAACAAGTCTTTCCATGATGATATGGTAATCATGACTCTTTAGCCCGTTTAGCTTACCAGGTCTTGACATTCACACTGCTTTTATGTTAGATGCATAGCGATCGTAAAACTTTAGAGTTTTCAACCACCTCAAAATCTGTTTACGGTCTTACGGCTTCACACGATTATGGAGCTCGTGGCGGCTCTCATTTCCATTTAAACCAACTTTAACCTCTAGCCACGGCCTAGCACAATGATCACCCATGTCTTTCCTAGCACTCACGTTATCCTTTGTTTTGTCGGTTACATCAAACACCATGCTTATGATGCTTTCTGCCACATTGCGCTCTTGGTGCATCAAATCTATGTTATGCGGCAGAATCAAAGCTTTCGCGTAAGGCAGCTCCCAAAGAAAAGAAATATGAGTCGATTGTGCTCCTTTCCATAGCGATGAAACCCACTACGTAGATCGTTCAAGCCGACTATGCCATTCAGCTATCTCCTCTCTCGTGAGTAAACCCGGTGGCCCTTTTAACTTTCTTTCCTTTTCGAAATGCTTTGACGTCATTCCTAAAAGGGTGCCTCGCCGGAAGCCACCGTCGATGGCAATCGAAGAATGTGATCTTTTTACCGTGTGTGAGCCTGAATGCATCAGAGTCAGCCATACAAATTGGACAACACAGGCGACCATGAACACACCTTCCGGCCCAAATGGCATATGCCAACAAATCATGGACCGACCACAGGTATGCGGCTCGTAAGGTAAATTCTCTACCAGCAACGCTGTCGTATGCCTTTTCTCCTCGCCACAAATTTTTCAGCTCGTCAATTAAGGGCCGCATGAACACATTGAGATCCTTCCCTGGATGCTTAGGACCTGGAATGACAAGAGCAAGGAATATGAACCCCTCTTTCAAGCAAATCTCAGGTGGAAGATTGTATGGCATGATGAATACCGGCCAACAAGAGTAGGGGCTAGCGCTTGTCTTTGAAAGGTGTGAAACCGTCAGTGGACAAACCAAGACGGACACTCCTAGGGTCGCTTGCAAATGCAGGATCAAATCGGTCCAATGCCTCGCCATGCCTGCGCCATCAGACGGATGCACCATCATATCCGGGTCTTGGTCCTCACGCTTACCTTCTTTGTGCCACCGCATATGTTTCGCTGTTTCTTTTGACATGTACAGCCGTTTAAGCCTATCCGTGATCGGCATGTACCGAAGCTGTTTAGTTGCGACCTTTGTAGTCACTGATACCCCTTCCTCATCTACCACCTCAACGAATCTACACTTACCGCAATGCATACAATGAGTATCCTTGTCATGATCCTTCAAGAACAGCATGCAATTATTCTCGCACACATCAATCTTACGGTAATTCATCCCAGGCCAGCCATCAACTTTTTCGATTGGTACAAATCCTTTGGCATCTTGTGGTTAGGCGGCAGGACATCATTCATAAGTTCAAGCAAAGCGTTGAAGCATTTGTTCGAAAAGTTGAACTTCGACTTCATCGACATAAGCCGTGTAACCGCCTGCAAGACGGTCACATTGGTCAAGTCATGCAGCTTCTCATCCGAGGCGTCAAGTAGCCTATAGAATTCCTTAACCTCCTCCGGCTGTGACCCCTCCCCCGAGTTAAATTCAATCCCCCTGCCAAGATCATCCAACATCTCTTCCATCCGGTCATGATCGTCCCCATGGTCCGACTCAATGGGCTGCCCTGCGGCCTCTCCATGACGGTGCCACACCAAATAGTTAGGCATGAACCCGTTTTTGCAAATGTGATACTGCACTATATCCTTGCTGTAGTAGCTGTTATTCTCGCAGAGGGTACACGGGCAATACACATATTCAGCTCCTCGAGCGAATGCTTGCTTCAAGAAAGCATCCGTGATCTGCCCCCATTCCCTTGAGTGGCCCCCATCACTCCTCCATCCGTCATACATCGCCCTTCGATCGTCACCCATTCTCAAAGCTAAACAAATGAAATGATGTCAACGTACAACCGTGGCTTAGGTGACAAAGACAACCCTGTTAGGAAAGATGTGTTCTAAACCCACCCAAGAATGGAGGCCGTTGCATGCGACTGTGACGTCGCGCTACTAAACCGAACGAAATTTCGGCCAGCTTATTTGTTCTCCAAACGCACGCCTGATGCTGGTGCGTCGGAGAACAACAAGGTTATGTGGCCAAAATCACGTTCGGATCGCTGACATGTCACAGGTCCCATGCAACAACCAACATTCTCAAATTTGTCCAAAATATTTGGACAATTAGGAACCGCGCACCTCACAAGTAAATGTGATATGCGCCCGTTCCGAAGCAGGTGACGCCTAGGCTCTCTACTGTTAAAATCAAACCCTAAATCTAACGTTATATACAATGGCAGCGAGAGAATAAAAATATATAAAATGAGATGAAATAACTTCAAACGAGCACATGTTTTTCAGATAAGTGCAACTTGTGCAAATACACAAAAATGATATATAGATCGGCTAGATGATGAGCATAGCATAGTAACTCAATTACATGGCCAATGTAATTAAATAACACTAACACATGTTTTTCAGATAAGATCTGTTTAGCCTAACTTGGGCTTAACTACAGATTTCTTAGTTCTTGATGAAAGCATGTGGTTGTCAGTTAGTTGTTTTGACATGTAACAGACTATAGTTATGACCTTTTTCTCTTTTGTTTTCCTGATAATTTGTAATAGGTTGCAAAAGAAGCTTCAGATATGGTGCTTGCAGATGATACCTTCAATACAATAGTTGCAGCCGTTGGTGAAGGGAGGTCCATTTACAACAATATGAAGGCTTTTATAAGGTCTGTCTTTAGATCAGCTATGACTAACCTTTTATTTTTATTATTATTTGACAAGTTAAAATCAAAATGCAACCAGTTCATGACCTATGTGGCATTGCAGATATATGATCTCTTGAACATTGGAGAAGTTGCCTCCATATTCCTAACGTCGACTTTAGGTATACGAGAAGGTCTTATCCTGTGCAACTTCGTGGGTCAATCTTGTTCTGAGATGGCCCTCCAAAGACTTTGGGGTTCAACCCACCTGATAAAGATATTATGAAGAAACCTCCTCGAAGAAGTGATGACTCATTGATCACTCCTTGGATTCTGTTTCGGTATATGGTATGTTTTCCTGTGGATCATGTATTTACTTCTATATCATTATACGTACCTTTTAACAACTTGTAAATATTTAGCATCTTTTTTTTTTGTGACTGACTGTAAGGTTCATCAACACAACAAAAATAAGCATCAGTATATCACCAAACACAGAATGGGCAGGATGTTGTCTGTTGGTCATATTGTGTGTGTGTGAGTTACCATTTATGTGATTTGATTAAATGCTCACTACATGGACAAGTTAAAATTGTCCATATTGACCGTATCAAGTGGTTCCAGACTTCTAGCTTAACATATAATATGTGAAATTTTGTCACTTAGCACACGCTAAAAGATCCCTGCATCAATGCAAAATAAAATATCATTTCAACACAATATTCTAGTAGAGATGGAAAATCAATAGTTTCATCAGTATTGGGTCCATTGCTGACCCAATTATCCTTAGTATCTATACACCATGGACTATTCAACTGTCAAACATGTGTGCATTATTGAATCATAAACATTTCTAACATAGCAGAAATTCATTAGTTGGCAGTTACATATAAGGTATATTCCTAAATAAGAAACTACGGTGGCTAATAACATGGCACCCAGAAGGTAAATCTTCATTTAGAAAATAATTGTTGATTCTGAAAGATTATTGGAGTTTTACTAGTAAGAAAAGTACAGCATAAGTGATCAAGGATTTGAACTGAAACAATCAAAACAAATATAAAAGGGCTATCATTTGTATGGACAAGTCCAAATTGACTGCACAATGATACTGTATATATGGATGATTCTATCCTAGCTATGCCACCTCGTCAATCCAGTGAAAAATTTCACGAAGCTTATGAAGTTGTGTTGATATTGGATGATCGTGAGAATTTCGGGTTTGTATTATCATATCCTACCCTTACAAGAACTAGTATATGGTATTGTATTTATGTCTGATCTTTAAGTGGGATCATAACTCAAAGCTTATCTTACCCAATGTATAGCACTCAAAACTATATGGCCATTTATTGCACATTTTCCAAATTTATACAAAATGTGAGGTTACCATACATACTGTTTATATTATGTGGATGAGTGGATACAAGTTTGAAGGGTTTGACTAATATGAATTCCCTCATTCTTTTGGGCATTCCCCCATTCAAGTCATTATATTTATCCAGTTTCTGCTGGAGCCTGTTGTGATGCTTAACTAATTTTCTTTTCTGAACCTGAGCACACTTTGACCTCATACTATCTTTGATTACTTAAATTTTATCTTTTATTTGACGTTTGCTGTATTTAAGTGTCTATCCTTCAAGTTTTATATATCATATAAATATCCAATTTATCTTGCAAGGAAACATATTGATTATCATTTTACTCAATCATTCTAGAAATACTAAAGCCGATATGAATGGAAGTAATGTTTTTCCTCTATAAGTTCCTTGACTTTTTTAAGGTGGAGCTTTTTGGCTTTGTTGTTTTTCCATAAATGCTTATATGCCACATAGATAGAAACTATGAGAGCTATGATTTTACCATGTTCCTCATCCGCCAATATTGTCATGACTATTTCGAAAGTTTTATTGGACTTCTCATTAATGATATTATGTGGATTGGATACACATGGAATTGCATATTTACGCTTTACGTCTGAATACTAGAAGCATTTACGCTTTACGCATACAATACTAGAAGCATTTACGCTTTCGATACGAATTCGCGAGACAATGCACCCATAATCAACATATATCAAATACCACACAATCAATATCTCAAAATTCTGTACTTGAGACAATGCACCACCAGAGAATAAAAACCTAACAACCCAAAACACCACCAAATTCGCAGTTTATGCCACCAAACCGAAAAATGAGCGAATTAATGGACAAACCAAGGATTACACGAGAAGCATACACAAATCAATCGAGCAACATGAACAGGGGCGATTGCACGACCACCGATCCTAAGCGTCTCCACGGGCCATGGCTCAACCGCCTTCTTCCACCACGAAGACCGAACCAAGAACGGCCAACCAAAAGCCTGAGACCAAGATAGACATCACTACACAAAGCATCTTTAACCACACGCAGACAAATGCAACGTTGGATGAAAGGAAGGGCCAAGGAAACCTTACCATTAAATGCGCCTCCCGCCGAAGCCTTGCACACTGCGAAGACCTAATTCTTGCACGAGATGAAACAAACCACTAGCTCCAAAAACCTAAAATCTAAATACTTGTCCAGGGGAGGGGAAGGCACGGGGAGGTTATCGGGAGCAAGGGGAGCGTAGTGAGGAGTGAGGATCGCGGGCGGGGCGGGGGCGGGCGGCGCGGCGAGGCGGGCACGGGCGGGCGGCGCGGCGAGGCGGGCACGGCTGGGCGGCGAGGCGGGCACGGGCGGGCGGCGCGGGCGAGGCGGGGCACGGGCTGGCGGGCGGCGAGGCGGGCACGGCGGGCGGGCGCGGGCGAGGCGGGCACGGCGGGCGGGCGGCGAGGGCGGGCACCGGCGGGCGGCGAGGCGGGCGGCGGCGGCGAGCGTGAGATCCCGCGGGTGGGCGTGAGAGGTAAGCGAAGACAGAGAGAGGGAGACGCGGGCCGGTTAGGTTAGAACACAAGTTAAATTCGTGGGCCAGAGCCGACGAATTTAATTAAATTCATGCGCTACATAAAAAACCGACGAATTTAAAATATAAATTCGTGGGTTTTTTTTAGCCCACGAATTTAATTAAATACGTGGGTTTCTTATAAACCGACGAATTTAAATATGTAAATTCGTGAGTTTTTTGTTGGCCCACGAATTTTTCCCTGTTTCTTGTAGTGGGGGAGAGGGTGCACACCGACGGGTGTGTACTCAACCATACCGGTATGAGTTTCCAAGGAGACATGAGCATCGCATTGCATTGCATACATAATGATGATGATAATGATATGTGATCATGAATGAGATGGTTTACATGATGTGAGATATTATTGCCATGTAATTGTTCTTGTTGTACCATTACAATATGCTTGCTGAGTTTTGAACTCACGCTTGTGTTTTCTTGTTGTTTTAGGTACCATGAGACCGGCATGCGGGGAAGGGAAATAGTCACACTTCCGCACGTAGCTTCACTCATTTGATTCCACAAGTCATTCAATTAGTTTTTTATAATAAACTGCGTGTGATGATTATTCCACGTAGCTTGGAGACATTAAATGCTTGAAACTAGACTTATATATTATTGTTAAGTCTTTAATTATTGCTGTTTTAGTTGTCCCTCATAATGCCTTATATTGCTATGCTATTGTTGCTCCTTCAAATCATGTTAAAACAAAGGAGATGCTGCCGAATTCTCGGGTTTTAGCATTTACTCCTTTGCTGTAATTTACCTTAATTCTTGGTATTTAGATGTTGTTTAGCTTATGTTTGGTAGCATTCAGGTATATTAAATGCCGGGGTGTTACAATTGGTATCAGAGCGGGCTGTAGGTCCTTGGAATATGTATTTTTAGTATCATACCTTAGGTTACAACTAAAATGTGATGTGGAATAACTTAGAAACATGGCTTAGGTTTTTACTAAAATTTTGTCATAGGATAGTAACATTAAAACTTGCAAAAGTGGTATAACTAATCTAAAATTTGACACACATGGATGCACAGTCGGAAAATGGTATGTGTATCGTTTCCTTACGCTTAAATGTTGTATTTAAGCTTTGATGTTGAATGCTTCATTTGACAATGCATGTTGCTATGTCAATGAGATAAATGATTGAATTGCTCTTGTTGTTGTGATAAAGTGGGGTTCTGGTGCCGAAGGGTTTCGGCCACCACTCTTGTTTCATAGTAAGGGTGAGGTTTGACGGTGTGGCCGGTTAGCGCCATCACCGAAGAACTATTAACCCCTTTAGGAGAAGAGTGCTTATCCTTTCTGTCGTAGATTGGGTAGTTGACTGGAGTCAAATAGAAGAGTTTGGTGGTGGATTCCTTCAGATGTTCTTTATCGTTCTGTGGTCGGTCTTGGTTGGTTTTCTTGGTTTTTAGTTGATGGAAACCAAAAGAAAAGTGTTTGGTATTGGTTTTTCGCTGATCGTTTCATATGTGGAGTGTGGTTTTGTCTTCCTTGGTTGAAGACGAAGAAGAGGAGTCTATTGTTGCGCTTCTTTTGGGCGCCTTTCCAGTTTTGATGCTTAGGTTGTTGATTGCTTTATGGGGAAGAAGCATTCAATTTATTTCTGTGTTTGTCTTTCTCCGAGGTTAAAAGATTTATTGAGGTGCTATGCCAGACCTGGTTGTCAGGGCTGAAGTTCTGTGGCTTTGTAGGAGTAAGTGGTGTTTGATTTCGTCATTTTACTGGTTTGCGAAATCATCTTTGAAAATCCTTCTTGTTTCGTGAAAGTTTGAGGTTTGGTGTTAAGGTTTTATTTGAAAAGGATTACTAAATCGCTTGGTTCCCTTTTAAGAAAATTGTCTTTCAACCATTTTCCTCAATGGGAGCCTTTGATATTGAAAAGTGTTTTGGAGAATTCCTTTTGCATGATCCTCCCTTGCTTATCCCGGGAGAGCTCCAACTCGAGCTCCATGCCCTTCGCCTGCTCCACCACAGAGCAGAAGTCACGAGGGACGGTCGCTCCCATGACAACTCTGAACTCCTGGTTGAGGCCTCTGCGGAACCTCCTCGCCTTCTCCCTGTCGTCGGCTGCTACAGCTGGCACGAAGCGCACCACGCTGTTGAACTCCGCCTCATACTCTGCCACCGACCTCTTTCCCTGGGAAAGAGTCGTCAGAGTATGCTCCATCCGCTCAAGAAAAGACTCTGGGTAGAACTTGGCTAGGAAGCGAGCCACAAAGTCCTCCCAGGTGACCGGACCAAGATCGGGGGCTCTAGCAGCCAGAACCCCCGAACCGAGGTCAACTCTAGGACCTCAAACTACCTCTCCATGTACCGCAGCCAATCTGCGGACTGGATTGGCGAACCCGCTCCGTCAAAAGTGTCAAGACAGAGGGACATCCACTCCCGGAGACTCATCCTCGGCTCCAGCACAGCGGGGGCAGCAACTGGGGCCACTGCAGGGGGAGGCACAACAGTAGGGGCTGCCCGCAACTGCTGGCGCAGCTCCTGAATCTCCCTCTGCAGAGCCTGAACTAAATCCTCATTGGCGGCGGGTACCTCCGCCCCTGACTGTGCCACTGGAAGCTCCTCCTGAGCTGGCCCATGAGCATTGAGCGAAGCGCTACCCTCAGCTACAGACTCAGCAGCTCCCTGTGAACCTCGTCCCTGGCCTCCACGGCCACGGCGACCACGGCCTCTACCCCTCGGCATGGTTGCTACAAACAGACAACCATCCATTCACATACATATAAGCACAACACCATATAATCAAGTACAATGATCAAACATCATCGTAAGCATAGTCTTCATCAAACAATTAAGCGCAATGCAATGATATACCAAAACCCCATCCTACTGTGCAACCAAGTGTGTCAACTTATACCACTTTTGCCAATTTTAATGTTGCTATCCTATAACAAAATTTTAGTTGAGACCTAAGCCATGTTTCTAAGTTATTCCACATCAAATTTTAGTTATAACCTAAGGTATGACACTAAAAATACACATTGCAAGGACCTACAGTCCGCTCTGATACCAACTGTAACACCCCGGCATCTAATATGCCTGAATGCTACCAAACATAAGTTAATCAACATCTAAACACCACAATTAAACATAAATTCCAGCAAAGGCGCACATGCTAAAACCGAGATTTCGGCAGCATCTCCTTTGTTTTATCATGATTTGAAGGAACAACAACAGTGTAGCAATATATGGAATATGAGAGACAACTAAAAACAGCAATAATTAACGACTTAGCCACAATATAAGTCTAGTTTCAAACATATAATGTCTCCAAGAGTCAAACGAACGAAAAGACTCTCATTTAGCAAAGCTAAACCGTAAAGCAATGATCATCACACGCAATTTATTATCAACACTAATTGAATGATTTGTGAAATCAAAAGAGTGTAGCTACGTGTGGAAGTGTGACTATTTCCCTCCCCTCAGGCCGGTCTCATGGTACCTAAAACAACAAGCACAAGTGTGAGTTCGAAACTCAGCAAGCATATTGCAATGGACAATAAGAACAATAACATGGCAATAATGTCTCACATCGTGTACATCATCTCATTCATGAACACATAACATTATCATCATCATTATGTATGCAATGCAATGCAATGCTCATGTCTCCTTGGAAACTCATACCGGTATGGTTGAGTACACATCCGTCGGTGTGCACCCTCTCCCCCCTTCCATCCCGAAGATGGAGGGTGCCTACTCCTCGCTTCCAAACACCATGTGGATGGAATCACGATGTAGGACTTACTCAATGGCTCTCCGAATTAGTCATAACTTTCTCACCGACCTTCCCCGGACTAGTCATGACTTTCTCACCGCCCGGGCCATGTAACATGCCATGTATGCAATTATGCCAACATCATATTTAACTCGTACATTAACACATGGCATCATAACATAATAAACATGCTCATCATATCATTGGCAATCATTAAAGCACGGCAAGTGATCATATATCATGTAATCAATTTCATCTATTCTCAACAAGCAACCTACAAATCGCTATCCATTACAACACACTTGCCTCAACCACGGGCAACGGATTGGCGGGAAGTAGAAGGCACTCCCGGGGTTGCACCACCTACACATAGGCATCACACACTGACAATCATGTCCACAAAACAGTACGCAAACCCTCATCTACCCCGACATTGCCAACTACTCGCAAAACCTAAAAACAGAGGTTCTGTCCCGTCGGGACAGCAGCCTTCCAAAAGGCATAACTTGAGTTCTGGTACTCCGAATCAATTAAACGAGTATATCCTCGCGTAGCTTAGGAAATTTCCCAACTTTTTATAGTTATAGGGAAAGACTGATTCGGACTCTAAAGTTTTTTAATCTACAAAATATCGTGATCTGTTCCAATCACGTCACAGATTTTACCACGCTCGGTAAAACAGTAATAACTTTCAAACAGCTGATCGGAATTTAACGTTCTTTATGTCCACTGAAAGATAATTAAATTACCTACAACTTCTTCAACAGGCAGCCAACCAAATTCAAAATCTAAATTGGCGAAAAACTGAACCCTAGGTCGACTGCTCATGCTGTCCCAAAACAGAAACGTGGCAACATCTAGATCTAATCCAATCTACTCATGTCCAGCACCACCAATTGATATAAAATCATGATAAACACACTTAGAACAGTACCTAGCCCAACCCCAAGGAGTCCCATGGCTATACCTTCGCCCGACGAACGAAATTCCAACGAAACTCCTCCCGGATCGCTCCTCGCTCCAACGGATGGATCCACGAGGTGCAGGGGTGGGGAGGCCACCCTAGGGAAGCAAGGGGGTGGAGGAGAGGTGGTGGAGAGGTGGGGAGACAAGGGGAAAAGGGAGGTGGGGGGCGCACGGCACAAGTGGGGAGGGAGAGGGGTGGCGGCTAGGGCACTAGGGGGTGGGGAGGGGGCGCACAAGGGGTGGGGCGCAAGGGGCAGGGGGAAGGCCCTTTTTGCCAGCCCCCACACCTAATACTAATCCTAAATGGATTCCCACTCCATCCCACCAAAGCCCACAATCCCCCCTTTTAGGCCCAAACTCCCCCACAAAGGCCCAAAACCCCGGAAACGGCCCGAAAACGCTATTAACCTCCAAACCCTATGGTTTTAACCTTAATTCCACATTTCATAAAGTTTTTAACCTCATCATGCTCAATAAATAAGGATACGACACTTCGTGGTGTCACATTAACTATGCATCAGGATTTAAAACTTTAAATATAATCGGGGGTCATAAGCGCTTTTAAAGCAAAGCAACAGATTCTAAGCATGTACATTAACACATTCAATCATTCTCGCTAAGAGTAAACTACAACACTAGTTAGTCTATTTATTCTCAAGCTAGTGATAACAACCGCATTGAATTGTTTCAACTCACAAATTAACTTAACAATACGTCATCCCATAAACCACATTGGTACATGCTACAAAACATGCTAAACAACAATTCTTACTAGGGACGAACGATTTTAGTCAAAAGACTACTTACTTTGTTTGTAGCATTTTAGTTTTAAAACTCATCCCAAATTCATAAGGAAACTTGACTCTCAAATTGCAAGGAGACAAACCCAAACTTGGTCATGCAAAAGGATTTCTCCAAAATACTTTTCAATCTCAAAGACTCCCACAGGAGGGAACCAAACGATCAAATAAACCCTTGCGGACAAAGGCACAAAACATAAATCGACACAACTTAACTTTTTGCACACGCTTCAAAAACTTCTTTTAAACTCAGAGTAAGACACACAAGAACCAAAACTATACTTTTCTTTGCAAGGCAACCAACAAAACCAGTGTCAAAGCAAAAAAAAGGCAACTAAAAAGGCGCAACGCTAAATTCCTCTTTTTCGTCTTCAACCAAGGAAGACAAAACCAAGAAACACCGAAGGGATACTCCGCGAACAACCAATTCCAAACACTTTTAATTTGATTTCAATCAACTAAAACCAAGAAAATCAACCGAAACCGACCGCCTACGGAACATACGAAGGAATCCACCACCAAACTCTTCTATGTGACTCCAGTCAACTACCCGATCTACGACAGAAAGGGGTAAGCACTCTTCTCCTACAGTAGTTAATAGTTCTTCGGTGATGGCGCTAACCGGCCACACCGTCAAACCTCACCCTTACTTGGAACAAAAGTGGTGATCGAAACCCTTCGGCACCACAACCCCACTTTATCACCACAAAAAGCACAATTCAATCTTTTATCTCATAAACATAGCAACATGCATTATCAAATGAAGCATTCAACATCGAAGCTTGAATACAACGTTTAAGCGTAAAGAAACGACACCCATACCCTTTCCTACTGTGCATCCATTTGTGTCAAATTTTAGATTAGTTATTCCACTTTTGCAAGTTTTAATGTTGCTATCCTATGACAAAATTTTAGTTAAAACCTAAGCCATATTTCTAAGTTATTCCACATCACATTTTAGTTGTACCCTATAGCATGACACTAAAAATACACATTCTAGGGACCTACAGCCCGCTCTGATACCAACTGTAGCACCCCGGCATCTAGTATGCCCGAATGCTACCAAACGTAGACTAAACAACATCTAAATACCATAAATTAAGATAAATTACAGCAAAGGAGTAAATGCTATAACCGAAAATTTCGGCAGCATCTTCTTTGTATTTCCATGAATTGAAGCAACAACAATATGATCACAGGATATAGTATAAAGAATGACATCTAAATCATCAATAATAAAGGTTCTAGCAGCAGTAAGACTAGAATAAAGATTCCAACCATCTCATGAGCCAAACGAAGTAAATGAGGAAACCAAGCACACAAATTAACCATCATAATTTAATGGAAGGAACATGTCATTGTTTCTATGTGTGATGCTAAGTGATGACGTGTGACTAGCTCCCTTTCCCGCATGCCGGTTTCATGGTACCTAAGAAAAACAACATAAACACAAGCATGAGTTCATCACTCAGCAAGAATATTCCAATGGAACAAGAAAATACATTCTAATACCTTTATCACCACTTTTCACATACAACATCATACACATCTCATATTCATAGCGTAAGCATATCATTGACATCATCATATATCATCATCATATCACATCCTCATATAATGCGATGCAATGCAATGCAATGCGATGCACATATCTCCTGGAAACTCATACCGGTATGGTTGAGTACACACCCGTTGGTGTGCACCCTCTCCCTCCTTCCATCCCGAAGATGGAGGGTGCCTACTCCTCACTTCCATACACCGCGGTGGATGGAATCACGATGTAGAACTTACTCATTGGCTCTCCGGAATAGTCATAACTTTCTCACCGACCTTCCTCGGACTAGTTATGACTTTCTCACCGCCCGGGCCATGTATCATGCCATGTATGCAAATATGCCAACATCATAAATAACATTGTACATTAACACATGGCATCATAACATAATAAGCATATTCATCATATCAATGGCAAACATTAAAGCATGGCATGTGAATATATCATATATTCAATTTCAACTCAACAAAACTACCAAACTACAACCCGCTACTCATTCCAATACACTTGCCTCAACCACGGGCGACGGATTGGCGAGAAGTAGGAGGCACTCCCGGGGTCACACCACCTGCACATAGGTACCACACACTCACAATCATGTCCACAAAACAGTACGCAAACCCTCATCTACCCCGACATTGCCAACTACTCGCAATACCCAAAAATAGAGGTTTTGTCCCGTCGGGACAGCAGCCTTCCAAAAGGCATAAGTTGGGTTCTAAGACTCCGAATCAATGAAACAAGTACATCCTCGCATAGCTTAGGAAATTTCCTAACTTTTTCTAAGTATATGGAAAAGCTGATTCGGAATATAAAGTTGTTTAATCTACAAAATACCGTGATCTGTTCCAATCACGTCACAGATTTTAACACGCTGGGTAAAACAGCAATAACTTTCAAACGGGTGATCAGAATTATGCGTTCTTTGTACCCACTGAAAGGTATTGAAATTACGTACAACTTCTTCAACAAGCGGCCGACCAAATTCCGAATCTAAATTGATGAAAACCCAAACCCTAGGTCGACTGCTCATGCTGCCCGAAACAGAGAACGTGGCAACTTCTAGATTTCGTCTAATATACTCAATTCCAGCACCACCAATTGATCTAAAAACATGATAATGACCATAATAACAGTACCTAGACCAACCCCATGGATTCCCATGGCCATACCTTCGCCCGACGCACGAAAACCCAATAGATCTCCCGGTTCGCGCGATCTCCTTCCTTGTTCCAAATCCACCGGATCTCCTCGTCACAGAGCGCTCCAATGGATGGATCTTTGAGGTGTTGAGGTGGGGATCTCCCCTAGGGGCAGCAAGGGAGGTGGAGAGGTGGTGGAGAGGGTGGTGGCGCAAGGGGAGAGCCCAAGGGGGAGGGCGCATGCAAGAGGGAGAGGGAGAGGTGGATGTGGCGGCTAGGGCATAGAGATGGGGCGCATGGGCAGTGGTGGGGGCGCAATAAGGGCTGGGGGAAGCCCCTAACCAGGTCTCTTACTCCTATTTGGACTCAAACTGCTTCCCACCAAAGCCCACGACCCCTTCCCTTAGGCCCAAACTCCCCCGGAAAGGCCCAAACTCCCGTAATCGGCCCGGAAACGCAAATAAACCTCATACCATATGGTTTCCACCTCAAATTCCACATTCCATAATGTTTTTAACCTCAAAATTCACATTTTATAATGTTACACCATTCCGTAGTGTCACACATATACCAATGTGGTTTATGGGATGACGTATTGTTAAGTTAATTTGTGAGTTGAAACAATTCAATGCGGTTGTTACCTCTAGCTTGAAAATAAATAAACTACTAGTGTGGTAGTTTACTCTGTAGCGAGAATGATTAAATGGGTTAATGTACATGCTTAGAATCTGCTGCCTTGCTTTAAAAGTGCTTATGATCCTCGTTAATGTTAAAAGTTTAAACCTTGATGCATAGTAAGAACATTAAGATGATGTAAATTAATGATACTGTTAAAGAAACCTTGTCGGTTGTTTAAAGATGTTCTAATCTAACGGGTTAATAGAGGAATTTAATCATGTTGACTAGTGGCTTTAATTTGGAAGTTGATTAGAGTTGCTATTTATGTTGTTGCAAACTACTAGTATATTTGGAAGCATGCAGTTGTGTGTATACAATGCTAGTATTGATATCAACTGAGAAGACATAAGACTTATTGTTCATCATGTTGTTAAGAGCAGTGTTAATGCTAGTATTCAATCTATTTTAAATAGTTGGAGTATGTTGTGTGGTGGTAATTTTGTTATAACCTATGTATAGGGTAGCTAAAGGTAATGTTGTTGATTGATGATTATGCAAGTTATTGATATTGATGACTTAATAGTGGTGGTAATTGCTTAGATTAATTGTTGAAAATCCTTGTTAAAAAATGAAGGTTATTGTAACATGTTGCAATGGAGTGGACCATGGATAAATAACATGATGTAGGATTTTATTCTTGATGAATGTATATCCTAGAATCATACTCACGAATTTTGTCTTGTAGAGATAACATGTATGTGTTGAAGTCATTTATTGATTGAGTAAGTTTTGTTGTCGAGAAATTGACGTATGGATTGTATAAACTTGGTAGGTTGATCATGCTCAAGTACCTGTTGAAGTTCCATGTTTGAAATAGAGAATACATTATTATATGATGTGTTGGTCTGTGGGGATCTTTATGAGGTAGTATTGGTTAGTTGTCTTTTGATAATAGTCATGAACTTTATTTATAAGTGTTGGGAAAGGTAACTAGAGGAATATTGGTTATGTAGCTTTTGGTTGAATTATGATGGGCTTCTCGATGAGTAAATAGTGAATATTGAATGCTTAAATGTTAAGGATAGTGGAATACTAGATATGGTGGGTCTCATGCTGAGCTTGTGTATAAAACCTTTTGGTCTGGTTTGATTGTTTGCTATCTTGGTTAAATGTTTTTGGTCGAGGTGTTCTTCATGTTGTGTTTCAGAGTCTCCCTAAAACTCGTAGAGGTTGGTGCCCATTTTTGGTTTTGGCTAATTTGTTCAGTTTATGCTATGTCTATGGTTTTACACCCAAAAGTTTTTGAGTGGATCGCGCTCCTTCGCATTCACCCTGAATTATCTTTGGAATAAGTTTTTAAGGAAGCAGATGGACATAGTGGTTTGTGTTGGAAACTCTTGAGGTTTAATTTGTAACTCTTTTTGGCTAAAGTTGGAGTTATTTGGAAAATGTGTGTGATGTTTGCGAGTGCTTCAAAAAGGTGGATTTTATGAATATTTTATAAAGTGATTTTGTTAGTGAGGTGTTCCCTTTTTGAAATGAGTTTCCCTCTCCTTGAGGAAAAAAAAAATTGTGACGGTTGTGGGAGCAGATGCTCGACTTGAAATTTTGATGTTCTCTTCCAAAATGTTGAATTTGGATGAAATGCAATATGTTGCAAGTTCAGTTTTCAATTGATGTGGGATGTGGTGCGACGTGGTGTTTGACTGACAACTATGCTGCCGTCATAGTCTATATGAATTTCCGCAACCTTCGATGTTAATTGTGTTTCCATTATTTGATACCGAGGAAGAAGTCATTTGGTGAATGACTATTCGGTACCGTTGTTACATGATGAATGAATGATGAAAAGGAAAACGAGACATTGTTTATGCATATTTAATCATAAAGGAGTCGATGAGCCAGGTCGGTGAGAAAGTCATATATGGATATATGACTAATCCGGAGTGCTCTTGAAAAGTGTGCATTCTTGTCATGTATCGAAATTTCCATTTCTTCCTAGTATGAAAAGAGAGAATAAATAAATTGTGATATTTTTGGCTGTAGTGTTAGAGGTTTGTGTTTTCTTTGCGATTTGGTTTAGAAAAAAAATGTGTGCTCTTCGGATGTTGCCGGATCCTTTCCAAAGTGGTTTTTAGCGCTTTGGGGTTTGAGTTGTTGTAGGTGGACCAATTGGGTTCATGATTGTCGGGACCCCGAATTTGCAAATCCGGACCCTCTGTGTATTCAGCACTAGTCCAGGAACGCGCTAGTGCACACAGTCTTAACATTGGTAAATATCACAATCATACCATTCGATATTATCAAAGTACTTTATTTTAATAACCAAAGTGGTTACTCGACCTTATGGCCAAGTTACAAATATATGCCTCGCAAGGCGAAACTTATTCAGAGAAAAATAGTAGCAGCGGAAAATCAAATAAACTTCGTGGCGCCATCCAGTATACCACAGGCAACTGACTGGGCTCGCTTCCCTAAGTAGACGGATCCTCTTGGAGTTCCTCCTCCAAAGCTGGCGTAGTCTCCTCTTCAACTGGTGTTGTGTGGAGGCAAGGGTGAGTACTTGGTACTCAGCAAGTCATGCACAGAATGCAAGCTAATATACTATATGCATGGCTTGGTACAAAGGAATAGCTCAAGGTGTATTTGCAGTAAACAGCTTTTGACAAGTAATATAAGTAGATTCGAAAGCAGTAGAAATAAGTAAAGCATAAATAACTTTTCAAGAAGTTTAATAAACATTTTCCCATCCTAAACCACATTTCCATCATCTTCATTATTAAACCAACCCAACTTCCAAACCAAAGTTATTTTTGAGAAAATCTAACCCTTGACTGTAATTCCCGAGCGATGTCCAATACCGCGGACACGGCTATTCGAATAGATTCTAAACTCTGCAGAGGTTATGCACTTTACCCACAAGATACAGTCAAACACCACAAAGGCGAGTTCCCGTAACAAAGTCTTTCGGAAACCTCTAACAATACAAGTGGTCCTCCCCGGTTATTGCGCACTAACCCTTCCCTTCGCTAAGGCGAAGTCTAGGCCAATCAACCGTTAGATGGGTACCTGGCCTCGGCCAGACGCTCCCCGTACAACTTACACAAAGGGTGTAGTTGACCTCTGAGGTCCCACAGTACATTATTAGCAACTTAGTCAACTAGGTCCGTCCCATTACAGACATGTGGTTGCACGTTAGACCCAGTTCAAAGGCTTGCAAGGTTAAGTCCTTAGGGTGACCAGGGCAAGACTAGAAGAACCAAATCAACATTCCCAACGCCACAAGCGGCCCACCTGATTACTCTTGCCACATGCCCGGCCGAAAATCGTTTATCAAACCCAGTTGATTACCATGCACCACGTGCCATCAACTTCACATGATACCTTTCCAAAACAGGTTCAATATATCATTAAGTCAATATTAGCATTTGATTGTCCAAGATCATGTCATGAGCACGTAGTGAGTCTAAGCGGTATACTACAACGGTCTAAACCCATGTTGGCAATTTAATAATGTCCAACTAGTAAACCACAACTAGGGTGACAAAAGGTCATGGCACATACTTAGATAATCAAGGTGTCATACTGACAAATTGGTACTTATCTAACCCCATGTTTAAACCAAGTATTTTTCTAATTGAACTAGCATGCAATAGTTTAAATCAAAATAGATTTGAAATAGGATCAACATGGTCAAAGCACAACTTGCCTTCAAAAAGTACTTGCTCTTGGTCTTGAGTTGGATCTGAGTCAATACTTCTCCTTGAATCCTTAGGCACTTCAACGTCTACTCGTAAAGCGTGCAAATAGCAAATACACAAATAAACAATAGGCAAAAAGTGTCCAAACATCCAAATAAAATCCATAAACAGAAAGAACATAATTTTATGGATTTTTAGAAACTGGAATCGTCAAATTTGGAGTTAAGACGCAAAAGTTATGATTATTTAATGTTTAAATAATCAATTAAATAATTTTACAGAGGAAAACTTTAGTCCAAAAATTAAATAAAATTCATATTTAGGTAGATCTCAATTTTATACAAATTTAGAAATTTGAATCACTCAAATCGGAGTTGAAACGCAAAAGTTATAAGCGTTTGAAGTTTGAATCAAAATCTGAAATCATTATTTCGAAT
Source organism: Rhipidocladum racemiflorum (assembly GCA_036346355.1). Taxonomy (NCBI): domain Eukaryota; kingdom Viridiplantae; phylum Streptophyta; class Magnoliopsida; order Poales; family Poaceae; genus Rhipidocladum; species Rhipidocladum racemiflorum. The sequence goes on from CM070591.1 coordinate 37,737,638, forward strand.
TAATAAATCATTTTCTTTTTCGGAAATTAATTATTGCGTCAGCATGGACACGTGGCAGCCTCTGATTGGTTGGCTGACGTCAGCCAGCTCATGGGCTCAGCCCACGGCGCGGTTCGGTCCATGGTGGACCCGGTCCACGGCTCGGGTGAGACTGACAGGTGGGACCCACCTGTCAGTGCGGGGTCTCACGCAAACGCGGCTGACGCGTGGGCCCTCTGACTTGCGGGGCCCACGTGTCAGAGACACGCGCCCACACGCGCGTGGACGGCGCTGACCGCGACGGTCAGGCTTCCCGACACGTGGCGCAATCTCGGCCGTTGATTTGAATTTCGACGGCCGCGATTAGATCCAGGGTTAACACGTTGAATCTACTCGATGATCGTGGGCCGTTCGATCTAGATCGGACGGTCCAGATCCAATCCTATAATAACACTACTACAGCACGTGGCGATCGTGGGCCGTTGGATCTTGATCCAACGGTCCAGATCTAATCGGGTTTGGAACACGTGAACTCACCTCAACCGCACGATCAAGATCGGACGGTCCACAGAGCTCGCGAGGTCCGGCGATGGCGCGGCGAGGCTTGGGCACCGAGACGTAGGCGGCGACCTCCCACGCGGCGTGTCCGTGCAGCTCGGCGAAGTGAAAGGTCTCTTGGTGCGCCTGGCCGGGTTCCAGATCTGGGCTTCTTCGGCGGAAGACGACGGACGACGGCGAAAAACGGCGCAAACCGCTGGCGCAACGAGTTCCAACTCCGCGAACTCAGACGGGCAAACGGCGACGGCTCAGGCGAGATGGCTCGGGAACGGGTGCGCAAGGATGAGGGCAACCTCGGGCGTGACCAGGGCTTTAAATAGCCTCGGCGTTCGTGCGAGGCGGAAACCTAATTCTACACGGCGGCGCGCGGCGGCGGAGTCCGGCTTCGGTCTCGGCGGAGACGACGACGCGATACCGCCCACGTGGCACGATCAACGGCCCACGATCGACGCAGGCGCGATCGGATCCGGCCGGATACGGCTCGAACCGCAGACGGCGGATCTCGGCCGTTGGATCTTGATCAAGCGGTTAGGATTGATTAGGGTTGGGAGGCTGGTTTGGTCGAGTCAAGCGGCTCGGTCGGACCGAGTCCGACTTCGAGTTCCGACTTCGATCGGATGAGCGATACTCGACCGAGTTGAATTTCCAGCGATTTAATATTTAAAATAATTCCCGATAATTCATTTAATTCATTAAAAATAGCAAATGACTCGGAAAAATTCGAAAAATTACGGAAAATATTTTGGATTATTTTGGACTCAAATAAAATATTTCCAACAAAATTTTATTTGCAAAATCAAATTCTTTAATTATTTCAAAATGGAATAAATTCAAATAAATTCCAAATAAATCCAAATAAATTCCAGAAAATTCCAAAAATTCACCAAAGTGCCAAATCACTCATGAATTTAAGAAAAGCAAAATTTTGGGGTGTTACAATGATTATGGTTGAGCTCACTCAATGATTGTACTTTTTATCGTGGTCCATTGAGTGGAAGGTTGTGTATGACTCAATGCAAACCTTCTTGGAGAATTGTGTTGTTGAGATGTTCCTCGGTAGGGTTGATTAAATTATTAGTGGACCACTTGGTGGTTGCTAGTGATCGCTTTTCCTTTTGAAGTGTATTGGATCTTTTGTCGTTGGGCAAGGAGCGAGTTGTGTCAACCGCAGAGGAACGTTATGTCGTTTCTGTTGAGCGAGCCTTAAGGATCCTGGATATAAAGTAGGTTGTTCCTTCTGGTGATAATCTTAAAGCGTTATGTCTCTCCTGTTTCGCATTGTCTTGAGTACAAGGAACCTCAAAAGGGAGGTTGGTACCGTGTTTTTTTGGAGAGTAGCATTAGTTAAAGGGATCGGGCACTTCAGTGCCGAGGAATGCTTAGAACGAGGAGTATGAGACCATTTTCTTTTGTGGGCTGTTTGAGGATTTATCTTATCGCTTGGGGTCGTGCTGAGACCATGTGTGAGTACTTTGTTTGGCACAACACGCTCAATAGCCCGATGACAAAAAGATCAAATACTCTTCGAAAACCGAAAGCAATTACTAGGAACCACCAAGTGGTCCACTAATAATTTGATCAACCATACCGAGGGACACATAAACGGAAACAATTCTCCAAGAAGGTTTGAATTGGGACATAGACAACCTTCCTTTACTCTTCACTTCTACACCATTTACGATCAACTACTAGCCACACCAGATTTCTCTTACTAAGAAAGCTGTAACACCACGGAGCGTCGTAACCTTATTTAATGTGCATGATGAGGTCAAAAAACATTATGAAATATGGTATTGGAGGTTAAAACCATATGGTATGAGGTTTAATTGCATTTCCGGGCCGTTTCCGGGAGTTTGGGCCTTTCTGGGGGAGTTTGGGCCTAAAAGAAGGGGTTGTGGGCTTTGGTGGGATGGAGTATGAGTCCATTTAGGACTAGTCTATATGGGCTGGTTTAAGGGGCTCCCCCTGCCCCCATGTTGCTCCCCACCCGGGCGGTGAGAAAGTCATAACTAGGCCGGGAAGGTCGGTGAGAAAGTGATGACTAATCCGGAGAGCCAATGAGTAAGTCCTACATCGTGATTCCATTCACCGCGGTGAACGGAAGCGAGGAGTAGGTACCCTCCATCTTCGGGATGGAAGGGGGGAGAGGGTGCACACCGACGGGTGTGTACTCAACCATACCGGTATGAGTTTCCAAGGAGACATGAGCATAGCATCGCATTGCATACATATTGAGGATGAAAATGTTATGTGATTATGGATGAGATGGTTTACATGATATGAGTTATTATTGCCATGTAATTGCTCTTGTTGTATTCATTGCAATATGCTTGCTGAGTTTCGAACTCACGCTTGTGTTTTCTTGTTGTTTTAGGTACCATGAGAACGGCATGCGGGGAAGGGAAATAGTCACACGTCCGCACGTAGCTTCACCCATTTTTGATTCCACAAGTCATTCTATTAGTTTTGATAATAAATAGCGTGTGATGATTATTGCTTCAAGGCTTAGCTTTGCTATATGAGAGTTTATTGTTCGTTGACACTTGGAGACATTATGTGTTTGAAACTAGACTTATATTGTCGTTAATTATTGCTGTTTTAGTTGTCTCTCATATTCCATATATTGCTATATTGTTGTTGTTCCTTCGTTTCATGTTAAAACAAAGGAGATGCTGCAGAAATTTTGGTTTTTAGCATGTGCGCCTTTGCTGGAATTTATGTTTAATTGTGGTATTTAGATGTTGTTTAGCTTATGTTTGGTAGCATTCAGGCATATTAAATGCCGGGGTGTTACAGTTGGTATCAGAGCGAGGTTGTAGGTCCTTGGAATATGTATTTTTAGTGTCATACCTTAAGTTGCAACTAAAATATGATGTGGAATAACTTAGAAACATGGCTTAGGTTCTAACTAAAACTTTTGTTATAAGATAGCAACATTAAAACTTGCAAAAGTGGTATAACTAATCTAAAATTTGACACACTTGGTTGCATAGTAGGATGGGGTTTTGGTTCATCATTGCATCGCGTTTGATTATATGATAAAGAATATGTCTATGATGATGTTTGATCTTCGTTCTTGATTGTATGATGTTGTGTTTATGTTTATGTGTTTGGATGGTTGTCTGTCTGAAGCAGCCATGCCGAGGGGTAGAGGTCGTGGACGCCGTGGCCATGGAGGCCAGGGGCGAGGCTCCCAGGGAGTTGCTGAGTCTGTTGCTGAGGGTAGCATTTCGCTCAATGCTCATGGGCCAGCTCAGGAGGAGCTTCCGGCGGCACAGTCAGGGGCGGAGGTACCCGTCGCCAATGAGGACTTAGTACAGGCTCTGCAGAGGGAGATTCAGGAGCTGTGCCAGCAGTTGCGGGAAGCCCCTGCTGTTGTGCCTCCCCCTGCAGTGGCCCCAGTTGTTGCCCCCGCTGTGCCGGAGCCGAGGATGAGTCTTCGGGAGTTGATGTCCCTCCGTCTTGACGCTTTTGAAGGAGCGGGCACGCCGATCCAATCCGCAGATTGGCTGCGGTACATGGAGAGGCAGTTTGAGGTCCTAGAGTTGACCTCGGTCCAGAGGGCTCGCTTTGTGGCCTTTCAGCTGAAAGGCCAAGCTGATATCTGGTGGGAGGGGGTTCTGGCTGCTAGAGCCCCCGATCTTGGTCCAGTCACCTGGGAGGACTTTGTGGCTCGTTTCCGAGCCAAGTTCTACCCAGAGTCTTTCCTTGAGTGGATCAAGCATACTCTGACGACTCTTTCCCAGGGAAAGTGGTCGGTGGCAGAGTATGAGGTGGAGTTCAACAGCGTGGTGCGCTTTGTGCCGGCTATGGCAGCCGACGATCGGGAGAAGGCAAGGAGGTTCCGTAGGGGCCTCAAACAGGAGTTCAGAGTTGTCATGGGGGCGACTGTTCCTCGTGACTTCTGCTCCATGGTGGAGCAGGCGAAGGGCATGGAGCTCGAGTTGGAGCTCTCCCGGGATAAGCAAAACTTGGGCGGTTCAGGACTTCCTGCGGCCCCAGGCGGGGACCAGAAGAGGACCTTTGGTGGAGGAGGTGGGTCTTCTCAGCGACCCACCTTCAAGAAGTTCAAGGGAGGACAGGGCTCCTCCTTAGGGGCTAAGATGAAGCCGCCCCAGTCGTCTTCCTCGTGAGCGGCTGTTCGTCCTGTGCCCGGGCAGGGCATGATGTGCTTCAAGTGCGGTGGTGAGTACCGTGCTTCAGAGTGTGGTTGGACCGGGAGTTGCAACCACTGTGGCAAGCCTGGCCACATGGGACGAGTCTGCCGGATGAATCCCGGTAGCATCATCAAGTGGGAGACGGTGCCTTCTCCTCCCACTCCAGCGGCGTCTTCCAGAGGATCGGTGCACATGATGGCTGCTCCTCGGCCGCCCTTTGCTGGCGCCACCAGCCATCGGTGCTGCAGCCGTCTGCTCCTCCGCAGTTGCCTCCTCCGCCCCCATCCTTGTTGGGGCATCAGCCGGGAGTCGGGGCTCCTACTGTCCCGGCGCCACCAGGAGTGTACGCTTTGCCGATCGCCGAGTCAGCCGAGCATCCAGAGGTGGTTTCAGGTACTCTGCTCGTGGATTCCATTGATGCATTTGTTCTGTTTGATTCCGGAGCATCCTATTCCTTCGTGTCGTCTGAGTTTGCTAGTAGGGCTAAGTTGGGAGTTCAGAGGATTTCTGAGTCTGTGCTAGTTAGTTCTCCTAGGGGTATGATTGCTAGCTCTTTGGTTTGCCCGGGTTGTACCATTGCCATTGATGATGAGGTTTTCTTTGCCAATCTTATGGTGATCCAATTGGCTCCTTTTGATGTCATTTTGGGCATGGACTGGCTGCATCAGTACCGTGCTAAGATCTGTTGTTTCTGGAAGACAGTTACCTTGCAGGCCCCGTCAGGGGTAGAGTTGACCTTTCACGGTGGTTTACCTTCCAGTTCCATCTTTGCTTTGGCTAGTCTGTTTTCTGGTCGCCGTTTGAGGCAGTTGGGTTTCCTCATGACCTTGTCTGAGAAGCCATTGTCTTCAGTTTCCATTGAGGAGATTCCTGTAGTGAAGGAGTTTGTTGATGTGTTCCCTGATGAGTTGCCTGGTCTACCTCCCGTGAGGAATGTGGAGTTTCGTATTGATCTTGTTCCGGGCACTCGACCTATTTCTATCTCTCCATACCGCTTGGCTCATCCTTTTCAAGACGAGTTGAAGAGGCAGTTGGAGGATTTGTTGGCCAAGGGCTTTATTTGGCGTAGTGTTTCGCCATGGGGAGCACCCGTTCTCTTCGTCTCGAAGAAGGATGGAAGTTGGCGCATGTGCATTGATTATCGTGCTCTTAATCAAGTGACAGTCAAGAACAAGTATCCTTTGCCTCGCATCGAGGATCTGTTTGACCAACTGAAGGGAGCAAAGGTGTTCTCCAAGATTGATCTTCAGTCGGGGTACAATCAGATCCGTGTGAGGGAGCAGGACATTGAGAAGACTGCTTTCTCCACTAGGTATGTGCATTATGAATTTAAAGTTATGTCTTTTGGACTAACTAATGCTCCTGCTGTCTTTATGGAGGCGATGAACAGTATGCTACACAAGTACCTTGATGAGTTTGTGGTAGTGTTCATCGATGACATTCTGGTTTACTCTAAATCAGAAGAGCAGCATGAGCAACATTTGAGGCTTGTGCTGAGCACCTTGAGGGAGAATCAGTTCTTTGCTAAGCTAAAAAAGTGCGAGTTCTGGATTTCAGAAGTGGGTTTTCTTGGCCACGTCATCAATCCAGAGGGCATATCCGTAGATCCTAGCAAAGTCTCAGCAGTTTTGGATTGGAAGAGGCCTTCCAATGTCAAAGAGGTGCGTAGTTTCCTTGGGTTGGCTGGCTACTATCAGCGTTTTGTGCAGGATTTCTCTATCATTGCCAAGCCACTTTCGCAGCTGACTCAGAAGGGGATGAAATTTCAGTGGACTGCAGAGTGTGAGCACAGTTTCTGCACTTTGAAGGAGAAGTTAGTGACTGCTCCTGTTCTTACCCTACCCGAGCCGGAGAAGCGTTTCACTGTGTATTCTGATGCTTCTCGGTTGGGACTTGGTTGTGTGCTCATGCAAGATGGCAAGGTGATTGCTTATGCTTCGAGGCAGCTGAAAAAGCATGAGCAGAACTATCCCACACATGATCTTGAGCTAGCCGCGGTGGTGTTTGCATTGAAGATATGGAGGCACTATCTGTATGGTGAGTCTTGTGATATCTTCACTGATCACAAGAGCCTCAAGTACATCTTTACTCAGAAAGATTTGAACTTGAGGCAGAGGAGGTGGCTAGAGTTGATAAAGGACTATGACCACACTATCTAGTACCATCCGGGTAAGGCAAATGTGGTGGCTGACGCTCTCAGTCGCAAGACAATGCCCCCTGTTGTTGATTGTCTTGTTGCTGATTTTGAGCGTTTGGGAGTCTCCTACTGCTTTGCGGGGACCGTGCAAGCTGAAACTCAATTGATTCTTGAGTCAGCGATTCCCGAGCGTGTGCGAGAGGCACAGCAGCAGGACCGTTTGCTCCAGCAGGTGAGGAAATGCCTTGAGGATGGCAAGTCTGGAGACTTTACCGTTGATGATGTGGGAGCTCTGAGGTTTCAGGGTCGTCTGTGCATGCCTCAGAAATCCCAAGTGAAAGAGGATATTCTGAAAGAGGCTCATCACACCCCGTACACGATCCATCCTGGGGAGACCAAGATGTACAGGGACTTGAAAAAGAATTTCTGGTGGAAAAGGATGAGAGTGGATATTGCCAAGTATGTGGCGTCTTGTGGGATCTGTCAGTAGATCAAGGCTGAGCACAAGCGTCCTGCTGGACTGTTGCAGCCTTTGGAGATTCCTGTATGGCCTTGGGATGACATCTCCATGGATTTCGTGGTTGGCCTACCTCGTACTCCATGAGGGAAGGATGTTGTTTGGGTTGTGGTGAACCGTCTCAGCAAGTCTGCGCATTTCATTCCTATCCGCACTACCAATTCAGCGAGCGAGTTGGCTCCCATCTATGTGCGGGAGATTGTGAGACTGCATGGTGTACCCAAGACCATTATTTCTAATCGGGATGCGAAATTTGTCTCCAAGTTTTGGGAGAGCTTGCAGAGTGCTTTGGGTACGCAGCTTCGCCTTAGTACCACTTTTCACCCTCAGACGGATGGGCAGTCTGAGCGTACCATCCAGACTTTGGAAGACATGCTCAGGGCCTGTGTGATGGCTTGGAAAGGTAGCTAGGAGGATCATTTGCCTCTTGCGGATTTTGCTTACAATAACAGATATCATTCTAGCATCCGGGCTGCTCCTTATGAGGTACTTATGGCCGGAAGTGCAGATCGCCACTTTGTTGGGATGCCGTGGGCGAGAGAGCAGTTCTTGGACCGGATTGGGTTCAGCAGACTGTTGATCGAGTGGCGAAGGTACGGCAGAACCTTCTCGCAGCGCAGAGCAGACAGAAAAGCTATGCTGATGTGAGGCGGCGAGACTTGGAGTTTGAGGTGGGTGATAGCGTACTCCTGCGAGTATCTCTCACCAAGGGTGTGGTGCGTTTTGGTACCAAAGGAAAGCTCAGTCCGAGATTTGTTGGGCCATTTCCTATCATCACCCGAGTTGGTAGGCTGGCCTATCGTCTAGAGCTACCGGAATCCATGCAAGGTGTGCATAATGTGTTCCATGTCTCGATGTTGAGGAAATACTTGCATAATCCGGAGTTGGTGGTTCCATTGGAACCACTAGTGCTTGAGTAGGACCTCACCTTCGAGTCCAATCCTGTGGAAATTCTGGGGACTTCGGAGCGAGTAATGAAGAACAGGACGCTTAAGTTTGTCAAGGTCCTGTGGTCACATCAGACCGAGAGAGAAGCGACTTGGGAGCTGGAGTCTCGCATGCGCGAGAAGTATCCCGAGGTTTTTGCCTCAGGTATGTGATGTGAAACCTAGCTATCTTCGGTTTTGCTGGGTTGCGTGTTGGTGCGTTTTAGATTCGAGGTCGAATCCTGTTGAAGGGGGGAAGAATGTGACACCTCGGAGTGTCGTAACCTTATTTAACGTGCATGATAAGGTCAAAAACAGTATGATATGTGGAAATAAGGTTAAAACCATAGGGTATGAAGGTTAATAGCATTTTCGGGCCGTTTCCGGGGTTTTGGGCCTTTCTTGGGGGAAATTGGGCCTAAAAGAGGGGGTTGTGGGCTTTGGTGGGATGGAGTGGGAATCCATTTAGGATTAGGATTGGGTGTGGGGGCTGGTAAAAGGCCTCCCCCCTGCCCCTTGTGCCCCACCACCCCTTTGGGCGCCCTCCCCCCTCCCTTGGCCCTAGCCTCCCCTCCCCTCCCATCCCGTTGAGCCATGCGCACCCCCCCTTGTCCCTTTGCCTCCCCACCTCTCCACCACCTCTCCTCCACCCCCTTGCTGCCCTAGGGTGGCCTCCCCACCCCTGCACCTCGTGGATCCATCCATTGGAGCGAGGAGCGAGGAGCGAGGTGCGTGAAGCGAGGAGCGATCCGGGAGGAGTTTCGTTGGGAATTCGGTCGTCGGGCGAATGCATGGCCATGGGATTCCTTGGGGTTGGGCTATGTACTGTTATAATGGTGTTTATCAAGTTTTTAGATCAATTGGTGGTGCTGGAATTGAGTAAATTGGATTAGATCTAGATGTTGCCACGTTTCTGTTTTGGGACAGCATGAGCAGTCGACTTAAGGTTTGAGTTTTCATCAATTTAGAATCCGAATCTGTCCGTACGGATGTTGAAGAAGTTGTATATAATTTCATTATCTTTCTGTGGATATAAAGAACGTTAAATTCCGCCTAGCCGTTTGAAAGTTATGGCTGTTTTACCGAGCGTGTTAAAATTTGTGACGTGATTGGAACAGATCACGGTATTTTGTAGATTAAACAACTTTAGATTCCGAATCAGTCTTTCCCTATAACTAGAAAAAGTTGGAAAATTTCCTAAGCTATGCGAGGATGTACTCGTTTAATTGATTCGGAGTCCCAGAATTCAAGTTATGCCTCTTCCAATGCTGCTGTCCCGACGGGACAGAACCTCTGTTTTTAGGTTTTGCGAGTAGTTGGCAATGTCGGGGTTGATGAGGGTTTGCGTACTGTTTTGTGGACATGATTGTGAGTGTGTGGTACCTATGTGCAGGTGGTGCGACCCCGGGAGTGCCTTCTACTTCCCGCCAATCCGTTGCCCGTGGTTGAGGCAAGTGTATTGTAATGGATAGCGATTTGTAGGGTGCTAGTTGAGACTAGATGAGATTGATTATATGAGATGATCACTTGCCATGCTTTAATGCTTTCCAATGATATGATGAGTATGTTTATCATGTTATGATGCCATGTGTTAATGTACGAGTTAATTATGATGTGGCATATTTGCATACATGGCATGATTACATGGCCCGGGCGGTGAGAAAGTCATAACTAGTCCGGGAAGGTCGGTGAGAAAGTGATGACTAATCCGGAGAGCCAATGAGTAAGTCCTACATCGTGATTCCATTCACCGCGGTGAACGGAAGCGAGGAGTAGCTACCCTCCATCTTCGGGATGGAAGGGGGGAGAGGGTGCACACCGACGGGTGTGTACTCAACCATACCGGTATGAGTTTCCAAGGAGACATGAGCATAGCATCGCATTGCATACATATTGAGGATGAAAATGTTATGTGATTATGGATGAGATGGTTTACATGATATGAGTTATTATTGCCATGTAATTGTTCTTGTTGTATTCATTGCAATATGCTTGCTGAGTTTCGAACTCACGCTTGTGTTTTCTTGTTGTTTTAGGTACCATGAGAACGGCATGCAGGGAAGGGAAATAGTCAAACGTCCGCACGTAGCTTCACCCATTTTTCATTCCACAAGTCATTCTATTAGTTTTGATAATAAATAACGTGTGATGATTATTGCTTTAAGGCTTAGCTTTGCTATATGAGGGTTTTATTGTTCGTTGACACTTGGAGACATTATGTGTTTGAAACTAGACTTATATTGTCGTTAATTATTGCTGTTTTAGTTGTCTCTCATATTCCATATATTGCTATATTGTTGTTGTTCCTTCGTTTCATGTTAAAACAAAGGAGATGCTGCCGAAATTTTGGTTTTTAGCATGTGCGCCTTAGTTGGAATTTATGTTTAATTGTGGTATTTAGATGTTGTTTAGCATATGTTTGGTAGCATTCAGGCATATTAAATGCCGGGGTGTTACAATTGGAACAGATCACGGTATTCTGTAGATTAAACCACTTTAGAGTCCGAAGCAGTCTTTACGTATACTTAGAAAAAGTTGGGAAATTTCCTAAGCTACTCGAGGATGTACTCGTTTAATTGATTTGGAGTTCCAGAACTCAAGTTATGCCTTTTGGAAGGCTGCTGTCCCGACGGGACAGAACCTCTGTTTTTGGGTGTTGCGAGTAGTTGGCAATGTCGGGGTAGATGAGGGTTTGCGTACTGTTTTGTGGACATGATTGTGAGTGTGTGGTACCTTTGTGCAGGTGGTGTGACCCCGGGAGTGCCTTCTACTTCCCGCCAATCCGTTGCCTGTGGTTGAGGCAAGTGGATTGTAATGGATAGCGGTTTGTAGGTTTCTTGTTGAGAATAGATGAAAATTGATTATATGATATGATCACTTGCCATGCTTTAATGATTGCCAATGATATGATGAGTATGCTTATTATGTTATGATGCCATGTGTTAATGTACAAGTTAACTATGATGTTGGCATATTTGCATACATGGCATGTTACATGGCCCAGGCGGTGAGAAAGTCATAACTAGTCCGGGGAAGGTCGGTGAGAAAGTTATGACTATTCCAGAGAGCCAATGAGTAAGTCCTACATCGTGATTCCATTCACCGCGTTGAACGGAAGCGATGAGTAGGCACACTCCATCTCCGGGATGGAAGGGGGGAGAGGGTGCACACCGACGGGTGTGTACTCAACCATACCGGTATAAGTTTCCAAGGAGACATGAGCATCGCATTGCATTGCATACATAATGATGATGATAATGATATGTGATCAGGAATGAGATGGTTTACATGATGTGAGATATTATTGCCATGTAATTGTTCTTGTTGTACCATTACAATATGATTGCTGAGTTTTGAACTCACGCTTGTGTTTTCTTGTTGGTTTAGGTACCATGAGACCGGCATGCGGGGAAGGGAAATAGTCACACTTCCGCACGTAGCTTCACTCATTTTATTCCACAAGTCATTCAATTAGTTTTTGGTAATAAACTGCGTGTGATGATTATTGCTTTAAGGTTTAGCTTTGCTATATGAGAGTCTTATTGTTCGTTTGACGCTTGGAGACATTAAATGCTTGAAACTAGACTTATATATTGTTGTCAAGTCTTTAATTATTGCTGTTTTAGTTGTCCCTCATAATGCCTTATATTGCTATGCTATTGTTGCTCCTTCAAATCATGTTAAAACAAAGGAGATGTTGCTGAATTCTCGGGTTTTAGCATTTACTCCGTTGCTGTAATTTACCTTAATTCTTGGTATTTAGATGTTGTTTAGCTTATGTTTGGTAGCATTCAGGCATATTAAATGCCGGGGTGTTACAGTTGGTATCAGAGCGGACTATAGGCCCTTGGAATATGTATTTTTAGTATCATACCTTAGGTTACAACTAAAATGTGATGTGGAATAACTTAGAAACATGGCTTAGGTTTTTACTAAAATTTTGTCATAGGAAAGCAACATTAAAACTTGCAAAAGTGGTATAACTAATCTAAAATTTGACACACATGGATGCACAGTAGGAAAAGGGTATGGGTATCATTTCCTTACGCTTAAATGTTGTATTTAAGCTTTGATGTTGAATGCTTCATTTGACAATGCATGTTGCTATGTCAATGAGATAAATGATTGTATTGCTCTTGTTGTTGTGATAAAATGGGGTTCTGGTGCCGAAGGGTTTTGGCCACCACTCTTATTTCATAGTAAGGATGAGGTTTGACGGTGTGGCCGGTTAGTGCCATCACCGAAGAACTATTAACCCCTGTAAGAGAAGAGTGCTTATCCTTTCTGTCGTAGATCGGGTAGTTGACTGGAGTCAAATAGAAGAGTTTGGTGGTGGATTCCTTCAGATGTTCTTTATCGTTCTGTGGTCGGTCTTGGTTGGTTTTCTTGGTTTTTAGTTGATGGAAACCAAAAGAAAAGTGTTTGGTTAGCGCAATTTTTTTTTTCAAAGAGAAAGAGAAATTCATTTCAAAAGGGAACACTTTACTAACAAAATCACTTATGAACCATTCATAAAATCCACCTTGTGAAGCATTTTCAAACACCGCACACATTTTCAAATAACTCCAACTCTAGCCAAATAATGTTACAAATTGAATCGCAAGAATCTCCAACACAACCCACTAAGACCTTCTGCTTCCTTTAAAATTTACTCCAAATATGATGCAGCGCGAACGCGAAGGAGCGCGATCTGCTCAAAGACTTTTGGGTGTAAAACCATACTCATAGCATAAACTGAACAAATTAGCCAAATCCAAAAATAGGCACCAATTTCTACGAGTTTTAGGGAAACTCTGAAACACAGCATAAGGAATACTTTGACCAAAAGCATTCAACTAAGATAGCAAACAACCAAACCAGTCCAGAAGGTTTTAAACACCAACTTAGTATAAATACAATCATCTCTAGTGTTCCACTACGCTTTCCATTAAAGACTTCAAAATTCACTACTTACTCATTGAGGAAGTCCAACCGGATTTAACAAAATTTACATAACAATTTCTTTCTCTAGTTTCCATTCCCAACACTTATAAATAAAGTTTACGATGCTTATAAAAAAGAACATCCAACCAATACTACTTCATCCTGTTCCCCAAAGACAAACACATCATACAACATCCTATTCTCATTCTAAAACATAATACTTCAACAAATACTTTAGCATGATCAACCTATCAATTTTATACCATCTATAAGTCAACATCTTGATAATTGGAACCTGCTCAATCAATAAATGACTTCAACAAGTAAATATTATCTCCACAAGGCAAAGCTCGTAACTATGATTCTAAGACATACATTCATTAAGGATAAAATTCTACATCATATTAATTATCCATGGTCCACTCCATCACAACATGTTACAGTAACCTCCATTTTTAACAAGGATTTTCAACAATTAATCCAAGCAATTACCACCACTACTAAGCCATCAATATCAACAAACGGCATAATCATCAACCAACAACATTACGTTTAGCTACCCAATACATAGGTAATAACAAAATTACCACCACACAACATACTCCAACTATTGAGAATAGATTGAATACTAGCATTAACACTGCCCTTAACAACATCATTAACAATAAGTCTTATGTCTTCTCAATTGATATCAATACTAGCATTGTAGAGACACAACTGCATACATCCAAATATACTAGTAGTTTGCAACAACAAAAAATAACAACTCTAATCAACTTCCAAGTTAAAGCCACTAGCCAACACGATTAAATTTCTCTATTAACCCGTTAGATTAGAACATCTTTAAACAACCAGCAAAGTTTCTTTAACAATAACAGCAGTCTACATCATCTTAATGTTCTAACTATGCATCAGGGTTTAAAACTTTAAACATAATCGGGGATCATAAGCACTTTTAAAGCAAAGCAACAAATTCTAAACATGTACATTAATACCTTTAATCATTGTTGCTATAGAGTAATCTACAACACTAGAAGTTCATTTAAGATCTTAAGCTAAAGATAACAATTACATTTAATTGATTCAACTCGTAATTTAACTAAGGAGCACATCATTTCCATAAACCACATTTTTACATATTACATAACATGCTAAACAATGATTTTCACTTTTGACAAGTAATTTCAGTCAAACGAATACTTACTTTATTTGCAGCATTATTGTTTTAATACTCAACCAAAGCTCACAAAGAAGCTTGACTCTGAAAGTTGCAATGGGACATGACTCCAAAGCAAATTTAAATCTTAAAGACTCCCACAGGAGGGAACCAAGCGACCAAGTAAACCTTTACGGACAAAGGCACAAAACATAAATCAACACAACTTACCCTTTTTTTTGCACACGCTTCAATAACTTCTTTTAAACTCAGAGTAAGACACATAAGAACCAAAACTATACTTTTCTTTGCAAGGCAACCAACAGAACTGGTGTCAAAACAAAAAGGCGACCAAAAGACGCACAACACAAAACTCTTCTTCTTTGTCTTCACCCAAAGAAGATGTAACACCCCAAAATTTTGCTTTTCTTAAATTCATGTGTGATTTGGTACTTTGGTGAATTTTTGGAATTTTCTGAAATTTATTTGGATTTATTTGGAATTTATTCCATTTTGAAATAATTAAAGAATTAAACTTTGCAAATAAAAATTTGTTGGAAATATTTTATTTGAGTCCAAAATGTTCCAAAATATTTTCCAGAATTTTTCTGAGTCTTTTGCTATTTTTAATGATTTAATTGAATTTCTGAGAATTTAATTGGATTATTTAAATGCGAGTGGGTTTTACTGTTCCTCCGACCGGACCCAAGTCCGAGTCAGACTCGAGTCCGACCGCGCCCGATTGGTCCAAAGAACCCGGGCCGAGCCCAAACTCGCGTGGCCGTTGGATCTTGATCCAACGGCCACGATTGAGCCACGCCACCTCGAGCCCGAGCCCGACCGAGCCACCATTCGCGAGTCGACCGAACCCAAACTCCACGCACCATTGGATCTCGATCCAACTACCGCGGGCGCTGCCACGTCACCCTCTCCGTGTCGCCGTCGGACTCCGCCGCCGCAACGGAGTGGGCCTCGGATTCCACGCGTTTCACGGACGCCGAGGGCCCTATTTAATGCGCCGCCACCCGTGCCGTGACGCCGACTTCCCGCGCACCAGCCCTAGACAACGCCGCTCGAGCTGCCGTTGTTCAGCCGCAATCGCTTCGCCGTAGTTGCCGTAGCGTTCCGCCGCGGTTAAGTGCTGTTTCCGCCGCCGTCCGCCGTCCTCCGCCGCCGTTGAGGTCAGATCCGGAACCGGGAGGTCAAGCCGCGTCGGAGGAGACCTCTCGCCAGCGAGCACGCCCGTAAGCGCCGTTGCCGTGGTCGCCGTCCCAGCTCAAAGCCAGCGCGCAAGAAGCCATCGCCGGACCCCGAGCTTCTCCACCGTCCGATCCAGATCCAACGCCCCAGATCACGCCACGTCACCCGCCGGTGAGATCCACGTGCTAAACCCCTTATCCAATCTCAGCCGTTAGATCTAGATCGTACGGTTAGCGTTAGCCGCGTTATACGCGTTAGATTGGATCTCAACCGTTGGATCTAGATCCAACGGTCCAGATTAACCGCGTTAACCCAAACGCGTGAAACCCAGATCTGATCTGGGCCGTTGATTTTCAAATCAACGGCCGAGATCGTGCCACGCGTTCAGGAAGGCTGATCGCCGCGGTCAGCGCGGCCAACGCACCCACGTGCGTGTCACTGACACGCCGGGCCCGCATGTCAGCGGCTCAGCAACAACCGCACCCGCACCGCGGACGTCGGCAAGAAGGGCCCTGTCGGCCACCGCCACCGCGGTGGCGTGACGGCCGATGACGTCACCAGTGGGTCCCACCTATCAGCGCAACGGGCTGAGTCCCCGCTGACATCAGCAGTGACGTCACCCCAGTGGGTCCCACCTGTCAGTCTCTCGAGGAGCCGTGGACCGGGTCCACGGTAGACCCGAGCCAAACCATGGACCACGTCCATGAACCGGCTGATGTCAGCAGACCAATCAGAGGCTGCCACGTGTCCTCGCTGACGCAATAATTAATTTCCGAAAAAGAAAATGATTTATTAATTCGAAATAATGATTTCAGATTTTGTTTCAAACTTCAAACGCTTATAACTTTTGCGTTTCAACTCCGATTTGAGTGATTCAAATTTCTAAATTTGTATAAAATTGAGATCTACCTAATTATGAATTTTATTTCATTTTTGGACTAAATTTTTCCTCTGTAATATTATTTAATTGATTATTTAAACTTCAAAATGCTATAACTTTTGCATTTAAACTCCGAATTGTGATTCAGTTTCTAAAAATTCATAAAATTATGTTCTCTCTGTTTATGAACTTTATTTGGATGTTTGGACACTTTTTGTCTACTGTTTTATTCATTTGTTGCTATTTGCACGCGTTACGAGTAGACGTTGAAGTGCCGGAAGGATTCGAAGGAGAAGTATTGACCCAGGAGCCAGATCAGGACCAAGAGCAAGTACTTTTTGAAGGCAAGTTATGCTTTGACCATGTTGATCCCATTTTGAAACCTAGTTTGATTTAAATTATTGCATGCTAGTTTAAATTAGAAAATGCTTTACTTAATTATGGGTAATTAGATAAATGCCTAATTGCTGTATGACACCTTGGTTAATTAAATATGTGCCATGACCCCCTTGTCACCCTAGTTGTGGTTTACTAGTTGGACATTACTAAAATTTCCAACATGGGTTTTAGACCGTTGTAGTATATTGCTTAGACCTGCTACGTGCTCATGACATGATTTTGGACAATCAAATGTTAATATTGACTTAATGATATATTGAACCTGTTTTGGAAAGGTATCATGTGATGTTGATGGCACGTGGTGCATGGTAATCAACTGGGCTTTGATAAATAGTTTTCGACCGGGGCATGTGGCAAGAATGATCGGGTGGGCCAGTGGTGGCACCGGGAACGTTGTGTTGGTTTTTCGGGTAGTCTTGCCCCGGGTCACCCTAAGGACTTCACCTTGCAAGCCTTTGAACTGGGTCTAACGTGCAACCACATGTCTGTAATGGGACGGACCTAGTTGATTAAGTTGCTAATAACGTACCTGTGGGACCTCAGGAGGTCAACTACACCCTTTGTGTAAGTTGTACGGGGGAGCGTACCGGGGCTGCGGCCAGGTACCCATCTAACGGTTGGTTGGCCTAAACTTCGCCTTAGCTAAGGGAAGGGTTAGTGTGCAACAACCGGGGAGGACCACTTGTACTGTTAGAAGTTTCCGAAAGACTTTGTTACGGGAACTCGCCTTTGTGGTGTTTGACTGTATCTTGTGGGTAAAGTGCATAACCTCTGCAGAGTGTAAAATCTATTCGAATAGCCGTGTCCGCGTTATTGGACATCGCTCGGGAATTACAGTCAAGGGTTAGACTTTCTCAAAAATAACTTGGACTTGAAAGGTAGGGTTGGATTAATAATGATGTTGATGGAAATGTGGATTAGGATGGGAAAGATGATTACTACACTCCTTGAAAAGTTATTTATGCTTTACTTGTTTCTACTGCTTTCGAATCTACTTATGATACTTGTTAAATGCTCCTACTGCAAATATACCTTGAGCCACTCCTTTGTATTAAGCCATGCATGTAGTATATTAGCTGCATTCTGTGCATGACTTGCTGAGTACCAAGTACTCACCCTTGCCGCAATACAACACTAGTTGAGGAGGAGACTACACCAGCTTTGGAGGAAGAGCTCCAAGAGGAACCGTCTACTTAGGGAGCGAGCCCAGTCAGTTGCCTGTGGTATACTGGATGGCGCCACGATGTTATCTTATTTTCCGCTGCTACTATTTCTCTCTTAATAAGTTTCGCCCTGCGAGGCGTATATTTGTAACTTGACCATAAGGTCGAGCAACCAGTTTGACTATTTAATTAAAGTACTTATTTAGCATCGAGTGGTATAATTGTGATATTTACCGATGTTAAGACTGTGTGCACTAGCGCGTTCCTGGACTAGTGCTGAATACACAGAGGGTCCGGATTTGCAAATTCGGGTCCTGACAGAAGACAAAACCAAGAAACACCGAAGGGACACTCCGCGAAAATCCAATTCCAAACACTTTTGTTTTGACTTCAATCAACCAGAGCCAAGAAAACCAACCGAAACCGATCGTCAGAATGATAAAGAACATCCGAAGGAATCTATCACCAATCTCTTCTATTTGACTCCAGTCAACTACCCAATCTACGACAGAAAGTGTAAGCACTCCTCCTACAGGGGTTAATAATTCTTCGGTGATGGCGCTAACCGGCCACACCGTCAAACCAAACCCTTAATATGAACAAAAAGAAGTGACGGAAACCCTTCGGCACCACAACCCCACTTTATCACAATACCAAGAACAATACAATCAAATCTCTCAATAACATGGCAACATACATTACCAACTTTAGCATTTAACCTCAAAGCTTAAATACAACATTTAAGCGTAAACAACGATACCCATACCCTTTTTCTGCTGTGCATCCATGTGTGTCAAATTTTAGATTAGTTATACCACTTTTGCATGTTTTAATGTTGCTATCCTATGACAAAATTTTAGTTAAAACCTAAGCCATGTTTCTAAGTTATTCCACATCACATTTTAGTTGTACCCTATAGCATGACACTAAAAAAATACACATTCCAGTGACCTACAGCCCGCTCTGATACCAACTGTAACACCCCGGCATTTAATATGCCCGAATGCTACCCAACATAGGCTAAACAACATCTAAACACCATAACTTAAGATAAATTACAGCAAAGGAGTAAATGCTATAACAGAAAATTTCGGCAGCATCTCCTTTGTTTTTCCATGAATTGAAGCAACAACAATATGATCACAGGATATAGTATAAAGAATGACATCTAAATCATCAATAATAAAGGTTCTAGCAGCAGTATAAGACTAGAATAAAGATTCCAACCATCTCATGAGCCAAACTAAGCAAATGAGGAAACCAAGCACACAAATTAACCATCACAATTTAAAGGAAGGAACATGTCATTGTTTATGTGTGTGATGCTAAGTGATGACGTGTGACTAGCTCCCTTTCCCTCATGCCGGTTTCATGGTACCTAAGAAAACAACATAAACACAAGCATGAGTTCATCACTCAACAAGTATATTGCAATGGAACAAGAAAATACATTCTAATACCTTCATCACCACTTTTCACATACGACATCATACACATCTCAAATTCATAGTGTAAGCATATCGTTGACATCATCATATATCATCATCATATAACATCCACATATAATGCAATGCAATGCAATGCGATGCGATGCACATATCTCCTGGAAACTCATACTGGTATGGTTGAGTACACACCCGTCAGTGTGCACCCTCTCCCGCCTTCCATCCCAAAGATGGAGGGTGCCTACTCCTCGGTTCCATACACCGCGGTGGATGGAATCACGATGTAGGACTTACTCATTGGCTCTCCAGAATAGTCATAACTTTCTCACCAACCTTCCTCGGACTAGTTATGACTTTCTCACCGCCCGGGCCATGTATCATGCCATGTATGCAAACATGCCAACATCATAAATAACTTGTTCATTAACACATGGCATCATAACATAATAAGCATATTCATCATATCATTGGCAATCATTAAGGCACGGCATGTGAACATATCATATATTAAATTTCAATCTCAACCAATCTAGCAAACTACAACCCGCTACCCATTCCAATACACTTGCCTCAACCACGGGCGACGGATTGGCGAGACATAGAGGGCAACCCCGGGGTCACAACACCTGCACATAGGCACCACACACTCAAAATCATGCCCACAAAACAATACACAAACACTCTTCTACCCCCACTTCGCAAACTGCCCGCACAACTCAAAAACAGAGGTTCTGTCCCGTCGGGACAGCAGCCTTCCAAAAGGCATAACTCGGGTTCTAAGACTCCGAATCGAATAAACGAGTACATCCTCGCGTAGCTTAGAAAATTTCCTAACATTTTCAAAGTACATGGAAAGACTGATTCGGAATCTAAAGTGGTTTAATCTACAGAATACCGTGATCTGTTCCAATCACGTCACAGTTTTTTTAACACGTTCGGTAA
Organism: Rhipidocladum racemiflorum; assembly: GCA_036346355.1. NCBI lineage: Eukaryota > Viridiplantae > Streptophyta > Magnoliopsida > Poales > Poaceae > Rhipidocladum > Rhipidocladum racemiflorum. The sequence goes on from CM070591.1 coordinate 37,758,020, forward strand.
AATGAGCATAACTTTCAAACGGCTGGGCGGAATTGGACGTTCTTTATACCCACTGAAAGGTATTGAAATTACCAACAACTTCTTCAACAGGCGGCCGACCAAATTCTGAATCTAAATTGGTGAAAACCCAAACCCTAGGTCGACTGCTCATGCTGCCCGAAAAAGAGAACGTGACAACTTCTAGATTTCATCTAATCTACTCAATTCCAGCACCACCAATTGATCTAATAACATGATAATAACCCTTATAAAATATCCTAGACCAACCCCAAGGATTCTGATGGCCATACCTTCGCCCGGCGAACGAAAACCCAACGGATCTCCTCCCGGTTCGCGTGATCTCCTTCCTTACTCCAAATCCACCGGATCTCCTCATCGCGGAGCGCTCAAATGGACGGATCTGCAGGGTGGTGAGGTGGGGAACTCCCCTAGGGGCAGCAAGGGAGGTGGAGACGGGAGGAGAGGGGTGGTGGCACCATGGGGGAAGATGGAGAGGAAGGGGAAGGGTGTAGGCGCATGGGGGGCTAGGGGGTGGCGGCTAGGGTTGGGAGAGGGAGTGGGGGGCGCACCAAGGGGTGGGGGCCAGATTTGGCTGCCCAAAAGTCCCCCCTTAGGCCCAAACCCTTCCACCAGAGGCCCAACTCAACCCCCAAGGCCCAAAGTCCCCCGAAGAGGCCCAAACACCCGAAAACAGCCCAAAAACACGCTATAAATGGCATAACGTAAAGTTTTAGGCTCCATTTTCACATTTTATAAAGTTTTTGACCTCAACATTCACATTTTATAAGATACGACACTCCGTGGTGTCACAGTGGAGTTTCGTATTGATCTTGTTCCCGGCACTCGACCTATTTCTATCTCTCCATATCGCTTGGCTCATCCATTTCAAGACGAGTTGAAGAAGCAATTGGAGGATCTTTTGGCCAAGGGATTTATTCGGCGTAGTGTGTCACCATGGGGAGCACCCGTCCTCTTCGTCTCGAAGAAGGATGGAAGTTGGCGTATGTGCATTGATTATCGTGCTCTTAATCAAGTGACAAACAAGAACAAGTATCCTTTGCCTCGCATTGAAGATCTGTTTGACCAACTGAAGGGAGCGAAGGTGTTCTCCAAGATTGACCTTTAGTCTGGGTATAATCAGATCCGTGTGAGGGAGTAGGACATTGAGAAGACTGCTTTCTCCACTAGGTATGGGCATTATGAATTTAATGTTATGTCTTTTGGACTAACTAATGCTCCTGCTGTCTTTATAGAGGCGATGAACAATATGCTACACAAGTACCTTGATGAGTTTGTGGTAGTGTTCATCGATGACATTCTGGTTTACTCTAAATCAGAAGAGGAGCATGAGCGGCATTTGAGGCTTGTGCTGAGTACCTTGAGGGAGAATCAGTTCTTTGCTAAGCTGAAAAAGTGCGAGTTCTGAATTTCAGAAGCGGGTTTTCTTGGCCACATCATCAATCCAGAGGGCATATCTGTAGATCCTAGCAAAGTTTCAGCAGTTTTGGATTGGAAGAGGCCTTCCAATGTTAAAGAGGTGCGTAGCTTCCTTGGGTTGGCTGGCTACTATCGGCGTTTTGTGCAGGATTTCTTTATCATTGCCAAGCCACTTTCGCAGCTGACTCAGAAGGGGATGAAATTTCAATGGACTGCAGAGTGTGAGCACAGTTTCTGCACTTTGAAGGAGAAGCTGGTGACTGCTCCTGTTCTTACCCTTCTAGAGCCTGGGAAGCACTTCACTGTTTATTCTGATGCTTCTCGTTTGGGACTTGGTTGTGTGCTCATGCAAGATGGCAAGGATCATTGCTTATGCATCGAGGCAGTTGAAAAAGCATGAGCAGAACTATCCCATGGATGATCTCGAGCTAGCCGCTGTGGTGTTTGCATTGAAGATATGGAAGCACTATCTGTATGGTGAGTCTTGTGATATCTTCACTAATCATAAGAGCCTCAAGTACATCTTTACTCAGAAAGATCTGAATTTGAGGCAGAGAAGGTGGCTAGAATTGATAAAGCACTACAGGAATCAGGGGAAAATTCGTGGGCCAGAAACCCACGAATTTAGGCCAAAACCCACGAAATTACTATAAATTCGTGCGCAAACCGTCGAATTTAGGCCACGAATTTAACTCGACGAAATTAATCAATTAAATTCGTGGGTGCCCACGAATTTAAGTTAAATTCGTGGGTTTCTCTGGCCCCACGAATTTAATTAGTAAATTCGTGGGCCAGGAAAACCCACGAATTTAACTTAAATTAAATGAAAACCCACTTAATTTAACTTAAATTCCTGGGCCAGGAAAACCCACGAATTTAACTTAAATTCGTGGGCCAGGCAGAAACCCACGAATTTAACTGACGCTTAATATATATATATATATATATCCATATGCATCACACTCAATACATTCAATCAAACTTATTCAACATTCAATCAAACACTCAATATATCGACCACGCATATATATGGATCGATATGCATGTCATTCAACACAAGCATCTTCACATTCAATCTTATTCAACACATCACAATAAGTCCATCACAAGATTCAAATATATATCGATCAAATATATATACTCAAATATATATCGATCAAACATTCAATCAAACTTATTCAACATTCAATCAAACACTCAATATCTATATCGATCAAACACTCAATATATATCGATCAGTATGCATCTCAACATTCAATCAAACACTCAATATCAATATCTATACATTCAATCAAACAATCAATATATATTGATCGGTATGCATCTCATTCAACATTCAATCAAACACTCAATATCAATATCTATACATTCAATCAAAACTCAATATATATCGACAACTCAAGATTCAAGAGTATTACGAACAATTCAAGAGTATTACCAACATGATTCAAGAATCAAACTCCACAACGAATAACTAAGTCACCGAAATGTACAAAATTTCGACATGACCTCTCTAGTAAATAGGACATCCACTCAGCAGACAAAAAAAACATTTGCAGTGATAATATATATATATCAATCTCTCAAACCAGAAGGAGACATTCTAGCAGATCCTTAGATAACCACTCACACATCCAACGACAATTTGTAAACTACGCATTACAATCCACATTACAATCTATCCATCACAATACAAATCCGACGACGAAGTCATAAAGTCCAACAGTAATACACCAATCCAGCTCACAATGCAATTCATGTCTCGGGGTTGTTGGAGTTGTGAGCGCTACCACCACCGCCGGAGGGCGAGACTATGACGTCTTCTATGATGTAAATGCGTTAAATGCGTCTTTGGAGGCGTGACCCAGAAACCTGCAAGTTCAAGACTAGGTTGTGTTACAAGTAACATATCGTCGAACTTAGCAAATATCGAAATGATTTGTGCTAAATGTCCTAGGATCGAATCAGTTTTGCACGAATAAGCCAATTTCGTCAAGTTGACTAAGTTTGGATCACAATTGATAGAATTACCTTGTTTATAAACTTAGCAACCACTGAGATGAATTTGATAAGATTTAAGCTATATTTGGCTAAATGTGGTAGAATCGACTCAGTTTTGAACGAATGCCTCAATTTGACTAGGGTTTACATGTTAATTATCAATTTGATAAGAATCGAATAATTTTTGCATAAATACCTCAATTTGCAGGATTTGACTAGTCTTGACTCACAAATAACAAAGTTAACTCAATTTGCAAACTTAGCAAACATTGAGATGATTTGTGCAAGGTTTAAGCATGAGTTGCCTAAGTGTCGTAAAATCGACTAAGTTTTGCACGTATAGCTGAATTTGCTCAAGTTGACTAAGTCTGGCTCAACTTTGACAGAATTGAGTTTTATTTGCCTAAATGTGATATAATTGACTAAGTTTTGTGAAGGTAGCTCAATTTACTCAATTTGACTTGGTTTAGCTCACAATTGACAAACTTAGCTCGTTACGTAAACTTAGAATGTTTTTGACATCCATACTGTCGGGACCCCGAACTTGCAAATTCGGACCCTCTGTGTATTCAGCACTAGTCCAGGAACGCGCTAGTGCACACAGTCTTAACATCGGTAAATATCACAATCATACCAATCGATATTATCAACGTACTTTATTTAAATAACCAAACAGGTTACTTGACCTTATGGCCAAGTTACAAATATATGCCTCGCAAGGCAAAACTTATTAAAAGAGAATTAATAGCAGCGGAAAATCAAATAACTTCGTGGCGCCATCCAGTATACCACAGGCAACTGACTGGGCTCGCATCCCTAAGTAGACGGATCCTCTTGGAGTTCCTCCTCCAAAGCTGGTGCAGTCTCTTCTTCAACTGGTATTGTGTTGAGGCAAGGGTGAGTACTTGGTACTCAGCAAGTCATGCACAGAATGCAAGCTAATATACTATATGCATGGCTTGGTACAAAGGAATAGCTCAAGGTATATTTGCGAAATGACTTTTGACAAGTAATAAAAGTAGATTCGAAAGCAGTAGAAATAAGTAAAGCATAAATAACTTTTCAAGAAGTTGAATAAACATTTTCCCCCTCCTAAACCACATTTCCATCATCTTCATTACTAAACCAACCCAACCTTTCAAATCCAAGTTATTTTCAGAAAGTCTAACCCTTGACTGTAATTCCCGAGCATTGTCCAGTACCGTGGACTCGGCTATTTAAATAGATTCCAAACTCTGCAGAGGTTATGCACTTTACCCACAAGATACAGTCAAACACCACAAAGGCGAGTTCCCGTAACAAAGCCTTTCGGAAGCCTCAAACAACACAGGTGGTCTCAATTTTATACAAATTTAGAAGCCTCAAATTTGGAGTTAAAACGCAAAAGTTATGATTTATTAAAGTTTAAATAATCAATTAAATAATATTACAGAGAAAAACTTTAGTCCAAAAATTAAATAAAATTCATATTTAGGTAGATCTCAATTTTATACAAATTTAGAAATTTGAATCACTCAAATCGGAGTTGAAACGCAAAAGTTATAAGCGTTTGAAGTTTGAAACAAAATCTAAAATCATTATTCGAATTAATAAATCATTTTTCTTTTTCGGAAATTAATTATTGCGTCAGCAAGGACACGTGGCAGCCTCTGATTGGCTGGTGGACGCCACCGGCTCATGGGCTCAGCTCACGGCGCGGTTTGGTCCACGGTGGACCCGGTCCACAGCTCGGGTGAGGCTGACAGGTGGGACCCACCTGTCAGTGCGGGGTCTCACGCAAACGCGGCTGACGTGTGGGCCCTCTGACATGCGGGGCCCGCGTGTCAGGGACACGCGCTCACACGCGTACGACGCTGACCGCGTCGGTCCACCTTCCCAACACGTGGCGCAATCTCGGCCGTTGGTTTGAAAATCAACGGCGGATTAGATCCAGGGTTTAACACGTTGAAACTACTCGATGCTCGTGTGCCGTTCGATCTATATCGGACGTTCAAGATCTAATCCTATAATAGCACTGCTACGGCACGTGGCAATTGTGAACCGTTGGATCTTGATCCAACGGTCCAGATCTAACCGGGTTTAGAACACGTGAACTCACCTCAACCGTCCGATCTGGATCTGACGGTTCACCGAGCTCGCGAAGTCCGGCGATGACGCGGCGAGGCCTGGGCACCGGAGACGAGAACGATGACGAGCCCGACGGCGTTTCGGGGTTGCTCCGGCGAGATGAATCCTTCCTTCGGGTGCGTCTCGTCACGGTGGTTCCGGATCTGGGCTCCTTCTCGGCGGAAGACGACGGTCGGCGGCGGAATCGGCGTTCAACCGCTGCGCACAGGGCTCCAACTCCGGCGAGCACGTACGGGCAAACGGCGACGGCTCAGGCGAGATGGCTCGGGGAAACGGGTGCGCAAAGATGAGGGCAACCTCGGGGGACGTCTCACGCTTTAAATAGCCTCGGCGTTCGTGCCCGAGACGGAAACCTAGTTTTACACGGCGGCGGGCGCGGCGGCGGAGTCCGGCTCGGTCTCGGCGAAGACGACGACGCTCAGCCGTCCACGTGGCACGATCAACGGCCACGATCGCACGGGCGCGATCGGATCCGGGCCGGATACGGCTCGAACCGGTACGGGCGGATCTCAGCCGTTGGATCTTGATCCAACGGTTGGGATTGATTAGGTTTAGGAGTGGGTTCGGTCGAGTCAACTGGCTCGGGTCGGACTCGAACTCGAGTCTGACTCGGGCTCGGTCGGATGAACAGTAACCGACTCGAGTTGAATTTCCAGCGATTTAATATTTAAAATAATTTCCAGTAATTCATTTAATTCATTAAAAATAGCAAAAGACTCAGAAAAATTCTAGAAAAATTCTGGAAAATACTTTGGAACATTTTGGACTCAAATAAAATATTTCCAACAAAATTCTATTTGCAAAATTAAATTCTTTAATTATTTCAAAATGGGATAAATTCAAATAAATTCCAAATAAATCCAAATAAATTCCAGAAAATTCCAAAAATTCACCAAAGTGCCAAATCACACATGAATTCAAGAAAGCAAAATTTTGGGGTGTTACACATACCTGTGGTGTCGTCTGAGGTGGTTGCATGGCCCAATGGTTGAAGTACATAGGCATTCCTTGGCCTGGCATAGGTGGTGGGTACATGTAGAACGGGTTTGGAGGTTGAGCACCCTGTGATGCTTCTCCTTGTGGTGGTGGCTGCATGTGAGGAGAAAACATGCAGAAAGGAGGTGGCTGGGAGGCCTATGACATAATAGTCAAGTTTGTCAGAAACACGATTTTATGAGCTAAGTGAGTTAGAGAGTAATGAACTCAAGTATCTTTACCTGGGGCATAATAGGAGGGCGAAACACTGGCACGTTAGGTCCAAGAGATTGTGACAGTTGCTGCATATAGATTGTTTGTTAGATTTTAATCACAGATGTACAGATGTACAAATGATCACAGATGTACAAATCACGTGGGGTCGGGGATGGGGCGGGCGGGCCGGCGGGTCGGGATGGGGCGGGCAGGCCGGCGGGGTCGGGGATGGAGGCGGGCGGGCCGCGGGTCGAGATGGGAGGCGGGCGGCCGGCGGGATGCAGGATGGGGCGGGCGGGTCGGCGGGAGTCGGGATGGAGGCGGGCGGGCCGGCCAGCCTTGGTAGGCGCTTGTGAGACGAGGATGATGCGCAGGGTGGGTGAGAGGAGCGAAGTGAGAGAGAGAGACAGACGCCCGCGCGTGGGGTTACCCTCTGTTAAATTCGTGGGCAAGACGTGCCCATGAATGTAATTAACTTCGTGTGCACGTATAAACTCCCGACGAATTTAATTAAATATGTGGGTTTCTTTAGAAACCGACGAATTTAAACATATAAATTCGTGGGTTTGTTTGTAGCCCACGAATTTAATTAAATACATGGGTTTTTTTATAAACCGACGAATTTAAACATATAAATTCGTGGGTTTTTTTTTGCGCACGAATTTTTCACTGTTTCTTGTAGTGAAGGATTATGACCTAACAATCCAGTATCATCCGGGCAAGGCAAATGTGGTGGCTGCCGCTCTCAGTCGCAAGACAATGCCCCCTGTCATTGATTGTCTTATTGCTGATTTTGAGCGATTGGGAGTCTCCTACTGTTTTGCGGGGACCGTGCAAGCTGAAACTCAATTGATTCTTGAGTCAGCGATTCCCAAGCATGTGCGGGAAGCACAACAGCATGATCGTTTGCTCTAGCAGGTGAGGAAATGCCTTGAGGATGGTAAGGCTAGAGACTTTTCCATTGATGAGGTGGGAGCTTTGAGGTTTCGGGGTCGCGTGTGTGTACCTCAGAAATCCCAAGTCAAAGATGATATTCTGAAAGAGGCTCATCGCACCCGCATACCTGATTCATCTGGGGAGACCAAGATGTCTGAGGATCTGAAAAGAAGTTCTGGTGGAAAAGGATGAGAGTTGATATCGCCAAGTATGTGGCGTCTTGTGGGATTTGTCAGAAGATAAAGGCTGAACACAAGCGTCCCGCTGGCTTGTTGCAGCCATTGGAGATTCCTGTGTGGCCTTGGGATGACATCTCTATGGATTTTGTGGTTGGCCTACCTCATACTCCATGAGGGAAGGATGCTGTTTGGGTTGTGGTGGACCGTCTTAGCAAGTCCGCACACTTCATTCCTATCCGCACTACCCATTCAGCGAGCGAGTTGGCTCCCATCTATGTGCGGGAGATTGTGAGACGACATGGTGTTCCCAAGACGATTATTTCTGATCGAGATGCGAAATTTGTCTCAAAATTTTGGGAGAGCTTGCAGAGTGCTTTGGGTACACAGCTTCGCCTTAGTACCGCTTTTCACCCTCAAACGGATGGGTAGTCTGAGCGTACCTTTCAGATTTTGTAGGACATGCTCAGGGCATGTGTGATGGCTTTGAAGGGTAGCTGGGATGATCATTTGCCTTTGGCAGAATTCGCTTACAATAATAGCTATCATTCCAACATCCGTGCTGCTTCTTATGAGGTGTTGTATGGCCAGAAGTGCAGATCGCCGCTGTGTTGGGATGCCGTGGGAGAGAGAGCAGTCCTTGGACCGGATTGGGTTCAGCAGACTGTTGATCGTGTGGCAGAAGTACGGCAGAACCTTCTCGCAGCGCAGAGTAGATAGAAAAGCTACACTGATGTGAGAAGGCGAGATCTCGAGTTTAAGGTGGGTGATAGGGTGCTCTTGCGAGTATCTCCCACCAAGGGTGTGGTGCATTTTGGCACAAAAGGAAAGCTCAGTCCGAGGTTTGTTGGGCCGTTTCCTGTTTTGGCTCGAGACGGTAAGTTGGCTTACCGCTTGGAGCTACCGGAGTCAATGCAAGGAGTCCATAATGTGTTCCATGTTTCGATGCTGAGAAAGCACTTGCATGATCCGGAGTTGGTGGTTCCGTTGGAACCATTAGTGCTTGAGCAGGACCTCACCTTCGAGTCCTGTCCTGTGAAAATCCTGGAGACTTCAGAGCGAGTGATGAAGAGCAGGACGCTCAAGTTTGTCAATGTCCTGTGGTCACATCAGAGTGAGAGAGAAGCGACTTGGGAACTGGAGTCTCGCATGCGCAAGAAGTACACCGAGCTTTTCGCCTCAGGTATGAGATGTGAAGCTAGCTGTCTTTTGTTTTGTGATGTTTGCTTGGCTTAGTGGCGTGTCTAGGATTCGGGGTCAAATCCTGTTGAAGGGGGGAGAATGTGACACTATGGGATGGTGTGATGTTATAAAATGTGAAATCAAAGGTTGAAACCATACAGTATGAGGTTTATTCGCGTTTCCGGGCCGATACCGGGAGTTTGGGCCTTTCCGGGGAAGTTTGGGCCTAAGGGAAAGGGTAGTGGGCTTTGGTGGGAAGGTGTTTTGGTCCAAGTGGGAGTGGGAGACCTGGTTGGGGTGCCTCCCCCTGCCCTTTTGTGCACCGCAAGCCAGCCCTAGCCACCCCCACTTCCTCCTCCTCCCCCCAAACCAGCCGCCCCCTCCCCCTTGTGCGCCACCCTCCTCCTTCCTCCTCCCCATTGCGCCACCACCCCTCTCCTCTCCTCTCCACCATCCTTGCTGCCGTAGGGGAGTTCTCCACCTCACCACCCCGCTGATACTTCCATTGGAGTGCTCCACGATGAGGAGATCCGGTGGATTTGGAGCGACGAAGGAGATCGCGTGAACCGGGAGGAGTTTCGTCGGGTCATCATTTGTCGGGCGAAGGTATGGCTAGGGGAATCTTTGGGGTTGGTCTAGGTACAGTTCTAGGGGTTGATATCATGTTTTTAGATCAATTGGTGGTGCTGTAATTGGGTAGATTAGATGAAAACTAGAGTTTGCCACGTTCTCTGCTTCGGGCAGATTGTGCAGTCGACCTAGGGTTTGAGTTTTCGTGATTTTAGATTCAGAATTTGGTCATCCACCTGTTGAAGAAGTTGTAGGTAACTTCAATACCTTTCAGTGGACATGAAGAACGTCCAATTCCGCCCAGCCGTTTGAAAGTTATGCTCGATTTACCCAATGTGTTCAAATATGTGACGTAGTTGGGACAGAACATAGTGTTTTGTAGATTAGACAACTTTAGAGTCCGAATCAGTTTTTCCATATACTTATAAAAAGTTAGGAAATTTCCTAAGCTACGTGAGGATGTACTCGTTTAATCAATTCGAAGTCCTAGAACTAAAGTTATGATAGTTCGAAGTCTGTTGTCCAAAAGGGACAGATTCTCTGTTTTTCATTTTCCGGAGTAGTTTGAGATTTCGGGGTAGATGGGCGATGGCGTACTATTTTGTGGGCACGTTGTGATTGTGTGGCATCTATGTGCAGGTGGTGTGACCCCGGGAGTGCCCTCCTTATCCCGCCAATCCGTCGCCCGAGGTTAAGGCAAGTATATTGGGATGGGTAGCATGTGGTTTATTTGCTTGTCTTGACTAGATGCAATTGTTTCCATGTTATGCTATCTTGCCATGCTTAGTGTTTGCCATGATATGATAAAAAGGGTATGTTAAGATGTTATGCAATGGTTTATGGTTAATGATTATGGCATAAATTGCATACATGGCATGAAACTTGGCCCGGTCGGTGAGAACGTCATAACTATTCCGGTAAGGTCGGTGAAAAAGTTATGACTAATCTGGAGCGCCATGGATGTAATACCTACCTCATGATTCCACCCACGCGGTGAGTGGAAGCGAGGAGTAGGCACCCTCCATCTACGGGATGGAAGGGGGGCGTGGGTGCGCACCGACGGGTGTGCACTCGGCAATACCGGTATTTGCGTCGAGGAGATATTGTAACATCCCAAAATTTGGGTTTTCAAAAATTTTGGTTTAGTTTAGCTTCCCAAAAATTTTCGTTGTTTTTCTCGCGTTTATAAAGCTTGGTTTGAATTTTCTAAAAGCTAAAACAATTTAATTTGATTATTATAAACATTAAATAAAATTTATTTTATTTTATTTGTATTCCTTGTGCTTCAAGAAGTTCTTCTGTAACTTTTGAGATTTTTCGGAGCTCGTTTGCTATTTATTGGATTTATTCGGAATCGATTTGTATTAAGTCTTTTATTGAAATTAATTAACTATTTGGAAAAGTTTATATAAATTTTTGATGGAAATATTTTATTTGAGTTCAAAATGTCTCAAAATATTTTCTGGAATTTTTCTAGAATTTTTCTGGTATTTTTATTGCCTCAAATGATTTAATTGGAATTTGTGGAATTGTTTTAATTGGAAAAGGATTGGAAATTTCGAAAATGGCCTTGGGCCTACTCTCTCTCTCTCCTCCCGCAGCCCACCCCGCCAGCCGGGCTTCGCTCCCACGGCCCAGCCGCCCCACGCCCACCTCGCCTCCCACTAAGCCGGCACAAGGCCAGCCGCTCACGCCAATGGGCATGCGCTACCACGCCAGCAGCTGAGCTGGGCCAGCCCACAGCGCCCCCAACCGGCCACGTGTCGGACTCCTGTTGGGCCACGTCGCCCGTATCCGTTCCATGCTCGGAACCTGCTCGATAAAATGCCTACAAGACCCGTTTTTGCTCCAAACGCGTCCAAACTTGATTTTTCTTGATCTAGCCGCCACCCTAACCTCATGTAGACCTCCCATGACCTCTCCCACGGATCTTCAACCTCCGGATCATCTCCAAAACTCCGAGATCCATCCAATGTCGCCCGAATGTTGCCCAACGCCGGCCGAACTTTGGAGCCGCGTCCCGGGTAGCTCGTCGACTCTTTTCGAGATCCGTCTTCTCCGTGGTGTGCCACAAGGTACCATCTGCTTGATGTCCAAAATTCAGCCAATTTGGTCCAAGGGATCAAAAGTTACGGCCGTTTCAATATCGAATCTTGCTGAGGCCATAACTCCCTCAATTTTTCGAGTTTGACGGTGAAATTTTTTGTGTAGACTCCTGGGGATGTCCTCTACAGGATGCACATCTTGCCCCAAGGTTTTGCCCTCTGGATTTGGCGTAGCAAATTAATTTCTCCGTTCAGACTGCGAACAGACTGCGTTTCAGACAGCAGCAAACTTCCTCGCGCGTTCCCCGCTGTTCCAGAAGGTATTTCTTCGAGCCACCTGCGTCACGGTGTGCCTCTTGGTCCCATCTAGCTCTCGGTAAAATTTCGTTAAGTTCCGATCATTATTCTAGAAGTTATAGCCGTCCAAAGTTTTGATCCGAAACCCGTTAATCGCCAGTTTGTGATTAATCCAGAAGGATGCCGCAAAATCCGCCTATACCGTTGAGTTCGTCTCGCCGCGTTCTACGCAGTAGACATTTCCCCTTTGCCATCCCATCCTCCGGAATTTTTTTTATATATTTAGGCCACCGTTTGCCGTCGCCGCGCGTCGCCTTTTGACGCCGGCTATTTTGGTTCGCTCCGGCCATGTTGTCACGTCCGGTGGGTCGCCCTTACTGTTTTGGTCCATCATTAAGGTTCTTTTGGCCTCCGTTTGCCGTCGGAGCCGATGCCGGCCTTAAATCGTTATTTTTCAACCTAGCCCGTGCCGCCGGTTCGCTGCCGTTAGCCGTCCTTGGTAGCGTTTTGCCGCGGCCATGTCGTTGTACCGACGGTCGCTACTTCGTTTCATGAGTATCCTATCATTGTTTGACCTCCGCCGTTAACGTTCGCCCTTAACGATCCACCGTTAACGTTTCGTCGTTAACGTTCCTCCGTTACCTGTTGCCGTTAACGTTTCATCGTTAACGCTCCGTCGTTAACGTTTCGTCGTTAACGTTCCTCCGTTAACGTTTTGCCGTTAACGTTTCACCGTTAACGCTCTGTCGTTAACGCTCCGTCGTTAACGTTCCTCCGTTAACGTTTCACCATTAACGCTCCACCGTTAACGTTCCGTCGTTAGCATTCCACCGTTAATGTTTCCCCGTTAACGCCCCGCCGTTAACATTCCGTCGTTAACGCTTCATCGTTAACGATTGGCTCTCATCGCTTCGTTGTCATCGCATGCGTGCATTCATGTACAAACCTTAGTGCGATGCCTTCATCTGTTCTATCATCATGACGTGAGCCTAGTCTCATCGTCATATCATCTTCAAAGCCGAATCAAAACCCTAACCTAAGACCGGTTTGATGAACTAAGTTTATCGTGAACCGCGTTGTTATCTTTGCAATCTTTCCCGTTGTTTCAATCGTGGTAAGACACTTGTCTTGTCTTATCCCTGAAAACCTAATCTGCCATTAATCGAGAATTCCTTCGTGGACTTGGTCGATAGACCATTGGCCATCTGTCATACCCCTGTGCTCGATCTATCCGTCTCTCTTTTGTTTGACTGTGTCCGTTCGGTCAACAAAAGTCAACTTCGAGAATCAGTTTAGTTCATTGTGAACTAACATATCCTTATGGACCCGATCTATAGATCGAGTGCCCATATGTCACTATTTGTCCAACCAAGATAATAACTTCGGAAGAAATATTTTTTGGAATATTATTCTTTCTTTCCCAGTTATTAGTCTTTCACTTTTCAGTGTTTTCCCGAAAGCCCGTTCTCTTTTGTCAACTCTTCGATCCAATTCGTTCGAGTTCCCAAATCCTTCTAAACCATTGTGCCCAATGCTATTCGTTCTTTATTTGGAGTTTATTCGATTTGTCTTTTGAATTGGTTTGTACTTGTGTTTCTTTAATCGTTAGACGTGTCGTCCGGAAGTCGTTCGAGCGAGCTGAGGATCGAGAAAGTGGAAGTTGAAGATCGAGGACCAAGGATCAAGGATAAAGAGTAAAAGACAGTAAAGTTTGCAAGGGCCAGGCAAGTTGTGCTTTGACCATGTTGATCCTATTTTGAAACCTATTTTGATTTAACCTATTGCATGCTAGTTCAATTAGAAAATACTTTATTTAAATACGGGGGATTAGATAAATGCCAATTTGCTGTATGACACCTTGATTACTTAAATATGTGCCATGACCCCTTGTCACCCTAGTTGTGGATTATTAGTTGGACATTATTAAATTGCCAACATGGGATTTTAGACCGTTGTAGTATATGGCTTAGACCTGCTACGTGCTCATGACATGATTTTTGGACAATCAAATGTTAATATTGACTTAATGATATATTGAACCTGTTTTGGAAAAGGTATCATGTGTTGTGATGTTAATGGCACGTGGTGCATGGTAATCAACTGGGGTTTGATAAATAGTTTTCGACTGGGGCATGTGGCAAGAATGATCAGGTGGGCCAGTTGTGGCACTGGGGATGATGTTTTGGTTCTTCGGGTAGTCTTGCCCTGGTCACCCTAAGAACTTAACCTTGCAAACCTTTGAACTGAGTCAAACGTACAACCACATGTCTGTAATGGGACGGACCTAGTTGATTAAGTTGCTAATAACTTACTCGTGGTACCTCGGGGTGTCAACTACACCGTTTGTGTAGCTTGAAGGGAGAGCGTACCGGGGCTGCGGCCAGGTACCCATCTAACGGTGGATTGGCCTAAACTTCGCCTTCGCTAAGGGAAGGGTTAGTGTGCAATCACCGGAGAGGTTCACTTGTGTAGTTAGAGGCCTCCGAAAGACTTTGTTATGATCGCTCATTCGCATACTCTTGTATGGCGATTCACGGCTGACGTGGTGAGTGGATTGTATCTTGTGGGTAAAGTGTATAACCTCTGCAGAGTGTAAAACCTATTCGAATAGCCGAGTACACGGTACTGGACAATGCTCGGGGATTACAGTCAAGGGTTAGCTTTTCATAAAAGTGAACTTGGGTTTGGAGGCAGTTTGCCTGTGGAAAAGTGATAATTGGTTAAGGATATGGTATGGTTTACTTGTGAAATAACTGTGGAATCTATTACTGTTATTACTTGTTTTACCGCTTTACAATCTATTATGAATATTTGTGAATGCTGTTTATTGCAAAATAACCCCTTCAGCCTGTCATTTGGAATAAGCCATGCATATAGCTATTAGACTTGCATTCTGTGCATGACTTGCTGAGTGCTTTATGTACTCACCCCTTGCAAACAAACAATCACTAGTGAGCAAAAGTCTACATCGTCGAAGAAGAAGAAGTTCCGTGAGAAGACGATTATCTAGGAGTCGAACCCTGTCAGTTGCCTGTGGCGTATTGATGGGATTCACCGATGTTCTTCGTTCCGCTGCTGCTTATTTGGAGTTGAAGCCGTCAGGGTTTCACAAATGTAAGGTTGACCTTAAGGTCGTTCAATAGTTTATATTCTATAATTGTGTTATTTCTCTTTTCCGCTGTGTATGTGTAATATCCCGAGTATTTCTATACTCAAGCCACTGTACATTTGTACTCAAACGCTGTTCAATAATACACTGTGCTTGTGTATTTTCGTGTCTTGAGTGAACATACTTGCTTGGGATCAGAAAGAACCCTTCAACTTAAGTAATTTCGCTCATAAGTAAATTCGAATTAGGTTGGGCAAGTGCCTGTGACCCTATTAACTTCCAAAATACTTTGGGACAATTAGTAATCAACCCTGGAAGCTTTAGCCGTCAAGGCCCAAGTTCAAAAGTTCTGGAATGTCCGGAGTATCCGGATCCAACCCGGAATGTCCGGACAAAGTCCGGAGTGTCCGGATTGGGCTGGCCGAGCGGTCCAACCCGGAGTGTCCGGACCAATGTCCGGAGTGTCCGGGTTAGTGTTACCGAAGACCCCAACCCAGAGTCTCCGGGTTAGAGGCCGGAGAGTCCGGTATTTGCGGGGTTTTGTATAAAAGTCCCATTTCGTGGTTCCCCATTCACCCCACCTCACTTGGTCATTCTCCCACCTCTCCCGTGCATCTCCATCACATCCTAGCTCTACTCCGGCGATCCCCACCGGCCGGCGACCTCCGTGGCTCCTCCCCGGCGTCCTCTAGCTCGTCCTCACGCCGGCATCCTCCTTTCCTCCACCCGACATTGCGTCTCCTCCATCTTCCTTGGAGGTAGGTCTCTCTCTCGAGGGTTGTTTCGTGGGATTCTTGGGTTCTAGGGTCATCAATGGTGGGAGTTAGAGCTTAGGTTTAGACTTGAAGTTTGGAGTTGGATCTTAAGCTTTAGGGTTTTGGGTGTAGCGGTTCTAGGGATTGATTTGGGGCTTGGATTGAGGAATGTGGGTACTAGCAGGGTAGATCGGGTAGTGGTAATGCCGATCCAAGGGTTGATTAGGGTTGGTTAGAGGTTCTTTGGATTAGTGTCTTTTCTCGTGGAATAAGCTAGTTAGGAGCTTCTCCGGCTTAGCCACTTGTAGGAAAGTCGTAGATCGAGGTCTCGTGGTGCCGTAGAGCTTGGTGGTACCTCGATCCCTCGTGTTAGATAGGTGAGTTGCGCCTGGGCCGGAGTGTCCGGACCCCAGTCCGGAGTGTCCGCCCCAGTCCGGAGTATCCGGCATGTGTGGCCGGAGTGTCCGGGTTAGCCGGACTGTCCGGATGAAATATCCGGAATGTCCGGGTTCCTCTGGTCTGTTCGGTTGTGGGTTTTGCAAATTACGGTGTTTTTGTAGTTTCTTTCGCATGGCGTGCGTTTCGTTGTGCATTTAAATCTCTCTTTTGCTAAGTTGTATTTGTTTCTGTCGTTTTGTTGCTTTGATCGATTAGAGGCTAGCGAGTCGGGCTTCGCCTCGAACAACCCGAGCATCATCCCGGACATCACCGAAGTGCAACAACAAGGCAAGCACCTCCTTTGACCATCTTGAAACCTATATTTCACGATGTCTACTTTGATTTCTCAAACCATATGCATTGTTTATATTCAGTAAATTGCTAGTTTGTGGGAATGGTAGATATACCCTGATTTGGTGGTTTCCCTCAATTTAATTCCCTGAGATCATTGATAACCTTAGTAGGGTTAGACAATTTAATAAAATGTCACTTGGGTATAAACGATTTAGTAATTGCATACGCTTAGACACTGCAATAGAGGTGAGCAAAGTCAGTCCTTACCAAATGCTCAAAATTATGATAAATGTAATTGGTTTTGGAAAAGTTTTGGAAATGTGAATCGTAAAGGTATATTGATAAAAATGTGAAGTGTCTAGTTGGTAATTAGACTTGGCGGGAGGTATAATATGTGCTAGTTAAACATGGTGGCGATTGGTTGGTGAGTTAAGTGGAGTTCCCGCTTGAGTCACTAGGCAAAAATATAAGGACCGAACTTGTGACGGTTTTGAATTGAACACCGTGCAACCGCGCAATCTTTGGGATGGGGCAGCCTATTCTAGTACTTGAAGTGTGAGGGGATAGCCATGCCTGTTGGTAGGCGAAGAGTGGACCTTTTCCTGTGTTGAGCAGTCAAGCGGTGTGTGTGTCCTCACGACCGCCGTATGCGCTCGTGTGTGCGCTTGTACTTTTGCAGCGAGGAATCGCTCAGTTCATGTTTGTTGATACAACGATGTACGCCTTGCTATGGGGTAATGCGCGGCCAACAATTCGCCGTCGTCACGATGAGTATTCCGTGGCCGCTGAGTGGTGGTTGGCCTCTTATCGCCATAGTAGTGGATTTGTCGTCACCGGTCTTTGGGGTGTGGCTATAACCTCAACGATGGGAAAGAATAGATCATTCTTGTATATCGGATACCTCGTGTATCGCGTGTACCCTGGATGACGAGGATGCAAGTCCGAGTTGTGTTTGGGTAAAGTGCGCAAACTCGCAGAGTATCAAATAATTCTAATCGATTAGCCGTGCTCACGGTTATGAGCAATCTTCTCTAATCATATCAAGTATAGAGATTTGGTTTGGTTTTGAAAAAAACGAAAATCTATTTCGAGTCGGTATAAAGTATGTGGTGGAATGGTACTTGATGGAATTGTGGATATGTGTATATGATTCTCGATGGGATTATGAGTATGTATGGATGTCGATTCGTATCGATTGCGACCATGGATGGTGGCAATTGTGGAGCTCGATTATTACATTATCTGTAAATATGTTTTATTCAAGCTCATTTGTCTTTCAAATTAAGTATTACTTTTCGATGAACTATTTTAAATCCAGCTTTACGCAATTAACTTGATGTAGAAGCTTTATCTGTTGAATCAGCCTGCATTTATTTATATTTCCATACACTAAAGTCTTGCGAGTACATACGTGTACTCACCGTTGTCGCTAACCCTTGTTCCACAGAGGAAGGTAATGATGATGTCGGATGATGGCGAGCCCCTTTTCGCGAGTGTTGCGGCCGTAGTCCCTCCCTCCAAGAGCTTTGTGGGGTGGTCGGGCCAGGCGCTGGTTGTCTTTCTTTTGTTTCATTGCCGCTTTACTTCTTTTGGTTTCGTAATGCTCTTGTTTAAGATTTACACCCAGTTATGTAAATTAGCTTAGTTTATCTTTTCGTGCATTGATACTCGGGTTGTGGAGTACAGCGATATCGGAGCTCTTGATCCAGGGATCGATGTCGATTGCGTCTGAGCACCGGGTCCGAAGCTAAGGGTTCGATCCGTTGATCGAATTTTAGGTTCAGATTTTGATGTCGAGGCTTCCTGTTGCTATACGGTGCTATACGCTCTGAGACGGCGTCTGATGCGGTATAGGAAGAGGGGGTTCTCACAGCGTTGGTATCAGAGCCATTGACTGCAGGAGGACTTAGTTAGCCTGGACGTTAGACTTAGGGACAGATTTTTCTTCTCAAAATTTATTTTGAAGTACAAAACTCTATTTTTAAAGTGTAGAATGCTATTCTTGTCCATTCTATAGCTTTTCGCTTATCTACTCTTCAAAGTGAATCTGATCTTAATCCAAATTTCAAAAATTTGTTTCCTTCTTCTATCTTGTTCAAAAGGATTAAGAGGAATGCGGTTTTAGCTAAGAATGGGTTAAGGATAGATGTTTGTGGTTGTAATTAGGGGTTATTTGTCGTTTCCACGAGTTGGTTTTGAATTGGTTCTTATGCTTCTTTGAATGAATGCTTGTAGTGTGTTTGTGTTTATGAGTGCATCCTTTGGGATCAATCATTCTGCACTTGATTTGCCTGATTAGTTGACTCAACTGTGCATTTCAGATGCCTCCCGAAAGAGAAACGATTCGTGCGATTCCAGCGGTGATGATCTTTGAGGAGCGTGGCGATCTTGATGGGAGCGGGGCCCAACGATCGCGGGTCCCTACTTGGTGGGTCATTGGGGTTCGATCTCGGCTACATGCCCAGTGAGGAGCTCCCTCCACCTCCTCCTGCTCCCGATATGGCTGCACTCATGTTGCGGCAGACTCGGCTCATGGAGGCGATGGTCCAGCTGTCCAGGGCAAAGAATACCGGCAAAGAAGAAGGCAGCCTCGGTTGTCGGAGTTCCAGCGAACTCGACCGCCGAGCTTTTCTTCACTACAGATCCGATGGAGGCGGAGGATTGGCTTAGCGACATGGAGGAAGTTGGAGTTAGTCGGTTGCACCGATGCGGAGAAGGTTCAAGACACCGCCTACTACCTCCAGGACCGGCGGCCGTGGTGGAGCAGCGGCAGGGCTGTTCGCCTGCAGATCAGTCACCACATGGGCGAGTTCAAGGCGCCTTCGCTCCTTCCATGTTCCAGCGGGCTTGATCGAGATCAAGAAGCGGGAGTTCTACGACCTTCGCCAGGGGTCTATGGCAGTGATGGACTACCTCCACCGCTTCAACCATTTGTCACGCTATGTTGCTGATGAGGTGACCACTGAGGCTAGGAGAGTGACATTGTTCAAGGAGCACCTCACCGAGGAGATCCGTTTCCAGCTCGCCGGTCATGACATTCCTAGCCTGCAGGTCTTGGTGGGCAAGGCCATTAGCATTGAGGATGGCGCCAAGGCGCTTATGGAGAGCCGCAAGCGCAAGTGGGCAGCTCAGCGGCCAGTCAGCGGCGGACCTTCCAGGACCCGCACCTTCACTCAGTCTGGCTTCCAGCCTTCAGCGCCGCCAGTTCAGAGGTCTCAGGGCTTACCTCCTCGCCCTGCCCAGAGTTCGGTGCAGTCACCAAGCCGCCCAGTGCAGCAGTTGGGGTCCCAGAACCCATTTGACCATATCACTTGCTTCGCCTGCGGCCAGAAGGGCCACTTCGCCCGATGCTGTCGGCCCGAGCAGCGGCGGCTGACAGCTCAGGGTGCACCGGCCCGTCCCCAGGGTCAGTCTGGTGGGCGTGGGAGTGGGCAGTCAGGACGCCCCGGTTCCCGTGCAGCTTCAGCTCCGGGCCATGGCCGCCTGAATGTGGCCACCGCAGAGGAGGCGGCAGCAACTCCAGATGTGGTGTTGGGTACGTTGTCTGTTCATTCCGTACCCGCCTTAGTATTATTTGACTCTGGAGCGTCGCATTCCTTTATTTCTTCACAGTTTGTTGCTCAGCATGAGGTATGTTCTTTGTACCTCGAGAAGTACTTGTTGATCCGTTCACTGGAGTCTGCTTTTGTTGCCGAGCTCGTGAGTCCAGGGGTTAGAATTGAGATCAATGGGGTAGAATTGCAGGGTGATCTCATTAACATTAAGACGTCAGGTCTTGATGTGATTACAGGTATGGATGGTTGTCCAAGCATCAAGGGCATATTGATTGTGCCAGGAGATCCATTTCATTAGTCAACCACGATGGCATTCTTTGTCACCTTTTCTTCCGTTCAGCGGTCTGGCAGCCTTTGCTCGGTGCTCTTTACATTCGGGGATCGATCAGTCTGGTGATATGTGAGTACCCGATGTGTTCCTGATGAGTTGCCAGGTTTGCCACCTGATCGTGATTTGGAGTTCATCATCGATCTCTTACCTGGCACTTCTCCAATTTCTAAGCGTCCGTGACAGGATGCTGCCGATGGTGATTGAGTTGAAGACTCAACTCAAGGAGCGATTAGAGAAGGGGTTCATTCGTCCCAGTTCTTCTCCACAGGGCAGCCCGATTCTGTTTGTGAAGAAGAAAGAGCGGCACTCTTCGCATGTGCGTTGATTAATGGCCGTTGAATGAGGTCCTTTGTCAAGAACAAGTATCCTCTCCCTCGGATCGATGATTTGTTTGACCAATTAGGCGGAGCTCGAGTCTTCTCCAAGATAGACCTGAGATCCGGCTATTTTCAGCTCAAGATCCGCCCGGAGGATATCGTGAAGACCGCATTCACTACTCGCTACTGATGCATGCGAGTACACGATTGTTTCATTCGGTCTCACTAATGCACCAGCCACCTTCATGAATCTGATGAACAAAGTCTTCATGGAGTTCCTTGATAGATTTGTGGTGGTGTTCATTGATGACATCCTCATATACTCTAAGGATGATGATGAGCACGCACTTCACTTGCATATGGTGCTTAGCAAGCTTCGCGAGCATCAGTTGTATGCCAAATTCAGTAAGTGTGAGTTCTGGCTCAAGCAAGTGGAGTTTCTGGGGCATGTCTGTCGGAAGGTGGGGTAGCGATTGATCCACGCAAGGTACAAGACGTACTCAATTGGGAGCAGCCCATAATGTCCCTGAGATTCGGAGTTTTCTCGGTCTTGCCGGATACTATCGCCGGTTTATCGAGAATTTCTCCAAAATTTCTAAACCATTGTCTGCGCTACTCAAGAAGGAGAAGAAATATGAGTGGTCACCTGGTTGTGAGTCCAGTTTTCAGGAGCTGAAGAATAGACTCACCACTGCACCAGTGTTGGTCCTTCCTGACATTCACAAGAACTTCCGATGTCTATTGTGATGCATCCGTCTTGGACTTGGTTGTGTGTTGATGCAGAGGAGGCGAGTGGTTGCTTATGCTTCTCGACAGCTAAAGCCTCATGAAGCCAATTACCCGACGCATGATTTGGAGCTTGCAGCTGTTGTTCATGCTCTCAAGCTGTGGCGACATTATCTCATAGGAAACAGATGTGAGATCTACACCGACCACAAAAGCTTAAAGTACTTCTTTTCGCAGCGAGATCTAAATTTGAGACAGCGTCGATGGCTAGAAACTGATCAAAGACTATGATTTGGGTATTCATTACCATCCTGGCAAGGCGAATGTGGTTGCAGATGCCCTCGATGCAAGCTGCACACGATGAATGCCTTGGGTGTCATTGGCGATCTCGGTGGTTGAAGAGTTTGAAGCTCAATCTAGAAGTGGTTGAGTATGGTTACGTTCTGCTTTAGCCGTACAACCCACTCTAGAGTCTCAGATTCAGCAGCTCAACTACAAGATGATCTTGTGATTGAGATTAGACGCCTTGATTGGTGAAAATGGCGCATCTCCGTGTTTTTCTCGTGAAGTCCAATGGGCTGATCTTGCATGGGCAGCAGTGTATGTCACGATAATGTTGAGATCAAGGGGTTGATCCTGTCAGAAGCTCATGATACTCCTCTCTCTGTCCATCATTGCAGCACCAAGATGTACCAGGACCTTCGCAGGCAATTCTGGTGGCCAGGTATGAAGAAGGAGATCGCGGCTCATGTGGCGCATTGTGATGTGTGCCGGCGTGTCAAGGCTGAACATCAAAGGCCACCGGATTACTTCAGCCATTGCAGATCCCGGAGTGGAAGTGGGAAGAGATTGGGATGGATTTTATTACCGGTCTCACCGAGGTCCTCCACCGGTCACGACTCTATTTGGGTGATCATTGACCGTCGACCAAGGTAGCTCATTTCATTCGATTCATACCACCTATGCAGAGCCAAGCTAGCGGAACTCTATTTGCAGAATATTGTTCGGCTCCATGGAGTTCCAAAAGTCATAATCTCTCGACCGTGGTTGTGATTCACCTCCAGATTTTGGGAGAGTTTGCAGTCCATTCTTGGCACTAAGCTATCCTTCAAGAGATGCCTTACCATCCCCAAGCGGCGGACCAGATGACGGAAAGGGCAAACCAAATCCTTGAAGACATGCTAAGGGCTTGTGTCTTTGTGCTCTGACAAGTCGTGGGAGAAATGCTTGCCATTTCTTGAGTTCTCCTACAACAACAGTTATCAAGTCGGTCTTGGATGTAAGCCTTCCGAGGCTCTTTATGGCAAGAAGTGCGAGAACACCCTTTGTTTTGGTCCGAGGTTGGTGAGAGGCAATTCTTCGGGCCAGCCATGATTGAAGAGGCTGAAAGGCAAGTTAGCTTGATTCGAGACCGGTGAGAGAAGCTCAGTCTCGTCGAGAAGAGCTATCTTGATCGCCGTCGCCCTTGAGTTGAGTTTTGAGGTGGGTGACTTTGTTTATCTCAAGGTCTCACCACTCCGCGGTACTCAGATTTCAAGTCCGCGGGAAGCTAGCCCCGCGATACATCGGTCCGTTCGGATTTTTGAGAAGGTTGGTGTTGTGGCTTATCGGCGAGCTACCGCCACATCTTTAGGAATTTCACGATGTGTTCGACGTGTCCCACTTGAAGAAGTGTGTTCGGGTTCCATCGGAAGTTACCCAATTGGACCATCTTGATTTGCGGCTGATCTTTCGTATCGAGAGTATCGGTCCGTATTCTCGAGACAGTGGCGTCACACTCGCGATCAGGTTATCAAGATGCTCAAGGTCGATGGAGCAACCATTCGAAGATGAAGCCACGTGGGAGCGTGAAGACCATATTCAGTGAATACCCGAATTTCTTGAGAGAATTAGCAATCTCGAGGGCGAGATTTTTGTAAGGGGGTAGACTGTAATATCCCGAGTATTTCTATACTCAAGCCACTGTACATTTGTACTCAAACGCTGTTCAATAATACACTGTGCTTGTGTATTTTAGTGTCTTGAGTGAACATACTTGCTTGGGATCAGAAAGAACCCTTCAACTTAAGTAATTTCGCTCATAAGTAAATTCGAATTAGGTTGGGCAAGTGCCTGTGACCCTATTAACTTCCAAAATACTTTGGGACAATTAGTAATCAACCCTGGAAGCTTTAGCCGTCAAGGCCCAAGTTCAAAAGTTCTGGAATGTCCGGAGTATCCGGATCCAACCGAATGTCGGACAAAGTCGGAGTGTCCGGATTGGGCTGGCCGAAGCGGTCCAACCGGAGTGTCGGACCAATGTCCGGAGTGTCCGGGTTAGTGTTACCGAAGACCCCAACCCGGAGTCTCCGGGTTAGAGGCCGGAGAGTCCGGTATTTGCGGGGTTTTGTATAAAAGTCCCATTTCGTGGTTCCCCATTCACCCCACCTCACTTGGTCATTCTCCCACCTCTCCCGTGCATCTCCATCACATCCTAGCTCTACTCCGGCGATCCCCACCGGCCGGCGACCTCCGTGGCTCCTCCCGGCGTCCTCTAGCTCGATCCTCACGCCGGCATCCTCCTTTCCTCCACCCGACATTGCGTCTCCTCCATCTTCCTTGGAGGTAGGTCTCTCTCGAGGGTTGTTTAGGTAGGATTCTTGGGTTCTAGGGTCATCAATGGTGGGAGTTAGAGCTTAGGTTTAGACTTGAAGTTTGGAGTTGGATCTTAAGCTTTAGGGTTTTGGGTGTAGCGGTTCTAGGGATTGATTTGGGGCTTGGATTGAGGAATGTGGGTACTAGCAGGGTAGATCGGGTAGTGGTAATGCCGATCCAAGGGTTGATTAGGGTTGGTTAGAGGTTCTTTGGATTAGTGTCTTTTCTCGTGGAATAAGCTAGTTAGGAGCTTCTCGGCAGCCACTTGTAGGAAAGTCGTAGATCGAGGTCTCGTGGTGCCGTAGAGCTTGGTGGTACCTCGATCCCTCGTGTTAGATAGGTGAGTTGCGCCTGGGGCCGGAGTGTCCGGACCCCAGTCCGGAGTGTCCGCCCCAGTCCGGAGTATCCGGCATGTGTGGCCGGAGTGTCCGGGTTAGCCGGACTGTCCGGATGAAATATCCGGAATGTCCGGGTTCCTCTGGTCTGTTCGGTTGTGGGTTTTGCAAATTACGGTGTTTTTGTAGTTTCTTTCGCATGGCGTGCGTTTCGTTGTGCATTTAAATCTCTCTTTTGCTAAGTTGTATTTGTTTCTGTCGTTTTGTTGCTTTGATCGATTAGAGGCTAGCGAGTCGGGCTTCGCCTCGAACAACACGAGCATCATCCGGACATCACGAAGTGCAACAACAAGGCAAGCACCTCCTTTGACCATCTTGAAACCTATATTTCACGATGTCTACTTTGATTTCTCAAACCATATGCATTGTTTATATTCAGTAAATTGCTAGTTTGTGGGAATGGTAGATATACCCTGATTTGGTGGTTTCCCTCAATTTAATTCCCTGAGATCATTGATAACCTTAGTAGGGTTAGACAATTTAATAAAATGTCACTTGGGTATAAACGATTTAGTAATTGCATACGCTTAGACACTGCAATAGAGGTGAGCAAAGTCAGTCCTTACCAAATGCTCAAAATTATGATAAATGTAATTGGTTTTGGAAAAGTTTTGGAAATGTGAATCGTAAAGGTATATTGATAAAAATGTGAAGTGTCTAGTTGGTAATTAGACTTGGCGGGAGGTATAATATGTGCTAGTTAAACATGGTGGCGATTGGTTGGTGAGTTAAGTGGAGTTCCCCGCTTGAGTCACTAGGCAAAAATATAAGGACCGAACTTGTGACGGTTTTTGAATTGAACACCGTGCAACCGCGCAATGCTGGGATGGGGCAGCCTATTCTAGTACTTGAAGTGTGAGGGGATAGCCATGCTGTTGGTAGGCGAAGAGTGGACCTTTTCCCTGTGTTGAGCTTGATCAAGCGCGGTGTGTGTCCTCACGACCGCCGTATGCGCCTTCGTGTGTGCGCTTGTACTTTTGCAGCAGGGAATCGCTCGATTCATGTTTGTTGATACAACGGTGTACGCCTTGCTATGGGGTAATGCGCGGCCAACAATTCGCCGTCGTCACGATGAGTATTCCGTGGCGCCTGAGTGGTGGTTGGCCTCTTATCGCCATAGTAGTGGATTTGTCGTCACCGGTCCGGGGTGTGGCTATAACCTCAACGATGGGAAAGAATAGATCATTCTTGTATATCGGATACCTCGTGTATCGCGTGTACCCTGGATAGCGAGGGATGCAAGTCCGAGTTGTGTTTGGGTAAAGTGCGCAAACTCTGCAGAGTATCAAATAATTCTAATCGATTAGCCGTGCTCACGGTTATGAGCAATCTTCTCTAATCATATCAAGTATAGAGATTTGGTTTGGTTTTGAAAAAAAAAAAAAACGAAAATCTATTTCGGAGTCGGTATAAAGTATGTGGTGGAATGGTACTTGATGGAATTGTGGATATGTGTATATGATTCTCGATGGGATTATGAGTATGTATGGATGTCGATTCGTATCGATTGCGACCATGGATGGTGGCATTTGTGGAGCTCGATTATTCATTATCTGTAAATATGTTTTATTCAAGCTGCTTTGTCTTTCAAATTAAGTATTACTTTTCGATGAACTATTTTAAATCCGACTTTACGCAATTAACCCAGTGTAGAAGCTTTATCTGTTGAATCAGCCTGCATTTATTTATATTTCCATACACTAAAGTCTTGCGAGTACATACGTGTACTCACCGTTCTTTGCTAACCCTTGTTCCACGAGAGGAAGGTAATGATGATGTCGGATGATGGCGAGCCCTTTTCTGCGAGTGTTGCGGCCGTAGTCCCTCCCTCGGTCGATGCTTTGTGGGGTGGTCGGGCCACCGCGGGTTGTCTTTCTTTTGTTTCATTGCCGCTTTACTTCTTTTGGTTTCTGTAATGCTCTTGTTTAAGATTTACAACCACTTAAGTAAATTAGCTTAGTTTATCTTTTCGTGCATTGATAATAGGGTTGTGGAGTGCAGCGATCTTGGGCTCTTGATCCAGGGATCGATGTCGATTGCGTCTGAGCACCGGGTCCGAAGCTAAGGGTTCGATCCTGTTGATCGAATTTTTAGGTTCAGATTTTCGGTGTCGAGGCTTCCTGTTGCTATACGGTGCTATACGCTACAGTAGACGGCGTACAGTACGGTATAGGAAGAGGGGGTTCTCACAGTATGATTGTGATATTCATCTATGTTGAGACTGTGTACACTAGCGTGATCCTGGACTAGTGCTGAATACACAGAGGGTCCGGATTTGCACATTCGAGTCCCGACAGATATGTGCATTGCATTGCATACATAATGATGATGACGAAATGATTTCAATGAAGATTGAGATATGAATATGATGTTGCATATGAAGTATGACTTAATCATGATGTTAAGTTTATTATGTTGTGATGAAAATATTGAAATGTTCTGTTTGACCCATTGCAATATACTTGCTGAGTGATGAACTCACGCTTGTGTTTTATGTTGTTTTAGGTACCATGACACCGGCATGTGGGAAGGGGCAATAGCTACACATCTTCACGTAGTTCCAGTCACATTTACCAATTTTGAGTCATGATCATAATAAGTGCCATGAACTTGGTGTATGGAATAATTTTAGTGTGCTTGTGGTCCTTATTTGCTTAGCTATAGATTATGGAGTGGTTAGATTTTGTTTTATTGGTTTATGTTAATGCATTATCCATTATATATTGCTGCTTTAGATGTCTTATGTTACGATATATCTTGCCATGATATTGCTACTGTTTCAAATCATGTTAAAACAAAGGAGATGCTGCCGAAATTTTGGTTTTTAGCATTTGTGCCTTTGCTGTAATTTATCTTTATTTATGGTATTTAGGTGATGTTTAGTCTATATTTGGTAGCATTCGGGCATACTAGATGCCGGGGTGTTACAGAGGATCCATCCCCACGTGTCTTTGTGGAGAGTGACGCGAGTATTTAGATGCTTTAGCCTGGAGAGCTCTAATTTTGTGTGACACCACGGAGTGTCGTATCTTATAAAATGTGAATGTTGAGGTCAAAAAACTTTATAAAATATGAAAATGGAGGTTAAAACTTTATGTTATGCCGTTTATAGCGTGTTTTTGGGCCGTTTTCGGGTGTTTGGGCCTCTCCGGGGGACTTTGGGCCTTGGGGGTTGAGTTGGGCCTCCGGTGGAGGGGTTTGGGCCCAAGGGGGGGACTTTTGGGCAGCCAAATCTGGCCCCACCCCTTGGTCCGCCCCAAACTCCCTCTCCCAACCCTAGCCGCCACCCCCTAGCCCCCCATGCGCCACCACCCTTCCCCTTCCTCTCCATCTTCCCCCATGGCGCCACCACCCCTCTCCTCCCCTCTCCACCTCCCTTGCTGCCCCTAGGGGAGTTCTCCACCTCAACACCTCGAAGATCCGTCCATTGGAGCGCTCCATGATGAGGAGATCCGGTGGATTTGGAGCGAGGAAGGAGATCGCGCAAACCGGGAGGAGATCCGTTGGGTTTTCGGTCGTCGGGCGAAGGTATGGCCATGAGAATCCTTGGGGTTGGTCTAGGTACTGTTCTAAGGATGATTATCAAGTTTTTAGATCAATTGGTGGTGCTGGATTTGATTAGAGTAGATGGATTCTTGAGTTGGTCACGTCCTCTGTTTCGGGCAGCATGAGCAGTCGACCTAGGGCTTAGGTTTTCACCAATTTAGATTCGGAATCTGGTCGTACGGATGTTGAAGAAATTGTAGATAATTTCATTATCTTTCAGTGGATATAAAGAACGTCCAATTCCGCCCAGCCGTTTGAAAGTTATGGCTGTTTTACCGAGCGTGTTAAAATCTGTGATGTGATTGGAACAGATCACGGTATTTTGTAGATTAAACAACTTTAGAGTCCGAATAAGTCTTTCCATATACCTAGATAAAGTTGTGAAATTTCCTAAGCTACGCGAGGATGTACTCGTTTAATTGATTCGGAGTCTTAGAACCCGAGTTATGCCTTTTGGAAGGCTGCTGTCCCGGCGGGACGGAACCTCTGTTTTTAGTTATTGCGAGTAGATGGCAATGTCGGGGTAGATGAGGGTTTGCGTACTGTTTTGTGGACATGATTGTGAGTGTGTGGTACCTATGTGCAGGTGCTGTGACCCCGGGAGTGCCCTCTTCATCTCGCCAATCCGTCGCTCGTGGTTGATGCAAGTGTATTGGAATGGGTAGCGGATTGTGGGTTGTTTGATTGATTGAGATTGAAATTTGAATATATGATATGTTCACATGCCATGCTTTAATGTTTGCCATTGATATGATGAATATGTTTATTATGTGATGATGCCATGTGTTAATGTACAAGTTATCCATGATGATGGCATATGTTAATGTACAAGTTATTCATGATGTTGGCATATTTGTATACATGGCATGATACATGGCCCGGGTGGTGAGAAAGTCATACCTAGTCCGGGGAAGGTCGGTGAGAAAGTTATGACTATTCTGGAGAGCCAATGAGTAAGTCCTACATCGTGATTCCATTCACCGCGGTGAACAGAAGCGAGGAGTAGGCACCCTCCATCTTCGGGATGGAAGGGGGGAGAGGGTGCACACCGACGGGTGTGTACTCAACCATACCGGTATGAGCTTCCAAGGAGACATGAGCATCGCATTGCATTGCATACATAATGATGATGACAATGTTATGTGTTCATGAATGAGATGATATACATGATGTGAGATATTATTGCCATGTAATTGTTCTTGTTGTCCATTGCAATATGCTTGCTGAGTTTCGAACTCACGCTTGTGTTTATGTTGTTTTTCTTAGGTACCATGAAACCAGCATGCTGGTAAAAGGGTTTAGCTACACATCTACACGTAGCTCCACACAAATTAGACATTGTTATCATTTGGAGACATGATAATGAAAGTATTTCCATGAAACTTGGAGTATTGGTTAACTGTGTGCTCGGTCTTATTATTTGATTCGTTTAGCTCATGAAGTGGTTGAATGCTTTATCCTGGACTTATATTGTTGCTATGTCACATGTTATTGCTGTTTTAGATGCTTTCCATTATGATATAACTTGTGATACTGTTGTTGCTCCTTCAATTCATGTTAAAACAAAGGAGATGCTGCCGAAATCTCAGTTTTTAGCATGTGCGCCTTTGCTGGAATTTATGTTTAATTGTGGTATTTAGATGTTGTTTAGCTTATGTTTGGTAGCATTCAGGCATATTAAATGCCGGGGTGTTACAGTTGGTATCAGAGCGGGCTGTAGGTCCCTGGAATGTGTATTTTTAGTGTCATGCTATAGGGTACAACTAAAATGTGATGTGGAATAACTTAGAAACATGGCTTAGGTCTTAACTAAAATTTTGTCATAGGATAGCAACATTAAAACTTGCAAAAGTGGTATAACTAACCTAAAATTTGACACACAATGGATGCACAAGGGAAAAGGGTATGGGTATCGTTTCTTTACACTTAAATGTTGTATTTAAGCTTTGATGTTGAATGCTTCATTTGTTAATGCATGTTGCTATGTCTATGACATAAATGATTGAATTGTTCCTGTTATTTGTGATATAGTGGGTTGTGGTGCCGAAGGGTTTCGGCCACCTCTCTTATTTCATAGTATGGGTGAGGTTTGATGGAGTGGCCGGTTAGCGCCATCACCGAAGAACTATTAACCTCTGTAGGAGAAGAGTGCTTACCCTTTCTGTTGTAGATCGGGTAGTTGACTGGAGTCAAATAGAAGAGTTTGGTGGTGGATTCCTTCGTATGTTCTTTACCATTCTAACGGTCAGTTTTGGTTGTTTTTCTTGATTTTAATTGATTGAAATCAAAAGAAAAGTGGTTGGTATTTGTGAAATCATGTGTTGAAAAATTGGCTTAGAATTGAATTTGCAAAATGTGTTTGTTCATGTGTTTTATCAATTTGACAAGAAACAGTAAGTTTCGGTTTGGCGCCGGACCAAACTTAAAGAAAACAGTAAGTTTCCCATCTACGACGGACAAATTTTGTTGGTCTCTCAAAAACATGCTTTGGCAACCTCACTTTCCCATGTACGACGGACCGATTTTGTTTGTCTGTCGTGAACGTGTTTTTGAGCTCATGAGTCGAACTCAATTCTCCAAGAAGCCAGTAAGTTTTGCATGTACGACGGACCAAGTTTTTGGAGTGCATCGTGGACATGCTTTTGAGCTTATGTGCCAAACTCTTTTCCAAAGGAACCGATATTTTCACTTGTACAACAGACTGATTTTGTTGGTCCGTTGTGAACGTGTTTTGCTCGGTTTTGATTTCTTCTTGAAACCGAGACTTTCATGTGTACACCGGACCGATTTTGTCTGTCCGTTGTGAATGGTTTTTTTGAGTGGTTTTTTTCATGTGTCTGTAGGACCATATTTGTTTGTCCGTCGTGAATGCATTTTTGCTGAATTAGGGTTTTGAGCAAAATTGGAATTGTGTTTGATTCATTTTTGGGATTATGAAATTTGTGAGAATTTCATGATGCTTCTTTTGAAGTAGACTTTATGCAATGCTCATGTGAGTAGTTGCATGGATTGACATTGAGTCAAGTCGTGGACTTGTGCTCGGATTTGTTTTGTGGTTTGTTCATGTGCAGGTATTGCTCGAAGACGAATGTGGTCGATGACGGGACCGGAACTAGGTTCATGGAGGAACTGAGGTTCGGGACTAGGTTCAGGAGGAAGTGAGGTCTTGGTGGTAAAGGATGTCATGCGGGACGTTCGGGCTAAGAGAATGGTGCACATGAAGAATGGTTAGTCACGTGAGAATGGCAGGAGGTCATTCGCGTGCAAAGTGTTAGTCACGTGAGTATGGCAAGTGGCCATACGCGTGCAAAGTGTTAGTCACGTGAGTATGGTAGGGTTGCCATACGCGTGCAAGAGTTGTACTCGGCCAGGTTGGGCCAAGTAGAGTTGTGTTGAATCTGATTCCTTCTAGGGAATAGGAATCGTATTCAGAACTCCTTGTGGGTTGGTCCTTTAAATAGGAGGGGTGTCTCCTGTTGAAGGGCAATCAATCGAATTGAGGAGAGCTAGGCGCATAGAGCCTTGGGCTCAAAGTTTAGGGTTTGTACTCTTTTGATGGGAGTACTTTAGACAAAAGAAATAAAGATCAATTCTTCTAGTTCCCGCATTGCTTTAACGTTCTCTTTTTGGTTCTTGTTTGCATGCTCGTTCTAGTTCTAGATTGGTTTTTGTTCTTTAAGTTTTATCTTGATTTGATCCATCAAAAACCTCTCTAGGGTATTGATCTAGTGTTTCTCAAAGTCTAGTTGATCAATATTTTGTCGTTCTTGTTTAATCTTAAAGTTTTGATTAGATTGATTCTCGTCTAGTTCTGGATCAGTAAGCTTGCGAAGCTCATAACTTTTGATCCGTAAGTCCGATCGAGTTGATTCTTTTTGGGTTCGATTCGTATTGGAATCTAGTTTCTCATGTACAAATTTCATATCAATCTAACGGTTGGATCTCCGGGAATTTGCATTTTACCGAACCTCTATCATTCTGTTTTTGTCGAAAACGAGGCAATTATTTGGTTCTGTTTTGGGGTGAACTTTTAATAGATCAAGAATTTGGTTTTAGCTTCCGCACAATCATTCACCCCCCCTCTGATTGCTATATTCGTATATTTCGATCCTACAAGTGGTATCAGAGCAAGGTTTTTCTAATATATCTTAATCGGTGATTAGATCAATGGATCGTTATTCGACAAAACCTTGTGTGTTCGATGGTGTTGATTTTCAGTTTTGGAAGGCCAAGATGGAGGCGTTCATCCAAGCACAGGGCTTCACAATTTGGGAGAAAGTCTACAAACCATATGAAGTCCCTGCAAACGACAACGTCAACGACACCAATCGCGCACATGTTGAAGCAAATAGCAAGGCGCGCAACTTGATCATCCAAGGCTTGGGACGTAGCGACTTCGATCGTGTGGTTCATCTTCGATCCGCATATGAGGTATGGAAATCTCTCTGTGATTACCATGAGGGTTCTAACACTATTAAAGAGGTTCGTCAAGATCATTACAAAAAGGAATACATGCGATTTGAGATGAAGCCTGGTGAGTCACTAGATGATTTCTTTGCACGCTTTAATAAAATTCTTAGCAATTTGCGTGCTGTTGGAGTTAGCTTTGATGATGATGCTAATGCTAGACAATTGCTTGGTGCTTTAGACATGTCTATTTGGGAGATGAAAGTTACATCCATTAGAGAATCTACTGTCATGAGTACACTTACATTAGATGTTCTGTATTCTAAATTGAAAACTCATGAGTTGGATGTTCTTGCAAGGAATGGTAATATTAAATCAATTGCTTTGATCTCTAACCCTAACATGTAAAATGCAAATTCTTCTTCTAGCTTTGCCTTGTCTTCCATGTCTTCTTTAACAGATGAGCAACTTGAAGAGTTTCCTGAAGAAGATCTGGCACTACTCTCTTCTCACTTTAACAAAGCTTTACAAAATGTGAGAATGAGAAAGAGAGGTGGTGGTGGCCCTCCAAGATGCTATGAGTGTGGTGATCTCGACCATATTCGTCCAAACTGTCCTAAACTTGCAGGTAAAGCATCAAGGGAGGAGAAGGACAACGACAGAAGAAAAGAGAAGAAGAAGTTCCCTTCAAACGACAGGAAAAAGAAGAGCTTCATCAACCGCAAAGTGGTTCATCGAGTTCTTTCCGCTCTTGAACAAGTCAATTTGAGCGATGTGGACTCGGAGAGCAGTGAGGACGATACAACTCCAAGCAAACATGACTTGACAGGGTTGTGTCTCATGGCAAGCAGCAAGGATAGCTTCACCGAGGACGATCAAGACAGCGACTTCAATGAGGTAGATCCTTCTTATGATGAATTAGCTATTGCTGTTGCTCATCTTGGTAAATTGCTTGATAAACGTGACAAGAAAATTAAGAAACATGATTTTGTTGTGGAGTCATTGACTGCTGAAATTTCTAGACTTAAAACCTTGATTCCTGATGACGATGCTTGCAAATCATGTGACTTAATTTACAATGAGCTTACGTTGCTTAGGAAAGAACATGTTTCCTTGTTAGAGCAAATCAATGCTGAAAATGAGAAAAATGAGAAACTTGTTAAACATGCTAGTTGTTCTACCATTGATTTGCATGATACAACTCCATGTTCTAAATGCTCCATACTAGAATTGAAATTGCATGATGCAAATGCTAGGGCTTCTCAAATGACAAAAGATTTGCTTACACATGAGGTTCTTTCATGCTCAACTTGTCGCAAGCAAAAAGGAAAAGTGGATGATCCCTGCAATAATTGTTTAATTCTTGCTAATAAAGTTGATTACTTGCAAAACTCTTTGGAACGATTCACTAATGGCAAGAAAAAGTTGAACATGATTTTGGATCAATCTAAGGTTAGCTCAAACAAGAAAGGTTTAGGTTTTGATCTTCATGCTTCATATGAAACTAAACCTCGCTCTGTTGTTTATGCTCCTTGCAATGACAAACTTGAGATTTCAAATGAGCCTAAGAAAATTGTCTTCAAATCTGCTGGCCTTTTATCTTCTACTATGATGAATGTAAATGT
Source organism: Rhipidocladum racemiflorum (assembly GCA_036346355.1). Taxonomy (NCBI): domain Eukaryota; kingdom Viridiplantae; phylum Streptophyta; class Magnoliopsida; order Poales; family Poaceae; genus Rhipidocladum; species Rhipidocladum racemiflorum. Next base: position 37,792,113 of record CM070591.1, read on the forward strand.
TGCTTCTACTTCCAAAGCTAAACATAATGTTAAGTACACTTGCACTCATTGTGGTAGAGATGGACATTTAGTAGACTTTTGCTTTAGACTAGCTAAACAACAAAAGAGAGAAAGGTTTAATGCTAGGTCTAATTTCAGAAAGGCACACTCCACGTCTCATTATGTGCCTAGGGTGAAACAAACACCTTTTGATGCTAAAAACACGGGAAAAGGCAAATCTGATTTTGTGCATAAGAATACTCGTGTTGTGCCCTCTTTGTTGTCGTCGGGTGTCTCGATCGGATTCCTAAACATCTTATTTCTAACTTGATCGAGACCTCGACACTTTCTGCTTCTATGTAGGCTTCTCACGCGAGGAGGGAGAACATGTGGCTAGTGAATTTCGGATGCTCACTTCATATGTATAGTGATAAGATTTGGTTCTCCTTTGCTCATGCATCTCATGCTAAAAGTGTTATCTTCTGAAGATGCTTCTTCCACCTCTGTTTTCGCAAAAGGCACTAGTCCAAATGATGCAGGTACAGGTGCATATGTTCAGGGGGAGAGTTTCTTTGTTCATAAAGATGATGATGCTATTGAGGATGAGATAATTGGAGGTTTACATGAGAGACTCTTCCCACGTGCTTCACATCAACAAACGGTCAAGTGAATTTTCAGGTATCTCCATGGTACTCAAGATTTTGGCATTTGGCTTTTTGCTTCCTTATGCATTAGTTTAAGAGCTTATTCTGATGTTGACTTTGGAGGATGTTAATTTGATTTGGTTCGTGCCACCTCTTGAGTAATCCCTTTTCTTGAGCATATTGATACTGGATTTCACTTTCTTAGAGATCATGTTGAAAAAGAAAACATTGTGCTTCATCATGTGGATACTGAACATCAATTGGCAGACATTTTCACAAAACCTTTGTCTTCTTCTCGTTTTGCTTTTATTTGGGGAGAACTTGGGATTGTTCATCCAATGGGTTTGTTTTGAGGGGGAGTTTCCTTGCCAAGTTCTTTCACTTAATGAGCTCACTTTATCATATTTCTTTATATATTATGTAATTTTGCTAATATATGATAATCTAAATTGTTCCACTTGAACTAAAAATGATATTGCGGAATTCCTTGGTTTGATTGCCTATAGCTAAATACTCTGTGATATCTTACTCTTCTAGGCTTGATATTGAATCTTCTTGACAAATTTGGGCTATGAAGCAAGTGTATTTTCAATTTTACTCTTTCATAAGACCTTTAATCACTTTTGCATGTTTACAATCAAAGAAAAAGGAAAAAGAAAAGGGAATCAATATAAAAAAGGGGCTGTTAAAAGCAAAAGCTTCAAGTTATGTGCTTCAGGCTTGCTTTCCCTAAAAAGATAAGATGTATGCTTCAAGCATGCCATTCCCTCAAAGATAAGATGTATGCTTCAAACATGCCACTCCTAGAAAACAAAAGAAGTATGCTTCAAGCATGCCACATGCAACTTATTGTTTAAAGATTAAATTGGTCTACTAGATTGGAGTTGAAACTACTTGCTCGCCCTGATTTGTTAGTTGCTTCAATTTTTGAGTCCTTTTTTTTCTACTAAAGGTTTTGCTTAGTACTTGGCTATAGTTGACTGAATTGAGGTTGAGATGCATGTCTTTCCCTAACTTGTTAAAATCACATCAAGATCATGTATTTTGCATATTATGTGATATATAAGGTTATATGATCGAATGAGCTCATCTTTTCCTATCTTGGCACTCCCTTGTTTCTCCTTGTGAAATCTTTGCTACAGGAAAAATTTTGAATCTGTTCTCTCTTTTGTACTCTTGATGAATCCATTGTCAAAGGGGGAGAAATTTGGGAATCGTTGAAAAGTTTAAGGAAAAAGGGGGGGGGGAAAGGGGGAGTTGTTTTTGGAAATTTGAGAATTTTGGGAGAAGTTTGGAGAATTTTGAAATTTTTGGGCACATTGCACATTCACACACATTTTCCTTCTCAGGGGGAGATTTTGTTTTGCATTTTGGTCAAAGGGGGAATTCTGTGTTTTCTCTTTTTGGTCCTTGATCCTTTGGATTTCAAAATCTTTTGTAAAGTGAATGCCAAATGTTCAATTCTAAAGTGGTGTTGCCAATGTTTTCATCAAGGGGGAGATTGTGAAATCATGTGTTGAAAAATTGGCTTAGAATTGAATTTGCAAAATGTGTTTGTTCATGTGTTTTATCAATTTGACAAGAAACAGATAAGTTTCGCTTTGGCGCGGACCAAACTTAAAGAAAACAGTAAGTTTCCCATCTACGACGGACAAATTTTGTTGGTGCATCGAAAACATGCTTTGGCAACCTCACTTTCCCATGCACGACGGACCGATTTTGTTTGTATGTCGTGAGCGTGTTTTTGAGCTCATGAGTCGAACTCAATTCTCCAAGAAGCGATAAGTTTTGCATGTACGACGGACCAAGTTTTTGGGTCTGTCGTGGACATGCTTTTGAGATTATGTGCCAAACTCTTTTCCAAAGGAACCGATATTTTCACTTGTACAACAGACTGATTTTGTTGGTCCGTTGTGAACGTGTTTTGCTCGGTTTTGATTTCTTCTTGAAACCGAGACTTTCATGTGTACACCGGACCGATTTTGTCTGTCCGTTGTGAATGGTTTTTTTGAGTGGTTTTTCATGTGTACGCCGTACCATATTTGTTTGTCCGTCGTGAATGCGTTTTTGCTGAATTAGGGTTTTGAGCAAAATTGGAATTGTGTTTGATTCATTTTTGGGATTATGAAATTTGTGAGAATTTCATGATGCTTCTTTTGAAGTGGACTTTATGCAATGCTCATGTGAGTAGTTGCATGGATTGATATTGAGTCAAGTCGTGGACTTGTGCTCGGATTTGTTTTGTGGTTTGTTCATGTGCAGGTATTGCTCGAAGACGAATGTGGTCGATGACGGGACCGGAACTAGGTTCATGGAGGAACTGAGGTTCGGGACTAGGGTCAGGAGGCACTGATGTCGTGGTGGTCAAGGATGTCATGCGGGCCGTTCGGGCTACGAGAATGGTGCACATGAAGAATGGTTAGTCACGTGAGAATGGCAGGAGGTCATTCGCGTGCAAAGTGTTAGTCACGTGAGTATGGCAGGTGGCCATACGCGTGCAAAGTGTTAGTCACGTGAGTATGGTAGGGTTGCCATACGCGTGCAAGAGTTGTACTCGGCCAGGTTGGGCCAAGTAGAGTTGTGTTGAATCTGATTCCTTCTAGGGAATAGGAATCGTATTCAGAACTCCTTGTGGGTTGGTCCTTTAAATAGGAGGGGTGTCTCCTGTTGAAGGGCAATCAATCGAATTGAGGAGAGCTAGGCGCATAGAGCCTTGGGCTCAAAGTTTAGGGTTTGTACTCTTTTGGTGGGAGTACTTTAGACAAAAGAAATAAAGATCAATTCTTCTAGTTCCCGCATTGCTTCAACGTTCTCTTTTTGGTTCTTGTTTGCATGCTTGTTCTAATTCTAGATTGGTTTTTGTTCTTTAAGTTTTATCTTGATTTGATCCATCAAAAACCTCTCTGGGGTATTGATCTAGTGTTTCTCAAAGTCTAGTTGATCAATATTTTGTCGTTCTTGTTTAATCTTGAAGTTTTGATTAGATTGATTCTCGTCTAGTTCTGGATCAGCAAGCTTGCGAAGCTCATAACTTTTGATCCGTAAGTCCGATCGAGCTGATTCTTTTTGGGTTCGATTCATATTGGAATTTAGTTTCTCGTGTCCAAATTTCATATCAATCTAACGGTTGGATCTCCGGGAATTTGCGTTTTACCGAACCTCTGTCATTCTGTTTTTGTCGAAAACGAGGCAATTATTTGGTTCTGTTTTGGGGTGAACTTTTAATAGATGAAGAATTTGGTTTTAGCTTCCGCACAATCATTCACCCCCCCTCTGATTGCTATATTCGTATATTTCGATCCTACAGTATTGGATTTTCTCGGATTGTTCCATATGCGGTGTGTGGTTTTGTCTTCCTTGGTTGAAGACGAAGAAGAGGAGTCTAGTGTTGCGCTTCTTTTGGGCGCCTTTCCAGTTTTAATGCTTAGGTTGTTGATTTCTTTATGGGGAAGAAGCATTCAAATTTATTACTGTGTTTGTCTTTCTCCGAGGTTAAAGGAGTTATTGCGGTGTTATGCCAGACCTGGCCGTCAGGGCTGAAGTTCTGTGGCTTTGTAGGAGTAAGTGGTGTTTGATTTCGTTATTTTGCTGGTTTAAGAAATCATCTTTGAAGAACCTTCTTGTTTCATGAAAGGTTGGGGTTTGGTGTTAAGGTTTTATTTGAAAAGGTTTACTTGATCGCTTGATTCCCTTTCGAGAAAATTGTCTTTCAACCATTTTCCTCTATGGGAGTCTTTGAGATTGAAAAGTGTTTTGGAGAATTCCTTTTGCATGACCAAGTTTGGGTTTATCTCATTGCAATTTTGAGAGTCAAGTTTCCTTATGAATTTGGGATGAGTTTTAAAACTAAAATGCTGCAAACAAAGTAAGTAGTCTTTTGACTAAAATCGTTTGTCCCTAGTAAGAATTGTTGTTTAGCATGTTATGTAGCATGTACCAATGTGGTTTATGGGGTGACGCATTGTTAAGTTAATTTGTGAGTTGAAACAATTCAATGCGGTTGTCATCTCTAGCTTGAGAATAAATAAACTACTAGTGTTGTAGTTTACTCTTAACGAGAATGAGTAATTGTGTTAATGTACATGCTTAGAATCTGTTGCTTTGCTTTAAAAATGCTTAGGACCCTCGATTATGTTTAAAGTTTTAAACCCTGATGCATAGTTGAAACATTAAGATGATGAAGACTATTGTTATTGTTAAGGAAACTTTGCGGGTTGTTTAAACATGCTCTAATCTAATGGATTAATAGAGAAATTTAATCGTGTTGCCTAGTGACTTTAATTTGGAAGTTGATTAGAGTTCCTATTTACGTTGTTGCAAACTACTAGTATATTTGGAAGTATGCAGTTGTGTCTCTACAATGCTAGTATTGATATCAATTGAGAAGACATAAGACTTATTGCTAATGATGTTGTTAAGGGTAGTGTTAATGCTAGTATTCAATCTATTTTAAATAGTTGGAGTATGTTGTGTGGTGGTAATTTTGTTATCACCTATGTATAGGGTAGCTAAAAGTAATGTTGTTGGTTGATGATTATGCCCATTTGTTTTTATTGATGACTAAATAGTGGTAGTAACTGTTTAGATTACTTGTTGCAAAACCATGGTTAAAATAGAGGTACATTTTTAACATGCTGCAATGGAGTGACCTTTGGATAATTAACCTGATGTAGAATTTTATCCTTAATGAATGTATGTCTTAGAATCATAGTTATGAATTTTATCGTGTAGAGATAATACTTATTTGTTGAAGTCCTGTTATTGATTGAACGAGTTTTAATCGTCAAGATGTTGATGTATGGATGGTGTAAAATGGATACGTTGATCCTTCTTAAGAATCTGTTGAAGTACTATGTTCCAAATTTAGAATAAGAAGTATTATGATTTGGTGATCCGTGGGGATCATGTCAATATAGTTTTGGTTGGGTGCCTTTTTGATAAGCATCATAAACCTTAATTAGAAGTGTTGGGAATGGTAACTAGAGAAAGAAATTGTTATGTAAATCTTGTTAAATCCGGTTGGACTCTCTTGATGAGTAAATAGTGATTATTGAATGCTTAAATGGTAAGTGTAGTGGAATACAAGTTTTGGTGGGATTCATGCCGAGCTGGTGTTTAAAACCTTTTGAACTGGTGTGGTTGTTTGCCATTTTGGTTGAATGCCTTCGGTCAAGGTATTCCTTGTGTTGTGTTTCAGAGTTTCCCTAAAACTTGTAGAATTTGGTGCAAATATTTGGTTTTGGGCTAATTTGTTTAGTGGGTGCTATGAGTATGGATTTACACCCAAAGGTTTCGAGTGGATCGCGCTCCTTCGCGTTCACCCTGACTTATCTTTGGAACAAACTTTGAAGGGAGCAGATGGACATAGTGGGTTGTGTTGGAAATTCTTGAGATTTAATTTGTAACTCTTTTTGACTGGAGTTGGATTTATTTGCATAAGATGTGTGATGTTTGCGAGTGCTTCAAAAAGGTGGATTTTATGAATGTTTTATAAAGTGATTTTGTTACTGAGGTGTTCCCTTTTGGAAATGAGTTTCCCCCTCCTTGAGAAAATTTGTGACGGTTGTGGGAGCAGATGCTCGACTTGAAATTTTGACGTTATCTTCCAAAATGTTGAATTTGGATGAAATGCAATGTTTGCAAGTTCAGTTTTCAATGGATGGTGGGTTTTGACACGACGTGGTGTTTTGCTGTTAACTATGCTGCCGTCATAGTTTATATGAATTAGCGCAATCCTCGATGTTATTCGAGTTTTATTCATGTGATACAGAGGAAGAAGTCGTCTTGTGAATGACTATTCGGTAGTGTTGTTACATGATGAATGAATGGTGAAAAGTAACCATGACATCGTTTATAGATGTTAAATGATAAAAGAGTCGTTGAGCCAGGTCAGTGAGAAAGTCATATATGGATATATGACTAATCCCGAGTGCTCTTGGAAAGTTGCATGCATGTCCTGAATCGAGATTTCAATTGCCATCTAGTACGAGAAGTAAGAATGAATATCTTCTGGTATGTTGGTTGTGGTGTAAGAGATCTGAGCTTTCTTTGCATCTTGGCTTAGGAAAAATAAAATGAGTACTCTTTGGTTGTTACCGAACTCTTTCTAATGTGGCTTTTAGCGCTTTGGAGTTCGAGTTGTTGTATGTGGACCAATTGGGTTCATGTTACGGTTGGGCTGACTCATCAATGGTACTGTTTGTCCTGGTCCTTTAAGTGGAAGGATGTGAGGGCGAGGCTTTCTTAGTAAGAGAAATCTGGTGTGGCTAGTAGTTGATCGTAAATGGTGTAGAAGTGAAGAGTAAAGGAAGGTTGTCTATGTCCCAATTCAAACCTTCTTGGAGAATTGTTTCCGTTTATGTGTCCCTCGGTAGGGTTGATCAAATTATTAGTGGACCACTTGGTGGTTGCTAGTAATTGCTTTCGGTTTTCGAAGAGTATTGGATCTTTTTGTCGCCGGGCTATTGAGCGTGTTGTGCCAACCAAAGTGGAACGTTCGGCTATTATTGATTTTGCGGGTTTTCAGAACCCTGGCCATAAAGTAGGCTTCTCCTTTCGGTGGTAGTGGGGTGGGTGTTGGTCTTGTTGTAAAAGATCAGAATGTAACCCCGATGGTTCAAGTAGTTAGTAATCTTAGAGTGTTGTGTCTCACTTGGTGTTGTGGACCAAACAGGCTCATCTTCCCTCGATCAGCAAAGCGAGGCTTCCATTACCTGGTGGCTCATACGAATGGGCCTGTGATTGTCAATCCCTCCCACTGGCGAAGCAATGAGTTCAAACCCTGGGAGTCCATTCCTCGGGAAAAGGTAAAAAAGAACAAAGACCACTCCCCTCCGCGACGAAGGGAAGTTTCCCTCCGTAGCGAGGGAGAAAAACAGAGGAAACTCCCCTCGGCTACGTCTCCTTCCAGCGCAAACATAGCACAAACTACCAAGGTCTGACACCCCCAACAACTCCTCCTGAACATGCGAGGATGTGTCAGGCTAATCTGGGACCCCAACATAAGTAAAATCCCCGTCAAGCCCCTATAAAAGGTGAGCGAATAGAGGATAAAAACCAAAGATACGGGTGAAATGACTCAATGAAGAGTCAAGTTAACCCTTGGCAGAGAACCGAGAGGAAAAAGAGGGCCGACCTATACGTGCATGTTCCCAAGCCTGCCCTATAAAGGGGAGGAGAGAAAAAAAGAGAGGCCTCCTCTCTGAAAAAAATAAGAAAACAAAAAGTCCCACAAAGAAAAGAAAAAGAGACCCGGTGGTTCAACACCGCCACACTGGCGCCGTCCGTGGGGAACCCTAACCGCGAGGTGAAATCGCCGCCGGCCGATCAAGACTAAGGGTAAGTCTTCTGTAGCCATGCCACCAAAAAAGGAAAGGAGGCAGTATCCAAGGGGGCGGCAACGACGGTAGGAGCAGAAGAATCAAGACGGCGTGCGAGGAGCCAATCTGGAGACCCACCTCGACTTCTGGATGATGAGACGCGGCTGCCAGCCACAACAGAAGCCCGAAATGTGGTGGGAAGTTTACCTCCACAGACCCCGGTAGCCGTGCGCAAGCGAGCCCCCAAACGACGGCCTCCGGCGACAGGCCGAACAGTTTCGACACCAGGAGGAGATGTGGCAGAAGCGTCGACACATCCGACCCATCGCCAAGAGACCTATGGGAACGAGGAGGCCCTTGGAGAAGGGCCCAGGACTCAGGGGGAGCTTGACCCCAATGTGCGGGCGCTGATGGAAGCTAACGAGCAACTCATGACGGAGTTGAAGCGCCTGCAAGGACGATCAGATGGGGAGCAATACGAGTCACAAGATGAAAGCCCGAGCCGCGAGGTGCTATCCCCAGCGATTGCGACGGTACACAGGGAAGACCATGATCCAAACCCCCTAAGCACCCGCCAAAAAATGGCCCTTCCCGGGAAGCTTCAAATTTCCCACCATTAAGCCGTACGATGGTCGGACAGACCCAAGAGAGTTCCTTCGCGTTTACGACACGGTGATTGAAGCCGCGGGAGGAGATGATGATATCAAGGCGAAGGGGCTCCTTGTGGCACTTGAAGGTATAGCTCTGTCCTGGTACTCTTCGCTGGAGCCCCGTTCGATCACCTGTTGGTCGCAGCTCCGCCGCAAGCTTGAAGGCAATTTCCAGGGCAACTTCGACGGAATGAAAGAGGAAAGTGACCAATTTGCGGTCAGACAACGCGAAGGAGAAACCCTTAAGAGTTACTTCCAGCGCTTCTCCCGGGTTAAGTGCCAAATACGAGGGGTAAGGGACACCACTATCATCAACACGGCACGCTGTGGCCTGCGCAGGGGACCATTGGTAGAAAGGCTCGCTCACAAAGAGGTGCGTACGGTGGAAGAACTCTTTGCGAAGATGAGGGAGTATGCGCGAGGGGAGGAAGACAACCTCCGAAGAGAAGACAGGTCCCAGCAAGAGAACCAAGAATTTATCCCACGCAAGAGAGGGCGAGGGAAAGATCCCCCACCCAACACTAAAGCGAAGGAACGATACCTAGAACCCGGAAGAAGAGACGAAAGGAGGAGAATTCATCATATTGATAAACCAAGTAACTGGCAAGTCATGGGTGACAGGCGAGCGGAGCAACAGAGACGAGGACCACCCCCAAGCCGAGGAAGGCAAGATGAAGGAAGTCGAGTTAACAAAAGGGAAAGGGCAGAACCCCGGCGGTACTTCTGTGAATATCATGGAGAAAATATCACCCACGGCACTACCCAGTGCAAAGTGATTAATGGATATCGGCGGTTCGAGGCTAAACAAAGAGAAGTTGGGACGCACCCTACACCGCCGAAGGCACCCTTAGTCGAACGACAACCCCCCCTCGGGTGGGAATAAATCATCTCCGTCACATCATCAACGTCATTGCGGGGGGTTCCTCATCGCATCTCTCATCGAAAAGGCAGAGGAAGGCTTATGCCCGGCAAATTAACCACATTGCAATTAACCCCACTACCCCTCCGCCGCTAAAGTTTGAGCCAATCACCTTTACCCAGAGGATGCCACGGGGGTGCACTTCCCGCATCAAGACTCCTTAGTAGTAACCGCTATAATCATCGATTACGAAGTATGTCGCGTATTGATAGATGGGGGAAGTGCGGCAGACATTCTATCCATGAAAGCTTTCCGGCAAATGATGATTCCACAAGACCGATTGAAAAAATCAGAGGTGCCACTGATGGGTTTTGGAGGAAGCGTGGTCAACACCCTGGGACAATTGGAGCTAGAAGTCACATTTGCAACGCCGCAAGCCAGCGTCATGAGTCGTGTAACATTCGACGTGGTAGACACGCCGTTTCAATACAACGCGATCCTGGGTAGGGTATCGTTGACGACCATGGGGGCCATAATTCATCACGGGTTCTTATGTATGAAGATTCCCTCCGCAGATGGTGTCGTCACGGTGCGAGGAGATCAGGCCCTGGCAAGGAAGATAGACATGGAAAACCCACCCCAGGTCAAGCATGTCTGCACCACGGAGTTGGACCCCGTTGTACCCATGAATCGTAGTCGATGGCTCCCTAAACCACAGCCTCAGGGAGAAACCCAACGAGTATTGCTCAGGCCAGGAGGTAGCAAGGCAGTGATCCTCGGCACCATGCTGCCCCCCCGAGGAAGAGAAACGCATGATGCTGCTCCTCCAAGAATATGAAACCGTGTTCGCTTGGGGGCCTGAAGATCTTCCTGGAGTCCCAAGAGAAACTATCGAACACATCCTCGCCATTAGCCCAAATGCGAAGCCTAAAAAGCAAAAACTAAGAAAACTCGCGGTAGAAAGACAAGAAGCCGCGAAACGGAGGTGACCAAATTGCTTCATGCGTGGATCATCCGCGAAGCCCGATACACGGAGTGGTTGGCCAACATCGTCCTAGTCAAGAAGGCCAGCGGGGCATGGAGGATGTGCATCGACTTTACTGACTTAAACAAAGCATGCCCAAAAGATGACTTCCCCTGCCCCGCATTGACCAACTTGTCGACTCAACCTCCGGGTCAGAAAGGATGAGCTTCCTCGACGCATACTCTGGCTATCACCAGGTATACATGCAAAAAGAAGACGAAGATAAGACGGCGTTTGTTACCCCCTTCGGTACCTATTGCTTCATGCGGATGCCCTTCGGGCTCAAACACGCGGGCGCTACATTCGCGTGGCTAATCACGAAGATCTTCGCCGGCCAACTAGGAAGAAACGTGGAAGCCTATGTCGATGATATCATTGTCAAAAGCGAAAAGAAAGAAGACCACATCGAGGACCTCCGGGAAACCTTCGAGAACTTGATAAAGGGGAAGGTGAAACTCAACCCATCCAAATGCATTTTCGGTGTAAACGCGGGAAAACTGATAGGCTTCCTGGTCTCTCAATGAGGCATAGAGGCGAATCCGAAAAAGATAAGAGCTATCCAAGACATGGCTCCACCAAGAAATCTAAAAGAAGTACAACGGCTGGCAGGGCGGATAGCAGCACTCAGTCGATTCTTGCCAAAATCCGTAGAGCGAAGTTTGCCGGTCTTTAAAGCCTTACACTCAAATGATGTTTTCGTCTGGACAAAGGAGTGCCAACGCGCCTTCGATGATCTGAAGCAAAGCCTTATGGAGGTCCCTGTTCTACAAAGTCCGAAGCAAGGTGAGGAGCTTCTGCTATACCTAGCAGCTAGCCCCTCGGCCGTTAGTGTTGTGCTAGTGCGACCCCAAGGCGTTAAACAACAGCCAATTTACTTCGTCTTTGAAGCCCTCCAAGGAGCGAAGCTACGATACTCAGAAGTGGAAAAGTTGGCATACGCTCTGATAATGGCCTCCCGAAAGCTCCGACATTATTTTCAGGCCAACCACATCAAAGTACCAACTACGTACCCTCTTGGATCTATGCTATCCAACAAGGAAAGCACTGGCCGCATCAGCAAGTGGGTGGTCAAGCTAGCCCCCTTTGAGCTAACTATAATGCCTCGCACTGCTATCAAGAGCCAAGCCCTCGCCGATTTTATGGTGGAATGGACTTCTCCGGTGCCCGAAGATAATGACACTCCAGCGGTGTGGTCCATCAATTCTGATGGGTCGTGGGGAGTAAGTGGAGCGGGAATAGCTGCAGTGATACAAGCGCCTAGCGGCAAAAAGGTTGAGTTCGCAGCAAGGCTGGAGTTTCCCTCAACCAACAATATAGCCGAATATGAAGCACTCCTATTGGGGCTCAGGAAAGCGAAGACCATGGGAGTGAGAAGGGTAATCTTGTACACTGACTCGAAGCTTATTCAGGGACATATCACCAAAGAATATCAAGTGAAGGACGAATAGCTCCAGAAGTATGTCGAGGTGGTCCGAACAATGGAGAAGGGCTTCATCGGGTTCACCATTAATGCAATACCCAGATCCCAGAACGAACGAGCCGACGAGCTGGCGAAGACCACCGCCACCGGAGGAGGCTACCCTCGACAGTATTCTTTGAGATACTTCGCACCGCCTCCGTTCCCTCCCAGATAAACCTCATTGCTCGAGCAACCAACGAAGACTGGAGGAGTGAGATATACAACTATCTCCTAGAGGGAATTTTACCAGATGATGAGGCACAAGCGAGACGCCTCGAAAGGCGAGCGAAGAAATATGCCATCATTGATGGTTTTCTATTCCGTAGCGGCCTCTGCGCTCCATGGCTCCGCTGCATTTCACGAGAGGAGGGGACGCAGGCTCTGCGTGAAGCCCACCAGGGAGATTGCGGAGCACACCAAGCCCCCAGGAATCTTATAAGAAAAGTATTCCGAATGGGACTTTACTGGCGCACGGCATTACAAGACGCCGAACAGATGGTTCGACACTGTCACGCGTGCCAATGGATGACCAAGCAAAAAAGGGCCCCGCCCAATGAACTGCATGTGGTGCCCCTGGTCTGGCCCTTCTCCAAGTGGGGGATGGATATTGTTGGAGCGTTTCCTAAAGCCCAGGCAAATCTTCAGTTCGTAATTGTCACCATCGACTACTTCTCCTGCTGGATCGAGGTAGAGCTGGTAGCAAAGATAACCGCTGACGCTGCCATCAAGTTTCTATGGAAAACAATCATTTGCAGATATGGAGTCCCTTTCCAGATCGTGACCGACAATGGGTCCCAATTTGACTCCAGGAAATTTTGCGATTACTGTGACAATATCGGGACGAACATTTGCTTCGCCTCTGTAGGTCACCCTCAGTCAAACGGGGCGGTGGAACGAGCGAACGGGTTGCTCCTTGATGGCATCAAAAAAAGGTTGTACGACTCTAAAAAGGGACTCTGGCCCGACGAGCTTGATCACGTTTTATGGGCAACCCGCACCTCAGCCTCAAGAGCAACCGGATTCTCTCCGTTCCGGCTCCTCTTCGGGGAAGAGGCCGTCTCACCTACAGAAATCCGCGCAAAATCCTTGCGAGTGATCAAAACTCCGACCTACGAGGAAGTCGACATCACGCGTGATCTAGAGGAAGAACAAAAACTTCAAGCTTTGAAGACCATGAAAGCCTATGCAAAGGCCTCAACTCGAAGCTTCAGCAAGAAGGTGAAGAAACGTGAGCTATATCCCGGAGACATGGTGCTCAAAAGAGCTGCTCCAGCCTTCGCGAAGCTGGAAACAACATGGGAAGGGCCCTACATTATCAGAGAGTCAACCACGAAGGGAGCGCACAAACTCATCGCCCCGGATGGCGAGGAAATACCAAGAACATGGAACACCGACGCAATCAAGAAATTTTACCCGTAGATGATGGGATACGAAGGCAAAAAAAATGTGTGTACCGGCCTTTATCAATGAAATAATGAGAAGACGTTGTGAACGAAGGTCATCTCTATATTCCTCGATATTCAAAACTGAAGGCCTGTTGGTCAGGCCAACGCCGCCACTCATCCTCTGCCCCGGCTATAACTTAGCGAGATGATTGGTCGGGCTAACGCCCCACCCTCTCCTTCGCTCCGAAGAATAGGGGCTCTGCTCCATGTAGGATTTAGCAAGGAGCCTATGGAAGCTAAAAAACCTCAGTTACCCCCCTAACCCCGAGAACACACCGCGTTGCGTCATCTGGACAGTTGAGAACACACAACCGGGCCAATATCCTATGCTCCCTTCGGCTGTGAAGTAGAAGGTGCTCATGCATTACGTGGCCACACCTGTCCTCATACTCTAACACGGTACCGGGCTGAGTGAAGGATCAGGACTGTTTCACGCTGCTGATCGAAATTCAGTGGGGGGCTAAGAATACATGACCAAACAGAATTTAAGAAAATATGATGAAAAATAAACGTCGGTAGAAACCCATAGCAGAGGGCTACATAATGCCATCCCAATCATACATGATATAATAATCTAGCAAAAGCTTCTATATGTACTAAAATGGATTTAAACACGATGTGCACGCGCCACAGCTTCCACAAGAGCATCCTTGGCCTCCAGCAACCTTGGCACCATCCCGATCAACACGTCGAGGTTGGCGAGATCACAGGCAAGCGCTTCTTCCTCGGCCATGATCATGTCGAAGTCCGCCCACAGCCCCTCGATAAAGGCCTCATGATCGCCGGGGGCTGGAAGGTCTTCGAGAGCGGGGGCGTCATCTGGGAAGTCAAGGACCAAGACAGGGGCTCCTTCCTCTCCCAGCAGTGGCGGGACCACCGCCACTGGCGGCTCCTCACCGAGGTCGGCGAAGATGAGATCTTCCTCCAGGAAGTCCCAGGGGATATCGGCCATCGAAAAAATAAGAGAAAATAGAGTTGGAGAGCGACCGTTTACTCTGAAACCAGCAATGTCGGCCAGAGCAAGGAAGGCGAAGGGCTTGGGTTAAGTACGGACGCGGGAAGCCAAGGCATCCCCGCGTCTCCCGAGAAGTTAATTGAATCCTTAATCCCCCCAATACTCGTCACTGACAATCTGGTCCCCGTCGGGAGCACATGAACATTCTTCAGGCGAAAAGACACGCAAAGCGAACGAATATACATACGCATTCGGCAGGATGGATAATTCAATTAAGGAGTTCATAAGGATTCCATTATACAAAAATATACGAACTAAGAAGGAGGCGGCTTCTCTTTGCCCTTCGCTGAGTCACGCATTACGGCACGAGCTCGACGTACTGACTCCCTCGCAGTAGATTCACCGTGTTGCTTCCAGAAATCTGACATGAAGCTTGATGATAGTCGAGATGCGGCGGAGGAAGGCTTCCCAGACGGAGGAATATCTCCGAACCCTGGTAGCGACGGAGCAGCAGAAGAAAAACCGAAGTGCTCGCGAATGTGCGTACATCCCTTCACTTCCAACAATTGAGCCGTTTTGACGGAGCCTAGTCTCGCGCAGTAATCACCGAAAGTTAGCGTCGAATCCCCAAATATCTTAGTCGATTTTTCAAGAAAGGAGACAGCTTCCAAGCATGATGAAGGAATACGGCTCGGGGCTGCATCAATGCCGAACCAGGGGAGCTGCTGCAGAAAGGCCTCTGTAGCTCTGTGAACCCCAGAGATAATGGATTCTAATTCGTTCCGGACCATTTCGTAACGCTCCTCTGCTCGTTGAGTGTTACAAAGATGCGTTTGAACCTCGCTCCGCGCCGCTGCAATTTGAGAAGGGAATTCTTCCGCTTGCTTCTTCAGTATGTTCTTACCCTCCTCTGCAACCGCCAACAGGTTCTTCAATTCCTCTATCCGGTCATCTTTCTTCTTCTCATTTCGCTCCGCTGCCATGCGAGCCCGCTCCTCTTCGGCAAGACGGTTTCGCATCAAGGAAATTACTTCCTCAAGCTTTGCATTTTTTGCTGCTAAGTCTTGACTCTGAGATGCTTCGGCCTGTACCTTAGCCAATGATTCCTTGGAGTCTCGGAGCGCCTCTGAAAGATTAGTTTTCTCTGCTTCTAATTCCGCCATCCGTTCCTTCGCCGCATCACAATCCTGGACCCCATTGTTAAACTTGTCAAAATACGCCCGAAATCGGCGCAATACTTCCGAAGCGACGACAGCCCCCTAGAAATGAAGAAGAAAAATGTTGGAAGACAAAGAGATCAGAAATATAAGCTCAAGAGGGAAAATACCTTCAAATGATGATCCATGGCGATTTCACAAAGAGAAAGGTCATTAACTTCCTCGAATAGATCCACAGATTTGCTATAGGGAGAAAAGGCTGCGCGCATTTTCCTTAAAGCCGGGGCTGTAACAGCCCCCCTCTCAAAATCTGAAGTTGAAAAATCTGACAAATCGAACCGGACAAAAGAAGAACCAGCACCACCCGCGGGGGTCTGCTGGTCCGAAGGCAAAACTCCTCCGCGCGAAAGGGGATCATCTTGAGGAGTAAGAATCGGAGGCCCCCGGTTCTCCTCCTCCGCAACAGGCGGAGGAGCGGCAGACGTTCCAGTTTGGACCTGCTCCAATGGTTTTAATGCTTCCGCCGCGTCCGCATTATCACCTCCTGCATCGACTTCGTCAAAACCTGAAAGGACATCACACCCTAACGAGCTGGCAGGAAAGGTGTCAGGAGTACGACCTTCTGCCCCGATGGGGGTATCAGGAGTGGAAAAGTTTAGTCGAAGACCACGAGTCTCCCCTATCACGGGGCCGGCCATACCTTCAGGTTGCTCCTGCACGCCCTCCGAGGCCAGAGAATCATCGTCATCTCCATCGCCCAAATCAATAGTCTCCACTTCGGGAATCGCTAAAAACGAATACCCGGGGGATTGCCCCCCGCCAACACGTATATCCACGGAGGAACCAAGTATAAGGGCCGAGGGAACCACTTCCGTGACAATTGGGACTGAAGTAGCCTTGGGTATACCCGTCTCGGGAACGATAGGCATACCTGAGGGCTCGTCCGCGATAGCTGAGGGTAGCGCCTCAGAGGACCCCATAGCGTCAGCAGGATCAGAAGGGGGCGACGGTAGGAGAGACGTAGCCGCAATGGAGCCGGAAGAATCACCTTCGTCGCTGGGCTCCTCCTCATCCCAATCTTCATCCTCATCGTCGTCACCTTCCAGATCTTCGCTCCCGCCTGAATTAGCCGAAACCTAGGGCAGAGCCACGTGAGCCAACCTCGCCCGTTTAATAGGACGAGGAGAACCGATTGACCCTCTAGGATGAGGGATCGCCCGGCACCCCCAATCAGTGAAACAAGAACATCGGGTGGCCCCAATAGCACTCATAGCGGCCTCATACTCAACTGCCTGGCAAGGACCAAGAAGCCTGCGAGCCAATTTCTCAGCTGCCCCGCGCCCCAGATCTTGTATCCCCTCAGGTCGAACCACAGATACCGTGCCTCCCGACGACCGCTCTAGAATAGCGGCGGAGCTCCTGGCTAAGGGGTCAATACGACACAAACAATATTCTTCAACCAAGTCCCGCATCGTGCTCTGACCGCGAAGAGCCTTCAAATAATCAAGACACCTAATTTCTTCCGCAGTTGCGCTCCAATTAGGGGATCAAATTGCACGAACTGGACCCATTGAAGTATGAAGGGGATAGTCTGGACCCTCAAGGACTTGGTAATACCATCGTGACATCCACCCCGAATCCCATTTCCCCTTTGCAGCCGCTACTGGAATTTCTTTTACAAGGGACCTCTTCGTCTGAAAGTTCAGAGAACCAAAACACGATTTGCGGCCTTCGCTCCCTGTTTTCTGTTGCTTCGGTTGCCAGAATGCATCTTCTATAAGGGAAAACAAGCGCCCCAGCAATTTGATCCCAGCTAGACGAAATGCCCATTCTAGTACTGCTAATCGGACAATTGCATTGGGGTAAGTTGCGAAAGCTCCGCCTGGAAAACCCGGAGTACTGATGCTAATAGAGGAGCGGATGGAAAACGAAGACCCGCTTCAAGAAACGCCGCAAATACCACTGCTTCATTTGCTCGGGGCCGAGGGGTCTCCTCATCACCAGGAAGACGCATGGAAGGGCGCATCACCCCAAAGTCCCTTGCCAATATGTCAAGGTCGGCAGAGCTCAAGGTCGACCGCCCTAAAAAGGGGGATAATCCCGCAGCATCCTCCCCGCTCAAAGCCGGCTTTATCTTAGGAGCGCGCCGAGGCCCCATGGAGATCAAAATCAGTGGTGAATCAGGGAGACAATACCAGAGGAGAACACGAACAAGAAAAAGAGGTAAAGGAACACGAAGTAAATAGGGCATCCCAAAAGTCGGAAAACTTTGTCCCCACAGAATATGCACAGAAGGAGGAAAAATTTGGATATTTGCTATAACATCTCAGCAGGCAGAACGACGTCTACCCGCTGACATGCGGGGCTAGTGTTGTGGACCAAACAGGCTCATCTTCCCTCGATCAGCGAAGCGAGGCTTCCATTACCTGGAGGCTCATACGAATGGGCCTGTGATTGTCAATCCCTCCCACTGGCGAAGCAATGAGTTCAAACCCTGGGAGTCCATTCCTCGGGAGAAGGTAAAAAAGAACAAAGACCGCTCCCCTCCGCGACGAAGGGAAGTTTCCCTCCGTAGCGACGGAGAAAAATGGAGGAAACTCCCCTCGGCTATGTCTCCTTCCAGCGCAAACATAGCACGAACTACCAAGGTCTGACACCCCCCAACAACTCCTCCTGAACACGCGAGGATGTGTCAGGCTAATCTGGGACCCCAACATAAGTAAAATCCCCGTCAAGCCCCTATAAAAGGTGAGCGAATAGAGGATAAAAACCGAAGATACGGGTGAAATGACTCAATGAAGAGTCAAGTTAACCCTTGGCAAAGAACCGAGAGGAAAAAGAGGGCCGACCCATACGTGCATGTTCCCAAGCCTTCCAAAGGGGAGGAGAGAAAAAAAAAGAGAGTCCTCCTCTCTGAAAAAAACAAGAAAACAAAAAGTCCCACAAAGAAAAGAAAGAGAGACCCGGTGGTTCAACACCGCCACACTTGGTTTGCGTCGTCGCGAATACGACGAACCACAGTTGAGAGGTTGAGACGTCAATCACTGTTGTGCGTGGGAGCGAAAGATGGATCTAGAAGTTGGCACCATGTCCTTCTGGAGAGTGGCTGTGGTTAAAGGGATCAGGCACTTTAGTGCCAAGGGATGTATCAAAGGAGGAGTGTGAGACCGTTTCCTTTTGTGGTCTGTTTGGGATTTTATCCTATCGCTTGGGTCATGCCGAGGCCTTGTATGGGTGCTTTGGGTTTCAATGTTGAGTAAAGTTCTTGCAAGAGGTTGATCGTGGGTTATCGTTAGAACTGTGGGTCTTCGAGCCTAAGCATCTTACCATCGGGTCTCGATCAGTGTAGTTCTAGTGGCTTTAGTTAGAGAGAGAAGCGGTTTGGGAACTGGAGTCTCGCATGCGCGAGAAGTACCCCGAGCTTTTCGCCTCACGTATGAGATGTGAAACCTAGCTATCTTTTGCTTTGCTGGGTTGCATATTGGTGTGTCTTGGATTCGAGGTCGAATCCTGTTGAAGGGGGGGGAGAATGTGACCCACGGAGTGTCGTATCTTATAAAATGTGAATGTTGAGGTCAAAAAACTTTATAAAATATGAAAATGGAGGTTAAAACTTTACGTTATGCCGTTTATAGCGTGTTTTTGGGCCGTTTTCGGGTGTTTGGGCCTCTCCGGGGGACTTTGGGCCTTGGGGGTTGAGTTGGGCCTCCGGTGGAGGGGTTTGGGCCCAAGGGGGGGGACTTTTGGGCAGCCAAATCTGGCCCCTACCCCTTGGTGCGCCCCAAACTCCCTCTCCCAACCCTAGCTGCCACCCCCTAGCCCCCCCATGCGCCTCCACCCTTCCCCTTCCTCTCCATCTTCCCCCATGGCACCACCACCCCTCTCCTCCACTCTCCACCTCCCTTGCTGCCCCTAGGGGAGTTCACCACCTCAACACCTCGAAGATCCGTCCATTGGAGTGCTCCGCGACGAGGAGATCCGGTGGATTTGGAGCGAGGAAGGAGATCGCGCGAACCGGGAGGAGATCCGTTGGGTTTTCGGTCGTCGGGCGAAGGTATGGCCATGGGAATCCTTTGGGTTGGGCTCGTTGCTGTTCTAAGGATGATTATCAAGTTTTTAGATCAATTGGTGGTGCTGGATTTGATTAGAGTAGATGGATTCTTGAGTTGGTCACGTCCTCTGTTTCGGGCAGCATGAGCAGTCGACCTAGGGCTTAGTTTTTTGCCAATTTAGATTCAAAATCTGGTTGTACGGATGTTGAAGAAGTTGTAGATAATTTCATTATCTTTCAGTGGATATAAAGAACGTCCAATTCCGCCTAGCCGTTTGAAAGTTATGGCTGTTTTACCGAGCTTGTTAAAATCTGTGACGTGATTGGAACAGATCATGGTATTTTGTAGATTAAACAACTTTAGATTCCAAATCAGTCTTTACATATACCTAGAGAAAGTTGGGAAATTTCCTAAACTACGCGAGGATGTACTCGTTTAATTGATTCGGAGTCTTAGAACCCGAGTTATGCCTTTTCGAAGGCTGCTGTCCCAGCGGGACAGAACCTCTGTTTTTGGTTATTGCGAGTAGATGGCAATGTCGGGGTAGATGAGGGTTTGCGTACTGTTTTGTGGACATGATTGTTAGTGTGTGGTACCTATGTGCAGGTTCTGTGACCCCGGGAGTGCCCTCTTCATCTCGCCAATCCGTCGCCCCTGGTTGATGCAAGTGTATTGGAATGGGTAGCGGATTGTGGGTTGTTTGATTGATTGAGATTGAAATTTGAATATATGATATGTTCACATGCCATGCTTTAATGTTTGCCATTGATATGATGAATATGTTTATTATGTGATGATGCCATGTGTTAATGTACAAGTTATCCATGATGATGGCATATGTTAATGTACAAGTTATTCATGATGTTGGCATATTTGCATACATGGCATGATACATGGCCCGGGCCGTGAGAAAGTCATAACTAGTCCGGGGAAGGTCGGTGAGAAAGTTATGACTATTCCGGAGAGCCAATGAGTAAGTCCTACATTGTGATTCCATTCACCGCGGTGAACGGAAGCGAGGAGTAGGCACCCTCCATCTTCGGGATGGAAGGGGGGAGAGGGTGCACACCGACGGGTGTGTACTCAACCATACCGGTATGAGTTTCTAAGGAGACATGAGCATCACATTGCATTGCATACATAATGATGATGATAATGTTATGTGTTCATGAATGAGATGATATACATGATGTGAGATATTATTGCCATGTAATTGTTCTTGTTGTCCATTGCAATATGCTTGCTGAGTTTCGAACTCACGCTTGTGTTTATGTTGTTTTTCTTAGGTACCATGAAACCGGCATGCGGGTAAAAGGGTTTAGCTACACATCTACACGTAGCTCCACACAAATTAGACAGTGTTATCATTTGGAGACATGATAATGAAAGTATTGCCATGAAACTTGGAGTATTGGTTAACTGTGTGCTCGGTCTTATTATTTGATTCGTTTAGCTCATGAAGTGGTTGAATGCTTTATCCTGGACTTATATTGTTGCTATGTCACATGTTATTGCTGTTTTAGATGCTTTCCATTATGATATAACTTGTGATACTGTTGTTGCTCCTTCAATTCATGTTAAAACAAAGGAGATGCTGCCAAAATCTCGGTTTTTAGCATGTGCGCCTTTGCTGGAATTTATGTTTAATTGTGGTATTTAGATGTTGTTTAGCTTATGTTTGGTAGTATTCAGGCATATTAAATGCCGGGGTGTTATAGTTTTTTCGCTAGCATGTTGAATAAATGCTTGTGTTGGTCGGTATCGTGCCTTGTGCATTTGTGATACATCCATCGTTATCAAACTATTTGGATTTGAATAAAGAGTTTTGGATGGTTTTCTTTCTGTGGTGTGCTTTTGTCCTTGTGGATGTTGTTAGTCCCCTGTTTCTTACCTTTGTTTTTCCCTCTTTCCTTGTGCCTTGTTCGTCCTTGTTTCAAATGGAGAACCCAGGTAGAGGTCGTGGTAGAGTAAGAGGTCGCGGTAGAGGTCATGGACGTGGTTGTGTACAAGTGCAGTTCCATGAAGAAGAACGTTTGGAGTAGAGCAACATCCAGCTGAGAGTCAGGTGCCACCGCCTCCGGCACAACAAGAGCCAATACCACCTCCTCCCTCGATTCATCCACCGAATTTGGAGCAAATGATGGCAATGCAGCTTCAGCTCTTGCAAGCGTTAGCACAGAATGCTCTCAACCCGCCTTAGGCTGCACCAGCCCAAGCCGCAGTTGAGCCGCCCCTGTCCAAGTTTGGGGAGTTCATGAGGACTGGACCTCCAACCTTTGCTGGATCAGTTGATCCTCTAGAAGCTGATGACTAGTTAAAGGAAGTCGAAAGAAAGCTTTACTTGGCCCAGTGTGTTGAAGTAGAGAGCATGCGTTTTGCTTCGCATCAACTGAAGGGTACAACAGCTAGTTGGTGGGAAAATTATTGCGCCACTCATGAAGATGCTCAGAACATCGTTTGGAATGAATTCACTAAAGCATTCCGCGCTACCCATATTCCCAAGGGGATTATGGAGATGAAGAGGCATGAGTTCCACAAGCTACAGCAAGGAAACTTATCTGTGTCGGAATACCTGAACCGCTTCACTCAACTGTCACGCTATGCTGTTGCAGATGTCGCCACTGATGAGGCTAAGATATGGCGCTTCATGGAGGGCCTGGACCCTAACCTTAAAGTGTAGTTGGTGTCGAACGACTTCCCTTCTTTCCAACATGTGGTGAACAAGGCTTTAATTCAAGAAGATGCTCAGCGTCAGCTGTTCGAGTCAAGGAAAAGAAAAATAATGTTCCAGAGTCAGCGTGGTGCTAGCAGTTCTAGGACCCGCACGTTCCAACAGTAGCCCAGCAGGCCAGCAGCCTCCAACATTGCTAGGACCCCAATGTCCACTCCTCGTTCGATTGGCCAAGCCCCGGCTGGCAATGCAGGCAACCAAGCCCCGAAGAGCAGCACAGCAGCTACAGGAGTTCAGTGCTTCAATTGCAGGGAGATGGGACATTACGCGAGTAATTGTCCTCAGAAGCGTCAACCTGTAACCCCAGTCCGGTTTAACTTGGGATCTACACCAGCTCGTGCCCCAGCGCCAGCTCAAGGGAGAGGTACACCGCAGGCTCCGCGTACCTCTCACACCATTGGAAGAGGACGTGTGAACCACGTCACCACTGAGGAAATTCAGGACGCACTGGATGTGGTTTATGGTAAGTTCTTCATCAACTCGGTGCATACTTCAGTTTTGTTTAATTCTGGTGCAACTCATTTCTTTATATCAGAATACTTGGTTAGAAAGCATGGTTGGGATACAGTTCAGTTAAGAAACCCTTTATTAGTTCAGTCCACTGGTAAAAAAATTAAGAACCACTGCCATTTGCCCAAAAATGGATATAATCATAAAAGGAGTAAAGTTCCTAGCGAACTTAATCTTATTGGATACTAAGGGTATAGAAGTAATCCTTGGGATGGATTGGTTAATCAAGTATAAGGGTCAGATAGACTGTGCTAGTATGGCTATCTCTCTTACCAGCCCTGAGGGAATTCGAGTGGAATTCTTGTCTAATCTTTCCTCTAACGGGGGTAGTACCCTGAATAGTCTGAAAGGTACGTCGTTGGAGAACGTGCCTGTAGTGAATGAATATCCGGATGTGTTTCCTGAAGATCTGCCTGGTATGCCACTAGATCGGGACATTGAGTTTGTAATCGAGCTTGTACCTTGTACGGCTCTGATCTCGAAAAGGCCTTAACAGCTACCTGCCAATGAGTTAGTAGAAATGAAGAAGCAAATTGCGGAGTTACAAGAGAAAGGGTTTATTCGACCAAGTTCTTCGCCTTGGGAATCACCCGTAATCTTTGTCATGAAAAAAGATGGTAGTCTAAGATGTGCATAGATTACCGCTCCTTGAATGAGGTGACAATAAAGAATAAGTATCCGTTACCTCGGATAGATGATTTGTTTGACCAGTTGAAAGGAGCCCATGTTTTCTCAAAAATAGATTTGAGGTCCGGATATCATCAGCTTAAGATAAGGAAAGAAGATATTCCGAAGACAGCCTTCACTACCAGATATGGACTGTACGAGTTTACAGTGATATCATTTGGATTAACAAATGCCCCTTCCTATTTCATGAATTTGATGAATAAGGTGTTCATGGAGTATTTGGACAAGTTCGTTGTAGTCTTCATTGACGACATTCTTGTCTATTCCAAGAGCAGAAAATAACACGAAGATCATCTGAGGATAGTTTTGGAAAGGTTAAGAGAATATCAGCTGTATGCCAAATTCAGCAAGTGTGATTTTTGGTTAAAGGAAGTTTCTTTCCTGGGTCATGTTATTTCTGCTGGAGGAGTAGCAGTGGATCCGGCGAAAGTAAAGGATTTTCTGGATTGGAAACAACCCAAGTCAGTCCCGGACATTAGAAGTTTCCTTGGATTAGATGGATAGTATCAATTCATTGAAGGATTCTCAAGAATAGCAAGACCTCTCACTCAGCTTCTGAAGAAGGAGAAGAAGTTTGAATGGACGAAGTCCTGCGAACAGAGTTTTCAAGAGTTGAAGAAAAGGTTAACTTCAGCCCAGTGCTTGTTCTCCCGGATATTCACAAGGATTTTGAAGTTTACTGTGATGCTTCAAAACAGGGTATTGGGTGTGTTTTGATGCAAGAAGGAAAAGTAATAGCCTATGCTTCAAGACAACTGTGACCCCATGAAGAAAACT
Organism: Rhipidocladum racemiflorum; assembly: GCA_036346355.1. NCBI lineage: Eukaryota > Viridiplantae > Streptophyta > Magnoliopsida > Poales > Poaceae > Rhipidocladum > Rhipidocladum racemiflorum. Next base: position 37,816,361 of record CM070591.1, read on the forward strand.
ACCCAACTCATGACTTGGAGTTAGCCGTAGTTGTGCACGCACTCAAGATTTCGAGGCACTATTTGATTGGCAATAGATGTGAGATCTATACTGATCATAAGAGTTTGAAGTACATTTTTACTCAGTCAGATCTCAATTTGAGGCAGAGAAGATGGTTGGAGTTGATAAAAGATTATAACATCGGAATTCATTACCATCCTGGAAAGGCGAATGTTGTTGCAGATGCATTAAGCAGGAAGAGTTACTGCAACAATGTTATGGTACAGGAAGGCCAACCAGCGCTTCATGAAGAATTCCAATGCCTTAATTTGGAATTGGTAAATGAAGGCTGCATTTTCAATAAGGAAGTGCAATCGACCCTAGAAGATCAGATCCGGGAGGCTCAAAAGAATAATAAATCGACCCTAGAAGATCAGATATTGCCGACTTAAAGGATAAAATGCGGAAAGGAAAACATCCTGGATTTTCAGAAGATGAGAAATGTATTGTTTGGTTTGGTAAAAGAATAGTGGTCCCTAACCAACAGGAAATCAAGGGTGTAATTTTGAAAGAGGCTCATGATTCTGTTTATTCTATTCACCTGGGAATTACAAAGATGTACTCGGATTTGAAAGAAAAATATTGGTGGTCCAATATGAAGAAGGAAGTGGCCGATTTCGTAGCTCGTTGCGATGTTTGTCAACTGGTAAAAGAAGAACATCAGAGGCCAGCCGGATTGTTGCAACCTTTGCAAGTACCTGTTTGGAAATGGGAAGAAATCGGAATGGATTTTATCACTGGATTAGCCAGAACTAAGTTAGGATATGACTCTATTTGGGTCATTGTGGACAAGTTAACAAAAGTAGCACACTTTATTCCTATGAAGACAACCTATTCTGGTGATAAGCTCACAGAGCTGTATATGGCCAAGATTGTGTGTTTGCATGGTGTGCCAAAGAAGATCATGTCCGATCGAGGTTCTCAGTTTACCTCGAGGTTTTGGCAGAAGTTGCATGAGGTTTTGGGTACAAATTTGAATTTCAGTACTGCATACCATCCCTAGACCGATGGTCAAACGGAAAGGATAAATCAAATATTGGAAGATATGCTGAGAGCTTGTGCTTTGACGTACAAAGGATCGTGGGATCAGAATTTGCCCTATGCAGAATTCTCCTACAACAATAGTTACCAGTCCAGTTTGAAAATGGCACCCTTTGAAGCTCTGTACGGGAGAAAATGCAGAACATCATTGTATTGGAAGGAGACAGAAGGTGGACAGATAATGGGACCTGATATCCTAAAAGAAGCTGAAGAGCAAGTTAGGGTGATTCGTGAGAATTTGAGGACAGCCCAGTCGAGACAGAAGAGCTATGCTGACCATCGCTGACGGGAATTAAGTTTTAAACATGGTGATCATGTGTACCTGAAGGTTTCACCTCTTAAGGGAATGCGACAATTCAGAGTTAGTGAGAAGTTAGCGCCCCGCTACATCGGTCCATTTCCAGTGGTCGCCCGAAGAGGAGAAGTTGCTTATAAATTGGAGTTACCTCCCCAATTGTCAGATGTGCATGATGTCTTCCATGTATCTCAACTGAAGAAATGTCTCCGAGTACCTGAGCATCAGATGCCGTATGAAGAGATGGAATTGAAGGAAGATCTGTCGTATCCAGAGTATCCATTCAAAATCTTGGATGAAGCTGAACGTCGAACCCGAAGTCGTGTGATCAAGTTTTGCAAGGTTCAGTGGAGCAACCATTATGAGAAGGAAGCTACTTGGGAGTGAGAAGAGGATCTTCGAGCAGAGTTTCCCGATCTCTTCCTTTCTCCGTCCGAATCTCGGGGACGAGATTCTCTCTAAGGGGGGTAGGTTTGTAACATCCTCAATTTCGGTCTGCTGCCAAAATCTAATTTAAATTAATTAAATTCAAGATTTGGATTTTCCTTGGTGTTTAATTTAACCTAGCACCCCTATCCGTCCGAAATTGGAACTCAATTCTCCTTCGTCCGAAAAATCGAATTTCCGGATTCCCGTCAGTACCCGAAATTCCACTTGAGTTCGAAGGACCGAGAATAATTCAAAAGAAAGGACTTTTTACTGGTCAGATCTTAGAATGAGGGATTTGCATTTTATCAAGGGTATTAATGAAAAGTAAGTCTAGCGAACTTCCTCCATCTACTAAAATTCTTCCTACCTAGCGATTACTAATAGTAGGAGATAGAACCAAAGGAAGTTTTCATGAAGTGAATGTTCCTTTCGGGCAATCATCCTTGCTAAATGCTATTGACATCTGACCATTTCAGAAGTTCTGGCCCTCTAGGTCAGGAACTGAGGTTGTTTACCTCTCGGTATGCAGATTTAAATTGTTGTTTTGAAGCGTAGGTAGATAATCCACCATAAATCATATTGACATGGTGGTCGGGTTTTTGGTATCCCATAGCCATATCACCATCTGCATCCTTTACGCTTCTCCCATCTAGCAAAGTCGGCATCGGACCCTTACCAGAGTAAAATTCTTCCATGCGCCTTAGCCACATTCGGCAATTGCACAAATCATGTCCTGGTGCATTGTGCAGATGACACCATCTTCTATTCCCATTACTTGAGGTAAAAGTTTTAGGATTGGGCTGGTCATTGGTCCAACCAGGCTTCTTCCAAGGTTGTTTATCCTTGGAATAAGCAGGTCATTCAGAAATACCTGTGACCTCTCTTTAAGAGATCTTTTTTTCATTTTTTTTCTTATGTTTACCCTTCCAGTCTTCAGGTGTAGAAGATTTCTTAGATTTATCACCTTTAGAAGTCTTCAAACCTGGCTGTGGGGGCATATGGCCCATATCGACCATACAGTTCCATTCAACCGCTTCATGGGCATCTAAGTACCGATCGGCCCTATCAAAATGTTCTGATATGGTGGATGGTGGGTGAATGTTTTAATCTTCTTTGAAGTGCATGTAGCATACAACCTACTTAAAAGCACGAATCACATAATCATTAGATATATTAAGGATCGTGTTAAGGACCTCTACAAACCTTTTAATAAACTGATGTGAATTTTCGTTAGAGGTTTGACAAAGACGATGTAAGTCATCTTCTTTACCAGGTTTCGTGTAACAGCGTTTAAAATTATTTAAATTGGCATGGCACAATTTTTTCTAACTATAAATGGATCCTTCTGTTTGATTGAATAACTAGTTCTTGCAGACCTTTTAAAACAGTAGGTAAATAATTAGCCATTACCTTCTCATCACCACCCGCAGCCTGGATGGTGGTGGTATAGATTTGAAGAAATTTTGATGGATTTTGAGTTCCATCAAAATTCTCCAAAGAGCCTGGCATGAATTTCTCAAGCCAAACGACATTTTCTGAGCTCTGGTGAAAAAGCTCTACATCCTGTATACAGTTCCAAACCTGAACGCACATTAGGAACTAGGTCTGTATAACTAGAAGAGCGAGGTCGATGCCGACCGTGATTAATGTTTTCACCTGGGCCAAGCTTGTCAAAAGCACTTCTCTGTTGTGGAATACTTTGTTAGTGGTTAGTACTCTACTGATGTCGACCAGAAGAGGATTGTTTCACACGGGAATCTGTTAAAGTCATCACAAAAGGAGACTTACTCTGCACATCTACAACATCTTCCTGCAGATCAGCTGCCAGAGACCTTATAAGAGGTACATTATCTCCATCCATGGGTTGACTTAAGATTGCATTAGTGATAATGCGAATTCTGTCCATAGGAGTTTCCCGTGGGCTATTTGGAACAATGTTGATGTCCCTTACCACCATCCTTGCAACCTGGTGTGTGACTGGAAAGGACGATGACTTCTCGATAGTTCTAGCCTACGCGGGGTTCCTGGTTGGCTATCATGGTAGAGGCGTCTTGCCTCTTCCACAGCCTTTTGATTTGCAACCACGAGATTCTCTTGTTGCTCTTGGGCGGATTTTTCTTGAGATTCGCATTGTTTGCACTCCACTTGTTGCTCCTCTGCCCCCTCTGTAACCACACAAATGAGAATTTTGGATTTGATTGTATGGGTATACACTTCCTCATCGGAGGAAAATGACGGAGTATAATCAAGTTCAAGACTCTGGAGGAAATCCTTTGAAGACGAACTTTCATGGAAGTCATTGTTGTTTTGATAAATTCGTTCATTGTCGACTTCCACAGGGCATGTGCCCTGGTTCTATGCCTCTGAGATAGGGGCAGGCATAGAGTCACTGTGGTTTCCTGATTGGTCCTCAGGAATCGGTGCTCCTGGTGTAGCCTTATCCTTATCGGATGATGCTGCCAACTTGGATGCCTCTGCTTCTGAAATGTACTCAGAGTATAAATCACACTTACATTCCTTTTCCTCTAAGTAGTCATCAGCGGTGAGACGAAGAGGAAGGGTGCTTCCCATGGCGAAACGCTACGCCGAATAAAGCCCTTGGCCAACGAATCCTCCAACTGCTTCTTCAACTCGTCTTGAAAAGGACGAGCCAAGCGGTATGGAGAGATAGAAATAGGTCGAGTGCCAGGAACAAGATCAATATGAAACTCCACATTCCTCACGGGAGGTAGACCAGGCAACTCATCAGGGAACACATCAAAAAACTCCTTCACACAGGAATCTCCTCAATGGAAACTGAAGAAAATGGCTTCTCAGACAATGTCATGAGGAAACCCAACTGCCTCAAACGGCGACCAGAAAACAGACTAGCCAAAGAAAAGACGGAACTGGAAGGTAAACCACCCTGAAAGGTCAACTCTACCCCTGACGGGGCCTGCAAGGTAACTATCCGCAAAAAGCAACAGATCTTGGCACAGTACTGATGCAACCAGTCCATGCCCAAAATGACATCAAAAGGAGCCAACTGGATCACCATAAGATTGGCAAAGAAAACCTCATCATCAATGGCAATGGTGCAACCGGGGCAAACCAAAGAACTAGCAATCAAACCCCCAGGAGAACTGACTAACACGGACTCAGAAATCCGCTGAACTCCCAACTTAGCCCTACTAGCAAACTCAGATGACACAAAGGAATAGGATGCTCCGGAATCAAACAGAACAAAGGCATCAACGAAATTCACTAGCAGAGTACCTGAAACCACCTCTGGATGCCCGGCTGACTCGGAGGTCGGCAAGGCGTACACTCCTGGTGGCGCCGGGACAATAGGAGCCCCGATTCCCGGCTGATGCCCCAACAAGGCTGGGGGCGGAGGAGGCAACTGAGGAGGAGCAGACGGCTGCGGGCACCAGTAAGCTGCTGGTGGCGCCCATGCAAAGGGCGGCTGAGGACCTGGAGCTGCCATCATGTGCACTGATCCTCTAGAAGATGCCGCTGGAGTGGGAGGAGAAGGCACCGTCTCCCACTTGATGATGCTACCGGGATTAATCCGGCAGACTCGTCCCATGTGGCCAGGCTTGCCACAGTGGTTGCAACTTCCAGTCCAACCACACTCCGAAGCACGGTGCTCGCCACCGCACTTGAAACACATCATGCCCTGCCCGGGCACAGGATGAACAGCCGCTCGCGAGGAAGACGACTGAGGCGGCCTCATCTTAGCCCCTGAGGAGGAGCCCTGTCCTCCCTCGAACTTCTTGAAGGTGGGTCGCTGAGAAGACCCACCTCCTCCACAAAAGGTCCTCTTCTGGACCCCGCCTAGGGCCGCAGGAACCCCTGAACCACCCGAATTCTGCCTATCCCGGGAGAGCTCCAACTCGAGCTCCATGCCCTTCGCCTCCTCCTCCATGGAGCAGAAGTCACGAGGGACGGTCGCTCCAATGACAACTCTGAACTCCTGGTTGAGGCCACTATGGAACCTCCTCGCCTTCTCCCTGTCATCGACTGCCACCGCCGGCACGAAGCACACCACACTGTTGAACTCCGCCTCATACTCTGCCACCGACCTCTTTCCCTGGGAAAGAGTCGTCAGATTATGCTCCATCCGCTCAAGGAAAGACTCTGGGTAGAACTTGGCTCGGAAACGAGCCACAAAGTCCTCCTAGGTGACCGGACCAAGATCGGGGGCTCTAGCAGCCAGAACCCCCTCCCACCAGATATCAGCTTGGCCCTTTAGCTGAAAGGCCACAAAACGAGCCCTCTAGACCGAGGTCAGCTCTAGGACCTCAAACTACCTCTCCATGTACCGCAGCTAATCTGCGGACTAGATCGGCGTGCCCACTCTGTCAAAAGTGTCGAGACGGAGGGACATCCACTCCCGGAGACTCATCATCGGTTCCGGCATAGCGGGGGCAACAACTGGGGCCGCTGCAGGGGGAGGTGATCATAATAAACATGCTCATCATATCATTGGAAATCATTAAAGCATGGCAAGTGATCATATCATATAGTCAATTTGATCTATTCTCAACAAGCAAACTACAAATCGCTATCCATTACAATACACTTGCCTCAACCACGAGCAACGGTTTGGCGGGAAGTAGAAGGCACTCCCAGGGTCACACCACTTGCACATAGGTACCACACACTCACAATAATGTCCACAAAACAGTACGCAAACCCTCATCTACCCCGACATTGCCAACTACTCGCAAGACCCAATCGGTTCTGTCCCGTCGGGACAGTAGCCTTCCAAAAGGCATAACTTGAGTTCTGGTACTCCGAATCAATTAAATGAGTACATCCTCGCGTAGCTTAGAAAAATTCCCAACGTTTTCTAATTATAAGGAAAGACTGATTCGGAATCTAAAGTGGTTTAATCTACAGAATACCGTGATCTGTTCCAATCACGTCACAGATTTTAATACGCTTGGTAAAACAGCCATAACTTTCAAACGGCTGATCAGAATTGGACGTTCTCTATACCCACAGAAAGATATTGAAATTATCTACAACTTCTTCAACAGGCGGACGACTAAATTCGGAGTCTAAATTGGCGAAAAACTAAACCCTAGGTCGACTGCTCATGCTGTCGAAAATAGAGAACGTGGCAACATCTAGATCTAATCCAATCTACTCAATTCTAGCACCACCAATTGATCTAAAAACATGATATTGATCCTTAGAACAGTACCTAGCCCAACCCCAAGGAGTCCCATGGACATACCTTCGCCCGACGCTCGAAAACCCAATAGATCTCCTCCCGGATCGCTCCTCGCTCCAACGGATGGATCCTCGAGGTGCAGCGGGTGGGGAGGCTACCCTAGAGCAGTAAGGGGGTGGAGGAGAGGTGGTGGAGAGGTGGGGAGCAAAGGGGGCAATGGGGGGTGGGGGCGCACGGCCAAGGAGTGGGGGGTGGGGCAGCTAGGGCAAGGGAGGTGGAGGTGGGGGCGCACAAGTGGGGGGTGGGGGCGCAAGGAGGGCAGGGGGAGGCCCCTTTTACCAGCCCACACAAGTCTCCTAGTCCTAAATGGACTCGTACTCCATCCCACCAAAGCCCACAACCCCTTCCTTTAGGCCCAAACTCCCCCGGAAAGGCCCAAACTCCCGGAAACGGCCCGAAAACACAATTAAACCTCATACCATATGGTTTTAACCTCCAATACCGTATTTCATAATGTTTTTAACCTCATTATGCACATTATATAAGGTTACGACACTTCGTGGTGTCACACTTTACAAAGTACAGATGATGCCTACCGTGTAGCGTATTACATGTCACACTTCTCACTCTCTATTCTTGGCGGGGAAAACCTATTTATAATATCAAAGGGATGTCAGTTGTCATCTTTGGAGAAGTGTCTTCCCGTTAGTAGGCGTCGTTTGGTTAAAAGTTGTCTTCTCGTTAAAAAAGGTGGCTTTTCGTCAGAGAGACACCTCTTCGTAGGAGGTAACTAAGCGGTTATCTATACCCGTTAGAGAAATCTTCTTCTGCATGTTATCTTTACGTAGAGGATTATTTCCTCGACCAAAGCCTGGTCGGGTTAATTTATATCTAGGTCGGCATGGTAAAGGATGTCACAGACCAACCTAGAATGGTTCCCAGGTCAGGCTGCGCCAACCTGGTAATGCCTAGCCTTCGTTCGACCTTAAATTAGATGGAGTGGCAATTTACATGGTCAATAGTAACTTTGACCAAAATATTTAACATGTCTTTTCGTTATATGAGCCATATTTATGACTAGCTTCTCAAAAGCCGTAATCATTAATGGGCTTCAGACAATCATCGTCAGGGTTTTCACTAGATAGCTTGATTACCTTAGCCATCATGATATAAGCAATATGTCGTAAGTTGAAAAGCACCTTACTCAAGAAATCATGGCTAGCTCTTTGAGTTTTCTCTAAATCTTGTTCCAAACGCTTGCATGTTTCTTGAATGATAGAGCACTCATCTTTATACTTCACTCTTTCTGTATCCAATGCTTTGACTTCTTCAGTCTTGATATTTTGCCCATTTTGCACTCCTCATTCTTCTCTTTTACCTCTGAAAGGATAGAATATATGACATTCTTGTAACACCCCAGCATTTAGTATGCCCGAATGCTACCAAACATAGACTAAGCAACTTCTAAATAACACAATTACAAGTAAATTACAGCAAAGGAGCAAATGCTAATACCGAAAATTTTGGCAGCATCTCCTTTGTTTTTCCAAGAATTGAAACAACAACAATAGCATAGCAATATATGGCAATATATGAGACATCTAAATTAGCAATAAATATTGGCATGACAACAATATAAGTCAAATTTCAAGCATTCAAAGTCTTCATGAGCCAAAGGAATATATGTGGGAACAAATGTGTGAAGCTACGTGTAGGAGTGTGACTAGTTCCCTTCCCCGCATGCCGGTCTCATGGTACCTAAAACAACAAGAAAGGACAAGTGTGAGTTCAACACTCAGCAAGTATATTGCAATGGTACAAAAGAATAATTACATGGATACAACACCTCACATCATGCCTATCATCTTATTCATGCTCACATATCATCATCATCATGTATGCAATGCGATGCGATGCGATGCACATGTCTCCTGGAAGCACATACCGGTATGGCTGAGTGCACACCCGTCGGTGTGCACCCTCTCTTCCCTTCCATCTCGAAGATGGAGGGTGCCTACTCCTCGCTTCCATTCACCACGGTGGATGGAATCACGATGTAGGTCTTACTCAATGGCGCCCCAGTCATAACTTTCTCACCGACCTTACCGGACTAGTTATGACTTTCTCACCGACCCGGCCATGTATGCAAACATGCCAACATCATAAATAACTTGTACATTAACACATGGCATCACAACATAATAAACCGTATTCATCATTTCAATGGAAAACATTAAAGCATGGCATGTGAACACATCATATATTCAATTGCAACTCATCAAAACTAGTAACCTACAACCCGCTACCCATTCCAATACACTTGCCTCAACCACGGGTGACGGATTGGCGAGAAGTAGAGGGCACTCCCGTGGTCACACCACCTGCACATAGGTACCACACGATCAAAACAGTACGCAATCATTCATCTACCCCGACTTCGCAAACTACTCGCAAAACCCAAAAACAGAGGTTCTGTCCCGTCGGGACAGCAGACTTCCAACGAGCATAACTTTAGTTCTAAAACTCCAAATCAATTGAACGAGTACATCACCGCAAAGCTTAGGAAATTTCCTAGCTTTTTCTAAGTATTGGGAAAAGCTAGTTCGGCTTCTAAAATTGCCTAATCTACAGATCAACCCGATCTGTCCCAATCACGTCACAGTTTTGAACACGTTTGGTAGAACAGCCATAACATTCAAACGGCTAATCGTAATTAAGCATTCATTACGTTCAATTAAAGGTATTTCAATTATCTACAACTTCTTCAACAGGCGGACGACCAAATTCCGAATCTAAAATCGTGAAAACTCAAACCCTAAGTCGAGTGCACAATCTGCCCGAAACAGAGAACGTGGCAACTCTAGTTTTCTCCCAAATCTACCCAATGGCAGCACCACCACTTGATCTAAAAACATGAAATCGACCTCTAGAACAGCACCTAGACCCAACCCATAGATCACCCATGCCAAACCTCTCCAAGAAGATCCGAAACCGATGAAGCCTTCCTTCCCGCCGGCCGCTCCTTCCTCCCGATCCGCAACAGTTCGCCGGAGATTCCCGAATTCCGACGATCCTCCGAGCGGGATAGCGAGGAGCACCATGAGAGGGGTCATCGTGGGGCTACTAGGAGAGGAGTGGGTGGCTTGGGAAGGGAGGGTGAGGGTGGAGGCGCAATGGAGGGTGGAAGGGGCGGCTAGGAGGGAGATGTGGGGGGCAGCTAGGGCAATGAAGGGGGGCGCACAACCAAGAGAGGGGAGGGGGTAGGCGCAAGCAACCCTTGTGCTGCCCTCCTCCCCCTCATGGGCCAATTCAACCCTCCCTCGGCCCAAGTGGGGTTTCCCGCCAAGGCCCTATTCGCCCCGGAGAGGCCCAAACTCCCGAAAATGGCCCGGAACGCGACCAAAATTCATACTGTAAAGTTTAAAACTTAAATTTCACATTCTAAAATGTATTGACATCCCGTGGTTACCAACTCGGCTCCAGACGATAGGCCCAACATACCTCGGACTGAGCTTCCCCTTGGTGCCAAATCGAACCACACCCTTAGTGGGAGATACTCGCAAGAGTACACTATCACCCACCTCAAACTCCAAATCTCGCCTTCTCACATTAGCATAGCTTTTCTATCTACTCTACTCCGCGAGAAGGTTCTGTCGCACCTCAACCACTCGATCAACAGTCTGCTGAACCCAATCCGGTCCAAGAACTGCTCTCTCGCCCACAGCATCCCAACAAAGCGGCGATCTGCACTTCCGGCCATACAGCACTTCATAAGGAGCAGCCTGGATGCTAGAGTGATAGCTATTATTATAAGCAAACTCTGCTAGAGGCAAATGATCTTCCTAGCTACCTTTCCATGCCATCACAAAGGCCCTGAGCATGTCCTCCAAAGTCTGAATGGTACGCTCAGACTGCCCATCCGTCTGAGGGTGGAAAACGGTACTAAGGCGAAGCTGTGTACCCAAAGCACTCTGCAAACCCTCCCAGTATTTTGAAACAAATTTCGCATCCCGATCAGAGATAATGGTCTTGGTTACACCATGCAGTATCACAATCTCCCGCACATAGATGGGAGCCAACTCGCTCGCTGAATGGGTAGTGCGGATGGGAATGAAGTGTGCAGACTTGCTAAGACGGTCCACCACAACCCAAACAGCATCCTTCCCTCGTGGAGTACGAGGTAGGCCAACCACAAAATCCATGGAGATGTCATCCCACGGCCACACAGGAATCTCCAATGGCTGCAACAGACGAGCAGGGTGCTTGTGTTCGGCCTTGATCTTCTGACAAATCCCACAAGACGCCACATACTTGGCAATATCCACTCTCATCCTTTTCCACCAGAAGTTCTTTTTCAGATCCCTGTACATCTTGTCTCCCCAGGATGAACCGTGTACAGGGTGCGATGAGCCTTTCTCAAGATGTCAGCTTTGACTTGAAATTTCTGAGGTACACACAAGCGACCCGGAAACCTCAAAGTTCCCACATCATCAATGGAAAAGTCTCCAGACTTACCATCGTCAAGGCGTTTCCTCACCTGCTGGAGCAAACGATCATGCTGCTGTGCCTCCCGCACACGCTCGGGGATCGCTGACTCAAGAATCAATTGAGTTTCAGCTTGCACGGTCCCCGCAAGCTAACCCAAGGAAACTACGCACCTCTTTGACATTGGAAGGCCTCTTCCAATCCAAAACTGCTGAGACTTTGCTAGGATCTACAGATATGCCCTCTGGATTGATGATGTGGCCAAGAAAACCCACTTCTGAAATCCAGAACTCGCACTTTTTCAGCTTAGCAAAAAACTGATTCTCCCTCAAGGTAATCAACACAAGCCTCAAATGCCGCTCATGCTCCTCTTCTGATTTAGAGTAAACCAGAATGTCATCGATGAACACTACCACAAACTCATCAAGGTACTTGTGTAGCATGCTGTTCATCGCCTCCATAAAAACAGCAGGAGCATTAGTTAGTCGAAAAGACATAACTTTAAATTCGTAATGCCCATACCTAGTGGAGAAAGCAGTCTTCTCAATGTCCTGTTCCATCACGCGAATCTGATTATAATCGGACTGAAGATCAATCTTGGAGAAAACATTTGCTCCCTTCAGTTGGTCAAACAGATCCTCAATGCGTGGCAAAGGATACTTGTTCTTGACTGTCACTTGATTAAGAGCACGATAGTCGATGCACATACGCCAACTTCCATCCTTCTTCGAAACGAAGAGGACAGGTGCTCCCCAAGGTGACACACTGCGCCGAGTAAAGCCCTTGGCCAACAGATCCTCCAATTGCTTCTTCAACTCGTCTTGAAAAGGACCAGCCAAGCGGTATGGAGAGATAGAAATAGGTCGAGTGCCGGGATCAAGATCAATACGAAACTCCACATTCCTCACAGGAGGTAAACCAGGCAACTCATCAGGGAACACATCAACAAACTCCTCCACTACAGGAATCTCCTCAATGGAAACTGAAGAAGATGGCTTTTCTTAAATAGCCATGAGGAAACCCAACTACCTCAAACGGTGACCAGAAAATAGACTAGCCAAAGCAAAGATGGAACTGGAAGGTATACCACCCTAAAAGGTCAGCTCTACCCCTGACGGGGCCTGCAAGGTAACCGTCTTCCAGAAGCAACAGATCTTGGCACGGTACTGATGCAACCAATCCATGCCCAAAATGACATCAAAAGGAGCCAACTGAATCACCATAAGATTGGCAAAGAAAACCTCATCATCAAAGGCAATGGTGCAACCCGGGAAAACCAAAGAACTAGCAATCAAACCCCCAGGAGAACTGACTATCACAGCCTCAGATTTCCGCTAAACTCCCAACTTAGTTCTACTAGCAAACTCAGACGACACAAAAGGAATAGGATGCTCCAGAATCAAACAGAACAAAGGCATCAACTGAATCCACAAGCAAAGTACCTGAAACCACCTCTGGATGCCCGGATGACTCGGCGGTCGGCAAGGCGTACACTCCTGGTGACGCCGGGACAGTGGGAGCCCTGACACCCGGTTGATGTGCCAACAAAGCTGGGGGCGAAGGAGGCAACTAAGGAGGAGCCGACGGCTGCGGGCACCAGTAGGCTGCTGGTGGCGCCCACGCAACGGGTGGCTGAGGAGCGGGAGCCGCCATCATGTGCACCGACCCTCTGGAAGACGCCGCTGGAGTGGGAGGAGAAGGCACCGTCTACCACTTGATGATGCTACCAGGATTCATCCGGAAGACTCGCCCCATGTCGCCGGGCTTCCCACAATGGTTGCAACTCTCGGTCCAACCACACTCCGAAGCACGGTGCTCACCATCGCACTTGAAACAAATCATGCCCTGCCCGGGAGACGACTGGGGCGACCTCATCTTAGCCCCTGAGGAGGAGCCCTGTCCCCCCTTGAATTTCTTGAAGGTGGGTCGTTGAGAAGACCCACCTCCTCCACCAAAGGTCCTCTTCTGGTCCCCGCCTGGGGCCGCTGGAACCCCTGAACCACCAGGGTTTTGCTTATCCCGGGAGAGCTCCAACTCGAGCTCCATGCCCTTCGCTTGCTCCACCACGGAAAATGAGTGTGGTGGTTGCAAATGCTTCAAAAGGTGGATTTTTGTGAATGTTTCATAAGTGATTTTGTTAGTGAAGTGTTCCCTTTTGAAATGAGTTTCCCTTTCTCTTTGAGAAAATTTGTGGTGGTTGTGTGTGTAGATGTTTGACTTGGAGTTGATGTTCTTTTCCAAAAGGTTGATTTTGGTTAGAATGCAAGGTTTTGCAGGTTAGTTTTCAATTGATGGTGGGTTCTGACACGACGTGGTGTTTTTCTGTTAACGGTGTTGCCGTCATAGTTATAAGATTTAGCGCAACCGTCAATGTTATGTGTGTTTCAAACATGTGATACCGAGGAAGTAGTCGGTTGGTGAATGATTACTCGGTATTGTTTGTTACATGGTGAATGAATGGTGAAAAGGAAACATGACGTCGTTTATGTTTATTCAATCATAAAAGGGTCGATGAGCCAGGTCGGTGAGAAAGTCATAGATGGAGATATGACTATTCCGGAGTGCTCTTGAAGAATGTGCATTCATGTCATGAAACGAGATTTCCCTTGCTTTCTAGTATGAAAAGAAAAGAATGAATAATTTCTGGTGTTGGTTGTGGTGAAGGAGATTTGCGTTTCCTTTGAGTCTTGGCATAGGAAAATTAAAATGAGTACTCTTTGGTTGCTGCTGAATTCTTTCCAAAGTGGCTTTTAGCACTTTGGGGTTTGAGTTGTAATGTGTGGATCAATTGGGTTGATGGTTTATGGTTGAGCTCACTCAATGATTGTACTCTTTGTCGTGGTCCTTTGAGTGGAAGGTTGTGTATGACTCAATGCAAACCTTCTTGGAGAATTGTGTTATTGAGGTGTTCCTCGGTAGGGTTGATTAAATTATTAGTGGATCACTTGGTGGTTGCTAGTAATTGCTTTCCCTTTTCGGAGTGTATTGGATCTTTTTGTCACCGATCTTTGAGCGAATTGTGTCAACCAAAGTGGATTGCCCAGTTGCTTTTGTTTTTGTGGGTTTTAAAGACCCTGGTTTTAATTTAGGCTTTTCCTTCGGTGGTAGTGGTGGGTATTGGTTTTTTTGTAAAAGATCAATCTTTTGCAAGGTTTTAGCCCCAATTGTTCAAGTAATTGGTAGTAGCTGGTAGTCTTGGAGTGTAGAGTCTCACCTGGTTCGCGTCATCTTGAATACGACGAACAATAGTAGAGAGGTGGAGGTGTGAAGACACTTTTGTGTGTGGGAGCTGAAGAGGGTTCCAAAGGTTGGTGCCGTGTTCTTCTAGATGTAGCATCGGTTAAAGGGATCGGGCATTTTGATGCCAAGGAATGCATAGAATGGGGAGTGTGAGACAATTGTCTTTTGTTGTCTTTTTGGGAATTGATCCTATTTCTCGGGACGTTCAGAGTCCTTGTGTTAGCACTTTTGTGATTCAATGTTGAGTAATATTCCGGCAAGCTTTGATTGTGAGTTATCGTTATAGCCGTTAGTCTTCGAGCCTTAGCTCCCTTTGATTTGTATGTTTGCGTAGTGGTGTGTCTCGGATTCGGGGTTGAATCCTGTCGAAGGGGGGAGGATGTGACACTACGGAAGGTCGTAATCTTATAAAATATGAAGTTTGAGGGCAAAACATTATAAGATATGAATATGGAGGTTGAAAACTTTACGTCTTGCAGTTTTAATGCGTTTCCGGGCCGTTTTTGGGAGTTTGGGCCTTTCCGGGGGAGTTTGGGCCTCAGGGGGGATGAGCCATGGGCTTTAATGGAAGGGGTATGGCCCATGGGGGGAAACCTGGCTAAGGGGGGGCTTGGTGCGCCCCTCCCTGCCCTAGCCACCCCCCACACGCCCTCTCCTCCCCTTGTGCGCCTCCCCCACCTCCTCCCTAGCCGCCACCCCTAGCCGCCCCCTCCCTTGCGCTCCACCCCTCCCCATCCCTCTCCACCACCCCTTGGTGCTCCTAGGGGAGTACTCCACCTCACCACCCCACAGATACGTCCATTGGAGCACTCCGTGACGAGGAGATCCGGTGGATTCGGAGCGAGGAAGGAGATCGCGCGAACCAGGAGGAGATCCGTTGGTTCTTCGTTCGTCGGGCGAAGGAATGGCCATGGGAATCCTTGGGGTTGGTCTAGGTACTGTTCTAAGGGTTGATATCATGCTTTTAGATCAATTGGTGGTGCTGTAATTGGGTAGATTAGATGAAATCTAGAGTTTGCCACGTTCTCTGTTTCGGGCAGCATGAGCAGTCGACCTAGGGTTTGGGTTTTCGCCAATTTAGAGTCGGCATTTGGTCATCCGCCTGTTGAAGAAATTGTAGGTAATTGAAATACCTTTAATTGGAAATAAAGTATGCTTAAGTCCGATCAGCCGTTTGAAAGTTATGCTCATTTTACCAAGCGTGTTCAAAACTGTGACGAGATTGGAATAGATCACGGTATTCTGTAGATTAAACCACTTTAGAGGCCGAATAAGTTTTTCCATATACTTATAAAAAGTTAGGAAATTTCCTAAGCTACGCGAGAAAGTACTCGTTTAATCAATTCGGAGTCTTAGAACTCGAGTTATGCTCATTTGAAGTCTGCTGTCCCGGCGGGACAGAACCTCTGTTTTTGGGTTTTGCGAGTAGTTTGCGAAGTCAGGGTAGGAGAGTGTTTGCGTATTATTTTGTGGGCATGATTTTGAGTGTGTGGTGCCTATGTGCAGGTGGTGTGATCCCGGGAGTGCCCTCTACTTCTCACCAATCCGTCGCCCGTGGTTGAGGCAAGTGTATTGGAATGGGTAGCGGGTTGTAGATTGCTAGTTTTGTTGAGTTGAAATTGAATATATGATATGTTCACATGCCATGCTTTAATGTTTGCCATTGATATGATGAATATGGTTTATTATGTTGTGATGCCATGTGTTAATGTACAAGTTATCTATGATGTTGGCATGTTTGCATACATGGCATGACACATGGCCGGGTCGGTGAGAACGTCATAACTAGTCCGGTAAGGTCGGTGAGAAAGTTATGACTAGTCTGGAGCGCCATTGAGTAAGTCCTACATCGTGATTCCATCCACCGCGGTGAATGGAAGTGAGGAGTAGGCACCCTCCATCTTCGGGATGGAAGGGAAGAGAGGGTGCACACTGACGGGTGTGCACTCAACCATACTGGTATGAGTTTCCACGAGACATGTGCATCGCATCGCATTGCATATATGATGATGATGATATGTGAGAAATGATATGTGAGTATGAATAAGATGATAGGTATGATTGAGGTATTGAAGCCATGTAATTGTTCTTTTGTACCATTGCAATATACTTGCTGAGTGTTGAACTCACGCTTGTGCTTTCTTGTTGTTTTAGGTACCACAAGACCGGCATGCGGGGAAGGGAACTAGTCACACTCCTACACGTAGCTTCACACATTTGTTCCCACAGTTATTCATGTGGAGTCTTGATAATAAATTTAGTGTGATGCATATTGGTTTATGATCTAGTTTTGCGTTATGAGAGCCTTATTTGTTCGTTTGGCTAATGAAGACTTTGAATGCTTGAGATTTGACTTATATTGCCGTCATGCCATTATTTATTGCTATTTTAGATGTCTCTTATATTGCCATATATTGCTATGCTATTGTTGTTGCTTCAATTCATGGAAAAACAAAGGAGATGTTGCCGAAATTTTCGATATTAGTATTTGCTCCTTTGCTGTAATTTACTTGTAATTGTGGTATTTAGAGGTTGCTTAGTCTATGTTTGGTAGCATTCGGGCATATTAAATGCCGGGGTGTTACAAGTTCCTCCTGAACTTACTCCTGAACCTCAGTTCCTCCATGAATCTAGTTTCGGTCCCATCATCGACCACATTCGCCCTCGAGCAATACCTGCACATGAACAAACCACAAAACAATTTTGAGCACAAGTCCGCGACTTGACTCAACATTAGTCCATGCAAGTACTCACATGAGCATTGCATAAATTCCACTTCAAAACAAGCATCATGAAATTCTTACAAATTTCATAATCTCAAATTCGAACCAAAATTCAATTCCAAAGTTGCTCAAAACCCTAATCGAGCAAACACCATTCACGCCGGACCAAAAATTCGGTCCGGTGCAAACGCCATGTGAAACCCTAGAAAATCCATTCACGACGGACCAAAGAAAACGTTCCAGCATACATGTAAAACTTACTTTTTTGAAAGAAATCAGTCCGGCGGAAAAACGTCAAAATCACGTTTATGGCGAACCAAACAAACGGTCCGGTGTACATGCGAAGTACTCGGTTCCATGAAGAACTTTGTTCAGTGAAAAACACGTTCACGACGGACCAAAAAGGATTTGATCTAGCGTACATGGAAATCTTACTGTTTTTGAGAAAGATTGATCCGGCACAAAATCTTCAAAAACATGTTCACGACGGACCAAGAAATTTGGTTCGGTGTGCATGGGAAAAACGAGGTTTTTGAACGTCAAGTGCACATTTACTACGGACCAAAAATTTGGTCCGGCGTACATACCAAAAACGCGATTTCTGAAGAGAACTTGAAACCTCAAAAGTACATTCACGGCGGACTAAAATTTGGTCCGACGCAATGATCCGGCGTAAGAGTGAAAACTTACTATTTCTTGGAACTTTGGTCCGGCGCAAAAGAGAAACTTACTGTTTTTGAGAATTTGGTACGGCACAAGAAAAGATACATTGTTTCTTGTCAAATTATCAAACACATGCACAAACACATTTTGCAAATTTAATTCTTAAGCCAATTTTTCAGCACATGATTTCACAGGTGCAATCCTATTACTATATGCATGGCTTCTTCCAAAGGAAGGGCTTAATTGGTTCATTTGCATTAAACATCATTTTGCTTTGATTGAATAACTATAATAGATCCAAAATAGTGAAATCATATTATATTATATTAAGTTCACAATCTCATTTCATAAACATGGCACAAAGCCTAAGTCAATTTATCATCATCTATGGCACTCAACCAACCTTCCCATATTTTATTTAGAAAATCTAGCCCTTGACTGTAATCCCCGAGATTTGACCAGTACCGTGGACTCGGCTATTCAAATAGTTTGGACACACTCTGCAGAGGTTGTACACTTTTCCCACATGATACCGTCACACACCACAAAGGCGATTGACCGTAACGAAGTTTTTCAGAAACCTTCATCTACACCTATGACCCTCTTCGGTATTGTCTTCACTACCACTTCCCCCATGAAGAATCTAAGTGTAGGATCGACAATCACCGTTGGATGGGCACCAAGCCGTAGCTCTGGTACACTCCCCCACGCAGTTACCCCAATGTAATTGTCACCCTGAGGTATCAAAGGTAAGATTTCGGAATCCTACTAAACTAAGACCATCCCACTCCAGTCATGTGGTTGCACGAGAGGCCCAGTTTAAAGGCTTGCAAGGTGAAGTCCTTAACTGTCTAGGGCAAGACATCCTTCTCTCAAGTTTCGGCACAAAGCCCTCACATCACTCATCCCGTAGCCACGAAGGCCCACCTAGCATGAAGCCATCCTGCCACTTGCCCCAGTCTAAATCTTTTCCCACCCCAGTTTGATTATTCTGCAACACATGCCAACAATAATATCAATTACCAAGTAGAACCACAAAGGTACCTACACTTCACATCATCATGTAGCAATATTACAACCTTTCCAAAATCCGTTCCATATATCATTAGTTAATATTCTTTTGCTATTTGAAACATGTTTCACGTATAAGCAAGACTAAGCAACTAGTCACGGTCTATCCTCCCGTGTTGGCACAATATTAACATCTAACTATTTTAAACCAAGCTTAAGGTGACAATGGATACATGGCATACAAATATTAACATCAAAGGGTGGAATTAACTGTGACACTACGGAATGGCGTGACATTATAAATTGTGTTATTAGCGAATAAAACCTTACAGTATGAGGTTAAATCGCGTTTTCGGGGAAATTGGGCCTTTCGGGGGAATTGTGGGCTTGGGGGAACTTCGTGGGCTGGAGGTGGGAGTCCCTTGGCCTAAGTGGGAGAGGGATTAGGGCAGCAAGGAGCTGCCATGCGCCCCACCCCTCCCCCCATGCGCCTCCCTCCCCTCCTCCCCACCTAGCCGCCGCCCCCACCTCCTCCTTGCCGTGCGCCCCTCCCTCCTCCCTCTTGCGCCTCCACCTTCCCTCTCCTCTCCACCCCCTCCCTAGCCGGCTTAGGGGAGACCCTCACCCCTCCATCTCGCTGTCCTCTCCATTGGGAAGCTCGCGACGAGGATCCGGTGGATTCGGAGCGAGGAAGGAGATCGGGAGAACCGGGAGGAGAAGATTCTACGTTCATTGTTCGTCGGGCGAAGGTATGGCTATGGGTAATGTAACACCTCGGCATCTAGTATGCCCGGGGTGTTACAGTTGGTATCAGAGCGGGCTGTAGGTCCTTGGAATGTGTATTTTTAGTGTCATGCTATAGGATACAACTAAAATGTGATGTGGAATAACTTAGAAACATGGCTTAGGTTTTAACTAAAATTTTGTCATAGGATAGCAACATTAAAACTTGCAAAACTGGAATAACTAATAAAAAATTTGACACACATGGATGCACAGTAGGAAAGGGTATGGGTATCGTTTCTTTACGCTTAAATGTTGTATTTAACCTTTGATGTTGAATGCTTCATTTGATAATGCATGTTGCTATGTCTATGAGATAAATGATTGAATTTTGCTTGTTGTGGTGATAAAGTGGGGTTGTGATGCCGAAGGGTTTCGGTCACCACTGTTGTTCATAGTAAGGGTGTGGTTTGACGGTATGGCCGGTTAAAGCCATCACCGAAGAACTATTAACCCCTTGTGGGGAAAGAGTGCCTACCTTTTCTATCGTAGATCGGGTAGTTGACTGGAGACAAATAGAAGAGTTTATGGTGGTTTCCTTCGGATGCTTTTCACCATTCTGACGGTCGGTTTGGTTGTCTTCTTGGTCTTTAGTCGATTGAAATCAAAAGAAAACTGTTTGGTCTTGGATTTTCACGGATTTATCCACAGGCGGTTTGTGGTTTTGTTTTCCTTGGGTGAAGACGAAGAAGAAGAGTCTAGTGTTGCGCTTCTTTTGGTCGCCTTTCCAGTTTTGATGCTTAGTTTGTTGATTGCTTTATGGGGGAGAAGCATTCAATTATTCCTGTGTTTGTCTTTCTCCGAGGTCAAAAGAGTTATTGCGGTGTTATGCCAGATCTAGTTGTCAGGGCTGAAGTTTTGTGGCTTTGTAGGAGTAAGTGGTGTTTGATTTCGTCATTTTACTGGTTTGAGAAATCATATTTGAAAACCCTTCTCGTTTCGTGAAAGTTTGGGGTTTGGTGTTAAGGCTTTATTTGAAAAGGATTACTTGATCGCTTGGTCCCCTTTTGAGAAAATTGTCTTTCAACCATTTTCCTCTACGGGAGTCTTTGAGATTGAAAAGTGTTTTCGAGAATTTTCTTTTGCATGACCAAGTTTGAGTTTGACCCATTGCAACTTTGAGAGTCAAGTTTCTTTGTGAATGTTGGTTGAGTTTTAAAAAGAAAATGCTTCAAATAAAGTAAGTAGTCATTTGACTGAAATTAGTTGTCAAAAGTGAAAATTATTGTCTAGCATGTTATGTAGTATGTAACGATGTGGTTTACGGAAATGATGTACTCCTAAGTTAATTTGTGGTTGTTATCTTTAGCTTGAGATTAAATAGGCTACTAGTGTTGTAGAGTACTCTATAGTGAGAATGATTAAATGTGTTAATGTAAATGCTTGGAATCTGTTGCTTTGTTTTAAAAGTGCTTATGACCCCCGATAATGTTTAAAGCTTAAACCCTTATGCATAGTTAGAACATTAAGATTGTGACACTACGGTATGGTGTGACAATATAGAATGTGAAATTAGAGATTAAAATCTTTCGGCTTGAGGTTTACTCGCGTTTTTGGGCCTTTTGAAGTGATGTGTCACCACGGAATGTCGTAACCTTTTAAATGGTGCATGTTAAGGTCAAAAACTTTATGAAATATGGTATGGGAGGTTAAAACCATAAGGTATGGAGGTTAATAGCGTTTCCGGGCCGTTTCAGGGGTTTTGGGCCTTTCCGGGGGAGTTTGGGCCTAAGGGAAAGGTCCGTGGGCTTTGGTGGGATGGTGTTCGAGTCCATTTAGGGTAGGAGTCCTATTTGGGGGGCCTCCTCCTGCCCTTTTGGGCGTCCTCCCCCTGCCCCTTGCGCCCCCAAGTGCCCTAGCCGCCTCCCACACCTCCCCACCTCCTCCTCTTCCTTGCGCCCCCTTTGCCCCCATTGCTCTCCACCTCTCCACCACCTCTCCTCCAACCCCTTGCTGCCCTAGGGTGGCCTACCCACCCCTGCATCCTCATGGATCCATCCGAGGAGCGAGGAGCGAGGAGCGAGGTGCGAGGAGCGAGGAGCGAGGAGCGAGGAGATCTATTGGAGTTTTCGTGCGTCGGGCAAAGGTATGACCATGGGAAACCTTGGGATTGATCTAGGTACTGTTCTAAGGGTGTTTATCAAGTTTTTAGATCAATTGGTGGTGCTGGATTTGAGTATATTGGATTAGATCTAAAAGTTGCCACGTTTCTGTTTTGGGACAGCATGAGTAGTCGACCTAGGGTTTTCGTTTTCGTCAATTTAGATTCCGAATCTGTCCGTACGGATGTTGAAGAAGTTGTAGATAATTTAATTATATTTCAGTGGATATAAAGAACGTTAAATTCCTCCCAGCCGTTTGAAAGTAATGGCTGTTTTACCGAGCGTGTTAAAATCTGTGACGTAATTGGAACAGATCACGGTAATCTGTACATTAAACAACTTTAAAGTCCTAATCAGTCTTTCCATATACCTAGAGAAAGTTGGGAAATTTCCTAAGCTACGCGAGGATGTACTCTTTTAATTGATTCGGAGTCCCAGAACTCAAGTTATGCCTTTTGCAAGGCTGCTGTCCCGATGGGACAGAACCTCTATTTTTAGGTTTTGCGAGTGGTTGGCAATGTCGGGGTAGATGAGGGTTTGCGTACTATTTTGTGGACATGATTGTGAGTGTGTGATGCCTATGTGCAGGTGGTGCGACCCCGGGAGTGCCTTCTACTTCCCGCCAATCCGTTGCCCGTGGTTGAGGCAAGTGTGTTGTGATGGATAGCGATTTGTAGGTTGCTTGTTGAGAATAGATGGAATTGACTACATGATATATGATCACTTGCCATGTTTTTATGATTGCCAATGATATGATGAGCATGTTTATTATGTTATGATGCCATGTGTTAATATGTGAGTTAAACATGATGTTGGCATAATTGCATACATGACATGTTACATGGCCCGGGCGGTGAGAAAGTCATAACTAATCCGGGAAGGTCGGTGAGAAAGATATGACTAATCCGGAGAGCCAATGAGTAAGTCCTACATCACGATTCTATTCACCGCGGGGAACGGATGCGAGGAGTAGGCACCCTCCATCTTCGGGATGGAAGGGGGGAGAGGGTGCACACCGACGGGTGTGTACTCAACCATACCGGTATGAGTTTCCAAGGAGACATGAGCATTGCATTACATTGCATACATAATGATGATGATATTGTTAAGTGTTCATGAATGAGATGATATACATGATGGGAGATGTTATTGCCATGATATTGTTCTTGTTGTTCATTGCAATATGCTTGCTGAGTTTCGAACTCACGATTGTGTTTTCTTGTTGTTTTAGGTACCATGAGAACGGCATGCGGGAAAGGGAAATAGTCACACGCCCACACGTAGCTTCACCATATTGATTCCACAAGTCATTCTATTAGTTTGATAATAAATTGCGTGTGATGCTCATTGATTTAAGGCTTAGCTTTGCTTTATGAGAGTTTTATTGTTTGTTTGACACTTGGAGACATTAAGTGCTTGATGATAGTCTTATATTGTCGTTAAGACTCTAATTATTGCTGTTTTAGATATCTCTCATATTGCCTTATTGCTATACTGTTGTTGCTCCTTTAATTCATGTTAAAATAAAGGAGATGCTGCCGAAATCTCGGTTTTTAGCATATGTACCTTTACTGGAATTTATGGTAAATTGTGGTATTTAGAGGTTGTTTAGCTTATGTTTGGTAGCATTCAGGCATATTAAATGCCGGGGTGTTACAGTTGGTATCAGAGCGGGCTGTAGGTCCTTGGAATGTGTATTTTTAGTGTCATGCTATAGGGTACAACTAAAATGTGATGTGGAATAACTTAGAAACATGGCTTACGTTTTTACTAAAATTTTGTCATAGGATAGCAACATTAAAACTTGCAAAAGTGGTATAACTAATCTAAAATTTGACACACATGGATGCACAGTAGGAAGGGTATGGGTATCGTTGTTTACGCTTAAATGTTGTATTTAAGCCTTGTTGCTAAATGCTATCTTTGATATAGTACGTTGCTATGTCTATGAGATAAATGATTGAATTATTCCTGTTGTGGTGGTAAAAGTGGGGTTTTGGTGCCGAAGGGTTTCGGCCACCTCTCTTATTTCATAGTAAGGGTGAGGTTTGACGTTGTGGCCGGTTAGCGCGACCACCGAAGAACTATTGACCCATGTAGGAGAAGAGTGCTTATCCTTTCTGTCTTTGATCGGGTAGTTGACTGGAGTCAAATAGAAGAGTTAATGGTGGTTTCCTTCGTATGTTCTTTGTCGTTCTGACGGTCGGTGTTCGTTGCTTTTCTTGGCTTTAGTAGATTTGAATCAAATGAAAAGTGTTGGGTTTTCGCGAATCGTTCCGTATGCGGTGTGTGGTTTTGTCTTCCTTGGTTGAAGACGAAGAAGAGGAGACTAGTGTTGCGCTTCTTTTGGGCGCCTTTCCAGTTTTGAAGCCTGTTGATTGCATTATGGGGAACAAGCATTCAATTTATCCCTGTGTTTGTCTTTCTCTGAGGTTAAAGGAGTTATTATGAGTTGTGCTGCACTGGCTGTCAGGGCTGAAGTTCTGTGGCTTTGTAGTAGTGCGTGGTGTTTGATTTCGTTATTTTACTGGTTTAAGAAATCATCTTTGAAAAACCCTTCTTGTTTCGTGAAAGATTGGGGTTTGGTGCTAAGGTTTTATTTGCAAAGGTTTATTTGATCGGTTGGTTCCCTCCAAAGGGGAGTCTTGGAGATTGAAAAGTGTTTTGGAGAATTCCTTTGCATGACCAAGTTTGGGTTTGTCTCATTGCAATTTTGAGAGTCAAGTTTCCTTATGAATTTGGGATGAGTTTTAAAACTAAAATGCTGCAAACAAAGTAAGTAGTCTTTTGACTGAAATCGTTTGTCCCTAGTAAGAATTGATGTTTAGCATGTTATGTAGTAGGTAACAATGTGGTTTATGGATTGATGTGTCGCTAAGATAAATTTTGAGTTGAATAAATTCAATGTGATTAATATCTCTAGCTTGAGAATAAATAGACTACTAGTGTTGTAGTGTACTCTGTAGCGGGAATGATTAAATGGGTAGATGTACATGCTTAGAATCTGTTGCCTTGCTTTAAAAGTGCTTATGATCCTTGTTAATGTTTAAAGTTTTAAACCCTGATGCATAGTTAAAACTTTAAGATGATGTAGACTGCTGTTATTGATAAAGAAACCTTGCTGGTTGTTTAAAGATGTTCTAATCTAATGAATTAATAGAGAAATTTAATCATGTTGCCTAGCGACTTTAATTTGGATGTTGATTAGAGTTGCTATTTACGTTGTTGCAAACTACTAGTATATTTGGAGGTATGCAGTTGTGTCTCTACAATGCTAGTACCGATATCAATTGAGAAGACATAAAACTTATTGTTAATGATGTTGTTAAAGGCAGTGTTAATGCTAGTATTCAATCTATTTTAAATAGTTGGAGAATGTTGTGTGGTGGTAATTTTGTTATCGCCTATGTATAGGGTAGCTAAAAGTAATGTTGTTGGTTGATGGTTATGCCCATTTGTTGATTTTGATGACTAAGTAGTAGTGGTAACTGTTTAGATTACCCGTTGGAAAACCATGGTTAAAATAGAGGAAATTTTTAACATGTTGCGATGGAGTGAGCTTTGGATAATTAACATGATGAATGATGTTATCCTTAATGAAAGTATAAATTAGACTCTCCCTTACGAATTCTCCCTCATGAGGTAATATGTACATGTTGAAGTCGTTGTCTAACCGAATAAGGTTCGGTTGTCGAGACGTGAATATATAGGAGGTATGAAATTTATATGTTGATTTTCTTTGAAAGATTTGTTGAAGTCATTTTATTGATTGAACAAGTTTCAATTGTCAAGATTTTGACGTATGGATAGTATAAAATTGGTAGGTTGATCATGCTCAAGTAGCTGTTGAAGTATTATGTTTCAAATTTAGAATAAGAAATATTATGATTCGGTGATCCGTGGGGATCATGTCAATGTAGTCTTGGTTGGGTGCCTTCTTGATAAGCATCATAAACCCTTATTAAAAGTGTTGGGAATGGTAACTAGAGGAAGAATTTGTTGTGAAGCTTTTGGTTGAATTGTGTTGGGGCTCCTCAGGAGTAAAAAGTGATTATTAAAGTCTTTTAATGGAAAGCGTAGTGGAGTTCTAGAGATGGTTCTTTTTATCTTTGAGCTTGTGTTTAAAAGCTTTTGGACTGGTTTGGTTGTTTGCCATTTTGGTTGAAGGGTTTTCGGTCAAGGTGTTCCTTATCTTGTGTTTGAGTTTCCCAAAACTCGTAATGTTTGGTGTCGACCTTTGGTTTTGGCGAATTTGTTTAGTTCGTGTTGTGAGTTTGGATTTACATCCAAAAGTTTTTGAGTCGATCGCGCCTTTCGCGTCAAGACCGAATTATCTTTGGAAATAATTTTAAAAGGAAGCAGATGGTCATAAAGGGTTGTGTTGGAAACTTTTGAGTTAAGCCCTTGATGTGTAACTCTATTTGGCTAGAGTTGGAGTCATTTGGAAAATGTGTCTGGTGTGCGGGTGTTTCACAAGTCTGGATTTTTATGAATGTTTCATAAGTGAATTTGGCTAGAGAAGAGTTTTCTTTTGGGATTGAGTTTCCCTCTCTTTTGATAAAATTTATGGCTGTTGTTTGTGCAGATGTCTAACTTTGGAGTCAATGTTCTTTTCCAAAACGTTGATTTTGGTTAAAATGCGATGTTTTGCAAAGTTTAGCTATCTATCGTTGGTGGGTTCTGATTTGATGTGGTGCCTTACTGTTAACTATGTTGCCGTCATAGTTTATATGAATTAGCGCAACTCTCGATGTTATTCGAGATTTATTCATGTGATACCGAGGAAGAAGTCGTCATGTGAATGATTTTTCGGTAGTGTGGTTACATGATGAAGGAATGGTGAAAAGTAAACATGACATCGTTTTTACATGTTAAATGATAAAAGAGTTGTCGAGCCAGGTCGGTGAGAAAGTCATATATGGAGATATGACTAATCCGTAGTGCTCCTGAAGAGTGTGCATTTATGTCATGAAACGAGATTTCCCTTGCTTTCTAGTATGAAAAGAAGCAATGAAGAATTTCTGGTATGTTGGTTGTGATGTAGGGGATTTATGATTCCTTTGTGATTTGGCTTGGATGTTGCCGAATTATTTCCAAAATGGTTGTTAACGCTTTGGGTTTGAGTTGTTGTGTATACACTTGGGCATGATAGCTAAGTGTTTTTGTGTGAGGGCGAGACCCTCTTAAGAAAGGAACCAAATGTGGTTTGGTAAAGTTTTACGATCCTAGCTTGGGGCCAGGTGTCGAACCTTAGTGGTATAAAGGTAGTTTGTGATAGAGGTTGATGATGTATGGGTTTAACCATTATTAAGAGTAGCGATGGGTGGAAGTGAAGTTGACGGTAGTTCAGTGATATTTGTCCTGCTGTGAGCAATTGTCGTCACTAGTTGTTCTTGGATTTGAGTCTTGTCTGGGAAAGGATGGAATAAAATGTTAGTATGATCGTGTATCGGAAGGGCAAGTGTGCCTTAATTAGTTATTCCCCTCGATGGAAATTTTCGGGAATGTAGAGAGGTCGTTAAAGGAATTGTGACTTGCTTTGATTATGTCATGTTGAGTTTAATGAAGTGTGGTAGTCAGGTTGGTTGTGATAGTAGTGTGAAGTGTTTGTCGTGAGGTTTCGAGCATTTTGGGTTGATGAAGCCCTTTGTGGTTAAAACACAGATTCTGTTTGGGAATTGAAGTGAAGGTCGAACTGTGAGTGGTTGCCCTTAGTTGAGCTAGATCAACACTTTTTCGCTAAGTGTTGGTTTTGGGAACTCGTTTGTCGTTTGTTTCGGTTTTTTTTTGTTTTGTCGTTGTGCGAATGTTTTGTGCTGCTGAGAAGCCTTTGTCCCTTGGGGACTTTGTTGTTGATTTTGGTGTCCTTCGGATTCGAGGTCGAATCCTGTTGAAGGCAGGAAGAATGTGACACTACGGTATGGTGTGACATTATAGAATGTGAAATTAGAGATTAAAATCTTTCGGCTTGAGGTTTACTCGCGTTTTTGGGCCTTTTGAAGTGATGTGTCACCACGGAGTATCGTAACCTTTTAAATGGTGCATGTTAAGGTCAAAAACTTTATGAAATATGGTATGGGAGGTTAAAACCATAAGGTATGGAGGTTAATAGCGTTTCCGGGCCGTTTCCGGCCAGGTTCAGGAGTTTTGGGCCTTTCCGGGGGAGTTTGGGCCTAAGGGAAAGGTCTGTGGGCTTTGGTGGGATGGTGTTCGAGTCCATTTAGGGTAGGAGTCCTGTTTGGGGGGCCTCCTCCTGCCCTTTTGGGTGTCCTACCTTTGTCCCTTACGCCCCAAGTGCCCTAGCCACCTCCCACACCTCCCCACCTCCTCCTCTTCCTTGCGCCCCCTTTGCCCCCATTGCTCTCCACCTCTCCACCACCTCTCCTCCACCCCCTTGCTGCCCTAGGGTGGCCTCCCCACCCCTGCATCCTCATGGATCCATCCGAGGAGCGAGGAGCGAGGAGCGAGGAGATCTATTGGAGTTTTCATGCGTCGGGCAATGGTATGACCATGGGAAACCTTGGGATTGATCTAGGTACTGTTCTAAGGGTGTTTATCAAGTTTTTAGATCAATTGGTGGTGCTGGATTTGAGTATATTGGATTAGATCTAGAAGTTGCCACGTTTCTGTTTTGGGACAGCATGAGCAGTCAACCTAGGGTTTGCGTTTTCGTCAATTTAAATTCCGAATCTGTCAGTACGGATGTTGACGAAGTTGTAGATAATTTCATTATCTTTCAGTGGATATAAAGAACGTTAAATTCCACCCTGCCGTTTGAATGTTATGGCTGTTTTACCGAGCATGTTAAAATCTGTGACGTAATTGGAACAGATCACGGTAATCTGTAGATTAAACAACTTTAGATTCCGAATCAGTCTTTCCATATAACTAGAGAAAGTTGGGAAATTTCCGAAGCTACGCGAGGATGTACTTCTTTAATTGATTCGGAGTCCCAGAACTCAAGTTATGCCTTTTGCAAGGCTGCTGTCCCGACGGGACAGAACCTCTGTTTTTAGGTTTTGCGAGTGGTTGGCAATGTCGGGGTAGATGAGGGTTTGCGTACTGTTTTGTGGACATGATTGTGAGTGTGTGATTCCTATGTGCAGGTGGTGCAACCCCGGGAGTGCCTTCTACTTCCCGCCAATCCGTTGCCCGTGGTTGAGGCAAGTGTCTTGTGATGGATAGCGATTTGTAGGTTGCTTGTTGAGAATAGATGGAATTGACTACATGATATATGATCACTTTCCATGCTTTTATGATTGCCAATGATATGATGAGCATGTTTATTATGTTATGATGCCATGTGTTAATATGTGAGTTAAACATGATGTTGGCATAATTGCATACATGACTTGTTACATGGCCCGGGCGGTGAGAAAGTCATAACTAATCCGGGAAGGTCGGTGAGAAAGATATAACTAATCCGGAGAGCTAATGAGTAAGTCCTACATCGTGATTCTATTCACCGCGGTGAACGGAAGCGAGGAGTAGGTACCCTCCATCTTCGGGATTGAAGGGGGGAGAGGGTGCACACCGACAGGTGTGTACTCAACCATACCGGTATGAGTTTCCAAGGAGACATGAGCATTGCATTACATTGCATACATAATGATGATGATATTGTTAAGTGTTCATGAATGAGATGATATACATGATGGGAGATGTTATTGCCATGATATTGTTCTTGTTGCCCATTGCAATATGCTTGCTGAGTTTCGAACTCACGCTTGTGTTTTCTTGTTGTTTTAGGTACCATGAGAACGGCATGCGGGGAAGGGAAATAGTCACATGCCCACACGTAGCTTCACCATATTGATTCCACAAGTCATTCTATTAGTTTGATAATAAATTGCGTGTGATGCTCATTGATTTAAGGCTTAGCTTTGCTTTATGAGAGTTTTATTGTTCGTTTGACACTTGGAGACATTAAGTGCTTGATGATAGTCTTATATTGTCGTTAAGACTCTAATTATTGTTGTTTTAGATGTCTCTCATATTGCCTTATTGCTATACTGTTGTTGCTCCTTTAATTCATGTTAAAACAAAGGAGATGCTGCCGAAATCTCGGTTTTTAGCATATGTACCTTTGCTGGAATTTATGGTAAATTGTGGTATTTAGAGGTTGTTTAGCTTATGTTTGGTAGCATTCAGGCATATTAAATGCCGGGGTGTTACAAAGATGATGTAAATTACTGATATTGTTAAAGAAACCTTGTTGGTTATTTACAGATGTTCTAATTTAACGTGTTAGTAGTGAAATTCAATCATGCTGGCTTGTGACCTTAACTTGGAAGATAATTAGAGTTGTTATTTATGTTGTTGCAAAACATTAGTATATTTGGAAGTATGCAGATGTGTTCCTATAATGCTAGTACTGATGTCATTTGGGAAAAACATAGGTCTTGTTGTTGTTTTAAGAACATTGTGCTGATCTAACTTATTAAATTTACTTTAATAGTTGGAGTATGTTGTGTAGTGACAATTTGTTATGATATATGGATAGAGTAACTAAAAACAATGTTGTTGTTTATGATTATGCCCATTTATTGATATTGAGGATTTTGTAGTGGTGGTAATTGTGTAGATTACTTGTTGGAAACCATGGTTAAAATAGAGGAAATTGTAACATGTTGTGATGGAGTGAACTTTGGATAATTAACACGATGAATGATTTTATCCTTAATGAATGTGTAATTTAGAGTCTCACTTACGGATTCTACCCTGTGGAGATAATATTTACTTGTTGAAGTTGTTTGTTAACTGAATAAGTTTCGATTGTCGAGACGTTGACATATAGGTGGTATGAAATTTGTAGGTTGATCATGCTGAAAGATTTGTTGAAGTACTATGTTTCAAATTTAGAATAAGATGTATTATGATATGATGATCCATGCGGATCATGTCGATGTAGTCTTGGTTGGGTGTCTTTTTGATAAGCATCATAAATTTTAATTAAAAGTGTTAGGAATGGTAACTAGAAAAAGAATTTGTTATGTAAATTTTGTTAAAACCGGTTGGACTTTCTCAATGAGTAAGTAGTGAATTTCAAAGTCTTTAATGGAAAGCGTAGTGGAACACTAGAGATGATTGTATTTATGCTAAGCTGGTGTTTAAAACCTTCTGAACTAGTATGGTTGTTTGCTATCTTGGTTGAATGCTTTCGGTTTAGGTGTTCCTTATGTTGAGTTTCAGAGTTTCCCCAAAACTCGTAGTGATTGGTGTCGATATTTGGTTTTGGCCCATTTGTTTAGTTTTTGTTGAGAGTATGGATTTACACCCAAAAGTCTTGGAGTGGATCGCGCTCCTTCGCGTTCGCACTTAATCATCCTTGGAATAAATTTGAAAATGAAACAGATGCACATAGAGGGTTGTGCTGGAAAACTCTCGAGGTTTAATTTGTAATCTCCTTTTTGGCTAGAGTTGGAGTTATTTGGAAAATCTGTGTGGTGTTTGCAAGTGTTTCAAAAGTCAAAAGGTGGTTTGTGGATGGTTCCTAAGTGATTTAGTTAGTGAAGTGTTCCCTTTTGAAATGAGTTTCTCTTTCTCTTTAAGAAAATTTGTCGTGGTTGTGTGTGCAGATGTTTAACTTTGGAGTTGATGTTCAGTTCCAAAATGTTGATTTTGGTTAGTATGCGAGGTTTTGCAAGGTTAGCTTTCAATGGATGGTGGGTTGTGGCACGTTGTGGTGTTTTACGGTTAACTATGATGCCGTCATAGTTTATCTGACTTATTGCAATCATCGATGTTATGGGTATTTCATCATGTGATACCGAAGAAGAAGTCTTTTGGTGAATGACTATTCGGTATTGTTTGTTACATGATGAATGAATGGTGAAAAAGAACAATGACAACGTTTATGTACAACTAAACATTAAAGAGTCGATGAGCCAGGTCGGTGAGAAAGTCATATATGGATATATGACTAATCCGGAGTGCTCTTGAAAAGTGTGAATGCATGTCATGAATCAAGATGTCCATTTCTTTCTAGTATGAAAAGAAAGAATGAAGAATTTCTGGTATTTTGGTTGTGGTGTAGGGTATTTGAGATTCCTTCGCGATTTGGCTTGAAAAAAAAATGAGGAATGCTCCTTGGATGTTGCCGAATCCTTTCCAAAGAGGTTGTTAACGCTTTGGGTTTGAGTTGTCGTGTGTGGTCCACTTGGGTTCAAAATAATTGTACTTCTTTTGCTCTATAGATGGGAGTGAGGATATAAATGTTCTTGGTTTATGGTTGACTATGTGAAATATGTGTACACTTGTGCTTGATAACTAAGTGTTATTGTGTGAGGGTGAGACCCTCTTAAGAAAGGAGCTAATTGTGGTTTGGTAAGGTTTTACGATCCTAGCTTGGGGCTAGGTGTCGAACCTAAGGGTGATTTGTGATGGAGGTTGATGATGTATAGGTTTAACCTTTATGTAACACCCCGGCATTTAATATGCCTGAATGCTACCAAACATAAGCTAAACAACATCTAAATACCACATTTAACATAAAATTCCAGCAAAGGTGCATAGGCTAAAAACCGAGATTTCGGCAGCACCTCCTTTGTTTTAACATGGATTTAAGGAGCAACAACAGTATAGCATTATAAGGCAATATGAGAGACATCTAAAACAGCAATAAATAGAGTCTTAACGACAATATAAGACTAACATCAAGCACTTAATGTCTCCAAGTGTCAAAAGAACAAATAAGCTCTCAAATAGTAAAGCTAAACACTAAAGCAATGATCATCACACACAATTTATTATCAAACTAATAGAATGACTTGTGGAATCATTAAGGTGAAGCTACGTGTGGGCGTGTGACTATTTCCCTTCCCCGCATGCCGATCTCATGGTACCTAAAACAACAAGAAAACACAAGCGTGAGTTCGAAACTCAGCAAGCATATTGCAATGGACAACAAGAACAACAACATGGCAATAACATCTCCCATCATGTAAATCATCTTATTCATAAACACTTAACATTGTCATCATCAATATGTATGCGATGTAATGCAATGCTCATGTCTCCTTGGAAACTCATACCGGTATGGTTGAGTACACACCCGTCGGCGTGCACCCTTTTCCCCCTTCCATCCCGAAGATGGAGGGTGCCTACTCCTCGCTTCCATTCACCACGTGGATGGAATCACGATGTAGGTCTTACTCAATGGTGTTCCGGACTAATCATAACTTTCTCACCGACCTTCCCCGGACTAGTTATGACTTTCTCACCGCCCTCGTCCCATCTCATGACATGCATGCAACTATGCCAATTATCATATCTCATTTGTACATAAACATATGGCATCATGTCATAGTACACATAAACGCATGGCATCGAATCATGATAAGTATAGACACATAGCATCATTTCATGATAATCATACTCAATATATCATTGGAAAACAGCAAGCATGGCAAGTGATCATAGCAAGTATTCAATCTTTCATCTAATCTCCACAAGCAACCTACGATTCCGCTATACATTACAACACACTTGCCTCAACCGCGGGCGACGGATTTGTGGGAAGTCGAGGGCACTCCCGGTGTCACACCACCTGCACATAGGCATCACACACTCACAATCATACCCACAAAACAGTACGCAAAACCCCATCTAACCCGACATTGCCCACTACTCGCAAAACCTAAAAACAGAGGTTCTGTCCCGACGGGACAGCAGCCTTGCAAAAAGCATAACTTGAGTTCTGGGACTCCGAATCAATTAAACGAGTACATCCTCGCGTAGCTTAGGAAATTTCCCAACTTTCTCTAGGTATATGGAAAGACTGATTCGGACTCTAAAGTCGTCTAATCTACAGATTACCGAGATCTGTTCCAATCGCGTCACAGATTTTAATACGCTCGGTAAAACAGTCATAACTTTCAAACGGCTGGGCGGAATTTAACGTTCTTTATATGCACGGAAAGATAATAAAATTATCTACAACTTCTTAAAAGTCCGTACAGTCAGATTCGAAATCTAAATTGGCGAAAATAGGAACACTAGGTCGACTGCTCATGCTGTCCCAAAACAGAAATGTGGCGACGTCTAGATCTAACCCAAATTACTCCAATCCAGCACCACCAATTGATCTAAAAACTTGATAATCACCCTAAGAACAGTACCTTGATCAATTCCAAGGATCCCCATGATCATACCTTTGCCCGACGAACGAAAACTCCAATCGATCTCCTCGCTCCTCGCTCCTCGCTCCTCGCTCCTCGCTCCTCGCTCCTCGCTTCTCGGATGGATCCATGAGGATGCAGGGGTGGGGAGGCCACCCTAGGGCAGCAAGGGGGTGGAGGAGAGGTGGTGTGCAATAGGGAGCAATGGGGAGCAATTGGGGAGGTGGAGGCGCAAGGAAGGGAGAGGGGGAGGTGGGGGTGGCGGCTAGGGCTTGGAGGGAGAGGTGGGGGCGCCCAAGGGCAGGGGGAGCACGCCCAAAAGGCTGGTGGGGAGCCCTTTTACCAGCCCCCACACCCAATCCTAGTCCGTTACGGAGACCTACTCCATCCCACCAAAGCCCACCAAGGCCCAAACTCCACCGGGAAGGCCCAAAACCCCGGAAAAGCTATTAACCTCCATATCCTATAGTTTTAACCTTAATTCCACATCTCATAATGTTATTAACCTTATCATGCACGTGAAATAAGGTTACGACACTCCGTGGTGTCACAACGCTTCAAAAGGCCCAAAAACGCGAGTAAACCTCAAGCCGAAAGGTTTTTTTCTCT
This sequence comes from Rhipidocladum racemiflorum, assembly GCA_036346355.1. Taxonomy (NCBI): domain Eukaryota; kingdom Viridiplantae; phylum Streptophyta; class Magnoliopsida; order Poales; family Poaceae; genus Rhipidocladum; species Rhipidocladum racemiflorum. The sequence continues at coordinate 37,851,061 of CM070591.1, forward strand.
AATTTCACCTTCTATAACTTCACACCAAACCGTAGTGTCACATTCTTCCCCCCTTCAACAGGATTCGACCTCGAATCCGAAGGACGCCAAAAACAACAACAAAGTCCCCAAGGGACAAAAGGCTTCTCTGCAGCACAAAACATTCGCACAACGACTAGAACCGGAAACAAACGACAAACGAGTTCCCAAAACCAACACTTAAAGAAAAAGTGTTTATCTAGCTCAACTTAGGGCAACCGCTCACAGTTCGACTTTCAATTCAAATCCCAAACAGAATCTGCGTTTCAACCTCGAAGGGCTTCAACAACCCAAAACGCTCGAATCCTCACGACAAACACCTCACACTTCTATCACAACCTACCTGACTACACACTGCAATAAACTCAACATTACATAATCAAAGGAAGTCACAATTCCTTTAACGACCTCTCTTCATTCCCGAAAGTTTCCATCTAGGGGAATAACTCATTAAGGCACACTAGCCCTTCCGATACACGCTCATACTAACATTTTATTCCATCCTTTCCCAGGCAAGACTCAAACCCAAAAACAACTAGTGAAGACAACTGCTCACGATAGGGCGATTATCACCGATCTACCGTCAACTTCACTTCCACCCATCGCTACTCTTAGTAAAGGTTAAACCCATACATCATCAACCTCCATCACAAACCACCCTTATACCACTAAGGTTCGACACCTAGCCCAAGCTAGGATCGAAAACCTTACCAAACCACAATTGGTTCCTTTCTTAAGAGGGTCTCGCCCTCACACAAAAACACTTAGCTATCAAGCCCAAGTGTACACACAACAACTCAAACCCAAAGCGTTAACAACCATTTTGGAAAGAATTCGGCAACATCCAAGCCAAAACACAAAGGAAGCATAAATCCCCTACATCACAACCAACATACCAGAAATTGTTCATTGCTTCTTTTCATACTAGAAAGCAAGGGAAATCTCGTTTCATGACATAAATGCACACTCTTCAGAGCACTCGGATTAGTCATATCTCCATATATGACTTTCTCACCGACCTGGCTCAACGACTCTTTTATCATTTAACATGTAAAACGATGTCATGTTTACTTTTCACCATTCCCTCATCATGTAACCACACTACCGAATAGTCATTCACATGATGACTTCTGCCTCGGTATCATATGAATAAATCTCGAATAACATCAAGAGTTGCGCTAATTCATATAAACTATGATGGCAACATCGTTAATCAACAAAACACCACATCGTGTGAAAACCCATCTTCGATTTAACACTAGCTTTGCAACACCTCGCAAAATCAAACTCAACCCTTTGGAACAGAACATCGACTCCAAAATCAAACATCTGCAGACACAAGCGCCATAAATTTTTATCAAAAGAGAGGGAAACTCAATCCAAAAAGAAAACTCTTCACTAACCAAATTCACTTATGAAACATTCATAAAAATCCAGACTTGTAAAAGACCCGCACACCAGACACATTTTCCAAATGACTCCAACTCTAGTCAAATAGAGTTACACATCAAGGGCTTAACTCAAAAGTTTCCAACACAACCCTTTATGACCATCTGCTTCCTTTTAAAATTAATTCCAAAGATAAATCAGTGTGAATGCGAAAGGGCGCGATCCACTCAAAAACTTTTGGATGTAAACTCAAACTCACAACACGAACTAAACAAATTCGCCAAAACCAAAGGTCGACACCAACCACTACGAGTTTTGGGGAAACTCTGAAACTCAACATAAGGAACACCTCAACCGAAAGCATTCAACCGAGATGGCAAACAACCAAACCAGTTTCAAAGGTTTTTAGACAACAGCTTAGCATGAAAGGAACCATCTCTAGTACTCCACTACGCTTTCCATTAAAGACTTCAATAATCACTATTTACTATCTGAGGAGCCCCAACACAATTCTACCGAAAGTTTCACAACAAATTCTTCCTCTAGTTACCATTCCCAACATTTTTTAATAAGGGTTTATGATGCTTATCAAAAAGGCACCCAACCAAGACTATAATGACATGATCCCCACGGCTCACCGAATCATAATACATCTTATTCTAAATTTGAAACATAGTACTTCCGCAAATCTTTCAGCAAGATCAACATATAAATTTCATACCACCTATATGTAAACGTCTCGACAATCGAAACTTATTCAGTTAACAAGCGACTTCACAGATTCTTAAGCATGATCAACGTAAATAGCAAATCTAATCAACTTCCAAATTAAAGTCACTAGGCAACACAATTAAATTCCTCTACTACTCCATTAAATTAGAACATCTTTAAACAACTAGCAAAGTTTCTTCAACGGTAACAACAGTCTACATCATCTTAATGTGTTAACTATGCATCCGGGTTTAAAACTTTTAAACATGATCGGGGGTCATAAGTACTTTTATGACAAAGCAACAGATTCCAAGCATGTACATTAACGCATTCAATCAATCTCGCTAATAGTAAACTACAACACTAGTAGTCTTTTTATTCACAAGCTAGATATATTAATCACATTGTTACCTACTACATAACATGCTTAAACATCAATTCTTACTAGGGACAAACGATTTCAGTCAAAAGACTACTTTCTTTATTTGCAACATTTTAGTTTTAAAACTCACCCCAAAATCATAAGGAAACTTGACTCTCAAAATTGCAATGAGACAAACCCAAACTTGGTCATGCAAAGGAATTCTCCAAAACACTTTTCAATCTCCAAGACTCCCACTGGAGGGAACCAACCGATCAAATAAACATTTGCAAATAAAACCTTAGCACCAAACCCCAATCTTTCACGAAACAAGAAGGGTTTTTCAAAGATGATTTCTTAAACCAGTAAAATAACGAAATCAAACACAACGTACTACTACAAAGCAACAGAACTTCAGCCCTGACACCTGTGTCCGGCACAACTCATAATAACTCCTTTAACCTCAGAGAAAGACAAACACAGGGATAAATTGAATGCTTGTTCCCCATAATGCAATCAACAGGCATCAAAACTGGAAAGGCGCCCAAAAGAAGCTCAACACTAGTCTCCTCTTCTTCGTCTTCAACCAAGGAAGACAAAACCACACACCGCATACGGAACGATCCGCGAAAACCCAACACTTTTCATTTGATTCAAATCTACTAAAGCCAAGAAAAGCGGCAAAGAACATACGAAGGAAACCACCATTAACTCTTCTATTTGACTCCAGTCAACTACCCGATCAACGACAGAAAGGATAAGCACTCTTCTCCTACAGGGGTCAATAGTTCTTCGGTGGTGGCGCTAACCGGCCACACCGTCAAACCTCACCCTTACTATGAAATAAGAGAGGTGGCCGAAACCCTTCGGCACCAAAACCCCACTTTTACCACCACAACAGGAATAATTCAATCATTTATCTCATAGACATAGCAACGTACTATATCAAATATAGCATTTAGCAACAAGGCTTAAATACAACATTTAAGCGTAAACAACGATACCCATACCCTTCCTACTGTGCATCCATGTGTGTCAAATTTTAGATTAGTTATACCACTTTTGCAAGTTTTAATGTTGCTATCCTATGACAAAATTTTAGTAAAAACCTAAGCCATGTTTCTAAGTTATTCCACATCACATTTTAGTTGTACCCTATAGCATGACACTAAAAATACACATTCTAAGGACCTACAACCCGCTCTGATACAAACTGTAACACCCCGGCATTTAATATGCCTGAATGCTACCAAACATAAGCTAAACAACATCTAAATACCACATTTAACATAAAATTCCAGCAAAGGAGCATAGGCTAAAAACCGAGATTTCGACAGCACCTCCTTTGTTTTAACATGGATTTAAGGAGCAACAACAGTATAGCATTATAAGGCAATATGAGAGACATCTAAAACAGCAATAAATAGAGTCTTAACGACAATATAAGACTAACATCAAGCACTTAATGTCTCCAAGTGTCAAAAGAACAAATAAGCTCTCAAATAGTAAAGCTAAACACTAAAGCAATGATCATCACACGCAATTTATTATCAAACTAATAGAATAACTTGTGGAATCATTAAGGTGAAGCTACGTGTGGGCGTGTGACTATTTCCCTTCCCCGCATGCCGATCTCATGGTACCTAAAACAACAAGAAAACACAAGCGTGAGTTCGAAACTCAGCAAGCATATTGCAATGGACAACAAGAACAACAACATGGCAATAACATCTCCCATCATGTAAATCATCTTATTCATAAATACTTAACATTGTCATCATCAATATGTATGCGATGTAATGCAATGCTCATGTCTCCTTGGAAACTCATACCGGTATGGTTGAGTACACACCCGTCGGCGTGCACCCTTTTCCCCCTTCCATCCCGAAGATGCAGGGTGCCTACTCCTCGCTTCCATTCACCACGTGGATGGAATCACGATGTAGGTCTTACTCAATGGTGTTCCGGACTAGTCATAACTTTCTCACCGACCTTCCCCGGACTAGTTATGACTTTCTCACCGCCCTCGCCCCATCTCATGACATGCATGCAACTATGCCAATTATCATATCTCATTTGTACATAAACATATGGCATCATGTCATAGTACACATAAACGCATGGCATCGAATCATGATAAGTATAGACACATAGCATCATATCATGATAATCATACTCAATATATCATTGGAAAACAGCAAGCATGGCAAGTGATCATAGCAAGTATTCAATCTTTCATCTAATCTCCACAAGTAACCTACGATTCCACTATACATTACAACACACTTGCCTCAACCGCGGGCGACGGATTTGTGGGAAGTCGAGGGCACTCCCGGTGTCACACCACCTGCACATAGGCATCACACACTCACAATCATACCCACAAAACAGTACGCAAAACCCCATCTAACCCGACATTGCCCACTACTCGCAAAGCCTAAAAACAGAGGTTCTGTCCCGACGGGACAGCAGCCTTGCAAAAAGCATAACTTGAGTTCTGGGACTCCGAATCAATTAAACGAGTACATCCTCGCGTAGCTTAGGAAATTTCACAACTTTCTCTAGGTATATGGAAAGACTGATTCGGAATCTAAAGTCGTCTAATCTACAGATTACCGAGATCTGTTCCAATCGCGTCACAGATTTTATTACGCTCGGTAAAACAGTCATAACTTTCAAACGGCTGGGTGGAATTTAACGTTCTTTATATGCACGGAAAGATAATAAAATTATATACAACTTCTTAAAAGTCCGTACAGTCAGATTCGAAATCTAAATTGGCGAAAACAGGAACCCTAGGTCGACTGCTCATGCTGTCCCAAAACAGAAACATGGCGACGTCTAGATCTAACCCAAATTACTCCAATCCAGCACCACCAATTGATCTAAAAACTTGATAATCACCCTAATAACAGTACCTAGATCAATTCCAAGGATCCCCATGATCATACCTTTGCCCGACGAACGAAAACTCCAATCGATCTCCTCGCTCCTCGCTCCTCGCTCCTCGCTCCTCGGATGGATCCATGAGGATGCAGGGGTGGGGAGGCCACCCTAGGGCAGCAAGGGGGTGGAGGAGAGGTGGTGTGCAATAGGGATCAATGGGGAGCAATGGGGGAGGTGGAGGCGCAAGGAAGGGAGAGGGGAAGGTGGGGGGTGGCGGCTAGGGCTTGGAGGGAGAGGTGGGGGCGCCCAAGTGCAGGGGGAGCACGCCCAAAAGGCTGGTGGGGAGCCCTTTTACCAGCCCCCACACCCAATCCTAGTCCGTTACAGAGACCTACTCCATCCCACCAAAGCCCACCAAGGCCCAAACTCCCCCGGGAAGGCCCAAAACCCCGGAAACGCCCCGGAAAAGCTATTAACCTCCATATCCTATAGTTTTAACCTTAATTCCACATCTCATAATGTTATTAACCTTATCATGCACGTGAAATAAGGTTACGACACTCCGTGGTGTCACAACGCTTCAAAAGGCCCAAAAACGCGAGTAAACCTCAAGCCGAAAGGTTTTTTTCTCTAATTTTACCTTCTATAACGTCACACCAAACCGTAGTGTCACACTTTATTAAGAGTATCGATGGGTGGAAGTGAAGTTGACGGTAGTTCGTTGATAATTGTCCTGCCATGAGCAATTGTCTTAACTAGTTGTTTCTGGGTTTGAGTCTTGCCTGGGAGAGGATGGAATGAAATGTTAGCATGATCGTGTATCGGAAGGGCAAATGTGCCTTAATGAGTTATTCCCCTCGATGGAAATTTTCAGGAATGTAGAGAGGTCGTTAAAGGAATTGTGACTCGCTTTGATTGTGTCATGTTGAGTTTAATGAAGTGTGGTAGTCAGGTTGGTTGTGATAGTAATGTGAAGTGTTTGTTGTGAGGTTTCGGGTGTTTTGGGTTGATGGATTCCTTTGTGGTTGGAACGCAGATTCTATTTGGGTATTCAAGTGAAGGTGGAACCGTGAGAGGTTGCACTCTGTTGAGCTAAATAAATATTTTCTCGCCAAGTGTTGGTTTTGAGAACTCGCTTTTCGTTTGTTCCGGTTTGAGTCTTCGTGCAGATGTTTTGTGCTGCAGAGAAGTCTTTTGTCCCTTGGGGACTTTGTTGTTGACTTTGGCGTTCTTCGGATTCGAGGTCGAATCCTGTTTAGGGGGGGGGGGAGAATGTGACACTACGGGATGTCGAGACACCGTAAAAGGTGTAATTAGGGAATGTGACTTTATAAATGGTGAAATCGGAGGTTAAAACTTTACGTTATGCAGTTTAATCGCGTTTTCGGGCCGATTTCGGGACTTTGGGCCTCTCCGGAGGAGTTTGGGCCCTAGGATTTGAGTTGTGGGCTTTAGTGGGAGGGTTTTTGGGCCCATGTGGGAGTGGGAGGATAGGTTGGGGTGCCTCCCCTGCCCTTGGTGCGCCCCACCCCCCTGGAAACCCTAGCCCCCACTTTTACCCTCCTCTCCACCCTTCCCACCTCCTAGCCGCCACCCCCCATTGCGCCACCACCTTCCCCTCCCCTCTCCACCTCCCTTGCTGCATAGAGGAGCTCCCCCACCGCGCAATCCTCGCTGTCCCCTCCAACGGGAAGCCCCGCGACGAGGAGATTCGGCGGTCCCGGCGCGAGGAGGACGATCGGGGAGCCCGGGAGGAAGGATCTCGGCGTTCGTCGTTCGTCGGGAAGAGGTAAGGCATGGGTGATCTTTGGGGATGATCTAGTTGGTGTTCTAGAGGTGGATTTTATGTTTTTAGATCAATTGGTAGTGCTGCGATTGGGTAGATTGGTTGAAATCTAGAGTTTGCCATGTTCTCTGTTTAGGGCAGATTGTGCAGTCGACCTAGGGTTTGAGTTTTTGCCAATTTAGATTTGGAATTTGGTCATCCACCTGTTGAAGAAGTTGTAGGTAATTGAAATAGCTTTAATTGGACGTAAAGAATGCTTAATTCCAATTAGCTGTTTGAAAGTTATGCTCATTTTACCGAACGTGTTCAAAACTGTTACCAGATTGGAACATATCACGGTATTCTGTAGATTAAACCACTTTAGAATCCGAATCAGTTTTTCCATATACTTAGGAAAACTTAGGAAATTTCCTAATATATGCAAGGATGTACTCGTTTAATTGCTTCGGAGTCTTAGAACTAAAGTTATGCTCGTTGGAAGTCTGCTGTCCCAACGGGACAGAACCTCTGTTTTTGGGTTTTGCGAGTAGTTTGCGAAGTCGGGGTAGAAGAGTGTTTGCGTATTGTTTTGTGGGCATGATTTTGAGTGTGTGGTACTTATGTGCAGGTGGTGTGACCCCGGGAGTGCCCTCTACTTCTTGTCAATCCGTCGCCCGTGGTTGAGGCAAGTGTATTGGAATGGGTAGCGGGTTTCTAGGTTGCTAGTTTTGATGAGTTGAAATTGAATATATGATGCATTCACATGCCATGCTTCAATGTTTGCCATTGATATGATGAATATAGTTTATTGTGTTGTGATACCATGTGTTGATGTACAAGTTATTTATGATGTTGGCATGTTTGCATACATGACATGATACATGGCCGGGTCGGTGAGAAAGTCATAACTAGTCCGGGAAGGTCGGTGAGAAAGTTATGACTAGGCCGGGGTGCCATTGAGTAAGTCCTACATTGTGATTCCATTCACCGCAGTGAATGGAAGCGTGGAGTAGGCACCCTCCATCTTCGGGATGGAAGGGAAGAGAGGGTGCACACCGACGGGTGTGCACTCAACCATACCGGTATGAGTTTACAGGAGACATGTGCATCGCATCGCATTGCATACATGATGATGATGATATGTGAATTAATGATATGTGAGCAGGAATAAGATGATAGGCATGATGTGAGGTGTTGTAGCCATGTAATTGTTCTTTTGTACCATTGCAATATGCTTGCTGAGTGATGAACTCACGCTTGTGTTTATGTTGTTTTTAGGTACCATGAAACCGGCATGCGGGAAAAGGGCATTAGCTACACTTCTACACGTAGCGTCACATTCTTATACAATTTAATCATTGGGAGTCATGATAATAATGATTAGTGCCATGAAACTTGGTGTATGGGCTTGAGTTCATCGTTTGGTTTGTTATATTTGGTGGAATGGTGGAAGTCCTTATTTTAGACATAAGTGATGCTTTATTCATTGGTATTGCTATTTTAGATGTCTTATGCTATGATATAACTTGCCATGTTATTGCTATTGCTCCAATTCATGTCAAAACAAAGGAGATGCTGCCGAAATTTTCGGTTTTAGCATTTACACCTTTGATGTAATTTATTTTTGTAACACCCCGGCATTTAATATACCCGAATGCTACCAAACATAAGCTAAACAACAACTAAATATCACATTTAAACATAAATTCCAGCAAAGGTACATATGCTAAAAACCGATATTTCGGCAGCATCTCCTTTGTTTTTCCATGAATTAACACAATATCAATATCATGGCAAGATATATCATAGCACACGACATCTAAAACATCAACATAAATGGATGTATCATCAAATTACGCCAACAATACCACGCTCAACCACTTCATAAACTATAACGAAGCAAATAAGGGATCACAAGCATGCTAGATTAAACCATACATTAACTTTATGGCACAACTCTTAAAATCATGTCTCCAAGTGATTAATCATAGACTATGATGGTGGAGCTACGTGTAGAAGTGTAGCTAAACCCCTTTTTCCCGCATGCCGATCTCAAAGTACCTAAAAACAACATAAAACACAAGCGTGAGTTCGAAACTCAGCAAGCATATTGTAATGGACAACAATAACAATATCATAGAAAATAACATCCCACATCATGTATATCATCTCAATCATGAACACTTTAACAAAATCATCATCTTTGTGTATGCAATGCAATGCAATGCTCATATCTCCTTGGAAACTCATACCGGTATGGTTGAGTACACACCCGTCGGTGTGCACCCTCTCCCCCCTTCCATCCCGAAGATGGAGGGTGCCTACTCCTCGCTTCCACAACCCACGGTAGATGGAATCACGATGTAGGACTTACTCTATTGGCTCTCCGGATTAGTCATAACTTTCTCACCGACCTTCCCGGATTAGTTAATGACTTTCTCACCGCCCGGGCCATGTAACATGTCATGTATGCAAGCATGCCAACATCATATAAAACTCATATTTTAACACATGGCGTCATAACATCTTAAACATGCTCATCATATCATAGCAATCATTAACACATGGCAAGTGGACATATATCATGTAAACAATTCCATATAATCTCAACATGCAACCTACAACTCGCTATCCATCACAACACACTTGCCTCAACCACGTGCAACGGATTGGCGGGAAGTAGAAGGCACTCCCGGGGTCACACCTCCTTTGCCCGACGCACGAAAACTCCAATCGATCTCCTCGCTCCTCGCTCCTCGCTCCTCGGATGGATCCATGAGGATGCAGGGGTGAGGAGGTCACCCTAGGGCAGCAAGGGGGGTGGAGGAGAGGTGGTGTGCAATGGGGAGCAATGGGGGCGCCATGGGGGCAAGAGATGGGGCGGCTAGGAGGTGGAGGGAGGAGGAAGGGTGGCGGCTAGGGTTAGGGGCGCATGGGGCAGGGGTGGACGCCCCAAGGGCTGGTGGGGAGCCCTTTTACCGGCCCCCACACCCAAACCTACTCCGTTACGGAGACCTACTCCATCCCACCAAAGCCCACCAAGGCCCAAACTCCCCCGGGAAGGCCCAAAACCCCGGAAACGGCCCGGAAAAGCTATTAACCTCCATATCCTATAGTTTTAACCTTAATTCCACATCTCATAATGTTATTAACCTTATCATGCACGTTAAATAAGGTTACGACACTCCGTGGTGACATAACACTTCAACCGGCCCAAAAACGCGAGAAAACCCTAAGCCGAAAGGTTTTATTCTCTAGTTTCACCTTCTATAACATCACACCAAACCATAGTGTCACATTCTTCCCCCCTTCAACAGGATTCGACCTCGAATCCGAAGGACACCAAAAACAACAACAAAGTCCCCGAGGGACAAAAGACTTCCTTACAACATAAAACATTCACACAAAGACTCAAACCGGAACAAACGACAAACGAGTTCTCAAAACCAACCCTTGGCGAGGAAATGTTGATTTAGCTCAACAAAGTGCAACCTCGCACGGTTCCTCCTTCACCCCAATTGCCAAAAAGACCACGAAAGAACACGGTCTCACACTCCTCATTCGATACATTCCTTGGCACTAAAGTGCCTGATCCCTTTAGCAATGCTACTTTCCAGAAGAACACGGCTTCAACCGCTAGAACCCTCTTCAGCTCCCACGCACAAAAGTGTTTTTCACACATCAACCTCTCTACTATGGTTCGTCGTAATCAAGACGACGCAAGCCAAGAGAGACACTACACTCCAAGACAACCTTTGTTTGAACAACGGGGTTTAAAACCATGCAAAAGATTTATCTTTTACAAAAGATCAATACCCACCGCTAACAACAAAAGGGAAAGCTTTCTTTAAAACCAAAGTTCTTAAAACCCGCAAGAACAGTAACAACCTAACAAAATGCTTCTTTTGACTCCACTAGCTGATAGTTCAGCGACAATATATCCAACTCACTTCGAAAAGGAAAAGCAATTACTAGCAACCACCAAGTGGTCCACTAGTACTTAATCAACCCTATCGAGGAACACATCAACAGCACAATTCTCCAAGAAGGTTTGAATTGAGTCAAACTCAACCTTCCTTTACTCGTCACCTTTAAACCATTTACGATCCACTACTAACAACACCTAATGCTTAGGTCAATAACAACCCATACTGGATTTCTCATCCAAGCGGGTCTCGCCCTCAAGCTTTCCACCCAAGGACTAAAACAAGGACACAACGATTGGATAAACTCAACCACAAACCATGAACCCAATTGGTCCCCATGCTTAACCTTGAATCCAATGCACTACAATCACTTTGGAAAGGATTCGACAACAACCAAAGAGTATTCAGTTTAACTTTCTAAACCAAGATGCAAAGGAAACACAAATCCCCTTCATCACAACCAACATACCAGAAATTCTTTATTCTTTCTTTTCATACTAGAAAGAAATGGACATCTCGATTCATAACATGAATGCAAACTTTTCAAGAGCACTCCGGATTAGTCATGTATCCATATATGACTTTCTCACCGACCTGGCTCAACGACTCCTTTATCATTAAACATCGATAAACGTTGACATGTTTTCCTTTCCACCATTCATTCATCATGGAACAGCCAGTACCGATTAGTCATTCACCAAACGACTTATTAGGTATCAAAGAATTGAAACACCATTAACATCGAAGGTTGCAGAAATTCATATAGACCATGACTGCAAATCGTTAGCAGGAAAAGACCACGTCATAACAGAACCCTCCATTACTTGAAAGCTAAACTTGCAAAACCTCGCATTTTAACCAAAATCAGCATTTTGGAAAAGAACATCGACTCCAAAGTCAAGCATCTGCACACACAACCGCCACAAACTTTCTCAAAGAGAAAGGGAAACTCATAGCACAAGCTAAACAAGTTAGCCAAAACCAAATATTTGCACCAATTTCTACGAGTTTTAGGGAAACTCTGAAACACAGCATATGGAACACCTTGACCGAAAACACTTCAACCAAAATGGCAAGCAACCAAACCAGTCCAAAAGCTTTTATACACAAGCTCAGCATAAAAAGAACCATCTCTAGTACTCCACTACGCTTTCCATTAAAAGACTTCAATAATTACTATCTACTTCCTGAGAAGCCCCAACACAAATAAATCAGAAACTTCACAACAAATTCTTCCTCTAGTTACCAATCCCAACACTTTTAATTAGGGTTTAAGGTGCTTATCGAAAAAAAGCACCCAACCAAAACTATATTGACATGACCCTCACGGGTCACCGAATCATAATACATCTTATTCCAAGTTGGAAACATAGTATTTCAATAAATCTTTCAGCAAGATCAGCATATAAATTTCATGCCACCTATATATTCACGTCTCGACAACCGAACCTTATTCAGTTAAATAACGACTTCAACATGTAAATATTATCTCTACAAGACAAAGTTCATAACTAGGATTCCAAGGCATACATTCATTAAGGATGAAATTGTACATCATGTTAATTATCCAAAGCTCACTCTATCGCAACATGTTAAAATTTTCCTCTATTTTAACCATGGTTTTCCAATGAATAATCTAAACAGTTACCACAACTACTTAGTCATCAATAACAACAAATGGGCATAATCATCAACCAACAACATTACTTTTAGCTACCCTATACATAGGTGATAACAAAATTACCACCACACAACATACTCCCACTATTTAAAATAGACTGAATACTAGCATTAACACTACCATTAACAACATCATTAACAATAAGTCTTATGTCTTCTCCATTGATATCAATACTAGCATTGTAGCGACATAACTGCATACTTCCAAAGATACTAGTAGTTTGCAACAACATAAATAGCAACTCTAATCAACATCCAAATTAAAGTCACTAGTCAACACGATTAAATTTCTCTATTAATCCATTAGATTAGATCATCTTTAACAACCAAAGAAAGTTTCTTTTACAATAACAGCAGTCTACATCATCTTAATGTTTTAACTATGCATCAAAGTTTAAACTTTTAACATTAACAAGGATCATAAGCACTTTTAAAGCAAGGCAACAGATTCTAAGCATGTACATTAACACATTTAATCATTCTCGCTAAGAGTAAACTGCAACACTAGTAGTCTATTTATTCTCAAGCTAGAGATATTAATCACATTGAATTGATTCAACTCAAAATTTAACTTAGCAACACATCAATCCATAAACCACATTGTTACCTACTACATAACATGCTAAACATCAATTCTTACTAGGGACAAACGATTTCAGTCAAAAGACTACTTTGTTTACAGCATTTTAGTTTTAAAACTCATCCCAAATTCATAAGGAAAATTTGACTCTCAAAATTGCGATGAGACAAACCCAAACTTGGTCATGCAAAGGAATTCTCCAAAACACTTTTTAAATCTCAAAGACTCCTACTGGAGGGAACCAATCGATCAAATATACCTTTGCAAATAAACCCTAACTCCAAACTTTCACAAAATAGGAAGGGTTCTTCAAAGATGATTTTCTTAAACCAGCAAAATAACGAATCAAACACCACTTACTTCTACAAAGACACGTAACTTCAGCCCGACAGCCAGTGTCTGGCATAACTCCACAATAACTCCGTTAACCTCGGAGAAAGACAAACACAGGGATAAATTTGAACGCTTCTTCCCCATAAAGCCATCAACAAACTAATCATTAAAACTGGAAAGGCGCCCAAAAGAAGCGCAACACTAGACTCCTCTTCTTCGTCTTCAACCAAGGAAGACAAAACCACACACCGCATACGGAACGATCCGCGAAAACCCAACATTTTTCATTTGATTCAAATCAACTAAAGCCAAGAAAAACAACGAAAATCGACCGTCAGAACGGCAAAGAACGTACGAAGGAATCCACCACCAAACTCTTCTATTTGACTCCAGTCAACTACCCGATCTACAACAGAGAGGGTAAGCACTCTTCTCCTACAGGGGTTAATAGTTCTTCGGTGATGGCGCTAACCGGCCACACCGTCAAACCTCGCCCTTACTATGAACAAAAAGAGGTGACCGAAACCCTTCGGTACCACAATTCCACTCTATCACAACAACAAGAGCAATTCAGTCATTTATCTCATAGACATAGCAACATGCTTTATCAAAGGAAGCATTCAACATCATAGCTTAAATACAACATTTAAGCATAAAGAAACGATACCCATACCCTTTCCTACTGTGCATCCATTGTGTGTCAAATTTTAGATTAGTTATACCACTTTTGCAAGTTTTAATGTTGCTATCCTATAACAAAATTTTAGTTAAGACCTAAGCCATGTTTCTAAGTTATTCCACATCATATTTTAGTTTTACCCTATAGCATGACACTAAAAATTCACATTCCAAGGACCTACAGCCCGCTCTGATACCAACTGTAACACCCCGGCATTTAATATACCCGAATGCTACCAAACATAAGCTAAACAACAACTAAATATCACATTTAAACATAAATTCCAGCAAAGGTACATATGCTAAAAACCGATATTTCGGCAGCATCTCCTTTGTTTTTCCATGAATTAACACAATATCAATATCATGGCAACATATATCATAGCACACGACATCTAAAACATCAACATAAATGGATGTATCATCAAATTACGCCAACAATACCACGCTCAACCACTTCATAAACTATAACGAAGCAAATAAGGGATCACAAGCATGCTAGATTAAACCAAACATTAACTTTATGGCACAACTCTTAAAATCATGTCTCCAAGTGATTAATCATAGACTATGATGGTGGAGCTACGTGTAGAAGTGTAGCTAAACCCCTTTTTCCCGCATGCCGATCTCAAAGTACCTAAAAACAACATAAAACACAAGCGTGAGTTCGAAACTCAGCAAGCATATTGTAATGGACAACAATAACAATATCATAGAAAATAACATCTCACATCATGTATATCATCTCAATCATGAACACTTTAACAAAATCATCATCTTTGTTTATGCAATGCAATGCAATGCTCATATCTCCTTGGAAACTCATACCGGTATGGTTGAGTACACACCCGTCGGTGTGCACCCTCTCCCCCCTTCCATCCCGAAGATGGAGGGTGCCTACTCCTCGCTTCCACAACCCACGGTAGATGGAATCACGATGTAGGACTTACTCTATTGGCTCTCCGGATTAGTCATAACTTTCTCACCGACCTTCCCGGATTAGTTAATGACTTTCTCACCGCCTGGGCCATGTAACATGTCATGTATGCAAGCATGCCAACATCATATAAAACTCATATTTTAACACATGGCGTCATAACATCTTAAACATGCTCATCATATCATAGCAATCATTAACACATGGCAAGTGGACATATATCATGTAAACAATTCCATCTAATCTCAACATGCAACCTACAACTCGCTATCCATCACAACACACTTGCCTCAACCACGTGCAACGGATTGGCGGGAAGTAGAAGGCACTCCCGGGGTCACACCTCCTTTGCCCGACGCACGAAAACTCCAATCGATCTCCTCGCTCCTCGCTCCTCGCTCCTCGCACCTCGCACCTCGCTCCTCGCTCCTCGCTCCTCGGATGGATCCATGAGGATGCAGGGGTGGGGAGGTCACCCTAGGGCAGCAAGGGGGGTGGAGGAGAGGTGGTGTGCAATGGGGAGCAATGGGGGCGCCATGGGGCAAGAGATGGGGCGGCTAGGAGGTGGAGGGAGGAGGAAGGGTGGCGGCTAGGGTTAGGGGCGCATGGGGCAGGGGTGGACGCCCCAAGGGCTGGTGGGGAGCCCTTTTACCAGCCCCCACACCCAAACCTACTCCGTTACGGAGACCTACTCCATCCCACCAAAGCCCACCAAGGCCCAAACTCCCCCGGGAAGGCCCAAAACTCCGGAAACGGCCCGGAAAAGCTATTAACCTCCATATCCTATAGTTTTAACCTTAATTCCACATCTCATAATGTTATTCCACATCTCAAAGGCCCAAAAATGCGAGAAAACCTCAAGCCGAAAGGTTTTATTCTCTAGTTTCACCTTCTATAACGTCACACCAAACCATAGTGTCACAATTTTTATTTGTGATATTTAGATGTTGTTTAGTCTATGTTTGATAGCATTCGGGCATACTAGATGCCGGGGTGTTACAGGTAATCTTTGGGGATGGACTAGGTGCTGATCTATCTGAGGTTTTGGTGCTTTTAGATCGAAAGGTGGTGCTGCGATTGGATAGAATTGACGAAAACTAGAGATTGCATGGCGTTTTGTTTCTGGCAGATTGGACGCCCGACCTAGGGTTTGGGTTTTCGCAATATTAGAAGAGTTTTATGGTCAGCCTTATGTTGAGAAAGTTGTATATAATTTCAATACCTTTCAGTGGACACCAAGATCGCGTAATTCCGATCAGCCGTTTGAATGTTGTGGCTGTTTTACCGAACATGTTCAAAACTATGATGTGATTGGGACAGATCGGGTTGATCTGTAGATTAGGCAATTTTAGAGGCCGAATCAGCTTTTCCCAATACTTAGAAAAAGCTAGTAAATTTTCTAAGCTTTCGACAAAATGCACTCGTTTGTCTGATTTGGAGTTGTTAAGCACAAGTTATGACCTTCCGAAGGCTGTTGTCCCGTTGGACAGAACCTCTGTTTTTGGGCATTAGGAGTAGATCGCGAAGTTGGTTTAACTAAGTGCTCTTGTGTGGTCTTGTGTGCATGTGTATGAGTGTATTGAACCTTTGTGCAAGTGGTGTGACCCTGGGAGTGCCCTCATCCTCTCGCGAACCCGTCGCCCGCGGTTGAAGGTAAGTGTATTGGAATGGGTTGTGTTGTATGTTTGCTAGTCTTGCTTAGGTGCAATATGATTACATGTCATGATAACTTGCCATGATTGATGTTTTCCTATGACATGATGAAAATGGTTTGTTATGAGGCCATGCAATGGTTAGTGTGTGTTTATATGCAAGTTATTTATGTTTATGGCATATTTGCATACATGGCATGAGGACTGGCCAAGACGGTGAGAAAGTCATAACTAGTCCGGTGAGGTTGGTGAGAAAGTTATGACTAATCCAGAGCACCATTGAGTAAGACCTACCTCGTGATTCCATCCACAGTTGTGAATGGAAGCGAGGAGTAGGCATCCTCCATCTACGGGGTGGAAGGGGAAAGAGGGTGCACGCCGATGGGTGTGCACTCCGCAATACCGGTATGTGCTTCAAGGAGACATGTGCATTGCATTGCATTGTATTATATGATGATGTTATATGATGATGTTATATGAAGAGGTCAATGAGATGCATACAAGGTGAATATGAAATGTTTATGATGTTGAATATGAAAAGTAGTGATGAAGGTATTGAAATGTGTTTTCTTGTACCATTGCTATACACTTTGCTGAGTGATGAACTCACGCTTGTGTTTTATGTTATTTTTTTAGGTACCATGAGATCTGCGTGCGGGAAAGGGGTTTAGCTACACATCTACACGTAGCTCCACACATTTAGACAGTTTATCATTTGGAGTTATGATAATAAGAATAGTGCGATGAAACTTGAAGTTTGGTTTAATTGTGTGCTTTTTTCGTTCTTTACTTCGTTATAATTTGTGGAGTGGTTGGATTCCTTAGTTTAGACTTGAGATGTTGCTATATCAAATGTTATTGTTGTTTTGGATGTCTCATATTATGCTATATCTTGTCATGTTATTGCTGATGCTTCAAATCATGGAAAAACAAAGGAGATGGTGCCGAAATTTTTAGGTTTAGCATTTACTCCTTTGCTGTAATTTATCTTTAATTTTGGTATTTAGATGCTTCTTCTATCTTGTTTGGCGACATTCAGGGCATAATAGATGCCGGGGTGTTACATTAACAACTAGGTTAATTAGCTAATTTACCCAAATTAATTTAGTTCCTTTTAACAATATAATATAGCATGCATAGTTTAAATGAAAATACATTTCTAAAATTAGGAACAACATGGTCAAAGCACAACTTGTCTTCAAAGAGCTGATGATCTTGATCTAGGGCTTGAGCTTGGTCTTCAACTTCCGCACTCTCGCACAGTTCAACGTCTACGCGTAGCAAACAACCAATTAAACACACATCCGGAAAATAGTACAAATCAAACGAGCTCGTAATTTCACGAAAACTTCCAGATAATTAGTCTAGCATTTTCTAAGATTTATAAAATTTATTTTGGAATTTTTGAACGTATAGTTTAAGAGCTATAAAATTCATAAGTTTGGACATTCCACGAATAATTTAACAACATAAATTTAATTATAAAATTTCAGTAAAATTATCGTAGGTAGGTATTAATTTTTACTAATTAACAAAATTTGTTGCAAGCGATTTGAACTTGGAACGAATTTGTAGCGAAAAAGAAAAAATTCACAATTTCCTGAAATTACTACATGCAACTAGCTTTCATTTCCTTTTTTCTGCATGGTATTGTTCACCCATGTAAATGCGTAATCGTTTCTACCTACGGTTCGGTTTGGCTAGTTGCTACATGAGAGGAAAACCAAATCATAGTACAGCAACATATAAGTATTCACATGTACTGCCTAACATATTTTTGTATACATGCATATGAAAAATTTGTACTACTGAACCGGCCGATCATATATATATGCAAACCAACCGAAAGTAACCGCATGTATACATATACATAAATACATACAGCATAGTGGGTGTATATATATGTGTGTACACACTACGGCTAATATAAAAACATACATACATGCTACGTAGTATATATCTACATATATATAATAGCATATATATATGTAAACACTCACGCGTCCTAACAATTACCTACAAGCATTTTACCGAATACACTTATATACATGCAACCTAATAATGTATATATAGGCAGGTTACATAACCACATGTGTGCATATAATGATATACGCTACGGATCCACCGAATATATGCATGCATTCGGTTGCATATACATATATTAGGGTATTCATTCTAAACTAATATAAACATATACACACGGATGAAGGCTACAAAAACTAGTATTTATGTAAATAATCTCAAGTACTCATGGCGAGATCAACCGATTGATAATAAAAAAAATAGAACGCACACGAGAGGGAGTACCAGTTGGCAGCGACAGTGGCACAGAAGGAGGTGAGCCGGAGAGTGCGACGGCGACGGCGATGACAACGACGATGATGGTGGCAGCGTTAATGGCGGCGATGACGACAACGACAACGTAGCTAGCGGCGACGGTAGTAGCACGGATCGTTGGCGCAGAAGAAGGCGAGGCCGGAAGGTACACCAGTGTTGCAAATTCGCGCGAGTGTAAGAAATGGAGAAGTGTTGCTAGTTGAATGAATGGCTGGAAGATGTTGACGTGAATGGGAATAGCTAGAAGACTAGAGGCTCATGCGCTGCTTTGGAAGTGAAAAGGCTGGAATGTGAGACAGCTGGAAAACCAAAACGTCAGTTTCAATGCGTGTGCAGCAACGGTTGGAGAATGGGAAACGTCATGGGAAACGCCCTGGCATCATGCGGCTGGAATGGAAACGGCATTGCCCAGGAGAACATACGATGTTTCAGTGGAATGCCACCACACCATATACACATATACAAGCTAAGAAGACTTCGTGAATGACTACACGTGAATACATGCGGTATATTCATATATATGCAAACACAAAGCATGGTTAGAAGAAATAGCAAAAAGGTTCCGAAAATCTTGGGAAATTCCTCTAAAATACTAGGCGTTATTTAGAACTTAACAGAGTTGGTTTCGTAATTTTTTGACGTATAAATTTTTTGCGAAAATTCTTTTAGCGAATCAGACACCTGTACTGATTTTTTTGTAAAATCAACGACTTACGTTGTATAACATATTTTTTGAAAATATTTGAAGAGAACACTATCGTTTTACAATTATCTTTATTTTAAACAAAATTTTAGATTTTGTGCTTATGCAAAAAATGCATGATCTTTATTTAATACGATTAGTCCAACAGACTTGAATTCAAATTACTCGCGAGGATTCCAAGTAAATTTCAGAAAATTACAAATAATCCCAGAAACACACTGAATATATTAAAAGAAATTTTTAGGATATTACATTCTCCCTAGAATATCATTGAGTTAAAATGTGACATATGGTGAGGCCTAATGAAAAATTAAAAACATATTTGTTACCTAAATAATAGTGCTTTCTTGGCTCACCCCTAAAGCTTGCTAAGGACTACCAATTACAGCCTCAGATGATGGTTCAGGGCTATCTGGTGCAATCCCCGATGTCACTTGATCTTGTGAGGCAGGAGAAGAAAGTTTCTTTGGGGCTGCACCTCTTCCTTTATTCTTTTTAAAAAAATTTGAATTTTTTAGTTGGAACTGAAGAGTCATCTTTGTTAGTCTCTTCAGCGACCCTTTTGTTGTTAGGTTCCTGTTTGATCAATTCAAATTACAAACAAGTCATTCCTAGTAAAAGTTAACCTAAATAGGTGTTATGGGAGAAATTTACCCCTATTCTTTCTAACAAAAACTATGAGGGGCCATGATCAGACTCCTTCGTTGTTCCACCAGAGCAAGAGGTTCTTTGTCCAAATATTTTGGACGTAACAAAATACTCAACTTGTCTCTCGTCTCTTCATCACTATATACTAACAAATTTTAAACTCAAGTGATTTCATTATCCACATTGAACAATAAAAAGTAAAATCATATAAAAGATAATTTTTATGCAAAGCTTTTGGGTTTCTGCGTCATCTGGAAAACTCAAAAAGCTTGATATCTGGTTTCTCTTATGGAAGGAAAAGATCTTGTGCTTGATTAAGTCATATACAATCTTTCAGTCCATAAGACTAGCACCAACCAATTGGTCAATAATCTTGACAAATTTCCTCTCCTCTTTATTAAGATCGATCCCTTTATCAATATCTCTCTACTTTCTAGTTGTAGGATCGAAGTATACGAATATAGCAATCAGAGGGGGGTGAATGATTGTGCGGAAGCTAAAACCAAATTCTTGATCTACTAAAAGTTCACCCCAAAATAGAACCAAATAATTGCCTCGTTTCTGACAAAAACATAATGACAGAGGTTCAGTAAAACGCGAATTCCCGGAGATCCAACCATCGGATCGATCTTAAATTTGGAAACAAGAAACTAGATTCCAGTACGAATCGAACCCAAGAAGAATCAGCTCGATCGGACTTACGGATCAAAAGTTATAATCTTCGCAAGCTTGCTGTTCCAGAACTTGACGAAAATCAATCTAATCGAAACTTGTAGATTGATCAAGAACAACAAAAGATTTATCAACAAAACTTTGAGGAACACTAGATCAATACCCTAGAGAGGTTTTTGATGGATCAAATCAAGATGAAACTCAAAAAACAAAAACCAATCTAGAACTAGAACAAGTATGCAAACAAGAACCAAAAGAGAATATTGTAGCACACAAGGAACTAGAAGAATTGATCTTTATTTCTTTTGTCTAAAGTACTCCCATCAAAAGAGTACAAACCCTAAAACCAAGCTCAAGCTCCCTTGCGCTGCTCGCTACTTGGTTCGATTGATGCCCTTTAACAGAGACACCCTCCTATTTAAAGGACCAACCCACAAGGAGTTACGAATACGATTCCTAATCCTAGAAGGAATCTGTATCCAACACAACTCTACTTGGCCCAACCTGGCCGAGTACAACTCTTGCACGCGTATGGCAACCCTACCATACTCACGTGACTAACACTTTGCACGCGTATGGCCACCTGTCATACTCACGTGACTAACACTTTGCACGCGAATGACCTCCTGCCATTCTCACGTGACTAACCATTCTTTATGTGCACCATTCTCTTAGCCCGAACGTCCCGTATGACATCCTTGACCACCAAGATTTCCTCCTGAACCTAGTCCCGAACCTCAGTTCCTCCATGAACCTAGTTCCGGTCCCGTCATCGACCACATTCGTCTTCGAGCAATACCTGCACATGAACAAACCACAAAACAAATCCGAGCACAAGTCCACGACTTGACTCAATGTCAATCCATGCAACTACTCACATGAGCATTGCATAAAGTCCACTTCAAGCATCATGAAATTCTCACAAATTTCATAATCTCAAAAACAAATCAAAATTCAAAGTCCAAATTTGCACAAACCCTAATCGAGCAAAAAGCCATTCACGACGGACCAAAAAATTTGGTCTGGCGTACATGTAAAACTTACTGTCTTTTAAGAACTTGGTCCCGCGCGTAAAAACGAAACTTACTGTTTCTTGTCAAATTGTCAAACACATGCACAAGCACATTTTGCAAAACCAATTCTAAGTTAATTTTTCAGTTCAAAGCCAATTTTTCAGCACATGATTTCGCATCGCATTGCATACATAATGATGATGAAAATGATATGTGATCATGAATGAGATGATAGACGTGATGTGAGTTGTTGTAGCCATGAAATTGTTTCTTTTGTACCATTGCAATATACTTGCTGAGTGATGAACTCATGCTTGTGTTTATGTTGTGTTTTTTAGGTACCATGACACCGGCATGTGGGAAAGGGCATTAGCTACACATCTTCACGTAGTTCCAGTCACATTTACAAAATTTTGAGTCATGACCTTAATAATAGTGCCATGAATCATGGTGTATGGATTAAATTGTGTGGTCGGGTCCCGTATTTGCTTCGTTATAGTTTATGGAGTGGTTGAACTTGATAATATTGCCTTATGTTGTTGCCATATCCATTTACATTGCTTCTTTGGATATCTTATGATATTATGTTACTTGCCTGTTATTTCTATTGTCTCAAATCAGGTTAAAACAAAGGAAATGCTGCCGAAATTTTCGGTTTTAGCATTTGCTCTTTTGCTGTAATTTGTCTTTATTAGTGGTATTTAGGTGTTGTTTAGCCTATGTTTGGTAGCATTCGGGCATACTAGATGCCGGGGTGTTACAGTTGGTATCAGAGCGGGCTATAGGTCCTTGGAATGCGTATTTTTAGTGTCATGCTATAGGGTACAACTAAAATGTGATGTGGAATAACTTAGAAACATGGCTTAGGTTTTAACTAAAATTTTGTCATAGGATAGCAACATTAAAACTTGCAAAAGTGGAATAACTAATCTAAAATTTGACACACATAGATGCACAATAGGAAAGGGGATGGGTATCGTTTCTTTACGCTTAATTGTTGTATTTAAGCTTTGATGTTGAATGCTTCATTTGATAATGCATGTTGCTATGTCTATGAGATAAATGATTCAATTGTGCTTGTTGTGGTGATAAAGTGGGGTTGTGGTGCCGAAGGGTTTCGGTCACCTCTTTTTGTTCATAGTAAGGGTGTGGTTTAACGGTATGGCCGGTTAAAGCCACACCGAAGAACTATTAACGCCTTGTGGGGAAAGAGTGCTTACCTTTTCTATCGTAGATCGGGTAGTTGACTGGAGACAAATAGAAGAGATTGGTGGTGGATTCCTTCGGATCTTCTTTATCGTTCTGTGGTCGATCTTGGTTGGTTTTTTTCTTTTTAGTTGACTTAAACCAAAAGAAAAGTGTTTGGCATTGGATTTTTTGCGGATTGTTCTGTATGCGGTGTGTGGTTTTGTCTTCCTTCGTTGAAGGCGAAGAAGAAGAGTCTAGTGTTGCGCTTCTTTTGGTCGCCTTTCCAGCTTTGATGCTTAGTTTGTTGATTGCTTTATGGGGGAGAAGCATTCAATCTATTCTTGTGTTTGTCTTTCTTCGAGGTCAAAAGAGTTATTGCGGCATTATGCCAGACCTGGTTGTCAGGGCTGAAGTCCTGTGGCTTTGTAGGAGTAGGTGGTGTTTGATTTCGTCATTTTACTGGTTTAAGAAATCATCTTTGAAAACCCTTCTTGTTTCGTGAAAGGTTGGGGTTTGGTGTTAAGGTTTTATTTGAAAAGGATTACTTGATCACTTGGTTCCCTTTCGAGAAAATTGTCTTTCAACCATTTTCCTCTATGGGAGTCCTTGAGATTGAAAAGTGTTTTGGAGAATTCCTTTTGCATGACCAAGTTTGGGTTTGTCTCATTGCAATTTTGAGAGTCAAGTTTCCTTATGAATTTGGGATGAGTTTTAAAACTAAAATGCTGCAAACAAAGTAAGTAGTCTTTTGACTAAAATCGTTTGTCCCTAGTAATAATTGTTGTTTAGCTTGTTATGTAGCATGTACCAATGTGGTTTATGGGATGACGTATTGTTAAGTTAATTTGTGAGTTTAAACAATTCAATGCGGTTGTTATCTCTAGCTTGAGAATAAATAGACTACTATTGTTATAGTTTACTCTGTAGCGAGAATGATTAAATAGGTTAATGTACATGCTTAGAATCTGTTGCCTTGCTTTAAAAGTGCTTATGATCCTTGTTAAGGTTAAAAGTCTAAACCTTGATGCATAGTTAGAACATTAAGATGATGTAAATTAATGATACTGTTAAAGAAACCTTGCCGATTGTTTAAAGATGTTTTAATCTAACGGGTTAATAGAGAAATTTAATCATGTTGACTAGCGGCTTTAATTTGGAAGTTGATTAGAGTTGCTATTTATGTTGTTGCAACCTACTAGTATATTTGGAAGTATGCAGTTGTGTCTCTACAATGCTGGTATTGATATCAATTGAGAAGACATAAGACTTATTGTTAATGATGTTATTAAGGGCAGTGTTAATGCTAGTATTCAATCTATTTTTAAATAGTTGGAGTATGTTGTGTGGTGGTAATTTTGTTATAACCGATGTATAGGGTAGCTAAAGGTAATGTTGTTGATTGATGATTATGCAAATTATTGATATTGACGACTTAGTAGTGGTGGTAATTGCTTATATTAATTGTTGAAAAATCCTTGTTAAAAATAGATGTTATTGTAACATGTTGTGATGGAGTGGACCATGGATAATTAACATGATGTAAGATTTTAATCTTAATGAATGCATATCTTAGAATCCTATTTATGAATTTTATCTTGTAGAGATATTACTTATTTGTTAAAGTCATTTTATTGATTGAACAAGTTTCAATTGTCAAGATTTTGACGTATGGATAGTATAAAATTTATAGGTTGACCATGCTCAAGTAGCTGTCGAAGTACTATGTTTGAAATATAGAATATGTTGTTATATGATTTGGTGATCCGTGGGGATTATGTCAATGTAGTCTTGGCTGGGTGCCTTTGTGATAAGCATCTTAAACCTTAATTAAAAGTGTTGGGAATGGTAACTAGAGAAAGAAATTGTTATGTAAATTTTGTTAAATCCGGTTGGACTTCCTCAATGAGTAAGTAGTGAATTTTGAAGTCTTTAATGGAAAGCGTAGTGGAACACTAGAGATGATTGTATTTATGCTAAGCTGGTGTTTAAAACCTTCTGGACTGGTTTGGTTGTTTGCCATTTTGGTTGAATGCCTTCGGTCAAGGTATTCCTTGTGTTGTGTTTCCGAGTTTCCCTAAAACCCGTAGCTATTGGTGCTAATCTTTGGTTTTGGCTATTTTGTTTAATTTGTGTTATGAGTATGGATTTACACCCAAAAGTTTTTGAGTGGATCGCTGTGACACTACGGGATGTCGAGACACCGTAAAAGGTGAAATTACCGAATGTGACTTTATAAAATGTGAAATTAGAGAATAAAAACATTACGGTATGAAGTTTAATCGCGTTTTCGGGCCGATTTCAGGAGTTTGGGCCTTTCCGTGGCATTTTGGGCCTTAGGGGGGACCCCTTGTGGGCTAAAAGTGGGGCTCTCTGGCCCATGAGGGGAGAGGGGGGCAGCATAGGGTCCTTGGTGCGCCCCCCTGCTGCCCTAGCAGCCCCCACCTCCTCCCCTTGGTAGCCGCCACCTCCCCTCCCTCTCCTTTGGTGCGCCACCACCCCCACCCCCTTGCTCCTTCCCCTCCATTGCGCCATCACCCCTCCACCACCTCTCCACCTCCCTTGCTGCCCCTAGGGGAGTTCTTCACCTCAATACCTGGAAGATCCATCCATTGGAGCGCTCCGCGATGAGGAGATCCGGTGGATTTGGAGCGAGGAAGGAGATCGAGCGAACCGAGAGGAGATCCATTGGGTTTTCATGCGTCGGACGAAGGTATGACCATGGGAATCCTTGGGGTTGGTGTACGCACTGTTCTAAGGGTTATTATCATGTTTTTAGATCAATTGGTGGTGCTGGAATTGAGTAGATTGGATTAGATCTAGAAGTTGCCACGTTCTCTGTTTTGGACAGCATGAGCAGTCGACCTAGGGTTTAGTTTTTTGCCAATTTAAATTCCGAATTTAGTCGTCCGCCTGTTGAAGAAGTTGTATATAATTTCAATATCTTTCTGTGGGTATAAAGAATGTCCAATTCCGATTAGCCGTTTGAACATTATGGCTGTTTTACCGAGCGTGTTAAAATCTGTGACGTGATTGGAACAGATCACGATATTCTGTAGATTAAACCACTTTAGATTCTGAATCAGTCTTTACTTATAGTTAGAAAAAGTTGGGAAATTTCCTAGGCTATGTGAGGGCATACTCGTTTAATTGATTCGGAGTCCCAGAACTCAAGTTATGCCTTTTGGAAGGCTGCTGTCAAGACGGGACAGAACCTCTGTTTTTGGGTGTTGCGAGTAGTTGGCAATGTCGGGGTAGATGAGTGTTTGCGTATGTTTTGTGCACATGATTGTGGGTGTGTGGTACCTATGTGCAGGTGGTGTGACCCCGGGAGTACCTTCTACTTCCTGCCAATCCATTGCTCATGGTTGAGGCAAGTGTATTGTAATGGATAGCGATTTGTAGGTTGCTTGTTGAGAATAGATGAAATTGACTATATGATATGATCACTTGCCATGCTTTAATGATTGCCAATGATATGATGAACATGTTTATTATGTTATGATGCCATGTGTTAATGTACAAGTTAAATATGATGTTGGCATAATTGCATACATGGCATGTTACATGGCCCGGGCGGTGAGAAAGTCATAACTAGTCCGGGGAAGGTCGGTGAGAAAGTTATGACTATTCCGGAGAGCCAATGAGTAAGTCCTACATCGTGATTCCATTCACCGCGGTGAACGGAAGCGAGGAGTAGGCACCCTCCATCTTCGGGATGGAAGGGGGGAGAGGGTGCACACCGACGGGTGTGTACTCAACCATACCAGTATTAGTTTCCAAGGAGACTTGAGCATAGCGTTGCATTGCATACATAATGATGATGATAATGATATGTGATCATGAATGAGATGGTTCACATGATGTGAGATATTATTGCCATGTAATTGTTCTTATTGTACCATTGCAATATGCTTGCTGAGTTTCGAACTCACGCTTGTGTTTTCTTGTTGTTTTAGGTACCATGAGACCGGCATGCGGGGAAGGGAAATAGTCACACTTCCGCACGTAGTTTCACTCATTTGATTCCACAAGTCATTCAATTAGTTTTTTTATAATAAATTGCGTGTGATGATTATTGCTTTAAGGTTTAGCTTTGCTAAATGAGAGTCTTTTTATTCGTTTGACTCTTGGAGACATTACATGTTTGAAACTAGACTTATATTGTTGCTAAGTCGTTAATTACTGCTATTTTTAGTTGTCTCTCATATTCCATATATTGCTATACTGTTGTTGCTCCTTCAAATCATGTTAAAACAAAGGAGATGCTGCCAAAATTTCGGGTTTTAGCATTTACTCCTTTGCTGTAATTTACCTTAATTCAGGGTATTTAGATGTTGTTTAGCTCATGTTTGGTAGCATTCAGGCATACTAGATGCCGGGGTGTTACAATCGCGCTCCTTCGCGTTCACCCAGAATTATCTTTGGAATAAATTTTAACGGAAGCAGATGGACATAGTGGGTTGTGTTGGAAACTCTTGAGATTTAATTTGTAACTCTTTTTGACTGGAGTTGAATTTATTTGCATAACGTGTGTGGTGTTTGCAAGTGCTCCAAAAGGTGGTTTTTATGGATGTTTCATCGGTGATGTTGTTAGCAAAGTGTTCTCTTTTGGGATATGAGTTTCCCTTTCTTTTGAGAAAAATATGTGGCGGTTGTGTGTACAGATGTTTGACTTTGGAGTCGATGTTCTTTTCCAAAATGTTGATTTTGGTTAAAATGCGATGTTTTGCAAGTTTAGTTTTCAAATTGACGTGGCTTCCTATACGATGTGGTGTTCCTATTAATGGTGTTGCCGTCATAGTTTATATGAATTTTGTAGCCATCGATGTTAATTGTGTTTCAATCATGTGATACCGAGGAAGAAGTCTTTTGGTGGATGACTATTCGGTATTATTGTTACATGAAGAATGAATGGTGAAAAGGAAGCATGACATTATTTATAGATGTTTAATGATGAAAGAGTCGATGAGCCAGGTCGGTGAGAAAGTCATATATGGATATGTGACTAATCCGGAGTGCTCTTGAAAAATGTGCATGCATGTCATAAATCGAGACTTCTATTTCTTTCTGGTATGTTGGTTGTGGTGTAGGAGATTTGTGTTTCCTTTGCATCTTAGCTTAGGAAAAATAAGATGAGTACTCTTTGGTTGTTGCCGGATTCTTTCCAAAGTGGCTTTTAGCACTTTGGAGTTCGAGTTGTTGTATGTGGATCATTTTGGGTTCATGGATTTTCGTTGAGCTTACTCAATGATTGTACCCTTTGTTCTGATTCTTTGAAAGGAAGAATGCGAGGGCGAGACCTTCTAAGAAAGGAAAATTTAGTGTGGGTTGGTAATGACCTAAGATATTAGGCGTTGCTAGTGGTTGATAGTAACTAGTTTGGAAGTGAAGAGTAAAGGAAGGTTGGGTATGACCCAATTCAAATTTTCTTGGAGAATTGTCATTGAGGTGTTCCTCAATAGGGTTGATCAAATTATTTGTGGACCACTTGTGGTTGCTAGTAATTGCTTTTTGTTTTTGAACAGTATTGGATCATTTGTCGCCAATCTTTGAGCGTGTTGTGCCAACCTAAGTGGAATGTTCGGTTGTTATTGATTTTGCGGGTTTTCAGAACCCTGGCCATAAAGTAGGCTTCTCCTTTCAGTGGTAGTGGGGTGGGTGTTGGTCTTGTTGTAAAAGATCAGAATGTAACCCCGATGGTTCAAGCAGTTAGTAATCTTAGAGTGTTGTGTCTCACTTGGTTTGCGTCGTCGCGAATATGACGAACCACAGTTGAGAGGTTGAGACGTGAATCACTGTTGTGCGTGGGAGCGGAAGATGGATCTAGAAGTTGGTACTATGTCCTTCTGGAGAGTGGCTATGGTTAAAGGGATCGGGCACTTTAGTGCTAAGGGATGTACCGAACGAGGAGTGTGAGACCGTTTCCTTTCGTGGTCTGTTTGGGATTTTATCCTATCGCTTGGGTCATGCCGAGGCCTTGTATGGGTGCTTTGGGTTTCAATGTTGAGTAAAGTTCTTGCAAGAGGTTGATCGTGGGTTATCGTTAGAACTGTGGGTCTTCAAGCCTAAGCATCTTACCATCGGGTCTTGATCAGAGTAGTTCCAGTGGCTTTAGTAAGAGAGAGAAGCGATTTGGGAACTGGAGTCTCGCATGCGCGAGAAGTACCCCGAGCTTTTCGCCTTAGGTATGTGATGTGAAACCTAGCTATCTTTTGCTTTGCTAGGTTGCGTATTGGTGTGTCTTGGATTCGAGGTCGAATCCTGTTGAAGGGGGGGAGAATGTGACACCACGGAGTGTCGTATCTTATAAAACGTGAATGTTGAGGTCAAAAACTTTATAAAATGTGAAAATGGAGGTTAAAACTTTACGTTATGCCATTTATAGCCTGTTTTTGGGCCGTTTTCGGGTGTTTGGGCCTCTCCGGGGGACTTTGGGCCTTGGGGGTTGAGTTGGGCCTCCGGTGGAAGGGTTTGGGCCCAAGGGGGGGACTTTTGGGCAGCCAAATCTGGCCCCCACCCCTTGGTGCGCCCCCCACTCCCTCTCCCAACCCTAGCCGCCACCCCCTAGCCCCTCCCATGCGCCTCCACCCTTCCCCTTCCTCTCCATCTTCCCCCATGGCGCCACCACCCCTCTACTCCCCTCTCCACCTCCCTTGCTGCCCCTAGGGGAGTTCTCCACCTCCACACCTCGAAGATCCATCCACTGGAGCGCTTCGCGACGAGGAGATCCGGTGGATTTTGAGCGAGAAAGGAGATCGCGCGAACCGAGAGGAGATCTATTGGTTTTTCGTTCGTCGGGCGAAGGTATGGCCATGGGGATCCTTAGGGTTGGTCTACAATCTGTTCTAAGGGTTAATATCATGTTTTTAGATCAATTGGTGGTGCTGTAATTGGGTAGATTACATGAAATCTAGAGTTTGCCACGTTCTAAGTTTCGGGCAGCATGAGCAGTCGACCTAGGGCTTGTGTTTTCGCCAATTTAGATTCGGAATTTGGTCGGCCGCCTGTTGAAGAAATTGTAGGTAATTTCAATACCTTTAAGTGGGTATAAAAAATGTCCAATTCCACCCAGCTGTTTGAAAGTTATGCTAGTTTTACCGAACGTATTAAAATCTGTTACGTGATTGGAACAGATCACGGTATTTTGTAGATTAAACAACTTTAGAGTCCGAATCAGCTTTTCCATATACTTAGAAAAAGTTAGGAAATTTCCTAAGCTACACAAGTATGTACTCGTTTATTCGATTCGGAGTTTTAGAACCCGAGTTAAGCCTTTTGGAAGGCTGCTGTCCCGACGGGACAGAACCTCTGTTTTTGGGTTTTGCGAGTAGTTTGCGATGTCGGGGTAGAAGAGGGTTTGTATACTGTTTTGTGGACATGATTGTGAGTGTGTGGTACCTATGTGAAGGTGGTGTGACCCCGGGAGTGCCTTCTACTTCTCGCCAATCCGTTGCCTGTGGTTGAGGCAAGTGTATTGGAATGGGTAGTGAGTTATAGTTTGCTAGATTGGTTGAGATTGAAATTGACTATATGATATGTTCACATGCCATGCCTTAATGATTGCCAATGATATGATGAATATGCTCATTATGTTATGATGCCATGTGTTAATGTACAAGTTATTTGTGATGTTGGCATGTTTGCATACATGGCATGATACATGGCATGATACATGGCCCGGGCGGTGAGAAGTCATAACTAATCCGGGGAAGGTCGGTGAGAAAGTTATGACTATTCTGGAGAGCCAATGAGTAAGTCTTACATCGTGATTCCATCCACCGCGGTTTTTGGAAGCGAGGAGTAGGCACTCTCCATCTTCGGGATGGAAGGTGGGAGAGGGTGCACACCGACGGGTGTCTACTCAACCATACCGGTATGATTTTCCAAGGAGACATGAGCATCGCATGGCATTGCATACATAATGATGATGAAAATGATATGTGATCATGAATGAGATGATAGACATGATATGAGTTGTTGTAGCCATGAAATTGTTTCTTTTGTACCATTGCAATATACTTGCTGAGTGATAAACTCACGCTTGTGTTTATGTTGTTTTTTTTAGGTACCATGACACCGGCATGTGGGAAAGGGCATTAGCTACACATCTTCACGTAGTTCCAGTCATATTTACCAAATTTTGAGTCATGACCTTAATAATAGTGCCATGAATCTTGGTGTATGGATTAAATTGTGTGGTCGGGTCCCGTATTTGCTTCGTTATAGTTTATGGAGTGGTTGAACTTGATAATATTGCCTTATGTTGTTGCCATATCCATTTACATTGTTTCTTTGGATATCTTATGATATTATGTTACTTGCCTGTTATTGCTATTGTCTCAAATCAGGTTAAAACAAAGGAATTGCTGCCGAAATTTTCGGTTTTAGCATTTGCTCCTTTGCTGTAATTTGTCTTTATTAGTGGTATTTAGGTGTTGTTTGGCCTATGTTTGGTAGCATTCGGGCATACTAGATGCCGGGGTGTTACACGTCGGCGTGCACCCTCTTTCCCCTTCCATCCCGTAGATGGAGGGTGCCTACTCCTCGCTTCCACTCACCACATGGATGGAATCACGAGGTAGGTCTTACTCAATGGCGCTCCGGATTAGTCATAACTTTCTCACCGACCTTACCGGACTAGTTATGACGTTCTCACTGACCGGGCCTGTTTTCATGCCATGTATTCAACATATGCCATAAACATAAATAATTAATCATTGCATAGCATCATAATATACCATTTTCATCATATCATGGGCAAACACTAGTCATGGCAAGATAGCATATCATGAAAACAATTTGCATCTAATCAAGACAAGCAACATACAACACACTACCCATTCCAATACACTTGCCTTAACCGCGGGCGACGGATTGGGGAGAGGATGAGGGCACTTCCGGGGTCACACCACCTGCACATAGATACCACACACTCAAAACGTGCCCACAAAACATTACACCAACGCACATCTACCCCAACTTCGCAAACTACTCCCAAAGCCGAAAAACAGAAAATCTGTCCCCCGGGACAGCAGGCTTCAAACTAGCATAACTTGAGTTCTAGGACTCCAAATCAAGTAAAAGAGTGCATCATCGCGAATCTTAGGACATTTCCTAGCTTTTTCTAAGTTTTGAGAAAAGCTTATTCGGCCTCTAAAATTGTCTAATCTACAAAACATTACGTTCTGTCCCAATTACATCACAGATTTGAACATGCTCGGTAAAACGATCATAACTTTCAAACGGCTGGGCGGAATTTGACGTTCTTGGTGTCCAATTAAAGGTATTGAAGTTATCTACAACTTTCTCAACAGGAGGCCGACAAAATTCGAAATCTAAAATTGCGAAAACTCAAACCCTAGGTCGGACGTCCAATCTGCCCGAGACAGAACGTGGGACAACCATTGCAAACTCCCTAATTTCAACTAGGAACAACACCTAAACACCAAGATTAACCATGGAATTCACCATCTAACCAGCACCTACACCCTAAAGCCAAGATCCCCGAGCTTACCTCTTCTTGGCGAGACACTCGATCGACGAACTTCATCTCCTCGCGGCCCGATCTCCTCTCCAAATGCCGGGGACGCCGAAATCGCCGGTTCCCCGTGGATGGAGAGCTCCCAAACAGCGAGATCGCGTGGAGGGGAAGGCCCTAGGGCCGGCTAGAGGTGGGGAGGTGGCACAAGAGGATGGGGGCGCCATGGGGGAAGGGGGGCGCACAATGGGAGGAGGGGGGTGGCGGCTAGGTTAGGGGAGAGGAGGGAGGGGCGCCCTAGGGCATGGGGAGGCGCAAGGGGCAGGGCTTTGCTGCCCTCCTCCCCCACATGGGCAGAAAAAGTCCACCATTGGCCCATGTGGGGTCCCCCCTAAGGCCCAAATCGCCCTGGAAAGGCCTAAACTCCCGAAAATGGCCTGAAAACGCGATTAAACCTCATACCGTAAAGTTTTAATCTCCGATTTCATATTTTATAATGTTTTGACCTTCTGTAGTGTCACATTCTTCCCTCCTTCAACAGGATTCGACCCCGAATCCGAGACACGCCACTTCGCAATCAACCAAATCGAAGGGAGCTAAGGTTCACGTCTCAAAACCCGCTTAGAAGCCCATACGATTTGCACCAGCCAGCACTCAGAAGCAATGAGCTAAGGTTTGAAGACTGACGGCTCTAAAGATAACTCACATTCAAAACTTGCTAAAATCTTCCTCAACTTTGAAACACAGAGTACAAACATAAGGACTCAGAATGTCCTAAGCAAAAAGATAACTTCCTAAACTGACAATGAAGGAAAACGGTCTCATACTCCTCATTTCTATGCATTCCTTGGCACTAAAGTGCCCGATCCCTTTAACCGATGTTTCTCCCCAGAAGAACACGGCACCAACCTCTAGAACACTCTTCAGCTCCCACGCACAAAAGTGCTTTCACACCTCAACCTCTCTACTGTGGTTCGTCGTATTCTAGACGACGTGAACCAAGTGAGACACAACACTCCAAGAATACCAACTGCTTGAACAATCGGCTAAAACCTTGCAAAAGATTGATCTTTTACAAAAGACCAATACCCATGTAACACCCCAAAATTTTGCTTTTCTTAAATTCATGTGTGATTTGGCACTTTGGTGAATTTTTGGAATTTTCTGGAATTTATTTGGATTTATTTGGAATTTATTTGAATTTATTCCATTTTGAAATAATTGAAGAATTTAATTTTGCAAATAAATTTTTGTTGGAAATATTTTATTTGAGTCCAAAATGATCCAAAGTATTTTCCAGAATTTTTCTGGAATTTTTCTGAGTCATTTGCTATTTTTAATGAATTAAATGAATTACTGGGAATTATTTTAAATATTAAATCGCTGGAAAATCAAACTCGGTCAAATCTTGTTCATCCGATCGAAGTCGGAACTGAGTCGGACTCGAGTCCGACCGAGCCACGTGACTCGACCGAACCCACTCCTAACCCTAATCAATCCCAACCGTTGGATCAAGATCCAACGGCCGAGATCCGCCTGCACGGTTCGAGCCGATCCGCCCGGATCCGATCGCGCTGCGGCGATCGTGGCCGTTGATCGCGCCACGTGGACGGCTGAGAGTCGTCGTCTTCGCCGAGACCGAGCCGGACTCCGCCGCCGCGCCCGCCGCCGTGTAGGATTAGGTTTCCGTCTAGGGCACGAACGCCGAGGCTATTTAAAGCGTGAGACGTCCCCCGAGGTTGCCCTCATCCTTGCGCACCCGTTCCCCCGAGCCATCTCGCCTGAGCCGCCGCCGTTGAGCCGCAATCGCTCGCCGGAGTTGTCTCTTCCCTCCGCCGAGGTTTGCGCCGTTTTCCGTCGTCGTCCGTCGTCTTCCGCCGGGAAGGAGCTCAGATCTGGGATCCCCGCGACGAGACGCACCCGAAGGGACCCTTCATCTCGCCGGAGCAACCCCGGAACGCCGTCGGGCTCGTCGTCGTTCTCGTCTCCGGTGCCCAAGCTTCGCCGTGCCATCGCCGGACTCCGCGAGCTCTGTGGACCGTCAGATCCAGATCGGACGGTTGAGGTGAGTTCACGTGTTCCAAACCCGATTAGATCTGGACCGTTGGATCAAGATCCAACGGTTCACAATCGCCACGTGCCGTAGCAGTGCTATTATAGGATTAGATCTGGACCGTCCGATCTAGATCGAACGGCCCACGATCATCGAGTAGTTTAACGTGTTAACCCTGGATCTAATCCGCGCCGTTGAATTTCAAATCAACGGTCGTGATTGCGCCACGTGTCGGGAAGTTGGACCGACGCGGTCGGGCCGGCCCACGCTGGCAGCAGTGACGCCGACACGCTGGCCCGCGTGTCGAGGGCCCGCATGTCGCTGGTCGACCTCGCCAAGCGCCGACGTCACCCATGACGTCACAGCGGTCCCACTGCCAAGACTGCAGTGGTGAGCCCGCCGACGTCGGCGATGACGTCACCCGAGAGGCCCACATGTCGATCTCACGTGGAGTCGTGGACCGAGTCCACGGTGGACCCGAGCCGAGCGTGGACCAAGTCCATGGACCACCGACGCCACCGCCCAATCGAGGCTGCCACGTGTCCTGCCGACGCAATAATTAATTTCCGAAAAAAGAAAATGATTTATTAATTCGAAATATTGATTCAAATTTAGATTCAAACTTCAAACGCTTATAACTTTTGCGTTTCAACTCCGATTTGAGTGGTTCAAATTTCTAAATTTGTATAAAATTGAGATCTACCTAAATATGAATTTTATTTAATTTTTGGACTAAAGTTTTTCTCTGTAATATTATTTAATTGATTATTTAAACTTGAATAAATCATAACTTTTGCGTTTTAACTCCAAATTTGACGATTCCAGTTTCTAAAAATCCAGAAAATTATGTTCTCTCTGTTTATGGATTTTATTTGGAGTTTTGGGATGTTTTTGCCTAGTGTTTATTTGTGTATTTGCTATTTGCACGCTTTACGAGTAGACGTTGAAGTGCCGGAAGGATTCGAGGGAGAAGTGTTAACTCAGGATCCAACTCAAGACCAAGAGCAAGTACTTTTTGAAGGCAAGTTGTGCTTTGACCATATTGATCCTATTTCGAAATCTATTTTGATTTAAACTATTGCATGCTAGTTCAAGTAGAAAGATACTTTGATTAAACATGGGGGTTAGATAAATACCAATTTGCTATATGACACCTTGATTACTTACGTATGTGCCATGACCCTTTGTCACCCTAGTTGTGGTTTACTAGTTGGACATTATTAAATTGCCAACATGGGTTTAGACCGTTGTAGTATGCTGCTTAGATCTGCTACGTGCTCATGACATGATTTTGGATAATCAAATGCTAATATTGACTTAATGATATATTGAACCTGTTTTGGAAAAGTATCATGTGATGTTGATGGCACGTGGTGCATGGTAATCAAGCGGGTTTGATAAATGATTTCGGCCGGGCATGTGGCAAGAGTAATCAGGTGGGCCAGTTGTGGCATTGGGAGTGTTGATTTGGTTTTTCGGGTAGTCTTGCCCTGGTCACTCTAAGGACTTAACCTTGCAAGCCTTTGAACTGGGTCATACTTGCAACCACATGGCTGGAATGGGACGGCCCTAGTTGACTAAGTCGCTAAGGACTCACTTGTGGAGCCTCAGGTGTCAATTACACCGTTTGTGTGATTGTGCGGGGAGCGTATCGTGGTCGTGGGCCGATACCCATCTAACGGTGTGTTGGTCCCATACTTCGCCTTAGCTAAGGGAAGGGATGGTGTAGAGCACGAACCGGAGAGGACCACTGTGTTGTTTGAGGCTTCCGAAAGGCTTTGTTACTGAACTCGCCTTTGTGGTGTTTGACTGTATCTTGTGGGTAAAGTGCATAACCTCTGCAGAGTGTAGAATCTATTTGAATAGCCGAGTCCACTGTGATCGACAATGCTCGGAATTACAGTCAAGGGTTAGATTTTCTCAAAATAACTTGGATTTGAAAAGTTGGGTTGGTTTAGTAATGAAGTTGATGGAAATATGGTTTAGGATGGGGAAAATGTTTATTAAATTTCTTGAGAAGTTATTTATGCTTTACTTATTTCTACTGCTTTCGAATCTACTTTTATTACTTGTCAAAAGCTGTTTACATAAATATACCTTGAGCTATTCCTTTGTACCAAGCCATGCATATAGTATATTAGCTTGCATTCTGTGCATGACTTGCTGAGTATCAAGTACTCACCCTTGCCTCAACACAATACCAGTTGAAGAGGAGATTATGCCAGTTTCGGAGGAGGATTTCCAAGAAGACCCGTCTACTTAGGGATGCGAGCCCGATGGGCCTACTGTGGTATCTTGGATGGCGCCACGGGTTATTTGATTTTCCGCTGCTGTTATTTCTCTTTTAATAAGTTTCGCCTTGCGAGGCATATATTTGTAACTTGGCCATAAGGTTGAGTAACCCTTTGATTATTTGAATAAAGTACTTTGATAGTATCGTTTGGTATGATTGTGATATATACCGATGTTAAGACTGTGTGCACTAGCGCGTTCCTGGACTAGTGCTGAATACACAGAGGGTCCGGATTTGCAAATTCGGGGTCCCGACAGAGGTGGTATCAGAGCCATACTTGACTGTAGGCTCAACCCTAAGCTAGAATGGTCGTAGTGAGGATAAAACCTATTTTCTAAAAGCTAAAAGTTTGTCAAGATAAGAAATGACATCTCGACTTATCCCCTTCTCTCTTTTCTTGTCTCTTGCTGGAATTTTCCCTTACCTAGTCACAATTTAAAAAAAATTCTGAGTTCTTACGTAAAGCACTCTTGTGACAGATGGAGGTTTTCTCGATAAGTGAGCATAGGTTCTATAGTGAGACTCCTTCGCCGAGTCGAGACATAGAATAAAGAGTCACCCTTTAGGCGTTAGACTCCAGAGTTAGTTCGATTTGGATTTGCTTGTTTGCTGAGTGTGCAGTATGTGTTGCAAGGCCCTTAGGCATTGTAAGCAGCCATACCAAGTTACTAATAATAAAGTTGGACCTTAAGGCTACACCTTTCGCCCCGCATAAGTTCCATATTACTTGTCTATTCTTGTTTCCCTCTCATCTCTAAACCTAGAGCAAATCGACAGATGGTAAACACCCGTGGAAACTTTGGAAGCAATAGGAGTGGTTCTCGCCCAGTAGAAAACCCCAATGATGGAGCACCAGCACCGCCAGTTGATATGCAGAATTTTGGAGCATTTCTTGCTGCTCAGACTCAGTTGATGCATGCTATGATGCAACAAATGCAGCACGTCACTGCTCAGGCCACTGCTAATCAAGTTAATCAGGGACCACGCCAGAATACAAGGCTGTCAGAGTTCATGAGGACTCACCCACCCACTTTCTCTGGGAATGCCAATCCATTGGAGGCCGATGATTGGTTAAGATCAATCGGGAGGAAGCTACACATAGCTCAGTGCATAGGGAATGAGAAGGTACTCTACGCTTCTCATCAGCTGGAAGGAACAAATTACGAATGGTGGGAGAACTTCGTGCCACGCAGAGAACCCTCAAGATATCACTTGGGAAGAGTTCACACTGCATTCCGACAAGATCACGTGCTGAAGGAATCATGGACCTTAAGAAGGAGGAGTTGAGCATCAAGCAAGGTAATCACCGATGGTCGACTACGAACAAGTTCACACAGCCTAGCACGCTACGCACCGAGGATGTAGCGACAGATAAATCCAGGCATACCTCGCTTTTATGAAGGGACTTAACTCAGGATTGCAAGTTGGGTTGATCACCCACACCATTCCAGATTTCCAAGAGTTGGTGAATAAGGCACTTATTCTTGAGGACAAGCGCAAGGAACTGGAGGAGAACAGGAAGCGCAGGATGCAACAAAGAAGGATCACGCCAGGGAACGCAACAACGCTTGAGAGTTGCACCAAATCAATTCTTGATTCCAACCACGAGAATGCAACAAGGACACCATCCTCAAAGACCAAGACCCGCCAATCAGAACTACCAAACCCCAGCCCGCTAGAAACGCTACTCCGTGCAACAAGAAGGAACGGTGAGGCGTTACATAATCGCAACGAGCCAGGACACTTTGCCAACAGCTTGTCCAAAGAAGACAGCAGGAGCGACCCGCCTGCTTTCAACCTAGGAACCACCCAGCTAGGACGCCAAAGACCAGGAGCCACACCCTGCACCGTGGTGAGAGGCCGAGTCAACCATGTCACCGCAGATGCACGCAAAATGCTACTGACGTCGTCTTGGGTAAGTTACTTGTTAACTCAAGACTGCACAGCTTTTTTGTTTGACTCGGAGCTTCAGATTCGCTTTGTTTCGCAAGGCTTTGCTACTAGAAATGATTTAAGGATTGCAAGACTTAAGTGCATGCTTTTAGTTCAAACCCTGGTTCCGAACTCCGAACGAAAGTAGGATGTTCCGGGTGAGAATACTAATAGGTGGAATAGAATTCCTAGCAAACCTTTTAATTTTGGAGACCTGCACCTTAGACGTCATATTGGGAATGGATTGGTTATCCAAGCACAAGGCCGTATTGGATTGTGGACGAAGGACTATCTCGATTGAGAGCCCGTGTGGGAAGAAAGTGGAATTTCAAGCCACCGCAGCTTAGAGATGGACAGTTGATGGTTAATGCATTACCAAGGCAATCAGCATAGAGGATGTCCCAAAAGAGTGAATGAGTACCCAGATGTTTTTCCCGAAGACCTACCTGGTATGCCGAGACAGGGACATAGAGTTTGTGATAGAGCTTGTACTGCACAAAGACCGATAGCAAAGAGACCCTATCGGATGTCCACCGAGGAGTTGGTAGAAATGAAGAAACAGACTAGAAGAGTTAATGGAGAAAGGATTTATCGAGACCAAGTTCGTCGCCGTGGGGAGCACCGCTTTGTTTGTCAAGAAAAAGGACGGGAGTTTCAGGATGTGCATTGACTACCGTGCACTCAATGAAGTCACCGTGAAGAATAAGTATCCGCTACCCAGGATTGATGATTTGTTTGATCGATTAAGAGGAGCCGAGTTTTCTCCAAGATTGATCTCGAGATCGGGATACCATCGATTGAAGATCCGATCGAGAAGATATTCAAGATCGCATTCTCGTCAAGATATGGACATTACGAGTTTACTGATTATGTCCTTTGGGCCGATTTAATGCGCCAAATTTTATTTCATGAATATGATGAATAAGGTGTTCATGGAATATTTGGACAAGTTTGTCGTCGTGTTCATAGACGATATCCTAATCTACTCCAAGACAGAGGATGAGCATGCCGAACACTTAAGGCGAGTTTTGGAAAAGCCGAGGAACGACAACTTTTCGCCAAGTTCAGCAAGTGTGATTTTTGGAAGGACAAGGTGGAGTTTCTTGGACATGTAATGACCGCAGAAGGAGTCGCCATGGATCCAAGCAAAGTAGAAGCTGTGTTACATTGGGAGCACCAAGATCGTGACTCAGATTCGGAGTTTCCTTGGAATGGCAGGATACTACCGCCGTTTCATTGAAGGCTTTTCGACAATTGCGAAACCTCTTACGCAATTGCGAAGAAGGAAAAGAAGTTTGCATGGACGCTTGAGAATGTGAGAAAGGATTTCAGAGCTGAAGAAGCGATTGACGCCGCAAAGTGTTAGTTCTACCGGATGTTGCTCAAAGCTTCGATGTTTATTGTGACGATCGCGCCAAGGACTTGGATGTGTGCCGATGCAGAATGGAAAGGTTGTCGCTATGCATCAAGGCGATTGAGGCCGCATGAGGAAAATTATCCGACACATGACCTAGAGTTAGGCTGCCGTAGTGCATGCTTTGAAGATATGGCGTCACTATCTCGATTGGAAACAGATGTGAAGTGTATACGGATCATAAGAGTTTTAAGTACATATTCACCAAATCGGATCTGAATATGAGGCGAGGAGATGGTTAGAGTTGATCAAGGACTATAATGTTGGAATCCATTACCATCCGGGAAGGCCAACGTAGTAGCCGATGCTCGAGTCGGAAAAGCCATACCGTGAGTACGTTGCTAGCCACAAGTCGATGAGTTATGTAAGGATTTTCGTAAAATGAAGATTGAGGTTGTACCTAGCGGATTCTTGGCCGCATTGGAAGTGAAGCCTACTTTAGAGGACCAGATCCGAGAAGGACGTATGATGATGACAGGATCCGTAGGATTAAGTCCAAAAAGGAGGAAGGCAAGGCAGAGGACTTCAAGTTGGATGAGCAAGGCACGTTGTGGATGAAGGATCGCATTTGTGTGCCTAACAAAAAGGAGTTAAAGAAACTGATTCTGGAAGAAGCCCATGACTCCAAGTACTCGATTCATCCTGGAAGCGCCAAGATGTATCAGGATCTGAAGGAGAGATTCTGGTGGCCGAGTATGAAACGTGAAGTTGCCGAGCATGTTGCATTGTGCGACGTATGCCAGAGAGTCAAGGCAATGCATCAGAGACCAGCAGGATTGCTACAGCCGCTGAAAATACCTGAGTGGAAGTGGGAGGAAATCGAAATGGAGTACATTACCGGTTTGCCGAAGACTCAAGGGGGTTATGACTCCATATGGGTTATAGTGGATCGCTTGACCAAAGTAGCCCATTTTATCCCCGTGAAGACCACTTACTCGGGAGATAAATTAGCAGAATTATACATGATCAGGATTGTCTGTTTGCACGGAGTGCCAAAGAGGATTGTATCGGACAGAGGTACCCAATTTACCTCAAGATTCTGGAATAAGTTGCATGAAGCCATGGGAACCCGTTTAAACTTCAGTACAGCTTATCATCCACAGACGGATGGACAGACCGAAAGAGTCAACCAGATTCTGGAGGATATGTTGAGAGCTTGTGCATTGGCTTATGCTACCTCTTGGGATAAGAGTTTGCCGTATGCCGAGTTCGATTACAACAATAGTTATCAGGCTAGTTTACGATGTCACCTTTTGAGGCCTTTGTATGGTCGACTCGTCGGACGCCATTGAATTGGAATGAGACCGTGGCGCCGTGTCTTTGGGCCTGATATTCTTCAAGAAGTCAAGAACAGTCGCCATGATTAGGAAAGGTTGAAGATAGCCCAATCTCGATGGAAGAGTTATGGCCGACAATCGTCGCCGAGATTTGAGTTTTGAACCGTAAGACTTTGTATACCTCGGAGTTACGCCTCAGGGAGTTAAGAGGTTCCATGCCAAAGGGAAACTTGCACCCTGCTATGTTGGACCATTTAAGATTTTGAGCCGCAGAGGTGAAGTTGCTTATCACCGGAGTTGCCACGATCGTTGGCGGTGGAGTACATGATGTATTCCATGTGTCCCGCTTAAAGAAGTGTCTCCGAGTTCCCGAGAGCATACATCGTTAGAATCAATTGAGTTGCAAGAGGATTTGACTTATAAGGAGCATCCCGTGAGGATTCCGGACACAATGGATCGAGAAACTAGAAACAAGTCAACCCGTTTCAGAGAGTTCAAAGGAGCAACCATGAAGAAAGCGAAGCGACTTGGGAGCCGAAGAGGATTTGAAGAAAGAGTTTCCAAACCTATTCCTTTAGTAAGCCACGAATCTCGAGGACGAGATTCTATTAAGGGGGAGGTTTGTAACACCCCAAAATTTTGCTTTTCTTAAATTCATGTGTGATTTGGCACTTTGGTGAATTTTGGAATTTTCTGGAATTTATTTGGATTTATTTGGAATTTATTTGAATTTATTCCATTTTGAAATAATTAAAGAATTTAATTTTGCAAATAAATTTTTGTTGGAAATATTTTATTTGAGTCCAAAATGATCCAAAGTATTTTCCAGAATTTTTCTCGAATTTTTCTCGAGTCATTTGCTATTTTTAATGAATTAAATGAATTATTAGGAATTATTTTAAATATTAAATCGCTGGAAAATCAAACTCGGGTCAAGTACTGTTCATCCGACCGAGTCGGA
Source organism: Rhipidocladum racemiflorum (assembly GCA_036346355.1). Classification (NCBI taxonomy): domain Eukaryota; kingdom Viridiplantae; phylum Streptophyta; class Magnoliopsida; order Poales; family Poaceae; genus Rhipidocladum; species Rhipidocladum racemiflorum. The sequence continues at coordinate 37,893,946 of CM070591.1, forward strand.
ACCCGAGTCGGACTCGAGTCCGACCCGAGCCACGTGACTCGACCGAACCCACTCCTAACCCTAATCAATCCCAACCGTTGGATCAAGATCCAACGGCTGAGATCCGCCTGCACGGCTCGAGCCAGATCCGCCCGGATCCGATCGCGCTGCGGCGATCGTGGCCGTTGATCGCGCCACGTGGACGGCTGAGAGTCGTCGTCTTCGCCGAGACCGAGCCGGACTCCGCCGCCGCGCCCGCCGCCGTGTAGGATTAGGTTTCCGTCTAGGGCACGAACGCCGAGGCTATTTAAAGCGTGAGACGTCCCCCGAGGTTGCCCTCATCCTTGCGCACTGCTCTCTCGAGCCATCTCGCCGAGCCGCCGCCGTTGAGCCGCAATCGCTCGCCGGAGTTGTCTCTTCCTCCGCCGAGGTTTGCGCCGCTTTCCGCTGCCGTCCGCCGTCTTCCGCCGGAAGGAGCTCGAGATCTGGGATCCCCGCGACGACGCACCCGGCGGACCCTTCATCTCGCCGAGCAACCGGAACGCCGTCGGGCTCGTCGTCGTTCGTCTCCGGTGCCCAAGCTTCGCCGTGCCATCACCGGACTCATGAGCTCTGTGGACCGCCGATCCAGATCGGACGGTTGAGGTGAGTTCACGTGTTCCAAACCCGATTAGATTCGACCGCTGGATCAAGATCCAACGGTTCACAATCGCCACGCGCCGCAAAGCGGTGCTATTATAGGATTAGATCTCGACCGTCCGATCTAGATCGAACGGCCCACGATCATCGAGTAGTTTAACGTGTTAACCACGGATCTAATCCGCGCCGTTGAATTTCAAATCAACGGCCGTGATTGGCGCCACGTGTCGGGAAGTTGGACCGACGCGTCGGCCGGCCCACGCTGGCAGTGCGTAGACGCCGACACGCTGGGCCCGCGTGTCGAAGGGGCCCGCATGTCGCTGGTCGACCCGCCAAGCGCCGACGTCACCCATGACGCCACAGCTGGTCCCACTGCCGCCACTGCGGTCGAGCCCCGCCGACGGCGATGACGCGTCACCCGAGAGGGCCCACATGTCGGGCCTCACGTGGAGTCGTGGGCCGAGTCCACGGTGGACCCGAGCCGAGCGTGGACCAAGTCCATGGACCACCGACGCCACCGCCCAATCGAGGCTGCCACGTGTCCTTGCCGACGCAATAATTAATTTCAAAAAAGAAAATGATTTATTAATTCGAAATATTGATTCAAATTTAGATTCAAACTTCAAACGCTTATAACTTTTATGCTTCAACTCCGATTTGAGTGGTTCAAATTTCTAAATTTGTATAAAATTGAGATCTACCTAAATATGAATTTTATTTAATTTTTGGACTAAAGTTTTTCTCTGTAATATTATTTAATTGATTATTTAAACTTGAATAAATCATAACTTTTGCTTTTAACTCCAAATTTGATTTATTCCAGTTTCTAAAAATCCAGAAAATTATGTTCTCTCTGTTTATGGATTTTATTTGGAGTTTTGGGATGTTTTTGCCTAGTGTTTATTTGTGTATTTGCTATTTGCACGCTTTTACGAGTAGACGTTGAAGTGCAGGAAGGATTCGAGGAGAAGTGTTAACTCAGGATCCAACTCAAGACCAAGAGCAAGTACTTTTGAAGGCAAGTTGTGCTTTGACCATATTGATCCTATTTCGAAATCTATTTTGATTTAAACTATTGCATGCTAGTTCAAGAAGAAAGATACTTTGAATAAACATGGGGTATAGATAAATACCAATTTGCTATATGACACCTTGATTACTTACGTATGTGCCATGACCCTTTGTCACCCTAGTTGTGGTTTACTAGTTGGACATTATTAAATTGCCAACATGGGTTTAGACCGTTGTAGTATGCTGCTTAGATCTGCTACGTGCTCATGACATGATTTTGGATAATCAAATGCTAATATTGACTTAATGATATATTGAACCTGTTTTGGAAAAGTATCATGTGATGTTGATGGCACGTGGTGCATGGTAATCAACTGGGGTTTGATAAACAGTTTTCGACCGGGGCATGTGGCAAGAGTAATCAGGTGGGCCAGTTGTGGCATTAGGAGTGTTGATTTGGTTTTTCGGGTAGTCTTGCCCTGGTCACTCTAAGGACTTAACCTTGCAAGCCTTTGAACTGGGTCATACTTGCAACCACATGGCTGGAATGGGACGGCCCTAGTTGACTAAGTCGCTAAGGACTCACTTGTGGAGCCTCAGGGTGTCAGTTACACCGTTTGTGTGATTGTACGGGGAGCGATCGTGGCTGTGGGCCGATAACCATCTTACGGTGTGTTTGTCCCATACTTCGCCTTTGCTATGTTATGTGATGGTGTAGATCACGAACCGGAGAGGACCACCTGTGTTGTTTGAGGCTTCCGAAAGGCTTTGTTACGGGAACTCGCCTTTGTGGTGTTTGACTGTATCTTGTGGGTAAAGTGCATAACCTCTGCAGAGTGTAGAATCTATTTGAATAGCCGAGTCCACTGTGATCGGACAATGCTCGGAATTACAAATCAAGGGTTAGATTTTCTGAAAATAACTTGGATTTGAAAAGTTGGGTTGGTTTAGTAATGAAGTTGATGGAAATATGGTTTAGGATGGGGAAAATGTTTATTAAATTTCTTGAGAAGTTATTTATGCTTTACTTATTTCTACTGCTTTCGAATCTACTTTTATTACTTGTCAAAAGCTGTTTACCGCAAATATACCTTGAGCTATTCCTTTGTACCAAGCCATGCATATAGTATATTAGCTTGCATTCTGTGCATGACTTGCTGAGTATCAAGTACTCACCCTTGCCTCAACACAATACCAGTTGAAGAGGAGATTACGCCAGTTTCGGAGGAGGATTTCCAAGAAGACCCGTCTACTTAGGGATGCGAGCCCAGTCAGTTGCCTGTGGTATACTGGATGGCGCCACGAAGTTATTTGATTTTCCGCTGCTGTTATTTCTCTTTTAATAAGTTTCGCCTTGCGAGGCATATATTTGTAACTTGGCCATAAGGTTGAGTAACCCTTTGATTATTTGAATAAAGTACTTTGATAGTATCGTTTGGTATGATTGTGATATATACCGATGTTAAGACTGTGTGCACTAGCGCGTTCCTGGACTAGTGCTGAATACACAGAGGGTCCGGATTTGCAAATTCGGGGTCCCGACAACCCACCACTACCACCGAAGGAAAAACCTACTTTATAACCAGGGTCCTTAAAACCCACAAAAACATTATCAACCGAGCAATCCACATCGGTTGACACAAGTCGCTCAGAGATCGGCGACAAAAAGATCCAATACACTTCCAAAAGGAAAAGCAATTATTAGCAACCACCAAGTGGTCTACTAATAATTTAATCAACCCCACCGAGGAACACATCAATGACACAATTCTCCAAGAAGGTTTGAATTGGGTCATACACAACCTTCCTTTACTCTTCACTTTTAAACAATTTACGATCAACTACTAGCCACACCAAATTTCTCTTACTAAGAAAGTCTCGCCGTCACATCCTTCCACTCAAAGGACCAAGACAAAGAGTACCACCATTGGGTAAGCTCAACCACCAACCATCAACCCAGTTGATCCCCATGCATAACTTTGAGTCCAATGCACTACAATCATTTTGGAAAGGATTCGACAACAACGAAAGAGTATTCATTTTAATTTCCTAAGTCAAGACGCAAAGGAAACACAAATCTCCTACACCACAACCAACATACCAGAAATTCTTCATTGTTTCTTTTCATACCAGAAAGAAATAGAAATCTCGATTTGTGACATGAATGCACACTTTTCAAGAGCACTCCGGATTAGTCATATATCCATATATGACTTTCTCACTGACCTGGCTCACCGACTCTTTCATCATTAAACATCTATAAACAATGTCATGCTTCCTTTTCACCATTCATTCTTCATGTAACAACAATACCAAGTAGTCATTCACAAAAAGACTTCTTCCTCGGTATCACCTGAATGAAACACAATTAACATCGATGGCTGCGAAATTCATATAAACTTTGACGGCAACACCATTAACAGGGAAACACCACGTCGTAAAAGAACCCACGTCAATTGAAAAACTAAACTTGCAAAACCTCGCATTTTAACCATAATCAACATTTGGAAAAGAGCATCCGCTCCAAAGTTAAACATCTACACATACAACCGCCATAAATTTTCTCAAAGAGAAAGGGAAACTCATTTCCAAAAGAGAACACTTCACTAACAGCATCACCGATGAATCATCCACAAAAACCACCTTTTGAAGCACTTGTAAACACCACACAGATTTTCCAAATAACTCCAACTCTAGCCAAAAAGAGTTACAAATTAAACCTCGTGAGTTTTCCAACACAACCCTCTATGTCCATCTGCTTCCTTTCAAATTTATTCCAAGGATAACTCAGTGTGAACGCGAAGGAGCGCGATCCACTCAAAAACTTTTAGGTGTAAATCCATACTCACAACACAAACTAAACAAATTAGCCAAAACCAAAGATTGTCACCAATTTCTATGAGTTTTAAGAAAATTCTGAAACACAACATAAGGAACACCTTGACCGAAACCCTTCAACCAAAATGGCAAACAACCAATCCAGTCTGAAAGGTTTTAGACACAAGCTCAGCATGAAACCCACCATGTCTAGTATTCCACTATACTTACCATTTAAACGTTCAATATTCACTATTTACTCATCGAGAAGCCCATCATAATTCAACCAAGAGCTACCTAACCAATTCTTTCTCTAGTTACCTTTCCCAACACTTATAAATAAAGTTTATGACGATTATCAAAAGACATCCAACCAATACTACCTCATCATGATCCCCACAGACCAACACATCATATAACAGCGTATTCTATATTTCAACCATAGTACTTCAACAGATACTCAAGCATGATCAACCTATCAATTTTATACCATCCATACGTCAACAGCTGGACAATTGAAACTTGTTCAATCAATAAATGACTTCAACAAGTAAATATTATCTCTACAAGACAAAATTCATAACTATGGTTCTAACATATAGATTCACTAAGGAGAAAATTCTACATCATGTTAATTACCCATGGTTCACTCCATCACAACATGTTACAATAACCTCCATTTTAACAATGGTTTCCAACAAGTAGTCTACACAATTACCACCACTACTAAGTCATCACTATCACAAATGGGCATAATCATAAAAGCAATTGTATTGTTTTTAGTTACTCTATCCATATATCTTAACAAATTATCACTACACAACATACTCCAACTATTATAATAAATTCAATAAGTTGGACCAGCACAATGTTCTTAAAACAACAACAAAACCTATATTTTCCCAATTGACATCGGTACTAGCATTATAGGAACACTTATGCATACTTCCAAATATACTAATGGTTTGCAACAACATAAATAGCAACTCTAATCAACTTCCAAGTTAAGGTCACAAGTCAGCATATTAAATTTCTCTATTAACACGTTAAATTGGAACATCTTTAAACAACTAGTAAGGTTTCTTTAACAATATTAGTAGTTTACATCATCTTAATGTTCTAACTATGCATCAGGGTTTAAACTTTAAACATTATCGGGGGTCATAGACACTTTTAAAGCAAAGCAACATATTCTGAGCCGAAACATTAACACATTTAACCATTCTCACTATAGAGCAAACTACAACACTAGTAGTCTATTTATCCTCAAGCTAAAGATACAATCACATTGAATCGATTCAACTCACAGATTAACTTAGCAATATGTCATTCCGTAAACCACATTATTACATACTACATAGCATGGACACAAAACTTTCTAAACACATTCATGGGTCATGAACTATTAACAAACAGGATGCAACCCAACTTTAAAGATAACCACAGCTCAGGAACAAGAACGAACACTGATGTAACATTGGGTATCCCGATCTTTCGATAAGAATGATAACCTTCGATTTGGGTGGAGACAACTTTGACGATCCGACTACAACGTACAACGACGATGCGCCTTAGCAATCGCTAAACCAACTCCAGAGGGTTATTGACCTTGCCGTGGGCACGATCAACCTGATCACGAAGATCAATTCCTGCAAGCAATTGAAGAACAAGCATGAACAAGGCAAAAGCAATCTAAAATTGCAAATATAGATGAAGTATAGAAAAAAGTTGGGATTCCGATACTAGGAGCTTGTTAGGCGGCCGTTGAGCACGCCTAAAAGACTCAAATAGTAGCAAAAGGCTAAACTATCAAATAACCAAAACCCAAGTTATTTTTGGGGACTCCCTAGCTATATATAGGAGAAATAGGAGGCCAAAACCAGGCTAGGGGCGTCCAAACCACATCCATGGCCGAGGTAGGACTCCTATTCCTAGTTTGACTCGGATTTGGAAAGATGACCGAACTTGTTTTGCAGATTCCCGTTGACTCGTAAGGAATTTGGAGGTGGGGCCAGATCCGTTGGAAGGAGGACGTCGAAACCTTTCAAACCAGTACTCATAGACCTAAAACACACTTGTGGATCAAAAGTTATGGTCGTTTTTAAGTTGGTGCTGTCCTAGAGGCCGAATCCGAGTTGAAGTTGTGCACCGAAAGAATTGGCTTCATGCTTGACTTTTGGGAGTCCTTCTCCTTTGTTCCTAAGGACAATAAAATTATCACAAGGATTAAATAGCATTCCATTCATTAAATTATTTGTATGCAACCCGAGGAACGCATTCACCTAGCAATTGAATTGACGTGCGTGAGCTCGAGTAATTGGCCCTTGTATTACATTGTTGGTTTCAATTGGGTTTGTAGACATTGCCGTATGCATGGTAGTGATGTCCTCATCATCCTCCCCTTCTTGCATTTGAGTCGCCCTCGACTCATGCTCATCATCTCTCCCAAGTATGGTTTCAAATCGGTAATGTTGAATGTGGGACTAACCCCAAAATCTGCAGGCAATTCAAGCTTATATGCATTATCATTAATCTTTGCCAATACTTTGAAAGGACCATCAGCTAGCGGCATCAACTTAGATTTTCTTAATTCTAGGAATCGATCTTTTCGCAAATGTAACCAAACTAAATCCCCAGGTTGAAAAGTTACATGCTTCCTTCCCTTACTACCAGCAAGTTTATATTTAGCATTCATGCGCTCTATGTTTTCTTTAGTTGTCTCGTGCATTTTCATAATCAAATTAGCACGTTGTTTAGCATCAAGATTCAATTTCTCCGAAGATGGAAGAGGTAACAAATCAATTGGAGCATGAGGTACAAATCCATATACAATCTCAAAAGGACACATCTTAGTAGTAGAATGCATAGAACGATTATAAGCAAACTCAATATGAGGCAAGCATTCTTCCCACAATTTAATGTTGTTTTCCAAAACGGCCCTAAGCATGGTAGATAAAGTTTGATTAACGACCTCAATTTGTCCATCAGTTTGGGGATGACAAGTAGTAGAAAATAAAAGTTTAGTCCCTAATTTAGCCCACAAAGTTCTCCAAAAGTGGCTTAAAAATTGTGTCTCGATCCGAAACTATTGTGTTTGGCACACCATGCAAGCGAACAATTTCACGAAAGAATAAATCGGCAATGTTGGTAGCATCATCGCTTTTGTGACAAGGAATAAAGTGTGCCATCTTAGAAAATCTATCCACAACAACAAAGATACTATCCCTCCCCTTCTTTGTTCTAGGAAGTCCTAAAACAATGTCCATAGAAATATCTTCCCAAGGCACGCTAGGAACAGGCAAAGGCATGTATAAACCATGTGGATTAAGTCGTGACTTAGCTTTTTGACAGGTAGAGCAGTGAGCGACGAAACATTCGACGTCTCGTCTCATCTTGGGACAAAAGAAATGGATAGTGAGTATATCCTCCGTCTTCTTCACACCAAAGTGTCCCATCAACCCTCCTCCATGCGCTTCCTGTAGCAATAACAAATGAACAGAACTAGCTGGAATGCATAGTTTGTTTGCTCTAAACATAAACCCATTATTGAGGACAAATTTGTTCCATGTTTTTCCCTATTTACAATTGAGCAACACATCTTTAAAATCATTATCATGCACATATTGCTCTTTAATCGTTTCCAAACCAAAAATTTTGAAGTCAAGTTGTGAGAGCATGGTATATCTCCTAGACAAGGCATCAACAATGACATTATCCTTTCCCTTTTTGTGTTTGATGACATAAGGAAACGACTCAATGAATTCAACCCACTTTGCATGTCTACGGTTCAGTTTAGCTTGACTTCTAATATGTTTTAACGATTCATGATCAGAATGTATAACAAATTCCTTGGGCCATAAATAATGTTGCCATGTTTCTAAAGTTCGAACTAGCGCATATAACTCCTTATCATACGTAGAATAGTTCAAACTAGGCCCACTCAACTTCTCACTAAAATAAGCAACAGGTTTTCCTTCTTGTAACAGAACACCACCCAAACCAATTCCACTAGCATCACATTCTAGTTCAAAAGTCTTAGAAAAGTCTGGAAGTTGGAGTAAGGGTGCATGTGTTAACTTAGCTTTTAGAACATTGAAGGCATCTTCATGTGACTTGCCCCAAACAAAAGGCACACCCTTCTTGGTGAATTCATTCAAAGGTGCGGCGATTGTGCTGAAGTCCTTCACAAAACGACGATAGAATCCAGAAAGTCCTAGGAAACACCACACCTGTGTGACCGTGTTAGGGGTTGGCCAACTCTGTATCGCTTCAACCTTGGCTTGATCAACTTCAATTCCCTATGGAGTAACAACATAGCTAAGAAAAGAGACTCGATCCGTGCAAAAGGTGCACTTATCAAGGTTACCAAATAAACGTGCATCGTGTAAAGCATTAAAAACAGCACGCAAATGTTAAATATGGTCTTCTAAAGATTTGCTGTAGATCAAGATATCATCAAAGTAAACCACCACAAATTTTCCAATGAAAGCACGTAAAACCTCGTTCATTAATCGCATAAAAGTGCTAGGTGCATTAGTTAATCCAAACGGCATAACTAACCACTCATATGAACCGAACTTAGTTTTAAATGCTGTTTTCCATTCATCTCCTAACTTCATGCGAATCTGGTGGTACCCACTACGCAAATCAACTTTAGAGAACATAGTAGAGCCACTTAATTCATTAAACATATCGTCTAACTTGGGTTGCCATGGCCAAGAACAAAGGAAGGTGGAGCTCCCAATGGCACCGACGAGGATGGGCACGGCGGCCGACGGCGAGCGGCGTGACCCCGGGGATGGGCCGGCGTGGCCGGAGACATGCTGGGGCGGTGGCGCGGGCACGCAGCCGCTGGGGCGCGGTGGGGCTTGACGGCCGGGCAAGGGGATGCGGGCGGCGCACGGGGGGCCGGGGCAAGGGGGACGTCTAAGGCAACACACGGCTGGGGTAGCCAGGAGGCGGCAGCGATGCCGACTGGCGAGCGCGCTGAATCGGCGGGCAGCGGGAGCCTGGAGGGTCGGGAGGGGGCGCGACAGCGGCGAGCCACGCGGCCGAACAGCAAGAACAGAGGCACAACCAACATCCGGAAATTCCATGAAATGTTGAATAAAATTGCAAATTGAAGATGGCAGTTGCTAGAGGGTCTCCAGAGAAGGCTAGGATTGCAAGCAATCGAAGAAAACATTACGGAAACGATGAATTCGTCGACAAACGGCGGTTCGGCCGGCGAGGTTCCAACTCGCAATTCGGATTCAAAACTTGATAAAATCTAAAATTGATTGAGGGGTTATGAGCGCGACAACCATACACACATCTAGAACCAAACGGAACTCCAATTGGCTCACCAGAATAAAAGATATGACGGCGAGATCGAAAACGGTGTTCGACGTCGGTGTTTGGCAATCTCCCGGATGATTGAGGTGGAGAGGCAAAGGAAGGATGATAGGACAAGAAAGAGGATTTTGAGGCAAAGATTTGAGAGGTGGAATCGTGCGATTTGGAGTTGAAACGGCCAAGTTATGAGCAATGAAGCAATTTTCGGATTTTGGTTAATGGGACCATTCCGGCGTGATTAAGGGCTAATGAACACCGGGAATGGAAACTCCTCGCCATTATCCTTCCAACGGATCCGGTTATGAATGATTTGAGGCATTTAAGAGGGAGATATGGGTGTTTGAATGAAGGAAGGCCATGAATGGAGTTTGCTATTCTTTCCTGGAACCAAGGCATCGTATGGACTAGAAGCTGGAATAGTGCCCTGCCATGTGTCACCTCCCGATTGGTCGGAGTAAGTGAGAAGGAACACGTGCGAGAAAAATTAGCGAAAAAGGGTGTAAAAATCCCGGAAAAATTCCTAAAAATATTAGTGAATATTTGAAGCCCAATAAAATTGGCTTTGTGGAATTTGGATGAAATTTGGAATTTAGAAAATTCCGGGACGAATAAAAGACATTTGACAAATTTCCACGAGCGATAACATACCAGAGATTTTCCAAAAATGTTGGGAAAAATTCCCAAAATGTTTTTGGAATATTTGGAACCTAATGCAATAGGTTTCCGGATTTTTGGAGCATTTTCAAACTCGGGTGGAATTTCGGATACGGGCTAGAATTGGGAAATTTGACTTTTCGAACGATGAAGGATTGAATTCCAATTTCGAGCGTGAAAGGATGCCAGGTTAATTGTAACAATGAATAAAATCCAAAATTTTGAATTTATTTAATTTAAATTAGATTTTAGCTGAAGATCGAAATTGGGGATGTTACAAACCTACCCCCCTTAGAGAGAATCTCGTCCCCGAGATTCGGATGGAGAAAGAAAAAGATCGGGAAACTTGGCTCGAAGGTCCTATTCTCGCTCCCAAGTGGCTTCCTTCTCTGAATGATTGCTCCACTACACTTTACAAAACTTAATCACCCGGCTTCTAGTTCAACGCTCAGCTTCATCCAAAATTTTGACTGGGTACTCTCGATACGACGGGTCTTCTTTCAACTCCATCTCTTCATGCGGTATCTGATGCTCGGGTACTCTGGGATATTTTTTAGCTGAGAAACATGGAAGACATCATGTACGTCTAACAGTTGGGGAGGCAATTCCAACTTGTAAGCAACTTCTCTTCTTCTGGCTACCACTGTAAAGGGACCAATGTAGCGGGGCGCTAACTTCCCACTGTCTATGAACCGACGCATTCATTTGAGAGGCGAAACTTTCAAGTACACATGATCCCCCAAAACAAAGCTTAATTCCCATCGGCGGTTATCAGCATAGCTCTTCCGCCTTGACTGGGCTATTTTCAAATTCTCCCGGATCACTCTGACTTGTTCTTCAGCTTCCTTTAGAATATCAGGTCCGATGATTTGTCCACCTTCTGTCTCTTTCCAAGACAAGGGTGTTTAGCATTTCCTTCTGTAAAGAGCTTCAAACGATGCCATCTTCAAACTTGACTGATAACTATTGTTGTAAGAGAATTCTGCATAGGGCAAATTCTAATCCCAAGATCCTTTGTACGTCAAAGCACAAGCTCTCAACAAATCTTCTAATATTTGATTTATCCGTTCCGTCTGATCATCTGTCTAGGGATGGTAGGTAGTACTGAAGTTTAAATTCGTGCCCGAAACCTCATGCAACTTCTGCCAAAATCTTGAGGTAAACTGAGAACCTCGATCGGACATGATCTTCTTCGGTACACCATGCAAACACACAATTTTGGCCATATATAGTTCTGCGATCTTATCACTAGAATATGTTGTCTTTACCGGAATAAAGTGTGCAACTTTAGTTAATCTGTCCACAATGACCCATATCGAATCACATCCAGACTTAGTCCTGCGAAGGCCGGTAATAAAATCCATTCCAATTTCTTCCCATTTCCAAACAGGAATTTGCAAAGGTTGCATCAATCCGGCTGGTCTGTGATGTTCTGCTTTCACCAACTGACAAATATCACAACGCGCCACAAAGTCAGCAACTTCTCTTTTCATATTGGACCACCAATATTTTTCCTTCAAGTCCGAGTACATCTTTGTACTTCCCGGGTGAATAGAATAAACCGAATCATGGGCCTCTTTCAAAATTACATCCTTGATCTCTTTTTGGTTAGGGACTACTATTCTTTTCCCAAACCAAACAGTACATTTCTCGTCTTCTGAAAATCCAGGGTGTTTTCCTTTCTTTAATTCATTCTTTAGGTTTGTGATACCACTATCATTCCTTTGAGCCTCTCTGATTTTATCTTCTAGGGTTGATTGCACTTCTGTATTAAAAATACAGCCTTCATTCACCAACTCCATGTTGAGACGTTGGAATTCTTCATAAAGTGTTGGATGCCTTTCTTGAACCATAACATTGTTGCAGTAGCTTTTCCTGCTCAGCGCATCTGCAACAACGTTAGCTTTTTCAGGATGGTAATGGATTCTGATATTATAATCTTTTACCAATTCCAACCATCTTCTCTGCCTCAAATTGAGATCTGACTGAGTGAAAATGTATTTCAAACTCTTATGATCCGTATAGATCTCACATCGATTACCAATCAAGTAGTGCCTCCAAATCTTGAGTGCATGCACAACTACGGCTAACTCGAAATCATGAGTTGGGTAATTTTCTTCATGGGGTCGCAGTTGTCTTGAGGCATAAGCTATAACATTTCCTTCTTGCATCAAAACACATCTGAGACCCTACTTTGAAGTATCACAGTAAACTTCAAAATCCTTATGAATATCCAGCAAAACAAGCACAGGAGCTGAAGTTAACTTCTTCTTTAATTCCTGAAAACTTTGTACACAGGACTTAGTCCATTCAAACTTCTTCTTCTTCAGAAGCTGGGTGAGAGGTCTTGCAATTCTTGAAAAACCTTCAATAAATCTCTGATAGTAGCCTGCTAATCCAAGAAAACTTCTGATATCCGGGACTGAATTAGGTTGCTTCCAGTCCAAAACATCCTTTACTTTTGCAGGATCTACTGCTACCCCTCCAGCCGACACAACATGACCCAAGAAAGAAACTTCTTTCAACCAAATGTCACACTTACTGAACTTCGCATACAATTGATGCTCTCTTAACGTTTCCAAGACTATCCTTAGATGGTCTTCATGTTCTTTTCTGTTCTTGGAATAGACAAGAATGTCGTCAATGAAGACTACAACAAATTTGTCCAAGTACTCCATGAATACCTTATTCATCAGATTCATGAAATAGGATGGTGCATTTGTTAAACCAAATGACTTCACTATAAACTCATACAGTCCATACTGGGTAGTAAAGGCTGTCTTCGGAATATCTTCTTTCCTTATATTGAGTTGATGATAACCCGATCTCAAATCTATCTTGGAAAAGACTTGAGCTCCTTTCAGCTGATCAAACAAATCATCTATCCTTGGCAAAGGATACTTATTCTTTATTATCACCTCATTCAAAGATATGTAGCTATGCACATTCTCAGACTACCATCCTTCTTCTTGACGAAGATTACCGGTGATCACCATGGTGACGAACTGGGCCTAATGAATCTTTTCTCCTGTAGTTCTTCAATCTGCTTCTTCATTTCTGCTAACTCGTTGGTAGTTAGCCGATAAGGCCTCTTTGAGATTGGAGCCGTACCAAGTACAAACTCGATTACAAACTCAATGTCCCATTCTGGTGACATACCAGGCAATTTTTCTAAGAATACATCTGGGTATTCATTCACTATGGGCACATTTTCGAACGATGTACCTTTCAGACAGTTTAGGGTGCTACCCCCCTTATAGGAAAGATTAGACAAGAACTCCACTCGGATTCCCTCAGGGCTGGTAAGAGAGACAACACTACTAGCACAGTCTATTTGTCCCTTATACTTGGTTAACCAATCCATTCCAAGGATTACCTCTATACCCTTAGTATCCAATAATATTACGTTCGCTAGGAACTTTACCCCTTTTATAATTATATCCATTTTAGGGCAGACCGTAGTTGTTCTTAATTCTTTACGAAGGGATTAAACTAATAAAGGGTTTCTTAACTGAACTGTATCCCAACCATGCTTTTTAACCAAGTATTCTGATATAAAGGAGTGCGTTGCACCAGAATCAAATAGAACTGAAGCAGGTACCGAACTGACACAGAACTTACCATAGACCACCTCTGGTGCGTCCCGGACTTCCTCAGCAGTGACGTGGTTAACACGTCCTCTTCCAATAGTGCGAGGGGTACGTGGAGTCTGCGGTGTACATCTCCCTTGAGCTAGTGCTGGGGCGCGGGCTGGTGTGGACCCTAAGTTGAACCGAACTGGGGTGACAGGCTGACGCTTCTGGTGACAATTGCTGGCATAATGTCCCATTCTCTGCATTTGAAGCATTGGACTCCTGAAGCGGTTGTGTTGCTCGTTTGGGCTTGGTTGCCTGCATTGCCAGCAGGGGCTTGACCAATCGGATGAGGGGTGGACATTGGGGTCCTAGAAACATTGGGGACGGCTGGCCTGCTGGCCTGCTGCTAGAAGGTACGAGGCTTAGAGCTGCTAGCACCATGCTGATTCTGAAACATCATCTTCCTCTTTTTGGACTCAAAGAGTTGGCGCTGAGCATCTTCTTGGATCAAAGCCTTGTTAACCATATGCTGAAATGAAGGAAAGTTGTTCGACACCAGTTGAACCTTAAGATTGGGGTCAAGACCCTCCATGAAGTGCCAAATCTTAGCTCGTCAGTGGCGACATCCGCTGTAGCATAACGTGATAGCTAAGTGAACCGATTCAAGTATTCTGACACTGAGAGATTTCCCTGTTGCAGCTTGTGGAATTTTCTCCTCTTCATTTCCATAATCCCCTTGGGAATATGGGTAGCCCGAAAAGCTTCAACAAACTCATCCCATGCGATGTTCTCGGCATCTTCGTGAGCGGCACAATAGTTCTCCCACCAGCTAGCCGCTGTACCCTTGAGTTGGTGCGAAGCAAACCGCACACTTTCCACTTCATCACACTAGGCCAAGAAAAGTTTCCATTCGACTTCCTTAAGCCAATCGTCGGCTTCCAATGGATCCACAGATCCAACAAAGGTTGGGGGTCTAGTCCTCATGAACTCCCCAAACTTGGATTGGGGTGGCTCAGCTGCGGCTTGGGCTGGGGCAGCTTGGGACGGCTTGAGTGCATTCTGTGCAAAACCTTGTAGAAGTTGAATTTGCATAGCCATCATCTGCTCCAAATTCGGCAGCTGATTCGGGGGTGGAGGTGGTACTGGCTCCTGCTGTGCCGGAGGCGGCGGCACTGGACCATCAACTAGGTGTTGCCGCTGCTCCACTGGTCCTTCCTCCTGGAACTGAACTCCTCCCTGACCATGACCACGACCTCTACCGCGGCCTCCTCTTCTTCCTCTGCCATGCCTTCTGCTAGGATTCTCCATCTGAAACAAGGACAGACAGAGCCCAAGGAAAGAGGGAAAAAGCAAAAGATAAGGAAACCAGGGGCTAACAATATCCACCAAGACAAAAGCACACAACTGAAAGGAAATCCAACTGAAATCTTTAATTAAAACAAAATAGTTTCATAAAGATGGCTGTATCACAAATGCATAAAAGCACGATATAGTCCATCACACTCATTTATTCAACATTCTAATCGAGGACAAAAGAGGGCACTATTGGCCAACATTAGCTACTCGCCTCACTCTCCTTGAATACGCGCGAGGAAGGATCCTCCTCACTCCTACTGCAGGAAGGGTCTTGCTCCTCGCTCCTGCTGCGAGAAGGACTAGTAGCCCGAGAAGATCCTGGCTCTCCAGGGGTAGCCAAGAATCCTAGGGAAATCCCAGGGACGGCTCACGATGCACAGACTTGCGCGCGGTCACCCGAAGCAGCGGACCCTTGCGACGCTTGACTGGCGGGGTGTCAGGACTCAAACTCCGAGGTGGAAGCTCCTCTCCAACGGAGGCTGGCGGTGGCGCTACCGGTTGTGCCTCCTACACAGGGGCCGGTAGCGGAAGTGGAGCTGTGGCCCACCGAGTCTCTTTAAGCTGACGGTTTTTCTCCCTTGCTGCAGCTAGCTCCTTGCGCACATCATGGAGATCGCAAGAGATTTGCACATAGGCGTCATCCTGCGCCCGGATGAGGGATCCCATGTGCACAATCGTCGGGTCAGTCTCCAGTTCCAAGCTCTGAAACTGGCTGAGGTACCTCCTAATCTGGTGTCGAGGAAAGAGTCGGTACGGGGTGTCGTCCAGTTGAACATGATATCTCTCCCCCAAGTGGATGAGAGCCTCTCTAGCTGCATCCTGAAGCGCATGTGCAAGTATCATCCGTTCTGCGGTGAAGTGGTAGGGGCGATCTTCAGCATTTGGACTCCAGGCATAGACCAGCAGCCTGACATTCCATATGTTGTAGCCAATGTTGGGCACAGACGTGTAGTGGTACTCCGTGCGATGGGGAAATCCCAACTCCTGGAGCATCAAGGACAGCTCCGCACAAAAACATCCCGCAGTCACAACGAAAGTGGTGAACGCAGCCATCTACAAATTTTTGAAATAAGACAAGATTAGTAACCAGTTTTCAAATAAAAGATAAGATAAGAACGAGGTCCTAAGACAGAAAAGATAGAAGCAAAGGAAATTAAAATTTTATAAGTAAGTTTTTATAAAACTAATAATCCCTAAGGCTTTGCCATTTTAACGGGGTCATGTCCTGGAGTCGTCCAGGTTCTGATACCACCGCTGTGAGCCCCGGATCAACTATCCAGATTCTCCTGTGTATTTCGGTACTAGTCCTAGATCAGTAGCTAGTACACACAGTCACACAATGATGAATCATTGCAGAACAGAACGAAATGGTAACATAAATATAAAGTATCAACCACATGGCTATTTATTACAGCATATGGTCACATAACCAGAGTTCACAACAGCGGAATAAAAACATCAAGTGATAAAAACCCAAACAACTCTAAAGGCGACGATTAGGAACGAGCTTAGTTGTCCTGGCGATCTTCATCATCTTCCTCGATGTAGAACTCACTGTAACACCCCGGCATCAAGCATGTCTAAATGCTACCAAACATAGGCTAAACAACATCTAAATACCATAAATTAAGATAAATTACAGCAAAGGCGTAAATGCTAGAATCGAAAATTTCGGCAGCATCTCCTTTGTTTTTCCATGAATTGAAGCAACAACAATATGATCACAGGATATAGTATAAAGAATGACATCTAAATCATCAATAATAAGGGTTCTAGCAGCAGTATAAGCCTAGAATAAAGATTGCAACCATCTCATGAGCCAAACGAAGTAAATGAGGAAACCAAGCACACAAATTAACCATTGCACCAAGTTGCACGGCACTACTCTTATTATAATGACCAAGATGAATAATTTGTCTATAAGTGTGGAGCTACGTGTAGATGTGTAGCTAATGCCCTTCCCCGTATGCCGGTTTCATGGTACCTAAAACAACAAGAAAGCACAAGCGTGAGTTCAACACTTAGCAAGTATATTGCAATGGTACAAAATAACAATTACAAGGCTACAACAACTCACATCGTGTCTATCATCTTATTCATGATCACTTATCATTATCATCATCATCATGTATGCAATGCGATGCGATGCACATGTCTCCTGGAAACTCATACCAGAATGGTTGACTACACACCCATCGGTGTGCACCCTCTCCCCCCTTCTATCCCGAAGATGGAGGGTGCCTACTCCTCGCTTCCATACACCACGGTGGATAGAATCACGATGTAGGACTTACTCATTGGCTCTCCGGAATAGTCATAACTTTCTCACCGACCTTCCCCGGACTAGTTATGACTTTCCCACCGCCCGGACCATGTATCATGCCATGTATGCAAACATGCCAACATCATAAATAACTTGTACATTAACACATGGCATCATAACATAATAAGCATATTCATAATATCAATGGAAAACATTAAAACATGGCATGTGAACATCTCATATATTCAATTTCAATCTCAACCAATCTAGCAAACTACAACCCGCTACCCATTCCAATACACTTGCCTCAGCACGGGCGACGGATTGGCAAGAAGTAGATGGCACCCCCGGGGTCACACCACCTGCACATAGGCACCACACACACAAAATCATGCCCACAAAATAATACACAAACACTCTTCTACCCCAACTTCGCAAACTACTCGCACAATCCAAAACAGAGGTTCTGTCCCGTCGGGATAGCAGACTTGCAACGAGCATAACTCGGGTTCTAAGACTCCGCATCGATTAAACGAGTACATACTCGCGTATCTTAGAAAATTTCCTAACTTTTTCTAAGTATATGGAAGGACTGATTCGGAATCTAAAGTGGTTTAATCTACAAAATACCGTGATCTGTTCCAATCACGTCATAATTTTTAATACGTTCGGTAAAACGAGCATAACATTGAAACGGTTGGGCGGAATTGGAAGTTCTTTATACCCACCGAAAGTTATTGAAGTTACCTACAACTTCTTCAATAGGCGGACGATCAAATTCTGACTCTAAATTGGCGAAAACCCAAATCCTAGGTCGACTGCTCATGCTGCCCGAAACAGAGAACATGGCAAACTCTAGATTTTGTCTAATGTACCCAATTACAGCACCACCAATTGATTTAAAAACATGATATTAACCCTTAGAACAGATCCTAGACCAACCCCAAGGATCCCCGTGGCCATACCTTTGCCCGACGAACGAAAACCCACCGGATCTCCTCCCGGTTCACGCGATCTCCTTCCTCGCTCCAAATCCACCGGATCTCCTCATCGCGGAGCACTCCAATGGATGGATCTGCGGGGTGGTGAGGTGGAGAGGCTTCCCTAGGGCAGCAAGGGTGGTGGAGAGGGGAGGGGAGGGGAGGGGTGGTGGTGCAATGGGGAGGAGGGAGGAGGGGCGCAAGGCCGTGGAGGGGTGGCGGCTAGAAGTGGGAGGAGGAGGTGGGGGGGCGTCCTAGGGTTAGGGCTGGCTGGTTGCTCCCCCAAATGGGCCAAAAACCCTCCACCAATGGCCCAAATCATCCCCCAAAGCCCAAATTAGTTCCCCCAAGGCCCAAACTCCCCTGGAAAAGCCCAAACACCCGGAAACGGCACAAAACACAATAAAACACCATACTGTAAAGTTTTATTCTCAAATTTCACAATTTATAAAGTTTTGAAATTCTGTAGTGTCACATTCTTGCCCCCTTCAACAGGATTTGACCCCGAATCCGAGACACGCCACTTTGCAATAAACCAAATCGAAGGGAGCTATGGTTCACGCCTTAGAACCCGCTTAGAAGCCCCTACGATTTGCACCAGCCAGCACTCAGAACAAGGAGCTAAGGCTCGAAGACTGACGGCTCTAAAGACAACTTCACATTCAAAACTTGCCAGAATCTTACTCAACTTTGAAACACAGAATACAAACATAAGGACTCAGAACGTCCCAAGCAAAAGGATAACTTCCTAAACTGACAATGAAGGAAAACGTTCTCAAACTCCTCCTTTCTATGCATTCCTTGGTACTAAAGTGCCCGATCCCTTTAACTGGTGTTTCTCCCCATAAGAACACGGCACCATCCTCTAGAACCCTCTTTAGCTCCCACGCAAAAAAGTGATTCACGTCTCAACCTCTCAACTGCGGTTCGTCGTATTCGAGACGACGCAAACTAAGTGAGGCACAACACTCTAAGATTACTAACTGCTTGAACCATCGGGGTTAAATTCTGATCTTTTACAACAAGACCAACACCCACCCCACTACCACCGAAAGGAGAAGCCTACTTTATGACCAAGGTTCTGAAAACCCGCAAAATCAACAACAACCAAACATTCCACTTCGGTTGGCACAACATGCTCAAAGATCGGCGACAAAAGATCCAATACACTTCCAGAAGGAAAAACAATTACTAGCAACCACCAAGTGGTCCACTCAAGATTTATTCAGCCCCACCGAGGAACACATCGATGACATAATTCTCCAAGAAGGTTTGAATTGAGACATAGACAACCTTCCTTTGCTCTACACTTCTACACCATTTACGATCAACTACTAGCCACACAAGGTTTCTCTTACTAAGAAAGTCTTGCCCTCACATCCTTCCACTTAAAGGACCAGGACAAAGAGTACAATTATTGAGTAAGCTCAACTGTAAAACATGAACCCAATTGATCCACATACAACAACTCAAACCCCAAAGCGCTAAAAACCACTTTGGAAAGGATCCGGCAACATCCAAAGAGCACACATTTTATTTTTTTCTAAGCCAAATCGCAAAGAAAACTCAACCCTCTAACACCACAGCCAAAATACCACAATTTATTCATTCTTTCTTTTCATACTAGGAAGAAATGGAAATCTCGATACATGACAAGAATGCACACTTTTCAAGAGCACTCCGGATTAGTCATATATCTATATATGACTTTCTCACCGACCTGGCTCACCAACTCATTTATCATTGAACATTTATAAACGATGCCATGCTTCGTTTTCACCATTCGCTCATCATGTAACAACAATACCGAAAAGTCATTCACCAAAAGAATTCTTCCTCGGTATCACATGATTGAAATACACATAACATTGATGGTTGCGCTAAATCATATAGACTATGACTACAACACCGTTAGCAGGAACACACCACGTCATGTCAGAACCCACCATTTCTCGAAAGCTAAACTTGCAAAACCTCGCATTTTAACCAAAATCAGCATTTTAGAAAAGAACATCGACTCCAAAGTCAAACATCAGCACACACAACCGCCACAAATTTTCTCAACGAGAAAGGGAAACTCATTTCCAAGAAGGGAACACTTCACTAACAAAGTCGCTGATGAAACATTCATAAAATCCACCCTTTTTAAGCACTTGCAAACACCACACACATTTTCCAAATAACTCCAATTCTAGCCAAAAAGAGTCACAAATTAAATCTCAAAAAACTCCAACACAACCCACTATGTCCAACTGCTTCCTTTAAAATTTATTCCAAAGAAAATTCAAGGCGAACGTGAAGGAGCGTGATCCACTCAAAAAATTTTGGGTGTAAATCCATACTCATAGCACAACTAAACAAATGGGCCAAACCCAAAGATCAACACCAATCCCTACGAGTTTAGGGAAACTCTGACACACAACATAAAAAAACGCATTGACCGAAAGCATTTGACCAAGATAGCAAACAACCAAACCAGTCCAAAAGGTTTTAAACACAAGCTCAGCATGAAACCCTATACTTATCTTTTAAACATTCAATATTCACTATTTACTCATCGAGAAACCCCTCAAGTTACAACAAGAGGTACAAAACAAATTCTTTCTCTTATTACCTTTCCCAATACTTATAAATAAAGTTTATGATGCTTATCAAAAGACATCCAACGAAGACTATATCAACAAGATCCCCACGGACCAACATATCATATAACATAATATTTTAGATTTGAAACAAGTGCTCCAACAAATCTTTCAGCATGATCAACCAATAAATTTCATACCACCTATATGTAAACGTCTCGACAATCAAAACTTATTCAGTTAACAAGCGACTTCAACATGTAAATATTATCTCCACAGGGAAGAATTCGGAAGTGAGACTAAGTTATACTTTCATTAAGGATAAAATCATTCATCATGTTAATTATCCAAAGCTCACTCCATCGCAACATGTTAAAATTTTTCTCTATTTTAACCATGGTTTTCCAACGAGTAATCTAAACAGTTACACCACTACTTATTCATCCTAACAACAAATAGGCATAATCATCAACCAACAACATTACTTTTAGCTACCCTATAGATAGGTGATAACAAAATTACCACCACACAACATACTCCAACTATTTAAAATAGATTGAATACTAGCATTGTAGAGACACAACTGCATACTTCCAAATATACTAGTAGGTTGCAACAACGTAAATAGCAACTCTAATCAACTTCCAAATTAAAGTCACTAGTCAACACGATTAAATTTCTCTATTAATCCGTTAGATTAGAACATCTTTAAACAACCAGCAAAGTTTCTTTAACAATAACAGCAGTCTACATCATCTTAATGTTCTAACCATGCATCAGGGTTTAAAACCTTAAACATTATCGGGGGTCATAAGCACTTTTAAAGCAAAGCAACAGATTATAAGCATGTACATTAACACATTTAATCATTCCCACTATGGGGTACTCTACATCACTAGAGGTTCATTTAATCTTAAGCTAAAGTTAACAATTACATTTAATTGATTGAACTCGCAAATTAACTAAGGAGTACATCATTTCCATAAACCACATTGTTACATACTACATAACATGCTAAACAACAATTTTCACTTTTAACAAGTAATTTCAGTCAAACGAATACTTACTTTATTTGCAGCATTTTTCTTTTAATACTCAAGCAAAACTCACAAAGAAGCTTGACTCTCAAAGTTGCAATAGGACATGACTCCAAAACACATTTCAATCTTAAAGACTCCCACAGGAGCGAACCAAGCGATCAAGTAAACCTTTACGGACAAAGGCACAAAACATAAATCGACACAACTTAACTTTTTTTCTTTTTTTCTTTTTGCACATGCTTTAATAACTTCTTTTAAACTTAGAGTAAGACACACAAGAACCAAAACTATACTTTTCTTTGCAAGGCAACCAACAAAACCGGTGTCAAAGCAAAAAGGCGACCAAAAGACGCGCAACACAAAACTCTTCTTCTTTGTCTTCACCCAAAGAAGACAAAACCAAGAAACACCGAAGGGACACTCCGCGAAAATCCAATTCCAAACACTTTTGTTTTGATTTCAATCAACCAAAGCCAAGAAAACCAATCGAAACCGACCGTTAGAATGGTAAAGGGCAACTGAAAGAATCCACCACGAACTCTTCTATTCGACTCCAGCCAACTACCCGATCTACGACAGAAAGGATAAGCACTCTTCTCCCACAGGGGTTAATAGTTCTTCGGTGGTGGCGCTAACCGGCCACACCGTCAAACCACACCCTTACTATGAACAAAAAGAAGTGACCAAAACCGTTCGGCACCACAACCCCACTTTATCACAATACCAAGAATAATACAATCAATTCTCTCAATAACATGGCAACATACATTACCAACTTTAGCATTCAACATCAAAGCTTAAATACAACATTTAAGCGTAAGCAACGATACCCATACCCTTTTCCTACTGTGCATCCATGTGTGTCAAATTTTAGATTAGTTATACCACTTTTCCAAGTTTTAATGTTGCTATCCTATGACAAAATTTTAGTTAAAACCTAAGCCATGTTTCTAAGTTATTCCACATCACATTTTAGTTGTACCCTATAGCATGACACAAAAAAAATACACATTCCAGGGACCTACAGCCCGCTCTGATACCAACTGTAACACCCTGGCATCTAGCATGCCTGAATGCTACCAAACATAGGCTAAAAAATATCTAAATACCATAAATTAAGATAAATTACAGCAAAGGAGTAAATGCTAGAACCGAAAATTTCGGCGGCATCTCCTTTGTTTTTCCATGAATTGAAGCAACAACAATATGATCACAGGATATAGTATAAAGAATGACATCCAACTCATCAATAATAAGGGTTCTAGAAGTAGTATAAGCCTAGAATAAAGATTCCAACCATCTCATTAGCCAAACGAAGTAAATGAGTAAACCAAGCACACAAATTAACCATTGCACCAAGTTGCATGGCACTACTCTTATTATCATGACCAAGATGAATAAATTGTCTATAAGTATGGAGCTACGTGTAGATGTGTAGCTAATGCGCTTCCCCGTATGCCGGTTTCATGGTACCTAAAACAACAAGGAAGCACAAGCGTGAGTTCAACACTTAGCAAGTATATTGCAATGGTACAAAAGAACAATTACATGGCTACAACAACTCACATCATGTCTATCATCTTATTCATGATCACATATTATTATCATTATCATCATGTATGCAATGCGATGCCATGCACATGTCTCCTGGAAACTCATACCGTATGGTTGAGTACACACCCGTCGGTGTGCACCCTCTCCCCCCTTCCATCCCGAAGATAGAGGGTGCCTACTCCTCGATTCCATACACCGCGGTGGATGGAATCACGATGTAGGACTTACTCATTGGCTCGCCGGAATAGTCATAACTTTCTCACCGACCTTCCCCGGACTAGTTATGACTTTCTCACTGCCCGGGCCATGTATCATGCTATGTATGCAAACATGCCAACATCATAAATAACTTGTACATTAACACATGGCATCATAACGTAATAAGCATATTCATCATATCAATGGAAAACATTAAAGCATGGCATGTGAACATCTCATATATTCAATTTCAATCTCAATCAATCTAGCAAACTACAACCCGCTACCCATTCCAATACACTTGCCTCAACCACGGGCGACGGATTGGCGAGAAGTAGAGGGCACCCCCGGGGTCACACCACCTGCACATAGGCACCACACACTCAAGATCATGCCCACAAAACAATACACAAACACTCTTCTACCCCGACTTCGCAAACTACTCGCACAATCCAAAAACAGAGGTTCTGTCTCGTCGGGACAGCAGACTTGCAACGAGCATAACTTGGGTTCTAAGACTCCGAATCGATTAAAAGAGTACATCCTCGCGTAGCTTAGAAAATTTCCTAACTTTTTCTAAGTATATGGAAAGACTGATTCGGAATCTAAAGTGGCTTAATCTACAGAATACCGTGATCTGTTCCAATCACGTCATAGTTTTTAATACGTTCAATAAAACAATAATAACTTTCAAACGGCTGGGAGGAATTGGACGTTCTTTATACCCACCGAAAGTTATTGAAGTTACCTACAACTTCTTCAACAGGCGGACGACCAAATTCCGAATCTAAATTGGCGAAAACCCAAACCTTAGGTCGACTGCTCATGCTGGACAGAGAACATGGCAAACTCTAGATTTCATCTAATCTACGCAATTACAGCACCACCAATTGATCTAAAAACATGATATTAACCCTTAGAACAGATCCTAGACCAACCCCAAGGATCCCCGTGGCCATACCTTCGCCCGACAACGAAAACCCAACGGATCTCCTCCCGGTTCGCGCGATCTCCTTCCTCGCTCCAAATCCACCGAATCTCCTCATCGCGGAGTGCTCCAATGGACGGATCTGCGGGGTGGTGAGGTGGAGAGGCTTCCCTAGGGTAGCAAGGGTGGTGGAGAGGGGAGGGGAGCGGAGGAGTGGTGGTGCAATGGGGAGGTGGGTGGAGGGGCGCAAGGCCATGGAGTGGTGGTGGCTAGAAGTGGGAGGAGGTGGTGGGGGGCGTCCTAGAGTTAGGGCTGGCTGGTTGCTCCCCCAAATGGGCCAAAAACCCCTCCACCAATGGCCCAAATCATCCCCCCAAAGCCCAAATTAGTTCCCCCAAGGCCCAAACTCCCCCGGAAAAGCCCAAACACCCGGAAATGGCCTAAAACACAATAAAACACCATACTGTAAAGTTTTATTCTCAAATTTCACAATTTATAAAGTTTTGACATTCCGTAGTGTCACACTCACCTTCTTCCACGACATCTTCAAAGTTCTCTGATGACAAAGTTTGTGTAGCATGTGAGTACAAAAGTACTCAGCAAGTCTAGGAAAGTATGCACATGTAGGGCTTTCCAAAGAAGGCTTATTACGGTTCTTTTGCATAAAGCCAAATTTCATCGAACCATACATAATAATTTTAACAAAGCTCATTTTCACAATTATTTTAATACTTGAATTATTTAATAGTATAGTGAAGGTTCTTTCCACCAACACCAGTATAAAGGCTCTATCCGCCATATTGTAAAAGATCAAGGTAATCCACACATGTCTCCATCCGTCATGAATTAAAAACAGGTTCCATCTACTTGGATGGCTCAAACCACCAACAAAACATCCGAGAGTTCTAACCACTCCCGAATCCCAAAACATCATTTATTTTTAAGACCAAAACCAAAGTCTACCCGTATGAAATCATTCTTCACTTTGCTCTTAACCGTAAGCACAGCTATTCGAATAGTTTTAACTCTGCAGAGGTGTACAACTTTACCCACAAGACATGATCTTCTCTTGATGCCTCCGGATTAACACACTTCCTTTGATGTGCCGGCAGAGAGATCATGACAAGGCCTTTACAGTGTATACGTCTAACCGGACTCACCCGTTGAGGTTTCACCACTGTTAGGGTTCCCTCTACCCAGTACAGAAGCCCCCTCTTGCGCCGTGTGGGAGAATTACGACTCGCCTCCATTTGGCGCCCACATTCCACCAACTGGTGAGTCTAAGTTAGGTTTGTACAAATTATTCAGCCAGGTCGTACCCATTATAGACATGTGGCTGTACAGTTATGCTTAGAATGGACAATCATAAGCGTCGGTCCTTAATTGACTTGGGGTGGTACTTGCACATTGAAAACTCGTGCTCTATCCGTACCCACCCGACATTCCATTCCGCCCAAGTCCAAACCATTTCTCTTTTTGTTTTTATTTTATAAAAACAGTAACAAAATACCTTGTTATAATTCTCAAACCACCTTTTAAATCATATCTTTGACATAATCCTGCAACTAAGCACAACTACCGTACTAGTCAACAAATGTCACAATATAAAATAGGCATGACATAACCAAGATTCCTAGGGTTACAAATAAACATGGATATCAATAGCCAAGGAGGTGATCACAATTTGGAAAAACTAGTAATTTATATCTAACATACGATGATAAAGATAGCAACGCACGTGATAAAACATTGTAAATCATTTGCAAACATAGGATCCAAATGTGTCAAGGAGACTTGCCTTCGTGCGCGGCGGAAGTCTCGAAACTTTGAAGTTCGGCGGCGGGGTCAGTGGACTCGACGGGATCTTCAGCTACGTGCAAAACGGTACAACTAAATAAATAACCATAAAATAAATGAAATCTAAAAATTACAAAACATATATTAGAAAGTAGATCTTGAATTTAGATGAATTTATGAATTTGAACGGAGTGAATCGGAGTTCGGATCGAAAAGTTATGAGAGTTCGAAGTTTGCAAATTCTGCAAAAAGAGAAATGAGGGAATATTCCCAAGCATCTTCTTTTTAGCTGAATTTTTGGAAATGCTTGGCTCTATTACATGTGGGACCCCATTGTTATTGGCTCATGCTTTCTTCCCCATTGGGTTGCCATGGCCAAGAAAAGAGGAAGGTGGAGCTCCCAATGGCGCCGGCGAGGATGGGCATGGTGGCCGACAGCGAGCGGTGGCAACCCCGGATGGGCTGGCGGCCGAGGCATGTCGGGCGGTGGCGCAAGACGGCGCAGTTGGCGCGGGCGCGGGCACAACGGGCCGGGCCGGGCAAGCGTGAGGTGCGGCGCAAGACGTGAGGCCGGCGGCCGGGGCGACGGGACGGCCAAGGTAGAAGGGCTGCATGGCGGTGGCGTGTGGCGACGCAGTGGGGCGGCCAGAGGTGGCAGCGCCGCGGGCGGGCGCTGGAACCGGCGGGGCAGCAGGGAGCCGGTGGGCTCACCGGAGGGGCCGCGACGGCGGCGAGCCACGCTGCTAAACGGCAAGAACAGAGGTACAGCCAACATCCGAAAATTCGAAGAAATGTAGAATAAAATTGTAAATTGAAGATGGCAGTAGCTAGAGGGTCTCTAGAGAAGGCTAGGATTGTAAGGAATCGAAGAAAATATTACCGAAAACGATGAATTCGTCGACGAACGACGGTTCAGCCGGCGAGGTTCCAACTCGAAATTCAGATTCAAAACTCGATGAAATCTGAAATCTGAAATCGATGGAGGGGTTATGAGCGTGGCAACGATACACACATCTAGAACCAAACGGAACTCCAATTGGCTCACCGGAATAAAACATACGACGGCGAGATCGAAAATGGTGTTCGGCGTCAGTGTTTGGCAATCTCCCGGATGATTGAAGTGGAGAGGCAAAGGAAGGATGATAGCACCGGAAAGAGGACTTTGAGGCGAAGATTTGAGAGGTGGAATCATGCATTTTGGAGTTGAAAATGGCCAAGTTATGAGCAACGAATCCGGTTTTCAGATTTTGGTTAATGGGACCATTTCCGGCGTGATTATTAGCTAATGAACACCGGGAATGGAAACTCCTCGCCATTATCCTTCCAATGGATCCGGTTATGCAAGATTTGAGGCATTTAAGAGGGAGATATGAGTGTTTGAATGAAGGAAGGCCATGAATGAAGCTTACTGTTCTTTCCTAGAACCAAGGCATCGTATGGAGAAGAAGTTGGAATAGTGCCCTGCCACGTGTCACCTTCCGGTTGGTCGGAGTAAGTGAGAAGGAACAGTGCGAGAAAAATTAGCGAAAGGGTCTAAAAATCCCGAAAAAAATCCGAAAAATATTAGGGAATATTTGAAGCCCAGTAAAATTGGCTTCGCGGAATTTGGATAAAATTTGGAATTTAGAAAATTCCGGGACGAATAAAAGACATTTGACGAAAGGTCGCGAGCGATAACATACCAGAGAGTTTCCAAAAATCTTCAAAAAAATTCCCAAAATGGTTTTTGGAATATTTGGAACATAATACAATAGGTTTTGGGATTTTTGGAGTATTTTCGAACTCGGGTGGAATTTTGGGCACGGACCGGAATTGGGAAATTTGACTTTTCAGACGATGAAGGATTGAATTCCAATTTCGAACAGGAAAGGATGCCAGGTTAATTATAACAACGAATAAAATCCAAATTTTTGAATTTATTTAATTTAAATTACATTTTAGCTGAAGACCAAAATTGGGGATGTTACAGCTTGACAGTACCACGAGGCAAAATTGAGAATAAACAAGAAACCTATGACAGAGAAAAAAATAGTTCAAATCATGTTAGAAAATTTTTAAAATTTTTCTGAATCATCCTGGCCCCAGACCCCAAATCTATTCCAAAAAACATGAAATCCGGTCAAAATACTGTAGCATTTTAGGCCATGTTTGGTACGTTTCTAGATTCTAGTAGAAACGAAAACGGTTCCATATTCTTGGTAGAAACGTTTCAAGTTGGATTTTGTGAATCGGGTGGAACTGAGTTGAGACCGATTCAACCATGGTGTGAAAAAAGAGGAAACGATTCAAGGAAAATCGTTACGAGTTTTAGTCCGTTTAGTTGGATTTCTTCCAGAATCTAATAGAAACGGTCCAATTCCAAGTTGCGAAATGGGGTCTCAATTTTTTTATTCTATTGGGATTTTGGGGGGGGGGGGGGGGCGTGTTCCAAATCGACATGGGGCCTGCCAGGTTGTAAGCGCACAACAAACGGATATTTTGTAGCTAAAACTCAATTTCCAATAAAAATAGATTACATGATTCAGCCACAAAATGTTTCCGCCGAAAATCATTAGTCACGACACATTCTGTTGAACTGATTCTAACGATAGGTTCTGTTGAACAGAAGTATATTGTTTTTGTGAGGATTCTCGGCCGATTCGGTTTTTCTGAGAAACTAAAATAACCGCTCCTTCCTTTTCTCCTTCCGTTTCTGGTACAGCCGCATGCATGGAACTTCCCATGTCGTCCTAAACTGGTCACGCTGTCCAAGGCGGACCCACATGGCAGTCGTAGAAGGATTACGGCGTACATACATATAAGCCTTTATGTCATCGTATCTTCTCATCTCGAGCTCAGAATATAGAAAATAATATACGTATTTTAATCCGCTCGATAAGATTTTCGTAATGGTTTCACTTATTTCGATATATAATTTTTCTATCTCTTAGGTTTTTGAAACACATCTTTACATTAGGCTTGTCAAATCAAATACCATTACTACATGAGGGCTCATATTAGACACCTCATCATAGACGGTTTTATATACACACCGTCTGTGATGAGTCTAAGGCACATCACAGACGGTTTTATTTACGAATAATCTGTGATGATTTCCTTATCACAGACGATTTGTCCTCCACATCACAGACTGTTTTATTCATAAACCGTCTGTGATGTGGGTCGTCATCATAGACAGTTCGTGGATAAAACAGTCTGTGATGTGGTGTACCTTATCACAGATCGTTCGTGGTTCAAACTGTCTGTAATAAAGAAATCATCACAGACTGTTCATAGATAAAATCGTCTGTGATGTTCCTTGGACTCATCACAGACCGTGTGTTTTTAAAAACCGTCAGTGATGAACGAGGCGCTACTTACATACTAATTAAGCTTGTTTGTGAACTTACAACTCTTATATAAATTATCATTGCATATGTTCATAGAAAAGATCAGCGCGCTATGTACGTAGGTCGCTGCTCCATGCATAGCACTCATTCACCTACACAACCTTAAGTCCTTCTATATGTGGAGTATATATGTCTCTCTTGGCAAAATGACAGAGACAACAGACGAACGAATATTGACAACTAATC
This sequence comes from Rhipidocladum racemiflorum, assembly GCA_036346355.1. Taxonomy (NCBI): domain Eukaryota; kingdom Viridiplantae; phylum Streptophyta; class Magnoliopsida; order Poales; family Poaceae; genus Rhipidocladum; species Rhipidocladum racemiflorum. The sequence continues at coordinate 37,924,228 of CM070591.1, forward strand.
GAAGCTATAGCATTATAATTGGTTTTCGGTGTTCGGTGCAGTTTCCATAACATTATAATTAACAAAAGGTTAATTAAGTACATTATATTATATAGTACTTAATTACAATACATATATAGTGGTGGCGTGCGCGCTCGCACGATCACCGCCACCACTCATCTTCGTCGTCGTCGTCGTCCTCCGGCCACCTGTAGTCCTTGGAGGAGGAGGAGGAGGAGGATGTGCTCCCCCAGCGGATGACGTAGCTCTCCTCCTCATCATCCAGGTCCTCGTCCTCCGGGGAAAAGAGGTGGCAAATTGGGCATTGCCCGGGAAAAAGAGGTGGAGGATTGCATTGGCAGATGAGTGGCAGCGGAGGGGGTGTCGAAGGAGGGGCGGAGGAGGCAGAGCTCCCGGGGGAAGGTGGCAGAGCTACCATGAAAGGAGATGGAGTACTGATCGATCTCTGTATGGAGAGTACTGCTGCCCGGGAAGATGAATATATAGGTGGCCAGCCGAGAAGATGAAGACGAAGTTAATTAATTGTGATGAAGACGAAGAGTTTCTGATCATTGGAAAGGTGTGCGGGAAACCAAAAGGTGCATTTTAATTTGTGCAGGGGAGAGCATCATCATAGACCGTTTCTTATTTAAAACAGTCTGCAAATTATATCATCACAGATAGGGCTGTAAATGGGCTGAATTCGAGCGGGCTTGGGGCTGTCAGGCTCGAGCTCGGTAAGGCTCGAGCCGAGCTCTAATTGGGGTCCGAGCCTTGATCTAGGCTCGAGCTCAGCTCGAGTAAGCTCAGTAAGCATGATAAGCTCGGTAGGCTCGCGTAAGCTCGGTAAACTGGTAAGCTCGGTAACAAGTTCGAGTACGCTCGGCTCGAGTAAGCTTGGTAAAAGCTCGAGTAAGCTAGGTTCATGGAGGCTCGATCCAAGCTCGAGTAGGCTCACGAGCTATTCGAGCTCGGCTTGGTAAAGCTCGCGAGCTCGAGATCGAGCTCGAGTTTAGCTCGTTTGGAGCTCAAACCGAGCTCGAATCGAGCCTAGACCGAGCCGAGCTCGAGTAGCTCGCGAGCTCGAGCTTTTTTTTACAGCCGTAATCACAGACGGTTGGTGGTTAAAAATCGTCGGTAAAGCACTTATCACAGACGGCTGGTGGTTAAAAACCGTATGTAAATGTTTCCCTATCATAGATGGTTTTTTTTTTAATAACTGTCAGTGATGATGCTAAATAAGTAGAGTCGCTCCTTGACTTCCTATGTATTTTTAGGGTTTTCGAGCTATTTTTGAGGTGGTTGCAATTGAGAGGCGATCTGGTGAAAAGCGACCCTGGATTTGGAGTTGTGATTGTAGATACTTACATTGTAAGTTATCTAAGGTTCGTAATTGGTTCAAATTTGCATTTTATTTAAGATCTTGCTTGGTAAAACGAGAAATGAAGATGGTTTTTAGATCTAGCTTGGTGTACATCCATTAATAGTTGTTCTCTATGATATAAAGAGGGAGAAGATGGTTTTGATATAGCTAGCTTGATGTAGATTCATTTGTTCTCTTCAATCTAAAGTAGTAATTGGTTCTAACTGCATTATACTCATGATGTAGCTACCATTGCTCACTGTTAGTGTTAAATCATTGAATCTGTGAATATGATAATCTGTTCAATTTGTAAAATTGCTTAGCAAATATTGAATTTGATGATTGCTTAGCAAATATGTGAGCTTGGTTATTAGTGGATTAATGTGCATGCTAAGGTTGTAAGGGTTCGAGGCCTTATTCACTTAATTAATTGTTTTACCCGTTTGTGATTGAGGTTGAAGATTTAAAATCGATCGAGCCCTATTTTTGAGAGCAATCAATTTGTTGTATTAGATATGGTTCACTACATGAATGAGTTGTCTTAGAACATTCACAACTTGTATAGATGTGTGTATATGGCTATATATTTATATAATTAGCTGATTATATAAATCACAAGAGGAGCTAAGGATTAGGAAAAGGTTCAGAAGGTTATTAAAACTTCTCACCTTATAATCTTTATAATGGCCTCTACTCACAATAACACTTCTCACCTTGCAATCTTTATATATACACAATAAGATCGACTTCTTACCTTCTAATTAAATTCTAATAATGACAATTCTTAGCTTCGTTGCTCTTAACTTTCTTTCCTCTTATATGATCCTCTATGAGTTGTTGATCGATTTACCAACTTGCATCTTCTATATATGATCTTCATTACAAGATGACGTCCCCGCATTCCTCACCGCCGGATGGATCTGATGAGGCGGCCAACATACGAAAACAGAGATGCACTCCAAGAGGACTTAGTAGAAGGCCCCAGAGCTAATATACCATCATGGCGGTTGATCTACAGGATGGGTCCCTTACCGCACCTCATAAGGCCGTGACAGAATTCCGGAGATTATGCGGGATCGTTGGGCGTGAAAGGGTCCCCATCACATATCAATCATCGAAGATGCTAACTGATGAGGAGCGCGACAACTTAGTGATAGAAATTTTTGGATCGTTCGAGCTAGCACAAGATGCCATGCACGCACTGCAATGGTATGCGCTGCTAGTGGCTAGAAAGGCATGGAAGAACTTTAAGACCATCCTTTTCACTAATTTTGTGAATAAGGAAATGACTCCATTCCAGAAGTACGGGTTCATCACTGAAGATGTGTAACATCCAAAACTTGCGATTTTATTTAATTTATTTAGTTATTTGAATTTTTGGAATTTTTTTGGATTTAATTTGAATTTATTCCCTTTTGAGATAATTAAAAATTTAAAAATTCCAAATAAAGTTTTGTTGGAAATATTTTATTTAAGTCTAAAATGCCTCAAAGTATTTTCCAGAATTTTTCTGGAATTTTTTCAATTATTTTGCTATTTTTCTTGTTTTAAATGAATTTCTAGAATTATTTTTAAATATTAAATCGCTGAAAAACCCAACCGGGTTAGTACTGTAGCACCGACCTGAGTCAGACTCGAGTCTGACCTAAGCCTGACCAGAGCCGAACCTGAGTCCAATCGAACCCTATACGCGCGACCGTTGGATCTTGATCCAACGACTAGGATTGAGCCACGTCGCCCCGACCAGATCCGGTTCAGATCTGTTCGCGCCCGGGGCAATCTCGGTTGTTGATCATGCCACACGTACGGTTCCTGTGCATCGTGTTCGTTCTGATTTCTCCGCCGCATCTGTTCATCTTTGCTGCCACGTCGGATTCGGAAACCCGACCTATTTAACACGTGAATCGGTCCCTGAGGATCGCCTTTTCACGCTAAGTTTGGAACCCTAGCTCGCTCCGCCAGGGCCACCACTGTTTAGCCGCTATTGCTCGCCGTTGTTCGTGGGTGCCGCCGCGGACTTTCTTCGTTTCCGTCCACGTCTGGCCAACTTTCGCCGCTCTGAGCATAGATCCGAGACCCCCAGGTCGAGATGCATCGGGCGGGACCACGCACTTCGCTGGAGGACCCTCGAAGCGCCGTTTCACGCATCATTGTCTTCGTCTCCGGTAGCCAGAGCACCACCGTGCCATTGCCGTCTTCACAAAGCTCGACAGCCGTCTGATCTCCATCGCACACTCTAGGTTCGTCCACGTCACCACACCGTGCAAACCCCCATATTAGATCTCAGCCGTTAGATCTAAATCGTACAGCTAGGGTTAGATCGCGTAGTACTGTGTAGATCTATTAGCAACTGTTGGATCTAAATCCAACGCACCAGATTGAGCCACGTAGCCCCTAACAGCGCCGCGCTAGATTAGATCTCAGCCGTTAGATCTAGATCGTACGATTAGATTCAACCCGCGTTGTAGCGTTAGATGTAATCTCGGCCATCCGATCAAGATCGTACGGTATAGATCATGCCACGTGTCGAACACCGGGTCACGGCACATCACCCCCACGGTGATGTGAGATCCAGATCAGATCTCAACCGTCCGATCTAAATCGTACGGTCCAGATCGATCGTGTTAATCCAAAACACGTGAGGTTAGATCTAATCTAGACTGTTTAATTTCAAATCAACGGCCCAGATCATGCCATGTGCCTAGGAGCCGAACCGACACAATCAGCCGAGCCGCGCTCGGTCGTCGCTGACGTCACGCGTGATGTCAGCGTGGGGCCCGCGTGTCAGTGGCGCGGCCACCCGCATGATAACGTCATGCTGACGTCACGGTGGCGTCCAGCTGTCAGCGCTGCTTGGCCAAGCCATGCTGACATCAGCAATGATGTCATCAAGCCGGGCCCACATGTCAGCGAGACATGTGCCCGTGGATCGAGTCCATAGTGGACCTGAGCCGAGGTGTGGACCGAGTCCATTGGCTGGATGACGCAAGCATGATGTCATAATTCAAATTTTCTTTAGAAAAATAATTCGATGGAAATTCGATATCCATGCTGATGTCAGCTGACATCATATTTCATAATTTTCAATAGAAAAATAAATGAAATAATTCAATCTATTGTTTTAATTGATTTTTCAAACTTCAAACGGCTATAACTTTTGCGTTTTAACTCCGATTGAGGCGATTCTAGTTTCTAAATTTTTATAAAATTGAGTTCTATTTAATGGTGAATTTTATTTAATTTTTGGACATGATTTTTTCTCTATTTTTATTTATTTGGTGTTTATTTATTCGATACACGTAGATGTTGAACTGCCAGAAGGCTTCAAAGGAGAGGTTTTGACCTAGGAGCAAGCTCAAGACCAGGAACCAGTACTTTTTGGAGGCCAGTTATGCTTTGATCATATTGATCGAACTTTTGAAAATTATATTGATTCAAGGTATTGCACGATAATTTACTTAGAAGTGATTTTAATTAATTTTGGGAATTAGCTAAATGCTTAATTGAAAGTGGATGCTATTTTGCGTTGTCCATATCATGATATGGAAATTATGGCTCACGCTCGTAACATGTGCATTGCATGGCCATGCAATAAAGTAAGAATCTATATTGAACGTTGTTTGTATTCATATGTTTTGAATGATTAAATATAATTACTAACTAATGATATTTTTTTCTAGATGAAGCATACCAAGAGTCGATCTTCCTCTGAGACAGCAGGTATATAAATAAGTACTTTTCCATGCATCATAATGTCTTTGTTGATGTTGGTCTTCTATGGTGTGGCCCTGCTATTGTTCATCGTAATAATGAGCTCTAATTTTTCTATTGTTCTTGTACTACATCATGTAGAGGTGTCACATTGTTTACTATTCCCATGTCTGACTGCATAGATAATTATAAATGCTGGTTACATAATTAATTATTCTTGTTATACCATTGAATCTTTCTCCTATATATATGTTAACCCCTCCTTTGCACACACATATACTTGTTACCAAGGAGTTGCACAGTATGTAAGTGTTCACTGCTTTATTTTGAATATTGCGTCCACGATTGGCATACTTCACTGCATTTATGGTTTCATCTGCATTTGAATCAGCGAGACTAATGCAAGCTACAAGAAAAGAAGTACGAAAGCAGATTGATTTTAGTAAAAGTGCTTCTAATACAATGATAAATGTGGAAAAATTGACCTACCAATCATAACAGTTTTGCTGTTTCCTCCTAGAGAATCCTGAAAAAAAAAATTTGTCCTCAGCTATCGTCCGGTGTAAGTGTAACAAAAAAAGCATTCACAAGCAACATGTTAAAGTTCCATAACTACTGAAGACACTGCACAGACTGAAATTTTAAGATGGTCTCAGGGCGCCACCTACATAAGAGTAGGATGCCCCATTATTGCAAGGAATTGTACATCTTTTCCAGTCTAGGTATTTGTGAATTTTAAATTATGATATGCTAAAACATAACTATGAATATAATTATATTAGTGTTCATTTGGCGGGCAGCAGACCGAGGTCTAGGGTATAATCACCTATTAGGCAGACTTGGTAGCATTTGTGAGAAGCACAGAGTCCACGTGTATGATTGCATTGCAGGATGAGCAGCCAATCTATATTTTGATGCATTTGACTTTGGTGTCCTATGATTAAAGATCATATTGTCTTTTTGCATATAAAGTTGGAAGACCATAGCAAGTTGGAAGATCATGGCAAGTTGGAAGAAATCTTTCGAAGATGTTATTTGCTTTTAGAATTAAGTTTGATGGATTACAAGTGATCGTTTTGGGTTATATCAATTCACATACTTATTTAATCTTTTGGACAAAGATGGCTAGCTGTTTTGATGTTTTTATCGTGGCCCTAAATATCCTGCCAATGGCTGTACTGTTGCAAGATATTACTATGGATGTGGCTACTCTATTTTGATGTCTTAGATGTTTTTATTTTGGCCCTAAATATACTGCTAATGAATGTAATGTTGAATGTGCTGTTCAGGCTACTCTATTTTGTTGTCCTAGTTATAATGTTGTATAATGTCATCATGGTTGAGGCTACTATATTTTTTTGAATGGAAGTATAAAAGTACCATGATTGTCCTAATAGTGATCAAGCTAATTATTGAATTTTATTTTTTTTAAATCGGGATAAAGAATCCCATCGAATAATCTGTCGGTAATTATATGTCTGTCGGTAATAACTATGTCTGATGGCAAAATTATGTCTGTCGGCAGTAAGGCTACATATGGAGTCAGCTAGTCTGTCAGTAATACAAAGTCGGTCGGCAATAGTCTTTGCCGACAGGACTTTAACCTACAAAGGGATGTCTGTCGCCAAATTTATTGTTGACAGACTATGTGACACTGTATGTAGCTTTTGCTAACAGACCGTCTGTTGCAACAAAGGTGCTGTGGTGTAGTGCACCTTGATATATAAAATTGTATGCCATGAATCTTTTGTCACCCTAGGATGTGGACTAACTAGTTGGACATTAATAATTTGCCAACATGGTTTAATTTAGATGTAGTGTGCTTAGCCCTGCCATGTGAATATGACATGATTTCAGAATATCATTTATTAACATTGACTTCATGAGATATGGAACATGTTTTGGAAAAGTGTCATGTGTTGTTGATGATGTTGATGGTACGTGGTCCATGGTAATCAACCGGGGTGATAAAATGATTTAGACTGGGGCAAGTGGCAAGATTGTTCTGGTGGGCCAAGGGTGGCATCGGGAACGTCGATTTGATTTTGATAACTGGGTAGTCTTGCCCTGGTTAACATAAGGACTTAACCTTGCAAGCCTTTGAATTGAGTTCATCATGCAACCACATGTCTGGAATAGGATAGACCTAGTTGAGTAGGTTGCCGATATCTTGCATGTGGTACCTCGGGGTGTCAGCTATACTTCTGTGTAGTTGTATGGGGGAGCGTACCGGGGCTGCGGCCAGGTACCCATCTAACGGTTCATTGTCCTAAACTTCGCCTTTGCTAAGGGAAGGGTTAGTGTTCGACAACCGGGGAGGTTCACTTGTGGAGTTAGAAGCTTCCAAAAGACTTTGTTATGGACAATCGCTGTCGACGTTTGGTGTCGGCAATAATCTTAGGGGGGTGTGAATTTGTGGGGCAAGGCGCTGGATCAGGATCTCGATGGTAACACAAGACAAGGAATTATGTAGGTTTAGGCCCTAAACAGTGGAGGTAATACCCTAGTCCTGTGTTCTGTGATTATATGTTGTATGGCTCTCCTTCGTTTCTCTCTCTCTCTCTCTCTAGGTGTGTCCTCCCGCCCCTCTTATATATAGGGAGGGGGGAGATTCCAGCTCGGTTACTATAACATGAGTCCGAGTTGGTTACAAGTAAAGGAATCATATCCTTCCTTATCTAGGATAGCTTCCCTTACGGTTACAGCTTCTTCTTTCAATTACAACGTGGTTGGATCTATGGAACGCATGTTCCTTTCTCGAACGGTCTTCTTAGACCTCTACGCGTGTGCACCCGATCTTTGTCTCCTCCACAGTAGCCCCCGAGTGCTTTGCAATCGAGTTGCTCTTGATTTTTGTCCTTGTGCGAAGGGAGTGGCCTGTCGGTCCTCAGCCTACATCACCCGAGTGCTTGGCGATCAAGCAAGGAGTTTGCAAAGGACTCGACTTACTGCTCGGATCTCTCTGGGAGGCCTTCCTTGTAGTGGGCCGGTGATCAGCCTGACATGGGGGGCACCTGCGTTGCATTTGACAGGGTGCTGGTGATCAGCCCGACTTGGGGCGCACCTGGGTTGCATCCAATAAGACGCTGGTGATCAGCCTAACTTGGGGGCGCACCTGGGTTTTATCCAATAGGACGCTGGTGATCAGCCCGACTTGGGGCGCACCTGTGTTGCATCCAATTGGATGTTGGCCGAATGGTAATCACACCCGGTCCCACTTCTGTTGCCTTTCCGGCGTCCTTGTCTCTCGGTTAGAGGTGTACGCTAGAAGCTTTGACTTTGTCCGGACCCAAAACCTTTAGTTGGATCCGAATCAGAAATGCGCCTTTAGATCCGCGTCATTCCTTTGTGGGGGAGGAAGTTCCGCTTTCTCCACCCAGAGGTGGTTCCCTTGTACCCCAAGACACATTTAATGTGGTTTTCGGGGGAAGGAGCGGTCTTTCCTTTTCTTCCTTCTCCGCCTTCCTGCTACCGCCTTTGGTGTGGAGCTTCTTATAGGCTGTTTGGTTGCCTTCTCAGCTCAGCCAGGCTGGTGGAAGTCAGGCTGAGTGGATGCAAGGAGATGTTGTTTGGTTGGTCGTATGAGGTTGGATAGGCTACACTGAGATGTTGTTTGGTTTGCTGCACTGGAATGGAAGTGTGATAGGCAAATTCAAGAGAGGGATGAAACAAATTTTAAAAATACTAGAAAATCAATAATTTCACAAACGAAAATAAAAAGTTTTAAATTATATTATAGAAAATCAATAAATTGAAAAACTAAAATTTTAATCTTTTGAAATTTATATAGCAAGTATGGTCTAGTTTTGTACGAAAAAATATCAAGAACATATAGGCGAAATCGGTTCGTTGATCGGAGATGCTAATCAAAAGATATAGCAAAGAAAAGAAGAAAACTAAATAGTAAACACTGATGTCAGCATGCATGGCTCAGCAGAGCCAGGCCCTGGGGAAACGGTGGATTTTCTTGTTTCCCTGGAGCCAGGCTGAAAGGGGTGTGTTGCATCTGTAGAGCTAGGCTGGGTTGGATGAGAAGACAACCAAACACCCATCTTTTGCATCTGCAGATGAAAATATCTTTAGATGCAGCCAACCAAACAGCCCATAAGGGTTCTCCGCTCAACCCAACGTCCACCATTTTTTCCTCTGTTCTTTGGAATGGCGTCCTCCGCCGCCACCGTGCCCGACGCGTCGCCCGCTTCGCAAGATTGGGCCATCTCGGCTGTGATGGAAGAGCGCCTGGACGCCATGGCTTCGGCCGGGGTCCTTCCTCCTTTGATACTGATCGGGGCTAGCCCAGCGGCGGGTGAGTCCTCCTCTACCCCTTGTCCCGAGGAGATCGTCGTCTTTGAGTTTTTTTTCTGGCGTGGGTTCAGTTTATCCTCCAGCGCCTTTTTTGTGGTCTTCTTCATTATTATGGGATCGAACTAACCCATCTCAATCCCAACTCCATTCTTCAAATTGGTATCTTTATGCATCTTTGTGAAGCGTACATTGGCATCCATCCCCATTTTAGCCTTTTTTGCCACCTTTTCCTCCTCAAGCCTTTCCTGAACAAGAATGCCCCCAATCTGGTTGGGGGTGCTGGTCTTCAATTGCGGGATGGGTTGAAGAAATCCTATTTTTCCATTCCCTTTTGATCTTCTAATAAGGGCTGGCACCAGGAGTGGTTTTATTGTTCTAACCTCGAACCATGCCTTCCGGTCTTGTCTAGGCGGAGAGCTTCAGTTTCAGTTTCTTGGACTAAGCCTCCTCCCGACTCCGACAAAGACCAAGTTTTGAAGAGCTTATGGCCATCATTCGTCAACTAAAGAATGCTGGTTTGCACAGAGTGGGCATTGCCTCTAGCTTCATCATCCGTCGTGTTCAACCAATCAAGGAGCGGATTCACCCGGGGTTCGAATATCTGGGGTGGTCAGACCCCACTCAGGAGTTGCCCACGAGAGTCCCGACGGAGGTGTTGGACAGGCGGCTGAATAACTTCTTTGCCCCTAGCACCATGCTGGATTGTGGGGGATGCCCGAAGTCCTTTCACTTGGCTTGCTCTCCTCCCCCAGTGATTTTCGAATTCCCCGAACCCCACGTGCCAAGCATGCCCTTATGCTGGGTACTTGGGACAGAAAGGAGGAAGAGTGGGACAACTTCGACGACACTACTGAAGAGCGGGAGGTGGAGGATCTCCACGACTCTATCCGGTGTTCCTGACTAATCTAGGTAGACTCGTAGCTATTCCTTTTGTGCTTTTGTTTCCTCCAGGACGCTTGTTCACTTCTGCCACCCTTAGTCCCTATGGGGCCGCCTAAGGAAGAAGACCGACTTCTTGCGTCGTGTCCTTCTTTCTATCAAGACAAGCCGAGAGCACACGGACAAGCTGGCGGAGGTTCAGAACGAACATTCCCAGGAGCTACAACGGCTTCGGGGCAAAGTTCAATCTCTTCGTTCGGAGAAGTTGGACGCGTCGGGTTCTCTTCGAGGTGAGTTCTCTTCCTGGGTGACTGACCTTTGTTGTCTTCTTGCTTTTGTTTCTGACCTTGTCTGGCCTTGTCAGTTAGGGATGCTGCTTACACAGGACTTCAGGGGCAGCTTAAGGCCTCGGAGGTGCAGCGTAAAGACTTAGAGGCACAACTCCGCGTTTTGGAGGAGAGACTCCAAGGCGCGGAGGCCCATGAGTGCTAGGCCAAGGCTGGATAGGAGAGGTTGTCGGGGGAGCTCGAAAGTACGGGCCCGGTTCTTGTCTCCTTGCTTCATTGGATTGTGGGCTGTTCTAGGCCGCTGACCCACCCTTGTTTGCAGAGTACCGGAGGAGGGTACGAGCACAATTCGACAACCTTGAAGGAAGGATTCAGCATGCTGTAGCATTGATCTCAGCCTTCCAACAAGCTATGAATCAGTGTTGGCCTTCTTGCATCCTGGCGATCAGAGCGGCGGGAACCAGGTTCTTCAACGCCTACGAGAAGCCCCCGAGAGGCACCCACGTGCGGGGAACGAAGATTATGAGCTCCTACCAAGTGCTGGCGATTGTGAAGTCGCTGTATCCCCGAGTGGAGCTTGAAGCCGTCAAGGACGGTTTTGCCTGCACCGTGGATGACGAGCAGGCCGCTGTTCTTCTGAGGGAAGTTGAGAGTGTCTCAGAAGCTCTAGCTGAAAACCTGAATTTGGACCCTGCGTAGGTGCATGTATGAACTTTGCGAGGACGAATATGAATTTTTGTTTTTTTGCTACCCCATCTTTTGGCGTGTTGGCTCCTTGCTGTTTCGTCTGACCGAAAAATCGTCCGAGTGCCTTTTGTCTGGGTGGTGGGGTTCCTGAGTGCTTGACGAGCTGATAGCCTGGCATTTCTTTTGACTTGGAGCGCTGTCCGAGTTCCTTTGCCCGACTGCTTTGCCGCCCGAGTGCTTTTTCGGTCGCCCCTGGAATTAGGGAGAGACATCTTGCAGGAGCATTTGGAGTTCACTTATTAAGTATTACGACCGTTACGCTGAGTGATTTTAAGTTGGGGACTGGTGCATGTGCTAACGTGCACTTATTAAGTGTAGCCCTCGGCTTACTGCCTAGTTGGGAAACAACTAGGTCGTAAGGCAGAAAATAAAATTATTAAAAGTCTAGGGGGATTATGACGTCACCAGGCCATTTTCATCGTACTGCTTGCATGGCCGGTTCAAACTTGCCTCGGGACTATTGCTGAGTCACTCTGGCTTCCTGCCCCTTCCTTTAATCTCATGCTCTTCGTCTTCCGCACCTCTTGGTATAAGAAGGTTCGGGGAGAGCCTCTCGTGGTAATTATTTCTTGCATCCTTGGCCTGCTTCTTCTCGCGCCCTGCAATGTTGGACCTTCCTGGCGCCTGGTATTTGGGGCTAACCCACGAGGCGACGTGTAGGACAATTGAGGCTGCCATGGAGAGGGCGGCGGTCGAGCGCGACATCTCCGTCGGTTATGCGCTGCCTCAAGGGTAAAAAAATTGAAGAGTGTTCAGGAAACTCACGAAATATTTCATTTAAAATGATGCAATGAGAATACAAGGTTTAAGCGTAGAAGCGATGTAGCTGTTCTATGTTCCATGTGTTGCTGATGACTGCGATGTCTTCTCGTTTAAGTTGATAAGTCCCAGGCCGCACCACTTCATGGACAATATAGGACCCTCCCAACTTGGGAAAAGCTTGTGCTCGCACTTCTGATTTTTTTTCTTAGAACCAAATCTCCTTTGGAGAAAGCGCGGGCCCTAACATTGCTGTCATGATAGCGGCGCAAGCCTTGAAGATATCTTGCCGATCGGATCGCAACTACGTCCCTTGCTTCTTCCAACTGATCGAGATCGTCCAGTCTGCTTTCTTCTGATCCAGCTTCGCCATGGTTCCGAACCCTTGGGGATCCGAATGTTAGCTCAGTAGGCAGGACCGCCTTAGACCCATATACCAGGAAGAAAGGTGATTGCCCGGTTGCCCGATTGGGGGTGATTCTGAGCCCCCAGAGCATCGAGGGCAATTGCTTCACCCATCGAGTGGCATAGGGATTAAGGCGATCGAAGATTCTTGCTTTCAGTCCTTGAAGCACCATGCCGTTTGCTCGTTCAACCTGCCCATTGCTCCGCGGGTGTGCCACGGAAGCAAAGCAGATTTTAATTCCCTGTTCCTCGCACCAATCCTGGATTTCTTCTCCTCTGAATTGGGTGCCATTATCGGTGATGATTCTGTTTGGCATGCCAAAGTGAACAACGATGTCTTGGAAGAAGTCTTTGGCCTTTGCTGTTGTTATGGTGGCGACTAGTTTAGCTTCGATCCACTTCGTTAACTTGTCCACAGCGACGAAGAGATGTGTGAATCCCCCTTGCGCTTTTTTCAGTGGTCCCACCATGTCCAGCCCCCAAGCTGTGAACGGCCAAGTGATTGGTATTGTCTGCAATTCTTGAGCCGGCATGTGGATTTACTGAGCGAAGAATTGGTAGCCTTCACAGGTGCGAACGATGCCCTCTGCATCCGTTACCATAGTCGGCCAAAAGAATCCTTGGCGGTAAGCCTTTCCGACTAGGGTTCTTGAGGCCGTGTGGTGTCCGCAAACTCTCGCGTGGATTTCCTTGAGGAGATCCTTTCCTTCTTGCTCCGAGATGCAACTGTGACACCACGAAGTGTCGTAACTTTATTTAACGTGCTTGATATGGTCAAAAACAGTATGAGATGTGGAAATAAGGTTAAAACCATAGGGTTTGGAGGTTCATAACGTTTCCGGGGTTTTGGGCCTTCCCGGGGGATTTTGGGCCTTAAAGAGGGGGTTGTGGGCTTTGGTGGGATGGAGTAGGAATCCATTTAGGATTAGGAAAGGGGCTTAGGCTGGTAAAAAGGGGGGTTCCCTGCCCTTGGTGCGCCCCCACCCCTGCTGCCCTCCCCTTTGGTGCGCCCACCACCTCTCCTTGCCCTAGCCGCACCTCCCCCCCCTCACCCCTTTGGCCTTGCGCCCCCTTGCCCTTGCCCCCTCCACCTCTCCACCTCCCCACCACCTCTCCTCCACCCCCTTGCTTCCCTAGGGTGGCCTCCCCACCCCTGCAACCTCGCGGATCCATCCGAGGAGCGAGGAGCAAGGAGCGAGGAGATCGATTAGGGTTTTCGTTCGTCGGGCAAAGGTATGATCATGGGGATCCTTGAGGTTGATCTAGGTACTGTTATTAGGGTGTTTATGAAGTTTTTAGATCAATTGGTGTTGCTGGATTTGAGTAATTTGGATTAGATCTAGATGTTGCCACATTTCTGTTTTGGGACAGCATGAGCAGTCGACCTAGGGTTTGCGTTTTCGTCAATTTAGAATCCGAATCTGTCCGTACGGATCTTGAAGAAGTTGTAGATAATTTCATTATCTTTCATTGGATATAAAGAACATTAACTTCCGCCCATCCGTTTGAAAGTTATGGCTGTTTTACCGAGCGTGTTAAAATCTGTGACGTAATTGGAACAGATCACGGTAATCTGTAGATTAAACGATTTTAGAGTCCGAATCAGTCTTTTCATATAACTAGAGAAAGTTGGGAAATTTCCTAAGCTACGCGAGGATGTACTCGTTTAATTGATTCGGAGTCCCAGAACCTAAGTTATGCCTTTTGCAAGGCTGCTGTCCCGCCGGGACAGATCCTCTGTTTTTAGGTTTTGCGAGTAGATGGCAATGTCGGGGTAGATGAGGGTTTGCGTACTGTTTTGTGGACATGATTGTGAGTGTGTGATGCCTATGTGCAGGTGGTGCGACCCGGGAGTGCCTTCTACTTCCCGCCAATCCGTTGCACGTGGTTGAGGCAAGTGTGTTGTGATGGATAGCGAGTTGTAGGTTGCTTGTTGAGAATAGATGGAATTGACTATATGATATATGATCACTTGCCATGCTTTAATGATTGCCAATGATATGATGAGCATGTTTATTATGTTATGATGCCATGTGTTAATATGTGAGTTAAACATGATGTTGGCATAATTGCATACATGACATGTTACATGGCCCGGGCGGTGAGAAAGTCAATATCTAATCCGGGAAGGTCGGTGAGAAAGATATGACTAATCCGGAGAGCCAATGAGTAAGCCCTACATCGTGATTCCATTCACCGCGGTGAACGGAAGCGAGGAGTAGGCACCCTCCATCTTCGGGATGGAAGGGGGGAGAGGGTGCACACCGACGGGTGTGTACTCAACCATACCGGTATGAGTTTCCAAGGAGACATGAGCATTGCATTACATTGCATACATAATGATGATGATATTGTTAAGTGTTCATGAATGAGATGATATACATGATGGGAGATGTTATTGCCATGATATTGTTATTGTTGTCCATTGCAATATGCTTGCTGAGTTTCGAACTCACGCTTGTGTTTTCTTGTTGTTTTAGGTACCATGAGAACGGCATGCGGGAAAGGGGAATAGTCACATGCCCACACGTAGCTTCACCATATTGATTCCCCAAGTCATTCTATTAGTTTGATAATAAATTGCGTGTGATGATCATTGATTTAAGGCTTAGCTTTGTTTATGAGAGTTTTATTGTTCGTTTGACACTTGGAGACTTTAAGTGCTTGATGATAGTCTTATATTGTCGTTAAGACTTTAGTTTATTGCTGTTTTAGATGTCTCTCATATTGCCTTATAATGCTATACTGTTGTTACTCCTTAAATTCATGTTAAAACAAAGGAGGTGCTGCCGAAATCTCGGTTTTTAGCCTATGCGCCTTTGCTGGAATTTTATGTTAAATGTGGTATTTAGATGTTGTTTAGCTTATGTTTGGTAGCATTTAGGCATATTAAATGCCGGGGTGTTACAGCAACGTCTGAGCATTCCGGAGGTGCTCCTCCGGAATAGATCCCCTTCGACGATTGTGTAGCTTTTGCTTCTGCGTTCGATGTGCTCTGCCTCAATGCGGTCTTCTGAGGGTTTATCTCTTACCAGGTAATATAGGTCAGGTCTTGTCCAATCGGCGCTGATGACCAACACCTCTGCGCTAGTTGGGGAGAACGCCTCATCTCTTTTGCGCAGGGTGGCTGAGGCCTTGTGAAGTTTTTCCACGAAGACGCTCGCTGGTACATCTGCCCGACTGGAACCCAGTTTGGCAAGCTCGTCGGTGGCTTCGTTATCCCGCCTGAGCACATGGGGTAGTTCTAGTCTGTCAAACTTGTCTTCCAATTTGTGCACCTCTTGGTAGTATGCGGTCATTGCATTGTCAACGCACGACCAATCCTTTTGTACTTGGTTGACTACGAGCTGGGAATCTCCGCGAACCGCCAATCATCGGATCTCGAGTGATATGGCGATACGGAGCCCGTGGATGAGTGCTTCGTACTCGGCGGCGTCGTTTGATGCCGGGAAATGGATCTGCAAGACATATTTCAGCTTTTCTCCTTTCGGGGATGTGAGCATAACGCCGGCCCCCTCGCCGCTGAGCATGAGAGACCCGTCAAAGTGCATTATCCAATGCTCGAGTTCTTTGCTGGTTGATGGTTTTTGTAGTTCGGTCCATTCGGCGGTGAAGTCGGCTAGTGCTTGTGACTTTATGGCGATGCGCAGTTTGAACGAAATTTCAAAGGCTCCCAGCTCAGCTGCCCACTTGGCGATCCTCCCGGTGGCTTCCCGGTTATGGAGGATATCTCCGATCGGGTAAGAGGTGACCACCGAAATCGTGTGTTCCTGGAAGTAATGCTTGAGCTTTCAGGAGGTGATCAACACCGCGTAGATAAACTTCTGAATTTGTGGATACCGCATTTTAGATTCGCCCAATACTTCGCTGACGAAGTAAACCGAACGTTGTACCTTCTGCTGGTGCCCGTCTTCCTTGTGCTCAACGACAATTGCTGCACTAACCACATGGGTTGTCGCAGCTATGTAGAGCATGAGTGGTTCCTCCGGTAATGGGGATGCCAGTATCGGGGACCTTGTTAAAAAGGTCTTGAGGTCTTCGAAGGCTTGCTATGCTTCGGTTGTCCATTCAAACTGATCTTGCTTTTTTAGGAGTTTGAAGAACGGTGTTCCCCACATCCCTAAACGAGAGACGAATCTGCCGAGTGCCACCATGCACCCTGTAAGCTTCTGGATGTCCTTTTGATTTGCTAGTGGCTTCATCTTTAGGATGGCACTGACCACTTCAGATATTGGGGGGTCGCTAGTGTGATCGCATAGATATCCCGAGCGGTAAGCTTTTGCTTCCGCCTGGACTTGTATGTGCCCGAGCCCCCGAATATGAAGTTGAGCTCTTATTCAATCTCTGGGAACTCGCCCTCGGCTGAGGGGCCGTCTTTTTTTCCAGCTTCCTTCTTGTCTTTGGGCTCTGACCGGTTCCAATTTTCTCGTGCGAACCTTTTCAAAGTGAAGCAATCTTTTGCCACATGCTTTCCCTTTGGGTGGAAAGGGCATTGGGCAGTCATTACTTCATCATATTCTTTGTTCTGGGGAGCTCTAGCCCTTCCACGCTCGGCTGTAGCGACCAGATCCTCTCCCTTCCGCTTTTTCTCCTTTTGCTTTGGGGGTTCAGTGTGATCCTTTTTGTCTTTTTGCTGGGGTCGATCCTCCCGGCGTTCTGCTAATGCATCCGACGTGACTGCATAGCGATCGGCCAAGGCGAACATCTCCCTACCTATGGTTGGAGGTTTTCGGGACATCTTCTTGATGAGATCGGGGTCGCTGACGCCTTTCTAGAAGGCCGCGATGATGACCACATCTGAGACATCTTGAACAGTGTTCTTTTTCTGCGTGAATTGCCGAATGATCTCCCTCAGGGATTCGTTCTTCATCTGATGAAGCTGGTAGAGGTCCCAGGGGGTTCCAGGCTTCTCGAAAGTGCCCTAAAAATTTTGATGAATTGGTCACAGAGGTCTCCCCAAGAGTCAATGGTATCTCTTGGAAGCCCTGTAAGCCATGCTTGGGCCGAAGGAGCCAACATGACCGGCAGATAATTTGCCATCACGTTGCGATCACCTCCGGCCGCTTTGACTGCCACGGAGTAGACCTGCAACCAGGCTTCCAGGTCTCTTTCTATGTCAAACTTGGAAATGCCTATCGGATTAAAACCGTCCGGCCACTGCACTCGGCGGAAGCGAGCAGTGAATGCTCTGATCCTGTCGATTGGGTCTTCATCGTGTTGAGCATGATGGTTGCACGACGAAGAATCCACTCGGCGGTCTTCATCCCAGTGCGGGCTATACCGGCTTTTATGATTTCCATAGTCGGAGGTCCGATTACGGAGATGCCGACTGTTATGCTCACGATCAATGCAAAAATGTTCGCGGTCATCGTCTCGGCGGCGCCGCTCATCATCATCCCGCTCCCGTCTTCTAGCATCAAGGTCTTGGCAATGGTCGCAATGGATGGTGGAGCGTATGTCCCTATCGCAGGGGGACTTGTGCCGACTGCTTCTCGTCCGATTGTGGCCAGTCCGACTGCTAGCCATGTGAGTTTCTTCTCGTGTATGTGGGGGCTTCGTCGTCTTGCCTCGCTGATTGTGTTGAATCACCACAGCCACCACCATGGCCTTGACCTGTGCCATGATCGGTGCAGCTGGGCTGTCATATTCGATCATGCGTCCCAAGGTATCAAGGAATGTCTTGGTGGCCATGATATTTTGCTGCAGAGTTTGGAAAACCGACTGGTTCCCCATTCTGGCATGCAGGATGTCATCGTTGATGTTGTGTGCCCGATTTTGAAGTGATCAGGCGCGGTCGTCTGGGTCTTCATGCTGACAAGCTACGTCTCGGTCTCCCCGGGTCCCCGTCGATTCTGTGATTCGGGAAGGCTGCTTCCGATCACCAATACCGAACAGAAACTGGGAAAGCTCTTGGATCGGATCTGAGTTCGAAAGGATGAGGGCGCCATGCTCGTTGGAGATGAAGTGTAGACTTCCGAAGCAAAAAACCTGGCCCAGAGCGAAGGTGATGACATCTTCGAAAGCCATCGAAATCACTCAGGTTGATCTTCGCACAGCCCCTACCTGGCACGCCAACTGTCGACATTTGGTGTCGGCAATAATCTTAGGAGGGTGAATTTGTGGGGTAAGGCGCTGGATCAGTATCTCGATGGTAACATAAGACAAGGAATAATACAGGTTCAGGCCCTCAACGGTGGAGGTAATACCCTAGTCCTGTCTTCTAGGATTATATTGAAGGGAATATGCCCGAGAGGCAATAATAAATTGTTTATTATCTTATTCCATGTTTATAATAGATGTTTATTTCTCATGCTAAAATTGTATTAACCGGAAACGTTGATACATGTGTGTTTAATAAACAAAAAGGTTCCTAGTAAAGCCTCTCTTTTAAACTAGCTCGTTGATTAACTGATGATCAAGGTTTCCTGATCATGAACATTGGATGTTGTTAATAACAGGGTCACATTATTAGAAGAATGATGTGATGAACACACACCCAAGTTGGTATAGCAAATTCGATCAAGTCATTAAAGTTTGTTGCTGTACTGAACATATACAAAATAGCTCTTTTCCTTAGACCATGAGATGATGTCAATCACTAACTCCGGAAGAGTACTTTGATGACATCAAACGTCACTCCGTAACACGGTGACTATAAAGATGGATTTGGATACTATGAAAGTATTAGTTGAGGCTCATGCATCAAGAGTGGGATTTGTCCATCCAGATGACGGAGAGATATACTCTGGGCCCTCTCGGTGATATCACATTGACATCGCTTGCAAGCACGTGACTAGGTCACAAGAATGTCATATCACGGAACGAGTAAAGAGTACTTGTCGGTAACGGGATCGAACTAGGTATAGTTGATACCAATGATCAGATCCCGGATAAGTAATATATCGCGAGACAAAAGGAATTGGTTATGTTGTTTTTGGTTCACACGATCACTAGTTCATCGTTGAGTAAGTGGGAGTCATTATGGATCTCCAGATCGGCCGATGATTATTGATCAGAGAGGTGTCTTGATCATGTCCATTTTATTCACGAACCGTAGGGTGACACACTTAAGGTTCATCGACGCTTTTGAGTGGGTAAGGAACACCGGAGAAAAGTTTGGACAGCACCGGAATAGTTTCGGGATATCGGAATAGTTCAAGGGGGTATGTGTTAATTTTTGTTAATTAAAAGAATTAACAAATATTAAAATAAAAGAAATAAAATTGTTTATTTATTTAATGGAGAGTCCATTCACATGAAGAGAATGGAGAGTCCATTCACATGGAGAGAGTGGAGAGTCCACTCACTCCTATAAAAGGGAGGGTGGAGCTCCTCTCTCAGGTACTAATCTCCATAACCCTTTGGTTGGTCTTTTCTCCCTCCTCCTGCTGTTCTACCTTTCAAGCAGTAGCTTAAGCAAAGCACTGCTGAAATAGTTTCTCCACCACCACCACTAAGTCGTAGTGTTGTTGGAGTTTCCCGTGGAACCTCTACTTCCGCTGCCCCACTGGATCGAGGGATTGGAGGTCGTCGTTGTTCCGTACGTGTGACCAAGTACGGAGGCGCTGCCATTTGTGGCGCTCATCTTCGCGACTTTGAAGTCGGGCGTGTACCTCTACTTCAACCACGTTTGTTTGCGGGAACGTTATTCCCGCTTTCGGTCTACGAGGGTGAGTCCTTCTGAAACCGTTTGCATGCATCTCCTAGATATGATCTTGGTGTTTGGTTGCATTTGTAGGAAAAATTTTGTTTTCCATGCTTAGAACCCATCATATATGTTGTATGGCTCTCCTTCGTTTCTGTCTCTCTAGTTGTGTCCCCCCTGGGGTCCTCCCGCCCCTCTTATATACAGGGAGGGGGGATAATCCAGCTCGGTTACTATAACGTGAGTCCGAGTTGGTTATAAGTAAAGGAATCATATCCTTCCTTATCTAGTATAGCTTCCCTTACGGTTACAGCTTCTTCTTTCAATTACAACGTGGTTGGATCTATGGAACACATGTTCCTTTCTCGAACAGTCTTCTTAGACCTCTACGCGTGTGCACCCGGTCTTTGTCTCCTCCACACTCGCCTTCGTGGTGTTTGACTGTATCTTGTGGGTAATGTGTATAACCTCTGCAGAGTGTACAACCTATTCGAATAGCCAAGTCCACAGTATTGGATACTGCTCGGGGATTACAATCAAGGGTTAGACTTTAATAAAATGATAATGGTTACTTGGGATGGAATTGAAGAACTGCTTTACTGCTTTCAATCTATTATTGTTATTTATGAATGTGCTTTACTGCAAAAGAACCGTCTTAGCCTATCCTTTGTAATAAGCCATGCATGTAGAATATTAGACTGCAATCTATGCATGACTTGCTGAGTGCTTTAAGTACTCACCCTTGCAAACGACAAAACATCAGTTGAAGAAGAATCAACGCTAGCACTGGAGGAGGAGTTCCAGGAGGAGCCGACGAAATAGGGGGCAAGACCAATCAGTTGCCTGTGGCATATTGGTTGGCGCCACACGTTTCTTATTTTTTTCGCTGCAAATTTATTTGAGTAAGACTTAAGCCCTGCCGGGCGTACTTTTGTAACTTGACCATAAGGTCGAGCAACCAGTTATATTCCCTTTTAACAAAGTACTTTACTATTTCAGTAAGTATGATTGTGGTATTTACCGATGTTGAGACTATGAGCACTAGCGTGATCCTAGTGCTGAATACACAAAGGGTCCGAATTTGCAGATTCGAGTCCCGACAAGACGTGTGGGAATGATTTGTTGAAATGAAGAAGACCGAAGAGTTCGTGAGTCAAAGTATGATGCACAAGGTTGTCCAGTCAAAAAACACCCACCCACACAGACTTGGCTCCACTAGGTACGCGGGCAAGATCGCGCAATGGACAAGGTAAGACAATGAGGCAATCCAGAAGGAGGTTGGGCCACCGTTTGCCTTGATAATGGACTACCCACGCGCTCGAAACTGGGTAAGAGCGAGGTCATGTCCCATGCCTTCGGGCGATGTGTCCTTTGCCAACGCCGCTGACGAGGAAGTGTCACAATGCTTAATATCGTTGAGCGCAGAATCTTCCCAGGTCTCTTTCACTCCAGACAGAGACAAAGATATACTCTCTATGGCCTTGTGAAACAATGAGCAGCCGAGTCACACCTGAGGCCTAGGTGTTTTCGTTCCATGGAAAATGGGATCCCACAAGACTCTGAGTCATACCGGAGTAGGAAGAGAAGCAAAGCCAAGCATGAGGCACGGCTAGTAGCCCTGATTGAGGAAAGGGTTCAGGAAAAGCTTGAGGAAAGGTTGCAAGCACAATTAGAGATTTAGCTAAAATGCTTTGAGGAAAGGATGGAGCATAAGGCCACTGCGGACAGGCTGCAACAGAACGTGCAAACCCAAGAAGCACATGCGCAGTTCAGCCCAACTAACCATCGGAGCAGGTGCGTGTCCGTCCCTAAGACGGATGTGGTTGACGTCAGATTTCCTCCTGACGACAATAAGGTAATATACATTATATTTCTGCAATGCTCCTTAGATAGACCTATTTGACATGTTAGCAAATTAATTGTGTATCATTATATGTAGGAGGCCATGCTGTGCAATCTCAATCTCCAAGTGAGGCTTGCCGACGGATCTTTTCCCTTGCAGGCTACTTGGGGCCGCGCATATCCATCCGATGATGGGGCGCTTGTGCACGGTTCTTCTTTATATCCAGGCTACGCGAAGGTTCATGTCGATGGTGTACGTGAAACTTGCAAGGGCATCACGCTGGAGATGCCTCCAAACGACAACATCGTCACACTAGGGGATGCCATCGACACATTCATCTAGTGGCCCAAGAAGTCCATCTCCTTCGACGCCTGCCATGCAGCACCGAAGATACAAGCAATACCGGAGCCACATGATGCTTCGGATCAGATACGAGCACAAATGAAGCCCACCAAATTGGCTACAGTGTCCCATCAGGCACAGCTGGCCAAGTCGTCTCCCGTGAAGACGACATTTTGTAGACGACAAGGCAGCGATAAGGGCAAATCGATACGGATGACCAACTCAGCCTATTACATTCCGTTTGCCTCGTTGGTGCGGCAATTCAAGCCGGGAAGCCGTTCATACTAAAAGAGAGCTCGAGGGAGCTTTCATTAGCCTGCGTTAGATTGCAAGAATGGTGCATGGAACAAGCCAACAAGCCAACGGCAGGATGGGCAACAAGTATCTCGGTCCGCTTCAAGGAGGAGCATTTTTCACACCAGTTTTTAAATGGTTTCTTCGTGGTTGGCTTCAACGACTTGTTCGATCTGTACAACCTCAACGCCCTCGACGCTTCACTCATCAGATGCTGGACATTGTAAGTGTGTGCAATCATGATATAGATTCGTGTCGTACCGATAAATGGTATATATGTAGATACATGATCATTGATTATATATATATGTAGATGCATGATCATGGAGGCAAAAGCAAGAAATGAACCAGTGGGTTTCATCAACCCACACAAGGTTTCAAAGCAAACCATGGACAAAAATATTCAATTCGTCCATGAGTATGTGGAAAAAGTAATGTTGGCTCAATGGGACAAAAACTTCATAATTTTACCCCACAACCCGGGTTAAGTGCTTCATCTAGTTGCTATACATGTTGATTTGTACTATATATAATGTAGCTTGTAGTTAGGTTGAATGACCATGGCAACATACCTTTGTAGGTTTCATTGGGTTCTACTTGTAATTATATCAAGAAAGCATAAGGAAATTTACCTTGATTCCAAAAAGGGCGGCACACACGACTTGGTGCCTATCAAAAATTTACTCGACACGTCGTTTGTTGTCTACAAAGCTCGTGGAGGGCCACACAATGACACTGTGACATCATGGGATGTAACATTATAGAAAAGTGACATTTTAAAATGTGACAATATAGAATACGGCTTTCGGTACGACTTTATAGCGTGTTTTTGGGCCATTTCAGGGTGTTTGGGCCTTTGCGGGGGACTTTGGGCCTTGGGGGTTGAGTTGGGCCTCCGGTGGAAGGGTTTGGGCCCAAGGGGGGAGATTTTGGGCAACCAACCCTAGCTCCCACCCCTTGGTGCGCCCCCCTCCCCCTCCACTCCCTAGCCACCGCCCCTCCTCCAAGCCGCCCCTTCCCCATGCGCCACCCCTCCCTCCACCTTGCTGCCCACCTCCCCTAGCCGGCCCTAGGCGAGTTCCACCCCCCACCCCTTGCTTCCACGCCCTTCCCCTCTGATGATTTCACCGTTGGGAAGCTCCGTAACCGGGAGGAACCAGCGGATCCGGCGCGAGGAAGGAGATCGGGGGAACCGGGAGGAGAAGAGTCGTCGTTTGTCAGTTCATCGTTCGTCGGGCGAAGGTATGGCTAGGGGTAATCCTTGGGGATTGTCTAGGTGCTGTGCTAGAGGATGTTTTGGTGTTGTTAGATTGAAAGGTGTTGCTGCGATTGGATAGATTTGATGAAAACTAGAGATTGCATAGTGTTCTGCTTCGGGCAGGTTGGGCACACAACCTAGGGTTTATGTTTTCATAATTTTAGAGTCAGAATTTGGTCAGCCGCCTGTTGAGAAAGTTGTATATAACTTCAATACCTTTCATTGGACACCAAGAACATCCAATTCCTCCCAGCCGTTTGAACGTTATGGCTGTTTTACCGAACGTGTTCAAAACTGTGACGTAATTGGGACAGAACATAATGTTTTGTAGATTAAACAATTTTAGAGGCCGAATCATCTTTTCCCAATACTTAGGAAAAGCTAGGAACTTTCCTAAGCTTCGAGAAAATGTACTCGTTCATCTGATTTGGAGTTGTTAAGCCCGAGTTATGGCCTTCCGAAGGCTGCTGTCCCGTTGGACAGAACCTCTGTTTTTGGGTATTGGGAGTAGATCGCAAAGTTGGTTTAACTAAGTGTTCTTATGTGGTCTTGTGTGCATATGGTTAAGTGTGTGGTATCTATGTGAAGGTGGTGTGACCCCGGGAGTGCCCTCATCCTCTCGCCAATCCGTCGCCCGCGGTTAAGGCAAGTGTATTGGAATGGGTAGCATGTTGTTTGTTTGCCGGTCTTGATTATATGCAAATTGATTACATGATGTGCTATCTTGCCATGATTAGTGTTTTGCCCATGATATGATGAAAATGGATTATTAAGATGCTATGCAATGATTAGTTGAGGTTATGTGCAAGTTGTTTATGTTTATGGCATAATTGCATACATGGCATGAGAACTGGCTAGGTCGATGAGAAAGTCATAACTAGTCCGGTAAGGTCGGTGAGAAAGTTATGACTAATCCGGAGCGCCATTGAGTAAGTCCTACCTCGTGATTCCATTCACGGTTGTGAATGGAAGCGAGGAGTAGGCACCCTCCATCTACGGGATGGAAGGGGAAAGAGGGTGCATGCCGACGGGTGTGCACTCGGCAATACCGGTATGTGCTTCAAGGAGACATGCATTGCATACATGATGATGGTGATGGGATGTATATAATGAGATTTGGACATGATTATGATGCTAAACATGATGTATAGCGATGTTAACATTGAACTGTTCTTTATGTTCCATTGCAATATACTTGCTGAGTGATGAACTCACGCTTGTGTTTTATGTTGTTTTTAGGTACCATGAAACCGGCATGTGGGAAAGGGCATTAGCTACACTTCTATGCGTAGCTTCACACTTATAGACAGTTTAATCATTTGGAGTCATGATAATAAGAATAGTGCCATGAAACTTGGTGTATGGCTTGGTTTTGAGCTTAAGTTCATCGTTTGATTCATTATAATTTGTGGAATGGTTGAATTCCTTATTTTAGACATAAGTGATGCTATATCAATTGTTATTGTTGTTTTAGATATCTCATATCATGCTATATCTTTCCTTATTATTACTGTTGCTTCAATTCATGGAAAAACAAAGGAGATGCTGCCGAAATTTTTGGTTTTAGCATTTGCACCTTTGCTGTAATTTATCTTTATTTGTGGTATTTAGATGTTGTTTAGTCTATGTTTGGTAACATTCAGGCATACTAGATGCTGTGGTGTTACAGACACAGCGAAGCTGAAGCATATTTATAACTTTCTGGTATCCGCTAGTACGCAATAATCATTCACACACTCCATAATGAAACCTTCGAACTAATTAACCTGTTTATATTTTGGTAGTGCCACCAATAGCCACAGGCCACTAACCTATGTGGGTTCTACGATTGCCACAACATGCAACTCCTCATTGGAACAAAGAAGACCAATGACTTGGAGGTTTGTCAGTATTTAAACATTTGTTTCCACATATTAATTTTTATACACGCAAAGACTTTACTCTTCCCATTGATAGAGGTGGCAATGCGCTGAACTTGTGTTGGAACAGGCTGACCTGCTAGCTATTCGAGGACAACTCTGTGCATTCTTGAATCGTGAGGTCATTAATACAACACGTGAATTCCACTCAAGCCTCGCCTAATGAGTTGTGAATTTTTTTGATACCATTTGGATTAATTTGTGAACCTTGTGCTGTGAATTTGTTAGTTGTAGTTCTGAATTCAGTTGGCTCTTATATATGTGAGTTTATTTCTGTAATGGATGCGATGTACATTGTAATGTGCGATTAGAGTTGATTTCTAAAATGGATGCCATGTATGTTGTAATACGTGATACGATCGAGTTCATTTCTGCAATATATGTCATAATAATATATAGGTGATGCTCTATGTACTGTAATTTGTTTTAAAGGGCATGGCTAGCATTTCCTGAGGCTAGCCAATAAATCAAAATTATTGTAAGAAATTTAAAATCAACACCATAGACGGTTGTCAAGATAGAACCGTCTATGGTAATTGGGTCATCATAGATGGTTCCAAACTAGAACATTCTATGATAAATAGATCATCATAGACTGTTTCAAACTAGAACCGTCTATGATAAATGTATTATCACAAACGGTTCATAGATAGAACCGTCTGTGATAATCCATTTATAACAGACGGTTCCAAAATAGAACCGTATGTGATAAAGTGCTTATCACAGACGGTTCACAGATAGAATCGTTTGTGATAATCCATTTATCACAAATGGTTCAAAAATAGAACCGTCTATGATAAAGTGCTTATCACAGACGGTTCAAGCTTCGAACCGTCTATGATGAATTTGTTCATAGACGGTTGGAAAATCGTCTATAATGACTATGAGTCATCACTGACAGTTTGATACAGACGGTTCACAAAACCCTTTGTGATGTCGTTTGTGAACCGTCTGTGATGAGGGTTTGTATAGTAGTGTACAAGCCTGCATATAATTAAATAAAATTGTAGCTTTGTATCTCCGAATATAAAAAATAAAGACCCAATTAAATTAAAGTTTACCTGGTAATATTTAATGTGACTCAATAATTATTTCCAGTCAAATAGTATATTTAACTGAAAAGTGATAACCAAAGTGACTCAATAATTTGACACACATGGATGCACAGTAGGAAAGGGTATGGGTATCGCTTCTTTACGCTTAAATGTTGTATTTAAGCTTTGATGTTGAAGGCTTCATTTGATGATGCATGTTGCTATGTTTATGAGATAATTGATTGAATTGTTTTTGTTTTTGTGAAGAAGTGGGGTTGTAGTGCCGAAGGGGTTTCGGTCACCATTTTTGTTTATAGTAAGGTTGTGGTTCAACGGTATGGCCGGTTAAAGCCATCGCCGAAGAACTATTAACCCCTTGTGGGGGAAAGAGTGCTTACCTTTTCTGTCGTAGATCGGGTAGTTGATTGGAGACAAATAGAAGAGTTGGTGGTGGATTTCTTCGGATGTTCTTGATCGTTCTGACAGTTGGTTTGGGTTGGTTTCCTTGGTTCTAGTTGATTTAAATCAAAAGAAAAGTGTTGGTATTTGATTCTTGCTGATTGTTCATTTGGCGGTTGTGGATTTTGTCTTCTTTGGGTGAAGATTAAGAAGAAGAGTTTTATGCTGCACATCTTTTGGTCGTAATTTTTTTCTTTGACACCTGGTTTTGTTGATTATTGTGGATTGTCTTGGGGAGGAAACTTATATGGTTGTTGTTCTCCCTATTTAAGAAAAGTGTTGGTGTTTCTCCTTGTGCAGACTTAAGATTGGGTGAAGCTAAGTTTGAATCTCTATCGGAAAAGATTTAGTGAACATTTGATTTTCCCTGGTGCATCCTTCTTCCTTCTTAGAAGTTGTAGATCTTGAGATTTCTTTAGGAGTTTTGGCTATCAGAGTTGGAAATTTGAGAGTTGAGCTCTCCTACATGTGTGTTGGAGTTTTGTTTTTCTTCCTTGCTTGGAAAGGAGAAATTGTTTATCGATAATCACTCTTGTTCTTGAGCTGTGTTTATGGAATGACGTGTTGCTAAGTTAAATTGTGAGTTGAATCAATTCAATGTGATTATTATCTCTAGCTTGAGAATAAATAGACTACTAGTGTTGTAGTTTACTCTGTATCGAGAATGATTAAATGGGTAATGTACATGCTTAGAATCTGTTGCTTTGCTTTAAAAGTGCTTATGATCCTCGTTAATGTTTAAAGTTTAAACCCTGATGCATAGTTAGAACATTAAGATGATGTAAATTACTGATATTGTTAAAGAAACCTTGCTGGTTGTTTAAAGATGTTCTAATCTAATGGATTAATAGAGAAATTTAATCGTGTGGGCTAGTGGCTTTAACTTGGAAGTTAATTAGAGTTGCTATTCATGTTGTTGCAAAATATTAGCATGATTGGAAGTACGCAGTTGTGTTCCTAAAATGCTAGTATCGAGGCCAATTGGAAAGATATAGGTTTTGTTGTTTGATGATATTGTAAGAGCTTCGTGAAGGTTTAACTTATTAAATTTAATTTAATAGTTGGAGTATGTTGTGTAGTGACAATTTTGTTGTAACTTATGTATAGGGTAGCTAATAGCAATGTGGTTGATTGATGATTATGCAAATTATTGATATTGACGACTTAGTAGTGGTGGTAATTGCTTAGATTAATTGTTGAAAGTCCTTGTTAAAATGGAGGTTATTGTAACATGTTGTGATGGAGTGGACCATGGATAATTAACATGATGTAGAATTTTATCCTTAATGAATGTATGTCTTAGAATCATAGTTACAAGCTTTGCCTTGTAGAGATAATATTTACTTGTTGAAGTCATTTATTGATTGAGCAAGTTCCAATTGTCAAGATGTTGGCGTATGGATGGTATAAAAATTGATAGGTTGATCATGCTTAAGTATCTGTTGAAGTACTATGTTTGAAATAGAGAATACGTTGTTATATGATGTGTTGGTCTGTAGGGATCATTATGAGGTAGTATTGGTTAGTTGTCTTTTGATAATCGTCATAAACTTTATTTATAAGTGTTGGGAAAGGTAACTAGAGGAAGATTGGTTATGTAGCATTTGGTTGAATTATGATGGAGTTTCTCGATGAGTAAATAGTGAATATTGAATGTTTAAAAGGTAATTATAGGGTTTCATGCTGAGCTTGTGTCTAAAACCTTTTGGACTGGTTTGGTTGGTTGCCATTTTGGTTGAAGGGTTTTCGGTCAAGGTGTTCCTTATGTTGTGTTTCCGAGTTTTCCTAAAACTCGTAGAGATTGGTGCCAATATTTGGTGTTGGCTAATTTGTTTAGGTTGTGCTATGAGTATGGAATTACACCCAAAAGTCTTGAGTGGATTGCGCTCCTTCACGTTCGCACTGAATCATCTTTGGAGTAAATTTTAAAGGAAGCAGAAGGTCTTAGTGGGTTGTGTTGGAGATTCTTGAGATTCAATTTGTAACTCCATTTGGTTAGAGTTGGAGTTATTTGAAAATGTGTGTGGCGTTTGAAAATGCTTCACAAGGTGGATTTTATGAATGGTTCATAAGTGATTTTGTTAGTGAAGTGTTCCCTTTTGAAATGAGTTCTCTTTCTCTTTGAGAAAAATTTGTGGTGGTTGTGTGTGCAGATGTTTGACTTTGGAGTTGATGTTCTGTTCCAAAATGTTGATTTTGGTTAAACGCGAGGTTTTGCAAGGTTAGCTTTAAATGGACGGTAAGTTTTGACACGACGTGGTGTTTTGTTGTTAATGATGTTGCCGTCATAGTTATATGATTTATCGCAATCATCGGTGTTATTGGTGTTCATTCATGTGATACCGAGGAAGAAGTCTTTTGATGAATGACTTTTCGGTATTGTTGTTACATGATGAATGGATGGTGAATTGGAAGCATGACATCGTTTATAGATGTTTAATGATAAAAGAGTCAATGAGCCAGGACGGTGAGAAAGTCATATATGGATATATGACTAATCCGGAGTGCTCTTGAAAAAGTTTGCATTCATGTTATAAATCGAGATTTCCATTTCATTCTGGTATGAAAAGAAACAATGAAGAATTTCTGGTATGTTGGTTGTGGTGTAGGAGATTTGTGTTTCCTTTGCATCTTGGCATAGGAAATTAAAATGAGTACTCTTTGGTTGTTGCCGAATTCTTTCCAAAGTGGCTTTTAGTGCTTTGGGGGTTCGAGTTGTTGTATGTGGATCAATTTGGGTTCATGGTTTATGGTTGAGCTTACTCACTGATTGTACCCTGTGTTCTGATCCTTTGGGTGGAAGATTGTGAGGGCGAGACCTTCTAAGAAAGAGCGATCTAGTGTGGAGTGGCAAAGACCTAGGATATTAAACATTGCTAGTGGTTGATTGTAACTAGTTTGGAAGTGAAGAGTAAAGGAAGGTTGGGTTTGGCCCAATTCAAACTTTCCTGGAGAATTGTGTTGTTGATGCGTCCCTCGGTAGGGTTGATTAAATTATTAGTAGACCACTTGGTGGTTGCTAGTAATTGCTTCTCCTTTTTGAAGTGTATTGGATCTTTTTGTCGTTGGGCAATGAGCGAGTTGGGTCAACCGAAGTGGATTGTTTGGTTGATATTGTTTTGGCGGGTTCTATGAACCCGAGTCTTAAAGCAGGCTTTTCCTTTCGGTGGTAGTGGTGGGTATTGGTCTTTTTGCAAAAGATCAATCTTTTTGCAAGGTTTTTTTTAACCCCGATGGTTCAAGCAACTAGTAAACTTAGAGCGTTGTGTCTGTAACACCCCGACATCTAGTATGCCCGAATTCTACCAAACATAGACTAAACATCGCCTAAATACCACAAATTAAAATAAATTACAGCAAAGGCGCAAATGCTAAAATCGAAATTTCGGCAGCATCTCCTTTGTTTTATCATGAATTGGAGCAATAGCAATCACATAGCAAGTTATATCATAGCATAAGACATCTAAAACATCAATAACAGTTAATATAGCTGCAATTTAAGTCTAACATATTGAATTTAACCACTTCATGAACCAAATCGAAGAAAAGGATGTAAACAAGCACATGAACAAATCATAATCCTAGTTTCATCACACTAGATTCAAGATCACAAATCCGAAAGGTAAATATTGTATAATTGTGTGGAAATTAAGTGATGTTGTGCCGCTAAGCCCCTTTCCCACATGTCGGTGTCGAGGTACCTAAGAAAACAACATAAACACAAGCGTGAGTTCATCACTCAGCAAGTATATTGCAATGGGTCATACAGAACAATTCAACATTATCATCACTACATAACAATCTTAACATCATGATTAAGTCATACATCATAAGCAACATCATATTCATATCTCAACCTCATTGAAATCATTTCATCATCATCACCATCATGTATGCAATGCAATGCACATGTCTCCTCGACGCAAATACCGGTACTACCGAGTGCACACCCGTCGGCATGCACCCACGTCCCCCTTCCATCCCGTAGATGGAGGGTGCCTACTCCTCGCTTCCACTCACCGCGTGGGTGGAATCACGAGGTAGGTCTTACATCCATGGCGCTCCGGATTAGTCATAACTTTCTCACCGACCTTACCGGAATAGTTATGATGTACTCACCGACCGGGCCAAGTTTCATGCCATATATGCAACATATGCCATAATCATTAACCATAAACAATTGCATAGCATCTTAACATACCCTTTGTATCATATCATGGCAAATACTAAGCATGGCAAGATAGCATAACATGGAAACAATTGCATCTAGTCAAGACAAGCAAATAAACCACATGCTACCCATCCCAATACACTTGCCTTAACCTCAGGCGACGGATTTGCGGGATGAGGACGGCACTCCCGGGGTCACACCACCTGCACATAGATGCCACACAATCACAATGTGCCTACAAAACAGTACGCCACTGCCCATCTACCCCGATATCGCAAACTACTCCCAAAATCGAAAAACAGAGAATCTGTCCTCCCAGGACAGCAGACTTCAATCTAGCATAACTTTAGTTCTAGGACTCCGAATCGATTAAACGAGTACATCCTAGCGTAGCTTAGGAAATTTCCTAACTTTTTCTAAGTATACGGAAAAGCTGATTCGGACTCTAAAGTTGTTTAATCTACAAAACACTACGTTCTGTCCCAGCTACGTCACAGATTTGAACACTTTTGAAACTGCTGGGCGGAATTGGACGTTCTTTATGTCCACTGAAAGGTATTGAAGTTACCTACAACTTTCTCAACAGGCGGCCGACCAAATTACGAATCTAAGGTGACGAAAACTCAAACGCTAGGTCGATTGCACAATCTGCCCGAAGCAGAGAACGTGGCAAACTCTAGTTTTCATCTAATCTACCCAATCACAGCACCACCACTTGATATAAAAGCATCCAAATACCATCTAGAACAGCACCTTGACCAACCCTAAGGATTCCCCTAGCCATACCTTCGCCCGACAAACGATGAACCGACGAATCTCCTCCCGGTTCACGTGATCTCCTTCCTCGCTCCAAATCCACCGGATCTCCTCGTCTCGGGGCTTCCCAAAGGATGGATCAATGGGATGGCGAGGTGGGGATCTCCTCTAGGGAAGCAAGGCGGGTGGAGAGGGGAGGGGAGAGGTGGTGGCTCCATGGGGGAAGATGGAGAGGAAGGGGAAGGGTGGATGCGCATGGGGGCTAGGGGGTGGTGGCTAGGGTTGGGAAAGGGAGTGGGGGGCGCACCAAGGGGTGGGGGGCAGATTTGGCTGCCCAAAAGTCCCCCCCTTGGGCCCAAACTCTTCCACTGGAGGCCCAACTCAACCCCCAAGGCCCAAAGTCCCCTGGAGATGCCCAAACACCCAAAAACGGCCCAAAAACACGCTATAAAGTCGTACCAAAATGCCGAATTCTAAAATGTCATATTCTGGGGTGTCACAGTGTCTCACTCGGTTTGCGTCGTCTTGAATACGACGAACCATAGTTGAGAGGTTGAGACGTGAATCACTTTTGTGCGTGGGAGCGGAAGATGGATCTAGAAGTTGGTATCGTGTCCTTCTGGAGAGTGGCTTTGGTTAAAGGGATCGGACACTTTAGTGCCAAGGAATGCATGGAATGAGGAGTGTGAGACCGTTTTATTTCGTGGTCTGTTTGGGATTTTATCCTATCGCTTAGTTCATGCCGAGTTCTTGTATGAGTGCTTTGTGTTCCAATGTTGAGTAAATTTCTTGCAAGTTTTGATTATGAGTTATTGTTAGAGCCGTTAGTCTTTGAGCCTCAGAACCTCACGTTTGAGTCACGTCCTGTGAAAATTCTGGGGAATTCGGAGCGAGTGTTAAAGAACAGGACGCTCAAGTTTGTTAAACTCCTGTGGTCACATCAAACTGAGAGGGAAGTGACTTGGGAGCTGGAGTCTCGCATGCGCGAGAAATACCCCGAGTTTTTTTTCACCTTAGGTATGAGATGTGAAACCTAGCTATCTTTTGTTTTGCTTGGTTGCGTAGTGGTGTGTCTTGGATTCGAGGTCGAATCCTGTTGAAGGGGGGGAGAATGTGACACTACGGAATGCCGTAACATTATAAAATGTGAAATCAGAGGTTAAAACTTTACGCTATGAAGTTTAATCGCGTTTTCGGGCCGATTTCGGGAGTTTGGGCCTCTCCGGGGGAGTTTGGGCACAAGGGTTTGAGTCGTGGGCTTTAGTGGGAAGGTTTTTGGGCCCATATGGGAGTGGGAGACCAGGTTGGGGCGCCTCCCCTGCCCTTGTGTGCGCCCCACCCCTGCCCTAGCCGCCCTCTCCTCTCCCTCTCCCACCTAGCCGCCACCCCTCCCTTCCCCTAGTTGTGCGCCCCCTCCATCTTCCCCCATTGCGCCACCACCTCTCCCCTCCTCTCTCCACCATCCTTGCTTCCCTAGGGGAGCTCCCCACCTCACCACCCCACTGTTCCCTCCATCAGGAGGCCCCGCGACGAGGAGTTCCGGCGGTTCCGGTGCGAGGAAGACGATCGGGGAACCCAAAAGGAAGGAATTAGGCGTGCGTCGTTCGTCGGGCAGAGGTATGGCATGGGCGATCCTTGGGGATGGTCTAGGTGCTGTTATAGAGGTTGATTTGATGCTTTTAGATCAAGGGGTGGTGCTGTGGTTGGGTAGTTTGGATGAAAACTAGAGGTTTCTTAATTCTCTGTTTCGGATTGATTGTGCACTCGACCTAGGGTTTGAGTTTTTGTGATTTTAGATTCAGAATTTGGTCGACCACCTGTTGAGAAAGTTTTAGATAACTTCAATACCTTTAATTGGACACCAAGAACGTCCAATTCCGCCCAGCCGTTTGAAAGTTATGGCTGTTTTACCGAGCGTCTTCAAAACTGTGACTTGAATGGGATAGATCGGGTTAATATGTAGATTAGGCAATTTTAGAAGCCGAATCAGCTTTTCCCAATACTTAGAAAAAGTTAGGAAATTTCCTAAGATTTGTGATGATGTACTCTTTTAATCGATTTGGAGAACTAGAGCTCAAGTTATGATAATTTGAAGTCTGCTGTCCGGGCGGGACATATTCTCTGTTTTCCGTTTTAGGAGTGGTTGGCAAAGTCGGGGTAGATGGGCTATTGTGTACCGTTTTGTGGGCACATTTTGAGTGTGTGGTCTCTATGTGCAGGTGGTGTGACCCCGGGAGTGCCCTCAACCTCTCGCCAATCCATCGCCCAAGGTTAAGGCAAGTGTATTGTAATGGGTAGCGTGTTGTATGTTGCTAATTGTGACTAGGTGCAAATTGTTTACATGATGTGCTATCTTGTCATGATTACATGTTGTGATTTCTTGGCATTATTAGTGCTTGCCCATGTTATGATGAAAATGGATTATTATGATGCTATGCCATGTTTAGTTTAGTTTGGTGCAAGTTGTTTATGTTTATGGCATAATCGCATACATGGCATGTGATCTGGCCCGGTCGGTGAGAAAGTCATACCTAGTCCGGTAAGGTTGGTGAGAAAGTTATGACTAATCCGGAGAGCCAATGAGTAGTCCTACCTCGTGATTCCATCCACCGTGGTGAATGGAAGCGAGGAGTAGGCACCCTCCATCTACGGGATGGAAGGGGGAAGAGGGTGCACACCGACGGGTGTGCACTCAGTAATACCGGTATGTGCTTCCAGGAGACATGTGCATTGCATTGCATTGCGTACATGATGATGATAATGAGTTGTGTACTATGATGATGTAGATGAGATTATGATTTGATCATGATGTTAAAGTATGGTATGTTCCGATGTTGGCATTGATTTGTTTTTTATGATCCATTGCAATATACTTGCTGAGTGATGAACTCACGCTTGTGTTTATGTTGTTTTTAGGTACCATGAAACCGGCATGCGGGAAAGGGCATTAGTTACAGTTCTACACGTAGCTTCACATTCATATACAGTTTAATCATTGTGAGTCATGATAATAATGAATAGTGCCATGAAACTTGGTGTATGGGCTTGAGTTCATCGTTTGATTTGTTATATTTGGTGGAATGGTTGAATTCCTTATTTTAGACATAAGTGATGCTTTATTCATTGATATTGATGTTTTAGATGTCTTATGCTATAATTTAACTTGCCATGTTATTGCTATTGCTCCAATTCATGTCAAAACAAAGGAGATGCTGTCGAAATTTTCAGTTTTAGCATTTACACCTTTGCTGTAATTTATCTTTATTTGTGGTATTTAGATGTTATTTAGTCTATGTTTGGTAGCATTCGGGCATACTAGATGTCGGGGTGTTACATAACCCAAAATGGGATCTAAAGATCAATCCAGCAAACGGCCCAAAATCTGAACTTTCAGCAGCGATGTTCAAATTGAGGACAACCCACTTCTATAGATCATAACTTTTAAACCACTATGCAAAAATTGGTGTTCTTGATCTTTAATTAATCTTAATACAAAAATCCACATTTTTCACAACATCCAACTTCTCTACGACTAAACAAAAGAACTCCAAAATGGGATCTAAAGATCAATCCAGCAAACTGCCTAAAACCTGAATTTTCAGCAGAGATCCTACTACTGGACAACAAACTTCAACAGAGCATAATTGATTGCACACAACTTCAAATTAAGTAAACAAGGACATTTTTGGAATCTACAAGAAAATTTTTCAGCTTTTTCTAGGTATTGATAAATTCAGATTTGGCCTCTATTTACCCCTAAATAGCACAAAACTTAAACAACTGCCAGTAGTAACAACCTCTGGACAGTAGACACAAAAATTACCATAATTCCTAAACGGTTAAACCAAAATCCCCGTTCTTGCTCTCCAATTAAACGTAAGACAATGATCTACAACTTCTTCAACAGTCAACACCTCTAGAAATGACTATAACTACCTCAAAACGAAGCCCTAAAAATCATCACAGAACTGCTCGAGTCCAGCAACTTACCCGAGTAGGAGGGAGCCAGGAGGAGGCACCAAGAGGGTAGCTCGACCAGGGATGGCACCAAACCAGTGAGGAGGAGGCTCCCTCTGCTAGGGAGGACGAGGAGCTCTTAGCTTGGAGGAGGAGGAGGGCTCGAGGGAAGTGAGAGGAGGAGTGCTCGAGTGAAGAGGTGTCTGGGTGTTCAGCTAGGGTTATGTGGGGTAGGGCCGACTGGGGTTTTTGGATAAAAAACCTTCTACCACAAGGGCCAACACCAACATCTGATTGCCTAGAAATGACCCCTTGATGCCCAAAAATAGCCAGCCTGGACGGCCCCACCCAACAAAGGAAAAACCCACAACAAAACTCATCATTCCCCTTTGAGATATTATAGGTGATCACCGGAAGATGGCCGGAGATGGAGCAGGTGTGAGTCAAAGAGTCAAGGGAATCAAGTGGATGCTGGCTTCAAGCTACCAGGTCAAGGAAAACCATTGGATCATGGTTTTAGAGGATAGCGTAGCAATCAAGTTAGCTTAGTGGATAAAACCCATTTGTTAGTGGGTTACGGGTTAGCCCGATGGTTAAGTATGTGAGATCAAATCCTGGCTCTTGAAGGTTAGCTTAGGATTGAAGCAACTCATCCAAGGGTGAAGGATGACTCATGGACCCTATAAATAAAAGGGGTAGGGGTAGCCTCCCCTCTTGAAGATTTTGGTTGCTCCTTTGAGCTTTACCCACATGAAATGAGGCTTTGTAAAATCTTCCAAAGAAAATACAAAGATTCACCCTTTCTACTTCTGAATTTAAATTCTGCATTTACATTATGTCTTTACTTTACACAATTTAAATTTAGCATTTATATTCTCACATTTAAATTTCACAAGTTGGACTTAGCTCCCCTCCTT
Organism: Rhipidocladum racemiflorum; assembly: GCA_036346355.1. Lineage (NCBI taxonomy): Eukaryota > Viridiplantae > Streptophyta > Magnoliopsida > Poales > Poaceae > Rhipidocladum > Rhipidocladum racemiflorum. The sequence goes on from CM070591.1 coordinate 37,961,258, forward strand.
CTACTTGCTTCTGTTTTTTCTTGCCAAGGATGATAGATTGATGGATGAATCTTCACTTAGATCATATCCCAATCCTCTAGGAAATTTTGGTTTGAGTTTCTGTGAAAAATCGATTTTTTTGTTCATCATGAAGAAATCATTGTAGATCGCATTTTTGAAATTGTTCTTTTTGTGCTCTAGCTTGCTATGACAAGTGGGAAGGCATCCAAGATCAACTTGATCATCAAAATCCCACGAGCAAGTCTAGATCACAGATTTGGATTTTTGCCTCTTCTTGGTGCACTGTTCTTTGAACTGGTTAAAGGTCGGAACTTCGATGTCAATGCTTGTGATTGAATGTTGGATTAAGTTCCTGACATCCATAAGAAGGTGCTTACCATGTTTCATGAATTTTGATCCAATAGACCACAAGATCCATCATTTTTGGTTTTGAGTTCGTGCTGTTTTTCAGCCTTGTTCTTGATATCGGCACTACTGCTCAGATCCTGTGGTAGTACCAATCACCGGTAGTACACCCACTGTACTGCAGTAGTATGGAACCCGGAGCTACCGCTACTTGTTCAACGGTAGTACCAAAAGAACAATACTTTGCTGATTTTGTACATTTTTTGAGCTCACATGCAAAGAGAGGTGTTTGTTTGGTTCTTACTTGTCGAGTAGGTGGAGAAATTTTAATTTAGGATAATTCACACCCCCCTCTGATCGCCATCCCGATCTTTCAGGTGCACGCCGAGGAGGAAGGCCGGCGAGGTTCAACCGCTCAACACTATAGTACATCTATTTAGATAGGAGCAGGAAGAATGGAGGAGGAATTTAGTGTGCCTAGCCTGGATGTCACTAGGTTTTTTTATATACATGCATCAGTAACTAACTATAACTCCCCCAGCACCCGCGTGCCTGGAATGTTACAACAACCCTCAACTACTACCAGAAATACTCAAAAAAATTCAGCATGACCTCTAAGCAACTAAATCACGTTGGCGCAACAACAACATAATGACAAGCACGACATAGGCAATTGAGTGTAAATAACAATGGAAAGAAAATGCGAAATATAGCAACCATGCCATCATACTAGCGAGATCATAATATAACAGAAGTCACATGAACACCTTAATATACATAAACTTAACCCAACATATCATCATGCAACCCTACTTCTTACAAAAAGCTAGTTAGATAAAAGCACATACTTCGGACTTAGCACCAACTACACTAGGAATATTTTATAACAGTTCTAACTATATAGATCAACCGTGTGAGTGAGGTGTGATAAGCCCTTCCCAAAATGCCGCTCTGGAGGTACTTAAAATAAAAAACATCACAAAACAAGCGTGAGTACATACAATTCAGCAAGTGAATCAACATAATGCCAAACATTTAAATAAGAAGCTTAAGCAATTAAAACATGATAGAATCTTTGCACCTATGGATAACATGCATGCTCAATATGCTCATTTCATAGTCAATACCGGTATAACTGAACGCACACCCGTCGGTATTCGCCCTCTCATTCCCATCCATCTTGTGGAGGGGCCTACCGGAGTAGGACTTTCATGTCTCACTAAGTGTGAGACATAGAGGCCCACTCGGGTCACCTCTTCTGTTATGCATGCACAAATGAGAATAAGATGACCTAAATTGCAAAATGCATTACCATCACCTTAACATATCCATAAGCGTTGACATAAACTTTCGATTCGTATACTTAGCATTTGCAGTATTCCAAGCAACTCATAATCATAATAGAGATCACTCACACAACAAATAATAAAACCCTTCTAGCATTTAATCTACATGATACACTTACCTCTAACTGCGAGGAGCGGAGTGGTGCGAGGATGAGGCCACTCCCGAGGTCATTCCTCCTAAAAATAGCAATTTCATACACAAATCCAAAACTAAATAGCTCACAACATCACATATCACCCCTACATCTTATCTCAAGAACAACCCTAAATTCCAACTATTGAAATTCTAGACAAACTTTACTAAAACAAGCATAACTCTTAATTGGCTAGATCAAAAATTGTGTTCTTGTACTCTAATGATCACAAGAGTATAAGTTACCTTTGATTCTACAGCCAAATATTCAAGAGATGTCTCAAGCATTCCCAGAATTGAAATGAACAGTGCCTACATGTTTAAACACTAATTCTGGATAGAGTTTACTAAAATAAACATATCTTTTGTTTGGCTAAACAAAAAATTGCATTTTTGAACTCTAAATGACCACAAGAGATGCCTCCAACATTCCCAAGATTGAAATGAACAGAGGTTGCATGTTTAAACAATAATTCTGGATAGAGTTTACTAAAACAAGCATATCTTATGATTGGCTGAACCAAAAATTGTGTTCTTGTACTCTAAATGACCACAAGAGGATAAGCTACCTTTTATACTATAGCCAAATGTTCAAAAGATGCCTCAAACATTCCCATAATTGAAATGAACAGAGGCTACATGCATCAACACGAAAATCAGAACCAGCTCAACCATAGCTCCTTGTCGGGACCCAAATTTGCAAATCCGGACCATCTGTGTATTCTGCACTAGTCCAGGATCACGCTAATGCACACAGTCTCAACATTGGTAAATATCACAATCATACTCAATGAAATAGTAAAGTACTTTATTTAAATACCAAACTGGTTGCTCAACCTTATGGTCAAGTTACAAAGGTACACCTCGCAGGGCGAAGACTTATTAAAAGAAATAACTGCAGCAGAACAAAATAGACTTCATGGCACCATCCAGTATACCACAGGCAACTGACTGGGCTCGCTCCCTAGTTACCTTGCTCCTCCTGGAACTCCTCCTCTAGTGCTGGCGTCGCTTCTTCTTCAACTGGTGTTGTGTTGTTGCAAGGGGTGAGTACTTGGTACTCAGCAAGTCATGCACAGAATGCAAAGCTAATATTCTACATGCATGGCTTCTTACAAAGGATAGGCTAACAGATTCATTTGCAGTAAAGCAGCATATGTAAATACAGTAATAGATTGTCAGCGGTAAAAACAATAATAAAGATAATAATTTTCACGATAATTGCACAAGTAAAGCATTCCACCACCTAAGTCCAGTTCACATCTCCAACCCAACCATTTTCCAAAGTCCACGTTATTTTCATGAAAGTCTAACCCTTGACTGTAATCGTCGAGTAGTGTCCAATACCGTGAACTCGGCTATTCGAATAGATTTTAAACTCTGCCGACGTTATACACTTTACCCACAAGATACAGGCAAACACCACAAAGGTGAGTGTCCGTAACAAAGCCTTTCGGAAACTTCCACCTTAACAAGTGAACCTACCTGGTTACCATACACTATCCCTTCCCTCAGCAGAGGTGAATTATAGGACTGACATACCGTTCGACGAGTACCATGTTGCAGCACCCGGTACGCTCCCCCGCACAACTACACATGGTATAGTTGACACCCAGAGGTATCACATGCAAGTTATTAGTAACCTACTCAACTAGTTCTGTCCCATTTCAGATATGTGGTTGTATGATGAACTCAGTTCAAAGGCTTGCAAGGTTAAGTCCTTAGGTTGACCAAGGCAAGACTACCCAAGTAACAAAACCAAATCGACATTCCCGGTGCCACTCTTGACTCACCAGAAAAATCTTACCACATGCCCCAGTATAAATCAGTTAAAACTCCCAGTTGATTACCGTGCACCACATGCCATCAACATCATCATCAATAACACATGACACTTTCCAAAATATGTTCCATATCTCATTAAGTCACTATTGATATTTGATTATCCAAAATCATGTTGTGGCTACGTGGCAGGGCTAAGCATTATACTACAGCGGTCTAATTACCCATGTTGGCAATTTAATAATGTCCAACTTCTTAAGCCAAACTAGGGTCACAAGGGTTCATGGCACATAATTAATAATCAAGGTGGCATACAACAACTAGGCATTTATCTAATTCCCAGAAATATTTAAAGCTTTTTCTAATTAATTTGTAATGCAAAAATTTGAATCAAAATAATTTTCAAAAGTAGCGTCAATATGATCAAAGCATAACTTGCCTTCATAAAGTACTTGCTCTTGGTCTTGAGCTAGCTCCTGGGTCAAAACTTCACCTTCGAAGCCTTCGGGCATTTCAACGTCTACTCGTAAAGGATAAATAAACACCAAATAATCAAAAATGGAGAAAAAACTCATAACGTATAAATAAACACCAAATAATTAAATAAAATTCACCATTAAATATAGCTCAATTTTATAAAAAATTAGAAACTGGAATCGCCTCAATCGGAGTTAAAACACAAAAGTTATAGCCGTTTGAAGTTTGACAAATCAATTAAAAGAATAAATCGAATGAATTCATTTATTTTTATACGGGAAAATCGGAAATATGACGTCAGCTGACGTCAGCACAAATTTTGGATTTCCACCGAATTATTTTTCTAAAGGAAAATCGAATTGTGACGTCATGCTTGCGTCATCCGGTCCATCGGTACAGTGTCACTAACACGTGGGACCCACTACTGACGTTAGCATGGCTCGGCCGAGCGGCGCTGACATGCGGGTCCCATCGTGATGTCAGCATGATGTCACGGGTGATGTCACCGCATGGTGTGCCCAGTCGCTGACACGCGGGCCCATGCTAACGTCATGTGTGACATCAGCGACGACCGGGCGCGGCTCGGCTGACCGCGCCGGTTCGTCCCAGGCCACGTGGCACAATATGGGCCTTTGGATTGAAATCCAACGGTCCAGATAAGATCTAATCTCGCTACTGTGGAATCACGTGGTTCAATCTGGACCGTACGATTTGGATCCGATGGTCGAGATTGGAACGGGTTTTTGCATCACCGTGGGGGTGATGTGGCATATCTCGGTGCTTGACATGTGGCTCAATCTACATTGTTCGATCTCGATCGAATGGCTGAGATTGCATCTAGCGTCACAACACGAGTCAATCCTAACTGTACTATCTAGATCTAACGGCTGAGATCTAATCTAGCACGGTGCGGTCAAAGGGGCTACATGGCTTAATCTGAGGTGTTGGATCTAAATCCAACGGTTGATATTACATCCAAAACCGTAACACGGGATTTTGTACTAGGTGACGTGGACGAACCTGGAGCATTGGATCTTGATCGGACGGTTGTCAAAGCTCGCAGGGTCGGCGATGGCATAGCGGAGCTAGGGTCACTGGAGCCGAGGACGATGACACGGCTAACGGCGTTTGGGACGCGCTCTGGTAAGATGAGTGGTACTCCCAGGTGCGTCTCGTCGCGACGGTCTCGAATCTGGGCACCAACGCAGCGAAGGACGACGGAAACGACGGGAAACGGTGGAAAACCGCGGTGTCGCACGTTTTCAACTTCGGCGAGCGATTGTGGGAGGACGGTGGCGGCTCGAGCTCGGTGACCTAGGGCTACGGGTGCGCACGGAAATGGCGGTCACGACACGGGTGGCGGCGCATTAAATACGGTCCTCGGTGTACGTGAAATCCGCGAAAAACGAGGCCCACACGCGCGCAGCGGCGGAATCCGGCGGCGTCTCAGACTATGTGATGTGGCCACATCCTGGCCGTCCATGTGTGCACGATCAACGGCCCAGATCCGATCGGCGTGGACGGGTCCGATCCGATCCCGCGTGGGGCGACGTGGCGCAATCTCGGCCGTTGGATCAAGATCCACCAGTCGCGTGGTTAGGGTTTGGGTCCGGCTCAGACTAGGCTCGGTCGGACTCGAATCAAACTTGAGTCTGGCTCAGGTCGGATGAACAGTGGAACCGGTTAGGGTTCTTCAGCGTTTTAATATTTAAAATAATTCTAGAAATTCAAATAAATCGAGAGAAAATAGCAAAATGCTCAAAAATTTCCAAAAAAATTCTGGAAACTACTTTGAGACATTTTGGATTTAAATAAAATATTTCCAACAAAATTTTATCTAAAACTTTACTTATTTAATTATCTCCAAATGGAATAAATTCAAATTAAATCCAAATAAATCCCAAAAAATTCCAAAAATTCTCAAAAGTGCAAAATACCATTTAAATACATGAAAAAAAAATTGGGGTGTTACAAACCTCCCCCTTAATAGAATCTCGACACCAAGATTCAAGGTTAACTAAGGAATAGGTTTGGAAATTCTTTTCTCAAATCCTCTTCGCGCTCCGAAGTCGCTTCACTTTCTACGTGGTTGCTCCATTGGACTCTGTAGAAGCGGGTTGAATTATTTCTTATCTCTCGGTCCTTTGTGTCTAAAATCTTCACTAGGTGCTCCTTATAAGTCAAATCCTCTTGCAACTCGATTGAGTCGAAAGGTGTCTGTTCATCTGGCACTCGCACACTTCTTTAGTTGTGACACATGGAATACATCATACACTCCTGCTAATGACTGCGACAACTCCAATTGGTAGGCAACTTCTCCTCTACTGCTTAGGATCTCAAATGGTCCAACATAGCACGGTGCGTGTTTTCCTTTGGCACGAAATCTCTTAACTCCCTTTAGAGGTGTAACTCTGAGGTATACGTAATCTTCCTGTTTGAAGCTCAAATCTCTAAGGCGATTATCAGCGTAACTGTTTTGCCCTGATTGTGCAATCCTCAGCCTTTCCTAGATCATGGTGATTTGCTCTTTGGCTTCTTGGAGAATATCTGGAACAAAAACATGGCGCTCGCCTGTCTCATTCCAATTCAATGGCGTCCGACAGGGATGACCATACAGTGCCTCAAATGGTGACATTTGCAAACTGGCTTGATAACTATTGTTGTAGCTAAACTAAGTGTAAGGCAGACACTTATCCCACGAGGTAGCATATGCCAGAGCACAAGCTTGAAGCATGTCCTCTAAAATCTGATTAACTCTTTTAGTTTGTCCATCCATCTGCAAATATATGCTATACTGAAGTTCAAATGGGTCCCCATGGCTTCATGCAGCTTATTCCAGAATCTCGAGGTAAACTGGGTACCTCTGTCTGAAACTATCTTCTTTGGTACTCCAGCAAACAGACAATCCTTGACATATACAACTCTGCTAGCTTATCTGTGATGCCCTAGAACTTTAGAGCGATCCTAGGTTTTTTCTTTCTCTGTTGTTTCGGAAAGAATGAGGGAAATTGTTGGGGAATTAATTAATTGAAGTTTATGCGGCGTATTAATATTAAATTTGGAGTTTTCGGGCTAGAAACAGTGGGCCGAGGAAAACTTGAGCCTGGACCGGGAATTCTTCTCCCACCTCCCCCTCCCCACGCCCTAAGTGGGCCGGCCCACCTCCCCCTAAAGGGGTGGCGCCTCCCCATGTGGCCGGCCACCCCACCCCAAGCCCTAGGGCGCCTCCCCCTCTCCCCCTAGTAGCCCCCACTCCACCTCTTCCTCCCCTTGCGTGGTGGCTCAAGATCCACCGCGAAACGCGAAGGAGAAAACGAGAAGAGGATCCGTGGAGGCGAGGAGGACGAACAGATTTCCGTTACGGAGATCGTTGCGCGTTCTTCGTGGGTTCGCAAGGGGGAACTCAAGGTAAAATTTCCAATCTTTTACACCTGTTCTACCTAGGGATTAGGAGTGTATTAGATCTGGTGGTGAGTGGTTTGGATGGATCTTGATGGGGGGGAAGGGTAGATGTTCACGTGGTGCTGTTTTTGGAAGGGAAGATTGTGCAGCGCGGATTGTTTCACGGTTTAAGTGGCATAGATGATTTTTCCTGCAAAAACGTATAACTAGAAAGTTGTAGACAACGTCGAGAACTAGCTTCTGTATTTTTTTAAGAATTGTTAGGCCGTCAGACTGAGAGTTATCTCTGTTGGAAGATGACGAACAGAATCTGGAAACAGATTTCGTCGACTGTGTTGGGCGGTTGTTTAGGCATATTTAACTGTGGAATTGAAATTTTTGATATTCATTAAAGTTGTAGATCTCATCAATATCTAGCTACTGTATTTTTTCTGTATTTTTATGAACAGTAGAAAAAAAGATACGAAATTGGGAAGAGAGGATGCTGCTGTTCGATCCGGACAGATCGGGGTTTTCGGTGTTTAAAAGGGGAACGGGTTGTAGGAAACGCGTGTTTGAATTGTGTGATCAATTGTGGTGTTATTATATACAGAAAGTATGCTTGTTCAGGTGGTGCCCCTTCTGGACGCAACTAGATTCGTCATCCACGTCGGTAAAGGCAAGTGGAAGTAGTTGTTTTGTTTGCTAAACATTTCATCTCTATGATATTTGCTTTCTATCCATGCTTTATGATGATATGCAAACATGTGGACTCAGTGGGAGGGGTTATGAATGAATTCATGCATGAAGCATTAACTGCATAATCATGCATTGGAAGTTTGTCGACGCCAGCGTGCGCGACCGTACCGGTACAACACCGTGTGTTCCTGAGAAAGGGCACGGTGAGGAGGAACATGGCATAAGCATGTGCATCAATCATATGCATTTTACTGAAGTGGTGTGGACTCTTTGATGTGGTATTGTATATGAGGAATGTGGAATGCTAGTTATATGGTGGATGTTATATTAGTATTAGTGGTTCCGCTTCTTGAGATTACCCAATCTCACCGCTTGTCGCTTTGATGTTTTCAGGTAGCGCTCGTGAGTCGTAAGCATGAAGGGTGGGCTAGCAGCACAATAAAGTTTCTGTTGTCATCACAACTCGCTTGATCTAGCGCTTTAAATAATTCATTAGTTGAATGAAATTTTATTATTTATAGACCCATTGCTGTTCACTTTAAACTTGTTCTCGTTTATGGTTGTCCCTTTAGAGATGTGTTATGATTATGGTTGATTCCTGGTTGAATTAGACTTGTTGTCTCTAGTTTTAATGTCATGATATTATTCCTATTTGAATTGCTTCCGTATTGTCTTGTTTTAGGGGAAATGCTGTCGATTTGTTCTTTTACAACAGTTGAGATTTATGGGGTGTTACAGTTGGTATCAGAGCGGGCTTTAGGTCCTTGGTGTATGAGTTTAGGAAAAGATTCTAGCATGAACTAAAATTTTGCTGTGTGAAATTAGTAACATTGCTTAGGGTTAAGTTTTAAAATTGCCATAGGCTAATAAATTTTAAAATTGACACACTTGCACTGTTAGGATGGGATGGGCTGCATTGCATGGCATGCGTATGTTCGACTATATTTATGGTTTGTTTGTTGGTGATTTTGCTTATGTTCTTGTTGGCGTGATTGTTTGTTTGCGGCTTGTTTGGGTACAGTATGCCACCGAGGACGCGCGCGACAGGTCGTTCGGGAGGCGACACTCCCGAGCCGTCGGAGGCAGCCGAGACTACCCAGGCTGAGGGTGGTGTTTCGACGGAATTAGTGGCCGCCATGAGAGCGTCACGAGGAGGAGTTGCGAGTCTTGGCGAGGCGCACCGGCCGCCTGGCTGGCGCGGCTGCGCAGCACCTGTGCCAGCTGTCGGCGCGGCGGTGGCATCAAGCTGCGAGAGTGGGTTGAACTGAGACTGGACAGCTTTGATGGTGCAGGCACTCCGATCCAGGCGGCGGATTGGCTGTCCTTTATGGAGTTGTAGCTGGACGCTTTTGAGGTGGTGGCGCAAGATCGTGTTCGCTTTGTAGCACAGCTCTTGAAGGGAGAAGCCCAAATCTGGTGGAGGGGTGTGCTGTCCTCGAGGGGTGCGCAGGGGGACTCCTCTTGGGAGGAGTTTGTCCATCAATTTGAGAGGCGGTTCTTTTCCGCCACCTTCCTCGACAGGATGCAGATTGACTTGGGACGGTACACCCAAGACAAGAAGACTGTGGTGGAGTACGAGGTTGGCTTCAACCAGATTGTACGTTTTGTGCCCCACGTGGCACGTGATGAGGTGGAGAAGGCCAGGCGGTTCAGGCAGGGACTTTGTCCTGCCATTCGTCATATGCTGGGCACTTTTCCCATTGTTGATTTTCGGACAATGGTTGAACAAGCTCTTGGTGTAGAGCTGCAGCTGAACTACACCGAGGAGCATCGCAAACCTACCATGGGAGAGCAGGATAGGGGCCCCCCAGAAAAGAAGGGCCAATCCTCTGGTACTTGGAACAAGAAGGGGAAGAGCTATCGTCACCAGCCCTATGGTGGCCGTCCTGCTCAAAGACACACCTCGAGGAGAGTGCGCCCCAATACCGTGCCATCGTCACTCTGGCATGGGGATGGTATGTTTCGTTGTGGCGATTCCCATCGCCGCAGCCGAATGCTCATGGAAGGAAGGTGCACCATCTCGTGGTCGGGAGGATCACAAGGATGTGGTGTCTTGGGAAGAACCCCAACGGCAAGCTGCGTTGGGAGCCGGTGACACCCTCACCAGGTGGACAGCGTCAGGGAGGCGTGATGCATATGTTGCCATCAGCTCCTACCCCGCAGTATCTCCCGGCGCCTACGTCGACTCCTTCGTTCTACCATGCACCACCTCCAGGGACTTACTGGGTGCCCCAGCTTCCACCGCCGTCTTCTTCCGGGGCTTCGCCGTGGGTCCCTGCGCTGACTTATCCAGAGACGAGGGCTACTCCATCTCAGATTACCCCGGGAGTCCACGCTTTGCCCTCTTCGGGGGAAGTGGATCGTGGCAATGTGGTGACAGGTACTATTTCTGTTAATTCCGTGGTTGCCAATGTGCTGTTCGACTCCGGCGCTAGCTACTCGTTTGTCTCTGTGGATTTAGTTTTTCGGGCTGGTCTGTCAGTACAGAGCTTGGGTGATGCAGTGGTGGTTAGTGCACCGCAAGGCTTGATTTCTAGTTCGAGGGTCTGTCTGTCGCTACTTTACGCTAGCCGATGAGGAGTTCGTGGCGAATTTGGTAGTGATTTCTTTGGAGCCGTTCGATGTCATCCTTGGCATGGGTGGCTATCTCGATGCAGCGGTGATTGATTATGCTTGGAGGACAGTTACTTTGCATGCTCCTTCTGGGCAAGAGATAACTTTCCAGGGGAGTGCTATGCGGTACTCCCTCTCCTTTTTGTGTAAGCTATTCCCAAACTCCCAGATGTTGAAATCAGGGGTCCTCTGGTCCATGGTTGAGGGTCAAGACGAAGAAAAGAGTTTGGAGGGCATTGCTATAGTTTGCCGTTATCCAGATGTGTTTCCCAGTGAGCTTCCGGGATTGCCCCCAGAGCGGGAGACTATTTTCCGTATTGACCTTGTTCCTGGTACGAGGCCAATCTATAAAACCCCATACCGGATGGCTCCAATAGAACAAGTTGAGTTGAAGAGGCAATTGGATGAACTCCTAGCTAAGGGGTTTATTAGAGTGAGCTCGTCTCCTTGGGCGGCCCCGGTCTTGTTCGTGGAGAAGAAAGATGGCACCAAGCGGCTATGTGTGGACTACCGGGCGCTCAATCAAGTTACCATTAAGAACAAGTACCCATTGCCTCGTATTGATGATCTTTTTGATCAATTGAGGGGTGCCAAAGTATTCTCCAAGATCGATCTGCAATCTGGGTATCATCAGTTACGGATTAAGGAGGAGGATATTGAAAAGACGGCTTTCAACACGAGGTATGGGCATTTTGAGTTCGTAGTCATGTCTTTTGGACTAACGAATGCTCCTGCCGTCTTTATGGAAGCAATGAACAGGATGCTCCATGAATATCTTGATGTCTTTATCGTCGTTTTCATTGATGACATTCTTGTCTACTCGAAGTCCGAAGAGGAGCACGCCATACATCTTGGCCTAGTTTTGGAAGCTCTTCGTAAGAATCAATTCTATGCCAAACTCAAGAAGTGCGCCTTCTGGTTATCAGAGGTGAGTTTCCTTGGGCATGTCATCAACCAAAGTGGTGTCACAGTTGACCCAAAGAAGGTTGCCGCTGTGGTTGAATGGCGAAGACCGTCTAGTGTGACGGAAATCAGGAGTTTTCTTGGGTTGGCAGGTTATTATCGGCGTTTCGTGCACAATTTTTCCATCATTGCTAAACCGATGTCAAGGCTCACTCAGAAGGGGGTTCCTTTCATCTGGTTAGGGGAATGTGAGGCTAGTTTCCAGACGCTAAAGAGCAAACTGGTCAATGTACCTATTTTATCCTTACCTGTGAGTGGCAAACGTTATACAGTGTATGCAGATGCCTCCAGGATTGGTTTGGGTTGTGTGCTCATGCAAGAAGGCTGTGTCATCGCTTATGCTTCAAGACAGTTGAAGACTCATGAACAGAATTATCCCACCCATGACCTTGAGTTAGCCGCCGTGGTTTTTGCCTTGAAATTGTGGAGGCACTATCTTTATGGGGAGTCTTGTGATATTTTCACTGATCATAAGAGCCTCAAATATATTTTCACCAAATGAGCTGAATCATGGCAACAGAGGTGGTTGGAGTTGATAAAGGACTTTGATGTGTCAATCCAAGTATCATCCGGCAAGGCTAATGTTGTGGCGGATGCCTTGAGTAGAACGGGTGTCCCCAAGACTGCTTTGCCCTTGGTTGCAGAATTGGAAAGAGGACATGTCACTTACTGCTTTCTTGAGGTTGCGCAAAATGAGACTCGAGATGATCATTCGATCTTGCATACCTGAGCGAGTGCATGAGGCTCGATTGCAGGATCGCTTGCTTCAGGAGGTTCGACGGAGGATTTGAGAGGAACCCTCGGGAATTCAGTATAGACGAGCATGGTTCTATTCAGTTTAGAGGCCGTCTTTGTGTGCCTCAGAAATCGGATGTGAAGATGGACATTCTAAGGGAAGCCCATAGGACTCCGTATTCCGTTCATCCTGGTGAGACCAAGATGTATCGGGATCTGAAACAGAGTTTTTGGTGGAAGAGGATGAGGATGGATATTGCCAAGTATGTGGCTTCTTGTGGAGTGTGCCAATAGGTAAAAGCTGAGCATAAGAGACCTGCCTGCATTATGACCATTGGAAATTCCAGAATGGAAGTGGGAACACATCACTATGGACTTTGTGATTGGGTTACCCCGCTCACTGTGAGGTAGAGATGCCTTTTGGGTGGTTGTGGATAGACTCACTAAGTCCGCACATTTTATTCCTATGAAGATGACCAATTCGGCACCAGATCTAGTTCCCTTGTACATGAAGGAAGTGCTTAGACTCCATGGTGTGCCTAAATCGATTGTCTCCGATCGAGACACTAGATTTGTGTCCCATTTTTGGCAGAGTTTGCATAGTGCTTTGGGAACAAAACTCTCTCTCAGCACATCTTTTCATCCTCAGACAGATGGCCAGTCTGAGCGGACCATCCAGACTCTAGAGGACATGCTTCGAGCGTGTGTTCTTTCTTGGAAGGGAAGTTGGGAGGATCACTTGGCCTTGGTAGAGTTTGCTTACAATAACAGTTACCAGGCTAGTATTCGAATGGCTCCATTCGAGGCGCTTTATGGTCGAAAGTGTGTTTCTCCACTTTGCTAGGATACAGTTGGTGAAAAATCATTTCAGGGTCCGGATTGGGTTCAACAGACCTTTGAGAAGGTGCAAGAGATACGGCGGAATCTCCTGGTCGCTCAGAGCCGTCAGAAGAGTTATGCCGATAACAGGAGACGAGATTTGGAGTTTGTAGTGGGTGATTAAGTCCTTCTCAAGGTATCTCCATCAAAGGGTGTTGTTCGTTTTGGTACCACCGGCAAGCTTAGCCCGAGGTACATTGGTCCGTTCCCAGTGGTGGCTCGGGTGGGCAGTTTGGCATACCGTTTGGAGTTGCCAGACTCTTTGAAGGGAGTGCATGATGTCTTCCATGTCTCTATGTTACGGAAGTATCTCCATGACCCAGAGCATAAGATTGACTTGGAGCCGATTACAGTTGGGCAAGATTTGACTTTGGAGTGCCATCCACTTCGAATTTTAGACTCTTCGGAGCGAGTCATGAGGAGGAGAACCATCCAATTTGTGAAAGTTTTGTGGACCAATCAGTCTGAGCGGGAGGCAACTTGGGAACCTGAAGACCAGATGCGGAAGAAGTACCCTACGCTATTTGAGGACGCTGGGGGTAAGTCGTGCTTTACCTTTTGCCTTCCTTTTCCTTTTAGGTCTGCAGCTAAAAGAAGAAGATTCGGGGATGAATCCTTTTAAGGAGGGGAGAATGTGATGCCCTAGAACTTTAGAGCGATCCTAGGGTTTTTCTTTCTCTGTTGTTTCGGAAAGAATGAGGGAAATTGTTGGGGAATTAATTAATTGAAGTTTATGCGGCGTATTAATATTAAATTTGGAGTTTTCGGGCTAGAAACAGTGGGCCGAGGAAAACTTGGGCCTGGGCCGGGAATTCTTCTCCCACCTCCCCCTCCCCACGCCGTAAGTGGGCCGGCCCACCTCCCCCTAAAGGGGTGGCTCCTCCCCATGTGGCCGGCCACCCCACCCCAAGCCCTAGGGCGCCTCCCCCTCTCCCCCTAGCAGCCCCCACTCCACCTCTTCCTCCCCTTGCGTGGTGGCTCAAGATCCACCGCGAAACGCGAAGGAGAAAATGAGAAGAGGATCCGTGGAGGCGAGGAGGACGAACAGATTTCCGTTACGGAGATCGTCGCGCGTTCTTCGTGGGTTCGCAAGGGGAACTCAAGGTAAAATTCCCAATCTTTTACACCTGTTATACCTAGGGATTAGGAGTGTATTAGATCTGGTGGTGAGTGGTTTGGTTGGATCTTGATGGGGGGGAAGGGTAGATGTTCACATGGTGCTGTTTTTGGAAGGGAAGATTGTGCAACGCGGATTGTTTTTCGGTTTAAGTGGCATAGATGATTTTTCCTGCAAAAACCTATAACTAGAAAGTTGTTGACAACGTCGAGACCTAGCTTCTGTATTTCTTTCAGAATGTTTGGGCCGTCGGACTGGGAGTTATCTCTGTTGGAAGATGACGAACAGAATCTGGAAACAGATTTCGTCCACTGTGTTGGGCTGTTGTTTAGGCATATTTAACAGTGGAATTGAAATTTTTGATCTTCATGAAAGTTGTATATCTTGTCAATATCTAGCTAATGTAATTTTTCTGTATTTTTATGAACAGTAGAAAAAAAGATACGAAATTGGGAAGAGAGGATGCTGCTGTTCGATCCGGACAGATCGGGGTTTTCGGTGTTTAAAAGGGGAACGGGTTGTAGGAAACGCGTGTTTGAATTGTGTGATCAATTGTGGTGTTATTATATACTGAAAGTATGCTTGTTCATGTGGTGCCCCTTCTGGACGCAACTAGATTCGTCATCCACGTCGGTAAAGGCAAGTGGAAGTAGTTGTTTTGTTTGCTAAACATTTCATCTCTATGATATTTGCTTTCTATCCATGCTTTATGATGATATGCAAACATGTGGACTCAGTGGGAGGGGTTATGAATGAATTCATGCATGAAGCATTAACTGCATAATCATGCATTGGAAGTTTGTCGACGCCTTGGCGCGATCAAGAGCCGCAGTACAACACCGTGTGTTTCTGAGAAAGGGCACGGTGAGGAGGAACATGGCATAAGCATGTGCATCAATCATATGCATTTTACTGAAGTGGTGTGGACTCTTTGATGTGGTATTGTATATGAGGAATGTGGAATGCTAGTTATATGGTGGATGTTATATTAGTATTAGTGGTTCCGCTTGCTAAGATTACCCAATCTCACTACTTGCTGTTTGATGTTTTCAGGTAGCGCTCGTGAGTCGTAAGCATGAAGGGTGGGCTAGCAGCACAATAAAGTTTCTGTTGTCATCACAACTCGCTTGATCTAGCGCTTTAAATAATTCATTAGTTGAATGAAATTTTATTATTTATAGACCCATTGTTGTTCACTTTAAACTTGTTCTCGTTTATGGTTGTCCCTTTAGAGATGTGTTATGATTATGGTTGATTCCTGGTTGAATTAGACTTGTTGTCTCTAGTTTTAATATCATGATATTATTCCTATTTGAATTGCTTCCGTATTGTCTTGTTTTAGGGGAAATGCTGTCGATTTGTTCTTTTACAACAGTTGAGATTTATGGGGTGTTACATTATCTCCTGAGTAGGTGGTCTTTACAGGGATAAAGTGGGTGACCTTAGTCAAGCGGTATACTATTACCCATATGGAGTCATATCCACCCTGAGTCCTCGGCAAACCGGTAATGAAGTCCATACCGATTTCCTCCCACTTCCACTTAGGTATCTTCAGCAGCTGTAGCAATCCTACTGTCCTTTGATGCATTGCCTTGACCCTCTGGCATATGTTGCACAACGCAACATGCTCGGCAACTTCCCGCTTCATGCTTGGCCACCAGAACCTCTCCTTTAAGTCTTGATACATTTTGGCACTTCCCGAATGAATGGAATACTTGAAGTCATGAGCTTCTTCCAGAATCAACTTCTTCAGCTCCTTCTTGTTTGGCACACAGATGCGATCCTTAATCCACAACGTGCCTTGCTCATCCAGCTTGAAGTCCTTAGACTTGCCTCCCTCCATCTTGGCCTTAATTCTCTTGATTTTGTCATCATCCGTCTGTCCTTCTCGGATTTGATCTTCTAAGGTTGGCTTCACCTCCAAAATGGCTAGGAATCCTTCCAGTACCACTTCCATCTTCATCTTTTGAAATTCCTTGCATAGCTCAACCTGGCCTTCAGCTATCAACATATTCACAATGTGGCTCTTCCGACTCAAAGCATCGGCTACCACATTGGCTTTTCCGGGATGGTAATGGATTCCGATATTGTAATCCTTGATCAGCTCCAACCATCTCCTCTATCTCATGTTCAGGTCCGATTGGGTGAAAATGTATTTAAGGCTCTTATGGTCCGTATACACTTCACATATGTTCCCAATCAGATAGTGACACCACAATTTTAGAGTATGCACCACGGCTGCTAACTCCAGGTCATGCGTCGGATAGTTTTCGTCATGCGGCCTCAACTGCCGTGATGCATATGCAACGACCTTTCTGTCCTGCATCAGCACGCATCCATGTCCTTGACGCGATGCATCACAGTATATATCGAAGCTTTGATTAACATCCGTAGAACCAACACCGGTGCAGATGTTAATCGCTTCTTTAGCTCTTGAAAACCTTTCTCGCACTCCGGCGTCCATGTAAACTTCTTCTCTTTCTTCAACAATTGCGTAAGATGTCTCGCAATCGTCGAGAATCCTTCAATGAAGCGGCGGTAATAACCCGCCATTCCTAGGAAGCTACAGATCTGGGTCACTGTCTTCGACTGCTCCCAAGGCAACAAGGCTTCCACCTTACTTGGATCAACTGCGACTCCTTCTGCTATCATTACATGTCCAAGAAACTCCACATTGTCCATCCAAAAATCACACTTACTGAACTTAGCGAAGAGTTGCTGTTCTCTCAGCTTCTCCAAAACTAGCCTCAGGTGTTCCGCATGTCCTTCTCTTGTCTTGGAGTAGACAAGTATGTCATCTATTAATACAATGACAAACTTGTCCAGATATTCTATGAAAACCTTGTTCATCATGTTCATGAAATATGCTGGCGCATTCGTTAGACCAAATGACATAACTGTAAATTCATAATGTCCATATCTTGACGAAAATGCAGTCTTTGGCACATCTTCTAACATAATCTTCAACTGATGATATCCTGATCGCAAATCTATCTTGGAGAAAACTCCAGCTCCTCTTAACTGATCGAATAAGTCATCAATCCTGGGTAACAAATACTTGTTCTTTGTCGTCACATCATTGAGGGCACGATAATCAATACACATCAAAAAACTTCTATCCTTCTTTTTGACGAATAGGAATGGCGCTCCCCACGGCGACGAACTGGGTCTAATAAATCATTTTTCCATTAACTCCTCGAGCTACTTCTTCATCTCCACCAACTCTTCAGTAGACATCTGATAAGGTCTCTTCGCTATCAGTGCTATTCCAGGCACTAACTCAATTACAAACTCTATATAGCTGTCTAGCGGAATACCAGGTAAATCTTCAGGAAAAACATCGGGGTACTCATTCACAACTGGAACATCTTCAATGCTGACTGCCTGCACACTGTTGACCATCAGTTGTCCATCTCGAACGGCGGTCGCTTGAAATTCCACTTTTCTTCCACAAGGGTTCTCAACTGATATGACTCTTCGTCCGCAGTCTAACACGGCCTTGTGCTTGGATAACCAATCCATTCCCAAGATAACATCTAGGGTGTGGGTTCCCAATATAATGAGGTTTGATAGGAATTCTACCCCATTTATTAGTAACTTTACCCCAGAACACCCTACATTAGATCGGAGTTCTGACCTAGGGGTTTGAACTATAAGCATGCATTTAAGATCCACAACCTCCAAATCATTTCTGGTAAGAAAATCTCGAGAAACAAATGAATGCGAAGCTCCAGAGTCAAACAAAACTGTTGCAGGTACTGAGTTAACAAGTAACTTACCTAGTATGACGTCCGTAGCATTCTGTAGTGCATCCGCGGTGACGTGATTGACGTGGTTTCTCACCACAGTCTGCGTTGCGGCTCCAGGTTATGCGGATCCACGGCTTTCTCCTGGTGCAGGTGTTCTTGCCGGCATAGATCCCATATTGAAACGAACTGGAGTCACACTTCCTCCCTTCTTGGGGCAATTATTGGAGAATTGCCCTAGCTCATTGCATGTGTAACAACGTTTCACCGTTACTAGCTGGCTTCCTGTTGGTGTGATTATGGCTTGTGCTGGTGTCTGAAAATTCTGTCCAGCAGGTCTCGGTGATGGCGACTGTGTCCTCACAGCATTCTGTGGCTGGAATCTGAAGAACTGGTTGGGTGCAACCCTCAAACATTGTGCTCCTGGCCGAGCTCCTTGTTGTGCCATTCGGCGCTTCCGGTTGTTATCCAACTCTTTACGCTTATCCTCCAGGATGAGAGCCTTGTTCACCAACTCCTGGAAATCCAAAAAAAGTATGGGTAATCAGTCCTACCTGTAGTCCTGAATTTAGTCCCTTCATGAAGCGAGACTGTCTAGCCTTGTCTGTCGCTACATCTTCAGGTGCGTAGCGAGCAAGCCGAGTGAACCTATTGAGATAATCAGCCACTGATTGGCTGCCTTGCTTTAAAGCATTGAACTCTTCCTTCTTGAGATCCATGATCCCTTCTGGCATATGGTACTGGCGGAAATCCACAGTAGTAATCTCCTGTAGGTTCTCATGCGAAGCACAGAAGTTCTCCCGCCATTCAGCTGCAGTTCCCTCTAATTGATGAGAGGCATAGAGTACCCTCTCATTCCCTACATACTTGGTGATGTGAAACTTCCTCTCAATGGACCTTAGCCAATCATCTGCCTCCAACAGGTTGGCATTCTCGGAGAACGTAGGTGGATGAGTCCTCATGAATTCTGACAACCTTGAGTTCTGTCGGTGTCCTTGATTGACTTGGTTGGCAGCAGCCTGAGCAGTGACTTGTTGCATCTGCTGCATCATGGCATGCATCAACTGAGTCTGTGCAGCAAGGAAGGCTCCAAAATTTTGCATGTCAACTGGGGGTGCTGGTTGGAGTGCAGGTGCTCCATCATTGGGGTTTCCAGCTAAACGAGAACCACTCACGTTGCCTCCATGGTTTCCGCGGGTGTTCACCATCTGTCGATTACTCCACGGTTTAGAGACGATAGGGAAACAAGAATAGACAAGTAGTAGAGAAACTTATGCAAGGTGGAAGGTGTAACTCAAAACCCAACTTTATTATTTATTCTATAATAACTTGGTATGGTTGCTTACAATGCCTAAGAGCCTTGCAACACATACTACACACTCAGCAAGCAATGAAAATCCAAATCGAACTAACACACTAGAGTCTAACGCCTCTAAGAGTGACTCTTTATTCTTTGATGCGACTCGACAAAGGAGTCTCACTACTAATCCTGAACACTCACTCCTTGAGCCAACCACCACGGGAACTCCCCGGTGGGTACACTGGTGGGTGAGACGGCATCAGTACAAAATGATCACCATGCCCTACCACAATGGTGGTCGATGACGTGATGTCGTCCTCTGTCTCTGGCTTTGGCTTTGGCTGCTGCTCTGGCTGTGGCGCTGGTGGCGCCTCCTCTAGGTCTGGGTCGTGCAGCTCCAACACCGGTTCTGGTTCATGTCCGTACAGCGCCATCTCTAGCTCACGAACCCTCTGAATAGAGTGAGCTAGATACTCTCGAGCTTCTTGCAGTTGCTTCTTGACATCCTCGACTTAATCGCGAGCCTTCAATAAATCCTGTATGGTATCATCAATCAAATCCTCTTGAGCGATGACAAACCTTGCTAGATGAGTGATCATGACATTCTCATCATCTATCGGCTCCAGGTCAAGGCAGTCGTCCCTGCATGGGTGGTGATGGAACACGGTGCCCTCCAACTCCCGGGAGTAGATGCGAGCGATCTGCCGCATCGCTAGACGCGAGGTCTCCTGGATCCTGGCCTTAAACGAAGACCTCTTCGCGGTGAATTAGAGTGGACGGCTTGCCTTCGTCTTCTCTCGGGCATACACAATGATTTTGACACGCCAAGCTTGGACCAATCATGCCTGCACTATGGTGGTCCCTCGGTAGAGCAGTCTCTCAAAACCTCCAAGTACCTGCAGCATATGCCATAACTCAGCAGCGTAGCCTCCCTCACGCCCAGCGTAGTTGTTAATCATCTTCATCTACCAAAGACACTCACGCGAGAATGCAACATTTTAAAATCAAGGTGGAGACAAAAAGAATTCAGCAAGGGGCATGAACAAGAGAGAAGGGGATAAGTCGAGAATTCATTCATTATGTTGGCAACTTTTAACTTTAGAAAATAGTTTTATCCTCACTATGACCATTCTAACTAAGGGTAGTCCTACAGTTAGTATGGCGCTAATACAACCTCTGTCTGGATCCGAATTTGCAAATCCGGACCCTTTGTATATTCTACACTAGTCCAGGATCACGCTAGTGCACACAGTCTCAACATTGGTAAATATCACAATCATACTCAACGAAATAGTAAAGTACTGTATTTAAATATACCAAACTGTTTGCTCGACCATATGGTCAAGTTACAAAGGTACGCCTCGCAGGGCGAAGACTTATTAAAAGAAATAACTGCAGCGGAACAAAATAGACTTCGTGGCGCCATCCAGTATACCACAGGCAACTGACTGGGCTCGCTCCCTAGTTAGCCGACTCCTCTTGGAACTCCTCCTCAAGTGCTGGAATTACATCTTCTTCAACTTGTATTGTGTTGTTGCAGGCGGTGAGTACTTGGTACTCAGCAAGTCATGCACAGAATGCAAAAATATTCTACATGCATGGCTTCTTACAAAGGATAGCCTAACAGATTCATTTGCACTAAAACAGCATATGTAAATACAGTAATAGATTGCAAGCGGTAAAAACAATAATAAAGATAATAACTTTCACGATAATTGCACAAGTAAAGGATTCCACCACCTAAGTCCAGTTCACATCTCCAACCCAACCGTTTTCCAAAGTCCACGTTATTTTCATGAAAGTCTAACCCTTGACTGTAATCCCCGAGTTGTGTCCAATACCGCGAACTCGGCTATTCGAATAGATTTTACACTCTGCAGAGGTTATACACTTTACCCACATGATACAGGCAAACACCGCATAGGCGAGTGTCCGTAACAAAGCCTTTTGGAAACTTCCACCTTAACAAGTGAATCTACTCAGTTACCATACACTATCCCTTCCCTCAGCAGAGGCGAAGTATAGGACCGACATGCCGTTGGACGGGTACCATGTCGCAGCACTTGGTACGCTCCCCTACACAACTACACCTGGTATAGTTGACACCCAGAGGTATCACATGCAAGTTATCAGTAACCTACTCAACTAGGTCTGTCCCATTTCAGACATGTGGTTGTACGATGAACTCAGTTCAAAGGCTTGCAAGGTTAAGTCCTTAGGTTGATCAGGGCAAGACTGCCCAAGTAACAAAAATCGACATTCCCGGTGCCACTCTTGGCCCACCAGAACAATCTTGCCACATGCCCCACCCTAAATCAGTTAAAACTCCCAATTGATTACCATGCACCACGTGCCATCAACATCATCATCAATAACACATGACACTTTCCAAAATATGTTCCATATCTCATTAAGTTAATATTGATATTTGATTATCCAAAATCATGTTGTGGCTATGTGGCAGGGCTAAGCATTATACTACAGCGGTCTAATTACCCATGTTGGCAATTTAATAATGTCCAACTTCTTAAACCAAACTAGGGTGACAAGGGTTCATGGCACATAATTAATAATCAAGGTGGCATACAACAACTAGGCATTTATCTAATTCCCAGAAATATTTAAAGCATTTTCTAATTAATTTAGCATGCAATAATTTGAATCAAAATAATTTTCAAAAGAAGGATCAACATGATCAAAGGATAACTTGCCTTCAAAAAGTACTTATTCTTGGTCTTGAGCTGGCTCTTGGGTCAAAACTTCACCTTCGAAGCCTTCGGACACTTAAACGTCTACTCGTAACGGATAAATAAACACCAAATAATTAAAAACAGAGAAAAACTCATGTCCAAAAATTAAATAAAATTCACCGTTAAATATAGCTTAATTTTATAAAAATTTAGAAACTGCAATCGCCTCAATCGGAGTTAAAACGCAAAAGTTATACCCGTTTGAAGTTTCAAAAATCAATTAAAAGAATAAATCAAATTAATTCATTTATTTTTATACGGGAAAATTGGAAATATGACGTCAGCACGAATTTTGGATTTCCACCGAATTATTTTTCTAAAGGAAAATCGAATTATGACATCATGCTTGCGTCATCCGGTCCATGGACTCAATCCACGGCTCGGTCTCGGTCCACCGTGGACCCGGTCCATGGGTACAGTGTCACTGACACGTGGGACCCACTGCTGACGTCAGCATGGCTCGACCGAGCGGCGCTAACTTGCGGGCCCCACCGTGACGTCAGCATGACGTCATGGGTGACGTCATCGCACGGTGCCCCTAGTCGCTAACACGCGGGCCCATGCTAACGTCACGTGTGATGTCAGCGACGACCGGGTGTAGCTTGGCTGACCGTGCTGGTTTGTCTCCTGGCCACGTGGCACAATCTGGGCCGTTGGTTTGAAATCTAATGGTCCAGATTAGATCTAATCTCGCTACCGTGGAATCACGTGGTTCAATCTGGACCGTTCGATTTGGATCGGACGGTCGAGATTGGAGCGGGTTTTTGCATCACCATGGGGGTGATGTGGCAGATCTCGGTGATCGACACGTGGCACAATCTACACCGTTCGATCTCGATCAGACGGCTGAGATTGCATCTAGCGTCAGAACACGGGTCAATCCTAACTGTACGATCTAGATCTAATGGCTGAGATCTAATCTAGCACGGTGCGGTCAAAGGGGCTACGTTGCTTAATCTGAGGCGCTGGATCTAGATCCAACGGTTGATATTAGATCCAAAACCGTAACACGAGATTTTGTACGGGGTGACATGGACGAACCTGGAGCGTTGGATCTTGATCGAACGGCTGTCGGAGATGAAGTCTTGATCCTAGTCGTCCACATGTGTGTCAAGGCCCCGCTCTTCAAAAATTCTGGGACATCCGGAGTATCCAGATCAACATCCGGACTATCCGGATCAGACCCGGAATGTCCGGACAAAATGTCTGGAGTATCCGAGTTGAAGTGGCCGAACACCCCAACCCAGAGTGTCCGGACTAAATGTCCGGAGTGTCCGGGTTGACTACCGAAGACCCCAACACGGAGTCTCCGGGTTAAATGTCCGGAATGTCCGGACTCATCGGGGGTTGAAATAAAAGTCCCGTTTCTTGGCTTCCCCACCTCATTTCCTTTTCCCCACCTTGGTTCCCCACCCGTGTGTGCCTTCCTCCTCCACCCTAGCTCCACTCCGGCGAGCTCCCACCGGCTGGTGACCCTCCGTGGCTCCTCCCCGGCGTCCTCTAGCTCGTTCTCAAGCCGGCGTCCTCCTTCCTCTGCCCCGGCATTTGTCCCTCTTCCGTCTTCCTTGGAGGTAGGTCCTCTTCGTGGGGTTTGATCCGTAGGATCTTGATCTCTAGGGCCATCCATGGTGGGTTTAGGGTTTAGGTTTGGATTTGGGGGTTGGAGTTGGATCTTGAGCTCTAGGGTTTGGGTGTGTTGATTCTAGGGTTGGGTTGGGGCTTGGGTTGATGAATGTGGGTGCTAGCGAGGTAGATCGGGTAGTGGTAATGCCGATCCAACGGTCGATTAGGGTTGGCTAGTGGTGTTATGGTTGGGTGTCATTTTCTCGAGGTTTGAGCTAGCTTGAAGTCTCTCCGGCCTTGCTGCGTGTAGGAATGTCGTAGATTGGGTCCCCGCGGTGCCGTAGGGCTTGGGAAAGCCTCCACTTTTCGTGCCCTCTCCCAAGCCCTGGGCCATCCGGAATGTTCGGACACAAGGTCCGGAATGTCCGGGTTAGCCGGACTGTCCGGATGAAATACCCGGACTGTCCAGGTTCACCTAGTCTGTTCGGGTGGGGGTTTTGCGATTTGTTGTATTATAGTTGTTTCTTTCGCATGGCATGCATCTCATTATGCATTATATTCGTGTAGAGAACGATCCCGCGGGGCTTGACGCCGCGGCGACTGAGGGTACTACCGGAGAGCCGGCTACCGCCGATCCGCAAGCAGAAGATCAAGGCAAGCACCTAAGCATATTCAACCCTATGTACTTTTACTTTGGTGAATCAATTGCTTATTGGATTAAATGTTGCATTAGGAGTTGAAAATTGTGGGATAGGACTAGATCCTAATTGTTGCACATACACCCCTTGATTATTGTTGAATCTTCCTTGGAGCTAATATGGGTAATATATTGAGTTACGCTTAGATTGCTTAGAAGTCGGTTTGGGCCAAGCGGTGGATGGTTCCATCGCTTGCGATTCTATATTTATCTTACACATGTGGGTTGGAATGGGTCTTTTTATGAAAATGAAATTGTGAAATGAGACCGGGCGAGAGAGTTGGATCACTTGGGTAAGGAGACTCAAGTGTGGTAGTCTCGTCCGTGTCAATTAAGGACCGATCGGGTGTAACGTGGCTAAAGCACCTTTTTGGTTGATCGCATGCCTAATTATGATACGGTAAGCTGCTCTTTCATCGCATGCCGTTCGATGGGCCATGCCCTCATGTGGTTGGACGTGGTTGAGGGCGGGGCCTAGGCCGGCTCTCGAGCCTCAAGCCGAGCTTGGGGCTGCTCGAGGGGGTGCTAGGTTTTCGGACCACATGAGGATGCCCCAACGAATTGGTATGGATGGGAGGGGGTTGACATGAGGCTCCTTCGTGACACATGTCGTGTGATCAATGCTTCCCTGCAGGGTTAATTAAGAGATTCGAATTGCCGCACTCTCGGATATGAGCAAGCTTGGTAAGATGTTACTCAACGTAGTAATAACTTGAACCGAAGTTCGCCTTTGGGCTTGAGCTCGAAATGAATGTGGTTAACTGTTAAAATTGTTAGATGTTAACTTCGCATTAGAAGTAGGTGCAGTAACAACCGCAATAAAATTGTGATTTGAGTAGTTTAAGTGACTAAACAACAAAGGTTAAGCATTTTGCAACTGTTTTACCTTCAGCTTATTCCTTGCTACATCCAAATGCATAATCCTTTGGAGTCGGTTGTATATGGACCACGGGTAAGACTTGCGAGTACCTTTCGTACTCAGGCTTCTGCTTTGTGGTTTTGCAGGTGAGGATCCAGCGGGGTGCGAGTTTTGCCCCTACTGCCTATCGGTGACTGGGCGGGGCACCGAGTAGAGGCCGCCTTCGCGCGTGCGCCTGGAAGTGTTCAGGGCATGACACTTCCGGGGTGTTTTACTTTTGTTGTATAGGATAGTCGATAATACTTTTGTTGTAAATTACACTTTTATGTCTGCTATGGAATCGTCTACCTTTTCGTTTGGTCGCAGTTGTTGGTTGTTTTCGTTGGGCCTCTTTGTGCCGTGTGTGTTTGTTGCTTCCGCGTTTTTGCATCTCTGGTAGTGAGTTTGGGGCTCGATGCCCCTTTGTGCGAATTGAATTTTGATATGGTATTGGGAACCGGTATGTGGGGATCCTGGGCGAGTTTCGGATCGCATACCGGGGGAATACCGGGATTGTTGTCGGATTGTTCGGATGATTTTGGAGTTGTCTTTATTGGGCTTGGGTGTTAGCACCGAGATCACCTCCGGTGAATCGTTGCTAGGATCCAAATCCGATGGGAGCAACTGTTCATCCAACAATTTGAGGACGATCTGGGCGGCTCCTCTCAGGGCTGGTATCAGAGCAAGGCGCACAAAGACGGACCCCAACTTGACGACTAGTTAGGAATTGGTTAGGATTGTCATAATGCATTAGGTAGAAAGTAATATTTATCCCCGCCCTAGGTCATAGGGGTGAGTGTGAGTTGCGTTGAAATCGTACATGTCATATCATTTCATGCATGTGTCATGCCGCTTTGCATCAGGGGTTTTGATTTGGGTGTGCTAGACTTGTGGGACCCCAGTACGGGGTGCTACAGTCTAAAGACGGGATTAGTTCGGGGTTTTCTGTGTTTAGGACTTGTTCCTTCTGTGGGGGTTCTAACTTTCGTCGCCTGTCCTTGGTTGACGACAGAATGAGGACCTACGGAGGCATGGGAGGTGATGATGGTGCTGGGCGGTCACAGCCTTGCCATGGCGATCCGCCTCCTCCTCCCAATGTACTTGATATCCTGCTGCAGTCAGAGAGGAACCAGGAGACTACCAACCGGATTCTGGAGATCTTTGGTCGAATCAGCCGCTCCGGTGGTCATGTGATGGGCGAGCCCGCCCAAATGGCTATTTGGACTTCCTCCACACTCAGCCGCCAGTGTTCTCCCGGGCCAGTGATCCCTTGGAGGCAGACGACTGGCTGCGCACGATAGAGCAGAAGTTCGCTCTTATCCAGTGCGGGGATCTTCAGAAGGCTCCCTACGCAGCGCAGCAGCTTCAAGGCCCTGCTGGAGCATGGTGGGCCAATTTCCTGGTGATGCAGCCCGCCGGTCATCAGGTGACTTGGGCGGAGTTCCGTGAGGCCTTCCGGGTGTACCACATCCCGAAAGGACTCATGGATATCAAGAAGCAGCAATTTCTAGCCCTCAAGCAATTGTGCTCGCATAGCCTACCCGTACTCCATCACATGCAACCTCTAGAACACTTACCTCTCCTTACCCACAAGGAGGAACAAGCGGGAGCTGCAGTGGGACTTCAGCATGGGGAGGAAAAGCAACTAGAGGAGGCACCAACTTGTGGGTAAAGCTGCAGCAAGGGAAGTCTCCACCTTGCGGGGGGAATCCCTAGCTAGAAAGGAGCTCGGTTTTGGGGGAGAAGCTACATCAAAGAATGATTGAGTGAGAGGGGAGGATGGCAAACAAGAGGAGGAGTCGGCTAGATAGAGGTGGGGCCAGCCAGCAAGTGGGAGGGAATTAGGGACAAGAAAAAAAGAGTAAATTCCTTCCTTTACAGGTCCAAAACCCGGCAATTTATCCTCTCCTAAGAAACGGCAGTATTACATTCTCACCCACTTACTAGAATTCAACCCCAAATTTCCATGAACGCAAAAAAAAAAAACAGAACGGATAGATCAAAGAATTTAAATCACAACACATACCTGGTAGGAACAACCCTAGAAATTTCTCACGCATGTGAGACTCCAGTTCCCAAGTTGCTTCTCGTTTGAATTGATGTGACCACAAAACTTTGACAAACTTTAGCGTTCTATGCTTCATCACCCACTGACTCTTCTAATATCTACACCAGTTGAGACTCCAAGGTGAGATCCTGAGCAATCACCGACGGCTCAAGTGGAACAACTAGATCTGGATCATGCAGGTACTTCCTCAACATGGATACATGAAAGACATGATGCACTCCTTGCATTGATTCAGGAAGTTTCAACCGATAGGCCACCTTTCCAACTCGGGCAACTATGGGGAAAGGCCCAATGTACCTCGGCCTAAGCTTCCCTTGTGAAGAAGTCCGGGAAGGGCAAGACCCCAAGTATAGAAGCAGCCGATCGTTCAAAGAAAACAAATTTTTGTGTGGTAGTGAGGAATACAACAAGTTAAACCCCATTGGAGTAAAAAGATTTATTACCTTCTTCTTTCTACTGAGCAAGAAAGACTTCTCACTAAGTGATTTCTTCTACTACAAAGAATCCGACCATTTCCCTCACCCATCATTCATCCATTTGGCATTAGACAGCAGTGACATGCCTAATGAAACAATAGAGCTATTCAAGTTGTTCCTTTCTCCAAGCATCCTTTTAGTGGGCTTACACTCAAAGAATTGGACTTTCCACCCATCATATGAATTCTACCACCCGTTAGTGTATGCTCGCCAACTTGGCTTTGGACAAGTTATTCCAAGTCTTAGTTTTCTTAATCGACTCAATCCCAGGGAACGAGTAAGGAAAGTTACAAGTGCCAACCTGGCTCTTAGTATAGCCGATGATATCCAACTTCAACACCTGTCGTGTTTTATACTTCACAGCCGATGCTCTTTGGCCTTCACTACTTGGTGGTTAGAAATAGCAACGGCAATATTTCCAGAAGAACTCACACTTTCTGCCATTATAGTTGATTTTTGCCTAGGCTTAACTAACAGTTCAGAGGCTAGCAACTCCGACAATAGTACTTCAAGTACCAGCAGTGATGCTAGTTCTTGCGATCATACTAACATGAGCGTAGTCAATATTACAAGCGAGATATTAACCGATGTAGACTTCCTGTTGTACTAACCATCGATTATTCTCAAATTTGAACTTACCGATCCTCCTTTTCCTTTTTGTAGAGTAAGGCATCCCGTAAGAGACCCATTGGTTGTTCCTTTGATATCGGCCAAGCTAGCAAAAAACCACGCCCAATAGCTAAATGGCTTTGTTTGGGTACACTTCTAGCTTTTTGGGTCTCCAGGCCCCATCTCTCTCTGACATGGAACATCAATAACCAAGTAAGTTCATATTTCATTGATCGAATTCATACTCCACTTAATCCTATTATACCATAATTCATACGCCCCGCAGAACCAAAACGTAGTCGCCCATACAAGAAAGTTGTCAAAAGGGGCACCAAACCAGGCGAATCACCTCAAGAAGAATTAGCTGAAAGCTCCCCCCGTACTTCTGCCATAGCCAAGGTAACAAATCACTTCTAATCCCTTTAACTCCTTTGTGAGATTAATTAGCTAACAATTTCGTAAACTCCTATGTGCACCCTCTCCTCCATTCTCTCCACTCATCAACATCAGCTTGCCGGAGGATACAACGAGTGACCTTCCTCGTCCACCATCACACTGACATCTCCTGTGCCAGTCGAGAAGGATCTAGGACCTCCTACTGCTCTGAGCAAGCTGACCATAGAACTCAACAGTTTACTGGGTTTTGACTAGTTGAACATTGAAGAGGAAGATGACCATATTCCTACGAACATCGACAAGATTATCAAGGAGGCATAGGGGGCATCGACTTAAGTTCTTGCTGCCCCTGGCCCCAAAGACTCTTTGCAGAAGTTGTTCAACCTTCTCCATAGTCCCTCAGTTGCTCTTGTGGAGACATCTCAACCGATCAGGGACTTAATGGACCAGGTTAAAGCTGACCTACCCGAAGAGACCTGCAAAACCATCATTGAAGTCTGCTTCTTCGATGACAAGAAGCAAGCCATTAATGAGGCCAAGGCCAGGATCAAGCTACGCTGGGCCCAGCGTGAAAACTAGAAGCACTTGGACTAGGGTGTGGCTGATAAGAAGGCACAATATGATGAAGTCATCCTTGAGGTCAAGGGCACAAAGAAAAGCTTGGCTAAGCTTGAATCAGCTAAGAAATCTTTGGAGGGGGGGTTGGCCAAGGTCACAGTGTAGATGGCTGATTTTGAGGAACTACTGCAAAAATTCACCTCATCGGTCAACACCCAGAAGGTTTCCCTTACTTAGGCAATGAATGTGGCAAAAACCCAATCGGCCAAAATTGTTCAACTTCCTGGCTCCTCCAAAGAAGATGAGAATATTATCTATGGGGTGGAATAAATCATCGCCATGGCTGTTGCTGCGCTTCTGGGGATGGGAGTTCTGGGATGTCCAAGACCAGGGTCCTGCAGAGAAGCCCATAGTCGGCCCGTTTGTAAGCATGTACCGGGTCGTAAGTTTGGCAGCACCACGAAGAGGATAAAGCCAGGGCCCAACTTCCCCTCCAAGGCAACAGCACGCTACCTCCCTGACGAAACTTCGTCTCATGCCAGGAGAACCCTACATAAAGCAAAGCCTGCAGCCTGTGGCCACCTAACCTTGGCAAATCAGCAGGTGTGGGTCGGGAAAGTAGCAACCAAATCCCTTGGTGGCAGTAGAGTCCGGCAAATAGAGACAAATAGGCTACTCATGAGTCCATCTGGTCCAAGGCCAGGTGGCGCCCCTTTGTAACGTGCCCTCCCCCCAGTATATAAGGCGGGAGGGGACAGCCTTGTAAAAGGAGAGGAGAAAAAAAAGAGAAAGAAACAAAAACCAACAAGAACACAGGACTAGGGTATTATCTCCATCGAGAGAGCCCGAACCTGTCAAAAAATCGCCCTCGCATCCTGTGTTACCATCTAGCTTCGATCTCGCACGAATCCCCACGAATCACAAATCTCATTCCCGACGGCACCAACCGTTGACAGTTGGCGCGCCAGGTAGGGGAGCGTGTGAAGATCTCTGCCAAGCTTGATGGCTCCAACGAGCGGAGTTCCTATAGTTTTTCTCCCGGATCAGGTTTTCCATTTTGGAAGCCTGATCTTCATCGCCGATGACCTTGGGAGCCTTTCTCTCTTTGAGGCGGGCGCGCCGCAGCACGGAGAGTCCTCCGGGGAGTCATCATCGCGACCATCGCCTGGGTCGGGGAGTCTCGCCGTCCCGTGCTCGCTAGCACCAGACGAGGGGCTGAAACCCTGGTATCCTCAGGGAGTCGACCCCACAGGTGCCGATTCATGGATGGTGGGGGTCCTTGTTGCCAAACTGCTCGGGACCTCCGATCACCTGGAGTTGTCTCTGTCAGCTTCCTCCAGCTCGCCGGTTGAGTCGGAAGGAAGCCTGGAGAGTTGATGGAACTTCCGGAGAGTCTGCGTGATCGGAGGTTCGCGTATGGAATCGCAGCAACGCCTCGGCGATTTGGAGGCCACCGAGCAGGACGGCGGCCGTAAGGCGGAGCTTGACACGCGGGCGCAAGCCCTTCGAGGTCACGCCCGTGATGTCAATGAAGACATTCTACATGCCAAAATGGGAGACCAAGCTGTCTTCCATACCCCACAGCAGAATATCGTCGCCTCCAAAACGCTCCTGGACACCTTGAGCCCAATGCTGGAGGCCGGTAGTCCGGCTGCCCCGATCATGGCCCAAGTAAAGGCCATGTCGACAGCGGCAGCAATTCAGCAAGCTCAGACCGACCAGCCGGCAAGGGCACACTCACGCGCCCCAGCCAGAACCCGGACGACCAGCAGTCGGTCGAGTCGTGAAGCCCCCCACTGGGGGCACCATGTTCCTCTCCGCGGGGACAACCTACGCCGCAGCCTCAATCGCGACCTCCGTTCTGACCTCGATGCAAGATGGAGTGATCGCGAAAGAGACGAGCAACGCCGACACGCCGACGAGTACGAGCACTTCGGCATTCTTCCAGGGGATCAGGGCCCTTGTCAAGCCCAATCCCCCCACGTCGTGCACCATCCGGGCGGCGGATGGGGTCATCGTGGGGGTTTGTGCGTTCACCCCCCCACCTTCACCGAGTGGTTTGGCCTGGTGGGTTTAATCCCAAGGGCATAACCAAATTCGACGGCGAAAGGGACCCAGAGGCCTGGCTGCAGGTGTACGCATTAGCAGTCAGGGCAGCTGGGGGAGATCAGAACATGATGGCTAATTACTTGCCGGTCACGCTTTCGCCCAGGGCCAGGCGTGGCTCACCGGACTCCTAGCGAATTCCATAGATTCCTAGGGAGATCTGTGTGAGCAGTTCATCTCAAATTTCCAAGGCACGTACGAGCGCCCTGGCACCCCCTGGTACTTGTACCAACTACACCAGAAGAAGAATGAGTCCTTGCGAGAGTTTGTCAGGCGCTTCATGCACAGGAAGAGCACAGTTCGGGATGTCACGGGACGCGGTCGTGATCGCTGCCTTCTAGAAGGGAGTCAGCGATCCCGACCTCATCAAGAAGATGTCCCAGAAGCCTCCAACTTCGGTCCACGAGTTGTTCGCCTTAGCGGATCGCTACACGTCGGCCTCCGAGGCCTTGGCCGAACGCCACGACGAGAAGAGGGATCATGCCGAATCCTCTAAGCGAAAGGAGAAAAAGCGCAAAGGCGAAGAGCTAGTGGCAACAGCTGAGCGTGGTCAGCCCCGCACTCCCAAAATGGATGGATACGACAAGGTGATGAACTCACTTTGTCCCTTCCATCCAAAGGGAAGGCACGCCGCCAAAGATTGCTTCACTTTGAAAAGATTCGCCCGGGAAAGTAAGAGGCAAGCCGGGAAGGGTCAAAGTGAGGCGGTCGGAAAGCAACCTCCTCCCGAAGCAGAGGAAGACTATCAAGAGGTAGAGCTGGAGCTCAATTATATCATCGAGGGCTCGGCCGCG
The DNA here is from genome assembly GCA_036346355.1 of Rhipidocladum racemiflorum. Classification (NCBI taxonomy): domain Eukaryota; kingdom Viridiplantae; phylum Streptophyta; class Magnoliopsida; order Poales; family Poaceae; genus Rhipidocladum; species Rhipidocladum racemiflorum. The sequence goes on from CM070591.1 coordinate 37,993,689, forward strand.
TACGAGTCCAAGCGGAAGCAAAAACTTACCGCTCGGGACATCAATGCGATCACGCCGGAGACCTTCGAATATGTACGGTGGTCAGAGGTTGCTATCACTTTCGATTGCTCGGATCACCTGGACCGGGTCCCAATTCCCGGCAAATATCCTCTTGTCTTGGGGCCGGTCGTTCGTAGCATCAAGCTCAAGAGGGTGTTGATCGACGGGGAAAGCGGGCTCAACGTCCTTTTTATCAAAACTCTTGACGATATGGGGATCTCGCGCTCGGAGCTAAAATGTGGGTCGTCACCGTTCCATGGGGTGATTCCCGGGACATCGGTGACACCACTTGGGCAAATCACTTTGCCGGTCACTTTCGGCACGAGAGAGAACTACCGAACCGAGAACCTTAGCTTCAAGGTGGCCGATTTCGCGACGGTATATCACGCCATCTTGGGAAGGCCGGCGCTAGCCAAACTCATGGTGGTGCCCCATTACGCGTACCTAGCATTGAAGATGCCAGGGCTGAGTGTTATCACGCTGCGTGGTGATATCAAGCAGTCTTTCTCTTGCGACAGGGACAGCTGCTAGATGGCCGAGACGCTAGAGGCACAAGCCGGCCGGGAAAAGATCCGGCTAATGGCGGGATCCAACAGGGGAGAAGGAAGCGTCCCGACTCAGAAGTCGCCGAAGCCAGGAATCAGACCCGAAGAAGGCATCAAGAGGATTACCCTCGACCTATCCGACTTGGCCCAAATGGCCTTGATCGGTACAGGGCTTGCAGACAAATAGGAAGACGCGCTCGTCGCCTTCCTTCAGACAAACAAGTATGTTTTTGCTTGGAAGCCGTCCGATATGCCTAGAGTTCCCAGGGAGGTGATCGAGCATGCGTTGAACGTAGATGAAGCGGCCAAGCCCATCAAGCAGAGGATGAGGCAGTTCGCCCAGGATCGCCCAAGCGCCATCAGGGAGGAGATCACAAAACTGTTAGCCGCAGGTTTCATCAGGGAGGTGTATCACCCCGACTGGTTGGCAAATCCTGTACTTGTCCGAAAAAAGAATAAAAGTTGGCGCATGTGTGTTGATTATACCGACCTCAACAAGGCATGCCCAAAGGATCCCTTCGGGTTACCTCGTATCGACCAAGTGGTAGATTCCACCGCAGGGTGCGAGCTCCTCAGCTTCCTAGACGCCTACTCCGGCTACCGCTAAATCCGGCTTCGAGATGAAGACTGTGAGAAGACCTCGTTCATCACTCCATTCGGTGTATTGCTACGTTACGATGTCGTTAGAGTTGAAAAACGCTAGCGGCACTTATCAGCGCGCGATACAGTGGTTTTTTCACAACCAGCTCGGGCGCAACGTGGAGGCATACATGGATGATGTAGTGGTTAAGACGCGAGCGAGGGAGAACCTCACCTCAGACCTAGCTGAGTCATTTGAAAGCCTAAGGGCGTTCCGGATGAAGCTGAACCCAGAGAAATGTGTTTTCGGATTCTCCTCCGGGAAATTACTCGGGTTCATCGTCTCTCACCGCGGGATCGAGGCAAACCCTGAAAAGATCGAGGCCATCATGAGAATGACACCTCCTTCTAATCAGAAGGATGTCCAGAAGCTCACGGGCTACATGGTGGCACTCGGTAGGTTCATCTCCCGACTGGGGACTCGGGGGATGCCCTTCTTTAAGCTCCTCAAGAAATAGGATCGATTTGAGTGGACGTCCAAGGCACAACAAGCTTTCGAAGAGCTCAAGGCATTCCTTTCCACCCCTCCGATCCTAGTCTCGCCGATGCCAGAGGAGCTTCTCCTACTTTACATAGCAGCGACGACCCATGTAGTCAGCGCTGCGATAGTCGTGGAGCGGGAGGAGCCAGGACACCGCTACGGAGCGCAGCGCCCGGTCTACTTCATTAGCGAAGTATTGGGCGAATTCAAGGTACGGTATCCTCAAGTCCAGAAGTTGCTGTACGCCGTGCTGGTTGCATCGCGGAAACTAAAGCATTATTTCCAAGGGCACCGGATTTTAGTAGTGACCTCCTTCCTGGTAGGAGAGGTTCTCCATAATCGGGAAGCTACTGGGAGAATCTCTTAATGGGCGGCCGAACTTGGAGCCTTCGATATCTCATTCAAGCCGTGCACCGCCATCAAGTCACAGGCCCTAGCTGACTTCACAGCCGAGTGGACCGAGATCCAGGACCCCTCGTCGAACAAGAGCTAGAGTATTGGACGATGTGTTTCAACGATCTCTCATGCTCAGCGGCGCAGGAGCTGGAATTCTACTCATCTCGCCAAAAGGCGATCAGCTCAAGTACATCCTCCGGATTCGTTTCCTGGCCTCGAACAATGCTGCAGAGTACGAGGCACTCATCCACGTGCTCCGCATGACCATATCGCTCGGAATCCGACGATTGACGGTTCGCGGAGACTCGCAGTTAGTAGTGAGACAAGTGCAGAAGGACCAGTCGTGTGTCGATCAGACTATGACAGTGTATTGTCAGCAGGCCTGGGAATTGGAGAACAAGTTTGATGGATTGGATTTGGTCCACGTCCTTCGCCATAATAATGAAGTGGCGGATGAGTTGGCAAAAATGGGAGCCACTCGGGCGGAAGTCCCGAGTGGTGCGTTCGTCCAGGATCTTTGTGAGCCAACGACGACAAAACGATGAGAGCTGAGTAAGGCCCCTAAGGCGGAAGTCCTAGTCATCATTCCCGACTGGGCGACCCTGTATTTGGATTATCTCTTGAAGGACAAACTTCCCGAAGCTTCCACCCTGGCCGAGCGCATCTCGCGACAAGCCAAGTCCTACGTAGTGATCGGAGAAGAGCTCTTTCGAAAGAGTGCCACCGGTGTCCTCAGGCGGTGCATTTCAGAGCAAGAGGGAAGGGACCTGCTCAAGGAAATCCACTCGGGAGTATGTGGCCATCATGCCGCGTCAAGTTCCTTGGTTGGCAAGGCCTACCGGCAAGGTTTCTTCTGGCCTACGGTGGTAACGGATGTGAAAGAAATCGTCCGCACGTGTGAAGGTTGCCAATTCTACGCCCGGCAGACGCATTTGCCAGCGCAGGAGCTGCAAACCATCCCCATCTCCTGGCCCTTCATAGTCTGGGGGCTCGATTTAGTCGGACCCCTCAAGAAGGCCCAAGGTGGTTTCGCCTACCTCTTCGTAGCCATTGACAAATTCACCAAGTGGATTGAAGCCAATCCAGTCGCCACAATCACAGCGGTTAAGGCCAAGGAATTCTTCAAGGATATTGTGGTCAGATTTGGTGTACCAAACCGGATCATTACGGATAATGGAACTCAATTCCGAGGTGAAGAATTTCAAGAGTGGTGCGACTATATGGGAATCAAGATTTGCTTCGCTTCAGTGGGCCATCCACGAAGCAATGGGCAAGTCGAGCGGGCTAATGGCTTGGTCCTTCAAGGTCTAAAACCCAGGATCTTCGATCACCTCAAACCGTACGCTGCGCGATGGGTATAAGAGTTGCCGTCAGTGCTCTGGGGTCTCAAAACCACTCCCATTAGAGAAACCGAGCAATCCCCCTTTTTCTTGGTGTACGGGTCAGAGGCGATTCTGCCAACAGAACTGGAATTCGGATCCCAGAGGGTCCAGAATTACAAGGAGGCCGAGTCAGAGGAAAGCCGATTGGTAGAGCTTGATCAGCTCAAGGAAGCCAGAAATGTTGCAGCAATCCAGTCGGCCAAGTATCTCCAGGGCCTCCGGCGCTACCATTCTTGTAATGTTCGAAGTCGTACCTTCTCCTAGGGGGATTTAGTCCTCAGGAGGACCCAAAAAAGTGAGCATAAGCTCTCCCTGATCTGGGAAGGCCCTTACATTGTGGAGGAGGAAGTTCGTCCGGGAGCTTATCGACTCAGGCGTGAAGACGGCGCGGTTTTGGTGAACACTTGGAATGCCGAAGAGCTACGCCGCTTCTACGCTTAAGTTATGTACCCAGCTCCCATGCATTAAATAAAGCCGTAAACTGTTTTGTTCTTCGATTTGTCTTAACTATACTGTGACCGAATCAATCCCGAGTGGTTACCACCCGAATAACACAACGTCTAATTCGAGTCGTGCTGGTACAAATTATGCGAAAAGGCATATTCGTGGTGAAGCCGCGACAAGCGGCAAAATCCGAACGTTTGTATCAGCGCACGAAATAGGAAAGACAAAGTTAGAAAAAGGTATTAACCACTCAAGAACAACGATTCACAGTTCGAGAATGTTTCTGGGCATGGAAGTCCTAGTCACTAGTCCCTATTCATTAGAAATTCGGCCCTCCAGCACCTCGCTGCGAGGGCTGGAGCGATTGGCTAGGGCTAACAACAAAGGAAAAGACTTTTAAGCCCAGAAAAATTAAAATGGCACGAGATTACTTGATAACTTATATTTCATTCCACATTAGTAATTTGCATTACTGACCTTTTTTCATTTTTTTCGCGCTAAAAAAAGGGTGCTGAGGAGCCAAGTGCTACGGAGCCAGGTGCTGAGGAGCCAGGTGCTACGAAGCCAGGTGCTGAGGAGCCAGGTGCTGAGGAGTCCGGTGCCAAGGAAGCTAGGCGTGGTGCACGTCGCCCAAAGCTTCGAGGATCTTGTTGGCAACCACCCAAAGAGGTGGGATGAGCCGAACAAGAGCCTCGACGGCAGCGGCGTCGCGGCGCTCATGCCCAAGCATATCCTTGATGATGTCCGCCACCTCTTCCAACGCCGGCACCGCCTCGATCAAGGCAGCAACATCGGCGGCATCCTCGGCGGCCGCGTTCTCCTCCGCTAGCTTCATCACCGTAAAATCATAATCCTACCAGAGCCCTGCGTCTTCTGGATCGCTGTACATATCATAAAAGTGGTGGCGAAAAAAAGAAGACATCGAAGATGACATCGCAGAAGATCTGGGAAAAGGAGAAGAAGGCTTAAGAAAGGGACGATCGCTTTACTAGCAGTAACGCCCTATTTATAAGCCAACCCCGGCTCCGGAAATCGAAGCGGTGTGGCTATCCAAGCGAGGCGTCGCGCAATTAATAAAGCACAGAACACAAAGCGACTTCGCAGATATCGAAGAAGATCAACGCGTTGAACAGGGTCAAAAGATATTTTGCAAGACACGTGTCAAATTTGCCTTCCCACTCACTTGGTTCAACTAAGCTGCAAGTCGGGGGCTAATACGACCTACAGGGACCCACAGGTAACAGGTGCACTGTACCCTACTTGACTGTCCCAGAGATCATGAAAACAAGAGAGCGCGGAACAAAGCGCGCACCCTGCACACCCGGAACGATTTATAACGGGGGCTGAACCAGTCGCCCAGAATGCCGAGTCTCAGCCACTCGGAAAAGCGTGTCTGGGATGAGAAGGCCATGAGCCGAATCCCGGTGCTCAGGGGCTGGACCAATCGTCTAGAAGGGCAAGCCTCAGCCACTCGGAAAAGTGTGTCTGGGATGAGAAGGCCATGAGCCGAACCCCGATGCTCGGGGGCTGGATCAGTCATCTAGAAGATAAGAGTTTGTCACTCGGATAGGCCCGGAGCTCGAGGGCTGGACCTGTCGGCTATAGTGGCAACTCGAACAAGCACTAGGAGAAAGAAAAGGCCACGAGCTATCTCGGCGCCCAAGTGCTAGACAAGCTAGGCAGAGCGTTAGAACAGTCATTCGGCCGGAGAAAGAGTGAAGGGGACAAACCATATGGAAAATATTGAACAACATCTACAACATCTCAGACAAGAGTTGGCGTTCGACATCAGAATTTACATCGAAGTCAGAATTCAAGGTTTTCCAGTAAAACCTGCGATGTGCTGGAGACCTCGTCAAGAAGTGCATTGGCCTTGTCTTCATCACAGGCGAATCCCTCCTTAATGGCTTCAAGGTCAACTCGCGAATAATTAGATTTGACCACTGCTAGTGCTTGATTTGCACTCATGAACGCCGACTCCTTCGTGTAAGACTTGACCTTGCTGGCTCCTCCCAAAAGAAGCGGAATGGAGTCGTCCCCTGGTCCGGTTCAGCTCCCTCAACGTGCAGAAGGTGCAGGACCGGTTCGCAGGTGTCACGGAGCTCGGCGTGTCTTCGTTCGGTAGTGGTAGCCTTCTCCTTATATTCTGCGCGAAAGCCAAGCCGTTACCAGAGAGCGCACCCGACTTAAGCAAGATGAAGTGGTTTTGGGAAGCTTACCCTCCAGTTCTTGCCGAGTCCTCTCCAGGCTAGTCCTAGTCTAAAGATCAGAGTTCCTTGAAGCTTCCAGTTGCGTCCTGAGCTCGGCAATTATCGAGTCGCGCGCTGAAAAACGGGAAGTCAGACACACCTCCAACCACTCAAGAAGAAAGCATCCGCGCCAAGCCTAAAGAGACTCGTACCTTGAAGTGACCACTGAAGTTCCGCCTTTTCCTCACGAAGGGCCAGGCATTGAGCTTCAAGCGCGTGAACTTCCTTCCACCTTTCCCGGCTGAGCTCATTTAGCTCGTCCTCGTAGTTCTGGTGATCCTTGAGCTTGGGCAACACCTTCTTGAAGAAGTCGGATCTCTTCTCGGAGCAGGTCCCCATATCCTGGGCATCATAGCAGAGTGCCGGTAAGGGGTTAGCGCTTCAAAGATACACTGAAGAAGGGAAGATCGGAGGGCTTACCTGGACCAACTGGCTGCACTTCACTGTAAGCTCATAAAACTCCCTTTGGGCCGCCACTTCCGCTTTCTCGTCCTACTCCATTCCATCCCAAGTGGAATCCCCTCCCCACCACATTGTTCGAGTCAGAGGCTCTGGAAGAGGACCAAGCGGTGGGGGTTCTCGATGAATTTCCTCCACTTCAGGGGATGAAGGACCGACAGGTTCTTCGCGTTCGGGGCCCTCAGACGGCTCAGCGGTCGAACTTACCGGTGGAGGAGACGGCGTCCGAAGAGGCGTCTCCCCCAACAGAACATCCCTTGCCGGTGAGGCGACAGGTGAAGTGGTCCTTCCTGGAGAAGTTGACTTTGGAGGTTCCCTCTCAGAAGATGTCTCCACTGAAATGTCCGTGGAGGGAGCCCTGAATCACCAAAGAGAGGGCATGTCGGGTCAGATGTGAAGAGACAAAAACAAGAGTCAATAGGTAGAATACCTTTTGGACTTCTTGAACTTCATTCCAGGCTTTTTACGGATGCCAGCACCACTCGGAGGGGAGACCATGTCAACTCTGACCTTCGACACTGGTGCCTGCCCGGAAGATGGAGACCCTGAACCTTGCTCCCCGGGCCTAACAGCAGTCGATGGCCCAACCGGGGAGGAAGCAGGAGCCTCCTCCGTTGATAATCTTTCCCTCATAGAAGCTCCCTGCTCCTCAGCCGAAGAATCAGCCGGCCGCTTGATCTGAATATTCCTCAGCCGAGAGAGGCCGACAGTCGGAGCATCAGAAATGAAGGCTTCACGCCCCTGAAAGGTGAACAACCACATATTGTCAGAATCGAAAATTAGGAAAAACTATGAAGTGATTTCTTAAAATTAAGGAATACTCACACGTGGTGGAGCTTTCTGCGCCGAAAACTTGCCCGGGCAACCTCGGTTGGTAATCTCGGTGCCCGGGGCAAAGAAGTCAATCAGCCACGCCGCCAAGACATCTCTCGGAAGGGGTGCGTTCGTCTCCTGGGTGGGATCCTGAGTCCCACTATACTGGAACCCCAAATGGATCCGCTCCTTCAAAGGTTGCACCCGATGCTTAGCAAAGCTGACGGCGATCCCAATGCCGGTCAAGCCCTGGCTTTTCAGATCATCAATCAGCGCCAGAAGCTCAGTGACTTGGTCCAATCCGCAGCCCTTTGGGGGATCGCTCCAGCATCGAGAGCCTGTAGGAGCACGACCGGCGAAGGGAGCAAGAAAAGGATCAACGTTGGCGCAGTAGAACCATTCCCGCTTCCAACATTTGAGGGAGGTTTTGAAGGGGATGGAGAAGTAATGTCTCCTCAGGCCCTCCCGCAGCTGAAATTCGGCTCCCCCAATGGTACTGGGAGCGCTCCGGGTTGGATGAGGTTTGAGCAGGAAAAGGGAACGGAACAACTCAAAATGAGGATGGATCCCAAGATACGCCTCGCAGAGTTGGACAAATATGGCAATTTGAAGAATGGAGTTAGGGTTTAGGTTGGTCAGTTCAATCTCATAAAAGTGAAGAAGCCCCCGAAAGAAGGCGCTCCAAGGAAAGCTAAACCCCCACCAAAAGGACTCGAAGACCACAATTTAGTTGGCCCGAGGAGTGGGGTAGGGTTCACCTGCTGCAGGTCGGGCAGAAATCAGTTCAAGAGGAGGAAGAACGCTGGCGGTGACTAGCTCCTCCAGGCGAGCCCCTGTAGACATGGAGGCCTACCATCATGCGGCCGCCGGACCCGTGTCCGCTTCCGGCGATGAAGAAGAAGACATCTTGGCAGAGTGGGGCTTCTGGGGAGAAGTTTTGGGCGCAAAACCGGAAACCCTAAGCTACCAAGGTCGCCCAAGAAGTTTCAGAGATTTCGCAACTGTGTTGGTGGAGGGTCAAAGGCGTCTTTCCCCCAATGAAGGATTATTTGTTTATAGGAAGTGGGGCTAGGTTTTCGCCTCACGGCGGGAAAACAGTAGTGGCTCCCGTACATAATGCTGGGCCAGACCTAGGGCATGCCCCACGCTGGGTCGTTCGCTGTGTCGCGCAAGTCGCGACCAGATGTCAAGTCTGGTTTAAAGTTTGGGATAGAGTGCACCCCATGATGGGCCCAAACGTCGGTCGCCACGGAAGATTGGGACCGGGCACTTTTCGAAAATCCTCTAGCGATACACCCCACAATTTGGGGTCAATTGTTGGTCATTGCTGTACGGCGTGATTGGGTACCGCAGGAGGATTTAACCATAATGATCTTGAGGATACGCTCCATGCGAGTCGAAAGCTGTACATCGTAAATGGGTACGGGTATTACTCTGAATGACCATGGTATGCCCGGCGAGGGTCAATTGTGCTCTATGAGCCAATTGCCGCACACCATAAAGGGGTGCAGATACCACTCGGCCATGAGTCGACCTACTTTAGGTATGCCCCAAAAGGGTCAATTGAGCTTGATGAGCCAATTGCCGCACACCGTAAATGGCTGCGGGTACCACTCGGCCACGAGCCACTCGGCCATGAGCCGACCTACTTTTGGTATGCCCCAAGAGGGTCAATTGAGCTTCATGAGCCAACTGCCGCACACCGTAAACGGGTGCGGGTACCATTCGGCCACGAGCCGGCCTACTTTAGGTATGCCCCAAGAGGGTCAATTGAGCTTCATGAGCTAATTGCCTCACACCGTAAATGGGTGCGGGTACCACACGGCCATGAGCCACTAGGCCATGAGCCGGCCTACTTTAGGTATGCCCCAAGAGGGTTAATTGAGCTTCATGAGCCGATTGCCGCACATCGTAAACGGGTGCGGGTACCACTCGGCCACGAGCCACTCGGCCACGAGCCGGCCTACTTTAGGTATGCCCCAAGAGGGTCAATTGAGCTTCATGAGCCGATTGCCGCACACCGTAAATGGGTGCGGGTACCACTCGGGCACGAACCGGCCTACTTTAGGTATGCCCCAGGAGGGTCAATTGTGCTTCATGAGCCGATTGCCGCACACGGTAAACGGGTGCGGGTATCACTCAGCCTCGAGCCGGCCAGTTTTTGATATATTCGAGAAGGTCAAATAAATGGGTGATAGCGCTACTCGGACATGAACCGGGAAACGCTGACAGTGATCCCAAAAACTAACAAGTCCTTCATGATCTTCTTACCTACAGAAGTGTCTTTGACATGATAGGACAAGGTCTTCCGATTTTAAAGCACTTGGAGGCTGCTATGGGATGTCCAAGACCAGGGTCCTGAAGAGAAGCCCATAGTCGGCCCATCTGTAAGCATTTACCGGGCCGTAAGTTTGGTAGCACCACGAAGAGGATAAAGCCAGGGCCCAACTTCCCCTCCAAGGCAACAACACGCTACCTCCCCGATGAAGCTTTGTCTCACGCCAGGACAACCATGCATAAAGCAAAGCCTGCAGCTTGCAGCCTGTGGCCACCTAACCCTGGCGAATCAACAGGTGTGGGTTGGGAAAGTAGCAACCAAATCCCTTGGTGGCAGTAGAGTCCGGCAAATAGGGACAAATAGGCTACTCAGGAGTCCATCTGGTCCAAGGCCAGGTGGCGCCCCTTTGTAACGTGCCCTCCCCCCAGTATATAAGGCGGGAGGGGACAACCCTGTAAAAGGAGGGGAGAAAAAAAGAGAAAGAAACAAAAACCAACAAGAACACAGGACTAGGGTATTATCTCCATCGAGAGAGCCCGAACCTGTCAAAAAATCGCCATTGAATTCTGTGTTACCATCTAGCTTCGATCTCGCATGAATCCCCATGAATCACAAATCTCATTGCCGATGGCACCAACCGTCGATAGGAGTCGACCTCAAACTTTAACTACTTCAAACTACTATAGGCCGGCTTTCGAAACTATCCCATCTCTGGAAACAATATTTAAATGCTTATGTTTTGAATGTTGTACTTTTATAAATTGGCTATTTAATTTATTTGTTACTAGTTACTAGTATCTTGTTTTGGATTTAAACCTGTATTTTGCTTAGAATTAATTGTAAAATGATTTTGAAAATAGCACCAAAATGAAAAACATAGAGTTGGTCATTCTTAACAATTGTCATATTCAAAATATTTTTGACATACCAATCGATCCTAACTTATTTGATTTTGAAACTAGCCAAAAAAAAGTACTCTTGACCTTGAAGCCATAAAAAGCGCATTTTGCCATATCTTTTGAAAAAAAAATTCATTTTTGAGATATCTTCTAACTAGTCAAACGTACATTTCTAAATTTTTTCAAATATTTTAGACTTTATTTAAAAAAGTTTTGACTTTTCAACTCTTTAAGCAAAAAATAATGCCTACAAAGTAAAAATTGGCATATCTTTTGAAAAGGGACTCTTTTTTGAAAAATATTTTTTGAAAAGCTTTGTAGTATACCAAAGTACATTTCTAAAAATTTTCAAATATTTTGGACTTTATTTAAAATTTTTTGGCTTTTCTTGCTTTGTAGTACCTAATTGGTCCTTATATAGTCATCACAATCGGTTCCTTTAGGGAACCGCCATAGATAGCTAGCGCCCTCATCACAATTAGTTTCTATAGGGAACTGACACAAATATCTAGCTGCATCACAATCAATTCCTAGAGGAATCGACACAGATATATTGCAACATCACAGTCGGTTTCATAGAGGAATCGACACAGATATCTGGATATCACAAACGGTTTCCTAAAGGAACCGACACAGATATATTTCAACATCACAATCGGTTCCTCCAGGTAATTGATAGAGATATTTATTTTATATTAGTATAAGTTTTCAATTAAAACTAGTTCTAATTATTTTATTTGTATCAATTTTTATTGAAAACCAATTAGGATGAGGGAGTTTATTGCCATCAGTCTCGATTAAAACTGATATAGATGTCCTAACTCCATTTAATAACCTACACTCACCCGAGCTCACTCATCCGTAGCTTGTCCCCGACCTCATGGAGCCCCCTTGGCATTTGCGCCCCTGCCGTCACCTGTACCCCCTTGACCCTGCCCCCAGCCGACGACCACGCCCCCTTGCCCCTTCATTTGCACCTCCCCCACCACGTCGCCCCCCACCATGCAACCCCCCACCCCCACTGCCTCCAGCGAGATCCAGCCTACTGGTCCCCATCCAAGCCGCCGCCCCCTGCGGCTGGTTCCAGGCCGTGGTTCCCTCTCCACGCTGTCGCCCCTCGACCCCCAACACCCCTCCTGTGACCTCACACCAGTAGAAGGTAAACACTACATTGGCCTAAGCAAATTATTTCTCAAATATAGCTACTACATGAATTGTTGCCTTCCATAATCTTTCCCCCATGAATTCACATGCAAATATATGCTCTGATCTTTTATGTTTGCTCTATGCTTTGTTTTACTTGAATATTGTAGCCAGACATCATTTTGTAGGTGGATTTATTGCATATTGTGAACGAAATGCATTTTAATGTGATGCAACTCACTCCTGGAGATTGTCAAATTGTTTACCAAATTTTTGTTGTTTGATATGGTCTATGTTTGGATTGCAACTAATGTTTTGTCAAGAGTATATTCAAATTAGCATTTCACTTCATTTTTTACACAAACGTGTCCAAACAATTTAACCGAAGGTTTATCACACCAACATTTATCATTGTGAAATGGGTAAATTTGGTTGGGCTGGTTTAGATTCAAATGCGAATTATACGTGAAGAATAGTGGGTAGTACATAGAAATTGGTTTCCATTAGTGTTTGTTAGTATTAGGGAATAAACATAGCCTGATAAGATGAACTAATTTAGTCTATTTCACTGTTGCCTTAAGCTTCCATGGTTAACAAATGAGGCCAGAGCTCTATATTCCTTAAGCTGCCATGGTTAAGAAAAGATTGATAATGAATGATAATAATAGGTGTTTGATTTTTTAATGATTTCATTATAACAAAAATGGATTGGGAATCGTAACAATACTAAACCTAAACTCTTAACATTATATGGAAATTCTTATTCTATTATTCATTCTCCCATTATTTAAAAAAATTGTAGTTAATTTACTTTAGTGGACATGATTCATTGTGTAGTTGATATTAATTTTACGATTTGCTTTATCACTTTGATTATGTCAATTTTGCTATCTTTGAATTATGTAATTGTCATCATATTGTTAATATGTTAATATACATGATTCATTGTCAACTGAGGTGACATAATAGCTATGAATTGATTTCTCTCATGTGAAATATATGACCATGTCAAAAATATGAATTGCTTTCTCTCATTAAGTTAGGTTTGATATATACATTCCAAATGTCTCAAAAAGAGAGCAATTGTTTACTGTAAATATGATATATCTTTAATTTCTTTATTGTTGCTGTAATACGATCAATGTCCTTAAAATGATTTTACTTTACATGTCATTATTGTTACAATATGATCAATGTTAGGGTTTAGGTTGCATAACCTATGCATCTCCCATTTGAGGGTGCTTGTTTATAAATATGTTAAAATGATATAATTATAAGTAAGTAGTCTCGAATTGTCCACATTTTTTGGACAATTCGAGAATATGTGGTTCAAGCAAGTTCCTAAGCTATTGTACAACTCTAGAGAAAGTTTTGGCAGCATCTCCCTGGTGTTCTTTCGATGCACACCCTCTTGACCTGTTGTCGAGACGTGTATTTGGAGAACACAGGGGAGGTACTGCTAAAATTTTCTCTAGAGTTGTACAACAACTTAGGAATTTGCTCGAACCACATATCCTTGAATGGGATTAGGACCTAACCCAATTAGAGATTAGGAGTCAACATTGGTACATAATTACTTAGTCAACAAATAGACATTTCATTAAGATCATCCATTAATCTATTAGCTAGTACAATAATATGCTATGAATTATCCATTAATCTATTAATTTACAAGCACTACTAGAAATCTAACTTTTGCCGAGAGTAATTTACAAGCACTACAGACCGTAGGTAATAAAATGGTGGCCGATGGTTGTTCGTATTCCCGACGGTTCTATAGAGAACAGTCGGTTATTACATTAATGGCCGACGGGGGAAGACATATATCGAGGGGTAAAAACAACACTCGGCAAGGCCAAACATTTACCGACGGGGGTACAAAATTTACCATGCGTAGAAATCTTACACTCGACCATTGCATGAAATGACCGACGGGGATTACATGTACCGAGGGTGTAAATAAAACACTTGGCAAGGGTAAGACTTTGCCGACAGGGTAAAAAATTTACCATGAGTGGTTAGTTTACACTCGGCCAATATCATCATTTACCGACGAGGTACAAAATATACCATGGGTGAAAAGCTTACAATCGGTCATTGCAAGCAATTATTTATGAGGATCTACATTTTACCTTTTTCATGAAGTTTTGTAGGTTTGATCGTTGAATTATAAAAAAATATTGATGAAATCTACATTTTACACTTGTAATGAGGATCTACATTATACTGCTACGATTAAAAAAAATAGTGTGAACAAAATTTTATCCCTCTGTTGGTCGGACCCGGACACTGCTTTCCCCTTCTCAAACACCAAATCCTATTCTTCTTCCCTATCCCACGCCGAATCAACCGGAGGCTGGCTCCCTGCGACCCCGCCCGACGCACGCCGCCGCTCCCGGACGCTTTGTGCTCTGATGCGAAGAGCTAGATAAAAATGCTAATCACTTGCTAATTTAGAATATGACAATGATGCTCTGTGTTCTGACGTGAAAAGCTGGTAAAAATGCTAATAAATTGATGATTATCTTTAAAAAAAGGTGCTTGTTTCCAGGTAGCATACGTGCATAGATTTAGAATATTGGGTTGGTTTCCATACTTTTAGTGTGCAATCAAAAGACGTGGGACCTATTAGTTTCCAGGTAGCATACGTGCGTGTATTAGTTTCCAGGTAGTGGGACGTGGTTTCCTGGTAGCGTACGTGCGTATCAAGTTAGTTTCCTGATTTGTAGCTGCAATCAAAACCTTTCCATAGTCCAGATTGCTAGAGGAATCCACAAAAATAGAAGACACTATCATCTTCCTCGGCTAGGTCTGCGGCGCCCGGCGACGACGTCAATACAAATCTTCCTCGGCTAGGTCTGCGACGCCCGACGACGACGTCAATACAAATCTTCCTCGGCTAGCTCTGTGGCGCCCGACGACGACGTGAAGACACCAGTTTTCATGGCAACGACGCAGGGTGCCCATGCCACGACGACAATGACTAGGTACTGGTCCATCCATTGTTCTCTGTAGTTTGTTTTATTTAGTATCAAAGCAATAGCATCCTCCATCCCATCGTATCTAGCGCGGCAGCGGTGCAGGAGTCTGATAGAAACTGTATACTTCTCTAGTATTTGCTAGTATTAACAAATTGGTGAGATGTATAAGCTGTGTTTTGACTGGACTGGATTCAACAATCACTGATTGATATAACAGTCGCTGATTGATTCAGTCGCAAAGATACGTCTCTTCCCAGCCCCCTCAACCGAGTAACCAGAAATTTCTAGACTTGAGAATGTAATTTATGTAGTATTTGCTAGTATTGACAAATTGGTGAGATGTCTAAGCTGTGTTACTACCTGCCATCGTAGACAAGAATAGTTTTGCTTGACTTGCCCAGTTGAAGGTTCAACGTACAAAATATGTGAGAGAAGTATTGCCCATGTAATGCTTCAGTAGAGCTCCATGTTGTTCCTTCAAAGGATGTCTACCTTTGGTACTTATGATTCACAAGATCTGGTGCTATTGTGATTGTAATCGTAGACTTACAACTACAGTATATGCATGTCTATCACAGAACCAGAGTTATGCTCTTCATTATTAAATCTGGTGCCATTTTATTTCAACAATGAATAGTTGTATTTTTCAATATATGTTTTTTTCATTACCATAATTATTATAGCATGTACTTCCAGGATGAGTGGACGTTTAATTCATAGGCGCTCAAATGATGGACCATCAAGACAAATCGAACCATCTTCTAGTGATTCAGTTCAAACGGGTGCTTCTCCAGCAACAAATGAGCAAAATGATAATCGTAAGACTCGAGCTAGAACTGGATTTATAGAAGAACAAGAAAGGGATAATCATGACAGTAATGACAAGGTTAGCAATGTATTTTTTAAAATATTCTTGTGAAGGTATAATGAAAAGATTAGATAGTAAATAGTAGACTGGTACTTATATTGCTTAACAACTAACATATTCTCACCATTGCTACAGAGTGCTTGTGGTCAAGAACGCGGCGACAACAATCCTACAGGACAAGGAGGTGAAGATGACACTGATGGTGATTATAGCATGGGGGAACCTGTTGATGATTAAATGGATTGTCGTGTTGACTGAAATTAGTGTGTGCTGACTATTTGTGGCATATTAGAGTTTAAGTTTGGTGTTCGTTGTTTATCTTATGGTTTGCAATATTTTGGTATTAGTTAAGGACATCTTGTAAGATGAGAATTATTTGTGTCGACGGATGATATTATCTAAACAATATATATGGTTATATTAGTTGTTTGACATATGGCAATGTTCGATGGTTATATCAATTATATTTCTCTGTGTATATGGCGTCAACTAATTCATGCATTTCAATAAATTTTTTGATTGAAAAAAATCATTTCCGAGCATTGCTACATCATTTGCCGAGCGTTTAATGGTACCTCGGTTTAAATCTTTACCAAGGGTCAATAATGAGTGACGGTTTAAAAACGCATAGCAATATATTTGCCGACAATTCTGACAACTGTTGGTAATATATTTTGCGAGGGTTACCATTAGCCGAAGGTTTCGTACACCGTAAGGCAAATAAATCTCCTACAGTGACTAAACCTTCACCAAGTATATCACCGAGCATTCAAAATACTCGACGGTTAGGCAAAACGGTCGGCCAATGACTCTACAACGGTGTTTCAAACCACTCACGTATGTAATCACCGAGAGCCATGCAAACCAACGGAAATCAAATGGCTGACGGTACCGTCGGCCATCACACCTATGCCCTACGAGGTTTCGCCGAGGGGAGTTTTCCGACGGTATACACTCGGCCATGTAAGTGACCGATGGTTTTTGCTGATACCCGACAGTTTTTCCACCCTCGGTAAAAGTTAGATTTCTAGTAGTGAAGATTCATTACCAAGTCGATATAATAGCTGTGAGGTGCTTTCGCTCATGTAAAATATATGACCATGACAAATATATGAATTGCTTTCCTCTCATGAAGTTTAGGTTTGATATATATATTCAAAATGTCGCAAAGAGAGAGCACCCAGCTCAACGCTAGAGAGAGAAGAAGGTACTACTGAGGCACTGCCGATTAAGGTGAGAAAGGGCCGAGGACTGAATAAAGGGGCTACAAGGAGAAGAACACTACAAGTTCTCCACTTTGATGCCACGGGTGTTTGCACGTGTCCTAGCAAGTATAAGGGACACTACTCATCTTTTCTCGCCCAATTAGAGAGGGAGAGAGTGCCAATCACAGTTAAGAACTGGAGGAGGGAAGTTAGTTCTGAGCAGAAGAATCGGTTGTGGGACGAAGTTAAGGGGAAATGGATTATAAAGAGGAAGATGAAATCAATGCGAGATGCTATGCCTTAAAAAGAATGAATGTGTCTTTGAGGCACTTCAGGGTTCTCTTGCATGCTAAGTATGTGCTTAAAGGCCATAGTCCCTTCCAGAGGTATCCATTTGTGACTCTCGAGGTTTGGGAGGTGTTTCCAAGGATGAAGAGTACACCCGAGGTAGAGCAGCTGAGAGAGAAGATCACTATCCAGAGGCAAAATACACAAGCATACCACCTTGGTTCCGGCTGCTATGTAGGAAAGAAGGTAGAGTGGGTGCGACTAGCCGAGGAGTGTGCGAATTTTGAGATGGTGATGGCTTACTCTCACATATTTGAGGAGCAAGCATGTGACTTGGTATTAGCAACGATGAAGAAAACAAAATTGATGGTTGGCTTGTAGTTCCAAACCATGTGACCGCGCAGATCGTCTCCACCATCGCAAGACATCTAACTTAATACATTGAAGTTGACCCTTCTCGTTGTATTTTAGCACTAACTTATATTCACTTCTTGTAGGAGGTGGTAAGCCATCAAAAAGAGCACGGGACATTTCAAAGCCAAGGGTCAAGGGACATGCTGTCTTCGGCAATCGAAAATCCCGACCATAAGGGGTGGGTGCTTGCCGCAGGTGCCGGCCACACAAAGGGTCCTTCTTCCAAGACAAGGACACTGGCAAAGCCAGATCAAGATCATGAGAATCATGTGTGGAGCCCCTCAAGGTAATGCTGACGGAGGAGCTGACAGTGTAGATGAAGGAGGAGATGATAAAGTATAAGGAAGCCCTGAGGGCTGAGATGATGGTTATGATCTCCCAGAGTCAGAATCATATCGCCTCGCCTCTTATAGAACCGCTCGTGATACACCCTAGCAGTTGTGCTTCCAGAAATGATCAACCCAATCCCTAGCTCAAGGTAATAATTATTTCTGACTTAATGGTATGGGAGTAAGCTAAACAAAAATTACAATCAAGTGACGAACTTCTAGCAGGCGCCTTCTAAGTGCCAGCTAGTCATGATCGAAGACGAACTACCATTAAGGCTGGACGTGGGGTTGCATTTCCATACAAGGAGGATGACATGGTGCATGGTAGCCCTTTAGGGCAGGTCGACATGAGGGTGCATGTGGACTATGTTCACAATGAATTCCTATCTTATGTGCTGGAGTTCCTCTTGAACAAACATATCACCGCTCTCGGGCAAGCACAGATGTTGTTCATCAAGTGGCCCACGATGGGTGTCGTACTACTCAAGGTATAAATATCCACATCTTCTCAATCATTGCAGTACTATAATACTTTACATATGCATATGCTTTCACTACTACAGAAAAAGACATCACAGACAGTTTGAAACTGTCATCATAGAGGCTTTTTTGAACCATCTGTAACCATGTGTCAGTGATAATCGTTTCATATCGTAGATAGATTACGAACCACCAGCGAAATACACATCACAAATGGTTCTAGACACGAACCAATAACGGTTCTAGCTAAGATCTGTCTGTGATATTAATGTCATCACAGACAGTTCTAAATACGAACCGTATGTGATGATGTCGGGACCCGAATGTGCAAATCCGAACCCTCTGTGTATTCAGCACTAGTCCAGGATCATGCTAGTGCACACAGTCTCAGCATAGATGAATATCACAATTATACACAGCGGAATAATAAAAATAGCTCAATTATAGAATATAAATTATTGAACAACCTTAAGGTCAACCTTACATTTGTGAAGCCTTGACGGCTTCAACTCCAAATAAGAAGCAGCAGAACGAAGAACATCGGTGAATCCCATCAATACACCACAGGCAACTGACGGGGTTCGACTCCTAGATATTCGCCTTCTACGTGGCTGGTCCTTGCGGGCGTGCTCCGGCGAAGTGGAAGGTCTCCTCCGACGTGGCTGGTCCTTGCGGTTCCGGATCTGAGCTCAACGGCGGCAGAGGACGGCGGACGGCGGCGGAAACGGCGAATAACCGCGGCGGGGCGCTAGACCAACTACGGCGAGCTCTAGCGGGTAGACGACGGCGGCTCAGGTGATGTGGGCTAGGGCTACGGGTGCGCACGGAAGTCGGCTACCCGGTGGCGGCGGCGACGCTTTAAATAGGGGCCTCGACTTCCGTGAAAAGCGCGGAGACCGAGGCCCACACGCGGGCGGCGGCGGAGTCCGACGAGGACTCGGAGAGGGTGACGTGGCTCAATGTGAGCCGTTGGATCAAGATCCAACGGTGCGGGGGTTTGGGCTCGGGTCCGGCTCGGGCGACTTGGCTGGCTAGGTCGGACTCGGGTTCGGCGATGTGGCTCAATCTCGGCCGTTCGATCTCAATCTCGGGTTAGGGTTCGGTTGGGTTCGAGTCAGACTCGGGCTCGGGTCGGGTCCGGGTCGGAGGAACAGTACAAACCAACTCGATTATTCCAGCGATTAAATATTCAAATTAATTCCCAGAAATTCATTTAATTCATTAAAAATAGCAAAACACTCAGAAAAATTCCAAAAAAATTCTAGAAAATATTTTGGAGCATTTTGGACTCAAATAAAATATTTCCAACAAAAATTTATTTGTAAAATCAAATTCTTTAATTATTTCAAAATGGAATAAATTCAAATAAATTCCAAATAAATCCAATAAATTCCAGAAAATTCCAAAAATTCACCAAAGTGCCAAATCTTACTCAAATTCATGAAAAGCCAAAATTTAGGGTGTTACAAACCTCCCCCCTTAACAGAATATCGTCCCCGAGATTCAGGGCTTACTAAAGAATATGTTCGGAAACTCTTTCTTCAAATCCTCTTCGCGCTCCCAAGTTGCTTCACTCTCCGCATGGTTGCTCCATTGAACTCTGCAAAAACGGGTTGACTTGTTTCTCGTCTCTCGATCCATGGTGTCCAAAATCTTGACGAGGTGTTCCTTGTAAGTCAGATCCTCTTGTAGCTCGATTGACTCTAGCGGTGTCTGCTCATCAGGTACTCGGAGACACTTCTACAACTGGGATACGTGAAACAGATCATGTACTCCTGCTAGTGATTGCGGTAACTCTAGCTGGTACGCAACTTCACCTCTACGGCTGAGAACCTTAAATGGTCCAACATATCGTGGCGCGAGTTTTCCTTTGGCATGGAATCTCTTAACTCCCTTGAGTGGCGTAACTCTGAGATACACGAAATCTTCTGGCTCAAAGCTCAGGTCTCAGCGACGGTTATCGGCGTAGCTCTTCTGTCTTGACTGTGCTATCTTCAGTCTTTCTCGGATTATGGCAATCTGCTCTTCAGCTTGAAGAATGTCCGCCCCGAAGACACGGCGTTCACTTGTCTCATTCCAGTTCAACGGTGTCCGACAAGGTCGACCATATAGTGCTTCAAATGGTGACATTTGTAAACTTGCTTGATAACTGTTGTTGTAACTGAACTCAGCGTACGGCAGACTTTTATCCCAAGAGGTAGCATAAGCTAATGCACAAACTCGTAGCATGTCCTCTAGAATCTGATTAACTCTTTCGGTTTGCCCATCCGTCTGCGGATGATATGCTGTACTAAAGTTCAAACGGGTTCCCATGGCTTCATGCAGCTTATTCCAGAATCTCGAGGTAAACTGGGTAACTCTGTCTGATACAATCTTCTTCGGCACTCCGTGCAGACAGACGATCCTGGCCATATACAATTCTACTAACTTATCTCCCGAGTAAGTGGTCTTTACTGGAATAAAATGGGCGACCTTATTCAAGCGGTCCACTATAACCGATATGGAGTCATATCCTCCTTGTGTCTTGGGTAGACCGGTAATGAAGTCCATTCCGATTTCCTCCCACTTCCACTCAAGTATCCGTAATAGCTGTAGCAATCCTGCTGGTCTCTGATGCATTGCCTTGACCCTCTGGCATATGTCGCACAGCGCAACATGCTCAGCAACTTCACGCTTCATACTCGGCCACCAGAATCTTTCCTTCATATCCTGATACATCTTGGCACTTCCCGGATGGATTGAGTACTTGGAGTCATGGGCTTCCTCTAAGATCAACTGCTTCAGCTCCTTCTTGTTTGGCACACAGATCCGATCCTGCATCCATAACGTGCCTTGCTCGTCCAATCTGAAGTCTTTCGCCTTGCCTTCATCCATGTTGGACTTGATCCTGCAGATCTTGTCATCATCCTTCTGTCCTTCTCGGATCTGATCCTCTAGAGTGGGCTTCACTTCTAATGTGGCCAAGAATCCTTCTGGTACTACTTCAATCTGCATTCTCTACAAATCCTCACATAGCTCATCCTGACTTGTGGCTATTAACATGTTCACAGTATGGCTTTTCTGACTCAGGGCATCGGCCACCACGTTGGCCTTTCCGGGATGGTAATGGATTCCAACATTATAATCCTTGATCAACTCTAACCAACTCCACTGTCTCATGTTTAGGTCTGATTGGGTGAAGATGTACTTAAGACTCTTATGATCCGTGTATACCTCACATTTGTTTCCAATCAGATAATGACACCACAACTTCAAGGCATGCGCTACGGCAGCTAGCTCTAGGTCATGCGTTGGATAATTCTCCTCATGTGGCCTCAACTGCCTGGATGCATAAGCAACGACCTTTCCATTCTGCATCAGCACGCATCCAAGTCTTTGGCTCGATGCATCACAATAAATATCAAAGCTCTGATTAACATCCGGTAGAACCAACACCGGGGCTGATGTCAATCGCTTCTTCAGTTCTTGAAAACCTTTCTCGCACTCCGGCGTCCATGCAAACTTCTTCTCCTTTTTCAGCAATTGTGTAAGAGGTTTCGCAATTGTCGAAAAGCCTTCAATAAAGCGGCGGTAGTAACCTGCCATTCCAAGGAAACTCCGGATATGGGTCACGGTCTTCGGCTGCTCCCAATGTAACACAGCTTCTACCTTGCTTGGATCTACCGCAACTCCTTCTGTTGTCATTACATGTCTAAGGAATTCTACCTTGTCTTTCCAAAAATCGCACTTGCTAAACTTGGCGAAGAGTTGTTGTTCCCTTAGCTTCTCCAAAACTCGCCTCAAGTGCTCTGCATGTTCATCCTTTGTCTTGGAGTAGATTAAAATATCATCTATGAACACGACAACAAACTTGTTCAAGTATTCCATGAACACCTTATTCATCATATTCATGAAATATGCTGGCGCATTCGTCAGACCAAAGGACATAACTGTAAACTCGTAATGTCCATATCTGGACGAGAATGCGGTCTTCGGAATATCCTCTGATCGGATCTTCAATTGGTGGTATCCCGATCTCAGATCAATCTTGGAGAAAACTCTGGCTCCTCTCAGCTGATCAAACAGATCATCGATCTTGGGTGGCGGGTACTTATTCTTCACGGTGACTTCATTGAGTGCACGGTAGTCAATGCACATCCTGAAACTCCCGTCCTTCTTTTTGACGAACAGAACTGGTGCTCTCGCGAAGGCACTAACTCCTGGCCTCGATAAATCCTTTCTCCATTAACTCTTCAAGCTGCTTCTTCATCTCTACCAATTCTTCGGTGGACATCCGATAGGGTCTCTTTGCTATTAGCGCTGTACCAGGTACAAGCTCTATCACAAACTCTGTCTCTGTCTGGTGGCATACCAGGTAGATCTTCAGGAAAAACATCTGGGTACTCATTCACCACTAAGACATCTTCTATACTGATTGCCTTGGCGCTGTTAACCATCAACTGTCCATATCTAACGGCGGTGGCTTGAAATTCCACTTTCCTTCCACACGGGCTTTCAACTGAGATAATCCTTCGTCCACAATCCATACAGCCTTGTGCTTGGATAACCAATCCATTCCCAAAATAACATCTAAGGTCTGGGTTTCCAATATAATAAGGTTCGCTAGGAATTCTACCCCATCTATTACTATTCTCACCCCAGAACATCCTACTTTAGTTCAGAGTTCGGAACCAGGGGTTTGAACTAAAAGCATGCAATTAAGTCTTGCAATCTCCCAATCATTTTTAGCAGCAAAACCTTGAGAAACAAACGAATGCGAAGCTCCAGAGTCAAACAAAACTGTTGCAGGTACTGAGTTAACAAGTAACTTACCCAGTACGACGTCCGTGGCATTCTGGAGTGCCTATGCGGTAACATGGTTGACTCGGCCTCTCACCACGGTCTGGGGTGCTGCTCCTGGCTGTGCTGTCCCGCGGTTTGCTCCTGGTGCTGGCGTCTTGGCTAGTGTGGATCCCAGATTGAACCGGACTGGGGTCACTCCTGTGGTCTTCTTAGGGAAACTGTTGGAGAAGTGCCCTTGCTCGTTGCATGTGTAGCAGCGTCTCAACATCCTGATTTGCTGAAGCGGTGTTTCGGCCGAGCTGGGTCTGATAGTTCTGATTGACGGGTCTTAGTGCTGGTGACGGTGTCCTCGTTGCATTCTGCGGCTGGAATCTGAAAAACTGATTTGGCGCAACCCTCAAGCGTTGCTGTGCTCCCTGACGCGATCCCTGCTATTGCATCCTGCGCTTCCAGTTCTCATCCAGTTCCTTGCGCTTATCTTCAAAAATGAGCGCCTTGTTCACAAGCTCCTGGAAATCTGGAAAGGTGTGGGTGATCAGTCCCACCTGTAGTCCTGAGTTAAGTCCCTTCATAAAGCGAGACTGTTTGTCTTTATCTGTCGCTACATCTTCAGGTGCGTAACGTGCAAGCTGTGTGAACTTATTCAGGTATTCGGCCACTGGCTGGTTACCTTCCTTCAGTGCTTTGAACTCTTCCTTCTTGAGGTCCATGATTCCTTCCGGCACGTGATACTGACGAAATGCGGCTGTAAATTCCTCCCAAGTGATGTCTTGAGGGTTCTCCCGCATGGCGCAGAAATTCTCCCACCATTCAGCGGCGGTCCCTTCCAACTGATGAGAAGCGTAGAGTACCTTTTCATTTCCCACGCATTGAGCAATGTGTAGCTTACTCTCAATTGACCTTAACCAATCATCGGCCTCCAACAGATTGGCATTCCCGGAGAAAGTGGGTGGATGAGTCCTCATGAACCCTGACAGTCTTCAATTCTGGCATTGTCCCTAATTGACTTGATTATTCTGATTAGCAGTGGCGTGAGCGGTGATCTGTTGCATCTGCTACATCATTGCATGCATCAACTGGGTCTGTGCGGCAAGAAAAGCTCCAAAATTCTGTATGTCAACTGGCGGTACTGGCTGGGGTGCAGGTGCTCCATCATTGAGGTTCCCAGCTGGGCGAGAACCACTTCCATTGCCTCCAAGGTTTCCGCGGGTGTTCACCATCTGTCGATTGCTCCAAGGTTTCAGAGATAAGAGGGAACAAGAATAGACAAGTAGTAGGGAAACTTATGCGGGGGAAAAGTGTAACTCAAAATCCAACTTTATTATTAATAATATCTTGGTATGGTTGCTTACAATGCCTAAAGGCCTTGCAACACATACTGCACACTCAGCAAGCAATGAAAATCCAAATCGACTCTCACGGGAGTCTAACGTCTAAAGGGATGACTCTTATTCTATAACGCGACTCGATGAAGGAGTCTCAACCTTAACGCCTACACTCACTCGTCGAGAAAACCTCCACTGCCTCCTCACGGCGGGTGCGATGGCATAGGCGCGAAACAATCGCCATGCCCTGCAACTACAGCTGTGGTTGACGACACGGCGTCTTCCTCTGGCTCTAGATCTGGCTGGTACTGTGGCTGTGGCGCAGGTGCAGGTGGTGCCTCTTCTCGGTCCTCCTCTGGCTTTGGGGCGTCCAACTCCAACACTGGATCGGGGCCCTGTCCATACAGTGCAGTCTCCAGCTCTGCGATCCTTTCCGCAGCATAGGAGACGTACTCACGAGCATTCTCTAAGTGCTTCTTCTCTTCCTCAACCTGCTCGCGAACCTTCTTCAACTCCTGGACTGTGTCATCGATTAGCTCCTCCTGACCGGCGAGTAATCTGGCTAAGTGAGTGACGGTAGCATCCTCATCCTCTATCAGCTTCCGCTGAGCTCTGTTGTCTCGGCGTGGGTGGTGACGGAATACTGTGCCTTCCAGCTCCCTGGAGTAAGTGCGAGCGATCTGCTGCATTGCTTGACGCGACACCTCCTGGATTCCCATATCAAAGGTAGACCTCCTGGCGGTGAAGTGGAATGGGCGGCTGAACTTCGTCTTCTCTCGGGCATACACCGTGATCCTGACGTCCCATCCTATGACCATTCCTGCCTGCACGAGTGTAGTCCCTCGGTAGAGCGGTCTCTCAAAACCTTTAAGAAACTAAAGTATACACCACAACTCAGCAGCATAGCCTCCCTCATGCTCGGCGTAGTTGTTCTTCATCATCATCTGTCAAAAGATACTTGCGTAAGAACACAACATTTTAAAATCATTGTGGAAGACGAAAAGAACTCAGCAGGGGTATGAACAAGGAAGAAAGGGGTAAGTCGAGAATTCATTCATTATCTTGACAAATTTTATCTTTAGAAAATAGGTTTTTTCCTCACTACGACCAATCTAACTATGGGTGAGCCTACAGTTAGTATGGCTCTGATACCACCTCTGCCGGGACCCGAATTTGCAAATCCGGACCCTCTGTGTATTCAGCACTAGTCCAGGAACGCGCTAGTGCACACAGTCTCAACATTGGTAAATATCACAATCATACTCAACGATATAATATGGTACCTTAAATAGTTAATCAAGCTGGTTACTCGACCTCAAGGTTAAGTTACAAATATACACCACGCAGGGCGAGAACCCAAATAAAGAGAAATAACAGCAGCGAAAAATAAGATAACTTCGTGGCGCCATTCAGTATACCACAGGCAACTGACTGGGCTCGCTTCCTAGGCAATTGACGGTTCCTCTTGGAGCTCCTCCTCCGAAGCTGGTATAGACTCTTCTTCAACTGGTGTTGTATTGTGGCAAGGGTGAGTACTTGGTACTCAGCAAGTCGTGCACAGAATGAAAACTAATATACTACATGCATGGCTTAGTACAAAGGAGCAGCTCAGGGTATAATTGCAGTAAAACAGCATTTGACAAGTAGCATAAGTAGATTCGAAAGAAGTAGAAACAAGTATAAGATCAATAACTTTTCCAGGATTTAAATAAACATCTTTTCCAATCCTAATCCACATTTCCATCAACATCATTATTAAACCAAACCCAACCTTTCAAGTCCAAGTTATTTTCAAGAAAGTTTAACCCTTGACTGTAATTCCCGAGCAATGTCCAATACCGCGGACACGGCTATTCGAATAGATTTTACACTCTGTAGAGGTTATGCACTTTACCCACAAGATACAGCCAAACACCACAAAGGCGAGTGTCCGTAACAAAGTCTTTCGAAAACTTCTAACAGCACAAGTGGGCCTTCCCGGTTATTGCACACTAACCCTTCCCTTTGCGAAGGCAAAGTTTAGGCCAATCAACCGTTAGACGGGTACCTAGCCGCAGCCCCGGTACGCTCTCCCGTACAACTACACAAAAGGTATAGTTGACACCCCGAGGTCCCACAGGTACGTTATTAGTGACTTAATCAACTAGGTCCGTCGCAATACAGACATGTGGTTGCACGTTTGACTCAGTTCAAAGGCTTGCAAGGTTAAGTCCTTAGGGTGACCAGGGCAAGACTACCCGAAGAACCAAAACAACGCTCCCAGTGCCACAACTGGCCCACCCGATCATTCTTGCCACATGCCTCGGTCGACATCTATTTATCAAAGCCCCAGTTGATTACCATGCACCACGTGCCATCAACATCACAACACACGATACCTTTCCAAAATAGGTTCAATATATCATTAAGTCAATATTAACATTTGATTGTCCAAAATCATGTCATAAGCACGTAGCAGGTCTAAGCAATCTACTACAACGATCTAAATTCCCATGTTGGCAATTTAATAATGTCCAACTATTTAATCCTCAACTAGGGTGACAAGGGTTCATGGCATACAATTATCTATGTCAAGGTGGCATACAGCAACTAGGCAATTAACTAATCTCCCAAAATCAATTAAAGCATTTTATAATTGAAGTAGCATGCAATAATTTAAATCAAATTAATTTTCAAAATGGGATCAACATGGTCAAAGCACAACTTGCCTTCAAAGAGTACTTGTTTTTGGTCCTGAGCTGGCTCCTGGGTGAACACTTCACCTTCGAAGCCTTCGGGCACTTCAACGTCTACTCGTAAAGCGTGCAAATAGCAATAAATAAATAAACAGTAGACAAAAATTGTCCAAACATCCAAATAAATTTCACAAACATAGAGAGCATAATTTTATGAATTTTTAGAAACTGGAATCATCAAATTCGGAGTTTAAATGCAAAAGTTATAACCGTTTTAAGTTTAAAGAAAACATTAATTAATTATAAACAGAGAAATATTCATAATAAAAAATTAATTAAAATTCATATTTGTGTAGGTCTCATTTTTATGAAAATTTAGAAATTTGAATCACTCAAATCAGAGTTGAAACGCAAAAGTTATAAGCGTTTGAAGTTTGAATACATTTTTGAAATCAATAATTCGAATTAATAAATCATTTTCTTTTTCGGAAATTAATTTATTGCGTCAGCATGACACGTGGACCAATCAGAGGCCGCCACGTCACCTCGCGTCCATGGACCCGGCGCACGGTTTGGCTCGGTCCACCGTGGACCTGGTCCACGGCTCGTCTCTGACATGTGGGCCCCACTGGTGACGTCAGCACACGGTTCAGCCGAGAGGGCTGACATGCGGGCCCCACCGTGATGTCAGCGTGACGTCATGGTGCGGTTTGGCTCGGTCGCTGACACGCGGGCCCCGCGTGACGTCACGGCTGACGTCAGCGGCGACCGGCGTGGCCGCACTGACCGCGACGGTTAGCCTCCTCGCCATGTGGCGTGATCTCGGTCGTTGATTTGAAAATCAACATCCCAGATCGGGTCTAGCTCAACGCAAAAGGAAACTACTCGGCTGATCTGGACCGTTCGATCTTGATCGGACGGTCAAGATCCAATCTAACGTTTACAACGCGGCTAACCCTAGCCGTTCGATCTAGATCCAACGGCTGACAGCTATCAAAGCACGGAGCGGTTCTAGCTACGTGGCACAGTCTAAACCGTTGGATCTAGATGCAATGGTTGGGAATAGATCTAAAACTGCAACGTGAGAAAATACCTCCGGGCGACGTGGCGCAATCTCAGCCGTGCGATGAAGATCCAACGGCTGAAAAGCTTCGAGGCCACGGCGGAGCTCGTTGGCTGGAGATGGAGACTACGACGATGGTAACGGCGTTGCGGGCGTGCTCCGGCGAAGTGGAAGGTCCCCTCCGATGCGGCTGGTCCTTGCGGTTCCAGATCTGAGCTCAACGGCGGCGGAAAAGGCGAATAACCGCGGCGGGGCGCTAGACCAACTACGGCGAGCTCTAGCGGGTAGACGGCAGTGGCTCAGGTGACGTGGGCTAGGGCTATGGGTGCGCACGAAAGTCAGCTACCCGGTGGCGGCGGCGGCGCTTTAAATAATGGCCTCGGCTTCCGTGAAAAGCGCGGATACCGAGGCCCACACGCGGGCAACGGCGGAGTCTGACGAGGACTCGGAGAGGGTGACGTGGCTCAACGTGAGCCGTTGGATCAAGATCCAACGGTGCAGGGGTTTGGGCTCGGGTCCGGTTCGAGCGACTTGGCTGGCTCGGTCCGACTCGGGTTCGGCGACGTGGCTCAATCTCGGCCGTTTGATCTTGATCGGACGGTCGAGAGGGTTAGGGTTCGGTTGGGTTCGAGTCGGACTTGGACTCGAGTCAGACTCGGGCTCGGGTCGGGTCCGGGTCGGAGGAACAGTACAAACCAACTCGATTATTCCAGCGATTAAATATTCAAATTAATTCCAAAAAATTCATTTAATTCATTAAAAATAGCAAAACATTCAGAAAAATTCTAGAAAATATTTTGGAGCATTTTGGACTCAAATAAAATATTTCCAACAAAAATTTATTTGTAAAATCAAATTCTTTAATTATTTCAAAAGGGAATAAATTCAAATAAATTCCAAAAATTCACCAAAGTGCCAAATCTCTACTCTTCTAAAGCACCAGTTGGTGCAGTAGTCCATTCTTCCTTCTACTGACTACTGATGGTGTCTTCCCCCTTCCAGTCATTTTGAAAAACTTTGTAACTTGCCCTGCTTAATTACCTTGGTCAATTGATGCAAGAAAACAAAGATTAATTGCCTTGGTAACTTGCCCTGATTAATTAGCCAGCTTTCACATTAAAACTTCAATTAGCCTATTGGCGGCGGAGCAGCCCAGCCTAGCCCAGCCCCGCCCCGACACGCCGCGTTCCTCCCACTGAAGACGCGCACCATCTCCGCCGTCCAGGCGGCCGACCCGGCGAAGAACAACGGGTCCGTGCCCGCGATTTCAAAAACCTCATCCTTGACCTTGGTGCCGGATAAGAAGCCGGCGCCGGCGACAGGGAGGTGGACGGTGGACAACTGGAATACGAAGAAGGCGCTGCAGCTCCCCGAGTACCCGAGCCAGGAGGAGCTGGATGCGGTTCTCAAGACGATCGAGACCTTCCCGCCGGTGGTGTTCACAAGGGAGGCGCGGCAACTGGAGGAGAGCCTCGCCGACGCCGCCATGGGCCGCGCCTTCATCCTCTAGTACGGGGACTGCGCCGAGAACTTCAAGGAGTTCCACCCCAACAAAATCCGTGACACTTTCCGCATCCTGCTCCAGATGGGCGCCGTCCTTATGTCCGGCGGCCAGGTGCCGGTCGTCAAGGTACCAATCAACCCATCAAATCAAGCCATATACGCCCGTTGGGCAGGCGATTTGTGAGACCTGATCCGATCTGATCCTTTTTTTGCACATGACATGGTAGGCGGGGAGGATGGCTGGCCAGTTCGCCAAGCTGAGGTCCGACTCATTCGAAGAGAGGGATGGGGTTAAGCTGCCGAGTTACAGGGGAGACAACGTGAACGGCGACGCCTTCAATGAGAAGAGCCGCGTGCCGGACCCGCAGAGGATGATCCGGGCGTACGCGCAGTCGGTGGCGACGCTCAACTTGCTCCGCGCGTTCGTGACGGGAGGCTATGCCGCCATGCAGCAGGTCACGCAGTGGAACCTCGATTTCATGGATCACAGCGAGCAGGGAGATAGGTGAGAAGAGAGAAAAACGCCTTTTCTTATGATTTTTAACAGCACTTTTGGTGTGGAGGGTGTTAAGTTGCTATCGTGTTAAAAGATCTCAATGTTGAATTTCTTCCACATATCACCTTATCATGATAAGGCAAGAGCTGGTTATAGGTTGCTGCTGGTGATAGTAAAAACTCACCTCTTTGGTGTTAACGTTATCATGGAAGTAACGAGTGGTGAACATGTTCCTGAAAATATGAAACTAGATCCTGTTCTTTAAATGTTCAGATATTTTAATTTGTAGCTTGAATAAGTAATGAAAAGCTTTTTAGGTGGTTGTTCATTGCTCATCAACGTTTAATAAATCACGTGGTACTAGGTTCATCAATCAGTAGTAGGTACGGGTGGTCATATTAGAGTATGTGAAAACTTTCACTTTCCGTATCCCTTTCTTTCAGGGAAACTTCAAATGGGACGTCATTGTCCTTCGTTGCATCTGTCTTTCTGATAAATTCATCGAAAAGTTGTTCATTTTTAGTTGTTTGCATAAAGTGGGATACAATGGATGATATAGTATTGTTGGTTAAAAAAGTGTGCAATTATCTGAATCTTCCTAGGCTACCAATTTGGAGTATATAATTAGATTATGCCACTCATCCATGCAAATTTCGCCAGGTGTGCATCTAATTAAGCATCTGTAACCTTTGTGTGGATTGAACTTTTCAATTAATTCGTTAGTCGTGTTAATTTAGATTATATTTTGTTTGGTAGTGTCTAATTATATATATAATTGTACATATGTTGAGAATGTCTTTTTGACTTCTCTTGAAGAGATGGTGCTCCAACAAAGTTTCTCACCAAGTCACCATCATAATAAGACACTAAAATGAAACATCGTTGATGAGATTTACATGAGTAACCCATTTTTGAGCTGTACAAATGCTATTGGGTTTTTTTTTTTGCTATGTAGCTGATCGTTTAGGTCGTAGAAGAAACTGCATTTGTAGTTTTTATGTATCTAATGATCTGAGTGTTTCAATTTAATGGTGTATAGGTACCGTGAATTGGCACATAGGGTGGATGAGGCCCTTGGCTTCATGATCAGCGCAGGCTATCCGATAATGACTACTACACAGTTCTGGACTTCCCACGAGTGCCTCCTCTTACCATATGAGCAGGCTCTTACCCACGAGGACTCCACAAGTGGCCTTTTCTATGACTGCTTGGCCCACATGCTGTTGGTGCCTCTTACCACATGCATAGACAAGAGATGGACAAGAACCACTCACTTTCGTGCAAAGCTTCTTTCCTCAATCTGCAATGCACAGGCCCACGGTAAGTTGTCTCGACAGCTCCATCTCTCATCTTCACCTCGACGTCCATTTACATCACCGTTGGCCCATCACAATAGGAAGGCGTGTAGTAGAGAAGCATTTGTGTAGAATGAAGAGCACAGCGAATGTGCCTTCCAGCTACTTGATGAAATGCCTAATCCGCCCATTTAAGCTTCCCATTTGGTCCTCCACTATGTTTCTGGTGTCAACATTTCTTTATTGGCAAATGTATTAACCTGTCACATATTGGTTAGCATGGTGGGAATACCTCTGTCAAACGTTAATTGTTCTCATTCTTTTACATTTTCGTCACAAGGTCATACCACTTCTCTTTATATGCAAAGGGGGAATTGGTTCCTGTTTTGCAAATACACGCACTTATCCTGTTTTGGTTGAATGTTAGATGACAACAATCCTGTAAGAAATACAATGAATTCTGCATAATACAAAGCTGCATGTGTGCATTCATTTGCTGAAGCGATCTCATGCCATTACTGCACAATGGCAAGTCTGAAATGAAGTATTTATTGTGGGGTGGGGTGTACTATTTTTAAAAAGCCTCGGATATATGGTAGAAGAGAATTTTAGATAATATACGATATGTTTGACAATTTACTACTAACTAGAGCTCAACATTGATTGTATCTCTCCAAACTCAGTGTTGTTGATCCACCCAAGAGTTTGAGGGGGGAAGGGGGGTATTGGGAGTATGTCTTGGTTTCTCTTTGTACAGGGTGTTTTCAGATTATTTGCATTTTGGCCATTGGCCCCATGTATATGGATGTATGTTGGCCTCTTGGTCCTATGGAATTGAACTGAGTTCCATTCCAACAATTACCTACATTAAGATGTGTGGGCGATGGCATGCACCAAATTCAACATTAGTATACAATTCATTCATTTTTGTATCTAAAGACATTGATGCAGGGCTTTGTGATGAATATGCAACCTTCAGAAGCAGAGGTGGGTTTTGATCTTCGCATTCCTCCAACCGAAGATACTGAACAGATCATAAGAAGAATCAACGAAGAATGGGCACCAGCTCATAAAAACTTGACTTACCAGGTGAAATTAATTTTACTGTTATGTGGATAAGAGAGAATAAATGTAACACCCCGGCATTTAATATGCCCGAATGCTACCAAACATAAGCTACACAACGTCTAAAGACCACATTTAAACATAAATTCTAGCAAAGGTACATATGCTAAAAACCGATATTTCGGCAGCATCTCCTTTGTTTTTCCATGAATTAACACAATATCAAAAACATGGCAAGATATATCATAGCACACGACATCTAAAACATCAACATAAATGGACATATCATCAAATTACGCCAATACTACCACGCTCAACCACTTCATAAGCTATAACGAAGCAAATAAGGGATCACGAGCATGCTAAATTAAACCATACATTAAGTTTATGGCACAACTCTTAATATCATGTCTCCAAGTGATTAAGTATAGACTATAATGGTGGAGCTACGTGTAGAAGTGTAGCTAAACCCCTTTGTCCCGCATGCCGATCTCAAAGTACCTAAAAACAACATAAAACACAAGCGTGAGTTCGAAACTCAGCAAGCATATTGTAATGGACAACAAGAACAATAACATGGCAAAAACATCTCCCATCATGTATATCATCTCAATCATGAACACTTAATAATATCATCATCAATATGCATGTAATGCAATGCAATGCTCATATGCTCATATCTCCTTGGAAACTCATACCGGTATGGTTGAGTACACACCCGTCGGTGTGCACCCTTTTCCCCCTTCCATCCCGAAGATGGAGGGTGCCTACTCCTCGCTTCCATTCACCACGTGGATGGAATCACGATGTAGGTCTTACTCAATGGCGTTCCGGACTAGTCATAACTTTCTCACCAACCTTCCCCGGACTAGTTATGACTTTCTCACCGCCCTCGCCCCATCTCATGACATGCATGCAACTATGCCAATTATCATATCTCATTTGTACATAAACATTTGGCATCATGTCATAGTACACATAAACACATGGCATCGAATCATGATAAATAAAGACACATAGCATCATATCATGATATTCACACTCATTATATCATTGGAAAACAGCAAGCATGGCAAGTGATCATAGCAAGTATTCAATCTTTCATCTAATCTCCACAAGCAACCTACAATTCCGCTATTCATTACAACACACTTGCAATCATGCCCACAAAACAGTACGCAAAACCCCATCTAACCCGACATTGCCCACTACTCGCAAAACCTAAAAACAGAGGTTCTGTCCCGACGGGACAGCAGCCTTGCAAAAAGCATAACTTGAGTTCTGGGACTTCGAATCAATTAAACGAGTACATTCTCACGTAGCTTAGGAAATTTCCCAACTTTATCTAGGTATAAGGAAAGACTGATTCGGACTCTAAAGTCGTCTAATCTACAGATTACCGTGATCTGTTCCAATTACGTCACAGATTTTAACACGCTCGGTAAAACAGCCATAACTTTCAAACGGCTGATCGGAATTTAATGTGCTTTATGTCCACGGAAATATAATTAAATTATATACAACTTCTTCAACATCCGTACGGACAGATTCGGAATCTAAATTGGCGAAAACAGGAACCCTAGGTCGACTGCTCATGCTGTCCCAAAACAGAGACGTGGCAACGTCTAGATCTAACCCAAATTACTCCAATCCAGCACCTCCAATTGATCTAAAAACTTGATAAACACCCTAATAACAGTACCTAGATCAATTCCAAGGATCCCCATGATCATACCTTTGCCCGACGAACGAAAACTCCAATCGATCTCCTCGCTCCTCGCTCCTCGCTCCACGTTCCTCGCTCCTCGCTCATCGCTCCTCGGATGGATCCATGAGGATGCAGGGGTGGGGAGGCCACCCTAGGGCAGCAAGGGGGTGGAGGAGAGGTGGTGTGCAATAGGGAGCAATGGGGAGCAATGGGGGAGGTGGAGGCGCAAGGAAGGGAGAGGGGAAGCTGGGGGTGGCGGCTAGGGCTTGGAGGGAGAGGTGGGGGCGCCCAAGGGCAGGGGGAGCACGCCCAAAAGGCTGGTGGGGAGCCCTTTTACCAGCCCCCACACCCAATCCTAGTCCGTTACGGAGACCTACTCCATCCCACCAAAGCCCACCAAGGCCCAAACTCCCCCGGGAAGGCCCAAAACCCCGGAAACGGCCCGGAAATGCCCCGGAAAAGCTATTAACCTCCATATCCTATAGTTTTAACCTTAATTCCACATCTCATAATGTTATTAACCTTATCATGCACGTTAAATAAGGTTACGACACTCCGTGGTGTCACAACGCTTCAAAAGGCCCAAAAACGCGAGTAAACCTCAAGCCGAAAGGTTTTATTCTCTAATTTCACCTTCTATAACGTCACACCAAACCGTAGTGTCACAATAAATCAAATTCTGTATTGGCCAACATCATGTATTACCTACATTCCTTAAATTCATTATGATTGTACAGCTGATGAAGAACGGAACAACATGGGATTGTACAACTGATGAAGAACGGACCAACATGGGATGTGCGATGTGGGAGTATTTACACCAACCAATGCGTCAAACCCATGGTGGTCTGTATTTGAACATGCTATCATCTCTGCAGGTGGAAAGCTAGATAAGCCTGAGATTTTATCTTCATCAACAGATTCACGCTTTGTAAGGGATATGGGCATTCCAGCCCTTGGGTTTTCTCCAATGATAAATACTCCAATATTACTCCATGACAATAATGAGGTAATTGAGCTTGGCATTCTGTGTTTTTCTTGTACATAATGTAATGCCTAAGCATAGTGTTATCTCAAAATTGCAGTTTTTGGAGGATAAAGTATTCCTGAGGGGCATCAAAGTGTACGAACATCTTATTAGAGCACCAAGCACCTTCGAAGGATGATTCTTAAAAACTGTCGCATAACGTGTACCATTGTTGTATTCTCATCTCAATTCACTATACATGGAGTTACAGGAAGAAGGCCACAAACATCAAGCTCCAGCTGTCTCAGAATTGGTTGAAGCTCAACCATTGCAAAATAAATATGATGGAAATAATGCAAATCTGCAGAAGATGTTATTTTAATCTAAGCAGATTAATGTATACATACGTATGAAGTTATGAACTGTAACGAGATGACACAGATTGATATTTATCGATTTGGCCGTTCTGTTTGCTGAGGGAAGCGAGAACAGCTGTACTATTGCATTTACACTTTGCACTGTCTTAAATAAAGCAAAAAATTATACATCGAGTGAACCACTTGTGGGATTTCAAGTAGAGCAAATGTAATTATTCCACATCTCACTGCTTGAGGAAGTTCTGGGCTGGAGGTTTTCTCTTTACAGAGATTTCCTTGTCATCTCTTTTGTCAATTGCAACTAATAAAATGGAGAGGTAAATAAGCTCATATTATCTTTTAGTTCGTTGATTCGTTTTATGTGTTGAATAGAAATATTGTTATTTGTGTAAAGTTTAAGGTTCCGTTGCAACGCACTGACACCCTACTAGTCTTACTCAAATTCATGAAAAGCAAAAATTTAGGGTGTTACAACTTTTATGAAAAACTAACCCTTGACTATAATCCCCGAGCATTGTCCAGTACCGCGGACACGGCTATTCGAATAGATTTTACACTCTGCAGAGGTTATACACTTTACCCACAAGATACAATCTACTCACCACGTGAGCCGTGAATCACGATACAAGAGTATGCGAATGAGTGATCATAACAAAGCCTTTCGGAAACTTCTAACTACACAAGTGAACCTCTCCGGTTTTTGCCATACACCATCCCTTCCCTTAACTAAGGCGAAGTATGGGACCGACATACCGTTGGACGGGTACCAATGCCGCAGCCCTGGTACGCTCCCCCTTCAAGCTACACAAAAGATGTAGTTGACACCCCGAGGTACCACATGCAAGTTATTAGTAACTTACTCAACTAGGACCGTCCCACTCCAGTCATGTGGTTGTAAACATCTCGACAATCGAAACTTATTCAGTTAACAAGCGAC
This sequence comes from Rhipidocladum racemiflorum, assembly GCA_036346355.1. Lineage (NCBI taxonomy): Eukaryota > Viridiplantae > Streptophyta > Magnoliopsida > Poales > Poaceae > Rhipidocladum > Rhipidocladum racemiflorum. Next base: position 38,030,214 of record CM070591.1, read on the forward strand.
TTCAACATGTAAATATTATCTGCACAGGGAAGAATTCGTAAGTGAGATTAAGTTATACTTTCATTAAGGATAAAATCATTCATCATGTTAATTATCCAAAGCTCACTCCATCGCAACATGTTAAAATTTTCCACTACTTTAACCATGGTTTTCCAACGAGTAATATAAACAGTTACCACCACTACTTAGTCATCAATAACAACAAATGGGCATAATCATCAACCAACAACATTACTTTTAGCTACCCTATACATAGGTGATAACAAAATTACCACCACACAACATACTCCAACTATTTAAAATAGATTGAATACTAGCATTAGCACTGCCCTTAACAACATCATTAACAATAAGTCGTATGTCTTCTCAATTGATATCAATACTAGCATTGTAGAGACACAACTGCATACTTCCAAATATACTAGTAGGTTGCAACAACGTAAATAGCAACTCTAATCAACTTCCAAATTAAAGTCACTAGTCAACACGATTAAATTTCTCTATTAACCCGTTAGATTAGAACATCTTTAAACAACCAGCAAAGTTTCTTTAACAATAACAGCAGTCTACATCATCTTAATGTTCTAACTATGAATCAGGGTTTAAAACTTTAAACATAATCGGGAGTCATAAGCACGGTTTAAAGCAGAGCAACAGATTCTAAGCACGTACATTAACCCATTTAATCATTCCCACTATGGGGTACTCTACATCACTAGAGGTTCATTTAATCTTAAGCTAAACGTAACAATTATATTTAATTGATTCAACTCGCAAATTAACTAAGGTGTACATCATTTCCATAAACCACATTGTTACATACTACATAACATGCTAAACAACAATTTTCACTTTTGACAAGTAATTTCAGTCAAACGAATACTTACTTTATTTGCAGCATTTTTTTCTTTTAATACTCAACCAAAACTCACAAAGAAGCTTTACTCTCAAAGTTGCAATGACACAAACCCAAACTTGATCATGCAAGAGGAATTTCTCCAAAACACTTTTAAATCTCAAAGACTCCCATAGAGGAAAATGGTTGAAACACACTTTTCTTAAAAGGAAACCAAGCGATCAAGTAATCCATTTCAAATAAAACCTTAACACCAAACCCCAAACTTTCACGAAACGAGAAGGGTTTTTCAAAGATGATTTCTCAAACCAGTAAAATGACAAAATCAAACACCACTTACTCCTACAAAGCCACAGAACTTTAGCCCTGACAACCGGGTCCGGCATAACACCGCAATAACTCTTTTAACCTCGGAGAAAGACAAACACAGGAATAAATTGAATTCTTTCCCCGTAAAGCAATTAACAAACCAGGCATCAAAGCTGAAAAGGTGACCAAAAGAAGCGCAACACTAGACCTTCTTCGTCTTCAATCAAGGAAGACAAAACCACACACCGCATATGAAACAATCCGTGAAAATCCAATACCAAACACTTTTCTTTTGATTTCAATCAACTAATACCAAGAAAACCAACCACGACCGACCGTCAGATCGGTAAAATACATCCGTAGGAGTCCACCACCAATCTCTTCTATTTGTCTCTAGCCAACTACCCGATCTATGGTAGAAAAGGTAAGCACTCTTTCCCCACAAGGGGTTAATAGTTCTTCGGTGATGGCTTTAACCGGCCATACCGTCCAACGACACCGTTACTATTAACAAAAGTGGTGACCGAAACCCTTCGGCACCACAACCCCACTTTATCACCACAACAAGCACAATTCAATCATTTATCTCATAGACATAGCAACATGCATTATCAAATGAAGCATTCAACATTAAAGATTAAATACAACATTTAAGCGTAAAGGAACGATACCCATAACCTTTCCTACTGTGCATCCATGTGTGTCAAATTTTAGATTAGTTATACCACTTTTGCAAGTTTTAATGTTGCTATCCTATGACAAAATTTTAGTTAAAACCTAAGCCATGTTTCTAAGTTATCCCGCATCACATTTTAGTTGTAACCTAAGTTATGACACTAAAAATACACATTCCAAGGACCTACACGCCTCGATACTAATCAGAATAACCCTAAGCATTTAATATGCCCGAATGCTACCAAACATAGACTAAGAAACCTCTAAATACCACAAATACAAGTAAATTACAGCAAAGGCACGAATGCTAAAACCCAAAATTTCGGCAGCATCTCCTTTGTTTTAACATGAATTGAAGAAACAACAACAGCATAGCAATATATGGCAATATAAGAGGCATCTAAAACAGCAATAATTAACGGCATGATAGCAATATAAGTCCAATTCCAAGCATTCAATGTCTCCATGAGCCAAACGAACGATAAGACTCTCATATCGTGATATAAGTATATGGAAAGATTGATTCGGACTCTAATGTGGTTTAATCTACAGAATATCGTGATCTGTTCCAATCACGTCACAATTTTTTAATACGTTCGGTAAAACGAGCATAACTTCCAAACGGCTAGGAGGAATTGGACGTTCTTCATACCCACTGAAAGGCATTGAAGTTACCTACAACTCCTTCAACAGGCGGATGACCAAATTCTGAATCTAAATTGGCGAAAACCCAAACCCTAGGTCGACTGCTCATGCTGCCCGAAACAGAGAACGTGGCAACCTCTAGATTTTATCTAATCTACCCAATTACAGCACCACCAATTGATCTAAAAACATGATATTAACCCTTAGAAAAGATCCTAGACCAACCCCAAGGATCCCCGTGGCCATACCTTCGCCCGACGAACGAAAACCCAATGGATCTCCTCCCGGTTCGCGCGATCTCCTTCCTCGCTCCAAATCCACCGGATTTCCTCGTCGCGGAGCGCTCCAATGGACGGATCTTCGGGTTGGTGAGGTGGAGAACTCCCCTAGGGGCAGCAAGGGAGGTGGAGAGGTGGTGGTGGTTGTAACACCCCAATTTTTGCTTTTCATGAAATTAAATATTATCTTGCACATTTGTGAATTTTTGGAATTTTCTGGAATTTATTTGGAATTTATTTGAATTTATTCCATTTTGAAATAATTAAAGAATTAAACTTTGCAAATATAAATTTGTTGGAAATATTTTATTTGAGTCCCAAATGCCCTGAAATATTTTCTAGAATTTTTCTGGAATTTTTCTGAGTATTTTACTATTTTTCTTGAATTAAATGAATTACTGGAAATTATTTTAAATATTAAATCGCTGGAAAATCGAGTCGGGTTAAGTACTGTTCATCCGACCGGACCCGAGTCCGAGTCCGACTCGAGTCCGACCCGAGCCACGTGACTTGACCGAACCCCATTCGATCCGAACCGTTGGATCAGAATCCAACGGTCCAGATTGGACCGTGACGGTTTGAGCCGAGTCCGGCCGGATCCGATCAAGGCCGCGATCGCGGACTGGCCGTCGATCGTGCCACGTGGACGGCCGTGCGTCGTCGTCTCCGCCGAATCCGAGCCGGACTCCGCCGCCGCGTCCGGTTAGGTTTCCGTTTTGCGCACGCACGCCGAGGGTATTTAAGGACCGGGACATGTCCCGAGGATCGCCTTGACTTCCCGCACCTTTTGCCCTAGCCGCCGCCGCCTGGAACGCCCTGCCGCAGCCGTAATTGCTCGCCGGAGTTGTAGCACTCCTCCGCCGCGGTTTTCCATCCTCTCCGTCGTCATCCGCCGTCTCCTGTCACCGTTGAGTCCAGATCCGAGAGGCCCAGGCCAAGACGCACCCGGGAGGCCAACTCACCTCGCCGGAATCACGTCTGAACGCCGTTCGGGAGGTTGCCGTCTTCGTCTCCTGCCAGGCCAGCGCCGCCGCGTCGCCATCAACCTCGCGAGCTCGGACAGCCGTCCGATCAAGATCGAACGCACATGGTGAGCCCACGTTCTCCCCCAAACCCTGGAATACAGATCAGATCTGGACCGTTGGATCAAGATCCAACGGCCCACGATCACCACGTGCCGTAGCAGTGTTAACGTAGGGTTAGATCTGGACCGTCCGATCTAGATCGAATGGCCCACGATCACCGTGTAGTTTTCAACGTGTTAACCCTGGATCTAATCGCGGCCGTTGATTTTCAAATCAACGGACACGATCGTGCCACGTGTCCGGGGAGCCGAGCCGCCGCGCCCACGCGCGCGTGTGTGGGTCACTAACACGCTGGGCCCGCGTGTCGAAGAATCGCACCATGACGCCAAATGGGTACCACTCGCCGGTAGCGGGCTGAGTCTCCGCTGACGTCAGCAATGACATCACCCGAGTGGTCCCACCTGTCAGTCTCACGTGAGCCGTGGACCGAGTCCACGGTGGACCAAGCCAAGCCATGGGCTGAGCCCATGAGCCGGCTGACGTCAACCGCCTAATCAAAAGCTGCCACGTGTCCTCGCTGACGCAATAATTAATTTCCGAAAAAGAAAATGATTTATTAATTCGAAATAATGATTTCAGATTTTGTTTCAAATTTCGAACGCTTATAACTTTTGCGTTTCAACTCCGATTAGAGTGAATCAAATTTCTAAATTTGTATAAAATTGAGATCTACCTAATGATGAATTTTATTTAATTTTTGGACTAAAGTTTTTCTCTGTAATATTATTTAATTGATTATTTATACTTTAAATAATCATAACTTTTGTGTTTTAACTCCGATTTGAGCGATTCCAGTTCCTAAAAATTCATAAAATTATGTTCTCTCTGTTTATGGATTTTATTTGGATGTTTGGACACTTTTTGCCTATTGTTTATTCGTGTATTGCTATTTGCACGCTTTACGAGTAGACGTTGAAGTGCCGGAAGGATTCGAAGGAGAAGTATTGACTCAGGATCCAACTCAAGACCAAGAACAAGTACTTTTTGAAGGCAAGTTGTGCTTTGACCATATTGATCCCATTTTGAAACCTATTTTGATTTAATGTATTGCATGCTAGTTCAAATAGAAAATGCTTTACTTGGTTATGGGAAATTAGATAAATGCCAATTTGCTGTATGACACCTTGATTAATTAAATATGTGCCATGACCCTTGTCACCCTAGTTGTGGTTTACTAGTTGGACATTATTAAATTGCCAACATGGGAATTTAGACCGTTGTAGTATATTGCTTAGACCTGCTACTTGCTCATGACATGATTTTGGACAATCAAATGTTAATATTGACTTAATGATATATTGAACCTGTTTTGGAAAGGTATCATGTGATGTTGATGGCACGTGGTGCATGGTAATCAACTGGGGGTTTGATAAATAGTTTTCGACCGGGGCATGTGGCAAGAATGATCAGGTGGGCCAGTTGTGGCACCGGGAATGTTGGTTTGGTTCTTCGGGTAGTCTTGTCCTGGTCACCCTAAGGACTTAACCTTGCAAGCCATTGAACTGGGTCAAACAAGCAACCACATGTCTGTAATGGGACGGACCTAGTTGACTAAGTTGCTAATAACGTACCTGTGGGACCTCAGGTTGTCAACTACACCCTTTATGTAAGTTGTACGGGGGAGCGTACCCGGGCTGCGGCCAGGTACCCATCTAACGGTTGATTGACCTAAACTTCGCCTTCGCTAAGGGAAGGGTTAGTGTGCAATAACCGGGGAGGTTCACTTGTATTGTTAGAAGTTTCCGAAAGACTTTGTTACGGGAACTCGCCTTTGTGGTGTTTGACTGTATCTTGTGGGTAAAGTGCATAACCTCTGCAGAGTGTATAATCTATTCGAATAGCCGTGTCCGCGGTATTGGACATCGCTCGGGAATTACAGTCAAGGGTTAGACTTTCTTGAAAATAACTTGGACTTGAAAGGTTGGGTTTGGTTTAATAATGATGTTGATGGAAATGTGGTTTAGGAATGGGAAGGATGCTGATTAAACTCCTGAAAAAGTTATTGGTGCTATACTTGTTTCTATTGCTTTCGAATCTACTTATGCTACTTGTCAAATGCTGTTTTACTGCAAATATACCTTGAGCTATTCCTTTGTATCAAGCCATGCATATAGTATATTAGCTTGCATTCTGTGCATGACTTGCTCAGTACCAAGTACTCACCCTTGCCGCAATACAACACCAGTTGAAGAGGAGACTACACCAGCTTTGGAGTAGGAACTCCAAGAGGAACCGTCTACTTAGGGAGCGAGCCCGGCTGCCTCGTGGTATACTGGATGGCGCCACGATGTTATCTTATTTTCTCGCTGCTATTATTTCTCTCTTAATAAGTTTACTGCATGAGGCGATATATTTGTAACTTGACCATATGGTCGAGCAACCAGTTTGACTATTTAATTAAAGTACTTTATTAGTATCGAGTGGTATGAATGTAATATTTACCGATGTTAAGACTGTGTGCACTAGCGCGTTCCTGGACTAGTGCTGAATACACAGAGGGTCCGGATTTGCAAATTCGGGTCCCAACAGTGGTGCAATGGAGAAGAGGGAGGAGGAGCGACGCACAAGGGAGAGGTGGGAGGCGCCACAAGGGGAGGTGGGGGAGGAGCGGGGCGGCTAGGGCATGAGGAGGGGGCACACAAGGCAGGGTGGAGGCGCCCCAACCCCCTTGATCTGGTTCCCCCCTCATGGGCCCAAACTCCTTCCCACTAAAGCCCACGACTCATCCCCTTGGGCCCAAACTCCCCCAGAGAGGACCAAACTCCCGGAATCGGCCCGGAAACGCGATTAAATGGCATAACGTAAAGCTTTAACCTCCATTTACACATTTTATAATGTTTTGACCTCAACATCCACATTTTATAAGATTACGACACTCCGTGGTTGTAACACCCCAGCATTTAATATGCCCGAATGCTACCAAACATAGACTAAGCAACCTCTATATACCACAATTACAAGTAAATTACAGCAAAGGGACAAGTGCTAAACACCGAAATTTCGGCAGCATCTCGTTTGTTTTAACATGAATTGAAAGAACAACAATAGCATAGCAATATATGGCAATATAAGAGGCATCTAAAATAGAAATAATTAAAGACATGACAACAATATATGTCTAATTCCAAGCATTCAATGTCTCCATGAGCCAAACGAACAACAAGACTCTCATAACGCAAAACTAAACCATAAATCAATAAGCATCACAGTTAGTTATTATCAAGACCCAATTGAATGACTTGTGGAAACAAATGAGTGAAGCTACATGTAGAAGTGTGACTATTTCTCTTCCCCTCATGCCGGTCTCATGGTACCTAAAACAACAAGAAAGCACAAGCTTGAGTTCAACACTCAGCAAGTATATTGCAATGGTACAAAAGAACAATTACATGACTACCACAACTCACATCATGTCTATCATATCATTCATGATCACATATCATTATCATCATCATTATGTATGCAATGCGATGCGATGCTCATGTCTCCTTGGAAACTCATACCGGTATGGTTGAGTACACACCCGTCGGTGTGCACCCTCTCCCTCCTTCCATCCCGAAGATGGAGGGTGCCTACTCCTTGCTTCCATACACCGTGGTGGATGGAATCACGATGTAGGACTTACTCATTGGCTCTTCGAAATAGTCATAACTTTCTCACCGACCTTCCCCGAACTAGTTATGATTTTCTCACCGCCCGGGCCATGTATCATGCCATGTATGCAAACATGCGAACATCATAAATAACTTGTACTTTAACACATGGCATCATAACATAATAAGCATATTCATCATATCAATGGCAAACATTAAAGCATGGCATGAGAACATATCATATATTCAATTTCAATCTCAACCAATCTAGCAAACTACAATCCGCTACCCATTCCAATACCCATTCCAATACACTTGTCACACCACCTGCACATAGGTACCACACACTCAAAATCATGACCACAAAACAGTACGCAAACACTCTTCTACCCCGACATCGCAAACTACTCGCAAAACCCGAAACAGAGGTTCTGTCCCGTCGAGACAGCAGCCTTCCAAAAGGCATAACTCGGGTTCTAAAACTCCGAATAAATTAAACGAGTACATCCACGCGTAGATTAGGAAATTTCCTAACTTTTTCTACGTATATGGAAAGACTGATTCGGACTCTAAAGTGGTTTAATCTACAGAATACCGGGATCTGTTCCAATCACGTCACAGTTTTTAACACGCTCGGTAAAACGAGCATAACTTTCAAACTACTGGGTAGAATTGGACATTCTTTATACCCACTGAAAGGTATTGAAGTTACCTACAACTTTTTCAACAGGCTGACGACCAAATTCCGACTCTAAATTGGCAAAAACCCAAACCCTAGGTCGACTGCTCATGCTGCCCGAAACAGAGAACGTGGCAAACTTAAGATTTCATCTAATCTACCCAATTACAGCACCACCAATTGATCTAAAAATATGATATTAACCCTTAGAACAGTACCTAGACCAACCCCAAGGATTCTCATGGCCATACCTTCGCCCAACGCACGAAAACCCAACGGATCTCCTCCTGGCTTGCGCGATCTCCTTCCTCGCTCCAAATCCACCCGATCTCCTCGTCGCGGAGCGCTGCAATGGACGGATCTTCGAGGTGTTGAGGTGGAGAACTCCCCTAAGGGCAACAAGGGAGGTGGAGAGGTGGTGGTGGGGTGGTGTCGGGACCCGAATCTGCAAATCTGGACCCTCTGTGTATTCTGTACTAGTCCAGGATCACGCTAGTACACACAGTCAAACAGGGTTAAATATCACATCCATACACAGCGGAAATATAAAATAAAGTACTTCAAACATTAAATAAACTGTTTACAAGACCTTAAGGTCACCTTACAAAATTCAACCACGTAGGGCTTACAATAACCAAAAGTAAATAATCAGCAGCGGAATGAAGAGCGTTGGTGACCCCCATCAATATGCCACAGGCAACTAACAAGGTTCAACTCCTAGACAATCGCCACCTCGTGGAAATTCGCCTCCTTCAAAGTTGTAGTCTTCTCCTCAGCTAATGATTGTGTTGAAAGCAAGGGTGAGTATACAACATACTCAGCAAGTCATGCACAAAGATGCAATCCTATTACTATATGCATGGCTTCTTCCAAAAGAAGGGATTAAGTGGTTAATTTGCATCAAACAGCATTTTGCTTTGATTAAATAATCTTAATAGATTCAAAAGCTGCAAAACCTTATTATATAATAAGTTATCAATCTCTTTTCAAATAGTTTGGCACAAAGCCCTAAATCACTTTAGCAATTATCTCTGGCATACAGCCACCCATTCCACATTTTATTTTAAAAGATCTAACCCTTGACTGTAATCCCTGAGCTTTGTCCAGTACCGTGGACTCGGCTATTCGAATAGTTTGTACACTCTGCAGAGGTTATACACTTTACCTACACGATATAGTTAAACACCACATGGGCGAGTAACCATAACAAAGTCTTTTCGAAACCTCTATCCTCGCATGCGTACCTCCCGGTATAGTTCCTGTTGTCCCTTCCCTTTTGCGGAGCGGAAGTACAGGGCCAACGTATACCGTTGAAGAGATGTAAGACCAATCGGTAAACACTACACCCTTCTTTCCACATTTACAGATACAAAAACCACCTGAGGTCTCACATGCTAAGACTTCGGAATCGTACTCCACTAGGTCTGTCCCACTCCAGACGTGTGGTTGTATGTTAGGCCCAGTTCAAAGGCTTGCAAGGTTAAGTCCTTAGGTTGACCGTGGCAAGACTACCCAAAGTTCACAAAACCAAATTCAACATCTCTCCCGTGTGCCACATCGCCCCCCCATTAATCACTTGCCACTTGCCACAGTTTAAATATTTTCCCACCCTAGTTTGATTATTGTGCAAAACATGCCAACAATAATACCAGTTACCATGTAGAACCAAAAAGGTACCTACACTACACATCATCACGTGGCAAAATTACACTGATTCCAAAATTCATTCCGTATATCATTAGTCAATATTATTTTGCCATTTGAAACACATTTCACATAAGCATGGCTAAGCAACTATTCACGGTCTAGCCTCCCGTGTTGGCACAATATTAACATCCAACTAAATAAACCAACTTAACGTGACAATGGATACAGGGCATACAAATATTATCATCAAGGGTGGAATTAACAATTAGGTTTATTAAATATTTTACCCAAATTAAATTAATTCATTTTAATCAACATAGCATGCATAATTTAAATCAAAATACATTTCAAAAACTAGGAGCAATATGGTCAAAGCACAACTTGCCTTCAAAGATCAGCTGGTTTTGGTCTAGATCTTAATCTTGAGCTTGTTCCTCGAAATCAACTCCCTCACACAGTTCGACGTCTACGCTGTGATTAAAGAACCAAATAAACACGCAAATCAACATACAACACACATTCAGAAAATGCTACAAATCAAACTAGGTTTTAATTTAATGAAAACTTCCAGACAATTAGTTTGGCATTTTCTAAGATTTATAAAATTTATTTGGACATTTTTGGACGTATAGTTTGCAAGTTACAAAGCTCGTAAGTTTGGACATTCTGCGAATAATTTAACAGTATAGATTTGATTATAAAATTCCAGTAAAATTAGCGTAGCTAGGTATCAATATTTACTAATTAATAAAATTTGTTGCCAGTGATTCGGAATTAGAACGAATTTGTAGCGAAAAAGAGAAAATTCGTAAATTCTGGAAATTAACACATACAACTCACTCTCCACTTTCCTTGCATGGCACTATTCACGTGCATACATGTATTCTGTAATCTTGTTGAATCGGCTGGCTACGTGAGGGAAGAAACTGAATAGAACACCACAATATATATGTATATAGTTCTGTTCGGCTAGAACACTTGAGGAACCGAAACAACAATATAAATTGCATATTTAAATACGTATTCTTCCTAATATGACCGTATACTCGCAAATAGAAAATTTATACTTGCAAACCGGCCGAATATACATATTCAGAGCCGACGAATATATCCATACGTATACATACAGCTAGCATCAAATAATAGAGAGTACCAAATCAAGATGCTACGATATAAATATATACATGCGTAGCAACTGAATATATCTACGCGCGACTATATCTACACGTGAATCGACCAAGTATACTACACGTAGAGATGTATAGGCGTAGGCTACAGAATACATCCGCCTAACCTATACGTATATATACTAACATATATATACACGATTACGCGCCGACAGGATCAATCAACCGGTAGAAATAGAACGCGCGCAAAAGAAAGGCGAGAGAGTACCGATCGACGATGGGCAGTAGCGCGGATCGTCGACGCGGAAGAAGGTGAGGCCGGAGAGTGCGACGGCGACGGTGACGATGGTGGAGGCGACCTCAACGGCGGCGGCAGCGTCAACGACAACGGCGACGGCGGCGACGGCGACGAGAGGAGCGCATGTTCGGCCGGACAAGCAGCAGCGGCCAGGAGGCAGTCGGTCGGCCGAGTCGATCGTGTGGAGTTTGAGGATACCAGGTGATATGAGGAGAGAAGGAAATGGCCACAATCTGGAGGAATGGAGATAGTAGTGTAGAGGTAGATGAAGGTGTATCTAGGTACTAGTGACTCCTGACGTTCAGGATGGAGAACGGCTGGAATGCAACTTCATTAGGGTGACTAGTAACTGAAACTGGTGGGTGCATTTACGTGGGTGGAGAAAACGTTCGTGTGGCTTGGAAGTCAGAAGAACCGGCTGGAAAACCAAGCGTCCAAGCGCGCACACACACACGATCGGCTAGAAAAACAAATGCCAAGTATCATGCATGCAGGCAACGGCTTGGAGAGAGAAAAAAAATGAAATTTGTTTGCGTGTATAATACGGATGGAACATGCAAGTGGCTTGATATATACACCAACACACACCCATATTCACAAAACTTGTTAAAATAAAATAGTAAAAATGCTCCAAACATTAGGGGAAAGAAAACCTCTAAAATACTAAGGAACATTTGGAATTTAACGAGGTTGGTTTCGCGATTTTTTGACATGTAGATTTTCCACGACAATACTTTTCGTGAATCAGACACCTGTACCGATTTTTGTGAAATCAACGACTTACGCCATACAACACGTTTTTCGAAAATATTTGAAGCGAACACTCTCGTCTACCAATTATCTTAATTATAAACGAATTTTTAGATTTTATGCTTATGCAAAAATGCATGATCTTTATTTAATTCAATTAGTTCAAGCAGGCTTATGTTCAAATAAATTCCAAAATTTCTAATTAAATTCTAGAAAATTCTCAAAAATCCAAATAACTTAATAAATGTAAATAAACCAAATTTTGGGATGTTATAGGTGGTGGCGCAATGGGGAGCAAGGGGGGCAGCGCAAGCAAGGGAGGAGAGCAAGGGGTGGCGGCTTGGGCTTCTCCAAGTGGGGGGGTGCAAGAGGCAGGGGTGGGGCGCACCAAAGGGCAGGTGGAGGCCCCCCAACCTGGTCTCCTACTCCTAAATGGACTCAAACTCCTCCCCACCAAGGCCTACGACCCTTCCCCTAAGCCCAAACTCCCCCGAAAAGGCCCAAACTCCCGGAAAAGCAAATAAACCTCATACCGTATGGTTTCAACCTCCAATTCCATATTTCATAATGTTTTTGACCTCAACATTCACATTATATACGGTTACGACACTCCGTGGTGTCACAATTCCATTAATCAATATTGACATTTGTAATTCCAAAATGATGGCACTGACTCGTTGCAGGTCTAAGCAAACTAATACGTTCTATCTAACCCATGTTGGCAATTTATTAGCTACCAACTATTAATCAACAAACCTAGGGTGGCAAATGAATCATGGCATACAAATAGTGACAAGGTGGCAAGAACAAATAGGTTGATTACCTAATCCCAATTTAATTGTAATCAGTTTAACTTAAACTAGCATGCAATAATTTGAAACAACATAAGTTTCGAAAATGGGATCAAAATGGTCAAAGCATAATTTGCCAGGCCCTTGCAACTTTTACTGTTCTTTACCCTTTATCTTCAATTCTTGATCCTCGATCTTCAACTTCCACTTTCTCGATCCTCAGCTCGTTCGAACAACTTCCGGACGGCACGTCTAACGATAAAGAAACACAAATACAACAAAACTTAAAAGATAATTCAAATAAACTCCAAATTAAGAACGAATAGCATTGGGCACAACGGCTTAGAAGGATTTGGGAACTCGAACGGATTAGATCGAAGAGTTGACAAAAGTGAGTGGGCTTTCGGGAAAACACAAAAAAGGAGAGATTAATAACTGGGAAAGAAAGAATAATATTCCGAAGAATGTTTCTTCCGAAGTTATTATCTTGATTGGACAGACATCGACATATGGGCTCTCGATCTATAGACTGGGTCCATAAAGATATGTTATGTCACGGTCCCGAATTCGAATTCGATTCTAGCGGCTAAGTTTCGCATCAATTAAGTTTTAGCCGCTCTTAAGGTCAATTCCCGGCTTCAGTTAATGTCCTAAACTGCCACTTAGGAGTATCCCAAGCTTAACCAAAAGTTTAGAGCCAAAAATTTCAGTCCACACTTGTGACTTTCAACCAACTTTGGAGCCTTGTAACTGGCAATCTATAATGATTCAGGATGTGCAAGTTAGTAAATTGGAAACTAGAAACTTTCCTCTACAACTTGGTTGAGTTTTGAGCCCAATCCAAAATCAAGCACTAATTTAAATCATAACATCGAAATTGAATCCAGAGCTGCAGTATTTGGGGACTTAGCCCTAGGGGACTTGACCCTAGCATTGTCTCTTTGTGTGTAGCCTTGTGAGTGTGGTTAGTGGGACCAAATAGCATCAATTTAGTACACAAAACAGCAGCTAGTGGAGGCATGAAAGCAGCAGCCACTTCATTTCCCCAATCGTGCAGCCCCCAAGTTCCATTCCCTGGCCGAGCTCCCTTGTGGGAGAAGCCTCCCCCTCCACGCAGCACCTTGGAGCTCCATTGCAGCACCTCCAAGCTCCTCCCTTGGTCCTCCAAGCTCCTCCCTTGGTCCTCCAAGCCTCCTCCATGGCTGCAACTTGAAGCTCCTCAAGCAGCCCTCCAAGCCGGCTTCCTCCATCTCCAACCAAGCTCCTCCTTCTCCCCATGGCTCCTCCTTGAGGGAGGCCAAGGTAAGAACCCTCCCTAGGCTTGGATCTACCTTAATGGAGACCCTAAGTGCTGTTGGTTGAGTTCTAGTGCCTAGATTTGGGGAGAAATGTTGTAGAAGCTAAAGTTAGGGTTTAGTTGAAATCTGTCATTTTCGAGCAGGATTTTGGCTCTCAGTTTTCTATGAATTCGAGCTACTTATATGCCGATTTGGAGTTTGCATTTTCTTAGGAAGTTGTAGATAATCAAGTTGTCTTTCATCTCCAACTGGAATCGCTCCGTTTTGTTAATCCGTTTGAAAGTTATGCCATTTTTACTACAGATTGTGTAGAGTTTGGATCAATTCGGCAGAGCTTCAGTTTTACTTAGTTTTGAGTGGGTTAAACTAATGGATGAGCAATTAGGGGTAGTGGGATGTGTAGGTAAGGTTCTCATGCTCACTTAGCAACTGGGAACACTCAATTTGGTTAGATGATTAAAAAGTTATGCATATTTGAAGTCTGTGTTGTTCTGAACCTCTGAAAATCGGGCATTGAAATTTTGCTCTCTGTTCTTGGCTGAACTGGGAGTTGTAGATCATGTTTCTATGTGATTTGCCAAATCTACGTCGTAGGTCTATGTCTTGCGATCGTTTAGAGTCCGAAATTACTCGATTTGGTTAAGCGGTTACGAAGTTGCGTCGATTTGTATTCAGATCTGTCCAGAATCTCTGAAAATTGAGGCTGAAAGTTCAACTGTGAATTAGACCAATTTCTGGGCCGAGTTTGGAGAAAATTTTGCCTATGAACTTGTAGGGAATTTCGTGTAGATTTCGAAAATGTATTTGTTTGCTTGATTTGGATGAATTTAGTGGAAGTTATGCCGGTTTGATGTAGTGCCCAGATTTCTGAAAATTTACACAAAGTCCAATTTCGGTTTTCGCTTTCAATTTTTAGTTTGGGGCTTTTGGTCCATTCAACATGTATGTAAATGAGTAGTAAAGGGGTATTATCCTATTTTGGTCATTTGGGTTGCAATAAGTCAATTTTTGGGCATTGTCTCTAGTTTCAGTTTTCCTTGCTCTAGCTTGAAGTGCATGTTAGAACCATGTCGCTAGTTGTGAAATGCAATGTTGTTGCGCGTTCGAAGCTTGCTTTGTTTATGCATTGATCAATTCATCCATATGCATATCATTCATCTCATTCATACATATGTGTTGTGTAGCTTAACGATCCTGGAGTTGACGCGCGGCAACCGAGGGTCTTTGTGGGTCAAGAGGGTGAGGTTTCGCAAGCAGAAGCACAAGGCAAGCTCCTATGCATATCTAACCCTGTATGTCATTTTAATTTGGAGAATAACTTGCTTATTCAGTGCTTAAGTATTAGCATTAGGAATTGAACTGTGGGTTAGGTTAGATCCTAATTGCTGCATTTACTCCTTGATGTTGTCAATCCTGTCCTTGAAGCTAGCTTATGGGTAATTAAGTCATATCATGCTTAGCTTTGCTTAGAGGTCGGGATGGGCCGAGTGGTGGAGGGTTTCGCCGCTCGAGATTAAATGTTTATACATGTTGAGCTATGGGAAAATGGTGGCAAATGGATTTGAGAATGTTAAACTTGTGGGCCGGGCGAGAAGGTTGGTTGTTTGGGTATGGAGATCCAAACGTGTAGTCTCGTCTGTGCCAATTAAGGACCGAGCCGTAAGGAGGATACGGATTGAGCACCCCCGGTTGGTCACATGCCTGATTATGTTAGGTTAAGCCCTGTTTTATCTCATGCTTACTCGAAGGACTACGACCTCATACGGTTGGGCGTGATGATGCGGGCGAGGCCTAGGCTGGCTCTCCAGTGGCCAAGCTGGGCTTGGGCTACTCGAGAGGGTGCTAGGTTTTCGGACCCATGAGGGTACTTCGGCGAGTAAGTATGGATGGGAGGGGGTTGACATGAGGTTTCTTCGTGCACATGTCGTGTGATCAATGCTTCCCTGCAGGGTTAATTAAGCGATTCGAATTGCCGAGATCTCGGATATAAGCAAGCTTGATCTAAACTTTTCCTGCGAGTAAATAACTTGAATATGTGGTTCGCCTTTGGGTTTGAGCCTTAATCTGAAAAATGGTGGTTGCTTTAATTGATGATGATTACAACTCATGCTCGAAGTAGGTGCTGTTTATAACCGCCTTAAATGTGGTAATCTGATTAGTAAAAGAACCATACAACAAATGTTAAGCTTTCCGCACTTATACCTTATGCCTACTTTTGCTACACCCAAATGCATCTCCTTTGGAGTCGGTCATATATGGACCCCGGGTAAGACTTGCGAGTACCTTTTGTACTCAGGCTTCTGCTTTGTTGTTTTGTAGGTGAGGAGTTGGGCACTTGTGAGTTCTGCCTGCATCGCCTCGGTGTCCCAAGGGGACCGAGTAGAGGCTGTTTAGCGCGTCACAAGACGTCCGGAGTGTTCAGGGACAGAACACTTCTGGAGAGGCTTAAATTTTTGTTGTTGTGGATGAGTTCTCTTTTGTTGTGTAATTAGTTCGTCCACACTTGTGTCGCTTTCGGCTCTATATCTTTCTATTATCGAGTTAGATGTTTAACTCTGTCTTGTGGTTGAGTACTTAGAACTACTTCTGATGTTGGATTATGGTTGTGATATATATATCAACTGTTGTTTCCTTGTCTGCTGAGTGGATGTCCGTAGTTTGCAAAAAGGTCATGCCGAATTTTCATAGAATTTTGGGTCTTAGTGTTCCTCGTGTTCGGATTGGGTTGGTGTTTGGTTTTTGTGTGGTTCTCGCGTTGGGTTTTGGTTGTGGTTGTTGGGTTTGTCTTTTTGCGTGTGTTTGCTTCCGCGCTGCGTTTGGTTTTATAGTTTCGCGTTTGTTGCCCCCTTTACGCAAATTGAGTTGATGTGGTCTTGGAAACCGGTATGTGGGATCCTGGGCGAGTTTTGGGTCGCATACCGGGGGAATACCGGGATTGTTGTCGAGTTATTCGATTTGCATCTTTGTTGCCTCGCTTGGGCTTGGGTGCCAGCACTGTGAGCGCCATCGGTGACCCATTGCTAGCCTCCAAATCTGACGAGAGCGACAGGGCATTCAAATAACCCGAGGACGGTCTGGGCGGCTCCTCACAGGCTGGTATCAGAGCAAGTTGCATAAAGACGAACCGTGAACTTGACAACCATTGTTTAGTATGGTATCCCCGCCCTAGGGTATAATTGGTGAGTGCGGGAAAAGAGTTGACGTTGGAACCGTGCATTTCATGCCATGCATATAAGATCCATTTCATACCAAGCACGCATATGCCTTGCCATATCATTTTACATCTTGATCTATGCTTTCATGTATGTTGAATTTGTAAAATTCTTTTGTATTGTGCTACCTTCTAGATCATGTTTTGATTCGATTTTTTTATTAAGCCTTAGAGCCTATCCCTTCCTTGTGGAGTCTAACTCTTGTCGTCTGACTTTGGTTGACGACAGAATGCGGACCCGCAGTGGTACGGGAGGTGATGATGGTGTGGGGGGATCTCAAGATCCGCCTCCACCTCCAAATTTGCTGGATGTCTTGCTCAGGTCCGAGCAGAATCAGCATGCGACCAACCGTATTCTGGAGATGTTGGTGCAGAACCAGGCACCTCGTGGTGACCATGTTGGGCGAGGTCGACCCAATGGCTACCTCGACTTCTTGCACACTCAGCCGCCGACCTTTTCTCGGGCGGTTGATCCTTTGGAGGCCGACGATTGGCTCCGCACGATCGAGTAGAAGTTTGTGCTGGTCCAATGCGATGACCTCCAGAAGGCACCATTTGCGGCGCAGCAGCTTCAGGGTCCAGTCGGTGCATGGTGGGCCAACTTCCTGGTGATGCAGCCAGTGGGGCATCAGGTTACTTGGGCAGAATTCCAGGAGGCTTTCCGGGCCTATCATATTCCCAAGGGCCTAATGGACATCAAGAAGCAGCAGTTCCTTGCGCTTCGACAGCTGAGCAAGTCCGTCATGGACTATTCACGCGAGTTCAACCATCTCGCTCAGTATGCGCCTAAGGAAGTGAACTCTGGTGATAAGAAGCAAAGTAGGTTCATGAATGGGCTGTCAGCGAAGATGCAAGACAAGCTCTCTGTTTGTGACTTTACTGATTTCAATGCCCTGGTGAGCCGGGCGATCACGGTTGAGCATAAGATGCAGATCATCAGGAGGAGAAGAAGAGGAAGCGGGTGTGGCAGACTTCAGCTGGTAGCAACTCGCAGCGAGCTCGTGCTACTCCTCTTCCGCCTTCGAGGGCACCGGCTTCTGCACCTCCTCGGCCGGCTTTTGCGGCTAGGCCACCGGTTGCCGCTCCTCGGCCATCTCAGCTACCGCCGGGGGCGAGTTCTGGCCCGGGCCCGTGCTACAATTGCGGGCGGGCTGGACACTTCATCAGAGATTGTCCCTTCCCAAGAAGGGGCAGTATTGCAGCTGCTCCTCGACCTTCGGGCACCTCAGCACTACCTCCACCTCCAGTGCAGCACCCGGGTCACGTCCGCTACGTCGACACCGAGGCGATCCCTGAGGGTGGCACGGTTCTGGCAGGTATGTTGTTTGTCAATGGCTATGCTGCTAGGGTTCTGTTTGACTCGGGGGCATCGCACTCTTTCATTAGCAAAGACTTTGCCTTGCAACACCAGATGAGTGTGAGTAGCAGCGGTACCTCTTTTCTCATTAAGGCAGTCGGTTCAGAGATGGTAACCAGCCAAGCCGCTACAAGGCGTCGATCTTGATTCAGGGGATTCCTTTCCTTGCCAACCTGCTGCTCCTTGAATTGCGTGGACTAGATGTCATTTTGGGTATGAACTGGATCACGCCGCGGCAGGCCATCATCGATTGTTCTCGCCGCTCAGTCTCACTCAGGGAACTGAAGAGCAGCCGGTTGACCTTACTCTTCGGCGAGGGCAAGGCCACACTTTGCTCTTTGAATGGCAACGAGATCGAGGAGATCGATTCTATCCCAGTTGTTGCGGAGTATCCCGATGTATTCCCAGCGGAGTTGCCAGGGATGCCTCCTGATAGAGATGTCGAGTTCGTTGTCGAGCTCCAGCCCGGGACTGCTCCAGTCTCAAAGCAGACGTACCGAATGCTGCCCAATGAGTTGGCCGAGTTGAAGACTCAGTTGAAGGAGCTGATGGACAAGGGTTTCATTCGTCCGAGTTCCTCACCATGGGGTTGCTCAGCTCTCTTTGTGACAAAGAAGGACGGTTCTCTTCGCCTGTGCGTCGATTACCGCCCGTTGAATGCGGTCACTATCAAGAACAAGTATCCGCTGCCTCGGATCGACATCTTGTTTGATCAACTCGCCGGGGCACGGTTGTTCTCTAAGATAGATCTGCGGCTCAGATACCATCAGATCAAGATCCGAGCTGAGGACGTTCCCAAGACGGCTTTCTCCACCAGATATGGCTTGTATGAGTATACCGTCATGTCGTTCGGCTTGACGAATGCCCCAGCGTACTTCATGTACCTGATGAACTCTATCTTCATGAAGGAACTTGATTCCTTCGTGATCATCTTCAATGACGACATCCTCATTTACTCAGCCAATGATGAAGATCATGCCAAGCATCTGCACATTGTTCTCGGGAGACTCCGGGAGCATCGCCTCTACGCCAAGTTTACCAAGTGCGAGTTCTGGCTGAAAAAGGTGTCTTTCTTGGGGCATGTTCTCTCTGAGGACGGCGTGGCTGTCGATCCAAGTAAGGTGCAAGACGTGCTCAAGTGGGAACAGCCCAAAACTGTCACCGAGATCCACAGCTTCCTTGGGCTTGCAGGATATTATCGCCGCTTCATTCAGGATTTTTCGAAGATTGCCAAGCCCATGGCGAGCCATCAAGAAAGGGGTTGCATTCAGATGGTCAACGGGCTGTGAGGAAGCATTCCAAACTTTGAAGCAGCGCCTCACTGCAGCTCCTGTCCTCACCCAACCAGACATCCACAAGCATTTTGATGTTTATTATGATGCGTCGGGTATTGGACTTGGCAGTGTGCTTATGCAAGAAAACCGAGTCGTCACCTATGCATCTCGGCAGTTGAAACATCATGAAGAGCACTATCCCACTCATGATTTGGAGCTTGCCGCTGTGGTGCATGCTCTAAAGATTTGGCGTCATTATCTTCTTGGGAACAAGTGCAATATCTATACCGATCACAAGAGTTTCAAGTACATCTTCACTCAAGAAGATTTGAATATGAGGCAACGGAGGTGGCTTGAACTCATCAAAGATTACGACCTAGAGGTGTATTATCATCTGGGGAAGGCCAATGTGGTAGCTGATGCATTGAGTCGCAAGGCTCGGTGCAATTGTCTCACGCTTCAGCCCCAATGTGCCACCATTTGTGCCGAATTCCAGAGGCTCGTCTTGGAAATGGTCGAAGAGGGGTACTTGGCGAACTTGGAATTGAATTCCACGCTGCTGAACCAGATCCGAGAAGCGCAGCAGAAGGATGAGGGTGTGGCCCAGATTCGTGACAAGTTGAACTTGGGCCAAGCCGCTGAATTCCAACTTGACGGTCATGGGACACTTTGGTTCGGCAAGCGACTAGTTGTCCCTGAGGACCAAGAATTGAAAAGGGTGATCCTTGATGAAGCCCACAACTCGTTGCTCACCATTCATCCGGGCAGCAACAAAATGTACCAAGATCTGAAGCGACAGTTTTGGTGGCCTCGTATGAAGCGTGAGGTGGCTCGCTATGTGTCCGAGTGT
This sequence comes from Rhipidocladum racemiflorum, assembly GCA_036346355.1. Taxonomy (NCBI): domain Eukaryota; kingdom Viridiplantae; phylum Streptophyta; class Magnoliopsida; order Poales; family Poaceae; genus Rhipidocladum; species Rhipidocladum racemiflorum. Next base: position 38,050,937 of record CM070591.1, read on the forward strand.
GATGTTTGTCAGAGAGTAAAGGCCGAGCATCTCAAGCCAGCCGGCGCCCTTCAACCGTTGCCCATTCCTAGTTGGAAATGGGAATACGTCAGTATGGACTTTATTACTGGCCTACCAACAGCTTCTTCAGGCCGTGATTCGATATGGGTGATAGTGGACCAGCTGACAAAGTTTGCGCACTTTCTTGCGGTAGGCACCACTTATACGTCCAAGAAGTATGCGGAGCTATACCTATCCCGGATTGTCTGTCTCCATGGGGTACACAGGCAGATAGTCTCAGATCGGGGCTCTCAGTTCGTTTCTCGATTCCGAAGGAGCCTGCATGAGGCATTGGGCACAAAGCTGCTCCACAGCTTAGCATATCATCCGCAGACCAACGGCCAGACCGAGAGAGTCAATTAGATACTCGAGGACATGTTGAGGGCCTGTGTCCTCTCTTTTGGGAAGAAATGGGAAGAGTGCCTTCCATATGCTGAGTTTGCTTACAACAATAGCTACCAAGCGAGCATCCAGATGTCTCCATTTAAAGCGCTTTATGGGCGTAGCTGTCGGGCCCCTCTGAATTGGTCCGAGAGTGGAGAGCGTGCTTTGTTTGGACCTGATTTGGTTGTGGAGGCAGAAGAGAAGGTGAGAACCATTCAGAACAATTTGAAAGTGGCACAGTCGCGGCAAAAGAGCTATGCCGATCGTCGTCGAAGACCTCTCACTTTCGATGTTGGCGACTACGTCTACCTGAAGGTGTCTCCCCTCCGGGGCACACGTCGTTTTGGGATTTCGGGAAAGCTGGCGCCTCGCTACATTGGACCCTTTCGGGTAATTGATAGGCGCGGTCAACTGGCATATCGGCTAGAGCTTCCTCCATCTCTAGCGATGGTCCACGACGTGTTCCATATCTCACAGCTAAAGAAGTGTGTTCGTACTCCCTTCGAGCAGATTGCAGTGGATGAACTCGAGGTTCAGCCTGAACCTGATCTGTCTTATCAAGAACATCCGATTCGGGTTTTGGAAGAAGCTGAATGTACTTTATCTCTAAATTTAATATGGAGTATTACACCGGGCACCCCTATACGATTTTAAGGCGTACATTAATGGACAACCCTTTGCTCCTCCCCCACGAATTGAATGCTCTGGGCAAGTGCAACTACTTAGAAAAAGATGGGAATTTTCCTGTAGATCACGAAAATGTATTCTTTTACTTGATTTGGAGTTGTAGAACTCAAGTTATGATCGTTTGAATGTTGATGTCCCTGTTTGGCATATTGCTATTTTTCAGGGTTTCGGAGTGGGTCGTAGGATCGATATCATTCTACGTCTTGTGCTTGTTTTGTTGGTATGTTTTTGAGTGGAATGCATCTATTTGCAAGTGGTATGACCCCAGGAGAGGCATCAACTTCTGCTACACCATTTTGTGAGGTTTAAGGCAAGTGTATTGTGATGTGGGTTGGATGGTAGCGCAATGGTGGTCCTTTTGTTATGACTTACCTGCATGATTGAAATGATGTGTTGAGTTACCATGTTTTTACTCTTAAATTTGATTAGGTCAATATGAATGACTATCTATGGATGTGAGAATTGGTTAATGTTTTTGTATTGGGATATGGCTATACAAAGGTTTACAAATGAAGTTTGCAATTTATTTATGACAATTGCATTTGTGCATTCATGAAGGAAGAGGCGACCCATGCTGATGCAGGCCTCTATGCTCACATGTAGTGAGCACAAAAGTCCTAACTTGTAGTCCCATCCACATATGTGAATGGGAGCGAGTCAGTAAGAGTAGGCCCCTCCACGGGATGAAAGGGAATGAGAGGGTGCACACCGATGGGTGTGCACTCGGCAATACCGGTATGTGCTAAGAAAAGGATCATTATATGAGCATGCATGATGCATTACATAAATGAGAATGTGAATGAATGATTTGTGTGAACTTTCCCTCGCATGGTTAAAGTCATGAAGTACATTTATATGTATGTTACATGTTTATGCCTTGTCTCTCATTGCAATACACTTTACTAAGTGATGAACTCACGCTTGTTGTTTAATATTTTTTTAGGTACCATGAATATGACATTTGGGAAAGGGAGATGGAATCACCACTTCAATTAGCGTCATTTCACTAGATGAATTCATGATTGATCCACCTTGTGTTGGTTTACTTTATTGAACTATATTGTGGTTTATGTCGTGTTGGTTGTCGTGGTTAATTGTTTATTCCGTAATCATTCATGTGAGGATTAAATTTATGTTCTTATCATGAGATGGTTCTGAAATCCTTGATTTACAACATTGTTGTTATCTTCCATTACTCCGTTGTGCTATGAAACTATTGTTGATGATTTAAACCTGGATAAATAGATTACATGCTGCCGAAATTTTGTTTAAACAACTAATGTAGTTGATGTAATTTACTTATATTATTGGTATTTGGTTGTTAGTACCTCTTTGTGGTGACATTTTGGGCACATTAGGTGCCTGGGTGTTACAGAATTGGAGCAAGAACTAGAAGAGTAAGAGTCTTTACATTACGAGGCTCTTGAGCACTCTTTTCCTGTTGTCCTCAGTCATAGGTATCAGTTTGCTCCAATGCCTTCCCCTCTGCTATTCTACGCATGTGGAGAGCATCAAGCTAGTTGGCTTAGTAAGTAAAGGAACTTAGCTTAGTTAGTTGAAACTCATGTGTGAGAGTCGCATTAGCTTTACAATAAGAGTATCGCCCTTAGGCGTTAGACTCGTGTGTTTAGGTTGCGACTTGGTTTTCTGTGTGTACAGTATTTGTTGTAAGAGGCCCTTTAAGCACTCGTAATCAGCTATACTAAGACCTTAATAATAAGTTGTTAGTTAATTGGAATTCTAAGTTTTGTTAGTAGGTTGAACATGTCCTACCGCATTAGTTCATACAACCTATTTTAATAGCCATGTCCCTACTCATGGACAATGCTTGGGAATTTCACATAAGAGTTAGATTTCACACTGTGCAGGCGTAGTCCTCTTTTGCAATTTTTGCAGCATGGGACTTAGTAGCAGATTTTACGTGTGCGCGTACAAATCCATAACCAACTCAAATCATGGTCAGATTTTATGCATGTAACTAACTCATATCATTTTTGGATTTTCTCTCTCTGTTATATATACGCGAATGGAGATCAGATCTCTCTCACGCAAACCTTTTGCCTTCAAGCTCGTACTGTGTTGCTTCCTTCTTCCCCAATCCTTCATCGGTGTGCACCGACTTTTGGGAGAGCAGGTCTCTGAAACATCCATCCTTGAGATCCTACACCAGGAAAGGGCGAATCATGTTTTTAGGAAGCATTTCGCGTGACTACTTGCTAATTTCATCATCAACAATTGGCTTCGACTACATCGCCTACTGGTCTTCATCGACATCTACTACTGATTTGGCCACGTATTGGCTTCAACTCGGTAACACATGCGAACCGTATCTATATTCTGTTCATCTCATAATATGCATGAGATAGACATTACAATTGGCATATTGGTAGTGTCTAGTCTATTTATGTCCACTGTTATATCTTCAATTATCGTCATAATTTATTTTTAGAATAAATCCAGCATTAGTATAGGTAATATTCTAACAATCCAAAAATGTGATAGGCTATTAATGGCGAATATGATGAAAGCATTTGGATTTGTTGAGGCAATGAGACAGGATAAATTTACCAGTGTTCACTTTAAGAGATGGCAGACGTGAGCCACTCTATGGCTCATAGCTATGAACTTCTGCTAGGTTGCGGCTGGCAAACCTAATGGAACCCTTACTACTAAGTAGGAAAAGGAGTTCAAGTAAGCCACCATAATTTTTGTAGGATGCATTATTAGCGCTCTTTCAGACTACCTTTACGACGTGTATATGCACATGTCGGATGCAAAGGAGCTGTTGGAGGCACTCGAAAATAAATTCAGTGCCTCGAATGCTAGCAGTGAACTGTATGTTATGGAGCAATATCATGTCTACAAAATGATCGATGGGCGTTCTGTGGCTGAACAAGCTCATGAGATACAGTTCATTGCACGTGAACTTGATCACCTCAAGTGCACATTACCCAACAAGTTTATGGCTGGTGGTATCAATGCCAAATTACCTCCCTCGTGGAGAAATTTTGCCACATCTCTAAAACATAAGAGCAAGAAATCTCTGTTGAGAGTCTGATCGCATCTCTTAATGTTGAGGAGAAAGCTCAGGCGAAGGAGGTGCACCCAAAGGTGGTTGAGGGACAAGCCAACGCCAATTTTGTGCAGTGTCCTAGTTCTAAGAAGTTCAAGCAAAAGGGAAAAGCTGTTTAGACTACCAACTTTAAGAAGAAAAGGCGGCAGAATGACAAGCCTTGCTTTGTGTGTGGTGAGATTGGACATTGGGCAAAGAAATGTTCAAGACGCAAATGAGGAAAGGATCAGTAGGGACAGAACTCTAAATCTGTCAATATGACTATTGGCAATGCCGGCACGGAGACACCCGAGTATGGTAATTTACTCACTGTTCTCTTGGTTAGTCAATCTTCCGATTGGTGGATGGATACTAGGGCTAATATTCATGTTTGTGCTAATGTATCATTGTTTTCTTCTTACCAGGTTGCTCAAAGTTCCACTGTGTTGATGGAAAATGAGTCACATACTTCTGTCCTTGGTGTTGGTACGATAGATCTGAAGCTTACTTTGGAAAAGATCGTGCAGTTAAAGAACGTGCAGCATGTCCCTTCAATCAGCAAGAATCTCATTAGTGGTTCTCTTCTTTGCAGGGAAGGGTATAAGTTTGTATTTGAGTCGAATAAAGTAGTCATATCAAAGTAAGGGCTATTTATTGGTAAAGGCTATGATAGCGGAGGCATGTTCCATTTTTTCTCGTGAGAATGTCTGTAATAAATTCGTGAACCATCTTTGCGACAATGTTATTGGTAGTGAGCTAAGTGTTTGGCATTCACGATTATGTTGTCTTAATTTTTGTTCTATGTCTCAGCTTTCTAGTATGAAATTAATTCCAAAATTTTCCATTGTCAAAGGTTCCAAGTGCCAAAGTTGTGTGCAATCTAATCAACATTGCGAGCCTTATAAGGCAGTCGAGGAAAGAAGCATGAAACTATTAGAACTCATACATTCAGATATCTGTGAGATGAATGGTGTGTTCATGAAGAGTGAAAAAAGATACTTGATGACTTTAATTGATGATGCGACTAGATTTTTCTATGTGTATCTTTTAAAAACAAAAGATGTGGCTTTAGACTAATTTAATATCTATAAGGCAAACATTGAGAATCAACGGGAAATAAGCATCAAAAGAATTAGGTTGGATCATGGTGGATGCCTCCCTATTCGCCCCAATCTAACGAGGTTGCTAAAAGGAAGAACCGCACCCTGACTGACTTGGTTAATGCCATATTAGACACTGGATTATTTAAGTCATGGTGGGGGGAGGTCTTGTTGGACTCGATTCATGTCCTAAATAGAGTTCCCACTAAGAATAATGAGGTAACTCCATATGAGGGATGGGAAGGAAGAAAACCATCGCTATCCTACTTGCGTACTTGGGGGTGCTTGGCGATAGTCAATGTACTGATAGTAAAGAAGTGCAAACTTGAGAGTCAAACTGTTGATTGTGTCTTTCTGGGGTATGCTCATTGTAGCATTGCCTATAGGTTTTAGTAGTTAAATCTAAGGTATCCAACATACACATCGGTACGATAATGGAGTCTCGAGATGCAACATTTTTTGAGAATATATTTCCTATGAAGGATATGCATAGCATTTCGAGTCAAGCATGTGATTTAACTCCTGAACCTGCCATACCAATTGAGAACTTTGAACAAACACATGTACAAACTCCTGAGGAGGATGACAGTGATGCTCCTTGAAGGAGCAAGTGACAAAGGATCGCAAAATCTTTTGGTGATGATTTCACTGTGTACCTTATGGATGATGTTCCCAAGAACATTTCAGAAGCATTTGTATCTCCTAACGTAGACTACTGGAAGGATGTGCTCCGTAGTGAAATGGATACAATTCTCACTAATGGAACTTGGGAAATCAGAGATCATCCATATGGTTGTAAACCAGTTGGATGCAATTGGGTGTTCAAAAGAAGTTTAGGCCCGATGGTATTATTGAGTACAAGGCTCAGCTTGTGGCCAAGGGCTACACCCAAAAGGAAGGTGATGACTTCTTTTTTGCTTATTCACTTGTTGCTAGGTTGACCACAATACATGTAGTACTATCGTTGGTTGCCTATTATGGTCTTCTCGTTCATCAAATGGATATTAAGACAGCTTTCCTTAATGGAGAGTTACATGAAGAAATCTATATGGAACAACCCGATGGATTTATAATAAATGGTCAAGAGAACAAAGTGTGTAAGTTGCTAAAATCTTTGTATGGCCTTAAGCAAACACCCAAGCAATGGCATGAGAAGTTTGATAGAACTCTAACATCTGAAGGCTTTGCTGTAAACGAAGCTGATAGATGTGTATACTGCCACCATGGTGGGAGTGAAAGAGTTAATCTGTGCTTGTATGTGGATGACATACTTATATTTGGAACACATCTTGATGTGATCAATGAGGTCAAGATGTTTTTGTCCCAAAGCTTTAATATGAAGGATCTGGAAGAAGCTGATGTAATTATGAACATCAAGCTGATCAAAGGTGGGGATGGGATTCAACTTGTGCAATCCCATTATGTGGAAAAGGTCTTAACTCATTTCGGCTATATGAATAGCAAGCCTTCTCCAACACCATATGATGCTAGTTTAATACTCCGGAAGAATCGAAGAATTGCTAGAGATCAACTGAGATACTCTCATATTATTGGTTAAGTTATGTACTTAGCTAGCACTACAAGGCCTGACATCTCATTTGCTATGAGCAAATTGAGCTGGTTTGTGTCTAATCCGGGTGATGATCATGAAGGGAATATGCCCGAGAGGCAATAATAAATTGTTTATTATCATATTCCATGTTTATAATAGATGTTTATTTCTCATGCTAAAATTGTATTAATCGGAAACGTTAATACATGTGTGTTTAATAAACAAAAGGGTTCCTAGTAAAGCCTCTTTTTAAACTAGCTCGTTGATTAACTGATGATCAAGGTTTCCTGATCATGAACATTGGATGTTGTTAATAACGGGGTCATGTCATTAGAAGAATGATATGATGAACAAACACCCAAGTTGGTATAGCAAATACGATCAAGTCATTTAGTTTGTTGCTGTATCAAACACATACGAAATAGCCCTTTTTCCTTAGACCATGAGATGATGTCAATCACTAACTCCGGAAGAGTACTTTGATGACATCAAACGTCACTCCGTAACACGGTGACTATAAAGATGGATTTGGGTACTATGAAAGTATTAGTTGAGGCTCATGCATCAAGAGTGGGATTTGTCCATCCGGATGACGGAGAGATATACTGCAGGCCCTCTCGGTGATATCACATTGACATCGCTTGCAAGCATGTGACTAGGTCACAAGAATGTTATATCACGAAACGAGTAAAGAGTACTTGTCGGTAACGGGATCGAACTAGGTATAGTTGATACTGATGATCGGATCCCGGACAAGTAAAATATCGTGAGACAAAAGGAATTGGTTATGTCGTTTCTGGTTTACGCGATCACTAGTTCATCGTTGAGTGAATGGGAGTCATTATGGATCTCCAGATCCCGCTGATGATTATTGATGAGAGGTGTCTCAATCATGTCCATTTTATTCACGAACCGTAGGGTGACACACTTAAAGTTCATCGATGCATTTGAGTGGATACGAAACAGGAGAAAAGTATGGACAGTACATGGACTATTTCGAGTATCGCCGGAATAGTTTCGGGATATCGGAATAGTTAAAGGGGGTATATGTTAATGTTTGTTAATTAAAAGAATTAACAAATATTAAAATATCTAAAATAAAAATGTTTTATTTATTTATGGGAGAAAACCTTTCATTTCTTGAGTGGGGTTTTAATGGAAACCAAAGTGGGATGTTTTAAAGTGAGTGGAGAGATCACTCACATGAAGAGAGGGAGGGCAAGGGGCAGCCCCATGCGCCGGCCACCCCTTGGCCTAGCCTCCTCCTCCTCCTATAAAAGGGAGGGAGGAGCTCCTCTCTTTGTTGTTCATCCATTTGACCCTTTGGTTGGTCCTTTCTCCCTCCTCCTGTTGATCCTTTTTCAAGCAGTAGCTTAAGCGAAGCGCTGCTGAAATAGTTTCTCCACCACCACCACTAAGTCGTAGTGTTCTTTGGAGTTTCAGGGATCCACTACTTCCGCTGCCCCGCTGGAACGAGGGATTGGAGGTCATCGTTGATCCGTACGTGTGACCAAGTACGGAGGCGCTGCCGTTTGTGGCGCTCATCTTCGCGACTTTGAAGTCGGGAGTGTACCTCTACATCAACCACGTTTGTTTGCGGAACGTTATTCCCGCTTTTCGGTCTACGAGGGTGAGTCCTTCTGAAACCGTTTACTTGCATCTCCTAGATATGATCTTGGTGTTTGGTTGCAATCGTAGGAAAAATTTTTGTTTTCCATGCTACGAAACCCTTCAAGGGTATCGAGCCGTGTCTATGCGTAGATGTTTTGTACGGTTTAAAACACATGTGGATGTGGGCGTTGATAATCATGTTATTGCATACTTTCGTGTATTTTGGATCATGGTGGCATAGTGGGATTTGAAGCGGCCGGACTAACCTTACATGTCCTCGCACATGAGACTTGTTCCACGCCGACATGCAACTAGTATTGCATAAGTGGCTTTGCGGGTGTCGATTTCTCCTACTATAGTCATGATCTAATTTACAACGGTTTGCTAATAATGTTTTTTATCACCGTTGTGGTTCTTGTTCGTGAGGTAAGAACAGTTTTTCCTAGAAAGCCCAAAACCACGTAAAATATGCAAAAATAAATTAGAGGCGTCTAACTTGTTTTTGCAGGCTTGTGATGTGATATGGTCATTGATACAAAGATTGTTGTATGAAATGAAATTTATTGTAAATTTAAACAACCGGCAGGAGCCATTTGGTTGTTCTTATTTCTTTCATGGCTGCGTGCTAAATATATATGTCCATGTGATATATTGTAATGGAGGAAGACAATCAAGATGGCAGCATCATAGACCTTGGTGCCATGCTTAGGTGGAATGATGAAGATCATACCATGTCGCACAAGATGGAGATCAAGTCTGAAAGGACCATATCATATCACTTTATTCATGCATGTGATGTTAATCCTTTTATGCATCTTATTTTGCTTGATTATGATCACGTCGATAGCACTATAAGATGATCCTCCAAATTAATATCAAGATAATAATGTGTTCTTCCATAGTATGCACCGTTAAGAAAGTTCGTCGTTTGAAGCACCACGTGATGATCGGGTGTGATAGACTCTACGTTCGCATACAACGGGTGTAAGCCGATTTACACATGCAAATACTTTGGTTCTACTTGGCGAGCCTAGCATGTACAGACATGGCCTCTAACACGAACCGAAAGGTAAAGCATGAGTCATATGGATGATATGATGAACATATTGATGTTCGCCTTTGAAACTATGCCGTCTCACGTGATGATCGGTTTCGGTATAGTGAATTTGGTTCATGTAATCACTAAAGATGACTAGAGGGATGTTGTTTTTGAGTGGGAGTTCTCGTAGTAATTTTGAATTAACATTGAACTTAATCTATTATGAACTTAGTCTAAATAACTTTGCAAATATGTTGTAGATGGCACCCCTATTTTCAATTTCAATCTGTTCATGGAGAAAGAGAAACTAGCCACCAATGGTAGCAACTTTACCAATCGGGCCCTTAACTCGAGGATTCTCCTCGTTGCTCAAAGGAGCTATGTGCTAGAAGCACCGCTAGGTGACCCGCCCGTGATGATGCCCCGAGGAGGAGAAAAATGTTTTCTTGACTCGCAAGGAGGACCACAGATTTAGTTCACTGCGGCATTTTGTATGGCCTTGAGCACGAGCTAAAAACGCTTTCGAGAACAAAGCAATGCTTTTGATACAATGGGAGAGTTAAAATTGATTTTTGACACCCATGCTGCAAGAGAGAGTTATGAAGCTTCGTAAAAGTTCTTTAGCTGCATGATGGAGGAAAACAGCTCCGTTAGTGAGCATGTACTCAAAATGTTGGGTACGCCGATAAACTCATAGCTTTGGGAATAACGATCCCCAATGAGCTAGGAATTCATCGTGTTCTCCAGTCTCTGCCACCAAGCTATAAGAGCTTTGTGATGAACTACAACATGCAGGGCATGAAGAAGTCTCTCCCCGAGCTTCTGTCAATGCTGAAAACTGCTGAAGTGGAGATCAAGAAGGAACATCAAGTGTTGATGGTCCAAAAGACTATCAGTTTAAAGAAGAAAGGCAAGGCAAAGGGTAACTTCAAGAAGAAGGGCAAGTCTGTTGCCACATCTCGAGAAGAAAACCAAGGCTGGCCCTAAGTCGACATCTTGAATGTTTTTACTGCAAGGGCACTGGGCACTGGAAGCGCAACTGCCCAAAATATCTGGCTGATAAGAAGGACGGGAATGTGAACAAAGGTATATATGATATACATGTTATTGATGTGTACCTTACTAGTACTCGCAGTAGCGCCTGGGTATTTGATACCGGTTCGGTTGCTAACATATGTAACTCGAAACAGGAGCTAAGGAACAGGCGACAACTAGCAAGGGATGAGGTGATGATGCGCGTCGGCAATGGATCAAAGGTTGATGTGATCGCCGTCGGGACGCTACCTATCCAATTACCATCAGGATTAGTTATGAACCTAAATAATTGTTATTTGGTGCCTGCGTTGAGCATGAACATCATATCTGGATCTTGTTTAATGCGAGACGGTTATTCATTCAAGTCTGAGAACAATGGTTGTTCAATTTATATGAATAATATCTTTTATGGTCATGCACCTGAAAAGAATGGTTTATTTATTTTGAATCTTGATAATAGTACACATGTTCATAATGTGAATGCCAAAAGAATTAAGTTGAATGATGATATTGCTGCATATATGTGGCATTGCCGCTTATGTCATATTGGTGTTAAACGCATGAAGAAGCTCCATTCTGATGGACTATTAGAATCACTTGATTATGAATCATTTGAGACATGTGAACCATGCCTCATGGGCAAGATGACTAGAACCCCGTTTTCGGTACAATGGAGCGGGCAACCGACTTATTGGAAATCATACATACCGATGTGTGTGGTCCAATGAGTGTGTCAAAGACGTGGTGGATATCGTTGCCGTTACTTTCACGGATGATTTGAGTAGATATGGATATATTTACTTAATGAAACACAAGTCTGAAACATTTGAAAAGTTCAAAGAATTTCAGAGTGAAGTAGAAAATCATCGTAATGTAAAAGATCAAATTTCTACGATCCGATCGTGGAGGAGAGTATCTTAGTTACGAATTTGGCACACACATGAGACAATGTGGAATAGTTTCACAACTCACTTCGCTGGAACACCACAGCGTAATGGTGTATCCGAGCGTCGTAATCGTACTTTATTGGATATGGTTCGATCTATGATGTCCCTTACAGATTTGCCACTTTCATTTTGGGGTCATGCACTAGAAACAGCTGCATTCACTTTAAATAGGGCACCATCTAAATCCGTTGAAATGACACCGTATGAATTATGGTTTGGCAACAAACCTAAGTCATCATTTCTAAAAGTTTGGGGATGCGATGTTTATGTGAAGAAACTTCAACCTGATAAACTCGAACCCAAAGCGGAAAATGCGTCTTCATAGGATACCCTAAAGAAACAATTGGGTACACCTTCTATCACAGATCCCGAGGGCAAGGTTTTCGTTGCCAAGAATGGATCCTTTTTGGAGAAAGAGTTTCTCTCAAAAGGTGTGAGTAGTAGGAAGGTAGAACTCGACGAGGTTGTTGAACCTTCTCTTCATGGAATGGCTAGTGCAGCAGCGCCGGAAGTTGTTTCGGAGTTGACTTCACCAAATGAAGAGGGAACTAATGATAAGGATCATGAAACTCCGAAAGAGAACACTACCGCACCTCGCAGGTCAACAAGAGCGCATAATGCTCCTGACTTTTATGTTCCTACTATGAATGTCATGGTAGTTGAGAATGATGACCCTGCGACGTATGATGAAGCGATGATGAGCCTAGATTCCGACAAATGGCTAGAAGCCATGAAATCCGAAATGGGATCCATGTATGAAAATCAAGTATGGACTTTGGTGGACCTACCCAATGACCGTAAGGCCGTTGAGAACAAATGGATTTTCAAAAAGAAAATAGACGCTGATGGTAATGTGACCGTCTATAAAGCTCGACTTGTCGCAAAGGGTTTTCGACAAATTCAAGGAGTTGACTACGATGAGACTTTCTCACCCGTAGCGATGCTAAAGTCTGTTAGGATTATGTTAGCAATTGCTGCATTTTTCGATTATGAAATTTGGCAGATGGATGTAAAAACCGCGTTCCTTAATGGAAATATTGAGGAAGAGTTGTATATGATACAACCCAAAGGTTTTGTTGATCCTAAGGATGCTGATAAGGTATGCAAACTTCAGCGATCCATTTATGGACTGAAGCAAGCATCACGAAGTTGGAATCTCCATTTTGATGAGGTAATCAAAGGTTTTGGATTTGTCCAAACCTACGGAGAATCTTGTGTTTACAAGAAAGTGAGTGGGAGCTCTATAGCATTTCTAATATTATATGTGGATGACATATTGTTGATTGGAAATGATATAGAACTTTTGAAAAGTGTAAAAGATTACTTAAACAGTAAGTTTTCAATGAAGGACCTTGGTGAAGCGGCATATATTTTAGGCATCAAAATCTATAGAGATAGATCGATACTTTTGATTTGGATATCACATTGTACATTTCTTGACAAGATTCTATAGTAGTTTAGTATGTACGAAAGTTAGAAAGGGTTCTTACCTATGTTGCAAGGCAAGACGTTGAGTAAGACTCGAGTCCAGCTACAAAGCAGAAGATAGAGAAGTAATGAATAAGATTCCCTATGCTTCACCCATAGGCTCTATCATGTATGCTATGTTGTGTACAAGACCAGATGTGGCACATGCTATTAGTTTGACTAGCAGTACTACCGATCCAGGTTTTGAACATCGGATTTGGCGGTCAAGAATATCTTTAAGTACTTAAGAAGAACTAAAGATATGTTTCTCATATATGGTGGTGAAGAAGAGCTCGTCGCAAAATGTTACGTCGACGCTTAGCTTTGACAACGATCCTGATGACTCTAAGTCTCAACTGGGTACATTTTTGAAATGAATGGAGGAGCAGTGAGCTGGAGAAGTTCCAAGCAATCTGTGGTAAGGTGATCTTCAACAGAGGCGGAATATATTGCCGCTTCGTAAGCAGCAGAAGCGGTTTGGATGAAGATGTTCATATCCGAACTAGGTGTGGTTCCGAGTGCGTTGGACCCGATGGTTATCTATTGTGACAACAATGGTGCCATAGCCAATGCTAAAGAACCAAGGTCACACAAGAATTCCAAGCATATTAAGCGACGGTTTCACTCCATCCGTGAACATGTCAAGGATGGCGATATAAAGATTTGCAAAGTACACACGGATCTGAATGTGGCAGACTCGTTGACTAAAGCTCTCCCAAGGGCAAAACATGATCAGCACCAGAACTCAATGGGTGTTAGAATCATCACAATGTAATCTAGATTATTGACTCTAGTGCAAGTGGGAGATCAAGGGAATATGCGAGAGGCAATAATAAATTGTTTATTATCATATTCCATGTTTATAATAGATGTTTATTTCTCATGCTAAAATTGTATTAATCGGAAACGTTAATACATGTGTGTTTAATAAACAAAAGGGTTCCTAGTAAAGCCTCTTTTTAAACTAGCTCGTTGATTAACTGATGATCAAGGTTTCCTGATCATGAACATTGGATGTTGTTAATAACGGGGTCATGTCATTAGAAGAATGATATGATGAACAAACACCCAAGTTGGTATAGCAAATACGATCAAGTCATTTAGTTTGTTGCTGTATCAAACACATACGAAATAGCCCTTTTTCCTTAGACCATGAGATGATGTCAATCACTAACTCCGGAAGAGTACTTTGATGACATCAAACGTCACTCCGTAACACGGTGACTATAAAGATGGATTTGGGTACTATGAAAGTATTAGTTGAGGCTCATGCATCAAGAGTGGGATTTGTCCATCCAGATGACGGAGAGATATACTCTGGGCCCTCTCGGTGATATCACATTGACATCGCTTGCAAGCATGTGACTAGGTCACAAGAATGTTATATCACGAACGAGTAAAGAGTACTTGTCGGTAACGGATCGAACTAGGTATAGTTGATACTGATGATCGGATCAGGACAAGTAAAATATTGTGAGACAAAAGGAATTGGTTATGTCATTTACGGTTTACGCGATCACTAGTTCATCGTTGAGTGAATGGGAGTCATTATGGATCTCAGGATCCCGCCGATGATTATTGATCCGAGAGGTGTCTCAATCATGTCCATTTTATTCACGAACCGTAGGGTGACACACTTAAAGTTCATCGATGCATTTGAGTGGATACGAAACAGGAGAAAAGTATGGACGATACATGGACTATTTCGAGTATCGCCGGAATAGTTTCGGGATATCGGAATAGTTAAAGGGGTATATGTTAATGTTTGTTAATTAAAAGAATTAACAAATATTAAAATATCTGAAATAAAAATGTTTTATTTATTTATGGGAGAAAACCTTTCATTTCTTGAGTGGGGTTTTAATGGAAACCAAAGTGGGATGTTTTAAAGTGAGTGGAGAGATCACTCACATGAAGAGAGGGAGGGCAAGGGGCAGCCCCATGCGCCGGCCACCCCTTGGCCTAGCCTCCTCCTCCTCCTATAAAAGGGAGGGAGGAGCTCCTCTCTTTGTTGTTCATCCATTTGACCCTTTGGTTGGTCCTTTCTCCCTCCTCCTGTTGATCCTTTTTCAAGCAGTAGCTTAAGCGAAGCGCTGCTGAAATAGTTTCTCCACCACCACCACTAAGTCGTAGTGTTGTTGGAGTTTCAGGATCCACTACTTCCGCTGCCCCGCTGAACGAGGGATTGGAGGTCATCGTTGATCCGCACGTGTGACCAAATGCGGAGCGCTGCCGTTTGTGGCGCTCATCTTCGCGACTTTGAAGTCGGGAGTGTACCTCTACATCAACCACGTTTGTTTGCGGGAACGTTATTCCCGCTTTCGGTCTACGAGGGTGAGTCCTTCTGAAACCGTTTACTTGCATCTCCTAGATATGATCTTGGTGTTTGGTTGCAATCGTAGGAAAAATTTTTGTTTTCCATGCTACGAAACCCTTCAGATCATTGGTGTGCTCTTGAGAGAGTAATGTGTTATCTGAGAGGCACTATGAGTTATGGAATTCACTATACTAGGTATCCTGGTTTACTTGAGGGCTATAGTGATTCTAACTAGATATCTGATGCTGATGAGCTCAAGGCCACGAGTGGGTATGTATTCACTCTTGGTGGTGCTGCTGTCTCATGGAGATCTTGTAAACAAACCATACTAACAAGGTCAACCATGGAAGTAGAACTCACAACATTGGACACAGCCACTGTAAAAGTAGAATGTCTTCGTGAGCTCTTGATGGATTTACCGATAGTCGATCAAAAAACTAATACTATCTATCCTTATGAATTGTGATAATCAAATGGTTATCACGAAAGTGAATAGTACAAAGGATAACATGAAGTCCTCAAGACACGTAAAAAGACTATTGAAATCTGTCGGTAAATTGAGAAACTCCAGGGTGATAGCTTTGGATTACATCCAAACAACTAAGAATCTGGCAGATCCGTTTACGAAGGGTCTATCATGAAATGTGGTAGATAGTACATTTAGGAAGTTGGGAATGAGACCTACCAAATAGTTAACCACACTGGTAACCCGAGCTATGTGATCGGAGATCCTGTGAATTAGTACATGGGTAATAACAAGCTGTTGGATTAACTAAAAAAGAGTACATTCTAATCCCACTCCGTGAAAGATACCATACTCTTAAAATCTGTGAGGCAGATTGACTACGGTCTTAATGTATTCTGTTGGTTTTTAAACAAACAAACATGATGTCCCGTAGAGCATTCTTGAAAGAACATACCTATACGAGTCCGACTGTTGGTCGCAGTCTGTGAGACGTGGGTACTCTCTAAGAAGCTCATGAAGAATCCAAGGACTATTACTTATACGCTCCACCCAAGGGGTAGACTATCAGCAGTCTAGTATCAGTCAGGGCCTTAAGTGAAACTTGTCTACGCAAAACTTGCAATTCAAGGCATAGTCCATTGTTCAAGTCGTAGATGAATGCGGCTGTAGGATCGATATACACGGATATAGCAATCAGAGGGGGGTGAATGATTGTGCAGAAGCTAAAACCAAATTTTTGATCTATTAAAAATTCACCCCAAAACAGAACCAAATAATTGCCTCGTATTCGACAAAAACAGATTGATAGATGTTCGGTAAAATGCAAATTCCTGGAGATACAACCTTCGGATCGACTTGAAATTTGGACACAAGAAACTAGATTCCAATACGAATCAAAACAAAAAAGAATCAGCTTGATCGGACTGACAGATCAAAAGTTATAAGCCTTACAATCTTGCTATGATAGAACTTGACGAAAACTGATCTAATCAAAACTTTTAGATTAATCAAGAAAGACAAAAGATTAATCAACTAAACTTTGAGGAACTCTAAATCAATACCCTAGAAAGGTTTTTAATGGATCAAATCAAGATGAAACTCAAAGAACAAATCTTGCACGCGTATGGCCACCATGTCATACTCACGTGACTAACCATTCTTCATGTGCACCATTCTCCTAGCTCGAATGTCCCGCATGACATCCTTGACCACCAAGACCTTGGTTCCTCCCTGAACCTAGTCTCGAACCTTAGTTCCTCCATGAACCTAGTTTCGGTCCCATCATCGGCCACGTTCGTCTTCGAGCAATACCTGCATATGAACAAATAAGAAACGAATCCGAGCACAAGTCCACGACTTGTCTCAAAGTCAATCCATGCAACTACTCACATGAGCATTGCATACAATCAACGCAATTTCAATTCTTGGAAAACATCCAAAACCGAGCCAAACACGTTCACGATGGAGCAAACATTGGTCCAGCGCACACAGGGCAAAAACCCTAGAAAAGTCCATTCACGCCGGACCAAACACCATTCCAGCGCAGCTTACGATGGACCAAAAAACTCGGTCCGGCATACATGCAAAACTTACTGTATTTGAGAAATTGGGTCCGACAAAAAAACGTTTGAAAACACGTTTACGACGGACAAATGAAATTTGGTCTAGCATAAATAGAAAACTTATTGTTTTTAGTCCAGCGCATATAAAAAAACAGACCTCAAAAATCGGTTCATGACGTACCAAAAATTTGGTCCAGCGTGCATGCAAAAACAGGCCTTAAAATGCGTTCACGACGGACCAACGAATTGGTCCGGCGCTAATGCAAAAAGATTGTCCGGCGCAATTGCTTTGGAACTTTGGTCCAGCGCCAAAAAGGGGAATTTGGTCCGGCGCAAAAAAGTCCAAACGCATGTTCACGGCGGACCACAAATTTGGTCCGGTGTAAACACGAAAAACAGTCTGGCGTAGATGAGAAACTTACTATTTTTCCAGGTTTGGTCCGGCGCCAATGCAAAACTTACTATTTTTGGAATTTGATCCGGCGCATGCACAAGCACAAACACATTTGTAAATTCAATTCTTAGCCAACTTTTCAACACATGATTTCACAATCTCCCACTTGATGAAAACATTGGTAACATAACTTAGAATTGAACATTTGGCATTCACTTTACAAAAGATTTTGAAATCCAAAGGATTAAAATCAAAAACCAAAGTGAGAAAACACAAAAACTCCCCTTTTGACCAAAAATGCAAAGTAACAAACTCCCTGTGACACTACGGGATATCGAGACACAGTAAAAGGTGAAATTAGAGAATGTGACTTTATAAAATGTGAAATTTGAGGTTAAAACTATACGGTTTGAGGTTTAATCGCATTTTCGGGCCGATTTCGGGAGTTTTGGCCTCTTCAGGGCGAATTGGGCCTTAGGGGGAAACCCCCCATGGGCCGAGGGTGGGATTTCTTGGCCCATGAGGGGGAGGAGGGCAGCACAAGGGGCTGCATGCGCCAGCCCCCTTCCTTGTGCGCCCCCCCCTTTTGGTGTGCCCTAGCCGCCCCTCATCTTCTCCATTGCGGCACCACCCCCTCCCCTCCATTGCGCCACCACCCCCTCCACCACCTCTCCATCTTCCTTGCTGCCCTAGGGGAGCCCCTCACCTCACCACCCCGCTGATCCGTCCATTGGAGCGCTCCGCGATGAGGAGATCCGGTGGACTTGGAGCGAGGAAGGAGATCGCGTGAACCGGGAAGAGATTCATCGGGTCATTGTTCGTCGGGCGAAGGTATGGCTAGGGGAATCCTTGGGGTTGGTCTAGGTACTGTTCTAGGGGTTGATATCATGTTTTTAGATCAATTGGTGGTGCTGTAATTGGGTAGATTAGATGAAAACTAGAGTTTGCCACGTTCTCTGCTTCGGACAGATTGTGTAGTTGACCTAGGGTTTAAGTTTTTGCGACCTTAGATTAAGAATTTGGTCGTCCTCTTGTTGAAGAAGTTGTAGGTAACTTCAATACCTTTCAGTGGACATATAGAAATTCCAATTTCGCCCAACCGTTTGAAAGTGATGCTCGATTTACCGAACATGTTCAAATCTGTGACGTAGCTAGGACAGAACGTAGTGTTTTGTAGATTAAACAACTTTAGAGTCTGAATCAGCTTTTCCATATTCTTATAAAAAGTTAGGAAATTTCCTAAAATACGCGAGGATGTACTCGTTTAATCGATTTGGATTCCTAGATCTAAAGTTATGATAATTTGAAGTCTGTTGTCCGGGAGGGACAAATTCTCTGTTTTTCATTTTCGGGAGTAGTTTGTGATATCGGGTTAGATGGCGATGGCGTACTGTTTTGTGGGCATGTTGTGATTGTGTGGCATCTATGTGCAGGTGGTGTGACTCAGGGAGTGCCCTCCTCGTCCCGCTAATCCGTCACCCGAGGTTAAGGCAAGTGTATTGGGATGGGTAGCATGTGGTTTTTGTGCTTGTCTTGACTAGATGCAATTGTTTCCATGTTATGCTATCTAGCCATGCTTAGTGTTTGCCATGATATGATAAAAAGGGTATGTTAAGATGCTATGCAATGGTTTATGGTTAATGTTTATGGCATATGTTGCATACATGGCATGAAACTTGGCACGGTCGGTGAGAACGTCATAACTATTCCGGTAAGGTCAGTGAGAAAGTTATGACTAATCCAGATCGCCATGAATGTAAGTCCTACCTCGTGATTCCACCCACGCGGTGAGTGGAAGTGAGGAGTAGGCACCCTCCAACTACGAGATGGAAGGGGGACATGGGTGCACGCTGACGGGTGTGCACTCGGCAATACCGGTATTTGCATCGAGGAGACATGTGCATTGCATCACATTGCATTGTATTCGTGATGATGATGATGAAATGATTTCAATGAGGTTGAGAAATGAGTATGATGTTGCATATGAAGTATGACTTAATCATGATGTTAAGTTTGTTTTGTAGTGATGATATTGAATTGTTCTGTTTGACCCATTGCAATATACTTGCTGAGTGATGAACTCACGCTTGTGTTTTATGTTGTTTTAGGTACCATGACACCGGCATGTGAGAAGGGGCAATAGCTACACATCTTCACGTAGTTCCATTCACATTTACCAATTTGAGTCATGAATCATAATAAGTGCCATGAACTGGGTGTATGGAATAATTTTGGTGTGCTTGTGATCCTTATTTGCTTAGCTATAGATTATGGAGTGGTTGGAATTGGTTTTATTGGTTTATGTTGATGCTTTATCCATTATATATTGCTGATTTAGATGTCTTATGTTATGATATATCTTGCCATGATATTGCTATTGGTTTCAATTCATGTTAAAACAAAGGAGATGCTGCCCAAATTTCGGTTTTTAGCATTTGTGCCTTTGCTGTAATTTATCTTTATTTATGGTATTTAGGTGATGTTTAGTCTATGTTTGGTAGCATTCGGGCATACTAGATGCCGGGGTGTTACAGTTGGTATCAGAGCTGGCTTCAGGTCCGTGGTGTATGAACTTAGTGGAATACCATATGGTTAACTAAAATTTTGACGTGGAGTAACCTATAAACATGGCTTAGGTTATACTTAAAATTTTGTCATAGGATAGCAACATTAAAACTTGTGTAAGTGGAATAACTAATTTAAAACTTGACACACATCGATGCACAGTAGGAAAGGGTATGGGTATCGTTGCTTTACGCTTAAATGTTATATTTAAGCCTTGATGTTGAATGTTTTATGTGATAAAGTATGCTGCTATGTGTATGAGATAATTGATTGAATTGCGCATGTTATCGAGATAAAGTGGGGTTGTGGTGCCGAAGGGTTTCGGTCACCTTTTTGTTTATAGTAAGGTTGCGGTTTGACGGTATGGTCGATTAAAGCCATCACCGAAGAACTATTAACCCTTGTGGGGAAAGAGTGCTTACATTTTTTGTCACAGTTTGGGTAGTTGGTTGGAGTCAAAAAGAAGAGTTAGTGGTGGATTCCTTCGTGTGTTCTTTATCGTTCTGACGGTCGGTCTTGGTTGGTTTTCTTGGTTTTAGTTGATTGAAAACAAAAAAAAAAGTGTTTGGTATTGGATTTTCGCGGATTGTTCTGTATGCGGTGTGTGGTTTTGTCTTCCTTGGTTGAAGACGAAGAAGAAGAGTCTAGTGTTGCGCTTCAGTTGGTCGCCTTTCCAGCTTTGATGCTTAGTTTGTTGATTGCTTTATGGGGAGAAGCATTCAATTTATTCCTGTGTTTGTCTTTCTCCGAGGTCAAAGGAGTTATTGAGGTGCTATGCCAGACCTGGTTGTCAGGGCTGAAGTTCTGTGGCTTTGTAGGAGTAAGTGGTGTTTGATTTCGTCATTTTACTCGTTTGAGAAATGATCTTTGAAAACCCTTCTTGTTACGTGAAAGTTTGGGGTTTGGTGTTAAGGTTAAATTTGAAAAAAAAAGAATTACTTGATCGCTTGGTTCCCTTTTAGGAAAATTGTCTTTCCACCATTTTCCTCTATGGGAGTTGTGGTGGGCCAGCCAGGCTCACCCCTCCCCTTGGCCAACTGAGCGAAACACCGCGCGTCTAGTGACCCACATGAACGGTTTTATGAACGCCAACCTCTTCCTTCGACAAAGCCATGAGTCCATACTCTAGGGGGTCAACCCCCGGTAAAAGGAGGAGATGGATAAGGATCACCCCTTTTCCCCCCGCAACGAGGGGAAGTACCCTTCCGTGGCGAAGGAGGGAACCGGAGGGAATCACTCCCAGCCGTGTCTCCCTCCGACGCGAACTAATGCCAAATCACCAATGTCTGACACCCTCCAACAACTCCTCCCAAGTACACAGTGACGTGTCCAGGCAATCTGAGACCCCAACACAAGTGAGATTCCCGTCAAACCCCTATAAAAGGTGTACGAACAGAGGGCAAAAAACCCAACGTATGAGAGACGTGAGTCAATAAAAAAATTCAGGTTAGCCCTTGGCAAGAAATAATAAAGAAAAAGAAGGCCAATCAATACGGGCAAATCCCAGGCCCGCCATATAAAGCGGGGAAGAAGACAGGGTAGAGGCAGGTTCCCCAAAAAACAAGAAACAGTCCGACGAAAAGGAGAGAAAAAAGAGACCCGGTGGTTCCACGACACCACACTGGCGCCGTCCGTGGGGAACCCAACCGCAAGGTGAAACCACCACCGGCCGATCAAGCTCAAGGGTAAGTTTCCTGCAACCATGCCACCAAAAAAAGGAAAGGAGGCAGTATCCAAGGGGGCGGCAACGACGGCAGGAGCAGAAGAACCAAGGCGGCGTGCGAGAAGCCAATCTGGAGATCCCCCTCGACTTCTGCATGATGAGACGCGGGTGCCAGCCGCAACAGAAACTCGAAACGTGGCGGGAACCTTACCTCCACAGACTCCGGTGGCCGTGCGCAAGCGAGCCCCCAAACGACGGCCTCCGACGACAGGTCGAACGGTTTCGACAACGGGAGGAGATGTGGCGGAAGCGTCGACGCATCCAGCTCATCGCCAAAAGACCCATGGAAACGAAGAAACCCAGGGAGAAGGAACCGGAGCTCAGGAGGAGATTGACCCCAACGTGCGGGCTCTGATGAAAGCCAACGAACAACTCATGGCAGAGTTGAAGCGTCTGCAAGGACTATCTGACGGGGTTCAATACGAATCACAAGACGAAAGCCCGAGCCGTGAGGTGCTATCTCCAGCGGTCGCGACGGCACACAGGGAAGACCACGATCCAAACCCCCTCAGCGCCCGCCTACGGACCAAAAAATGGCCTTCCCCGGGAAGCTTCAAATTCCCCACCGTTAAGCCGTATGATGGTCGGACGGACCCAAGGGAGTTCCTCCGCGTTTATGATCTGGCGATTGAAGCCGCGGGAGGAGATGATGATATCAAGGCGAAGGGGCTCCTTCTAGCCCTCGAAGGCATAGCCTTATCCTGGTACTCTTCGCTGGAGCCCCGGTCAATCACCTGTTGGCGCAACTCATTGCAAGCTTGAAGGCAACTTCGGGGTAATTTCGATGGAATGAAAGAGGAAAGTGACCTATTTGCGGTCGAGACAACGCGAAGGGGAAACCCTTAAAAGTTACTTCCAGCGTTTCTCCTGGATTAAGTGCCGTACGAGGAGTAGCGACACTACTATCATCAATGCGACGCGTTGCGGCCTGCGTAGGGGACCGTTGGCGGAAAGGCTCGCTCGTAAAGAGGTGCGCACGGTGGAAGAACTCTTTGCGAAGATGAAAGAGTACGCGCGGGCGGAGGAAGACAACTTCCGAAGGGAAGACGGGCCCCAACAGGAGAAGCAAGAATTCCCTCCGCGCAAGAGAGGGCGAGGGAAGGACCTCCCGCCCAACCCAAAAATGAGGGAACGATACCCAGAGCCAGAAAGAAGAGACGAGAGGAGGAGAATCCACCACATTGAAAAGCCAAGAGATCGGCAAGCCACGAGGCGACAGGCATGAGCGGCAGAGACGAGGACCACCCGGCCGAGGAAAGCAAGACGAGGGAAGCCGAGTTAACAAGAAGGAAGGGACAGAGCCCGGTGATTTCCGTGAATATCACGGGAAAATATCACTCACGACACCATCCAATGCAAAGTGATCAACGGATATCGGCGGTTCGAGGCGAAACAAAGAGAAGTCAAGACGCATCTTGCGCCGCCGGAAGCACCTCCTGTTGGACGACAACACCCCCCTCGAGTAGGAATGAATCATCTTCGTCGCATTATCAACGTCATTGCGGGGCTCCTCATCACATCTCTCGTCAAAGGCAGGAGGAAGGCGACGCCCGCAAATTAACCACATCGCAATTACCCCACCACCCTTCCTCCGGTAGAAATGCGAGCCAATCACATTCACAGGAGGACGCCACGGGGTACACTTCCGCACCAAGATTCCTTGGTAGTAACCGCCATTATCGCCGACTGCGAAGTACGTCGAATATTGGTAGATGGAGGGAGCGCTACGGACATACTATCCATGAAGGCTTTCCAACAAATGATGATTCCACAAGATCGGTTGAAAAAATCGGAGGTGCCGCTGATGGGTTTTGGAGGAAGCATCATCAACACCACAGGGCAATTGGAGCTTGAAGTCACATTCGCGACGCCACAAACCAGCGTCACAAGTCGTGTCACATTCGATGTGGTAGACATGCCATTCCAATACAATGCGATCCTAGGCAGGGGCTCATTGACAACCATGGGGGCCATAATTCATCACGGTTTCCTATGCATGAAAATCCCCTCCGACGGTGGTGTCATCACGGTGCGAGGAGACCAAGCCTTGGCAAGGAAGATAGATATGGAGAACCCACCTCAAGTCAAACACGTCCGCACTACTGAGCTAGATCCCGTCGTACCTGCAAGTCGCAGCCGGTGGCTCCCTAAACCACAACCCCAGGGAGAAACCCAACGGATACCGCTCAGGCCAGGAAGCAGCAAGACAGTAAGCCTTGGCGCCATGTTGTCTCCAGAGGAGGAAAAACACTTGCTGCTGCTCCTCCAGGAATATGAAACCGTGTTCGCATGGGGGCCTGAAGACCTTCCTGGCGTCCCAAGAGAAACTATTGAACATGCTCTCGCTATTAATCCAAACGTGAAGCCTAGGAAGCAAAAGTTGAGAAAACTTGCAGCAGAAAGACAAGAAGCTGCGAAGGTGGAAGTGGCTAAACTGCTCGGTAAGGAATCATCCATGAAACCCGATACCCCGATTGGCTGGCCAACATTGTCCTAGTCAAGAAGGCTAGCGGGGCATGGAGGATGTGCATCGACTTCACTGACTTAAACAAAGCATGCCCGAAAGATGACTTCCCCCTGCCCCGCATCGACCAGCTGGTTGATTCAACCTCCGGGTCAGAAAGGATGAGCTTCCTTGACGCGTACTCTGGTTATCACCAAATCTATATGCAAGAAGGAGACGAAGACAAGACAGCATTCGTTACTCCCTTCGGTACCTATTGCTTCGTGCGGATGCCTTTCGGGCTCAAAAACGCAGGTGCTACCTTCGCTCGACTCATCACGAAGATCTTCGCCGATCAGTTGGGAAGAAATGTGGAAGCCTACGTTGACGATATCATTGTCAAAAGTGAGAAGAAAGAAGATCACATCGGGGATCTCCGGGAAACTTTCAGAAATTTGATAAAAGGAAAGGTGAAGCTTAACCCGTCAAAATGCGTTTTCGGCGTGGACGCAGGAAAGTTGCTAGGCTTCCTGGTCTCCCAACGGGGCATAGAAGCGAATCCAGAAAAGATAAGAGCTGTCCAAGACATGGCCCCACCAAGAAACCTGAAAGAAGTACAACGGTTGGCAGGGCGGATAGCAGCGCTCAGTCGGTTCTTGCCAAAATCATGAGCGAAGTTTGCCGGTCTTTAAAGCCTTGCGCACAAACGATAGTTTAAATGCAGACGAGGGGAATGCCAACGCGCCGATAACTTGAAGCAGAGCCTCATGGAAATCCCTGTCCTACAAAGCCCGAAGCAAGGTGAGGAGCTTACATTATATCTAGCAGCTAGCCCCTCGGCCGTAAGCGCTGTGTTAGTGCGGCCTCAAGGCGCCAAACAACAGCCGGTTTACTTTGTCTCTAAAGCCCTCCAAGGAGCGAAGCTACGATACTCGGAAATGGAAAAACTGGCATACGCTCTGTTAATGGCATCTCGAAAGCTCCGGCATTATTTTCAAGCCAACCGCATCAAGGTGCCAACTACATATCCCCTAGGGTCTATGCTCTTCACAGGAAAGCACAGGCGCATCGGCAAGTGGGCGGTCGAGCTAGCTCCCTTTGAATTAACCATAATTCCTCGCACGGCTATCAAAAGCCAAGCCCTCGTCGATTTCATGGTAGAATGGACCTCCCCAGCCCCGGAGAACAACCAAACTCCAACAATGTGGTCCATCCACTCTGACGGGTCTTGGGGGGCGAGTGGGGCGGGAATAGCGGCGGTGATACACACACCCAGCGGAGAAAAAGTGGAGTTCGCAGCAAGGCTTGAATTTCCTTCAACCAACAATATAGCCGAGTATGAAGCGCTATTATTGGGTATCAGAAAAGCAAAGATCATGGGAGCCAGAAAGGCGATAATATACACCGACTCGAAACTCATTCAGGGGCACATCACCAAAGAATATCAAGTGAAGGATGACCAGCTCCAGAAGTATGTCGAGATGATCCGGACAATGGAGAAGGGCTTCACCGGGTTCACCGTTAATGCAATTCCCAGGTCTCAAAATGAACGCGCCGACGAGCTAGCCAAGATCGCAGCCACCGGAGGAAGCCTACCTTCGACAATCTTCTTCGAGATACTTCGCACCCCCTCCATTCCTTCCCAGATAAACCTCATCGTTCGGGCAGCCGGTGAAGATTGGAGGGATGAGATATACAACTACCTCCTGGAGGGAGTTTTGCCAGACGAGGAGACACGGGCGAGGCGCGTCGAAAGACGAGCAAAGAAGTACACCATCATCAACGGCCTCCTATTCCGTAGCGGCCTCTGCGCTCCATGGCTACGCTGCATTTCGCGAGAAGGAGTTCAAGCTCTACTTGAAGCACACGAGGGAGATTGCGGAGCACACCAGGCCCCTAGGAATCTCGTGAGAAAGCTATTCCGGATGGGGCTCTACTGGCCTTCAGCGTTGCAAGATGCGGAGCACATGGTCCGACACTGTCATGCGTGCCAATGGATGACCAAGCAAACGAGGGCCCCGCCCAATGAATCGCATCACGGTACCCCGGCCTGGCCCTTCGCCAAGTGGGGAATAGATATTGTTGGGGCGCTTCCTAAAGCTCGAGCAAACCTTCGCTTTTAATCGCCGCCATCGATTACTTCTCATTGGATCGAGGCGAGCGGTTGCGAAGATAACCGCAGAGGCCGCCGTCAAATTTCTATGGAAAACGATTATCTGCCCGATCACGGGTCCCTTACCAAATCGTGACCGACAATGGGACTCAATTCGACTCCTGGAAATTCCGCGATTACTGTGACAATCTCGGGATAAAGATCTGCTTCGCCTCAGTGGGTCATCCTCAGTCGAACGGGGCGGTGGAACGGGCGAACGGGTTACTTCTTTATGGCATAAAAAAAAGGCTTTACGGCTCTAAGAAGGGGCTTTGGCCCGACGAGCTGGATCACGTCTTATGGGCAACCCGCACTTCGGCCTCAAGAGTGACCGGGTTCTCCCCCTTCCGCCTCCTTTTCGGGGAAGAAGTCGTTTCACCTGCGGAGATCTGTGCAAAATCCTTACGAGTAATTAAAACCCCGACCCATGAGGCAATTGACATCATGTGTGATCTAAAGGAAGAACACAAGCTTCAAGCCTTAAAGACCATGAAAGCCTACGCGGAGGCGTCCACCCGAAGCTTCAACAAGAAGGTGAAGAAACGCGAAATACACCCTGGGGACATGGTGCTCAAGCGGGCCGCTCCGACCTTCGCGAAGCTGGAAACGACCTGGGAGGGACCATACATCATCCAAGAGTCAACAGCGAAGGGTGCACACAAACTCATTACCCCCTGCGGAGAAGAGATACCACGGACCTGGAACACCGACGCACTCAAAAAATTTTATCCGTAGGTGGAGGAATCCGAAGGAAAGAAATGTATCGATCCTTATCAAAATAATGGAAAGACATTGCGAGTTCGAGCCATCTTCATATTCTCCAGGATTCAAATCAAGAAACCTATTAGAGTACAGCGGATGCTTGGTCGGGCATAAGTCCCACCCATCCTCGCTCAGGAGACCCGTTGCCTCGTGCCGGGTAGGAGTCTGTGGATGCTTGGTCGGGCATAAGTCCCACCCATCCCTCGCTCCGGAGGCCCGTTGCCTCGTGCCGGGTAGGATTTCGCGGATGCTTGGTCGGGCATAAGTCCCACCCATCCTCGCTCAGGAGACCCGTTGCCTCGTGTCAGGGTAGGATTTCGCGGATGCTTGGTCGGGCATAAGTCCCACCCATCCTCGCTCAGGAGGCCCGTTGCCTCGTCTGGGTAGGATTTCGCGGATGCTTGGTCGGGCATAAGTCCCACCCATCCCTCGCTCCGGAGACCCGTTGCCTCGTGCCGGGTAGGATTTCGCGGATGCTTGGTCGGGCATAAGTCCCACCCATCCCTCGCTCCGGAGGCCCGTTGCCTCGTCTTAGGGTAGGATTTCGCGGATGCTTGGTCGGGCATAAGTCCCACCCATCCTCGCTCAGGAGACCCGTTGCCTCGTGCGGGTAGGATTTCGCGGATGCTTGGTCGGGCATAAGTAACGCCCATCCATCCCTCAGAAGACCCGTTGCCTCGTGCCGGGTAGGATTTCGCGGATGCTTGGTCGGGCATAAGTCCCACCCATCCCTCGCTCCGGAGACCCGTTGCCTCGTGCCGGGTAGGATTTCGCGGATGCTTGGTCGGGCATAAGTCCCACCCATCCCTCGCTCCGGAGACCCGTTGCCTCGTGCCGGGTAGGAGTACGCGGATGCTTGGTCGGGCATAAGTCCCACCCATCCCTCGCTCCGGAGGCCCGTTGCCTCGTGCCGGGTAGGATTTCGCGGATGCTTGGTCGGGCATAAGTCCCACCCATCCCTCGCTCCGGAGACCCGTTGCCTCGTGCCGGGTAGGATTTCGCGGATGCTTGGTCGGGCATAAGTCCCACCCATCCCTCGCTCCGGAGACCCGTTGCCTCTCTACCGTTATGATTCCGCGGATGCTTGGTCGGGCATAAGTCCCACCCATCCCTCGCTCCGGAGGCCCGTTGCCTCGTGCCGGGTAGGATTTCGCGGATGCTTGGTCGGGCATAAGTCCCACCCATCCCTCGCTCCGGAGACCCGTTGCCTCGTCTTAGGGTAGGATTTCGGATGCTTGGTCGGGCATAAGTCCCACCCATCCTCGCTCCGGAGACCCGTTGCCTCGTGCCGGGTAGGATTTCGCGGATGCTTGGTCGGGCATAAGTCCCACCCATCCCTCGCTCCGGAGACCCGTTGCCTCGTGCCGGGTAGGATTTCGCGGATGCTTGGTCGGGCATAAGTCCCACCCATCCCTCGCTCCGGAGACCCGTTGCCTCGTGCCGGGTAGGATTTCGCGGATGCTTGGTCGGGCCAAAGTCCCCCCATCCCTCGCTCCGGAGACCCGTTGCCCCGCGCCGGGTAGGAGTTCGCGGATGCTTGGTCGGGCAAAAGTCCTACCCATCCCTCGCTACGGAGACCCGTTGCCTCGCGCCGGGTAGGATTTCGCGGATGCTTGGTCGGGCATAAGTCCCACCCATCCCTCGCTCCGGAGACCCGTTGCCTCGTGCCGGGTAGGAGTACGCGGATGCTTGGTCGGGCATAAGTCCCACCCATCCCTCGCTCCGGAGGCCCGTTGCCTCGTGCCGGGTAGGATTTCGCGGATGCTTGGTCGGGCATAAGTCCCACCCATCCCTCGCTCCGGAGGCCCGTTGCCTCGTGCCGGGTAGGATTTCGCGGATGCTTGGTCGGGCCAAAGTCCCCCCATCCCTCGCTCCGGAGACCCGTTGCCCCGCGCCGGGTAGGAGTTCGCGGATGCTTGGTCGGGCAAAAGTCCTACCCATCCCTCGCTACGGAGACCCGTTGCCTCGCGCCGGGTAGGATTTCGTGGATGCTTGGTCGGGCAAAAGTCCTACCCATCCCTCGCTACGGAGACCCGTTGCCTCGCGCTGGGTAAGAATTCATGGATAGTTAGTCGCACCGACACTACAATTCGTTCGTTGTTCCAGTTCGTCTATTCACGAAATAACCGTCCGGGTTAAGGTGCCAACCTCACCTTCGCTCCGAAGGACCGGAGAACACACCGTATTACCCTTGCCAAGTTATTGAGAAAATACACCCAAGTCGGTATCCCGTCTTTCCCTCGGCGAGGAAGGAGGGGGTGCTTACGCATTATGCGACCATACGAGATCATTCCACGACTACTACTCAAGGCGCGATAGGAAGCTAAGAATGCAAGATCAGAAGGAATTCAAACAGAGAAGACAAAGAACAGATATAAGTACAAGTCCCCGACTGGGGATTACATAATATCGTCCCAAGCATACATAGTACGGTAATCCAACAGAAGCTTTTATATGAAACAAAGCGGACTTAGATGCGATTAGCACGCGCCACGGCTTCCGCGAGGGCATCCTTGGCTTCCAGCAGCCGCGGCACCATCCCGATCAATATGTCGAGGTTGGCGAGGTCTCGGGCGAGGGCCTCCTCTGCGGCCATTATCATGTCGAAATCCGCCCATAGACCTTCGATGAAGGCCTCGAAATCGTCGGCAGCTGGAAGACCCCCGGGAGCGAGAGCGTCACCCGGAAGATCAGGAACCATGATAGGGGCTCCCTCCTCCCCCAGCAGTGGCGGGATCTCTGCCACAGGCGGCCCCTCATCCAGGTTGGCAAAAATGGGGTCCTCTTCCATGATTTCCCCGGGGAGGTCGACCATGGAAAAAGCAAAGGAAGACAGGGTAGAGAGCGATCGTCTACTTTGATACTAACAAGGTGGGCGAGGAAGGTGAAAAGGGCCAGAGTTAAATAAGAACGCGGGAAGCCCAAGCGTCTACACGTCCCCCGAGAAGTTCGCCGGACCATTAAGTCCCGCTAATACTCACATCGACGTTTGGTCTCCGTTGGGAGAAGCTAAACGCTTTTGAACGAAGGGACCCGTGGAGCGAACGAACGATACATGGTCATTTGATAAAATGGGTGATTTAACCCAAGTGTCTACAAAAATCCCTCACCGAAGATACACCAACTAAGAAGGAGGCGGCTTCTCTTTGCCCTTCCCGAGTCGCGCATCACAAAGACGAGCTCGGCGAACCGACTCCCTTGCGGTGGGCTCCCGTCTTTGCTTCGGAAATCTGACATAAAGCTTGACGATAGCCTAGATGCGGCGGAGGAAGGCTTCACCGACGAAGGGATGTCTCGAACCCTGGTAGCAGCCAGACGGCCAGGCGAAAAACCGAAGTGCTCGCGTATATGAGTACATCCTTTTGCCTCCAATAGCTGAAATTTTTACGGAGCCAGTCTCGCGATGTCGCCGAAGGTCGATCTTGAGTCCCCAAAAATCTTAGTAGATTTCTCAAGGAAGGAGACAGCTTCCAGGCTGGAGGAGGGAATACGACTCGGAGCCGCATCAATACCGAACCGAGGGAGCTGCTGAAGGAAGGCCTCTGTAGCCCCGTGAATCCCCGAGACAACGGATTCCAATTCCTTCTGAACCATGTCGTGACGCTCCTCCGCTCGTTGAGTGTTACGAAGGTGCATTTGAACCTCGCTCCGCACCGTTGCGAGTTGAGAGGGGAATTCCTCCACTTGCTTCTTCAACATGTTCTTGCCCTCTTCAGCAACCACCAATAGGTTTTTTAATTCCTCTATTCGATCATCTTTCTTCTTTTCGTTTCGCTCCGCCGCCATGCGGGCTCGCTCCTCCTCGGCGAGACGGTCCCTCATCAGAGAAATTACCCCCTCGAGTTCTGCATTTTTCGCAGCCAAATCCCGACTTTGGGATGCTTCAGCCTGCACCTTGGCCAACGAGTCCTCAGAGTCTGAAGTGCCCTTGAAAGATTAGCCTTCTCCGCCTCTAGTTCCGCTACGGATTCCTTCGCAGACCTCGCAATCTGAGCCCCTTGTTAAAGCTGGCCCAAGCACGTCCGAAATCGACGCGATATTTACGAGCACAAATTCTGACCCCTAAAAATGGAGAAGATATGAAGCAGGGTATTGAAAGACATTGATACCAGTAGGATAAGCTCAAAAGGAAGGGTACCTTTAAATGATGGTCCATCGAAATCTCGCAGAGAGAAAGGTCATTGACTTCCTCAAATAAAGCCACAGATTTATTGTAAGGAGAAAAGGCCGCGCGCATCTTTCTCAAAGACGGAGAAATAGCCGCCCCCCTTTCAAAATCTGAGGCTGAAAAATCCGACAAATCAAAGCGGACAAAGGAAGAGCCCACACCACCCGTAGGGGCTGGTTGGCTCGAAGGTAAAATCCCCTCATCTGGGGGGGGGGACGCCTGGAGTACTTGGAATCGGAGGTTCTCGACCCTCATCCTCCGCGGCAGGCGAAGGACTGGCAAGCGCCCCAGTTTGGACCTGTTTCAACGGTGTTAAAGCCTCCGCCTCCTCCGCATTATTACCTCCTGCATTAACCTCATCAAAACCTGAAAGAATATCGCACCCTAACGAGCTGGCGGGAAAAGTATCAGGAGTAAGACCTTCTCCCCCAGTGGGGGTGTCAGGAGTGGAAATGTTCAACTGCAAACCCCGAGTCTCCCCTGTCGCGGGGGCGGTCCCATCTTCAAGTTGCCCTCGTGCGCACTCCGCAGCCGGAGAATCATCATCATCCTCGTCATATACGTCGATAGTATCCACTCCGGGAATCCCCAGAAATGAATACAGGGATCGACTCCGCCAACAGAGCACATTAATGAAGGGTCAAGTGGGAGGCTGAGGAACCTCCCCCATAGCGGCCGGACTCGATGTTGCCCCGGGAAAGCTCGTATCTGGGGCAGATGGCATATGCGAGGGTTCGCCCACAACAGCCAAGGGAATCGTTTCGGAGGGGCTCCCCGCACCCACAGAACCTGAAGGGGGCGGAGGCAGGAGAGACGTAGCCGCCACAGAGCCGGAGGAATCACCCTCGTCGCTGGATTCCTCCGAATCCCAATCCGCCTCCTCGTCGTCATCATCCCCCAAATCCTCGCTCCCACCCGAAGTGGCAGCGGCTTGGGGCAGCGCAACACGAGCTAACCTTGCTCGTTTGGCAGGGCGGGAGAACCGGTGACCAGCGAGGATGAGGCGCGGCGTCCCGATCGATAAAACGAGCATCGGGTGGCCCCCACGGCGCCCATAGCGGCCTCATACTCCGTTGCCTGGCAAGGGCCCAGAAGCTTGCGAGCCAATCTCTCGGCCGCTCCGCGCCCCCGGTCTTGTACCCCTTCAGGTCGAATCACGGACACCGTACCTCCCAGCGACCGCTCCAGAGTAACAGGGGAACTCCTGGCCAAAGGGTCGATACGACATAGGCAATATTCTTCCACCAAATCTCGCATTGTACTCTGGGCGCGAAGGGCCTTCAGATAGTCAAGATGTCCAATCTCTTCCGCGGTCGCGCTCCAATTAGGGGATCGAATCGCGCGGACTGGACCCATCGAAGTATGGAGAGGAGAGTCCGTGCCCACGAGAATTTGATAATACCACCGTGACATCCATCCTGAGTCCCATTTCCCCTTGGCGGCCGCTACTGGGATTTCCTTTATAAGAGATCTCTTCGTCTGGAAATTCAGAGAACCGAAACATGACTTACGACCTTCGTTCCCTGTTTTTTGTTGCTTCGGCTGCCAAAACGCGTCTTCTATGAGAGAAAACAGGCGCCCTGTCAAGTGGATTCAGCGGGCGAACGCCCATTCCAACATCGCCAATCGCACGATGGCGTTAGGAAGTAGTGTGACAGACTCCGCATGGAAAACCGAGTACCGGCGACGGTAGAGGCGGGCGGAAACGAAGTCTGCCTCGAGAAATGCCGCGAACACCACTGCTTCATTCGCCTGAGGCTGAGGAGTTTCTTCACTACCCGGGAGGCGCATGGAAGGGCGTATTATCCCAAAATCAGCCGCTAATGCATCGAGGTCGGCAGAGCTCAAAGCCGACCGCCCCAAAATGGGGGATAATCCCGCGGCATCTTCTTCGCTCAGGCTGGTTTTATCTTAGGAGGCGTCTAGGACCCATGGAGATCTAGGTGGGTAGGAGATCAAGAAGATAGATACCAGAGGAGAACACGAACGAGAAAAGAAAACGGACGAAATGCGGAGCCAAAGAAGATGAACCTCGCCACCGTCGGAAAACCCTATCTCTACAAAAAAAAAACTCTCGACGATTAATGTTGCATCCCAAATGAGCGTAACGACTTCTACCCGCCGACATGAGGGGCTAGTGTGGTGGGCCAGCCAGGCTCACCCCTCCCCTTGGCCAATCGAAGCGAAACACCGCTGGCCTAGTGACCCACATGAACGGTTTTATGAACGCCAACCTCTTCCTTCGACAAAGCCATGAGTCCATACTCTAGGGGTCAACCCCAAAGAAAAGGAGGAGATGGATAAGGATCACCCCTTTTCCCCGCATAGCGAGGGAAGTACCCTTCCGTGGCGAAGGAGGGAACCGGAGGAATCACTCCCGGTAGTGTCTCCCTCCGACGCGAACCTAATGCCAAATCACCAATGTCTGACACCCTCCAACAACTCCTCCCAAGTACACAGTGACGTGTCCAGGCAATCTGAGACCCCAACACAAGTGAGATTCCCGTCAAACCCCTATAAAAGGTGTACAAACAGAGGGCAAAAAACCCAACGTATGAGAGACGTGAGTCAATAAAAAAATTCAGGTTAGCCCTTGGCAAGAAATAATAAAGAAAAAGAAGGCCAACCAATACGGGCAAATCCCAGGCCCGCCATATAAAGCGGGGAAGAAGACAGGGTAGAGGCAGGTTCCCCAAAAAACAAGAAACAGTCCGACGAAAAGGAGAGAAAAAAGAGACCCGGTGGTTCCACGACACCACAGGAGTCTTTGAGATTGAAAAGTGTTTTGGAGAATTTCCTTTTGCATGACCAAGTTTGGGTCTGTCTCATTGCAATTTTTGAGAGTCAAGTAACACCCCGGCATTTAATATGCCCGAATGCTACCAAACATAGGCTAAACAACATCAAAATACCATAAACTAACGTAAATTACAGCAAAGGAATAAATGCTAATGCTGAACATTTCGGCAGCATCTCCTTTGTTTTTCCATGAATTGAAGCAACAACAATATGATCACAGGGTATAGTGTAAAGAATGACATCTAAATCATCAATAATAATGGTTTTAGCAGCAGTATAAGACTAGAATAAAGATTCCAACCATCTCATGAGCCAAACGAAGTAATTGAGGAAACCAAGCACACAAATTAACCATCACAATTTAATGGAAGGAACATGTCATTGTTTATATGTGTGATGCTAAGTGATGACGTGTGACTAGCTCCTTTTTCCACATGCCGGTTTCATGGTACCTAAGAAAAACAACATAAACACAAGCGTGAGTTCATCACTCAGCAAGTATATTGTAATGGAACAAGAAAATACATTCTAATACCTTCATCACCACTTTTCACATACGACATCATACACATCTCATATTCATAGCGCAAGCATATCATTGACATCATCATATATCATCATCATATAACATCCTCATATAATGCAATGCAATGCAATGCAATAAGATGCACATATCTCCTGGAAACTCATACCGGTATGGTTGAGTACACACCCGTCGGTGTGCACCCTCTCCCCCCTTCCATCCCGAAGATGGAGGGTGCCTACTCCTCGCTTCCATACACCGCGGTGGATGGAATCACGATGTAGGACTTACTCATTGGCTCTCCGGAATAGTCATAACTTTCTCACCGACCTTCCCCGGACTAGTTATGACTTTCTCACCTCCCGGGCCATGTATCATGCAATGTATGCAAACATGCCAACATCATAAATAACTTGTGCATTAACACATGGTATCATAACATAATAAACATATTCATCATATCATTGGCGATCATTAAGGCATGGCATGTGAACATATCATGTATTCAATTTCAATCTCAACGAATCTAGCATACTACAACCCGCTACCCATTCCAATACACTTGCCTCAACCACGGGCGACGGATTAGCGAGAAGTAGAAGGCACTCCCAGGGTCACACCACCTGCACATAGGTACCACACACTCACAATTATGACCACAAAACAGTACGCAAACACTCTTCTACCCCGACATCGTAAACTACTCGCAAAACCAAAAAATAGAGGTTATGTCCGGTCGGGACAGCAGCCTTCCAAAAGGCATAACTCAGGTTCTAAGACTCCGAATCAATTAAACGAGTACATCCTCGCGTAGCTTAGGAAATTTTGTAACGTTTTCTAAGTATATGGAAAGACTGATTCGGATTCTAAAGTGGTTTAATCTACAGAATACCGTGATCTGTTCCAATCACGTCACAGTTTTTAACACGTTCGGTAAAACGAGCATAACTTTCAAACGGCTGGGTGGAATTGGACATTCTTTATACCCACTTAAAGGTATTGAAATTACCTACAACTTCTTAAACAGGCAGCCGACCAAATTCCGACTCTAAATTAGCGAAAACCCAAACCCTAGGTCGACTTCTCATGCTGCCCGAAACAGCGAAGGTGGCAAACTCAAGATTCAATCTAATCTACCCAACTACAGCACTAGCAATTGATCTAAAAACATGATAATAACCCTTAGAATATATCCTAGACCAACCCCAAGGATTCCCATGGCCATACCTTCGCCCGACGCACGAAAACCCAACGGATCTCCTCCCGGTTCGCGCGATCTCCTTCCTCGCTCCAAATCCACTGGATCTCCTCGTCGTGGAGCGCTCCAACGGATGGATCTTGGGGTTGGTGAGGTGGAGAACTCCCCTATGTGCAGCAAGGGAGGTGGAGAGGTGGTGGCACAATGGGGAGCAAGGGGGAGGTAGGGCGCAAGCAAGGGAGAGGGGGAGGTGGGGTGGCGGCTAGGGCATTGAGGGGGGACGCAACCAGCAGGGGGGCAATAGGGGCTGGGGAAGGCCCCCAACCTAGTCTCCTACTCGCAAAAGGACTCAAACTCTTCCCCACCAAGGCCCACGACCCTTTCCCCTAGGCCCAAACTCCCCCGGAAAGGCCCAAATCCCCGGAAACGGCCCGAAAATGCAAATAAACCCCGTACCGTATGGTTTTAACCTCTAATTCCATATTTCATAATGTGTTTGACCTCAACATTCACATTATATAAGGTTACGACACTCCGTGGTGTCACACAAGTTTCCTTGTGAATTTGGGTTGAGTTTTAAAAAATAAAATGCTGCAAACAAAGTAATTAGTCTTTTGACAGAAATCGTTTGTCACTAGTGAGAATTGTTGAATAGCATGTTATGTAGTATGTACCAAAGTGGTTGATGGAATGACGTATTGTTAAGTTAAATTGTGAGTTGAAACAATTCAATGCGGTTGTTATCTTTAGCTTGAGATTAAATAGGCTACTAGTGTTGTAGAGTACTCTATAGTGAGAATGATTAAATGTGTTAATGTACATGCTTGGAATCTGTTGCTTTGTTATAAAAGTGCTTATGACCCCCGATAATGTTTAAAGTTTAAACCCTGATGCATAGTTAGAACATTAAGATGATGTAAATTACTGATATTGTTAAAGAAACCTTGCTGGTTGTTTATAGATGTTCTAATTTAACGTGTTAGTAGTGAAATTCAATCATGCTGGCTTGTGACCTTAACTTGGAAGGTAATTAGAGTTGCTATTTATGTTGTTGCAAACCATTAGTATATTTGGGAGTATGTAGTTGTGTTCCTATAATGCTAGTACCGATGTCAATTGGGAAAAACATAGGTCTTGTTGTTGTTTATGATTATGTCAATTTGGCATCATAAACTTTAATTAAAAGTGTTGGGAATGGTAACTAGAGAAAGAATTTGTTATGTAAATTTTGTTAAATCCGGTTGGACTTTCTCAATGAGTAAGTAGTGAATTTCGAAGTCTTTAATGGAAAGGGTAGTGGAACACTAAAGATGATTGAATTTATGCTAAGCTGGTGTTTAAAACCTTCTGGTTTGGTTGTTTGCTATCTTGGTTGAATGCTTTCGGTTGAGGTGTTCCTTATGTTGAGTTTCAGAGTTTCCCCAAAACTCGTAATGATTGGTGTCGATCTTTGGTTTTGGCCCATTTGTTTAGTTTGTGTTGTGAGTATGGATTTACACCCAAAAGTCTTGGAGTGGATCATGCTCCTTCGTGTTCGTACTGAATCATCCTTGGAATATAATTTGAAAATGAAACAGATGGACATAGAGGGTTGTGCTGGAAAACTCTCGAGGTTTAATTTGTAATCTCCTTTTTGGCTAGAGTTGGAGTTATTTGGAAAATCTGTGTGGTGTTTGCAAGTGTTTCAAAAAGTGATTTGCGAATGGTTCATAAGTGATTTAGTTAGTGAAGTGTTCCCTTTTGAAATGAGTTTCTATTTCTCTTTGAGAAAATTTGTGGTGGTTGTGTGTGCAGATGTTTAACTTTGGAGTTGATGTTAGTTCCAAAATGTTGATTTTGGTTAGTATGCGAGGTTTTGCAAGGTTAGCTTTAAATGGATGGTGGGCAGTGACACGTTGTGGTGTTTCGCTGTTAACTATGATGCCATCATAGTTTATCTGACTTATTGCAATCATCGATGTTATGGGCGTTTCATCATGTGATACTGAAGAAGTATTTTGGTGAATGACTATTCGGTATTGTTTGTTACATGATGAATGAATGGTGAAAAAGAACAATGACAACGTTTATGTACAACTAAACATTAAAGAGTCGATGAGCCAGGGCGGTGAGAAAGTCATATATGGATATATGACTAATCCGGAGTGCTCTTAAAAAGTGTGCATGCATGTCATGAATCGAGATGTCCATTTCTTTCTAGTATGAAAATAAAGAATGAAGAATTTCTGGTATTTTGGTTGTGGTGTAGGGGATTTGTGCTTCCTTTACGATTTGGCTTGGAAAAAAAAATGATGAATGCTCCTTGGATGTTGCCGAATTCTTTCCAAAGTGGTTGTTAACGCTTTGGGTTTGAGTTGTCGTGTGTGGTCCACTTGGGTTCAAAAGAATTGTACTTCTTTTTCTCTATAGATGGGAGTGAGGATATAAATGTTCTTGGTTTATGGTTGAGTATGCGAAATATGTGTACAGTTGGGCTTGATAACTAAGTGTTATTGTGTGAGGGCGAGACCCTCTTAAGAAAGGAGCCAATTGTGGTTTGGTAAGGTTTTACGATCCTAGCTTGGGGCAAGGTATCGAACCTTAGTGGTATAATGGTGGTTTGTGATGGAGGTTGATGATGTATGGGTTTAACCTTTATTAAGAGTATCGATGGGTGGAAGTGAAGTTGACGGTAGTTCGGTGATAATTGTCCTGCCGTGAGTAATTGTCTTAACTAGTTGTTTCTGGGTTTGAGTCTTGCCTGGGAGAGGATGGAATGAAATGTTAGCATGATCGTGTATCGGAAGGGCAAATGTGCCGTAATGAGTTATTCCCCTCGATGGAAATTCTCGGGAATGTAGAGAGGTCGTTAAAGGAATTGTGACTCGCTTTGATTGTGTCATGTTGAGTTTAATGAAGTGTGGTAGTCAGGTTGGTTGTGATAGTAGTGTGAAGTGTTGGTCATGAAGATTCGGGCGTTTTGGGTTGATGGAGCCCTTTGTGGTTGAAACGCAGATTCTGTTTGGGAATTGAAGTGAAGGTGGAACCGTGAGAGGTTGCACTCTGTTGAGCTAAATCAACATTTTCTCGCCAAGTGTTGGTTTTGAGAACTCGCTTGTCATTTGTTCCGGTTTGAATCTTTGTGCGAATATTTTGTGCTGCAGAGAAGTCTTTTGTCCCTTGGGGACTTTGTTGTTGATTTTGGCGTTCTTCGGATTCGAGGTCGAATCCTGTATAAGGGGGGAGAATGTGACACTACGAGATGTCGAGACACTGTAAAAGGTGAAATTAGAGAATGTGACTTTATAAAATGTGAAATTTGAGGTTAAAACTATACGGTTTGAGGTTTGATCGCGTTTCCGGGCTGATTTGGAGAGTTTGGGCCTCTCTGGGGCGAATTAGGCCTTAGGGTGAAACCCCCCATGGGCCAAGGGTGGGATTTCTTGGCCCATGAGGGGGAGGAGGGAAGCACAAGGGGCTGCATGCGCCAGCCTCCTTCCTTGTGCTCCCCCCACCCTTTGGTGTGCCCTAGCCGCCCCTCATCTCCTCCTCCTAGCCACCCCCTCATCTCCCCTCCCCTCCATTGCGCCACCACCCACTCCACCACCTCTCCACCTTCCTTGCTGCCCTAGAGGATCCCCTCACCTCACCACCCCGCTGATCCATCCAATGGAGCGCTTCGCGACGAGGAGATCCGGTGGACTTGGAGCGAGGAAGGAGATCGCGTGAACCGGGAGGAGATTCATCGCGTCATCGTTCGTCGGGCAAAGGTATGGCTAGGGAAATCCATGGGGTTGGTCTAGGTACTGTTCTAAGGGTTGATATCATGTTTTCAGATCAATTGGTCGTGCTGTAATTGGGTAGATTAGATGAAAACTAGAGTTTGCCACGTTCTCTGCTTCGGGCAGATTGTGCAGTCGACCTAGGGTTTAAGTTTTCGTGACCTTAGATACAGAATTTTGTCGTCCGCCTGTTGAAGAAGTTGTAGGTAACTTCAATACCTTTCAGTGGACATAAAGAACGTCCAATTCCGCCTAACGGTTTGAAAGTTATGCTCGATTTACCGAACGTGTTCAAATCTGTGACGTAGCTGGACAGAACGTAGTATTTTGTAGATTAAACAACTTTAGATTCTGAATCACCTTTTCCATATACTTATAAAAAGTTAGGAAATTTCCTAAGATACGCGAGGATGTACTCGTTTAATTGATTTGGAGTCCTAGATCTAAAGTTATGATAGTTTGAAGTCTACTGTCCGGGAGGGACAGATTCTCTGTTTTTCGTTTTCGGGAGTAGTTTGCGATATCGGGTCAGATGGGCGATGGCGTACTGTTTTGTGGGCACGTTGTGATTGTGTGGCATCTATGTGCAGGTGGTGTGACCCCAGGAGTGCCCTCCTCGTCC
The DNA here is from genome assembly GCA_036346355.1 of Rhipidocladum racemiflorum. NCBI lineage: Eukaryota > Viridiplantae > Streptophyta > Magnoliopsida > Poales > Poaceae > Rhipidocladum > Rhipidocladum racemiflorum. The sequence continues at coordinate 38,091,305 of CM070591.1, forward strand.
CGCCAATCCGTCGCCCGATGTTAAGGCAAGTGTATCGGGATGGGTAGCATGTGGTTTTTGTGCTTGTCTTGACTAGATGCAATTGTTTCCATGTTATGCTATCTTGCCATGCTTAGTGTTTGCCATGATATGATAAAAAGGGTATGTTAAGATGCTATGCAATGGTTTATGGTTAATATTTATGGCATATGTTGCATACATGGCATGAAACTTGGCCCGGTCGGTGAGAACGTCATAACTATTCCGGTAAGGTCGGTGAGAAAGTTATGACTAATCCGGAGCGCCATGGATGTAAGACCTACCTCGTGATTCCACCCACGTGGTGAGTGGAAGCGAGGAGTAGGCACCGTCCATCTACGGGATGGAAGGGGGATGTAACACCCCAAAATTTTGCTTTTCTTAAATTCATCTGTGATTTGGTACTTTGGTGAATTTTTGGAATTTTCTGGAATTTATTTGGAATTTATTTGAATTTATTCCATTTTGAAATAATTAAAGAATTAAACTTTGCAAATAAAAATTTGTTGGAAATATTTTATTTGAGTCCAAAATATTTTCCAGAATTTTTCTGGAATTTTTCTGAGTCTTTTGCTATTTTTAATGATTTAATTGAATTTCTGAGAATTTAATTGGATTATTTAAATGCGAGTGGGTTTTACTGTTCCTCCGACCGGACCCGAGTCCGAGTCAGACTCGAGTCCGATCCGCGCCAGTTGGTCCAGCCGAACCCGCTCAGCCGAGCCCAAACCCGCGTGACCGTTGGATCTTGATCCAACGGCCACAATTGAGCCACGTCACTCGAGCCCGAGCCCGTCCGAGCCAGCCAGCTCGCCCGACCCAAACCCAAACCCACGCACCGTTGGATCTCGATCCAACGGCTATGCGCGTGCCACGTCACCCTCTCCGTGTCGCCGTCGGACTCCGCCGCCGCAACGGAGTGGGCCTCGATTTCGCTGCGTTACCACGGGCCGAGGGCCCTATTTAATGCGCCGCCACCCGTGCCGTGACGCCGACTTCCGTGCGCACCAGTAGCCCTAGACAACGTCGCCTGAGCCGCCGCCGTCTAGCCGCAATCGCTCGCCATAGTTGCCGTAGCGTTCCGCCGCGGTTAATTGCTGTTTCCGCCGCCGTTCGCCGTCATCCGCCGCCGTTGAGGTCAGATCCGGAACCGGGAGGTCAAGCCGTGTCGGAGGAGATGTCTCACTTCGCCGGAGCACGCCCGTAGCGCCGTTGCCATGGTCGCTGTGACACTACGGTATGGTGTGACATTATAGAATGTAAAATTAGAGAATAAAACCTTTCGGCTTGAGGTTTACTCGCGTTTTTGGGCCGTTTGAAGTGATGTGTCAACACGGAGTGTCGTAACCTTTTAAATGGTGCATGTTAAGGTCAAAAACTTTATGAAATATGGTATGGCAGGTTAAAACCATAAGGTATGGAGGTTAATAACGTTTCCGGGCCGTTTAGGGCCGTTTGAGTTTTGGGCCTTCCCGGAGTTTGGGCCTTAAGTGGGCTTTGGTGGGATGGAGTAGGTCTCCGTAACGGACTAGGATTGGGTGTGGGGGCTGGTAAAAGGGCTCCCCACCAGCCCTTGGGCGTTCACCCCTGCCCCTTGTGCGCCCTTCCCCCCACTTGCCCTTGCCCTAGCCGCCTCCCTCCTCCCTTGGCCGTGCGCCTCCCCCTCCCTTGCCCCATTGCTCCCCACCTCTCCACCACCTCTCCTCCACCCCTTGCTGCCCTAGGGTGGCCTCCCCACCCCTGCATCCTCATGGATCCATTCGAGGAGCGAGGAGCGAGGAGCGAGGAGCGAGGAGCGAGGAGATCTATTGGAGTTTTCGTGCGTCGGGCAAAGGTATGACCATGGGAACCCTGGGGATTGATCTAGGTACTGTTATTAAGGTTTTTATCAAGTTTTTAGATCAATTGGAGGTGCTGGATTGGAGTAATTTGGGTTAGATCTAGATGTTGCCACGTTTCTGTTTTGGGACAGCATGAGCAGTCGGGCTAGGGTTCGAGTTTTCATCGATTTAGAATCCGATTCTGTCCATACGGATGTTGAAGAATTTGTAGATAATTTAATTATCTTTCCGTGGACAAAAAGCACGTTAAATTCCAATCAGCCGTTTGAAAGTTATGGCTGTTTTACCGAGCGTGTTAAAATCTGTGACGTAATTGGAACAGATCACGGTAATCTGTAGATTAGACGACTTTAGAGTCCGAATCAGTCTTTCCATATACCTAGAGAAAGTTGGGAAATTTCCTAAGCTACTCGAGGATGTACTCGTTTAATTGATTCGGAGTCCCAGAACACAAGTTATGCCTTTTGCAAGGCTGCTGTCCCGCCGGGACAGAACCTCTGTGTTTAGGTTTTGCGAGTAGATGGCAATGTCTGGGTACATGAGGGTTTGCGTACTGTTTTGTGGTTATGTTTGTGAGCGTGTGGTACCTATGTGCAGGTGGTGCGACCCTGGGAGTGCCCTCTACTTCCCGCCAATCCGTTGCACGTGGTTGAGGCAAGTGTGTTGTGATGGATAGCGATTTGTAGGTTGCTTGTTGAGAATAGATGGAATTGACTACATGATATATGATCACTTGCCATGCTTTTATGATTGCCAATGATATGATGAGCATGTTTAATATGTTATGATACCATGTGTTAATATGTGAGTTAAATATGATGTTGGCATAAATGCATACATGGCATGTTACATGGCTCGGGCGGTGAGAAAGTCATAACTAGTCCGGGAAGGTCGGTGATAAAATTATGACTAATCCGGAAAGCCATTGAGTAAGACCTACATCGTGATTCCATCCACGTGGTGTTTGGAAGCGAGGAGTAGGCACCCTCCATCTTCGGGATGGAAGGGGGGAGAGGGTGCACACCGACGGGTGTGTACTCAACCATACCGGTATGAGTTTCCAAGGAGATATGAGCATAGCATTGCATTGCATTGCATTACAATACATATTAAATGATGAGGATGTTGTTATGTGTTCAAGTATGAGATGTTATATGTGACGTGAGGTATTATTGTCTTGTAAATGATCTTGTTGTCCATTGCAATATGCTTGCTAAGTTTTCGAACTCACGCTTGTGTTTTATGTTGTTTTTTAGGTACTTGAGATCGGCATGCGGGAAAAAGGGGTTTAGCTACACTTCTACACGTAGCTCCACCATCATAATCCATAAATACAAACTTGGAGACATGATATTAAGAGTTGTGCCTTAAACTTAATGTATGGTTTAATTTAGCATGCTTGTGATTCCTTATTTGCTTCGTTATAGATTATGAAGTGGTTGAGCGTGGTATTAATGGCGTAATTCGATGATATGTCCATTTATGTTGATGTTCTAGATGTCGTGTGCTATGATATATCTTGCCATGATTTCGATATTGTGTTAATTCATGGAAAAACAAAGGAGATGTTGCCGAAATATCGGTTTTTAGCATATATCCCTTTGCTGGAATTTATGTTTAAATGTGGCATTTAGATGTTGTTTAGCTTATGTTTGGTAGCATTCGGGCATATTAAATGCCGGGGTGTTACAGTCGCCGTCCCCAGCTCCGGTAAGCCAGCGCCGCCGCAAGCCATCGCCGGACCCCGAGCTCGCTCCACCGTCCGATCCAGATCCAACGCCCCAGATCACGCCACGTCACCCGCCGGTGAGATCCACGTGCTAAACCCCTTATCCAATCTCAGCCGTTAGATCTAGATCGTACGGTTAGCGTTAGCCGCGTTATACGGGTTAGATTGGATCTCAACCGTTGGATCTAGATCCAACGGTCCAGATTAACCGCATTAACCCAAACGCGTGAAACCCAGATCTGATCTGGGCCGTTGATTTCCAAATCAACGGCCGAGATCGTCCCACGCGTCCAGGAAGGCTGACCGCCGCGGTCAGCGCGGCCAACGCACCCACGTGCGTGTCGCTGACACGCCGGGCCCGCATGTCAGCGGCCACCCCAGCCGTGCGGTGACGTCAGCGATGACGTCACCAGTGGGTCCCACCTGTCAGCGCAACGGGCTGAGTCCCCGCTGACGTCAGCAATGACGTCACCCCAGTGGGTCCCACCTGTCAGTCTCACGAGGAGCCGTGGACCGGGTCCACGGTAGACCCGAGCCAAACCATGGACCACGTCCATGAACCGGCTGACGTCAGCAGACCAATCAGAGGCTGCCACGTGTCCTCGCTGACGCAATAATTAATTTCCGAAAAAGAAAATGATTTATTAATTCGAAATAATGATTTCAGATTTTGTTTCAAACTTCAAACGCTTATAACTTTTGCGTTTCAACTCCGATTTGAGTGATTCAAATTTCTAAATTTGTATAAAATTGAGATCTACCTAATTATGAATTTTATTTAATTTTTGGACTAAGGTTTTCCTCTGTAATATTATTTAATTGATTATTTAAACTTCAAAATGCTATAACTTTTGCATTTAAACTCCGAATTTGACGATTCCAGTTTCTAAAAATTCATAAAATTATGTTCTCTCTGTTTATGAACTTTATTTGGATGTTTGGATAATTTTTGTCTACTGTTTTATTCATTTATTGCTATTTGCACGCGTTACGAGTAGACGTTGAAGTGCCGGAAGGATTCGAAGGAGAAGTATTGACCCAGGAGCCAGCTCAGGACCAAGAGCAAGTACTTTTTGAAGGCAAGTTATGCTTTGACCATGTTGATCCCATTTTGGAACCTAGTTTGATTCAAATTATTGCATGCTAGTTTAAATTAGAAAACGCTTTACTTAATTATGGGTAATTAGATAAATGCCTAATTGCTGTATGACACCTTGGTTAATTAAATATGTGCCATGACCCTTGTCACCCTAGTTGTGGTTTACTAGTTGGACATTACTAAATTGCCAACATGGGATTTTAGACCGTTGTAGTATATTGCTTAGACCTGCTACGTGCTCATGACATGATTTTGGACAATCAAATGTTAATATTGACTTAATGATATATTGAACCTATTTTGGAAAGGTATCATGTGATGTTGATGGCACGTGGTGCAAGGTAATCAACTGGGCTTTGATAAATAGTTTTCGACCGAGGCATGTGGCAAGAATGATCGGGTGGGCCAGTGGTGGCATCGGGAACGTTGTGTTGGTTTTTCGGGTAGTCTTGCCCCGGGTCACCCTAAGGACTTCACCTTGCAAGCCTTTGAACTGGGTCTAACGTGCAACCACATGTCTGTAATGGGACGGACCTAGTTGATTAAGTTGATAATAACGTACCTGTGGGACCTCAGGAGGTCAACTACACCCTTTGTGTAAGTTGTACAGGGGAGCGTATCGGGGCTGCGGCCAGGTACCCATCTAACGGTTGGTTGGCCTAAACTTCACCTTAGCTAAGGGAAGGGTTAGTGTGCAACAACCGGGGAGGACCACTTGTACTGTTAGAAGTTTCCGAAAGACTTTGTTACGAGAACTCGCCTTTGTGGTGTTTGACTGTATCTTGTGGGTAAAGTGCATAACCTCTGTAGAGTGTAAAATCTATTCGAATAGCCGTGTCCGCGGTATTGGACATCGCTCGGGAATTACAGTCAAGGGTTAGACTTTCTCAAAAATAACTTGGACTTGAAAGGTTGGGTTGGATTAATAATGATGTTGATGGAAATGTGGATTAGGATGGGAAAGATGATTACTACACTCCTTGAAAAGTTATTTATGCTTTACTTGTTTCTTCTGCTTTCGAATCTACTTATGATACTTGTTAAATGCTCCTACTGCAAATATACCTTGAGCCACTCCTTTGTATTAAGCCATGCATGTAGTATATTAGCTGCATTCTGTGCATGACTTGCTGAGTACCAAGTACTCACCCTTGCCGCAATACAACACCAGTTGAGGAGGAGACTACACCAGCTTTGGAAGAGGAACTCCAAGAGGAACCGTCTACTTAGGGAGCGAGCCCAGTCAGTTGCCTGTGGTATATTGGATGGCGCCACGATGTTATCTTATTTTCCGCTGCTACTATTTCTCTCTTAATAAGTTTCGCCCTGCGAGGCGTATATTTGTAACTTGACCATAAGGTCGAGCAACCAGTTTGACTATTTAATTAAAGTACTTATTTAGCATCGAGTGGTATGATTGTGATATTTACCGATGTTAAGACTGTGTGCACTAGCGCGTTCCTGGACTAGTGCTGAATACACAGAGGGTCCGGATTTGCAAATTCGGGTCCCGACAGAGGTGGTATCAGAGCCAGGTTGACCGTAGGCTCAACCCTAGCTAGAATGGTCGTAGAGAGGTTAAAACCTATTTTCTAAAGGTTAAAAGTTCGTCGAGATAAGAAATGACATCTCGACTTATTTCCTTCTCTCTTTTCTTGTCTCTTGCTGAATTTTTCCTTACCTCGTCACGATTTAAAAATTTTGAGTTCTTACGTGAGCACTCTTGTGACAGATGGAGGGAGAGTTCAACTACGTCGATCTGGAGGTTGGTCACGCCGCGGAACTTTGGCGTATGCTACAAACTCTCGGAGATTTTGAGAAGCCGCAATACCAAGTGGACGTGATCAGACAAGCAGGATTGATCAAGGCTTGTGACGTGAAGATTGTGGTACCTGCTAGGAAGAAGGGCCAGTGCAATCGCCTCGATACACCGTGACCGCCAGGAGGTCTACAATGCAGATGGGTATCCAAGAGGCGTCACGACGAGCAATGCGGCACATTACCCGTATCTACGCCAGAGAATTGGAGAGCACGGTGTTCCGATATCATCTGCGCAGCAATAACCTTCTTGACCCGAAGGCGATTCAGGATGAGAATGCCATGGTTACACAGTTGGCACGACTTGTTGTTGCCCAGGAGGATGTACTCGATGATACAGGCAAGGAGCTACAGAAGGCCGCAAAGAAATCACGGCAGAGAAGAACAGATGGCGGGAAGCTCAAGAGTATGTGTCTCACCTTCTGCAAAGGATTGGAGAGTTAGAGACGGCATTGTACGCACCAGAGCCGGAGCCAGTACTCGAGCTGCACGAGCCAGACCCGGAGGAGCCAGAGCTTGAGGAGGACACTGCTTCTTCGACTACCACAGATGACACAATTGCTGGACATGGCGATCGTTTCGCGCCTATACCGCAGCGTCCGTACCCAGGCCGTGGAGGTTTTCTCGATGAGTGAGCGTAGGTTCTATAGTGAGACTCCTTCGCCGAGTCGCGTCATAGAATAAAGAGTCACCCTTTAGGCGTTAGACTCCAGTGCTAGTTCGATTTGGATTTTCATTGCTTGCTGAGTGTGCAGTATGTGTTGCAAGGCCCCTAGGCATTGTAAGCAACCATACCAAGTTACTATTGATTAAAATAATAAAGTTGGACTTTAAGTTACACCTTTCGCCCCGCATAAGTTCCATATTACTTGTCTATTCTTGTTTCCCTCTCATCTCTAAAACCTAGAGCAAACCACAGATGGTGAACACTCGTGGAAACCTTGGAGGCAATGGAAGTGGTTCTCGCCCAGCAGAAAACCCCAATGATGGAGCACCAGCACCGCCAGTAGATATGCAGAATTTCGGAGCTTTTCTTGCTGCTCAGACTCAGTTGATGCATGCCATGATGCAACAGATGCAGCACGTCACTGCTCAGGCCACTGCTAATCAAGTCAATCAGGGACAACGCCAGAATACAAGACTGTCAGAGTTCATGAGGACTCATCCACCCACTTTCTCCGGGAATGCTAACCCGTTGGAAGCCGATGACTGGTTAAGGTCAATTGAGAGGAAGCTACAAATTGCTCAATGCATGGGAAATGAGAAGGTACTCTACGCTTTTCATCAGTTGGAAGGAACAGCCGCTGAATGGTGGGAGAACTTCTGTGCCACGCAAAAGAACCCTCAGGACATCACTTGGGAAGAGTTCACAGCTGCATTCCGTTAGTATCACGTGCCTGAAGGAATCATGGACCTCAAGAAGGAGGAGTTCAGAGCACTGAAGCAAGGTAATCAGCCGGTGGCCGAATACCTGAACAAGTTCACACAGCTTGCACGTTACGCACCTGAAGACGTAGCGATAGATAAAGCCAGACAGTCTCGTTTCATGAAGGGACTTAACTCAGGATTGCAGGTGGGATTGATCACCCACACCTTTCCAGATTTCCAGGAACTGGTGAATAAGGCGCTTATTCTTGAGGACAAGCGCAAGGAACTGGATGAGAACAGGAAGCGCAGGATGCAGCATCAGGGATCGCGTCAGGGAGCGCAGCAACGCTTGAGGGTTGCGCCAAATCAGTTTTTAGATTCCAGCAGCAGAATACAACAAGGACACCGTCACCAGCACCAAGACCCGTCAATCAGAACTATCAGACCCCAGCCCCAGCCAGAAATGTCGCTTCAGGCAGTCAACAAGGAACAGTGAGACGCTGCTACAACTGCAACGAGCCAGGGCACTTTGCCAACAGTTGTCCAAAGAAGATAGCAGGAGTGACCCCAGTTCGCTTCAATCTGGGATCCACACCAGCTAGGACGCCAGCACCAGGAGCAGCACCCCAGACCGTGGTGAGAGGCCGAGTCAACCATGTCACCGCAGATGCTCTTCAGAATGCCACGGATGTCGTACTGGGTAAGTTACTTGTCAACTCAGTACCTGCAACAGTTTTGTTTGATTCCGGAGCTTCGCATTCGTTTGTTTCACAAGGCTTTGCTGATAAAAATGATTTGGAGATTGCAAGACTTAAATGCATGCTTTTAGTTCAAACCCCTTGTTCCGAACTCCGAACGAAAGTAGGATGTTCTGGGGTGAGAATACTAATAGATGGGATAGAGTTCCTAGCGAACCTTATTATTTTGGAGACCCAGACCTTAGATGTCATTTTGGGAATGGATTGGTTATCCAAGCACAAGGCTGTATTGGATTGTGGACGGAGGACTATCTCAGTTGAGAGCCCGTGTGGAAAGAAAGTGGAATTTCAAGCTACCGCCGTTAGAGATGGACAGTTGATGGTTAACAGCACCAAGGCAATCAGCATAGATGATGTCTCAGTGGTGAATGAGTACCCAGATGTTATTCCGGAAGATCTACCTGGTATGCCGCCAGTAGGGACATAGAGTTTGTGATAGAGCTTGTACCTGGTACAGCGCCGATAGCAAAGAGACCTTATCGGATGTCCACCGAAGAATTGGTAGAGATGAAGAAACAGCTTGAAGAGCTGATGGAGAAAGGATTTATCAGACCGAGTTCGTCGCCGTGGGGAGCGCCAGTTTTGTTTGTCAAGAAGAAGGACAGAAGTTTCAGGATGTGCATTGACTACCGTGCACTCAATGAAGTCACCGTGAAGAATAAGTACCCGCTACCCAGGATCGATGATCTGTTTGATCAGCTGAGAGGAGCCAGAGTTTTCTCCAAGATTGATCTAAGATCGGGATACCATCAGTTGAAGATCCGATCAGAGGATATTCCGAAGACCGCATTCTCGTCAAGATATGGACATTACGAGTTTACAGTTATGTCCTTTGGTCTGACGAATGCGCCAGCATACTTCATGAATATGATGAATAAGGTGTTCATGGAATATTTGGACAAGTTTGTTGTTGTGTTCATAGATGATATCCTAATCTACTCCAAGACAGAGGATGAACATGCCGAACACTTGAGGCGAGTTTTGGAAAAGCTGAGGGAACAGCAACTTTTCGCCAAGTTCAGCAAGTGTGACTTTTGGAAGAACAAGGTGGAATTCCTCGGACATGTAATGACCACAGAAGGAGTCGCCGTTGATCCAAGCAAGGTAGAAATTGTGTTACATTGGGAACAGCCGAAGACCGTGACCCAGATTCGGAGTTTCCTTGGAATGGCAGGTTACTACCGCCGTTTCATTGAAGGCTTTTTGACAATTGCGAAACCTCTTACGCAATTGATGAAAAAGGAGAAGAAGTTTGCATGGACGCCAGAGTGTGAGAAAGGTTTTCAGGAGCTGAAGAAACGATTGACATCAGCACGGGTGTTAGTCCTACCGGACGTCAATCAAAGCTTTGATATTTATTGTGACGCATTGCGCCAAGGACTTGGATGTGTGCTGATGCAGAATGGAAAGGTCGTCGCTTATGCATCAAGGCAGTTGAGGCCGCATGAGGAGAATTATCCGACGCATGACCTAGAGCTAGCTGCCGTAGTGCATGCCTTGAAATTATGGCGTCACTACTTAATTGGAAACAGATGTGAAGTATACACGGACCATAAGAGTCTTAAGTACATCTTCACCCAATCAGACCTGAACATGAGACAAAGGAGATGGTTAGAGTTGATCAAGGACTACAATGTTGGAATCCATTACCATCCTGGAAAGGCCAACGTAGTTGCCGATGCTCTGAGTCGGAAAAGCCATACCGTGAACATGTTGCTAGCCACAAGTTAGGAAGAACTATGTGAGGATTTCCATAGAATGCAGATTGAAGTCGTACCAGAAGGATTCTTGGCAGCAATGGAAGTGAAGCCCACCCTGGAGGATCAGATCCGAGAAGGACAGGAAGATGATGACAAGATCCGCAGGATTAAGTCCAACATGGATGAAGGCAAGGCAGAGGACTTCAAGTTGGATGAGCAAGGCACGTTGTGGATGAAGGATCGCATTTGTGTACCAAACAAGAAGGAGCTGAAGCAGTTGATTTTAGAAGAAGCTCATGACTCAAAGTATTCCATTCATCCTGGAAGCGCCAAGATGTATATGGATTTAAAAGAAAGATTTTGGTGGCCGAACATGAAGCGTGAAGTTGCCGAGCATGTTGCGCTGTGCGACATATGCCAGAGAGTCAAGGCAATGCATCAGAGACCAGCAGGATTGCTACAGCCGTTGAAGATACCTGAGTGGAAATGGGAAGAAATCGGAATGGATTTCATTACCGGTTTACCCAAGACTCAAGGTGGACATGACTCCATATGGGTCATAATAGACCGCTTGACTAAGGTGGCCCATTTTATTCTTGTGAAGACAACCTACTCGGGAGATAAATTAGCAGAGTTGTACATGATCAGGATCGTCTGTTTGCATGGAGTGCCAAAGAAGATCGTATCGGATAGAGGTACTCAGTTTACCTCGAGGTTCTGGAATAAGCTACATGAAGCCATGGGAACCCGTTTGAACTTCAGTACAGCTTATCATCCACAGACGGATGGCCAGACTGAAAGAGTCAATCAGATTCTGGAAGATATGTTAAGAGCGTGTGCATTGGCTTGTGCTACCTCTTGTGATAAGAGTCTGTCGTATGCGAAGTTCAGTTACAACAACAGCTACCAAGCCAGTTTGCAAATGTCGCCATTTGAAGCACTATACAGTCGACCTTGTCGAACACTGTTGAATTGGAACGAGACGGGTGAACGTCGTGTCTTTGGACCGGATATTCTTCAAGAAGCTGAAGAACAAATTGCCATGATCAGAGAGAGATTGAAGATAGCACAGTCAAGACAGAAGAGTTATGCTGATAACCGTCGCCGAGACTTGAGTTTTCAACCAGAAGATTTCGTGTATCTCAGGGTCACCCCACTCAGAGGAGTTAAGAGATTCCATGCCAAAGGAAAACTCGCGCCGAGATTTGTTGGACCATTTAAGGTTCTCAGCCGCAGAGGTGAAGTTGCTTATCAGGTAGAGTTACCGCAATCCCTAGCAGGAGTGCATGACGTGTTCCATGTGTCCCAGCTGAAGAAGTGTCTCAGAGTACCTGAGGAGCAGACACCGCTAGAGTCAATCGAGCTGCAAGAAGATCTGACCTACAAGGAGCACCCCGTAAAGATTTTGGACACAATGGATCGAGAGACGAGGAACAAGTCAACCCGTTTCTGCAGAGTTCAATGGAGCAACCACGCGGAGAGTGAAGCAACTTGGGAGCGCGAAGAGGATTTGAAGAAAGAGTTTGCGAACCTATTCTTTAGTAAGCCCTGAATCTCGGGGACGAGATTCCTTTAAGGGGGGAGGTTTGTAACACCCCAAAATTTTGTTTTTCTTAAATTCATGTGTGATTTGGTACTTTGGTGAATTTTTGGAATTTTCTGGAATTTATTTGGAATTTATTTGAATTTATTCCATTTTGAAATAATTAAAGAATTAAACTTTGCAAATAAAAATTTGTTGAAGATATTTTATTTGAGTCCAAAATGTTCCAAAATATTTTCCAGAATTTTTCTGGAATTTTTCTAAGTCTTTTGCTATTTTTAATGATTTAATTGAATTTCTGAGAATTTAATTGGATTATTTAAATGCGAGTGGGTTTCTTGTTCCTCGGCCAGGACCGAGTCCGAGTCGGACTCGAAGTCCGACCCACGCCCGATTGGTCCAAATTAACCCGCTTCGGCCGAGCCCAACTCCGGCGGATCGCTGGATCTTGATCCAACGGCCACGATTGAGCCACGTCACCCGAGCCCGAGCCCGACCGAGCCAGCCAGCTCGCCCGAGTCAGACCCGAACCCAAACCCACGCACCGTTGGATCTCGATCCAACGGCTGTGCGCGTGCCACGTCACCCTCTCCGTGTCGCCGTCGGACTCCGCCGCCGCAACGGAGTGGGCCTCGGTTTCCGCGCGTTTCACGGACGCCGAGGGCCCTATTTAATGCGCCGCCACTTGTGCCGTGACGCCGACTTCCGTGCGTACCCGTAGCCTTAGGCAACGTCGCCTGAGCCGCCGCCGTCTAGCCGCAATCGCTCGCCGTAGTTGCCGTAGCGTTCCACCGCGGTTAAGTGCTGTTTCCGCCGCCGTTGAGGTCAGATCCGGAACCGGGAGGTCAAGCCGCGTCGGAGGAGACCTCTCACTTCGCCGGAGCACGCCCGTAGCGCCGTTGCCGTGGTCGCCGTCCCCAGCTCCGGTAAGCCAGCGCCGCCGCAAGCCATCGCCGGACCCCGAGCTCGCTCCACCGTCCGATCCAGATCCAACGCCCCAGATCACGCCACGTCACCCGCCGGTGAGATCCACGTGCTAAACCCCTTATCCAATCTCAGCCGTTAGATCTAGATCGTACGGTTAGCGTTAGCCGCGTTATACGCGTTAGATTGGATCTCAACCGTTGGATCTAGATCCAACGGTCCAGATTAACCGCGTTAACCCAAACGTGTGAAACCCAGATCTGATCTGGGCCGTTGATTTTCAAATCAACGGCCGAGATCGTGCCACGCGTCCAGGAAGGCTGACCGCCGCGGTCAGCGCGGCCAACGCACCCACGTGCGTGTCGCTGACACGCCGGGCCCGCATGTCAGCGGATTCGAAGGAGAAGTATTGACCCAGGAGCCAGCTCAGGACCAAGAGCAAGTACTTTTTGAAGGCAAGTTATGCTTTGACCATGTTGATCCCATTTTGAAACTTAGTTTGATTTAAATTATTTCATGCTAGTTTAAATTAGAAAACGCTTTACTTAATTATGGGTAATTAGATAAATGCCTAATAGCTGTATGACACCTTGGTTAATTAAATATGTGCCATGACCCTTGTCACCATAGTTGTGGTTTACTAGTTGGACATTACTAAATTGCCAACATGGGATTTTAGACCGTTGTAGTATATTGCTTAGACTTGCTACGTGCTCATGACATGATTTTGGACAATCAAATGTTAATATTGACTTAATAATATATTGAACCTGTTTTGGAAAGGTATCATGTGATGTTGATGGCACGTGGTGCATGGTAATCAACTGGGCTTTGATAAATAGTTTTCGACCGGGGCATGTGGCAAGAATGATCGGTTGGGCCAGTGGTGGCACCGGGAACGTTGTGCTGGTTTTTCGGGTAGTCTTGCCCCGGGTCACCCTAAGGACTTCACCTTGCAAGCCTTTGAACTAGGTCTAACGTGCAACCACATGTCTGTAATGGGACGGACCTAGTTGATTAAGTTGCTAATAACGTACCTGTGGGACCTCAGGAGGTCAACTACACCCTTTGTGTAAGTTGTACGGGGGAGCGTACCGGGGGCGGCCAGGTACCCATCTAACGGTTGGTTGGCCTAAACTTCGCCTTAGCTAAGGGAAGGGTTAGTGTGCAACAACCGGGGAGGACCACTTGTACTGTTAGAAGTTTCCGAAAGACTTTGTTACGGGAACTCGCCTTTGTGGTGTTTGACTGTATCTTGTGGGTAAAGTGCATAACCTCTGCAGAGTGTAAAATCTATTCGAATAGCCGTGTCCGCGGTATTGGACATCGCTCGGGAATTACAGTCAAGGGTTAGACTTTCTCAAAAATAACTTGGACTTGAAAGGTTGGGTTGGATTAATAATGATGTTGATGGAAATGTGGATTAGGATGGGAAAGATGATTACTACACTCCTTGAAAAGTTATTTATGCTTTACTTGTTTCTACTGCTTTCGAATCTACTTATGATACTTGTTAAATGCTCCTACTGCAAATATACCTTGAGCCACTCCTTTGTATTAAGCCATGCATGTAGTATATTAGCTGCATTCTGTGCATGACTTGCTGAGTACCAAGTACTCACCCTTGCCGCAATACAACACCAGTTGAGGAGGAGACTACACCAGCTTTGGAAGAGGAACTCCAAGAGGAACCGTCTACTTAGGGAGCGAGCCCAGTCAGTTGCTTGTGGTATACTGGATGGCGCCACGATGTTATCTTATTTTCCGCTGCTATTTCTCTCTTAATAAGTTTCGCCCTGCGAGGCGTATTTTTGTAACTTGACCATAAGGTCGAGCAACCAGTTTGACTATTTAATTAAAGTACTTATTTAGCATCGAGTGGTATGATTGTGATATTTACCAATGTTAAGACTGTGTGCACTAGCGCGTTCCTGGACTAGTGCTGAATACACAGAGGGTCCGGATTTGCAAATTCAGGTCCCGACAGGGGAGATGGGTGCACGCCAACGGGTGTGCACTCGGCAATACTGGTATTTGCGTCGAGGAGACATGTGCATTGCATCGCATTGCATTGTATTCATGATGATGATGATGATGAAATGATTTCAATGAGGTTGAGATATGAGTATGATGTTGCATATAAAGTATGACTTAATCTTGATGTTAAGTTTGTTTTGTAGTGATGATATTGAATTGTTCTGTTTGACCCATTGCAATATACTTGCTGAGTGATGAACTCACGTTTATGTTTTATGTTGTTTTAGGTACCATGACACCGGCATGTGGGAAGGGGCAATAGCTACACATCTTCACGTAGTTCCATTCACATTTACCAATTTGAGTCATGAATCATAATAAGTGCCATGAACTGGGTGTATGGAATAATTTTGGTGTGCTTGTGATCCTTATTTGCTTAGCTATAGATTATGGAGTGGTTGGAGTTTGTTTTATTTGTTTATGTTGATGCTTTATCCATTATATATTGCTGCTTTAGATGTCTTATGTTATGATATATCTTGCCATGATATTTCTATTGTTTCAATTCATGTTAAAACAAAGGAGATGCTGTCGAAATTTCGGTTTTTAGCATTTGTGCCTTTGCTGTAATTTATCTTTATTTATGGTATTTAGGTGATGTTTAGTCTATGTTTGGTAGCATTCGGGCATACTAGATGCCGGGGTGTTACACTCTCCTTGGGTGAAAATACGAAAAAATCTCCCCCTAAGAAGGAAAATGTGTGTGAATGTGCAATGTGTCCAAAAATTCCAAAATTCTCCAAACTTCTCAAAATTCCAAAAACTTCTCCCCCTTTTTTTCTTTAAACTTCCCCCCCTTTGACAATGGATTCATCAAGAGTACAAAAGAGAGAACAACATGTTCAAAATTTTCCCTGTAGCAATGATTTCACAAGGAGAAACAAAGGAGTGTCAATACTGAAAAGATGAGCTCATTCAATCATATAACCTTATATATTACATAATATGCAAAATACATGAATTTGATGTGATTTTAATAAGTTAGGGAATGACATGCATCTCAACCTTAGTTCAGTCAACTATAGCCAAGTACTAAGCAAGACCTTAGCAAAAAAAAGCAAGGCTCAAAACTGAAGCAACTAACAACTCAGGGTGAGCAAGTAGTTTCAACTCCAATTTAGTAGACCAATTTAATTTTTAAACAATAAATTGCATGTGCATGCTTGAAGCATACTTCTTTTATTTCCTTGGAGTGGCATGCTTGAAGCATACATCTTATCTTGAGGGAATGGCATGCTTGAAGCATACATATTATCTTTTTAGGGAAAACATGCCTAAAGCACATAACTTTAGGCCTTTGCTTTGAACAACCCTTTTTTGCTGATTCCCTTTTCTTTACCTTTTTCTTAGATTGTAAACATGCAAAAGTGATTAAAAGGTCTTATGAAAGAGTAAAGCTGAAAACACACTTGCTTCATAGCCCAAATTTGTCAAGAAGATTCAATATCAAGCCTAGAAGAGTAAGATATCACAGAGTATTTAGCTATAGGCAATTAGACCAAGGAATTCCGCAATGTCATTTTTAGATCAAGTGTAACAATTTAGATTATCATATATTAGCTCAATTACATAATATATAAGGAAATATGATAAAGTAAGCTCATCAAGTGAAAGAACTTGGCAAGGAAACTCCCCCTCAAAACAAACCTATTGGATGAACAATCCCAAGTTCTCCCTGAATAAAAGCAAAACGAGAAGACAAAGGTTTTGTGAAAATGTTTGACAATTGATCTTCAGTATCCACATGATGAAGCACAATGTTCCCTTTTTCAATATGATCTCTTAGAAAGTGAAATCTGATATCAATGTGTTTTGTTCTAGAATGTTGCACATGGTTCTTAGCAATGCAAATTGCACTAGTGTTATCACACAAAAGAGGAACAATATCCAAATTAACCCCATAATCTTTAAGTGTAGCTACTATCCAAAGAATTTGAGAGCAACAACTAGCAGCAGCTACATATTCAGATTCAGCAGTTGATTATGCAACAGAAGATTGTTTTCTAGATGACCATGCAATGAGAGAATTGCCCAAGAAATGACATGTACCAGATGTAATTTTTCTATCAATTCTACATCCTCCAAAATCAGCATCAAAGAAAGCTCTTAAACTATGCATGAGGAAGCAGGAAGTCAAATGCCAAAATCTTGAGTACCATGGAGATACCTGAAAATTCGCTTGACAGCTTGTCGATGTGAAGCACGTGGGGAAGCTTGAAAACGAGCACACAAGCACACAGCAAATTGTATATCCGGCCTTGATGTAGTGAGGTACAAAAGTGAACCTATCATGCTTCTATATTCTTTTTGATCAACCGGCTCACTATCTTCATCCGGATCAAGTGTGCAAGTACTTTCCATGGGTGTCATGATCGGCTTGCTATTTTCCATCCCAAAACGATGCAACAGGTCTCCTGTGTATTTGCTTTGATGTACAAAAGTACCATCCTTTGTTTGCTTGATTTGCAGTCCCAAAAAAGTATGTCAATTCACACATCATACTCATCTCAAATTCGTCCCTCATGGTTTCTGAAAACTTAGACACTAAAACATGAGAGGAACCACTAAAGATAATGCATGAGATATATCTTTGGGTTCAAAAGAAGCCACTAAAGCAGAATGAGCATGAGTATCAGAATGAATAAACCTAGATCGGATGATTCTCTCATTTAGGTCTCCAATCATTTGTTCAGATGGATGCATTTTTTGAATGTGCAAGGGAGCTTTGGCTTTTGAAACTTCTTCTTCTTCTTCTTCATTTTCAGTATGTACATATGATGTTGTAGCTTGAGGATGGTTAGCTGTCGGTGATGTAGTAGTAGGTGCCAAAGGTGCTACAGCTTGTTGTGCATTAGGAAGAGTCAAGACCTCATCTTCAACATCAACATCATCATTGTCTTCAAAGATTTTCTCCCCCTGAATATATGCGCCTGTACTTGCATCACTTGGACTAGTGCTTGGACTAGCCTCATCAAAAGTAACTTCACAAGTTTCTACAATTTTGTTAGTCTCTGAAACAAGCACACGATAGCCACGAGTATGAGCAGGATATCCAAGAAAGATGGCATCCATTGATCTAGCTTCAAATTTATCAAGATTTCCAGATTTCAAGACAAATCACTTCAGTTGGAGTCTTACCCAGTTTTGATCTCAAAAACACATGGTTTGAAACATAACATGCAGTTGAAATCACTTCAGCCCAAAAATTCCTAGGAGTGTGATGTTCAACTAGCATAGTTCTAGCCATTTCAACTAATGTTTTGTTTTTCCTTTCAACTACACCATTCTGTTGAGGCACTCTAGGTGAAGAAAATTGATGATCAATTCCTTTTTCAGAACAAAAGTGATCAAAAGAAGAATTTTTAAACTCAGTTCCATTATCACTTCTAATAGCTCTAAGAGCTCCTGGATGATCAACAGAAAGCCTAAGCACAAGACTTCTAAAATGACTTAAAGCCTCATCCTTAGATGCCATAAAGTATACCCAAGAGTATCTAGAGTAATCATCAACAATAACAAGAACATACCATTTGCCTCTAAAAGATTGAACTTGAGATGGTCCAACCGTGTCAAGATGTAGTAGCTGTCCAGGAGCATTTGTCATCACCATGGTAAGAGGTGGATGTGAACCTGCAATCATCTTACCATGTCTACAAGAAGAGCATACTAGATCGCTATCACCTTTAAGCTTAGGAAAACCACGTATGAGATCTAATCCACTTACACGAGTAAGATGATCAAAACCAACATGACCAAGTCTACGATGCCAAAAGAATAAATATTTAGAAATATTGGCAACTAGATTCCTCTGCTTAGAAGAAGGTGATACATCAAAATCAGCTTTAAAAACTCTTCCAAAACGTGAAATCCTTATAACAAGATCACATGAAGCATCTAATACTTTGCATTCATTTTTCTTAAAACTTATTTCAAGATTTTCATCAATCATTTGTGAGATAGAAAGCTAGTTGTATTTTAAGTTTTCAACCAAAGCCACATCCTTGAACATAAACATGTCACTTACCTTTACTGTACCTTTTGCCACAACAGAAGAGGAAGAGGCATCTTCAAAAGTAACACTTTTAGCACGAGATGCACGAGTGAGGGAGGAGAACCAATTCTTATCACCGGACATGTGGCGTGAGCTTCCAGAATCCACTAGCCATATGTTCTCCTTCCTCGCGTGAGAAGCCTACATAGCAACAAAGCATGTCGAGGTCTCAGTACTGGGGTTAGAAATGAGACTTTTGGGAATCCAGTACTGAGACACACGATGCACAACAGTAGGCACAACACAAGCATTCTTATGCACAAAATCAGATTTGCCCTTTCCTGTGATCTTCGCAACAAAAGATGTTTTCTTCACCCTAGGCATATAATGAGAAGTGAAACGTGCCTGTTAGAAGTTAGACCTAGCCTTAGTCCTTTCTATCTTCTGTTGTTTGGCAAGCCTAAAGCAAAAATCTACTATATGTCCAACTCTACCACATGAGTGCAAGTGTACTTGACATGATGTTTTGCTTTAATAGTAGAAGCACATTTTGCATTCATCAAGGTGGAAGAAACAAAACCAGCAGATTTAAAAGCAATCTTTTTAGGCTCATTAAGAATCTCAATTTTTATCATTGCAAGGAGCATGAACAACAGTGCAAGATTTTCGTTTCAAATGAAGTATGAAGATCAAAACCTAAACCTTTTTTATTTGAGCTAACATTTGATTTATCTAAAATCATGTTCAAATTTTTCTTGCCATTAGTGAACCATTCCAAAGAATTTTGCAAGTAATCAACTTTCTTAGCAAGAGTTAGACAATTATTGCAGGGAACATCCACTTTTCCTTTTTGCTTGCGACAAGTTGAGCATAAAAGAACCTCATGTGTAAGCGAAGTATCTGTTACTTGAGAAACCCTAGCATTTGCATCATTCAACTTCACTTCCAGTATAGAGCATTTAGAACATGGAGTTGTATCATTCAAATCAATGGTAGAACAGCTAGCATGTTTGACATGTTTCTCATTCTTCTCATTTTGATGTAACAGAAGAGCATGTTCTTTCCTAAGAAAGGTGAGCTCATTGTAAATTAAGTCACATGATTTGCAAGCATCATCATTAGGAATCAAAGTTTTGAGTCTAGCAATTTCAGCATTCAATGATTCAACAAGAAAATCATGTTTCTTAATTTTTTATCACGTTTATCAAGCAATTTTCGAAGATGAGCAACAGCAATAGCTAATTCATCATAAGAAGGATCTACCTCATTGAAGTTGTTGTCGTGGTCGTCCTCGGTAAAGCTGTCCTTACTGCTTGCCATGAGACACAACCCCATCAAATCATGCTTTCTTGGAGTTGCATCATCCTCGCTACTCTCCGAATCCACATCGCTCAAATTGATTTGTTCAAGAGCGAAAAGAACTCGGTGGACAACTTTGCGGTTGATGAAATTCTTCTTTTTCTTATCAATTGGAGAGAACTTCTTCTTTTCTTTTCTTTTCTTCTGTCGTTGTCCTTCTCCTCCCTTGATGCTTTTCCTGCAAGTTTAGGACAATTTGTGTGAATATGGTTGAGGTCAGCACACTCATAGCATCTTGGAGGGCCACCACCAACTCTCTTCCTCATTTTCACATTCTGCAAAGCTTTGTTAAGACGAGAAGAGAGTAGTGCCTGATCTTCTTCAGGAAATTCTTCAATTTGCTTATCTGTTAAAGAAGACAAGGAGGACAAAGAAAATCTAGAAGAGGAATTTGCATTTGACATGTTAGGATTAGAGATCAAAGCAATTGATTTAACATTACCCTTCCTAGCAAGAACATCCAACTCATGAGTTTTCAACTTAGAACAAAGAACATCTAAAGAAAGTGTACTCATGATAGTTGATTCTCTAATAGATGTTACTTTCATCTCCCAAATAGACATGTCTAATGCACCAAGCAATTGTCTAGCATTAGCAGCATCATCAAAAGCTAACTCCAACAGCACGCAAATTGCTAAGAATTTTATTAAAGCGTGCAAAGAAATCATCTAGTGACTCACCAGGCTTCATCTCAAATCGCATGTATTCCTTTTTGTAAAGATCTTAATGAACCTCTTTGATAGTGTAAGAACCCTCATTGTAATCACAAAGAAATTTCCATACCTCATATGCGGATTTGACATGGATCACACGGTCAAAGTCGCTGCGTCCCAAGCCTTGGATAATCAAGTTGCGCGCCTTGCTGTTTGCTTCAACATGTGCACGATTGGCATCGTTGACGTTGTCGTTTGCAGGGACAACGTATGGCTTGTAAACCTTCTCCCAAATTGCAAAACCCTGCGCCTCGATGAATGCCTCCATCTTGGCTTTCCAAAACTGAAAATCAACACCATCGAACACACACGGTTTTGTTGAATAACGATCCATTAATCTAATCACCGGTTAAGATAGATTAGAAAGACCTTGCTCTGATACCACTTGTAGGATCGATATACACGGATATAGCAATCAGAGGGGGGGTGAATGATTGTACAGAACCTAAAACCAAAATTTTGATCTATTAAAAATTCACCCCAAAATGGAACCAAATAATTGCCTCGTATTCGACAAAAATAGATTAACACATGTTCAGTAAAATGCAAATTACTGGAGATCCAACCGTCGGATTGATATGAAATTTGGACACAAGAAACTAGATGACAATACGAATTGAACCCAGAAAGAATCAGCTTGATCAGACTTACATATCAAAAGTTATAAGCCTCACAATCTTGCTATGGCAGAACTTAACGAAAACTGATCTAATCAAAACTTGTAAATTAATCAAGAACGACAAAAGATTAATCAAATAAACTTTGAGGAACTCTAAATTAATACCCTAGAAAGGTTTTTAATGGATCAAATCAAGATGAAACTCAAATAACAACTCTTGCACGCGTATAGCCACCATGCCATACTCACGTGACTAACCATTCTTCATGTGCATCATTCTCTTAGCCCGAACGTCCCGCATGACATCCTTGACCACCAAGACCTCGGTTCCTCCCTGAACCTAGTGTCGAACCTCAGTTCCTCTATGAACGTAGTTCCTGTCCCGTCATCGACCACGTTCGTCTTCGAGCAATACCTGCACATGAACAAACAAGAAACGAATCCAAACACAAGTCCACGACTTGACTCAAAGTCAATCCATGCAACTACTCACATGAGCATTGCATACAATCAACGCAATTTCAATTCTTGGAAGACATCCAAAACCGAGCCAAACACGATCACGACGGACCAAACATTGGTTCGGTGCACACAGGGAAAAACCCTAGAAAAGCCCATTCACGCCGGACCAAACACCGGTCTGGCGCAGCTCACGACGGACCAAAAAACTCGGTCCGGCGTACATGCAAAACTTACTGTATTTGAGAAATTGGGTTCGGCGAAAAAACATTTGAAAACACGTTTACGACGGACCAAATAAAATTTGGTCCAACGTAAATAGAAAACTTATTGTTTTTAGTCTAGCGCATATAAAAAGACAGACCTCAAAAACCCGTTCACGACGGACCAAAAATTTGGTCCGGCGTGCTTGTAAAAACAGGCCTTCAAAATGCGTTCACGGCGGACCAAGGAATTGGTCCTGTGCTAATGCAAAAAGATTGTCCGGCGCAATTGCTTTGGAACTTTGGTCTAGCGCCAAAAAGGGGAATTTGGTCTGGCGCAAAAAAGTCCAAACGCACGTTCACGGCGGACCACAAATTTGGTCCGGCGTAAACACGAAAAACGGTCCGGCTCAGATGAGAAACTTACTGTTTTTTCAGGTTTGGTCCGGCGCCAATGCGAAACTTACTGTTTTTGGAATTTGATCCGACACATGGACAAGCACAAACACATTTGCAAATTCAATTCTAAGCCAATTTTTCAGCACAGGTTTTCGAGAAAATTGATATTATGCCACTGTCAAGAGTGGCGCTAGCCCAAATGCCATCTTCGTCGATGCCTTTGTTAAAATGCCACTCTTATCGTGCCCTCATCGCCAAAATGCCATTTTCGCATTTATAAAATGAATTTCAATTTCCTCTGCCGATTGAGTCACTGGAAATGACGATCCTACCCCGAGCCAGATCTATGGGTTGCGGGCGACCGAGCACAATTGAACCCATGGTCTCCACAGCAACGAAGAAAATCCCCTTCATTTTTCTCTCCGTCGGTCCGACGACCTGGGAGGCGGAGGCATAACCATCTCGCCACCCCCACCTGCGACGACCACCACCGCCGGCGACCTCGGACGGCAACGCCAGGATGTTGCCGAGGAAAGGTGAGAATCATTCCTCATACCAATCTCGCTGAGCTGACCTAGTCTTCTAGGGTTTGATGTAGATATCTCTTTAATGTGTTTGATGTGTTCTTTGTTTTGTGTGAACCCTTAGCCTAGGAACGCGGTGCTTGCATGATTGCATTTCTGGTCTGGTCGGCGGGATGAACCCGGTGGCCAAGGACGCGTTGGGGTAAAATCTTTTTTGTTCACAAATCTTGCTGAACCGAAGTGAACGGTAGTGTACCCTAATCAAAGTTTTTTTTCTTGTGTTCATCAAATCAATGGTTGTTAGGCTAGTTGAATGGAGGGAAAGTACAGTAGACTGGTCTCTATCGTGCAGTCCGCTCCATGATAATGTGGGCGCCAGTGATGGTTGTAGAGGGGATATGGGTATGGGCTGTGGTGTTGCATTTGGAAATTCTGGAATTGATTGGGATAATATTAGGATTGTTGAGTCACATGATGAGGAAGGTAGGATTGAACAAATCAGTGAGGACCAAATGTATGTACTTCTGGGTTTAAGGGAGGAGGATGCAAATGAGGAGAGGGCAAGTGCAGGGGTACCTACAGACACAAATGATGCTATGGATGATGATGAGCAGGGTGCTGCCCTAGATGTTGATGATGTGGATCCTGATGAAATTTGCATTGATTATGACAAGGATCATCCATCTATGGAGCTAGGCACCCTGTACCCATCAATGAAAGAATTCAGGCTTGCTGTCAGGCAATTTGCAATCAACGAAGAGTTTGATCTGGGAATCGAAAAGACCGATCCGACAAGATATAGGGGTTATTGCAAAGCTCAAGGTTGTCCTTGGAGGATAGTTGGGCACAGGCGAAGTGATATGAGAACCATAATGGTATTTGCTTTAAATATTTGCTTCATTTGAATTAACTGCATGTACTAATGTTTGTTTATCTTTTTTTCCAGGTGTCCGTGTTGCAAGGGGAGCACACGTGTACATCTAGCAGCCGTGTTGGAGGTACAACTGCAACCCGAGCATGGGTTGCCGAGAGGGCATTGCCTATTCTGAGAGGTAACCCTAATCTTGGTGCTAAGGACTTGCAGAAAAAACTCCAGGACGATTACCACGTTACTGTTGCTTATGACACCGTGTGGAAGGGCCTACAGAGAGCTCTAAAAGATATGTATGGTAGTTGGGAAGAAAGCTTCCAATTACTGTACAGGTGGAAGGCAGAGGTGTTAGGGAGATGCCCTGGGAGTGTTGTAGAAATAGATACACGATGTGTAGATGACACTGTATACTTCCATAGGTTTTTCTGTGCACTTAAGCCATGCATCGACGGGTTTGTTAGTGGGTGTAGGTCGTACCTCAGCATTGACAGCACAGCCTTGAATGGTAGGTGGAACGGGCAATTGGCAGTTGCCACAGCCTTAGATGGCCATAATTGGATGTACCCAGTGGCGTTTGGATTTTTTGACTCTGAAACCGAAGATAACTGGCATTGGTTCAGGAGTCAGCTATATAGGGCACTAGGAGATCTCCCTTTGCTAGCCATATGTACAGATGCATGTAAAGGTCTAGAAAATGCAGTTAGCAGAGTTTTCCCTCCTGCAGAGAAGAGAGAGTGCTTTAGGCATCTCATGCAAAATTTCATGAAAAAATTTCAAGGTGGTACCTTCACTGAATTGTACCCAGCAGCAAGGGCCTACAGGGTTGACTTGTATGACAAGCACATGGAGTCAATTTTTGAGAAATGCCCTAGGGCTTCGGACTACTTGACTAGGTACCATTCGTTTAAGTGGATGAGGTGTATGTTTAACCCAAATGTGAAATGCGATTACATAAATAATAATTTAGCAGAGTGTTTCAACAATTGGATTAGAGACATCAAAGATCTCCCTGTTGTTGACCTAGCTGACAAAATAAGGGAGAAGATCATGGTGCTATGGGAAAAAAAGGAAGAGAATTGGGGAGAGATTGGATGGTAGGATACTACCTGCGGTCTTGCTTCAAATCAAGGCAAGAACTAGATGTCTTGGGCACTTAAGAGTTGTCAAAGCTGATAGGGTATGTGCCGAGGTTTGGGACAACACCTGTGGTGATAGGCATGTGGTTAAGGAGCATTCCCATGAATGCACTTGTCTTGAATGGCAACACACGGGCAAGCCATGTGATCATGCTCTGGCTAGTGTCACTACACATAGGACACTTGATATGGCAGATTATGTCAATGAATACTATTCTATTGCCAGATTTAGGGATGCCTATTCAGGAAGAATTGAGCCTATGCCTGACAAAGCACAATGGCCACATGTTGATTTGCTATATGAAGTGGCAGCACCTTTGGGCAAGAGGATAGTTGGTAGGCAAAGGAAACTGAGGATGAAAGGTTTCATGGAGGGAGGGAGTAGCTCTGCTCCAAAGGCAGGGCAGAGTAGTAAGGTCAAAAAAATGGTCAGAGGCCCCATAAAGTGCAAGAGATGTGGAGAGGTTGGTCATCGACAAGCAAGCTACAAATGTCCATTTAATGGCACCAAAAAAAGGTAAGTTCTGTGTACTACATGTAATATGTTTGTAAGTTCTGTGTACTACATTTAATTATATTTGGTACTTTACTACTACAGGAAGAGGAAGTCCAGAAGTAGAAAATTTACAAGCAGCACTTCTGAGACTGGAAATGTGCAGGCCACTGCTGAGGAGGGAAATGTGCAAGAGGGAAATGTGCAGGCCACAGTTGAGGAGGGAAATGTGCAGCAGCCTGCTGAGAATGAAAATGTGCAGGCCAGTGTTGAGGAGGGAAATGTGCAGCAGCCTGCTGAGGATGAAAATGTGCAGGCTAGTGTTGAGGAGGGAAATGTGCAGCAGCCTGCTGAGGATGAAAATGTGCAGGCCAGTCCTGGGGTGCTCACCAGGAGGTATGAATTTAATGCTTTGTGTGCATTTCCATCGCTACCAATTTAATGCTTTGTGTGCTTTTGTAGTTGAAGCAAGAAGAAATTAACTCCTAAGAAGAAGAAGTTAACTCCTATGATGAAGAAGTTAACTCCTAAGAACAAGAAGAGCAAGATGACTAGATTTTGAAGCTGCTAGAAAGCCACTTTTGTAATGCTCATTCTTAATTTCTCAGGATGTTTGCTTAGAATGGCTTGTAATGTTCAACCACTTTTGTACTTATGCTAGAAAGCCACTTTTGTACTTATGCTAGAAAGCCACTTTTGTACTTATGCTAGCCTGATGTTCCAGACCTGGAGACCTGATGCTAGTAGTGTTAGCCTTGTAATGTGTTAAGACCTGGTATCTGTTTCTTTTGGTACTTATGCAAAAGGATGCCTACAATGCACGAGGGTATTGTTTTGGTATCTTTTCTGTATGATGTGGGTTTCATGCAATCTATTTGGTTGCTGTTCAGAGCCATCTTTGTGTATGTCTATTTATATTACAGTCCCAGGAACTATTGTTTGCTGGTGCAATTGGGATTGCTGATGGAGTCCTTGGTAGACGCTGAATTATCCATTGCTTGGATTAAAAGTCTGAATTTGTTTCCTTCTTTGTTCAGAGCCACACTTGATGCTGCATACAGCCATACACTGAAAAGCAGTATCAAGACTATGTTTATGGTATTGTATGCTGTGGTCATTTGATTTGAAGTTAAATAATAAATTGTTGATGTTTAGTGACATAGCCCGTGTAGTATACATACTCATCCTTTGTATCAACAATCCACCATTTGCTAGTAGACTGATGCTAACCTTGCTTTGCATTTGCATGTATTGAACCAGCATCCACACACTTCAGAAATTCGAAAACATGCCAGCATGGTACTCCACAATTTTTCATTTCATCAACTTTCTCCACCATCAACTTTCTTCAGAAACATGCCATATGTTGCATACATTTCATTTCAACAAGCATCAGGAGTTCAGGACACAACCAGCATCAGGAACATACCATATGTTGCACACATTTCATTTCAACAAGGGAGATTTCAACAAGCATCAGAACACAAAGAGATCTCGAACACAAAAGAGTAGAACATTTCAAAACACATCATTTCACAATTACATATAGAACCAATACTGCTAGCATTGCAGCTATCACTATGTTGCACACAACCAGGATGTGGCCAATCTTCACCAGCTTTGACACCTCCAATGTCATACCGTACCACTGGCCTTCTCCTTTTTCTGCTTTAGGGATCACACCTTCAGCTGCGGTTTCAGCGACATCCCACGAAGTGACAAATTCTTCGTATTCCTCACGCCACATGTAAAACAAACACCGTCCAGGATTCTGAAAATTGTCACCATTTAGATCAATAGTTAGGAACAACGATTACATTCAACAAATTTGTTTGCCATAAATCTTAGCACAACATAGATAGAACTTTAGATACGAATAGGAACCCTAGATACGAATAGGAACCGAGAAACCCTAGATACGAATAGGAACCCAAATCCTACCAAATTTTCCAAATCGAAACACACAACCCACTTACATCTTGCTCGTTCCGCCGACACTTGAAGAAGGTCCTTCCCGGATTCTTCTTTGACCTCGATACAAGCTCAATAATCCGATCGCTGCACCTTGGGCACTCCACGAGGGGTAGCCCACTCGGACCGGAATCATGCCTTGGTGAAGGGCGCGCACCTGAATGAAGCCAGGAGCTCCTCTGCGACATCCTAAGTCCTCTCGGAGTGGCCACCGCTTGTCGCCGTCGCCGGGGAAGGAGACGGCCGCTCGGAGTGGTTGGTCCGGACGGGCTGGTTGCCTGGTTCGATTGTTCTTCGATTGTGCTCGGTCGCCCGCAACCCATAGATCTGGCTTGGGGTAGGATCGTCATTTCCAGTGACTCAATCGGCAGAGGAAATTGAAATTCATTTTATAAATGCGAAAATGGCATTTTGGCGATGAGGGCACGATAAGAGTGGCATTTTAACAAAGGCATCGACGAAGATGGCATTTGGGCTAGCGCCACTCTTGACAGTGGCATAATATCAATTTTCTCCAGGATTTCACAGCGGCTTAATGTCCATGCAAAATTCAAGGAATAGTCATAGTCCATTGTCACCGAAAACTGGTATAAAAAATAGTACTTTGGAACAAGCAAAAACCTATGGGACCTCTGGGATCTGGTGGGGGATTGTTGGAATTATTTAGGCTAGGCCTATGAATTCACAAATAATTTCTGAAAAATCCCAAGGCCCATTAGGTGAAGGGATATGAAAAGATAATAGTACTATATTGTTAGTGAAGGTGGATGAAGACCAATTTATAAAGGATGGTTTCCTCTACCTCACTAGCGAATGAGAAGAAGAGAAGAAGAGGGCACACGCGCGCGCTCGCTCGCCGCACTAGGCCAGGCAGCGCGCGTACATGACATGCGCGTGAATGGTGCAGTGAAATCTAGTCTCACGACTTGCGCAGGAGTAGTCCTCTTTTACAATTTTTGCAGCGTGGGACTTAGTGGCGGATTTTATGCGGGCGCATAAAAATCTGTAACTGACTCATATCATACTCGGATTTTACGCGTGTAACCGGCTCGTATCGTGTTCGGATTCTCTCTCTCTCTCTGTTATATATATGCAGACAGAGATCAATTCTCTCTCGCGCGAACCTTTTGCATTCCAACTCGTACTATGTTGCTTTCTTCTTCCCCATCCCTTCGCTGGCGTGCATCGACTGTTGGGAGAGCAGGTCTCCGAAATGTCCGTCCTTGAAATCCTCCACTGGGAGAGGCGAATCACGTTTTTGGGAAGCGTTTTTACGTGACTGCTTGCTAATTTCGTCATCGACAATTGGCTTCGACTACATCGCCTACTGATCTTCATCGATATCTACTATCAATTCGGTCACATCTTCACTTCAACTCGGTAGCACACGCGAATCATATCTATATTCTGTTCTTCTCGTAATATGCATGAGATAGACATTACAATTGGCATATTGTTAGTGTATAGTCTATTTATTTCCACTGTTATTTCTTCAATTATTGTTTTAATTTATTTTCAGAATAAATTCATCATTAGCATGCCTAATATTCTAACACTTCCATGTGCTAGACAGGGCACGCACAGCCCTGCAGCAGTAACATCCCTAGCTGCTGCACCTGCCATCAGCCACGGCACATACAACCGTGCACACACGTCGACAAACTCAGACGCTCACAAGCTTCTTGCCGAGGATCATATCGTCCGTTGTGAAGTCGGCCTCCTTCCGGTACATCCCGCGGCCGAAGTCGAGGTTGTACGAGTCGGCGAGGCCCTCGACGAGGTTGAACTCTGGCATCCATTCGAGGTCCCTGGTGGCCTTCTCGATCGACGCAAAGTAATGCTGCCGTTTCAGTGCAGAAGTTGCATCGTTGAGCGTCAGCATTCACACAAGCCATCGTAACAGTAACAATTTTTGGGATCATATACAAGAAATTGCAGTACCTGGTCCCTGAATGGGAAGGGCTTCTTCTTGCCGAAATCGAAGTCCTTGGGGTTGTAGTGAACGATCTCCGGCTCAGGGAATCCTCCAGCCTGCATTAGACAGAGAACAAAAAAGTTCAGTTACAAACATGAACAAAAGACTGTCTTCAGTTCAGACAGCACTGAGTATAGCAAGCAGTTCTAGGCCCCTACTGGACGGTTGAAGCCTTGAAGGTGACAATTTGTATGTTGTTACCTTTGCACATGCCCGTGCTAGCCCATCAAAGGTGACGTACTTTGTGCCGGAGATGTTGTACACCTGCTTGCTCGCCTTCGGGTTGCCGAGGACCAACACGAAGGCCGTGGCCAAATCCTGAACAGAAACAGGTACAAGATTCCGATGATGTCAACCTCTGAAACACCGAATACATTATTGCCGAATTCATCCGTGTGCACGAACCTTCACGTGGCCGAGCTGGGTGATCTGGTTGCCGGCGCCGGGCACTGGGATGGGCCGTCCGGCCTTGAGCCGGTGGAAGAACCACTCCTCCACGGGGTTGTAGTTGAGTGGACCGTAGATGTACACCGGCCTGAGCGACGTCCAGTTCACGCCGCGCGAGTCCAGCAGGCTCTCCGTCTCGAGCTTCCCCTTGTGCCGGCTTTTCGGGTCGACGGCGTCGGTCTAACAGCCACATACAAGCTTGCCACGAGTTATTAATGGCCGGTCTATTTTGGCCTTGTGTGAAGTGATCTGGAAAAGCAGTGGGGCATATATACCTCAAAGTGTGGGAGCAGGTCTGATTTTTGGTACACTCCTGCTGACGAGCAATAGATGTACCTGAAGTAGTACCAGAATGCCATTTCAGGACATTTAAATTTGTAGGTATCAGATGAAGTAGCTAGCTGCTTACTGTTCCAGGTTCGGCAGCGCATCGAGTATAGGGGCTACCTCATTGGCTTCGCGCCCTGAAACACCGTGACACGAAATGCGTGGTAACTATATAATCCTATGTTTGATGGTAGATATGAGATGATAGTTTTAGTTAGGGAAGTGCCACTTTGCATTTCAGACGAAATCATTCACAAAAAAACGATTTATAAAGTACTAACATTTGCACCTAATTATTAGTATTGACAGACCCGAAAAAATTCTGACACCAGATGCCATAAAGCATCTATCACCCCTCACATGATATTTTGGGGAAGAGAAGAAGAATTAACTACTTTGAGATCTGTGAGGTTGTTATGTGTCTAATTTTTAGAAGGGATGCTACATGGTACCTAGTGCCACAGAATTTTTTTTCCATCGACAGAGAGTTGTTTAAGGGTAGGTAAGTTTTATTTTGGTAAATTGTAGCTGTTGGGTTACCGTTAATATCGTAAACGACGTCGAAGCCCTTAGCAGCAAGGCTCGTCTTGACGAAATCGAAGTCTTGCCTGTCACCTTTCAGATGTAGCACCTATACGTAAACAATCCTAAATGTCATCATTGGTGGTAATTGATAAGAAGCTATTTAGTGAGCCCCTCATACTGTCAGAACATTAGAATTTAGAATACCGTTTGTACTTTAGCACCCTCTGCATTCTTTTGCACTAACAGGAAATACTCAAGGACAGAGGAGAGAAGAAACAGAGTACCTTGGAGGAGAACTCTGCATACTCCGCATCTGATTCGCCTGGCAATTGCTGCGTTACGGGTGCCTTTCCTCTAGTGAACAATGTGACCTGACAAAATTCAAATTTTTTACTCCATTTAAGCTCGAAAAATTAATGTTTTTCTACTTCCATAATATTAAAAGACATGATCAATTGACTGATTAGCCTAAGGAGCCATTCATTCGATCAGAAATATATCAACAAACTGACCTGGTGCCCCTCCTTGACAAGGAGCCTGGACATGAAGACACCAATGAACCTTGTGCCCCCCATGACAAGAATGTTCTTGGAGTCTGCGGATGCTGCCACCTGCATCCTTGCCCCCCTTGGCTGCCATGACTTCCTCCTATTCTGTCAAAAAGAATTTCACAACCTTCTTTTAGTATCTACCACGCATGCATCATCTTATCATGGAATCAAGAAATGTCCTGTTTTTCTTTTGATCACCTGGCTTGGGATGGAGAGAGCTGTACCACTGAAGTCAGAGAGAGGCAAAGGCAGGAGGAGGCTGCTCTTCAAGGAGGCCGTTGCTGCCATCTCTCTCTCCTCTGCCTCTTCTCTGTTCTTGTTTACTTCTCTCCCCTACCTATGCTTGTGCTATTATAAAACGAGGTACGAACAAGAGGAGGGGGCTTTGTTTCCTTAGTCAGGATGGTAGTATATCTCGTCTGAAACTTGTGGCTCGGTGTGTGCTATAGAACGAAGAACGAGAGAAAAATGAGGTGTTGGGAAATGTTTTGGCTTGTGTGGAGGGGAGAGCCAGCCCTATCCTCTGCTGGATCCTCTCCTCTCATTCTTTCTTGTGCCCACTAGCCCGCACTCTGATCAACTCATGGTGACATCTTTTTTTCTTCCTAGTCTAAAATATGAGGACATGGTGTCCATAGCTTTACAGGTATTTTTCAAAAAATATATTAATTCAATTTGCAAATTGCCAATTATTACTCCCTCTGTTCAGAAACATATGAAATTTTAAAAAATGTGCAGCCGAACTTCCTTAACTTTGATTGCTAATATACATTAAAAAAATATTTAGATTGGTCATATGAAAATGATACCATTAGATTAGCCATGAAAAATATTTAGGTACATATTCATATTAAAAATAGTGATAAAAGTTGTATGTTAGGGACCGCGCCAATATCCAAAGCATCATACATTCTTGAAGGGGAAGCATTGTTCCATTATACTTAAAAAAGTAAACTTCATCAAATGGACAAAAGAGATTATTTTGACTGGCTACTATCTGTTAAAACAAAAAATTGTCAGCATATTAGGATTTGATGTATTTGACCGACCCTTACCTGGGCATTGGACAGATTGTTACTGGGCCTGGACAAAGTGGCCTTAGGCCGATCTATCTGTAAGGTGCTCTGTCACATATGTATGGGCTCTACATGCCATACATATATATATACACCACTTACTCTTGCTATGTCACTGGTGGAGGTGTGCGTTGACACTGTTTTTACTTGTATTTTATATTCTCCCACAGTGTCATTTCCTGTCTTTTGCATCGCTAATGCTACCTATCATGCTACGTATCATTCATATTTAACATGCACGTACAAAAGTGTTGTATTGCAAGAAAATATATTTTGTCAGGTAGTTTCCATGCTTAATCACTCAATTGAAGAAGTCCACTTCAGAACCGGCAAATTGACAACTATCGAAGATCCTTTCAACAATATTCAATGACCATGACAATTTCAAATCCCAATTTCGTGAGTCTCATGGCAATCAAAATGCATAAATAATTCGCCCAATTCGAAGTTTGAACGGAAAAGATCTTCGATGGGTCGGTGACAAGATGACGTGAAGTATTACTGTATGTATGCCAATTTCTAACGATAAAACAATGATGAGACCCACAATTGAGTAGAGAAACTTATTTTCTTGCTTTGTATGATTCCATATAATTCTTGAAGAGAGGAAAGCCTAACAGATAAGGAAATTGAGCAAACGGGACAGAATCTACCTAATTAAAATCTTGCAAAGTGATTTCGGTGACTGAAA
Organism: Rhipidocladum racemiflorum; assembly: GCA_036346355.1. NCBI lineage: Eukaryota > Viridiplantae > Streptophyta > Magnoliopsida > Poales > Poaceae > Rhipidocladum > Rhipidocladum racemiflorum. Next base: position 38,124,470 of record CM070591.1, read on the forward strand.
CGGCTTCAAATGGAAAACCTGATAACTACGAAGATGTAGATCACTTTGGGTAGTGCAATTGATATTCGAGAGTCCTCGTTGACCTAATTATTTGAAGTTCTCGTATGGGATATATAGACCTTGCAATACAGAGTTACAGACTGCACAGAGAATTAAAGTCCGCAACACCACCTTTTAAGGCAAATTTGGCAACGAAGATGGGAGTTTTCAGAAAGTCTGCGCAAATAGAAATTTGAAGATCTCTTCGTTAGCTAAATGTATTAAAAAAAAGTCCTTATCTGCATGACAGGATGGTAAGACCATAGCAATGACCACAAGAGCCACAAGAAATAAACCTTTTACCGTCCGTTTTGAGAAGCACCATGAGGTGAGGCTAGCTATCACTTAATTTTTCAGTTGTGTGTTTCTAACCCTTCAAATTTGTCAAATTTTTCTCTTTTTTATAATTCTTAATATATAATGAATTTGGACTTGCAATTTTATACAGAGGTAGAGTATGTTCAAGAGTACATCTACATATTTTTTCAGAATTTTTCACGATATTTGGTAGTTCAGTTGCACGATGATTGCACCGGAAACTTAATTGCCCTGTAAAATTCTGAAAAAATTTGTAGATATACTCTCGAACATACTCTACCTCTGTATAAAATTGCAAGTTCAAATTTATTATATATTGAGAGTTACAAATTCTATCAAAATTATATAAATTTTGAGCCCTTCAAATTTGTCAAATTTTTCTCTTTTTTATAATTCTTAATATATAATGAATTTGAACTTGCAATTTTATACAGAGGTAGAGTATGTTCAAGAGTACATCTACAAATTTTTTCAGAATTTTTCACGATATTTGATAGTTCAGTTGCACGATGATTGCACCGGAAACTTAATTGCACAAGATATGTTGCATTCTTATATAGAGGCAGATCTAAGTCATTAACTAGTCTAAAACATGATCACAAGAAAAAAAAACGCGGAACTCAAAACTTTAGATTAAACTGACCTGGAGAGAAAGATGATGCCATTACTTTGTTTGATGAATGTTCTTGAATGTCGGTGAAGGACGGCAGTGAAGAAGAGAGCACCAAGACGTTTCGGTGATGGTATGGGTCTTTGTCAACCTCAACGTCAATAACCCATATCGGATCAGATTATTGGGAGTAGCAAAACTCGAGAGTGTTGTGTCAAATGAGTGCCAGCCTCTCCCCTTTTTATATATTGCTAGCAAACGGGACCGACACCAAATTTGTCGGTGCGCTTCCGACCAAAGCGCGAGAATGGTGGGTCTAGCCCCTAATTTTTGGTTCTTTTAGTTCTAACCGAAATCACAACCAACATTCTCCCACTTGATTGAAGGTTAATATCATAAATTCATACTTAGCAGAACAGCATACCAAGATAAAGTATTATAGCGGTTAATGAGGGCACCGTTGAAACCCAGTATCTATAGTACACCATTCTATCTCTATAGAATAATTACTTATTCTTGACGGGAGTTGGTTTTGTTCTTATGGTCTTAACTTTCAGAATCAGAGGCTTTTCAATAAACCCATGCCGGCAACATGCTCTCGAAAGAGACTAGGTGGTAAGCCTTTAGTAATAGATCCGCAAGCATAGACTTAGTACTTATATGTTTAACATCAATTGTTTGATCCTAGATACTATCTTTCACAACATGATACTTAATGTCAATGTATTTGGCAGCACCACTTGACTTGTTGTTACATGAATAGAAAACTGCGGCCATATTATCACAGTATATAGGAAGTGGTTTAGAAATACTTTCTACCATCTTAATCCCAGGATAAAATTCTTAAGCCACATAGCTTGCCCGGTAGCCTCATAATATGCCACAAACTTAGCCTGCATCATTGATGATGCAATAAGGGATTGTTTGGAGCTTTTCCATGAAATGGCTCCTCCCGCAAGTGTGAAGATATAACCTGATGTGGATTTCTTAGTATCAACACAACCTGTAAAGTCAGTGTCTAGATAGCCCACAACCTCAAGGGTGTCAGACTTCTTACATGTGAGCATGAAATGCTTAGTGCCCTGTATATAATGCAAAGCTTTCTTAACGGCTTTCCAGTGATCTAGCCGTGGATTTGATTCTACCAAGCATCCCGGTTACAAATGCTAAATCAGAGCGAGTACAAACTTGAGCATACATAATGCTTTCGACAACTGAAGCGTAAGGAATCCCCTTCATCTGATCAGTTTCTAATTGATTCCTTGGTTGTTGAAATGTTTCAAACTTTATCGCCCTTAGTAATAGGAGAAGGCGTGATAGAGCAGTTATGCATATTATATCTCTTAAGCACTATGTCAATGTATGCCCTTTGAGACAGGCCTAATACTACTTTAGAGCTATCTCGGTAAATCTCAATACCCAAAATATAAGAGGCATCGCCAAGATCCTTCATGTCAAATTAGTGGAAAGAAATATCTTGGTCTCATACAGCATATCCTTACCGCTGCTAGCCAACAAGATATCATCCACATAAAGTACTAAAATAGTAAATTTGCTCCCTTTAATCTTAATGTATATGCAATTGTCCACTTCATTTTTTTTGAAACCAAAATTTCCTATGGTCTCATCCAACTTAAGGTACCATTGTCTAGATGCTTGTTTTAGTTTATAGATGGATTTCTTAAGTCAACATCCTATATGTTCCTTGCCTTCCACGATAAAACCTTCCAGTTGAGCTATGTAAACATTCTGATGCAAGTCACCATTAAGGAATGTAGTTTTAACATCCATCTGATGTAATTCTAAATCATAATGAGTAACAAACTCCATGACAATTCTTAGTTAATCTTTCTTTGAGACGAGAGAGAAAGTATCAACATAAAGTTCATAGAGTCCAATAGCCAAGTTGCATACATTTTTACAAAACCTCTTAACTCTTCTAGGTTTGCACACTTGAGGGGGGAGCTAGGGGTGATTTACCTCTATTGCTTGTGATGAGGACATCACTTCCATGGATATGGCCACACCAACATATCAAGTTGAAACCAATGATGTAATTCAAGGACTAATTACTCGAGCTCGCGCACGTCAATTCAATTACAAGGTGAATGCGTTTTCCTCGGGTTGCATACAAATATTTTAATGGATGGGATACTATTTAATCCTTGTGATGATTTTATTGTCCTTAGGAACCAAGGAGAAGAACCCCCAAATGTCAAGCATGAAGCCAGTTAGTCATGTGCACGAGATCGACCTTAATTCGGCCTCCGGGGCAGCACCAACTTAAAATTGTCTTAACTTTTGATCCACTAGGGTGTTCGGGGTTCACGAGTACTTGTTTGGAAGATTTCTTCACTCTCTTTCCAATGGATCTGGTCTCATCTTCAAATTCCATTTGAATCGACAGGAATATGCCAAACAAGTGATGTCACTTTTCCAGTCCGAGATGACATGGGCCTTGGGCTTTGCAAATTGAGTTGTAGTTGGCCTCCACTTGTTTGGCCATGTTCCAAGCACCCTCTCTCTCATAAATAGCCAGCCGTCGTCTCTTTTAGGTTTTGGGTTTTTTTTTATTATTTTAGCTAAGTGCAAACTTGATCCTGTGAGTTGTGCTGGACAGCCACCTTGTCAAGTTCGTTAATAAGACTCCACATTGATTTTTGCCTTCAACTCTTATTCGCAATTTCAGATTGCTTATACTATCGTTCTTGTTTGTTCTCGGTTGCTTGCAGGAATTGAACCTCATGTTCAGGTTGATCGTGCCCACGGTAAGATCAATAACCCTCTGGAGTTGGTTTAGCGATTGCTAAAGCGCATCATCGTTGTACGGTGTAGTCGAATCGTCAAAGTCGTCTCCATCCAAATCGATCACGTGTTTCTCATCGAAAGATCGGGACACCCAAAGTGCTATCAAGTGGTATCAGAGCAAGCCAGGTTACTCGGTGAGGAAATTCTGTATCCATAGTAGTATATCACAATTTTATTTTCCTAGAGTCCAGTACAACCAAAAGAAGAAAAGAAAATTAGGGTTAGTCTCCCATCCCAAAACAATTTGAGCCTCACAATTTTCATTCAAAGCATTGTATTATTAAATTTTTGGTTGCATCATCATGTCGAGATGCTGATTCTTCGTTCTAGTTGTTTTCTAGTCCATCATGTTTAGTTGTACCCACCAAGAGGATGGATCCAAGTCGAAATGCTCTCGGTTTGGTTCAAGAAGAGGAGTCCGTCTCGATCCAGGAGAGAAGCGGTTAGTTCGGACTGCTCCGAGGTCTGTTCAGACTGCTCCAAAAGAAAGAAGTAAGTTCGGACCGCTCCAAAAGAAGGCACTCTGAAAAGGAGAAGGACAGTTCGAACCGCTCCGAGAAAAGAAGGTCAGTTCAAACCGATCCGAAAAGGAGTTTTGTGCCGGACCTGTTTTTATGTGGTATCTAGTCTTTTGAGACAGTTCCCATCTTTTGCGATTTTTTTCGCGTTGGTATTTCATCTGCTGTCAAGCCCTACTGTTGTCAACTCTACAAACTTTGAGTCACTAGCCTAGAGTCAGCAACTAGTGACTAGGATGTTCAACAATGTTTCAATTTTGCATTCTCTAATTTGATTATTGCTAATCCATGCTACTATATTGAGCATATCCAAGCTCCACTTTCTACCCCGTGCATGCATTCGATCACTTGTCAATCGCTCTACCCAAATTTCAGAGAACTTTTGACAACGCTAACGGCCGGCAATGCTTGTTGTACCGTAAGAACTTGTAAGAGCTTTGGTTAAAGTGTGACACTACGGAATGGCGTGACATTATAAATTGTGTTATTAGCGAATAAAACCTTACGGTATGAGGATAAATCGTGTTTTCGGGCCATTTTCGGGGAAATTGGGCCTTCCGGGGGAATTGTGGGCTTGGGGGAACTTCGTAGGCCGGAGGTGGGAGGCCCTTGGCCCAAGTGGGAGAGGGATTAGGTAGCAAGGATGCTGCCATGCGCCCCACCCCTCCTCCCCACCTAGCCGCGCCACCCACCTTCTCCTTGCAGTGCGCCCCTCCCTCCTCCCTCTTGCGCCTCCACCTTCCCTCTCCTCTCCACCCCCCTAGCCGGCCTAGGAAGATCCTCACCCCTCCACCCCGCTGTCCTCTCCATTGGAAAGCTCCGCGATGAGGAGATCCGGCGGATTCGGAGCGAGGAAGGAGATCTGGAGAACCGGGAGGAGAAGATTCGACGTTCGTTGTATGTCGGGCGAAGGTATAGCTATGGGTAATCTTAGGGGATGGACTAGGTGCTGATCTAGAGGAGGTTTTGGTGCTTTTAGATCAAAAGGTGGTGCTGCAATTGGATAGAATTGATGAAAACTAGAGATTGCATGGCGTTCTGTTTCGGGCAGATTGGACGTCCGATCTTGGGTTTGGATTTTCGCAATATTATAGGCGTTTCCTGGTCGTCCATATGTTGAGAAAGTTGTATATAATTTTAATACCCTTCAGTGGACACCAATAACGTGTAATTCCGATCAGCCGTTTAAAAGTTATGGCTATTTTACCGAACGTGTTCAAAACTGTGACGTGATTGGGACAGATTGGGTTGATCTATAGATTAGCCAATTTTAGAGGCTGAATCAGTTTTTCCCAATACTTAGAAAAATCTAGGAAATTTCCTAAGCTTTGCGATGATGTACTCGTTTACTCGATTCAGAGTCCTAGAACTAAAGTTATGCTAGTTGGAAGGCCGCTGTCCTGAAGCGACAGATTCTCTGTTTTCGGGTTTTAGGGGTTGTTTGCGAAGTCAGGGTAGGGGATCGTTCTTGTACTGTTTTGAGGGCACGTTTTGAGTGTGTGGTACCTATGTGCAGGTGGTGTGAACCCGGGAGTGCCCTCATCCTCTCGCCAACCCGTCGCCCGTGGTTGAAGGCAAGTGTATTGGAATGGGTTGTGTTGTATGTTTGCTAGTCTTGCTTAGGTGCAATATGATTACATGATATGCTAACTTGCCATGATTGATGTTTGCCTATTCTAATGAAAATGGTTTGTTATAAGGCCATGCAATGGTTAGTTTGTGTTTATATGCAAGTTATTTATGTTTATGGCATATTTACATACATGGCATGAGGACTGGCCAGGACGGTGAGAAAATCATAACTAGTCCGGTGAGGTCGGTGAGAAAGTTATGACTAATCCGGAGCGCCATTGAGTAAGACCTACCTCGTGATTCTATCCACAGTTGTGAATGGAAGCGAGGAGTAGGCACCCTCCATCTACGAGATGGAAGGGGAAAGAGGGTGCATGCCGACGGGTGTGCACTTGGCAATACCGGTATGTGCTTCAAGGAGACATGTGCATTGTATTGCATTATATGATGATGTTATATGAAGAGGTCAATGAGATGCATACAAGGTGAATATGAAATGTTTATGATGTTGAATATGAAAAGTAGTGATGAAGGTATTGAAATGTGTTTTCTTGTACCATTGCAATACACTTTGCTGAGTGATGAACTCACGCTTGTGTTTTATGTTGTTTTTTTAGGTACCATGAGATCGGCATGCGGGAAAAGGGTTTAGCTACACATCTACACGTAGCTCCACACATTTAGGCAATTTATCATTTGGAGTTATGATAATAAGAATAGTGCGATGAAACTTGAAGTTCGGTTTAATTGTGTGCATTTTTTTTCATTATTTATTTCGTTATAATTTGTGGAGTGGTTGGATTCCTTAGTTTAGACTTGAGATGTTGCTATATCAAATGTTATTGCTATTTCGATGTCTCATATTATGCTATATCTTGCCATATTGTTGCTGTTGCTTCAAATCATGGAAAAACAAAGGAGATGCTGCCGAAATTTTCGGTTTTAGCATTTATGCCTTTGCTGTAATTTACCTTTATTTGCAGTATTTAGGTGTTGTTTAGTCTATGTTTGGTGATATCCAGGGCATATTAGATGCCGGGGTGTTACATAAAACTTGAGAGTTGAGCGACTTTTCACCACATCCTACGTAGTGGCAACCGCATTATATCTGTGATTTTTGTTTCTTGTTGTCCACTAACAATGTCAGGTGATGAGAGTACGCTACATCACTCTCCTCGCACAAAGGGCATTATTACCCACTTTGAGAGAATGACAAGGGTCACCACCGAGGATCTTAGTGAGGATGTATGACTCACTAATGAGCGTATGTCTTTGCAAGAGGACCATCTCAGATCCATCGAGGTCGCACAGGTGATTGCTAACACTCCTCTTGCTACTATTTTGTCTAAACTTGATACTCTTGCAGCTGCAGCACCAGGGGTTTCCAATCCTCCAGCTCATCTCCCAAGCAACAACAACGGCGTACTACGTGCTCAACAGGTCCCCAGTAGTGCCACTGATTTGCAACACAGCCCCGCTGCCTTGGTTCAACAGGCTAGGCATACAGCTGACGTAGAAGAACAAAATGGTCAGAACCAATATGACTACGCCACTGATTGGGAGGATGACAACACTGTCAATTACGACCATGACCGCAACCATCGTCGGCTATGCTTCAATCAGCAAGGTATGCGATGTGATCCACCACGACATGGGAATGTGATCGTGATGATGTTTTCCATAAGGTATATTTCAATATGCCACCTTTCAAAGGTAAATATGATCCTGATGGTTACCTTAGATGGGAATTACTTGATCAAAAATTTGCATTCCATGATTTTCCTGAGAATAGAAGAGTTAGGGCTGCTACTAGTGAATTCTCTTACTTTGCTTCTATTTGGTGGAGAGAACAATGCCGCGCTCATCCAAATAATATACCCACCACTTGGGAAGCATTAAAGCTGATCATGAGACATAGATTTGTCCCTTCATATTATGCTAGAGATTTATTAAATAAATTACAACGCCTACACCAAGGTAAGAGTTCAGTAGAGGAAATTACTAAGAATTGCAAATTGGCACGTTACGTTGTGGTTTACTTGAGAATGAGGAAGCTTCTATGGCTCGCTTCTTAGGTAGTTTAAATCGAGAAATCCAGGACATTCTAGATTATAAGGATTATAATTCGATAACTCGTTTGTTCCATCTTGCTTGTAAAGCTGAATGTGAAGTGCAGGGTCGACAGTCGAGGACAAAAGCTAATTTTTCTACAGGTCGTGCTACTTTGTGGACAGCGCACACCTAGGAATGGCAATGGGTATCACCACCCCGTACCCGTACCCGTGTTAGTAAAATTCACCCGCTACAATACCCATACCCGCACGCGGGTACAAAATTTATTCGTACCCATACCATTGCGGGTACCGGGTACCCGGCAGTTAACCCACACCCGAAATCTATATGCATTGTCCTTACTAAATGTAGACATCAAGGTTTAAGGTGGATACCGGAAAAAAGATCGAAGTAAGAGAGGTGACGAGAAACTGTCAAGCTGTTATGGTCGATATGTTCCAGTGGTAGTAATATACCAAGCAGGCCATTTCCAAACAAAGCTAACAACCATGTAGTAGACCACAGGGAGTTCTAACACTTCCAAATTTGCTTACCCTCTTTGATGCAATCATGTGCAAAAACATTGCAACAAAGAGTAACGATGGAATCGGGGAACACGATGGGAAGACTAAGAGATAAAAAAGAAAACACATTTTGAGGGAAACTAGTATTGCGTGTTTGATTTCCATATTCATGTGATGAATGGTATCTGAGTATACCTGAAATGATTAATGGAACCAAATGCGTGGAGGCATGTTAGGTATAGCAGTGTCACTGGTGTGGTTGCAGATAATACAGCGCATAGTTGGGACTGCCCAACATTTGATTGATTATCCCTGATTCTTGTTTATGGTCTTTGCGAAACACTGATATTGGAAACTACCTTTTTGCAACACAAATGGCAATTTTGATTCACTTGGTGACATCATGATTCGCGGAATGTAGACCTTATTTCCGATGTTGTCCATGTTATGATTTGTGCTTCAATGAACCACTTTCCTAGATGTGATTATGTTGAATGATGTGTACATGTTGTCTAGTAGGGAAATTCTTTAGGTTATGACATTGTGGTTCTATGCTTTAGTTCAGATGTTCTAATATATATGTATGTATGTATTTGTTGTTGAGTTCATGTTTGTCGACTGAGGATTAGTCCTATTTGTGAAGTGCGAGGAGTGTGCGCTTGGGTATACCTATTGCTTCAATTTCCAGTAGCTTGTGAGTGCAATCTAAATGCTGTCTGGTTTTGCATGACCCCACTTTCATACTTGCTTTAGAAGTTACTTACCGTCTTGGTGGGGTTATGGTCATTATTGCTATACTGAATTGGGAGCTGTGCGTAGATCGTGCTGTTATTTTAGCTTCATGTTTCCAAAAGTACCATTTTAGGCTTAAGTAATTGGCCAATCTTAAAGATGCACAGAATGATACATGCTAGTTTTTATGCATGACAACTAACTGCTGCAATTATGTATTACTTCTGCATGCCAAGAGAAGAATTAATTATGACATGGTAAAGTCTATTGTCCAGTGTGTTAATAGATTGATTTTTCGGGGTTAAAATTGATTATGCCGTAGTTATTCCACAAATAGTCGTGTTTTCAACTGTTTCATTCGGTTGATTGTCTATGAGGACCTCTTTAAGTACTTTGTCGTTGGTATTTGCTTGTAGTTGTGGGAGTGTTACGTTTGTGCGTGGGTCGTTTTGCATCTTAATGAAATTGTATATCCATTGAAACTTGAAGAAAGAATTCTTAGTATTGTTTTGTTCTCTAGGGTTCGAGATTTCCATTACCGCAAACGCAACGTCCGTCTATCGTCGAGGTTAAAGGCAAGTGCATGATAGATCAATAATATCATTTGATGGTATTTCTTCTTATTAGAAATTGATGCACTGTTTACCTTGCTTTTATAAAATTCTTGGTCATATATTCTTAAGTATTATGTGATGGCTAACCTATGAATACATGATGAAACATATTGGGTACTGTGTTTTGTTGATATTCTGGCATATATTTATGATTAGGTGCATGTCGGAAAGAATACAATTGGGATGGGTTGACACTCCCGTGTTTGGTTATGGTTATGTGCATATTGGAAACGAATGCACTTTGTTTATTTATTCTTGACATTTGCATTCATGATCAAAGAGGCGTCCCATTTTGATGCGGACCTCTGTGCTCACACATAGTGAGCACGAAAGTCCTACCTCGTAGTCCCATCCATCGAGGTGGATGGGAGCGAGTTAGTAAGAGTAGGCACCCTCCATCCTTAGATGGAGGGAGAGGGTGAACATCGACGGGTGTTCACTCGCCTATACCAGTATAGGCTACAAAAGGTGCATACGAGCATACATACATCATTGCATTGCATTGCATTGGATTGCATTGCATAATGAGGTTTTGTTGTATTGTTGAGCTGTTTTGAATGCACAGGTTTGGAATTGAGTCGTGGACTCATTCCATTGCATTGTATATTGAATTGTTGAGTTGTGTGAGTGTTTAGGTTTGGGATAGAGTCGTGGACTCCCCCCAAGATTGCCTAAAGAGGTACATGTAAGAGTTGAGTGAGTTACTGAGGGTTTTAATGAGGTGAATGTGGTACTACCATTTTGTTTAGTTGTTAACTTTAATTAAAGAAAGATTGTCATATTATGGTTCTGAATGTGTTAATTGTTTACGTTGTTGTTTTATTGTGAACTTTGCTGAGTCTTGGACTCACGCTTGTTTGTTTAACGTTTGTATAGGTACCTCGAGATCGGTTTGTGGGAAGGGGGTCTGTAGCGGCACCAGTTCACTTAACATCACTCTCTACATCTCATTCAATTAATAGTTTGGAAGAAAGTTGTTTGGTAGTAGGTTTATGGTTGTGGTTAGTGTAACACTGCGAAATGATGGTATGAGTCATTTTTCGATATCGGCATGACGGTGCGAATTGTTGTAGCTTGTTTTTGGGCCTTTTATGTGAGTTTGGGCCTTTCTAGGGGAGAATTTGAGCCTCTGGGGGGAGTTTGGGCCTAGCGGGAACTAGTTGGGCTTTTGGGGGATGAAGTGGGCCTTTGGTGGGGGAGTACTTGGGCCCATGGGGGGAAAATTTCCAGCAAACAAAGCCCCTTGCGCCAGCCCCTCTCCTTGTGTGCGCCCCCCACTCACTCCAACCCTAGACGCCGCCCCCTCCACTTCCCTTGCGCCTCCACCCATCCCCTTCCTCCTCCACCACCTCTAGCCGGCCCTAGGCGAATTCCACCCATCCCTTGCTGCCACGCCCCTCCATCCCGCTGTCCTCTCCATTGGGAAGCTCCGCGATGAGGAGATCTGGCATATTCGAAGCGAGGAAGGAGATCGGGAAAACCGGGAGGAGATTCTCCGGCGTTCGTCGGTTCGTTGTTCGTCGGGCGAAGGTATGGCAATGGGGAGATCCTTTGGGGATGGACTAGGTGCTGTGCTAGAGGGTGTTTTGGTGTTTTTAGATTGAAAAGTGGTGCTGCAATTAGATGGAATTGGTGAAAACTAGAGATTGCTTAGCGTTCGGTTTCGGGCAAATTGGGCACACGACCTAGGGTTTGAGTTTTCGCAATTTTAGAATCGGAATTTGGTCGGCTGCCTGTCGAAAAAGTTGTAGATAACTTCAATACCCAGGTGGTGTGACCCCAGGAGTGCCCTCATCCTCTCGCCAATCCGTCGCCCGCGGTTAAGGCAAGTGTATTGGAATGGGTAGCGTGTTGTACGTTGCTTGTCTTGATTAGATGCAAATTGTTTTCATGATATGCTATCTTGCCATGATTAGTGTTTGCCCATGATATGATAAAAATGGTATGTTATGATGCTATGCAATGATTAGTTGTTTATGTTTATGGCATATGTTGCATACATGGCATGAAAACTGGCCCGGTCGGTGAGAAAGTCATAACTAGTCCGGTAAGGTCGATGAGAAAGTTATGACTAATCCAGAGCGCCATCGAGTAAGACCTACCTCGTGATTCCATCCACAGTTGTGAATGGAAGTGAGGAGTAGGCACCCTCCATCTACGGGATGGAAGGGGGAAAGAAGGTGCACGCCGACGGGTGTGCACTCGGCAATACCGGTATGTGCTTCAAAGAGACATGTGCATCGCATTGCATTGCATGGATGAAGTTGTTTTATGAGATGCTTATGATGTTCTATGAGATGCATATGAAGATGATTATGACAATGTTATATGAGAGCATAAATGAAGAAGTTTATGAGTTGATTCTCATGATGTGTGAATGGCGTAAAGTATGTATGTGAATTGTTATTGTTTTTGTACCATTGCAATACACTTCGCTGAGTGATGAACTCACGCTTGTTTTTTTATGATGTTTTTAGGTACCATGAAACCGGCATGCAGGAAAGGGAGCTAATCACACGTCATCACTTAGCATCACACATTTAAACAATGACATGTTCCTTCCTTTAATTGTGATGGTTAACTCATTGAACTAAATTGTGGTTTTGATGCTTCGTTGTTCGTCATGAGTAAATGATTAGTCCATATTTGACATGTGACGGATAGGCTTATATCCTTAGTTGTATGGTGGCTGAAATTCCTGATTGTCATGTTATTGCTATCGTTCATTATGCTATCTTGATATGTTAATATTATTGTTGCTTCAATTCATAGAAAAGCAAAGGAGATGCGCCGAAATTTTTGGTTTTAGCATTTACTCCTTTGCTGTAATTTATCTTTATTTATGGTATTTAGATGCTTCTTCTGTCATGTTTGGTGACATTTAGGGCATACTTGATGCCGGGTGTTACAGTTAGTGTAATCTGCATGAGGTTTTGATTGAACTTCTAAATGCTTATTGGAAATTGTTAGTGAAGACCATGACCCTTTGTATGTGCTTAGCGGGTCATGATGGTTAGTTGATTCCTTATTGTTGTTATGAAATTTGTTAATTGTCATCTCTCTTTGACTGCTGAGTGGATGTCCTCTATGTTGAGGGGAGGTGCTGCCAAAATTTCTAGTAATTTCGGTAACTTGCTAGTATGTTAGCTTGCTTCATTAAATTATTCTAGTGTCTTGTGCTAGCGGTTGTTTGAGGGTGTAACATTTAGGGCACATGCGGTGCCAGGGTGTTACAGGATCCGGATGCATTAGAGGCTCTGCGATGAGTATTATGGCCACACGGAACATTACGAAGCAGGGGCGATGCTTTAAGGCGAAGGTATTGTAGGGAGGTCGGCTGAGGGGCAAATTGGTTATTTGCTCAAAATCAAAAAAATGGGTGGTTTGCAAAATCGCGACAAAGGTGGTTTGCAAAACTGCAGTGGTGGCTTAAGTGGATTAGGTGAAGGATACTTCACGGAGGACAAGACGATGGATTCGGGCTCATAGTGTCAAGGTTGAAGGCACTACTTTGAGAAACGTCTATGTGTGTGAAAAAAAATCTGATATGAATAGGAACATTGGGTTTTCCCATGAGGTAGAGGATTGAATGCACTTTGTATTCAGGTGTTAGGGTTTCTTGTGAGCCTCCACTCTATAAGGAAGAGTAGATGGAGGGAGAGGTAAGGTTTTTTGAACTAGAGCATCAAGAGAGAAAACTATAATTTGTTGATAGAAGTAAGTGTTTCCTCTTGGGGGTTTTGTCCTCTAGTTGGTGTGGCTGTAAACCTTACCCTCCAAGTGGCAATCAAAGATCAAACCTCTCCCTCATGCATAAATTGTGTTCTATTTGGTTTTCTTTACTTCTTGAGTTTCTTTGGATGATACTAAGTTCCACTATATTCGAGTAGATTTCGTGCCATGGAATAGATTGCTATGACATATGAGGAACTCTTTCTTGAGTAAATTTTGGTTTATGGTTCATCCAAGCTTTTTGAGAACTCTTTCTTGAAAATGGATAAATGTAACACCCCGGCATCTAGTATGCCCTGAATGTCACCAAACATGATGGAACGAGCATCTAAAAACCATAAATAAAGATAAATTACAGCAAGTACGAAAATGCCAATACCAAAAATTTCGGCAGCAACTCCTTTGTTTTGTCATGAATTGAAGCAATAGCAATAACATGGCAAGATATATCATAACATAAGACATCTAAAATAGAAATAACAATGGATATAGCAACATCTTAAATCAATAAAACTATGTCCAACCACTCCACAAACTATAACGAAGCAAGTGAGGAAATCAAGCCCACAATTTGATCATACACCAAGTTTCATGGCACTATTCTTATTATCATGACTCCAAACGATTAAATTGTCTATAAGTGTGGAGCTATGTGTAGAAGTGTAGCTAATGCCCTCTCCCGCATGCCGGTTTCATGGTACCTAGAAACAACATAAAACACAAGTGTGAGTTCATCACTCAGCAAGTATATTGCAATGGATCATAAAGAACAAATCAATGCCAACATCGGTACATACCATACTTAACATCATTATCAAATCATAATTTCATATACAACATCATAACCATATCCCAATCTCATTGTACACATTTTATTATCATCATCATGTATGCAATGCAATGCAATGCAATGGACATGTCTCCTTGAAGCACACACCGGTATTGCCGAGTGCACACCCGTCGGCGTGCACCCTCTTTCCCTTTCCATCCCGTAGATGGAGGGTGCCTACTCCTCGCTTCCACTCACCACGGTGGATGGAATCACGAGGTAGGCCTTACTCAATGGCACTCCGGATTAGTCATAACTTTCTCACCGACCTTACCGGACTAGTTATGACTTTCTCACCGACCTAGCCAGTTCACATGCCATGTATGCAATTATGCCATAAACATAAACAACTAATCATTGCATAGCATCATAACAGACCATTTTCATCAAATCATGGGCAAACACTAACCATGGCAAGATAGCATATCATGTAATCAATTTGCACCAAGTCAAGACTAGCAATCCATACTACACACTACCCATTCCAATACACTTGCCTTAACAGCGGGCGACGGATTGGCGAGAGGATGAGGGCACTCCCGGGGTCACACCACCTGCACATAGATACCACACACTCAAAACGTGCCCACAAAATAGTACACAATAGCTCATCTACCCCGACTTCGCAAACTACTCCCAAAACCGAAAAACAGAGAATCTGTCCAACAGGACAGCAGCCTTCGAAAGGCCATATCTTGGGCTTAACAACTTCAAATCAAATGAACGAGTACATTTTATCTAAGCTTAGGCAATTTCCTAGCTTTTTCTAAGTATTTGTAAAAACTGATTCGGCCTCTAAAATTGTTTAATCTACAAAACAACGTAATCTGTTCCAATCTCGTCACAGTTTTGAACACGTTCGGTAAAACAGCCATAACTTTTAAACGGCTGATAGGAATTAAGCATTCTTGGTGTCCAATTAAAGGTATTGAACTTATCTACAACATTCTCAACAGGAGGCCGACCAAATTACGAATCTAAAATTGCAAAAACTCAAACGCTAGGTCGTGTGCCTAATCTGCCCGAAACAGAACACTATACAATCTCTAGTTTTCACCAATTCCATCTAATTGCAGCACCACTTTTCGATCTAAAAGCACTAAAACATCCTCTAGAACAGAACCTAGTCCATCCCCAAGGATCACCCATAGCCATACCTTCGCCCGACGAACGACGAACGTCGAATCTTCTCCTCCCGGTTCCCCTGATCTACTTCCTCGCGCCGAAACCGCCGGATCTCCTTGTCGTGGAGCTTCCCGATGGAGAGGACAGCGGGGTGGAGAGGTGAAGAGCTCTCCTAGGCTGGCAAGGAGGGTGGAGAGGTGGGGGAGGAGTCGTGGCGCAAGGGGGAGGAGATGGGGGAGGCGTGTGGGGGAGGAGGGGAGAGGGGGAGGGGCGGCTAGGGTTTAGGTGGGGGCGCACATGTGGGAGGGGGGGCGCATGGCAGGGTTCATGCTGTCCTCCTCCCCCTCATGGGCCAGGAAATCCCCTCTTTGGCCCAAGTGGGGTCCCCCCTAAGGCCCAATT
Source organism: Rhipidocladum racemiflorum (assembly GCA_036346355.1). NCBI lineage: Eukaryota > Viridiplantae > Streptophyta > Magnoliopsida > Poales > Poaceae > Rhipidocladum > Rhipidocladum racemiflorum. Next base: position 38,140,345 of record CM070591.1, read on the forward strand.
CGCCCTGGAAAGGCCCAAACTCTCAAAATCGGCCCAGAAACGAGATAAATCCTCATACCGTAAAGTTTAAATCTCCAATTTCACAATTTATAAAGTCACGATATTCTGTAGTGTGACATTCTCTCCCCCCTTCAACAGGATTCGACCCCGAATCCGAGACACACCACTTCACAACCAACCAAATCGAAGGGAGCTAAGGTTCACTTCCCAGAACCCGCTGAGAAACCCCTACAATTTGCAATAGCCCGTAGTCAAAAGCAAGGAGCTAAGGCTCGAAGGTTGATAGCTCTAACGATAACTCACGGTCAAAACTTGCCCGAATCTTACTCATCATTGAAACATACGGCACTACCACAAGGACTCGGATCGCCCTAAGCAATAGGATAAATTCCCAAATAGACAACAAAGGAAAACGATCTCACACTCCTCATTCTATGCATTCCCTGGCACTAAAGTGCCCGGTCCCTTTAACAGATGATACTCTCCAGAAGAACACGGCACCAACCTCTAGACCCCTTTTCAGCTCCCACGCACAAAAGTGTTTTCACACCTCAACCTCTCTACTGGAGTTCGTCGTATTCAAGACGACGCGAACCAAGTGAGACACAACACTCTAACTGCTTGAACAATCGGGGTTATAACCTTGAGGAAGATTGATCTTTCACAAAAAGACCAATACCCACCACTACCACCGAAAGGGAAAGCTTACTTAAAAATCAAGGTTCTTAAAACCGGCAAGAACAACAACAACCGAACAATCCGCTTCGATTGACACAACTTGCGCATAGCCCAGCGACAAAAAGATCCAGTACGCTTTGAAAAGGAAAAGCAACTGCTAGCAACCACCAAGTGGTCCACTAATAATTTAATCAACCCTACCGAGGGACGCATCAACAAAACAATTCTCCAGGAAAGTTTGAATTGGGTCAAACCCAACCTTCCTTTACTCTTCACTTCCAAACTAGTTACGATCAACCACTAGCAACGCCTAATATCCTGGGTCTTTACCACCCCACACTAGATCGCTCTTTCTTAAAAGGTCTCGCCCTCACAATCTTCCACCCAAAGGATCAGAACACAGGGTACAATCATTGAGTAAGCTCAACCATAAACCATGAACCCAAATTGATCCACACACAACAACTCGAACCCCAAAGCGCTAAAAGCCACTTTGGAAAGAATTCAGCAACAACCAAAGAGTACTCATTTTATTTTCGTAAGCCAAATCGCAAAGGAAACACAAATCTCCTATACCATAGCCGAAATACCAGAAGTTATTCATTATTTCTTTTCATACAAGAAAACAATGGAAATCCCGATTCATGACATGCATGCAGCTTTTCAAGAGCACTCCGGATTAGTCATATATCCATATATGACTTTCTCACCGACCTGGCTCATCGACTTTTCCATGTTTAATTGTACATAAATGTTGTCATGTTTCCTTTTCACCATTCATTCATCATGTAACAGACAGTACCGAATAGTCATTCACCAAACGACTTCTTCCTCGGTATCACATGATTGAAACACAATTAACATCGATGGTTGCAAAAAAAAAATTCATGTAGACTATGTCGGCAACACCGTTAATCAGAAAACACCACATCACATCAGAACCCACTATTACTTGGAGACTAAACTTGCAAAACCTCGCATTTTAACCAAAATCAACATTTTGGAAAAGAACATCGACTCCAAAGTCAAATATCTACACCCACAACCGCTACAAATTCTCACAAAGAGAAAGGGAGGCTCATTCCCAAAAGAAAACACTTCACCAGCACAATCACTCATGGAACATTCATAAGATCCACCTTTCTAAAGCACTTGCAAACACCGCGCACATTTTCCAAATAAAGTCAACTCTAGTCACAATAGAGTTACAAGTTAGTGCTTACCTCTAGGGTTTCCAACACAACCCACCAAGTCCATTCACTTCCTTTACATATGGTTTCCAAAGATAATTCAGTTGAACGCGAAAAAGCGCGATCCACTCAAAACTTTTGGGTGAAAATCCATACTCATAGCCTAAGCTAAACAAATTTTCCAAACCAAAGATTAGCATGATTCAATAACATACAATATTCCAGAATCCATCAGCCGGTTACTTCCAAAACTACTCTTTCATCCATATTTCCAATCATCAAAGTCAAATTCGTAACTTGACAAGATGCCACTTACTCAGGGGAGATCTATTGCACACTAATCAAGACGCCCTAACAAAAGGGTAGGCACTCCCATAAAGTTTATACATTCATTTAAATTCGTAAACCTTTAAAAGAAGGTTCGACTCGAATCCCACCTTTTTTTCGCATTCCAATACTCTTAGCCATTAAGGATTTCATAATCACTAAATCCTGAGAAGTCCAACACTGTTGAACACAAGTTACGACATCTAATCTTTGATAAAAACACTTCCTACTAATCATGTACCCACCACCGGTAATATGATCATCAAGCTCTATCCATGTCTATCTTATAACAATCAACAAGGAGAACCACATTCTCACAACTTCGGCACAACGAACTTAGTAGTTCCTCAACATAAGACTCACGTCAACTTCTTCTTTTGGTCTACCAACCACTATGACTCATCATTCATACAACTGTTTATCCCAAGCTTAAAACACATCTCTTCATCACTTATTTCGGCATAAACAACAAATGCCTCTCGCACAAACCATAAGGTACTGACTCAATATCCTTAGTTCATTCAACCAATGAATAATTCTAACCACTCAATACAATCTCCATTAGACATCTTTTATAACTACGGATCCCAAACAGACATCTGTAAAGGACAATTTCAACCTTTCCTACAATCATTCCATATCCCTATTCTTTGATTACCCATCAATTAAGTCATTTTGCCGATTCACCGTTTACTCGACCCCTAAACAACAAATCCAACAATCCTCAAGTCTTTACACCATAACCTCACTATGCTAATTTGTCACCCAGGAAGTTCTAGACCTTCTCAACCGCAATCAACACTTACTAATCTCTAACTTTCGATAACTCCCATAACTGACAACACTCTGCATAAAACACTAATCAACTTTCACTTTGGATCACCTATCATCCTGATTCATCATCTCCATCAACACAATAGTTTAGGTTGTCTTTAAACAACCAACACAGTCACTTTAATAGAATCAATAACCCACATCATCTGAAAACTCTAATTCCTCGGCATACACTTAACTTCTTGAACATTTGCGTGGGTCACGCACTCCTCTCTAAAGAAAACCACAGTTTCTCAAGAAAAGAACACCCAAGAACACCCTTCTTTCTAGAAAACTCAACCATAAAACACAAGAAAAGTCAACTCTTTAAACTCCCAAATGGTGACATGCAGCTACTCCACAAAACTCGAGATCAACAACTTCCACAAAAGAAGATGGATGCAACAGGGAAAATCAGACGATCAACCAAATCCTTTTCAAATAAAGTCTTAACACCAAACTCCAAACTTCCACGAAACAACCGAGTTTTCAGGGATAATCTCCCAACCAAGTCAAAAGATGAGATCAAACATCCCCCTTACTCTTACAAAGACACATACTTCAGCCCTGACCACCAGGTCTGGCACAACACCACAAACTCTGCTAATCCCGGAGAAAAACAAACACAAGAATAAATCGAGAGCTTTCTTCGTAAAGCAATCAACAAAACTGGACGCCAAAACTGAAATAGCAATTCGAAATAGGCATAGCACTAAACTCTTCTTCTTTGTCTTCAACCAAAGAAGGCAAAACCAAACACCGCATATGGAACAATCCGCGAAAATCCAATACCAAACACTTTTCTTTTGGTTTCAATCAACTAAAACCAAAAAAAACCACCCAAAACCGACCATCGGAATAGTAAAGAACATCCGAAGGAATCCACCACCAATCTCTTCTATTTGACTCCAGTCAACTACCCGATCTACGACAGAAAGGGTAAGCACTCTTCTCCTACAGGGGTTAATAATTCTTCGATGATGGCGTTAACCGGCCACACCGTCAAACCACACCCTTACTATGAATAAAAAAATGTGACTGAAACCCTTCGGCACCACAACCCCACTTTATCACAAATATAGTGTAACATCATCCGTTTCGCTTTCTGGGAAAAATCTAATTTAAATTAATTAAATTCAAAAATTGGAGGTTCCTTGGTGTTTATGTTAACCTGACATCCTTTCCCATCCAAAATTGGGATTCAATTCCCTTCTGTTCGAAAAATCGAATTTCTCGGTTCCCGCCTGTACCCGAAATTTCACTCGAGCCCAAAAATGCTCCAAAAATCCCAAAATCACTTCAATTAGGTCTCAAATATTCTAAAATGATTTTTGGAATGATTTCCCGGATTTTTGGACCTTCACCCCTATTTTATCTTGTAACACCCCAGCATTTAATATGCCCAAATGCTACCAAACATAAGCTAAACAACATCTAAATACCACATTTAAACATAAATTCCAGCAAAGGTACATATGCTAAAAACCGATATTTCGGCAGCATCTCCTTTGTTTTTCCATGAATTAACACAATATTAATATCATGGCAAGATATATCATAGCACACGACATCTAAAACATCAACATAAATGGATATATCATCAAATTATGCCAATAATACCACGCTCAACCACTTCATAAACTAAAACGAAGCAAATAAGGAATCACTAGGATGCTAAATTAAACCATACATTAAGTTTAAGGCACAACTCTTAATATCATGTCTCCAAGTGATTAATTATGGACTATGATGGTGGAGCTACGTGTAGAAGTGTAGCTAGACCCCTTTTTCCCGCATGCCGATCTCAAAGTACCTAAAAATAACATAAAACACAAGCGTGAGTTCGAAAACTCAGCAAGCATATTGTAATGGACAACAAGATCATTTACAAGACAATAATACCTTACATCACATATAACATCTCATACTTGAGCACATAACAACATCATCATCATTAAATATGTATTGCAATGCAATGCAATGTAATGTTATGCTCATATCTCCTTGGAAACTCATACCGGTATGGTTGAGTACACACCCGTCGGTGTGCACCCTTTTCCCCCCTTCCATCCCGAAGATGGAGGGTGCCTACTCCTCGCTTCCATTCACCACGTGGATGGAATCACGATGTAGGTCTTACTCAATGATAACTTTCTCACCGACCTTGCCGGACTAGTTATGACTTTCTCACCGCCCTCGCCCTATCTCATGACATGCATGCAACTATGCCAATTATCATATCTCATTTGTACATAAACATATGGCATCATGTCATAGTACACATAAACACATGGCATCGAATCATGATAAGTATAGACACATAGCATCATATCATGATAATCATACTCAATATATCATTGGAAAACAGCAAGCATGGCAAGTGATCATAGCAAGTATTCAATCTTTCATCTAATCTCCACAAGCAACCTACGATCCCGCTATACATTACAACACACTTGCCTCAACCGTGGGCGACGGGATTGTGGGAAGTAGAGGGCACCCCCGGGGTCACACCACCTGCACAACGGCATCACATACTCTCAATAATGCCCACAAAATAGTACACAAATCCCCCATCTCACCCGATATTGCCCGCTACTCGCAAAACCTAAAACAGAGGTTCTGTCCCGGCGGGATAGCAGCCTTGCAAAGGCCATAACTTGAGTTCTGGGACTCCAAATCGATTAAATGAGTACACCATCGCGAAGCTTAGGAAATTTCCTACCTTTTTCTAGTTATATGGAAAGACTGATTCGGACTCTAAAATTGTTTAATCTACATATTACTACGATCTGTTCTAATTGCGTCACAGATTTTAACACGCTCGGTAAAACGGCCATAACTTTCAAACGGCTGATCGGATTTTAACGTGCTTTATGTACAAGGAAAGATAATTAAATTATCTACAACTTCTTTTAAGTCCGTATGGACAGATTCGGATTCTAAATCGACGAAAACTCAAACCCTAGCCCGACTGCTCAATCTGCCCGAAAACAGAAACGTGGCAACGTCTAGATCTAACCCAAAGAACTCCAACCCAGAACCACCAATTGATCTAATAACTTCATAAACACCCTAAGAACAGTACCTAGATCAAACCCAAGGATCCCCATGATCATACATTTGCCCAACGAACGAATCTCCAATAGATCTCCTCGCGGATCGCCCCTCGCTCCACGCTCCTCGCTCCTCGCTCCTCGCTCCAACGGATGGATCCACAAGGTGCAAAGGTGTGGAGACCACCCTAGGGCAGCAAGGGGGTGGAGGAGAGGTGGTGGAGAGGTGGGGCAATGGAGGAGAGCAAGGGGGAGGCGCAAGGCTCAAAGGGAAGGGGCGGCTAGGGCTTGGCAAGTGGGGGGAGGTGAGGGGGGCGCACCAAGGCCTCAAGGGGCGCAAAGGAAGCAGGGTGGACGCCCCAAAGGGGCAGGGAAATCCCTTTTACCAGCCCCCACACCCAATTCTAGTCCGTTACGGAGACCTAATCCATCCCACCAAAGCCCACCAAGGCCCAAAACTCCCCCGGGAAGGCCCAAAACTCCCGAAACGGCCCTAAACGCCTAAAAGCTATTAACCTCCATATCCTATAGTTTTAACCTTAATTCCACATCTCATAATGTTATTAACCTTATCATGCACGTTAAATAAGGTTACGACACTCCGTGGCGACATAACACTTCAACCGGCCCAAAAAACGCGAGAAAACCCTAAGCCGAAAGGTTTTATTCTCTAGTTTCACCTTCTATAACGTCACACCAAACCGTAGTGTCACATATCTCGCGCGGCTTTTTTTTAATGCCTGCTATTCGCTCCAGAATATTCAATTTCACAAATTTCATCCAAATTCCGCGAAACTAATTTTATTAGGTTCCAAATATTCCAAAATGGTTCTAGGAATTTTTTCGGAATTTGTAGACCATTTTTGCTAATTTTTCTCTAGGGCGGTTCATTTGCGTAATCATTGGCCAATGAGGGAGTGCCATGTGGCATTGCTACAGTGCACCTTCTTCTTCCATGGGCTTGCACGATGCTTTTCCAGGCAACAATGGAGGAGGCTCTCCATACTCCCCTCCACTCATTCAAATCCCTCTAACTCCTGCAATAATGCTCCAAATCAATCACAGCAGGGTCCGTTGAATCCGCAGTGGCATCCTCTTTCCATTCCCCACCCTCATTCAACCCGAATCTCGCCGGAATTTAAACAATCGGTCAAAAACCAAAATGCACATAATTGCCATTTACTCGGCCGTTTCAACTCCAAACGACGTGCTTCCACTTCTCATATCTCCGTATAGAAGTCCTCCTTCCGGTGGTAGCACTCAATCCTTGCCTCTCCAACTCGTTCATCCACTAGATCAATAAAACCGGCGCTGGGTCACCATTTTCGGGTGTTCTTCGTGTTCATCCTTGTTCCTCCCTCTCCGGTGGGTCAATCAGCATTCCGTTTGTTTCCTTGTGATCGTGTGGGAGTCTAGATTCTAATCTTTCCATCAATTTTAGGTTCCATCGAGAATTGGAGACGAATTTCAAGTTTTGGTCACTTCGGCCAGAGCTCCGTTTTTCGCCAAATCCGTCGTCTCCGGTGAGAATTGGTTCAATCCCTTGCAATGCTGAGACCCTCTAGATGTCCTCTAGTTAATACTCCATTTAAATTGTGTAGTCATCATCTAATTTCTTGCAAAATTCCAACTTTTTGGAAATTTTTTGGGGGCTCTGTTCTTGCCCGTGCCCATGCGCTCCGGCCGGCTCCCTGCCGTCGCCCCGCCGCTGGCGACCCCGCCGGGACCCCCACGTCGTGCCAGCCCCGCCCCGCCTTCCCGCCGCCATCGGCCTCGCTGGCCCACGCTGCTCCGAGCCCTCCGGCCGCCGTCGCCGCCGCCGGCTTCCTTGGCTCGCCCGCTGAAAACCCTTCGGCCGCCCTCGCCGGCCGCCGAGTCGCCGCCGCTGCCAAGGCCCGCCGCCCCGCCGCCCTACGCCGACTCCAGCCGCCGGTCGCCGTACCCCCCGTCGGTCCCCTCTCTTTTGCCCCCACACGACAGCCGCCGGGGACCCCTCCATTGCCGGCGCCAATGCTCCATCTCTCTGCTCTGTTCATGTCTCAAGGAAGAAGAAGGGCTAGCCAATGACATTAGGGCCCCACATGTCAAAGACTAAAGAACATCCAAAGTTCAGAAAAATAAAGAAAAGGAATATTCCGGGAATATTCCTCGGTTTTTTATTTTCCAGGATTTTCGAACTTCAGAAGCTCATATCTTTTCCGTCCGAACTCCGATTGACTCCGTTTAAATTCCTAAATTCATCTAAAATCAATATATACCTGCCAGTACTACTTTTATAATTTTTGGATTTTATTTATTTATTTGTATTTATTTGTTGTTTCGTTTTGCGCGTAGCCGAGGATCCATCCGAGTCCGTCGACCCCGCCGCCGGACTTCAAGCGTTCGATGACCTCGCCGCGGCCGAAGGCAATTGTCCTTGACACATGTTGACCCAATGTTTATAAATGTGTTTACAAAGTTTTAGAAGCTTGCATGCTATGTTTATAATCGTATGTCAAATATAAGTGAATAGTTAATCCGAATTGTGAATACCTCCTTTGTTATTGACATCCATGTTACTTGTAACCCTAGGACATTTGCTATGCCAAGTTTATCTTATATGGTCACCTTTGTTGAATAGTACAGTAGATTCGCTTAGGACCCATATCGATGAACATGACCCATGGGTGGGATTATTCAAAAATGATGATTTAAAGTGTGAATTGGAAATGATTATAATGATTTTGGTACTGTTTTGTCTAAAATAAAAACAAAAGGAAAAAGGTTTGGACTTGGGCGGAATGGAATGTCGGGTGGGTGCGGATTGAGCACTAATCGCATTGTGCAAGTGCCGCCCCAAGTCAATTAAGGACCGACACTTATGATTGCCCATTCTAAGCATAACCGTACTACCACATGTCTATAATGGTACGACCTGGCTAACTAATTTGTAGAAACCTAACTTAGACTCACCGCATGGTGGAATGTGAGTGCCAGATAGAGGCAAGGTTGTTTTTCTCACACGGCGCAAGAGGGGGCTTCTGTACTGGGTGGCTAGAACCCTAACAGCGGTGAAACCTCAGCGGGTGGGTCGGGTTAGGCGTATACATTGTAAAGGCCTTGTCATGATCTCTCTGCCGACACACCAAATGAAGTGTGTTAATAGCTTGGCATCAAGAGACGATCATGTCTTGTGGGTAAAGTTGTACACCTCTGCAGAGTTAAATCTATTCGAATAGCCGTGCCTACGGTCAAAGGCAAAGCAAGGAATGCTTTCATATTGGTAGACTTTGGTTTTGGTTTTAAAATTTAACGGTGCGTTGTTTTGGGGATTCGGGAGTGGTTAGAACTCTCGGATGTTTAATGGCGGATTGAGCCAACAAGGTGGAAAGAACCTGTTTTATACCACGACGGAAAGAGTCATCTGTGATTAATCTTGATCTTTTCAAAGTTGGCGGTTAGAGCCCTTATATTGGTGATGGTGGATAAAACCTTCACTGAATTATTAAATAATTCAATTGCAAAAATAATTGTTAAAATGTGCTTTATGACAATTATACTTAAGTATGGTTTAATGAAATTTGGCTTTGTGCAAAAGAACCCTATTAAGCTTCCTTTGGAAAGCCCCACATACACATACTTTCCCAGACTTGCTGAGTACTTTTGTACTCACGTGCTACACATCTTGTCATCATCAGAGAACTACCAGGACGCAGCCGAAGACGGTGAGTTCTACACCAAAGACTTCGAGGAAGATTTCCAGGATAGCTAGTCGCGCTTCTTGTCGTCGCCTGTGGTGTTTTTGGTGTTCGCTTGTTGTCGCTTTTGCTTCCGCTGTCGTGTCTCCGGTCTCGGGACCGAGTATTGTAATAAGTGGCCATGTGGCCGATACATTATTATTTATGTTACAATTTCGTTTTGTTCGGCAATGACGTATCACTATTGACTGTGTGTACTAGCTACTGATCTGGGACTAGTACGGAAATACACAGGAAATTTCGGATAGCTGATCCGGGGTCTCACATATAGCAACTCAATCAAATCTATTATAAATATAGCATTATACATCATCAAAAGTAGCATTCAACATCAAAGCTTAGATACAATATTTAAGCAGATACCATCGATACCCATACCCTTCCTACTGTGCATCAGAGTGTTTAAAGTTTTAAATTAGTTAACCAAACTATTTCAGATTTTACGGTTATTGTCCTAAGGTCAAATTTTAACAAGTAAACCTATGCCATGTTTCTACATTTTCGAGCCAATATTTCAGTTAACTCTATAGTAAATTACTACATTCACATTCCACGGACTGAAAGCCCGCTCTGATACCAACTGTAACACCCCGGCTGTGACACCACGGAGTGTCGTAACCTTATATAATGTGAATGTTGAGGTCAAAAACTTTATGAAATATGGAATTGGAGGTTGAAACCATACGGTATGAGGTTTATTTGCGTTTCCGGGCCGTTTCCGGGAGTTTGGGCCTTTCCGGGGGAGTTTAGGCCTAAGGGAAAGGGTCGTGGGCCTTGGTGGGGAGGAGTTTGAGTCCATTTAGGAGTAAGAGTCCGGTTTGGGGGGCCTCCTCCTGCCCTTAGGTGCGCCCCACCCATGCTTGGTACGCCCCCCACCTCCCCATGTGTGCCCTAGCCGCCACCCCCAATCCACCTCCAAGCCGCACCCCCCACCACCTCTCCCCATTGCGCCACCACCCCTCCACCACCTCTCCACCTCCCTTGCTGCCCCTAGGGGAGTTCTCCACCTCCACACCTCGAAGATCCGACCACTGGAGCACTCCGCGACGAGGAGATCCGGCGGGATTGGAGCGAGGAAGGAGATCGCGCGAACCGGGAGGAGATCCATTGGGTTTTCGTGCGTCGGGCGAAGGTATGGCCATGGGAATCCCAGGGGTTGGTCTAGGATCTGTTCTAAGGGTGATTATCACATTTTTAGATCAATTGGTGGTGCTGTAATTGAGTAGATTAGATGAAATCTAGAAGTTGCCACGTTCTCTGTTTCGGGCAGCATGAGCAGTCGACCTAGGGTTTGGGTTTTAGTCAATTTAGATTCGGAATTTGGTCGGCCACCTGTTGAAGAAGTTGTAGGTAATTTCAATACTTTTCAGTGGGTATAAAGAACGCATAATTCTGATCGGCCGTTTGAAAGTTATGGCTGTTTTACCGAGCGTGTTAAAATCTGTGACGTGATTGGAACAGATCACGGTATTTTTTAGATTAAACAACTTTAGAGTCCGAATCAGCTTTTCCATATACTTAGAAGAAAAAGTTAGGAAATTTCCTAAGCTACGCGAGGATGTACTCGTTTAAACGATTCGGAGTCTTAGAACCCGAGTTATGCCTTTTGGAAGGCTGCTGTCCCGACGGCACAGAACCTCTGTTTTTGGGTTTAGCGAGTAGTTGGCGATGTCGGGTTAGAAGAGAGTTTGCGTACTGTTTTGTGGACATTATTGTGAGTGTGTGGTACCTATGTGCAGGTGGTGTGACCCCAGGAGTGCCTTCTACTTCTCGCCAATCCGTTGCCCGTGGTTGAGGCAAGTGTATTGTAATGGATAGTGGTTTGTAGGTTGCTAGTTGAGACTAGATGAAATTGATTATATGATATGATCACTTGCCATGCTTTAATGATTGCCAATGATATGATGAGTATGCTTATTATGTTATGACGCCATGTGTTAATGTACAAGTTAATTATGATGTTGGCATGTTTGCATACATGGCATGATACATGGCCCGGGCGGTGAGAAAGTCATAACTAGTCCGGGGAAGGTCGATGAGAAAGTTATGACTATTCCGGAGAGCCAATGAGTAAGTCCTACATCGTGATTCCATCCACCGCGGTGTTTGGAAGCGAGGAGTAGGCACCCTCCATCTTCGGGATGGAAGGGGGGAGAAGGTGCACGCCGACGGGTGTGTACTCAACCATACCGGTATGAGTTTCCAAGGAGACATGAGCATCGCATTGCATACATAATGATGATGATAATGATATGTGATCATGAATGAGATGATTTACATGATGTGATTTGTTGTAGCCATGTAATTGTTCTTTTGTACCATTGCAATATGCTTGCTGAGTGTTGAACTCACGCTTGTGTTTTCTTGTTGTTTTAGGTACCATGAGACCGGCATGCGAGGAAGGGAAATAGTTACACTTCTACACGTAGTTTCACTCATTCGTCCCACAAGTCATTCAATTGGGTTTTGATAATAAACTAAGTGTGATGCTTATTGTTTTATGGTTTAGCTTTGCGTTATGAGAGTCTTATTGTTCGTTTGGCGCATGGAGGCATTGAATGCTTGGAATTAGACTTATATGGTTGTCAAGTCTTTAATTTTTGCTATTTTAGTTGTCTCTCATATTGCCTTATATTGCTATGCTATTGTGTTTCCTTCAATTCATGTGAAAACAAAGGAGATGCTGCCGAAATGTCGGTTTTTAGCATTAGTGCCTTTGCTGTAATTTACTTGATTTTGTGGTATTTAGAGGTTGCTTAGTCTATGTTTGGTATCATTTGGGCATATTAAATGCCGGGGTGTTACACTGGCATCCACCCCGGCATCTAGTATGCCCTGAATGTCACCAAACATGATGGAACGAGCATCTAAAAACCATAAATAAGGATAAATTATAGCAAGGACGAAAATGCTAAAACCGAAAATTTCGGCAGCATCTCCTTTGTTTTGTCATGAACTGAAGCAATAGCAATAACATGGCAAGATATATCATAACATAAGACATCTAAAACAACAATAACAATGGATATAGCAACATCTTAAATCAATAATATGTCCAACCACTCCACAAACTATAACGAAGCAAGTGAGGAAATCAAGCCCACAATTTGATCATACACCAAGTTTCATGGCACTATTCTTATTATCATGACTCCAAACGATTAAATTGTCTATAAGTGTGGAGCTACGTGTAGAAGTGTAGCTAATGCCCTCTCCCGCATGCCGGTTTCATGGTACCTAGAAACAACATAAAACACAAGCGTGAGTTCATCACTCAGCAAGTATATTGCAATGGATCATAAAGAACAAATCAATGCCAACATCGGTACATACCATACTTAACATCATGATCAAGTCATAATTTCATATACAACATCATAACCATGTCCCAATCTCATTGTACACATTTTATTATCATCATCATGTATGCAATGCAATACAATGCACATGTCTCCTCGAAGCACATACCGGTATTGCCGAGTGCAGACCCGTCGGCGTGCACCCTCTTTCCCCTTTCCCACATGTCGGTGTCAAGGTACCTAAGAAAAACAACATAAACACAAGCGTGAGTTCATCACTCAGCAAGCATATTGCAATTGATCATAAAGAATAGATCAACGCCAACAGCAATACATACCATACTTTAACATCATGATCAAACCATAACCTCATCTACAACATCATAGCCATGACAAAGCACATTGTACACAACTCATAATCATCATCATGTATGCAATGCAATGCAATGCACATGTCTCCTGGAAGCATATATCGGTATTGCTGAGTGCACACCCGTCGGCGTGCACCCTCTTCCCCCTTCAATCCCGTAGATGGAGGGTGCCTACTACTCACTTCCACTCACCATGGTGGATGGAATCACGAGGTAGGTCTTACTCAATGGCACTCCGGATTAGTCATAACTTTCTCACTGACCTTACCGGACTAGTTATGACATTCTCACCGACTTGGCCAGTTCACATGCCATGTAAGCAATTATGCCATAAACATAAACAACTAATCATTGCATAGCATCATAACAAACCATTTTCATCATATCATGGGCAAACACTAACCATGGCAAGATAGCATATCATGTAATCAATTTGCACCAAGACAAGACTAGCAATCCATACTACACACTACCCATTCCAATACACTTGCCTTAACCGCGGGCGACGGATTGGCGAGAGGATGAGGGCACTCCCGGGGTCACACCACCTGCACATAGATACCACACACTCAAAACGTTCCCACAAAATAGTACACAATAGCTCATCTACCCCGACTTCGCAAACTACTCCCAAAACCAAAAAACAGAGAATCTGTCCAACGTGACAGCAGCCTTCGGAAGGCCATATCTCAGACTTAACCACTCCAAATCGAATGATCGAGTACATTTTATCGAAGCTTAAGAAATTTCCTAGCTTTTTCTCAGTATTGGGAAAAACTGATTCGGCCTCTAAAATTGTTTAATCTACTAAACAATGTAATCTGTTCCAATGTCGTCACAGTTTTGAATACGTTCAGTAAAACAGACATAACTTTCAAACGGATGATCGGAATTAAGTATTCTTGGTTTCCAATTAAAGGTATTAAAATTATATACAACTTTCTCAACAGGCGGCCGACCAAATTCCAAATCTAAAATTGTGAAAACTCAAACCCTAGGTCGTGTGCCCAATCTGCCCGAAACAGAACACTATGCAATCTCTAGTATTCACAAATTCCATCTAATTGCAGCACCACTTTTTGATCTAAAAGCACCAAAACATCCTCTAGCACAACACCTAGTCCATCCCCAAGGATCACCCATAGCCATACCTTCGCCCCACGAACGTCGAATCTTCTCCTCCCGGTTCCCCTGATCTTCTTTCTCGTGCCGAAACCGCCGGATCTCCTCGTCGTGGAGCTTCCCGATGGAGAGAACAGCGGGGCAAAGAGGTGAGGAGCTCTCCTAGGCTGGCAAGGAGGGTGGAGAGGAGGGGGAGGAGTGGTGGCGCAATGGGGCGGAGGAGATGGGGGAGGCGTGTGGGGGAGGAGGGGAGAGGGGGAGGGGCAGCTAGGGTTTAGGTGGGGGCTCACATGAGGGAGGGGGGGCGCATGGCAGGGTTCATGCTGCCCTCCTCCCCCTCATGGGCTGGGAAATCCCCCCTTTGGCCCAAGTGGTGCCCCCCCTAAGGCCCAATTCGCCCCGGAAAGGCCCAAACTCCCGAAATCGGCCCGGAAACGCAATTAATCCTCATACCGTAAAGTTTAAATCTCCAATTTCACAATTTATATAGTCATGACATTCCGTAGTGTCACAATAAAAGTCATAACTGTGACAACAATTCTTGAAATTATCAACTGGATTAGGTTCTTGACATTGAAGGGAAGTTGTGTTCCAAGTTTAGTGTGATTTAGGTTAGTAGATCGAAAGTTGGCCACGTTTGTGGTATTGAATTTGTACTGATTCAGGTCTTTCACCTGAGGAACGCTCAGACCGTAGTTCCTCTACTGGCCAAATCAGCCTCAGGCCAACGATTAGAGTGGTCTCAGGCTGGTGATTAGATCGCACTATGGTTGGTGGTCAAATCAGCCTAATAGGTGTAGCTATTGTTTTCGCTGGTTGTTAATGTTTTGATTTGTTTGCCATTGTGTGAAGGCATGATCTTCATCTTCTTAGCTCTCTATAGCTACTAAAGTGAAAATATAGTTGAATACCTGGCGGAAAAATTTGTTGGAGTCATTCAACCCTCCTCCTCTGACTACCTACTCGGTCCTACATCCTTCCAACGAGATGTACCACCTCCAATAGTTATTGGGATATGGGTAGGCTACACTAGCGCAAAACAAAAAATTTCTACCACGTAAACTAGGAAACCAATCTAGTAAGAGATCATGGATCGTTACCACTAAACATGGGGTGTTGTAGAAGAAGAGTTGGAGTAGCCAATCCAACAAATGTGTGTCAACATAGTTGATTTCATGAACACATAGTCAACCACCTTCTTTACATAACCGATCATCCTCGTCACATGATCGATCATATTTTGAACTTAACTAATCGTCCCAACCTGCACCGCAGTATCAGAGCGCCTCTACCAATATCCTCATGCCCCAGTCTGGAACACCATGTGTTGTGTGCTAGCACCAATATGAATGGTAAAGGCCGTGGATTGCTTAGGTGGGGTTCAAGGCTAGGGTTTTGGGTGTCCAAAAAATTCTCACACAATGCACACCATGACTGCCCTTATTTAGGGGGCCTATCGGATCCCTATTCGAAACGGGTTGAACTTGTTAAGTGTGTCATCCTGTAGGTTCACATAGACCCACCGTAGACCAGATCCACCTTGAAATAACCCGATCAATCACATATTACAAATGAGATATTAAAATAAATAAATCACATAATTAAATCAAATTAATCAGCAAAGAATTAATATTACAAATTGAGTACAATGAATTACATTGTAACACTCAAATATTTAATTACCAATTACATAAATAAATAATTACAACATAAAAATGAAAATTTACAAGAATATAAATACAAAACACTGGTGTCTTTTTGTTTTTCTAAACTTCATTTGTATACCCTGCATTTTATTTGCACTCATATAAGAATAAAAAAATCAATGCATTAAATTAATAAATGAGTTAAGAATTAGAATTACCGTTAGGCCCGTATGATTTGGTATCGTGCACCAATATACCAGATTCGTCCGTGGCCGAATCGGCACCTCTCACAAAAATAGGGTTCATCACTCAGCAATTACACAAATCTGTAAATCAATTCATATACACACATATTTTAAAATATCACACGGTAGAAAAGTAACTCCTCTTGGTAAAAGGATCATTGTCCACAGCCAACGGGATAAACTTGAGCAGTGTAGTTTAGGATAACTTTCAACCGAAGCCATCCTTAGTCCCAAGCCTAAGCCATAAGGTAGTGCTAGCATATAAGCAAACCATCAGTCAAGCCTCTCCAGAACACCTACCAGAGAACCTCTAAAGCAAGAAACATAAGAGAGCACAAGCAAAGCAACTGAAGGTTCCCAAGCACTAAGAAGCCAGGGAGCAAGAGAGGGTAGGCACTTCACCATCGTCCATTCAACAACCAGGAGCATCATCAAGACCTAAGGTACTAGAATGTTAGGAGGAGGAGAAGCTTGGAGAACAACGGCAAGGGAGGACATCACCTCTGCATCCTTACCGCTAGCACCACCAAATCATTTATTCATCTCTTCCACTTTAGCATCACATCGTAGGTAAACCCCAAACAACCATAGCAATAGCATCCACCTTAAAGTAACATTGACATATAGATAATAGTAGCAAAATCAAATAGAGACTAAAAGCAATAGATAATTAGTGGTCTCAGTTCATTGGCGCAGTGGGGGTTGTGTCGTGCGTTTCCAATAACCCATAAATGCTCCTCAGCGCACGATGGATTATGGGCATCGTCGCGGCGCCATCCAACCCAAGCATCAATGATTAAATCGTCACAGACCACTTAGCCAGTCATAGCACAAGTAATCAACTAGGAAAATTTAAAATTTCCATTCCTTAGTGTCTAGCTCAGTTATGAACTAGAGAGCATGCATCGTATAACCATCGCATAAACACAAAATTGTATGGAATGAGTAAATCAACCATGGATAAATAGGGAATGTAGGGAATAAACCACCATACCAGAGAAGGGCAGCCGGATTCGGGCAAGGGAACCCTAGAGGCCGGCCGGGGTTTACAGCAAAGCTCAAGCGGCCACGGGGGCGAGGCGGCTCCAGGAGGAGGCACCAACTGGGCAGGTGTAGATGGCGGGACTGAGAGGTAGCGAGGCCAAAGGTGCCATGGCACCAGCTAGAGAGCAGAGAGGGAGGAGAGGCCAGGGGAGGCGCTAGTGAGCCAATGCTAACAGGGGAACACGAAGCCCAGGCACCGGCGACAACGGGGCCTCACGGTGTGGATCGATCTGATAGAAGGAGGAGCTAAAGGAAATGAGGAGATGTGGGGAATGGGGTAAGAGAGAGAAGAAGTGGATAAGGTTGCCATGGGTGAAATGAGGGATTAGAAAGGAAGAAAAAGAAAGAAAAAAAGAAAAGAGAGAGAGAAGGAAGAAAAGGGAAGAAAAAATAAAAAAAATATTTTTGGTAGCATCTAAACTGTTTAATCAATCATAAGAATTAATAATAATGTGATTTTCGGTGCTGACAAATGCGTAAAAATGATTACAATTAAATCAATTAAAAGAAAATAAAAGAAGAAAAAAGAAAAGAGAAAAATAAGAAAAATAAAATTTTAGTTAAATAAGTAAAATTATGAATCAAATTGTTCATGTGAGCAATTCACATTGAAGCTGAACCAATTAAAAATCTGTTAAATCAATTAATCTAATGAGTAGAATGTTCAACTAAGGCGCAAAGAAAGAAATTGGTAAAAACTCCTAAGAAGCACAACATAAATTTCATAAATCTTAAAATGATAAGAGAAAAGGGTTGGACATCTTAAAATAGGTAAAAATTTATTGACCACTAATATATGGTATTTATGAATTTTAGGAATTAATCTTAATCGGACCGTTAATCTTCAATCGGGTGAAGACACGTATTTTGACCAATAAATACCATATATTCTAATGCAAGCTTCCTTTGTTCATATTTTCAAATTATTTTCAAATGTTTTAAAGAAATCATCACTGCATGGGAAAATATCTTTTGAAAGAAAAACTCTAAATCGGATGTGGTTGGGAAGATGGAAATTGTGAACTGCTGCAGTAGTATTTAAGTATTGATAAGTTGATTTGAGGATAAACTGCTGAGGTAGTAAATTGAAGTGAAGTATGTTTATATATACATGTGTGTGTGGGGGGGGTAGAGGGTACCATTGTGAGAAGGACTGCCAGAGGGACCCTCTAAATTGGAGGTTACATACAAGGATAAACCACTAAACTTGGGCAATGACATGTATATTTTATATCAAGCATAGTGAGTGGAAATGATCAGAAAGGTTGTCCTATGATGGTGTTATGATCTCTAAATTGTATAAGATTAGATAACTAGTAGTATGAGACTGGGTATATCGAAGCGCCAGTGAAGAACACATTTTGATAATTAGCTGCGGTTGAATCCTTCAGGCTATATATGTAAAGCCTTTGGTTGAGTATCTCTGATTTTAGGGGAGTACAACTGGTACATTGAGAATAGGTGGAGAACAGTCGAGGACACCACTAATCGTTGGCTATCAGGATTGGAGATCTAATACTAGATTATTACTGTTGACGATTGGGGGGTCAAGAAATAACGACCGTTATGACCTCCATGACCGGAGCGAGCGCCATGACAGCCCCATCTTCGGATGTCGGGCATTCGTGGCGTCCCTTCGGCGAGTGGCATGGCCGAGCAAGTTCAAACCCGGCCACATTGAAAGATTCAACGGGACTCAGAACACTGATGAGTTCCTTTCGATCTACACCACTTCCATCCTGGCCGCTGGCGGGGACGAGGGAGTCATGGTTAACTTCCTGCCCATGGTACTGGATGGCCCGGCTCGGACCTGGCTCTTCAACCAAAAAGAGGGTTCCATCCGGTCTTGGGGCCAACTAAGCAGCGCCCTCCGGGCGAACTTCCAGAGCTGCTACGTTCGACCGGGCAAGGAGCGCGACCTCGAGCGCCTGATCTAGATAGAAGGTGAAACCCTATGCCAGTTCATCCAGCAATTCATTTAGGTATGGAACTCCATCCCGAGCATCTCGGACAAGGCCATGGTCCGATCATTTAAGTTCGGGGTCCGAGACGTTCGATTCACGCAGGATCTTGAGATCCATCCAGACATCACGGCCAATGAACTGTTCCATATGGCCCACCGGTACGCCAACATAGACAAGGCAGTCCAGTGGAAGAAGATGCTGGACGAGGGAAAGCTTCCGGCTCAGCCCGATTTGGAAGGTTCTACGAGCAGGAAGAGTGTGAGCTCGGTTGAAAAGAAGATCAAGAAGAAGAAGAAAAAGCCCTCTGCCCCGAACATGGTCGTGGCTATCGAGCAACGTCAGCGACCAACCTCGCAGGCGCACAAAGGTTCGGGCACGAAGGGGAAGGGCCGACCGCCCCAACGTCGCAACGACCAAGGTCGAGATGACCAGGAACGCGGCGACTAGTGCGGCCGACCGAGCAGCCACTTCTGCCCGCTCCATCAAGCATATGGGCACGACCTTCGCAATTGTCGGACGTGGACTTTCCATATGGAAGAATTCTACAATGGTAAGGGTCCCATTCCCACGCTCCCGGAGCATGGAGAAGGAAGCAAGGGCAAGCAGCCCGCCAACGAGGACATGGAGTACCAGGAACCCCAAAATCACATCGCTGTGATATTCGGGGGCTCCTCGGCATACAGGTCCCGTCGCGAACTAAAGGAGGCCGCGCGGGAGGTGCATCACGTCACTCAGGGCAAGCCCCCCGTCCAACAGCTCAAGTGGTCCAAGCTGCCCCTTACTTTCTCCAAGGATGACTGTGCCTTGGTCCGAGCTGTCGACGATTGGGGAGTAGGCCCCCGCCGAGCTCACTTAGTTGATTCGGGGTATCAACTCCATCCCCTTCTTGCGTGAAGGTTGGCTTCCGAAGGATGCCCGGTCTCGCCAAATCGAGCACACTCAAAGAATGACACAGGGATTTATGCTGATTCAGGCCTCTCACCAAGGAGATAATAACCCTACTCCAGCGTTAGCGTATATTGCATGTGTATCTGTCTCAGTGTGTGTCTCTTCCAGTGCGTTCTACCCTCCCTCTCATGATCGGGAGGCATTTATAATTTACAAGAGTATCGATTTGGTTACGCCCCATTCCGTGCACGTCTGGTCATGTCTAATGTGGTCGCAACCGAATCCTACTTCTCCGCCACACCCACGTCCTTGGCGCAACGATCCCCCGAAGTGGCGTGATTATTGCCTCGACCGTTAGTCTTAACCCCCGACCACGCATCCCGAGCTCAGGGTTGGGCCGAGCTGTTTTGACATCAGTCCGAGCAACATGCTCGGGCACCGGCCGAGCGACGGGCTTGCACCAGTCGAGCAAGTCGAGCAACGGTGCTCAACCACACCTTCGGAGATGACCTCCGAGGTGCACGTGGCTAGGACGAGACCGGTAGTCGTGGCATTATGGTAATTAAGGGAATCACCCAATCCCCGACAGCAAGCCCCTGAGGCTCAAGTGGGGAAAAATGCTCGACGGGGCCTTTCCCTTGAGCCTACCGACTTAAATAGAGGGATTGGGTTCATTGCAGCGAATCACTACTGCAGCATCCGAGCAGAGCTCCCCCGAGGATGATTAAGTAGCTTGATCCAACGGCCAAAGTGTGCTCGGGTAAGCAAGTGCGGTCCAGCGTTGCAGTTCCTTCTCGGAGAAGACTAGTTGTGATGGTATGAACTGTTTCCTTGGGAACCGACCACTAACGGGATAGTTTCGATTTCCGCGTCCATGTGTCAGCCCCGGATCGGTGGACTCCCCAACTGCTCTTACCCCTTTAGGGCTTCCTCGATCGCAACGGCGGGAAGTCTTTTCGCTTCCCCCCAAATTGGGTATTTAAACGATCACCGGGATTCTCTTTGCGCACGCTTGTCATCTGAATCCTTCTTGTTTCCGCAACCTTCTTGCTCCAGCGCTTGCTTTTTTTCCCCTAATCTTTGTCTTCTTGTTCTAATGGTGAAGTTCGGTGTGAGCAAGCTTAGCTAGCAAAAACTCGAGCTGCTCTAGACGCTCAAGTATGTCGACGCAGGGTCATGGAGAACCCCAGGCAACAAGAAGGAGCCACAGCCGCAGGAGGGAGAGATCGTCTCCTGCGAGCTCTACTCCATCAATGGGCTCCGAACGCCCGAAAGCAAGTTCATCGAGTCGGTGATCACTCAATGCGAATGCGAGGTCACCCATCTCAACCCTAACTCGATCCTCATCCTTTCCATCTTCGCCCATCTCTGTGAAGGGTACGTGGGCGTCTTGCCCATGACCAACCTCTTTTTCCATCTTCGCCCATCTCCGGCCGGCTGCCTCTATTTCCGCCTCCGGCCTACCCGCCCATACGAGTACCCGAGCTTCACGCACAAAGATTCGGTGTCCGGGTGGGCCAACTTTTGGTTCTACCTGAGGAAGGTAGGGGAGCTCCCTCTTTTGCACCGGGGCCAACGCTCCGCGCGTCGAGACCGCCCGACCCTCTGTGCATCCCGAGGAGGAGAAGGTGTTCATGATGATCAACGAGCTCACCTGCTCTGGGCTCACAGGCCGGGACGTCGCTCGGGACTTCGTCTAGAATCGGGTGTCGCCCCTCAGGAGGAGGGAACACCCCTTCTTCGAGATCGCCGGTTGACAAGACCTCACCCGGGAATCATGATCAGGTACGCCCTCTCGTCGAGCTCCTTCATCTTTAGAAATGGTGCTAGCCGTACTCACCTTTCTCCTTGGTCGGATCGCAGCCCCGCCCGAAGATTGGGTGGACGCGAGGGTCACCGAGAAGTTCGGCACCCCCAGGGGCAAAGATATTCTGGCTGGTCGCCAGATCCCGAACAACTTGTTCGAGAGAACCGAGGCGGTAAGACCACGCATTGTTAATCTCCGGTGTTCTGTTCCGAGCAGGATACGCCCAAGGCATCCCGTCTTGGGGAAACCGCGCTTGGGGATGGCTTTCGAGCACATTCCTAACTCGCTTGACCTTTGCCCGGCAGGAGAAGGTCGCCCTTGAGGTTGCGGTGACGCAACTAAAGTCGCAACTGGGGAGTCCCGGTGCGGGAGACCGAGGTCGCAAGGTCAAGAAGTTGGCGGGCCGCAAGCGCCGCGACAGGTCCTCTTAGACCACGCCGTCTCCCCCCAAGCGCTCGAGCAGGCAGACCAGCTCGGGCGGGCGCTCGACCCGCCCTCATTTGGAGTACGTCGACCGGAGGGAGGTAAGCAAGCTAAGGCTCTGGATGATTGAACACACTAAAAAGAACCCAGAGCTGATGGCTCATTTGCATCAGCTCGCCGAGCGGGTGAAAAAAGAAGCAGCAGTCGCGGCTGCAGGCGCGGTCGGGGGATCCGAGCGGAAGGTGGAGCTGGAGGGGCAAATCGCCGCCCTTCAGGCCGAGCTCACACGGGTGAGCTTGGGCTCGGTGCCCGAGCCCGACGAGGAGGAATAAGAGGACCAGGCGCCTCTGGCCACGAGGCGCCGTAGGTCGCCGGGCATGCCACGGGCGCGCCCTTCACCGACCTTGGTGGAGGTCGTCTTGGAGGAGATCGACCCCGCGGTGGCGGCGGTCGACAAGGCTCGTGAGGACATGGCCGACCTCTTAGCTCGGGCTCGAGCCTCAGTGGCGGAGCCCGAGCGAGGTGAGTCCCTACCTTTCCCCCTTTAGTGTATTCCTTCCTCTTCGGGCGCTACGCTGATCCCACATTGTTTATAGTGGGCGCTGTAGCTGGTAAGGAGGTATGGGACTTTGAAGCTATGGCTGACGGCTTGCTTAATTATGTGATGGAGAGGGAACTCGCTCGGGCCGTCGAAGTCGTGGTGTCCGAGGAGATCGTGCCCGAGCAGGGCGCAGCTGCAGACGTCGGGGCCGAGCAATGAACAGCGGCAGACGTCGGGGCCAAGCAATGCGCATAAGCAGATGACCGGGCAGTGGCGCTGGGTATCCCCCACGTCGTCGTCCAGGTTAGCAACCAAAGCGGGGAGTTCGAGCCTGACGATCCTGCGGGGATCGAGGTCAGCGACATCATCGCCAAGATCCTCCAGGAGATTGCAAGGGACCCCCCGCGAGTCCAAGACCTTTCATCGAGCGTCGGTGCAAGCCCGGGCATGGGGGGCACCTCCCCGGGGGAAGGACATCGCCAGGCCAGCGAACCAGAAGACCCGCCACTCGCGGCCCCAGAACGAAACTCCGCGGGCACGCAAGACTTGTCCCTGAGAAGGGAAACTTCCCCGAGCTCGGGGCGCACTACCCCGGGGGAAGGGCTCCCATGGGGATCTCCGCAGGAGGATCCGCCACTTGCGGTGCCGAACCCAAGCTTGGTCGGCGAGCAGGCCGTGCCCCAAAATGAGGAGCGAGCCCTAGTGTCGAGCCTCAGGACCGTGGGGGAAAGACATCCTCAGGACGGTCTTGCCTTGGTGGAGGTTGACCCCCCCGTGGTGGAGGTCGACCCTCTGGCTCAGGTCTCCGACCTCTCGGGCGCTGAAGGGGCCGGGCTCAGGAGGAGGAGGAGCCCCCGAGTGTAGTGCCTGCTCAGGGGGAGAGTTCCTAGTCGGACGCTCCCGCGGAGGACCCAGCCAAGCTATTCCAAGAAGGCCTGGAGGAGCGCCTTCGCTAGGTAAGTGTGAAGTACTTTCAACTTCAGTTGTTGTATGCTTGTGGGGATAACCTAAGGTATCCCATTGCGCAGGTGCTCGACGTCACCATGAAGGACTTTAGGGCTACGACCATCCCTCCCGAAGTTTTCGCCAAGCACAACGCCGAGCAAGATGCGAGGATCATGGAGCTCGAGCGCGTGGTGCGCGAGCTAAAAGCTTCGGAGGCGGAGATTCGGCTCAAGTCTGAGGAGTCCATCCTGTCCTCAGGGAGCAGCTCGAGCATTGTGAGGGGGCAAGGTCGAGCCTGGAGGGGACCATGGAGGCGTTGTACCGCTCTGTGGACACGACCAACACATAGGCTGAGTAGCCAAAGGAGGAGGTGAAGCAGCTCCGCCAGGCGGTGAGCGAAGGGCGCGTGGCTCGGCGGAAGGTGCTTGACCTGGAGGCCGAGCTTGACACCCTGAAGGAGGAGCTCGCCGTGCTCCAGGATGAGAAGCGCGCCGGCCGTTCTTGAGGTGTGAAGTTCTTCCTTTTTTAGAACCTTGGATCTTTCTTATATATATATATATATATTCTTTTAAATGCTATGGCAAAAGGTCTTCGTGCTTCGTCTTTTCCGCTCTGTTTATCTCGTGGTCGATGGTTGTCCTAAAAACGAATGAACAACAGCAGCAACGAGCAAACCGAGCGAATCGATACTCGCACATTTTTCAAAAAAGGCACGATAGTTTGCCGTCTAATAAGCCCCCGTTGCTGACAAAGGTCGTGCACCTAAATTGCGAGCACGAGCTCGTTAACAGGAGAGTTAGGAAAAATCGCGCGACCGAACGACCGACGACCTCCCCCTGTTTGCGAGCATGGGTCAGGTCGCTATGGCAGTAGCGCGCGCGACCTTATCCCCCGAGCGTCTTGACCCATGCTCGTGAGTTTCGAGCATGATTTCAAGGAACACGGGGGAAAGCATGTGAGTGCTCGACGTGACGCGCAATGGTCGGGCATGCGTAGGTCCGTCAGGCTTTCGATCCGTCCGAAGGGGTGTCTGTGCGATTGCAACTTGCGGTGAAGATCTGCCGCGAAAGATAATCAGCTTACGTAGACTAAAACTGAAACCCCCCCGGAGGCGAGCTGAGTGGTTTGGCGCAGGCTGTTTGAACATCTGGTCAATTACGCACATGCGAGTTAGAGTTTTGGGAAGAATTAAAGCGTACGTTCTTGCACCTTGCTCGTTTACTTTCCTCCTGTCACCAAGATCGCGAGAAAGTGTGCCCTCGAGCGAGGCTAAGTCGGCTTACCGAGAGGCAGAGACTTAGGGTAAATCGCAAGATCTCGAGAAGGGTGAAAAGTAATGGGGTGGGACAAGGAACCGGATTTTATTGAAGAAGGGGAACTATGAAGGTTGCAAAAGGGGAATAAGAGGTGCACAAACCAAACTAGACAAAGAACTTACGCAGTTGGTCGATGTTCCAAGTGCTAGCGAGCTCCCGACCATCTTCCATCGCGAGGTGGACAGCCCACGGGCGTGCTGTTGATACGACCGTGTGAGTACCTTCCCACCTAGGGGTTACCTTGTTGGCTTCTGACAGGTCTTGAACCCGACGCAGGACGAGATAGCCTACTTGTAAGGTCCTTGGTCGCACCGATTTGGCTGTGTGCCTACGAAGGGCCTGCAGGTAAACCGCGGATTGGAGCAAAGCCCATTTGCGTGTCGCTTTTGCGAGGTCGAGGTCGAGTAGGCGCTCTTCTTCCTGGTCGAGGTCGTCGACTAGGTGCACCCTCGGGAACCCCAGCACGAATTCAGCGGGCAAGATGGCCTCTGCACCGTAGACGAGTTGGAGGGGGGTTTCCCCCGTAGCTCGACTCGTCGTGGTGCGAACTGACCATAGGACGGAAGGGAACTCGTCCACCCAAGCCTGCCCGTGCTGGTCGAGGTTTTTGAAGACCCTCTTTTCGATTCCTTGAATGATTTGCCCGTTTGCTCGTTCGGCCGCTCCGTTGCTCAATGGGTGAGCTACAGACGCGAAGCACAGCTTGGTCCCGATGTCTTCGCAATAAGTTTGAAACAGTTCGCTTGTGAACTGGGTGTCGTTGTCCTTGATAAGATGGTTTGGTATGCCAAAACGTGTCACCACGTTGTTGCGAAAAAACCTCTTGGCCGCTTGGGCTGAGATGGTCGACACGGGGTCTGCCTCGATCCACTTAATGAAAGTGTCGATTGCCACGAGCAGGTATTTGCAACCCCTACGACCTCGAGGAAAGGGTCCGAGTATATCGACCCCCCAGACCGAGAATGGCTATGTCAACGGGATTATTTGGAGCACGTATGCTGGCTGGTGGACCTTGCGAGCAAGAAACTAACATGCTCGGCAGGAGGTCACTATTGAGCGAGCATCAACTAGGGCCATCGGCCAGTAATATCCCAATCGGAAGGCTTTGCCTACTAATGTTCTGAAAGACGAGTGAGCTCCGCACATTCCATCATGGATATCCCTAAGAAGGTACTCGCCTTCTTCTTGGGTGTTGCACCTGGAGAGGACTCCAAGTGCTCCTTTGCGGTATAAGACACCCTCGACCAGTTTGTAGGTGAGGATAGTCTTATGAGCAGGGAACGCTCGGCTTCTTCCTCAAGTAGCGTCCCATGTGTGAGATATTGGATGAATGGCGTCATCCAACTCGCTCCGTGCTCAAGGAAGGAGACGTTACCATGCGCCTCGGGTGCCTCCTCTGTAGAGGGAGTGGAGGGCTTAAATACGTGCTCGACGAGCACCCCTGCCGGGACAGGAAGTTAGGTGGAACCGACTTTTGAGAGATTGTCGGCCAGGGAATTTTCCCTCCTGGGGATGTAGAGTACCTCGAAATTCTTGAAGTACTTCTCCATCTTCCTAACTTCAGCTAGGTAAAGCGCCATTGAGTTATCGTAACACTGATACTCCTTGTTGTAACACCCCAATTTTTGCTTTTCATGAAATTAAAATATTATTTTGCACATTTGTGAATTTTTGGAATTTTCTGGGATTTATTTGGATTTATTTGGAATTTATTTGAATTTATTCCATTTTGAAATAATTAAAGAATTAAACTTTGCAAATAAAAATTTGTTGGAAATATTTTATTTGAGTCCAAAATGTCCCAAAATATTTTCCAGAATTTTTCTGGAATTTTTCTGAGTCTTTTGCTATTTTTAATGAATTAAATGAATTTCTGGTAATTATTTTTTTAATTATTTTTCGTGTATTTGCTATTTGCACGCTTTACGAGTAGACGTTGAAGTGCCGGAAGGATTCGAAGGAGAAGTATTGACTCAGGATCCAACTCAAGACCAAGAACAAGTACTTTTCGAAGGCAAGTTGTGCTTTGACCATGTTGATCCTATTTTGAAATCTATTTTGATTTAACCTATTGCATGCTAGTTCAATTAGAAAATACTTTATTTAAATATAGGGGATTAGATAAATACCAATTTGCTGTATGACACCTTGATTATTTAAATATGTGCCATGACCCTTGTCACCCTAGTTGTGGATTACTAGTTGGACATTATTAAATCGCCAACATGGGTTTTAGACCGTTGTAGTATACTGCTTAGACCTGCTACGTGCTCATGACATGATTTTGGACAATCAAATGTTAATATTGACTTAATGATATATTGAACCTGTTTTGGAAAGGTATCATGTGATGTTGATGGCACGTGGTGCATGGTAATCAACTGGGGTTTGATAAATAGTTTTTCGGCCAGGGGCATGTGGCAAGAATAATCAGGTGGGCCGGTTGTAGCCTTTGGGGATGTTGATTTGGTTCTTCGGGTAGTCTTGCCCTGGTCACCCTAAGGACTTAACCTTGCAAGCCTTTGAACTGGGTCTAACGTGGCAACCACATGTCCGGAATGGGACGGACCTAGTTGACTAAGTTGCTAATAACGTACTGTGGGACCTCGGGAGGTCAACTACACCCTTTGTGTAAGTTGTGCGGGGAGCATACCGGAAGTGAGGCCAGGTACCCATCTAACGGTTGATTGGCCTAAACTTCGCCTTAGCTAAGGGAAGGGTTAGTGTGCAATAACCGGGGAGGACCACTTGTATTGTTAGAAGTTTCCGAAAGACTTTGTTACGGGAACTCGCCTTTGTGGTGTTTGACTGTATCTTGTGGGTAAAGTGCATAACCTCTGCAGAGTGTAGAATCTATTCGAATAGCCGTGTCCGCGGTATTGGACATCGCTCGGGAATTACAGTCAAGGGTTAGATTTTCTCAAATATAACTTGGATCTGAAAGGTTGGGTTGGATTAATAATGATGTTGATGGAAATGTGGATTAGGATGGGAAAAGATGTTCATTAAACTCCTTGAAAAGTTATCTATACTATACTTGTTTCTACTGCTTTCGAATCTACTTATGCTACTTGTCAAATGCTGTTTACTGCAAATATACCTTGAGCTATTCCTTTGTACCAAGCCATGCATATAGTATATTAGCCTGCATTCTATGCATGACTTGCTGAGTACCAAGTACTCACCCTTGCCACAATACAACACCAGTTGAAGAGGAGACTACACCAGCTTTTGAGGAGGAGCTCCAAGAGGATCCGTCTACTTAGGGAGCGAGCCCAGTCAGTTGCCTGTGGTATACTGGATGGCGCCACGAAGTTATTTGATTTTCCGCTGCTACTATTTCTCTCTTAATAAGTTTCGCTTCATGAGGCGTGCATTTGTGACTTGACCATAAGGTCGAGTAACTTGATTTACGTTATTTAAATAAAAGTACTTTATTAGTATCGAATGGTATGATTGTGATATTTACCAATGATAAGACTGTGTGCACTAGCGCGTTCCTGGACTAGTGCTGAATACACAGAGGGTCCAGATTTGCAAATTCGGGGTCCCGACAGAGGTGGTATCAGAGCCAGGTTGACCGTAGGCTCAACCCTAAGCTAGAATGGTCGTAGTGAGGATAAAACCTATTTTCTAAAGCTAAAAATTTGTCAAGATAAGAAATGACATCTCGACTTACCCCCTTCTCTCTTTCCTTGTCTCTTGCTGAATATTCCCTTACCTTGTCACGATTTAAAATTTCGAGTTCTTACGTGAGCACTCTTGTGACAGATGGAGGGAGAGTTCAACTACGTCGATCTGGAGGTTGGTCACACCGCAGAACTTTGGCATATGCTACAGACTCTCGGGGATTTTGAGAAGCCCCAATACCAAGTGGAAGTGATCAGACAAGCAGGATTGATCAAGGCTTGTGACGTGAAGATTGAGGTACCTGCTAGGAAGAAGGGCCCAGGCAATCGCCCGATACACTGCACTGCCAGGAGGTCTACAATGCAGATGGGTATCTGTGGTGGGCCGGCCAGGCTCAGCCCTCCCCTCGGCCAACTAAGCGAAAACACCACGCGTCTAGTGACCCATATGAACGGTTTTATGAACGCCAACCTCTCCCTTCGACAAAGCCATGAGTCCATACACTAGGGGGTCAACCCCCGGTAAGAGGAGGAGATGGATAAGGATCACCCCCTCTCCCCCCGCAATGAGGGGAAGTACCCTTCCGTGGCGAAGGAGGAAACCGGAGGGAATCACTCCCAGTCGTGCCTTCCTCCGACGTGAACCTAATGCTAAATCACCAATGTCTGACACCCTCCAACAACTCCTCCCAAATACATGGTGACGTGTCCAGGCAATCTGAGACCCCTACACAAGTGAAATTCCCGTCGAACCCCTATAAAAGGTGTACGAACATAGGGTAAAAAACCCAACGTATTAGAGATGTGAGTCAATAAAAAAAATTCAGACTAGCCCCTGGCAAGAAGTAATAAAGAAAAAGAAAGCCAATCAATACGGGCATATCCAAGCCCGCCCTATAAAGCGGAAAAGAAGACAGAGTAGAAGCAGGTTCCCCGAAAAACAAGAAGCAGTCTGACGAGTAAGAAGAGAGAGAGACCCGGTGGTTCCACACCACCACACTGGCGCCGTCCGTGGGGAACCCAACCGCAAGGTGAAACCACCACCTGCCGATCAAGCCCAAGGGTAAGTTTCCTGCAACCATGCCACCAAAGAAAGGAAAGGAGGCAGTATCCAAGGGGGCGGCAACGACGGCAGGAACAGAAGAACCAAGGCGGCGTACGAGAAGCCAATCTGGAGATCCCCCTCGACTTCTGCATGACGAGACGCGAATGCCAGCCGCAACAGAAGCCCGAAACATGGCGGGAACTTTACATCCACAGACTCCGGTGGCCGTGCGCAAGCGAGCCCCCAAACGGCAGCCTCCGACGACAGGACGAATAGTTTCGACACCAGGAGGAGATGTGGCGGAAGCGTCGACACATCCGACTCATCGCCGAGAGACCCACGGAAATGAAGAAACCCACGGAGGAGGAACCGGAGCTCGGGAGGAGATTGACCCCAACGTGCGGGCGCTGATGGAAGCCAACGAGCAACTCATGGCAGAGTTGAGGCGTCTACAAGGACAATCTGACGGGGGTCAATACGAATCACAAGATGAAAGCCCGAGCCGCGAGGTGCTATCTCGGCCGATTGCGATGGCGCCTGAGAGAAGATCACGATCCAAACCTCGGCACCGCCTACGGGCCAAAAATGGCCCTCCGGGAAGCTTCAAATTTCCCACTTTGTTAAGCCATACGACGGTCGGACGGATCAAGGGAGTTCCTCCGAGTTTATGATACGGCGATGGACTGAGCGGGATGAGATGATGACATCAAGGCGAAGGGGCTCCTTCTAGCCCTTGAAGGCATAGCCCTGTCCTGGTACTCTTCGCTGGAGCCCCGATCGATCACCTGTTGGCCACAACTCCGCTCCAAGCTTGAAGGCAACTTTCAGGGTAACCGACGGAATGAAAGAGGAAAGTGACCTATTTGCAATGGACAACGCCGAAGGGGAAACCCTTAAAAGTTACTTCAGCGTTTTCGGATTAAGTGCAGTGCACGAGGAGTAAGCGACACTACTATCATCAATGCGACGCGTTGCGGCCTACGTAGGGGACCGTTGGCGGAAAGGCTCGCCAGAAAGAGGTCCGCACGGTGGAAGAACTCTTTGCGAAGATGAGGAGTACGCTGGGCGGAGGAAGACAACTCCGAAGGGAAGACGGCCCCAACAGGAGAAGCAAGAATTCACTCCACGCAAGAGAGGGCGAGGAAGGACCTCCCGCCCAACCCAAAAATGAGGGAACGATACGAGCCAGGAAGAAGAGATGAGAGGAGGAGAATCCACCACATTGAAAAGCCAAGAGATCGGCAAGCCACGGGCGACAGGCGCGGAGCGGCAAAGGCGAGGACCACCCGGCCGAGGAAAACAAGACGAGGGAAGCCGAGTTAACAAGAAAGAAGGGACAGAGCCCCGGCGATTTCCGTGAATATCACGGGAAAATATCACTCACGACACCATCCAATGCAAAGTGATCAACGGATATAGGCGGTTCGAGGCGAAACAAAGGGAAGTCAAGATGCATCTGCGCCGGAAAGCGCCTCCTGTTGGACGACAACACCCCCCTCGTGTAGGAATGAATCATCTTCGTCGCATTATCAACGTCATTGCGGGGGGCTCCTCATCACATCTCTCGTCAAAAAGACAGAGGAAGGCGTACGCCCGGCAAATTAACCACGTTGCAATTACACCCACCACCCTTCCTCCGGTAAAATGCGAACCAATCACATTCACACAGGAGGATGCCGCGGGGGTACACTTCCCGCACCAAGATTCCTTGGTAGTAACCGCCATTATCGCCGACTGCGAAGTACGTCGAATATTGGTAGATGGAGGGAGCGCCGCGGACATACTATCCATGGAGGCTTTCCGACAAATGATGATTCCACAAGATCGGTTGAAAAAATCGGAGGTGCCGCTGATGGGTTTTGGAGGAAGCACGGTCAGCACTGCAGGGCAATTGGAGCTTGAAGTCACATTCGCGACGCCTCAAACCAGCGTCACAAGTCGCGTCACATTCGATGTGGTAGACATGCCATTCCAATACAATGCGATCCTAGGCAGGGGCTCGTTGACAACCATGGGGGCCATAATTCATCACGGTTTCCTATGCATTAAAATCCCTACCGCAGATGGTGTCATCACGGTGCGAGGAGACCAAGCCTTGGCAAGGAAGATAGATATGGAGAACCCACCTCAAGTCAAACACGTCCGCGCTACTGAACTAGATCCCGTCGTACCTGCGAATCGCAGCCGGTGGCTCCCTAAACCACAACCCCAGGGAGAAACCCAACGGATACCGCTCAGGCCAGGAAGCAGCAAGACAGTAAGTATCGGCGCCATGTTGTCTCCGGAGGTGGAAAAACACTTGCTGCTGCTCCTCCAGGAATATGAAACCGTGTTCGCTTGGGGCACGAAGACCTTCCTCAAGGCGTCGAGAGAAACTATTGAACATGCTCTCATTTGTTAATCCAAGCGTGAAGCCTAGGAAGCAAAAATTGAGAAAACTTGCAGCAGAAAGACAAGAAGGCTGCGAAGGTGGAAGTGGCTAAAGCTGCTCGGCGGGAATCATCCGCGAAACTTCGATACCGGATTGGTGGCCAACATCGTCTTAGTCAAGAAGGCTAGCGGGGCATGGAGGATGTGCATCGACTTCACCGATTTAAACAAAGCATGCCCGAAAGATGACTTCCCCACGCGCATCGACCGGTGGTTGATTCAACCTCCGGTCGAAAGGATGAGCTTCCTTGATGCGTACTCTGGTTATCACCAAATCCATATGCAAGAAGGAGACGAAGACAAGACAGCATTCGTTACTCCCTTCGGTACCTATTGCTTCGTGCGGATGCCTTTCGGGCTCAAAAACGCAGGTGCTACCTTCGCTCGACTCATCACGAAGATCTTCGCCGATCAGTTGGGAAGAAATGTGGAAGCATACGTTGACGATATCATTGTCAAAAGTGAGAAGAAAGAAGATCATATCGGGGACCTCCGGGAAACTTTCAGAAATTTGATAAAAGGAAAGGTGAAGCTTAACCCGTCAAAATGCGTTTTCGGCGTGGACGCGGGAAAGCTGCTAGGCTTCCTGGTCTCCCAACGGGGCATAGAAGCGAATCCAGAAAAGATAAGAGCTGTCCAAGACATGGCCCCACCAAGAAACCTGAAAGAAGTACAACGGTTGGCAGGGCGGATAGCAGCGCTCAGTCGGTTCTTGCCAAAATCCGCGGAGCGAAGTCTGCCGGTCTTTAAAGCCTTGCGCACAAACGATAGTTTAAATGCAGACAGGGGAATGCCAACGCGCCTTCGATAACTTGAAGCGAGCCTCATGGAAATCCCTGTCCTACAAAGCCCGAAGCAAGGTGAGGAGCTTACGTTATATCTAGCGACTAGCCCCTCGGCCGTAAGCGCCGTGTTAGTGCGACCTCAAGGCGCCAAACAACAGCCGGTCTACTTTGTCTCTGAAGCCTCCAAGGAGCGAAGCTACGATACTCGGAAATGGAAAAGCGGCATATGCTCTGTTAATGGCATCTCGGAAGCTCCGGCATTATTTTCAAGCCAACCTCATCAAGGTGCCAACTAAATATCCCCTAGGGTCTATGCTCTTCAGAAGGGAAAGCACGGGGCGCATCAGCAAGTGGGCTGTCGAGCTAGCTCACTTTGAATTAACCATAATACCTCTCACGGCAATCAAAAGCCAAGCCTCGTCGATTTCATGGTAGAATGGACCTCCTCACCAGGAGAACAACCAAACTCCAACAATGTGGTCCATCCACTCTGACGGGTCTTGGGGGGCGAGTGGGGCGGGAATAGCGGCGGTGATACACACACCCAGCGGAGAAAAAGTGGAGTTTGCAGCAAGGCTGGAATTTCCTTCAACTAACAATATAGCTGAGTATGAAGCGCTATTATTGGGTATCAGAAAAGCAAAGATCATGGGAGCAAGAAAGGCGATAATATACACCGACTCGAAACTCATTCAGGGGCACATCACCAAAGAATATCAAGTGAGGGATGAGCAGCTCGGAATGCGTCGAGATGATCAGGACAATGGAGAAGGGCTTCACCGGTTCACCGATTAATGCAATTCCTGTGTCTCAAAAGCGAACGCTGACGAGCTAGCCAAGATCGCAGCCACCGGAGGAAGCCTACCTTCGACAATCTTCTTCGAGATACTTCGCACCCCCTCCATTCCTTCCCAGATAAACCTCATCGTTCGGGCAGCCGGTGAAGACTGGAGGGATGAGATATACAACTACCTCCTGGAGGGAGTTTTGCCAGACGAGGATACACGGGCGAGGCGCGTCGAAAGACGAGCAAAGAAGTACGCCATCATCAACGGCCTCTTGTTCCGTAGCGGCCTCTGCGCTCCGTGGCTACGCTGCATCTCGCGAGAAGAAGGAGTTCAAGCCTTACTTGAAGCACACGAGGAGATTGCGAGCGCACTGTGCCCCTAGGAATCTCGTGGAGAAAGCTATTAGGAGGGGCTCTCTGGCCTTCAGCGTTGCAAGATGCGGAGCACATGGTCCGACAACGTCATGCGTGCCAATGGATGACCAAGCAAGCGAGGGCCCCGCCAACGAATCGCATGCGGTACCTCTGCCGGCCCTTCGCCAAGTGGGGAATAGACATTGTTGGGGCGCTTCCTAAAGCTCGAGCAAACCTTCAGTTTTTAATCGTCGCCATCGATTACTTCTCCCGCTGGATCGAGGCGAGCGATTCGCGAAGATAACCGCAGAGGCCGCCGTCAAATTCCTATGGAAAACAATTATCTGCCCGACACGGGTCCCTTACCAGATCAGAATCGACAATGGGACTCAATTCGACTCCTGGAAATTCGCGACATCTGTGATAATCTCGGGATAAAGATCTGCCGCCTCGGTGGGTCATCCTCGATCGAGCAGGGGCGGTGGAGCAGGCGACGGGTTACTTCTTGATGGCATAAAAAAAAGGCTTTACGGCTCTAAGAAGGGGCTTTGGCCCGACGAGCTGGATCACGTCTTATGGGCAACACGCACTTCGGCCTCAAGAGCGACCGGGTTCTCCCCCTTCCGTCTCCTTTTCGGGGAAGAAGCCGTTTCTCCTGCGGAGATCTGTGCAAAATCCTTACGTGTAATCAAAACCCCGACCCATGAGGCAATTGACGTCACGTGTGACCTAAAGGAAGAACACAAGCTTCAAGCTTTAAAGACCATGAAAGCCTACGCGGAGGCGTCCACCCGAAGCTTCAACAAGAAGGTGAAGAAACGTGAACTACACCCTGGAGACATGGTGCTCAAGCGGGCCGCTCCGGCCTTGCAGGCTGGAAACGACCTGGGAAGGACCATACATCATCCAAGAGTCAACAGCGAAGGGTGCCCACAAGCTCATTACCCCCTGCGGAGAAGAGATACCACGGACCTGGAACACCGACGCGCTCAAAAAATTTTTTCCATAGGAGGTCGAATCCGAAGGAAAGAAATGTACCGATCCTTATCAATAAAATAATGGAAAGACATCGCGAGTTTGAGCCATCTTCATGTTCTCCAAGATTCAAATCAAGTAACCTATTAGGATTTCGCGGATGCTTGGTCGGGCATAAGTCCCACCCATCCCTCGCTCCGGAGACCCGTTGCCTCGTGCCGGGTAGGATTTCGCGGATGCTTGGTCGGGCATAAGTCCCACCCATCCCTCGCTCCGGAGACCCGTTGCCTCGTCTTAGGGTAGGATTTGTGGATGCTTGGTCGGGCATAAGTCCCACCCATCCCTCGCTCCGGAGACCCGTTGCCTCGTGCCGGGTAGGATTTCGCGGATGCTTGGTCGGGCATAAGTCCCACCCATCCCTCGCTCCGGAGACCCGTTACATCGGAAGAGCTACGATTACGCGGATGCTTGGTCGGGCGTAAGTCCCACCCATCCTCGCTCAGGAGACCCGTTGCCTCGTCTTAGGGTAGGATTTCGCGGATGCTTGGTCGGGCATAAGTCCCACCCATCCTCGCTCCGGAGACCCGTTGCCTCGTCCGGGCAGGATTTGTGGATGCTTGGTCGGGCATAAGTCCACCCATCCTCGCTCAGGAGACCCGTTGCCTCGTGTCAGGGCAGGATTTCGTGGATGCTTGGTCGGGCATAAGTCCCACCCATCCCTCGCTCAGGAGACCCGTTGCCTCATGGCAGGGTAGGATTTGTGGATGCTTGGTCGGGCATAAGTCCCACCCATCCCTCGCTCCGGAGACCCGTTGCCTCGTGCCGGGTAGGATTTCGCGGATGCTTGGTCGGGCGTAAGTCCCACCCATCCCTCGCTACAGAGTCCCGTTGCCTCGCGCGGGGTAAGAATTCGTGGGTAGTTAGTCGCACCGACACTACAATTCGTTCGCTGTCCCCGTTCATCTATTCACGAAATAACCGTCCGGGTTAAGGTACCAACCTCACCTTCGCTCCGAAGGACCAGAGAACACGTCGTACTACCCTCGCCAAGTCATTGAGAAAATACACCCAAGCCGGTATCCCGTCTTTCCCTCGGCAAGAAAGGAGGGGGTGCTTACGCATTATGCGACCATACGAGACCATTTCACGACTACTACTCAAGGCACGATAGGAAGCTAAGAATGTAAGATCAGAAGGAATTCAAACAGAGAAGACAAAGAACAGATATAAGTACCAATCCCCGACTGGGAATTACATAACATCGTCCCAAGCATACATAGAACAGTAATCCAACAAAAGCTTTTATACGAAACGAAGCGGACTTAGATGCGATTAGCACGCGCCACGGCTTCCGCGAGGGCGTCCTTGGCTTCTAGCAGCCGCGGCACCATCCCGATCAATATGTCGAGGTTGGCGAGGTCTCGGGCGAGGGCCTCCTCTGCGGCCATTATCATGTCGAAATCTGCCCATAGACCTTCAATGAAGGCCTCGAAATCGTCGGCGGCTGGAAGACCCCCGGGAGCGAGAGCGTCACCCAGAGGATCAGGAACCATGATAGGGGCTCCCTCCTCCTCCAGCAGTGGCGGGATCTCTGCCACAGGCGGCCCCTCATCCAGGTTGGCAAAAATGGGGTCTTCTTCCATAATTTCCCGGGAGGTCACCATTGAAAAGCAAAGGAAGGCAGGGAAGAGAGCGATCGTCTACTCGATACCAACAAGGTGGGCGAGGAAGGTGAAAAGGGCCAGAGTTAAATAATAACGCGAGAAGCCCAAGCGTCTACACGTCCCCGAAAGTTCGCCAGGACCATTAAGTCCCGCTAATACTCACATCGACGCTTGGTCTCCATTGGGAGAAGCTAAACGCTTTTTAGACGAAGGGACCCGTAGAGCGAACGAACATACATGGTCATTTGATAAAATAAGTGATTTAACCCAAGTGCCTACAAAAATCCCCTCACACGAAGATACACCAACTAAGAAGGAGGCGGCTTCTCTTTGCCTTTCCCAGAGTCACGCATCACAGCACGAGCTCGACGAACTGACTCCCTTGCAGTGGGCTCCGTCTTTGCTTCGAGAAATCGACATAAAACTTGACGATAATCTAGATGCGGCGGAGGAAGGCTTCACCGACGAAGGGATATCTCGAACCCCGTAACGACGAGCTGCAGAAGAAAAACCGAAATGCTCGCGTATATGAGTACATCCTTTTGCCTCCAATAGTGAGCCGCTTTTACGAGCCCAATCTCGCGCGATGTCGCCGAAGGTCAGTGCTGAATCCCCAAAAATCTTAGTAGATTTCTCAAGGAAGGAGACAGCTTCTAGGCTGGAGGAAGGAATACGACTCGGAGCCGCATCAATACCGAACCGAGGGAGCTGCTGAAGGAAGGCCTCTGTAGCCCCGCGAATCCCCGAGACAACGGATTCCAATTCCGTCTGAACCATGTCGTGACGCTCCTCCGCTCGTTGAGCATTACGAAGATGCATTTGAACTTCGCTCCGCGCCGTTGCGAGTTGAGAGGGGAATTCCTCCACTTGCTTCTTCAACATGTTCTTGCCTTCTTCAGCAACCACCAATAGGTTTTTCAACTCCTCTATTCGATCATCCTTCTTCTTTTCGTTTCGCTCCGCCGCCATGCGGGCTCGCTCCTCCTCGGCGAGACGGTCCCTCATCAGAGAAATTACCCCCTCCAGTTCTGCATTTTTCGCAGCCAAGTCCCGACTGCAGGGCGCTTGACTACACCTTGGCCAACGAGTCCTCAGAGTCCTGAAGTGCCCTTGAAAGATTAGCCTTCTCCGCCTCTAGTTCCGCTACTCGTTCCTTCGCGGCCTCACAATCCTGGGCCCCCTTGTTGAACTGACCCAAGTACGTCCGAAATCGACGTGATATCTCTGAAGCGAGTACAGCCCCCTAAAAATGGAGAAGATATGAAGCAGGATATTGAAAGACATTGATACCAGTAGGATAAGCTCAAAAGGAAGGATACCTTTAGATGATGGTCCATCGAGATCTCGCAGAGAGAAAGGTCATTGACTTCCTCAAATAAAGCCACAGATTTATTGTAAGGAGAAAAGGCCGCGCGCATCTTTCTTAAGGACGGAGAAACAGCCGCCCCCCTTTCAAAATCTGAGGCTGAAAAATCCGACAA
Organism: Rhipidocladum racemiflorum; assembly: GCA_036346355.1. Lineage (NCBI taxonomy): Eukaryota > Viridiplantae > Streptophyta > Magnoliopsida > Poales > Poaceae > Rhipidocladum > Rhipidocladum racemiflorum. Next base: position 38,178,907 of record CM070591.1, read on the forward strand.
ATCAAAGCGGACAAAGGAAGAGCCCACACCACCCGCGAGGAGCTGGCGGGCAGAAGGTAAAATCCCCTCATCCGGGGGGGGGACGCCTTGAGTACTTGGAATCGGAGGTTCTCGACCCTCCTCCTCCGCGGCAGGCAAAGGACTGGCAAGCGCCCCAGTTTGGACCTGTTTCAACGGTGTTAAATCCTCCGCCTCCTCCGTATTATTACCTCCTGCATTAACCTCATCAAGACCTGAAAGAATATCGCACCCTAACGAGCTGGCGGGAAAAGTATCAGGAGTAAGACCTTCTCCCCCAGTGGGGGTGTCAGGAGTGGAAATGTTCAACCGCAAACCCCGAGTCTCCCCTGTCGCGGGGGCAGTCCCATCTTCAAGTTGCCCTTGTGCGCACTCCGCAGCCGGAGAATCACCATCATCCTCGTCATATATGTCGATAGTCTCCACTCCGGGAATCCCCAGAAATGAATACCCGGGGGACTGACTCCCGTCAACAGGCACATTAACAGAAGGGTCAAGTGGGAGGGCCGAGGGAACCTCCCCCACAGCAGCCGGACTTGATGTTGCCTCAGGAAAGCTCGTATCTGGGGCAGATGGCACATGCGAGGGTTCGCCCACAACAGCCAAGGGAATCGTTTCGGAGGGACCCCCCACACCCACAGAATCCGGAGGGGGCGGAGGCAGGAGAGACGTAGCCGCCACAGAACCGGAGGAATCACCCTCGTCGCTGGATTCCTCCGAATCCCAATCCGCCTCCTTGTCGTCATCATCCCCCGAATCCTCGCTCCCACCCGAAGTAGCAGCAGCTTGGGGCAGCGCAACACGAGCTAACCTTGCTCGTTTAGCAGGGCGGGGAGAGCCAACTGACCCTCGGGGATGAGGGGGCGCGTCCCGATAAGAAACGAGAACATCGGGTGGCCCCCACGGCGCCCATAGCGACCTCATACTCCGTTGACTGGCAAGGGCCCGAAGCTTATGAGCCAATCTCTCGCCCCACGCCCGGTCTTGTACCCCTTCAGGGCGAATCACGGACACCGTACTCCCGACCGCTCCAGAGTAACGGGGAACTCCTGCCAAAGGGTCGATACGACATAGGCGGTATTCTTCCACCAAATCTCGCATTGTACTGCAGGCACGAAGGGCCTTGAGATAGTCAAGATGTCTAATTTCTTCCGCGGTCGCTCCAATTAGGGGATCGAATCGCGGAATTTGGACCCATTGAAGTATGAAGAGGAGAGTCCGTGCCCACGAGAATTTGATAATACCACCGGGACATCCATCCTGAGTCCCATTTCCCCTTGGCGGCCGCTACTGGGATTTCCTTTATAAGAGATCTCTTCGTCTGGAAATTCAGAGAACCGAAACATGACTTACGGCCTTCGTTCCCTGCTTTCTGTTGCTTCGGTTGCCAAAACGCGTCTTCTATGAGAGAAAACAAGCGCCCTGTCAGGTGGATTCCAGCCGGGCGGAAAGCCCATTCCAACACCGCCAATCGCACGATGGCATTAGGGGTAAGCTGTGACAGCTCCGCATGGAAAACCCGGAGTACTGATGATAGTAGAGGGGCAGACGGGAAACGAAGTCCTGCCTCGAGAAATGCCGCGAACACCACTGCTTCATTTGCCTGAGGCTGAGGGGTTTCTTCACCACCCGGGAGGCGCATGGAAGGGCGTATTACCCCAAAATCAGCCGCTAGTGCATCGAGGTCGGCAGAGCTCAACGCCGACCGCCCCAAAATGGGGGATAATCCCGCGGCATCCCCTTCGCTCAGAACTGGTTTTATCTTAGGGGGGCGCCTAGGACCCATGGAGATCTAGGTGGGTAGGAGATCAGGGAGACAGGCACCAGAGGAGAATGCGAACGAGAAAAGAAAACGGACGAAATGCGGAGCCAAAGAAGATGAACTTCGCCACCATCGGAAAACCCTATCTCTATAAAAAAAAAAAACTCCCGGACGTTTAATGTTGCATCCCAGCGAGCAGAACGACTTCTACCCGCTGACATGAGGGGCTAGTGTGGTGGGCCGGCCAGGCTCAGCCCTCCCCTCGGCCAACTAAGCGAAAACACCACGCGTCTAGTGACCCATATGAACGGTTTTATGAACGCCAACCTCTCCCTTCGACAAAGCCATGAGTCCATACACTAGGGGGTCAACCCCCGGTAAGAGGAGGAGATGGATAAGGATCACCCCCTCTCCCCCCGCAATGAAGGGAAGTACCCTTCCGTGGCGAAGGAGGAAGACGGAGGGAATCACTCCCGATCGTGCCTTCCTCCGACGTGAACCTAATGCTAAATCACCAATGTCTGACACCCTCCAACAACTCCTCCCAAATACATGGTGACGTGTCCAGGCAATCTGAGACCCCTACACAAGTGAAATTCCCGTCGAACCCCTATAAAAGGTGTACGAACATAGGGTAAAAAACCCAACGTATTAGAGATGTGAGTCAATAAAAAAAATTCAGACTAGCCCCTGGCAAGAAGTAATAAAGAAAAAGAAAGCCAATCAATACGGGCATATCCAAGCCCGCCCTATAAAGCGGAAAAGAAGACAGAGTAGAGGCAGGTTCCCCGAAAAACAAGAAGCAGTCTGACGAGTAAGAAGAGAGAGAGACCCGGTGGTTCCACACCACCACAGTATCCAAGAAGTATCACGACGAGCAATGCGGCACATTACCCGTATCTACGCCAGAGAGTTGGAGAGCACGGTGTTCCGTTATCACCCGCGCAGCAATAACCTTCTTGACCCGAAGGCGATTCATGATGAGGATGCCATGGTTACACAGTTGGCACGACTTGTTGTCGCCCAGGAGGATGTACTCGATGATACAAGCAAAGAGCTACAGAAGGCCCGCAAGGAGATCACGACAGAGAAGAATAGATGGCGGGAAGCTCAAGAGTATGTGTCACACCTTCTGCGAAGGATTGACGAGTTGGAGATGGCTTTATACGGACCAGAACCAGAGCCAGTACTCGAGCTACACGAGCCAGATCCGGAGGAGTCAGATCTCGATGAGGACACTGCTTCTTCGACTACCACAGATGACACAGTTGCTGGACATGGCAATCGTTTCGCGCCTATGCCGCAGCATCCGTACCCAGGCCGTGGAGGTTTTCTCGATGAGTGAACGTAGGTTTTATAGAGAGACTCCTTCGCCGAGTCGCGTCATAGAATAAAGAGTCACCTTTAGGCGTTAGACTCCAGTGTTAGTTCGATTTGGATTTTCATTGTTTCTTTGAGTGTGCATTATGTGTTGCAAGGCCCTTAGGCATTGTAAGCAACCATACCAAGTTATTGATATCATTAGTTAATAAAGTTACACCTTAAAGTTACACCTTCGCCCCGCATAAGTTCCATATTACTTGTCTATTCTTGTTTCCCCTCATCTCTAAAACCTAGAACAAATCGGCGGATGGTGAACACCATGAAACTTTGGAAGTAATGGAAGTGGTTCTCGCCACAGAAACCCCAATGATGGAGCACCAGCACCGCCACTGGATATGCAGAATTTTGGAGCATTTCTTGCTGCTCAGACTCAGTTGATGCATGCTATGATGCAACAAATGCAACACGTCACTGCTCAGGCCACTGCTAATCAAGTCAATCAGGGACAACGCCAGAATACAAGACTGTCAGAGTTCATGAGGACTCACCCACCAACTTTCTCCTGGAATGCCAATCCATTGGAGGCCGATGATTGGTTAAGGTCAATTGAGAGGAAGCTACACATAGCTCAATGCATAGGAAATGAGAAGGTACTCTACGCTTCTCATCAGTTGGAAGGAACAGCCACCGAATGGTGGGAGAACTTCGTACACGCAAGAGAACCCTCAAGATATCACTTGGGAAGAGTTCACATTGCCTTTAAATCGGTATCACGTGCCTGAAGGGATCATGGACCTTAAGAAGGTGGAGTTGAGCACTGAAGCAAGGTAATCAGCCCGATGGCCGACTACTGAACAAGTTCACACACCGCACGCTACACACGAGGATGTTGCGACGAAAAAGCCGCAGTCTCGCTTCATGAAGGGACTTAACTCAGGACTACAAGTAGGATTGATCACCCACACCTTTCCAGATTTCCAAGAGTTGGTGAATAAGGCGCTTATTCTTGAGGACAAGCGGAAGGAACTGGATGAGAATAGGAAGCGCAGGATGCAACAAAGAAGGATCACGCTGTGGAACGCCACAAATACCGAGAGTTGCACCAAATCAATTTTGATTCCAGCCACAAAATGCAACAAGGACACCGTCACGGCACCAAGGCCCGTCAATCGAACTACTGCAGACCCAGCCCCGCTTCGCTAGAAACGCCGTCGGCAACAAGAAACGATGAGACGCTGCTACAACTGCAACGAGCCAGGACATTTTGCCAACAGCTGCCCAAAGAAGATAGCAGGAGTGACCCCAGTTCGCTTCAATCTAGGAACCACCCCAGCTAGGACGCCCGGACGGGAACCACATCGGACCGTGGTGAGAGGCCGAGTCAACCATGTCACCGCAGATGCACTGCAGAATGCTACGGATGTAAATCTTGGGTAAGTTACTTGTTAACTCGATTACACTGCACGATTTTGTTTGACTCACGGAGCTTCAGCATTCGTTTGTTTCGCAAAGCTTTGCTTTGCTAGAAACGATTTGAGGATTGCAAGACTTAGATGCATGCTTTTAGTTCAAACCCCTGGTTCCAAACTCCGAGCGAAAGTAGGATGTTCGGGGTGAGAATACTAATAGATGGAATAGAGTTCCTAGCGAACCTTATAATTTTGGAGACCCGGACCTTAGACGTTATTACGGGAATGGATTGGTTATCCAAGCACAAGGCCGTATTGGATTGTGGACGAAGGACTATCTCGATTGAGAGCCCGTGTGGAAAGAAAGTGGAATTTCAAGCTCGCCATTAGAGAAGGGCGGTTGATGGTTAATGATACTAAGGCAATCGGCATAGAGGATGTCTTAGTAGTGAATGAGTACCAGATGTTTTTCCCGAAGATCTACGGTATGCCGCCAGGCGAGGGACATAGAGTTTGTGATAGAGCTTGTACTGCACGGCACCGATAGCAAAGAGACCCTATCGGATGTCCACGAGGAGTTGGTAGAGATGAAGAAACAAATTGTAAGAGTTAATGGAGAAAGGATTTATCGGGCCGAGTTCGTCGCCGTGGGGAGCACCGCTTTTGTTTGTCAAGAAGAAGGGCGGGAGTTTCGGGATGTGCATCGACTACCGTGCACTCAATGAAGTCACCGTGAAGAATAAGTATCCGCTACCCAGGATTGATGATTTGTTCGATCACCGAGAGGAGCCGGAGTTTTCTCCAAGATTGATCCGAGATCGGGATACCATCAGTTGAAGATCCGATCGGAAGATATCCGAAGACCGCATTCTCGTCAAGATATGGACATTACGAGTTCTGATTATGTCTTTTGGGTCGACGAATGCGCCAACATATTTCATGAATATGATGAATAAGGTGTTCATGGAATATTTGGACAAGTTTGTTGTCGTGTTCATAGATGATATCCTAATCTACTCCAAGGCAGGAGGATGAACATGCCGAACACTTGAGGCGAGTTTTGGAAAAGGCGAGGAGCGACAACTCTTCGCCAAGTTTAGTAAGTGTGATTTTTGGAAGGACAAGGTGGAGTTTCTTGGACATGTAATGACCGAGAAGGAGTCACCAGTAGATCCAAGCAAAGTAGAAGGCGTGTTACATTGGGAGCGGTAGAAGGCTGTGACCCAGATCCGAGTTTCCTTGGAATGGCAGGATACTACCGCCGTTTCATTGAAGGCTTTTCGACAATTGCTAAACCTCTTACGCAATTGCTGAAAAAGGAGAAGAAGTTTGCATGGACACCAGAATGTGAGAAAGGATTTCAGGAGCTGAAGAAGCGATTGACATCAGCACCGGTGTTAGTTCTACCGGATGTTGCTCAAAGCTTTGATATTTATTGTGACGCATCGCGCCAAGGACTTGGATGTGTCTTGTCACGAGAATGGAAAGGTCGTCGCTTATGCATCAAGGCAGTTGAGGCCGCATGAGGAAAATTATCCGACGCATGACCTAGAGTTAGGTGCCGTAGTGCATGCCTTGAAGATATGGCGTCACTATCTGATTGGAAACAGATGTGAAGTATACACGGATCATAAGAGCCTTAAGTACATATTCACCCAGTCGGATCTAAACATGAGGCAGAGGAGATGGTTAGAGTTGATCAAGGACTATAATGTTGGAATCCATTACCATCCCGGAAAGGCCAACGTAGTAGCCGATGCTCTGAGTCAGAAAAGCCATACTGTGAGCATGTTGCTAGCCACAAGTCAGGATGAGCTATGCCAGGAATTTCAGAGAATGAAGATTGAGGTGGTACCTAGCGGATTCTTGGCCGCATCGGAAGTAAAGCCTACTCTAGAGGACCAGATCCGAGAAGGACAGAAGGATGATGACAAGATCCGCAGGATTAAGTCCATCAAGGAGGAAGGCAAAGCAGAGGACTTCAGGTTGGATGAGCAAGGCACGTTATGGATGAAGGATCGCATTTGTGTGCCGAACAAAAAGGAGCTAAGGCAACTGATTTTGGAAGAAGCCCATGACTCCAAGTACTCAATTCATCCTGGAAGCGCCAAAATGTATCAGGATTTGAAGGAAAGATTCTGGTGGCCGAGCATGAAGCGTGAGTTGCCGAGCATGTTGCATTGTGTGACGTATGCCAGAGAGTCAAGGCAATGCATCAGAGACCAGCAGGATTGCTACAGCCGCTGAAAATACCTGAGTGGAAGTGGGAGGAAATCGGAATGGATTTCATTACCGGTTTGCCTAAGACTCAAGGAGGTTATGAATCCATATGGGTTATAGTGGATCGCTTGACCAAAGTAGCCCATTTTATCCCCGTGAAGACCACTTACTCGGGAGATAAGTTAGCAGAGTTGTACATGATCAGGATCGTCTGTTTGCACAGAGTGCCAAAGAGGATTGTATCGGACAGAGGTACCCAAATTACCTCAAGATTCTGGAATAAGTTGCATGAAGCCATGGGAACCCGTTTGAACTTGATCTGACCCTATCATCCTGAGACGGATGGACAGGCCAGAAAAGAGTCAATCGATTCTGGAGGATATGTTAAGAGCATGTGCATTGGCTTATGCTACCTCTTGGGATAAGAGTTTGCCGTATGCCGAGTTCGATTACAACAATAGTTACCAAGCTAGTTCTGAGATGTCACCTTTTGAGGCCTTGTATGGTCGACCTGTCGGACGCCATTGAATTGGAATGAGGCCGTGGCGCCGTGTCTTCGGCCTGATATTCTTCAAGAAGTGAAGAAGCGATTGCCGTGATCGAGGAAAGGTTGAAGATAGCCCAATCACGGCAGAAGAGTTATCTTGACAACCGTCGCCGAGACTTGAGTTTTGAACGAGAAGACTTTGTATACCTCGAGTTACGCCTCTCGGGGAGTTAAGAGGTTCCATGCCAAAGGGAAACTTGCACCCGTTATGTTGGACCATTTAAGATTTTGAGTCGCAGAGGTAAGTTGCTTATCACCGGAGTTGCTTGATCGTTAGCGAGGAGTGCATAGCGTATTCCATGTGTCCTGTTGAAGAAGTGTCTCCGAGTACTGAGCAGACACCGCTAGAGTCAATTGAGTTGAAAGAAGATTTGACTTACAAGGAGCATCCAGTAAAGATTTTGGACACTATGGATCGAGAGACCAGAAATAAGTCAACCCGTTTCAGAGAGTACAAGGAGCAACCACACGGAGAGTGAAGCAACTTGGGAGCGAAGAGGATTTGAGGAAAGAGTTTCCAAACCTATTCCTTTAGTAAGCCACGAATCTCGGGACGAGATTCTATTAAGAGGAGGTTTGTAACACCCCAAAATTTTGCTTTTCTTAAATTTATGTGTGATTTGGCACTTTGGTGAATTTTTGGAATTTTACGGAATTTATTTGGATTTATTTGGAATTTATTTGAATTTATTCCATTTTGAAATAATTAAAGAATTAAACTTTGCAAATAAAATTTTGTTGGAAATATTTTATTTGAGTCCAAAATGATCCAAAATATTTTCCAGAATTTTTTTGGAATTTTACGAGTCTTTTGCTATTTTTAATGAATTAAATGAATTCTCGGGAATTATTTTAAATATTAAATCGCTGGAAATTCAATTCGGGTCAAGTACTATTCATCCGACGAAGTCGAACTCGAAGTCGGACTCGAGTCCGACAGAGCCACGTGACTCGACCAGAACCAGCTCTAAACCTAATCGATCCCAACCGTTGGATCGAGATCCATGATCGAGGAATTGGTGCATCGCTTTGGCCAGGATCCGTTGCGCCGGGGAATCTGGGCCGTTGAGCGGACGCAGCGTGGACGGCCGTGATTGCGTTGTCTTCCCGTGACCGAGTCGGAGAGCGCCGCCGTGTCCGTTAGGGTTCGTGGGATTCCCGCACGCCGAGGCTCCATTTAAAGGGCCGACCCCGCCGCCACCTTCTCCTTGTCCCTGCGCGTTGTTTGCCCTAGACGCTGGTGCCTGAGCAGACGCCGAACCGTGCCAATTTCTCGCCGAAGTTGGAGCACCACCGCCACGGTTTTCCACGTGTGACGCCGTCGTCGAGGCTTCTTCCGCCGCGTGGAGTGCCGATCCGGAGAGAGCACGTCGAGACGCGCTTGGGGCACCCCTTCGTTTCATCGGAGTCACGCCGACATGCCGCAGCCGTAGTCATCTTCTTCGCTACCGGCCGGGACTCGCCGCCGTGCCATTGCCGGAGCCGCGGAGCTTGTCCGCCGTCCGATCCCCATCCGACGCTCAAGGTGAGGCCACGTATTCCTTTTTGCGTATAGACTTAGATGCATTACGGGCCGTCAGATTTAGATCTTACGGTGTAGATTGGATCGAGTAGTACCATTTAGGGCTTTTAGTCACCGTTCGATTTAGATCCAAAGGACGAGATGGAGCCACGTAGCGCTTAACAGCAGTGCACCGGGTTAGATGTGGGACGTTAGATCTAGAATCAAGGGTTGAGACGCGCCCACGTGTCTCACGCCGGGTCTGTCCACGTCGCCGTTAAACCGCGACGGATGGATGCGATCCGAGCCGTCCAATTTCGAATTTAGGGTTTAGATCTACTGCAGCCAGAACCAATCCGGACGTGACACGTGGCCGGGGGCTTGTCACACCGTGCGGGCGTGCACATGCCACTGACCCGTGGGACCCGCATGTCAGCGACCGTGAGCCGTGGACCGTTTCCACGGTAGACCCGAGCCGAGCGTGGACCAAGTCCATGGACCGGCTGACATCAGCAGACCAATCAGAGGCTGCCACGTGTCCAGGCTGACGCAATAATTAATTTCCGAAAAAGAAAATGATTTATTAATTCGAAATAATGATTTCAGATTTTGTTTCAAACTTCAAACGCTTATAACTTTTGCGTTTCAACTCCGATTTGAGTGATTCAAATTTCTAAATTTGTATAAAATTGAGACCTACCTAAATATGAATTTTATTTAATTTTTGGACTAAAGTTTTTCTCTGTAAAATTATTTAATTGATTATTTAAACTTTAAATAATCATAACATTTGCATTTTAACTCCAAATTTGACGATTCCAGTTTCTAAAGATTCATAAAATTATGTTCTCTCTGTTTATGGATTTTATTTGGATGATTGGATACTTTTTGCCTATTGTTTATTCGTGTATTTGCTATTTGCACGCTTTACGAGTAGACGTTGAAGTGCCGGAAGGATTCGAAGGAGAAGTATTGACTCAGGATCCAACTCAAGACCAAGAACAAGTACTTTTCGAAGGCAAGTTGTGCTTTGACCATGTTGATCCTATTTTGAAATCTATTTTGATTTAACCTATTGCATGCTAGTTCAATTAGAAAATACTTTATTTAAATATAGGGGATTAGATAAATACCAATTTGCTGTATGACACCTTGATTATTTAAATATGTGCCATGACCCTTGTCACCCTAGTTGTGGATTACTAGTTGGACATTATTAAATCGCCAACATGGGTTTTAGACCGTTGTAGTATCTTGCTTAGACACTTTACGTGCTCATGACATGATTTTGGACAATCAAATGTTAATATTGACTTAATGATATATTGAACCTGTTTTGGAAAGGTATCATGTGATGTTGATGGCACGTTGTGCATGGTAATCAACTGGGGTTTGATAAATAGTTTTTCGACCGGGGCATGTGGCAAGAATAATCAGGTGGGCCAGTTGTGGCACTAGGGATGTTGATTTGGTTCTTCGGGTAGTCTTGCCCTGGTCACCCTAAGGACTTAACCTTGCAAGCCTTTGAACTGGGTCTAACGTGCAACCACATGTCTGGAATGGGAAGGACCTAGTTGACTAAGTTGCTAATAACGTACCTGTGGGACCTCAGGAGGTCAACTACACCCTTTGTGTAAGTTATGCGGAGGCGTCTGGGAGTGAGGCAGTACCCATCTAACGGTTGATTGGCCTAAACTTCGCCTTAGCTAAGGGAAGGGTTAGTGTGCAATAACCGGGAGGACCACTTGTATTGTTAGAAGTTTAGAAAGACTTTGTTACGGGAACTCGCCTTTGTGGTGTTTGACTGTATCTTGTGGGTAAAGTGCATAACCTCTGCAGAGTGTAGAATCTATTCGAATAGCCGTGTCCGCGGTATTGGACATCGCTCGGGAATTACAGTCAAGGGTTAGATTTTCTCAAATATAACTTGGATCTGAAAGGTTGGGTTGGATTAATAATGATGTTGATGGAAATGTGGATTAGGATGGGAAAAGATGTTCATTAAACTCCTTGAAAAGTTATCTATACTATACTTGTTTCTCTTTGCTTTGAATCTACTTATGCTACTTGTCAAATGCTTTATTTCTGCAAATATACCTTGAGCTATTCCTTTGTACCAAGCCATGCATATAGTATATTAGCTTTGCATGTGCATGACTTCTTTGAGTACCAAGTACTCACCCTTGCCACAATACAACACCAGTTGAAGAGGAGACTACACGGCTTTGGAGGAGGAGCTCCAAGAGGATCCGTCTACTTAGGGAGTGAGCCCGATCGGTTGCTGTGTGGTATCTTTGGATGGCGCCACGGTTATTTGATTTTCATTTGCTACTATTTCTCTCTTAATAAGTTTAGCCTGCAATCGTGCACATTTGTGACTTGACCATAAGGTCGAGTAACTTGATTTAGTTATTTAAATAAAAGTACTTTATTAGTATCGAATGGTATGATTGTGATATTTACCAATGATAAGGCTGTGTGCACTAAGCGCGTTCTGGACTAGTGCTGAATACCTGAGAGGGTCGGATTTGCAAATTCGGGTCCCGACAGAGGTGGTATCAGAGCCAGGTTGACCGTAGGCTCAACCCTAAGCTAGAATGGTCGTAGTGAGGATAAAACCTATTTTCTAAAGCTAAAAATTTGTCAAGATAAGAAATGACATCTCGACTTACCCTCTTCTCTCTTTCCTTGTCTCTTGCTGAATATTCCCTTACCTTGTCACGATTTAAAATTTCGAGTTCTTACGTGAGCACTCTTGTGACAGATGGAGGGAGAGTTCAACTACGTCGATCTGGAGGTTGGTCACACCGCAGAACTTTGGCATATGCTACAGACTCTCGGGGATTTTGAGAAGCCCCAATACCAAGTGGAAGTGATCAGACAAGCAGGATTGATCAAGGCTTGTGGCGTGAAGATTGAGGTACTGCTAGGAAGAAGGGCCCAGGCAATCGCTCGATACTGCACCTTTGCCGGGAGGTCTACAATGCAGATGGGTATCCAAGAAGTATCACGACGAGCAATGCGGCACATTACGTATCTACGCCAGAGTTGGAGAGCACGGTGTTCCGTTATCACCAGCGCAGCAATAACCTTCTTGACCGAAGGCGATTCGAGGATGAGGATGCCATGGTTACCGCAGTTGGCACGACTTGTTGTCGCCAGGAGGATGTACTCGATGATACAAGCAAAGAGCTACGAAGGCCCGCAAGGAGATCACGGCAGAGAAGAATAGATGGCGGGAAGCTCAAGAGTATGTGTCACACCTTCTGCGAAGGATTGGCGAGTTGGAGATGGCTTTATACGGACGGAGAACGAGCGATTACTCGAGCTACACGAGCCAGATCCGGAGGAGTCAGATCTCGATGAGGACACTGCTTCTTCGACTACCACAGATGACACAGTTGCTGGACATGGCAATCGTTTCACGCCTATGCCGCAGCATCCGTACCCAGGCCGTGGAGGTTTTCTCGATGAGTGAACGTAGGTTTTATAGAGAGACTCCTTCGCCGAGTTGCGTCATAGAATAAAGAGTCACCTTTAGGCGTTAGACTCCAGTGTTAGTTCGATTTGGATTTTCATTGTTTGCTGAGTGTGCAGTATGTGTTGCAAGGCCCTTAGGCATTGTAAGCAACCATACCAAGTTATTGATATCATTAGTTAATAAAGTTACACCTTAAAGTTACACCTTTCGCCCCGCATAAGTTCCATATTACTTGTCTATTCTTGTTTCCCCCTCATCTCTAAAACCTAGAACAAATCGACAGATGGTGAACACCCGCGGAAACTTTGGAAGCAATGGAAGTGGTTCTTGCCCAGCAGAAAACCCCAATGATGGAGCACCAGCACCGCCACTGGATATGCAGAATTTTGGAGCATTTCTTGCTGCTCAGACTCAGTTGATGCATGCTATGATGCAACAAATGCAACACGTCACTGCTCAGGCCACTGCTAATCAAGTCAATCAGGGACAACGCCAGAATACAAGACTGTCAGAGTTCATGAGGACTCACCCACCCACTTTCTCCCGGAATGCCAATCCATTGGAGGCCGATGATTGGTTAAGGTCAATTGAGAGGAAGCTACACATAGCTCAATGCATAGGAAATGAGAAGGTACTCTACGCTTCTCATCAGTTGGAAGGAATAGCCGCCGAATGGTGGGAGAACTTCTGTGCCACGCAAGAGAACCCTCAAGATATCACTTGGGAAGAGTTCACAGCTGCGTTTCGTCAGTATCACGTGCCGGAAGGGATCATGGACCTTAAGAAGGAGGAGTTCAGAGCACTGAAGCAAGGTAATCAGCAAGTGGCCGACTACGCCCTTTGTGTAAGTTGTACGGGGGAGCGTACCGGGGCTGAGGCCAGGTACCCATCTAACGGTTGATTGGCCTAAACTTCGCCTTAGCTAAGGGAAGGGTTAGTGTGCAATAACCGGGGAGGCTCACTTGTATTGTTAGAAGTTTCCGAAAGACTTTGTTACGGGAACTTGCCTTTGTGGTGTTTGACTGTATCTTGTGGGTAAAGTGCATAACCTCTGCAGAGTGTAGAATCTATTCGAATAGCCGTGTCCGCGGTATTGGACATCGCTCGGGAATTACAGTCAAGGGTTAGACTTTCATGAAAATATCTTGGACTTGAGAGGTTGGGTTTGGATTAATGATGATGTTGATAGAAATGTGGACTAGGATGGGAAAGATGCTTACTAAACTCCTTGAAAAGTTATTTGTGCTTTACTTGTTACTACTGCTTTCAAATCTACTTATGCTACTTGTCAAATCTTTGTTTCTTGCAAATATACCTTGAGCTATTCCTTTGTATCAAGCCATGCATATAGTATATTAGCTTGCATTCTGTGCATGACTTGCTGAGTACCAAGTACTCACCCTTGCCACAATACAACACCAGTTGAAGAGGAGACTACACCAGCTTTGGAGGAGGAGCTCCAAGAGGAACCGTCTACTTAGGGAGCGAGCCCAGTCAGTTGCCTGTGGTATACTGGATGGCGCCACGATATTATCTTATTTTCCGCTGCTATTATTTCTCTCTTAATCAGTTTCGCCCTGCGTGGCGTATATTTGTAACTTGACCATAAGGTCAAGTAACCAATTTGACTATTTAATTAAAGTACTTTATTAGTATCGAGTGGTATGATTGTGATATTTACCGATGTTAAGACTGTGTGCACTAGCGCGTTCCTGGACTAGTGCTGAATACACAGAGGGTCCGGATTTGCAAATTCGGGTCCCGACACTTGTTAACCTGGTTGACGACCAACTGGGAGTCACCCTTGACGGTGAGCCGCTAGACCCCGAGCGATTTGCATGCTTGTAGCCTAGTTAGGAGGCCTTCGTATTCTGCCGCATTATTTGTCGCGGCGAAATGCAGTTGGAGGGCATACTGGAGTTGCTCTCCCTGCGGGGATAGTAGTATGACTCTAGCCCTCGAGCACTCGTAAGCTCGGGTGCCGTCGAAGTACATGACCCAGTGACCTTGCCTCGGTTGGTCAGAATTGACCTCGGGTGGAGCAGGATTCGTCCATTCCGCTAGGAAATCTGCCAGGACCTGGGATTTGATCGCAGTGCGAGCCAAGAATTCAATCTCAAACTCGGCGAGCTCCATGGCCCACTTCGTTGTTCGACCACTAGCATCTTGGTTTCCCAGGATCTCCCTGAGTGGGAAGTTAGTCGGGACCCAAATTTTATGGGCTTGAAAGTAGTGCTGTAACTTCCTGGAGGCCACTAGCAGTGAATACAGGAGCTTTTGGACCTCCGGGTAACGTTCCTTAGGCCCGTGCAAGACCTCGCTAATGTAATAGATCGGCCGTTGCACCCCAGCCCTTTCCACCGTTAGCACGGCGCTTACTGCCTGGGGTATAGCGGCCAAGTATAGTAACAGGACTTCCCCCGATCTCGGAGTGGTCAGGACCGGAGGTTTTGACAGGTATCGCTTCAGCTCCTCGAAAGACTTCTCCGCTTCCTCCGTCCAAACGAAACCATCGTGCTTACGAAGTGCCTTGAAGAAAGGTAACCCGCGCTCACCGAGCCGAGAAATGAAGCGGCTAAGGGCTGCCATTCTTCCGGTCAGAGACTGGACCTCTCGCACGCACGTGGGTGGTCGCATGCTCTCGATGGCCTCGATCTTCTCCGGGTTTGCCCCGATGCCTTGCGGTCCGATCATGTAGCCGAGTACTTTCCCCGCCCTCACACTGAACATGCATTCCTCTGGGTTGAGCTTTATTCGATGTTTATTGAGGTTACAGAAGTCTCCTCTAGGTCAGAAACATGACCCGAGGCAAGCTTGCTCTTGACTACTATGTCGTCTACATAGACCTCTAAGTTTCGGCCTATTTGGTCCAGGAAGGTCCTCTGCATAAGGTGTTGGAAGGTTGCTCCAGCGTTCCTAAGACCGAAAGACATGGTCGTGTAGCAAAAGGTGCCAAACAGCGTGATGAAGGAGGTCTTTTCCTTGTCTTCAGGTGATATGTCGATCTGGTGGTAGCCCGAATAGACGTACAAAAATCTCATCACTTGGGACTCCGCTGTCGCGTCGACCAACTGGTCTATTCGAGGTAGCAGAAAATTATCTTTGGGGCATGCGGCGTTCAGACCCGTATGGTCGACACACATGCGCCATTTGCCACCCTTTTTCTTCACAATGACCGGATTGGCAAGCCATTCGGAACGGTCAACTTCTCGTATGAACCCGGCCTTGAGGAGCTTATCCAGCTCTTACCGGATAATAGCTTGTTTTTCTGAGGAAAAGCGCCTAAGCTTCTACCACACAGGTTTCTTATCAGGCCGAACCGCTAGCCTGTGCTCGATGACCTCCCTTGGGACCCCGAGGATGTCAGACGGTTCCCAGGCGAACAGGTCCGCGTTCTTCCGAAGGAAAGTCACGAGCTCGAGTTCCTATTTGGGGTCCAGAGAAGTTCCCAAGTGCATGACCTTACTTGGTTCTGCATCGCACAAGGGGACTGCTTTGGTTTCTCCTCCGAGTTAGAGGGTAGTCTTTGGCCGGGAATTCTTCGGCTCTTGTTCTGGCCCACGTTGGGGCAGCTGCCCGACCATGTCGAGCACCCTTTCATCGCAATTCAAGGCCGCTTTCTGGCTTCCCTTCACCGATATCATGCCCCCGGGTCCCGGTACCTTCAGGCACTGGTACCCGTGGTGCGTGGCGGCCATGAACTTAGCGAGTGCCGGTCGGCCAAGGATGGCATTGTAGGCCGACTCGAAATCGACCACTTCGAAAGTGATCAATTCCGTTCAGAAGTTGCTCGGGGTGCCGAACGTCATGGGCAGGACGATCTAGCCGAGCAGCTTGATCGAGGTGCCCGGAACTATCCCGTAAAATGGGACTACAATGCTCTTGATCTTGGAATGAGGGATTTGCATCTCGTCCAGGACCCTGGCGGATATGAGATCCAAGGAGCTCCTGTAGTCGACTAGCACCCGCCCTACGACAATATTGCTGATGGTGGGGCTCACGACCATTGGGAGTCTCTAAGGCTTGGTCATTCCCAAGGGACAGTTGTCCTTGGAGAAAGTAAGGGGCAGCTCGGACCACTTGAGCTGTTGGACGGTGGGCTTGCCCAGAGTGACGTGATGCACCTCCCGCGCTGCCTCCTTTAGTTCGCGATGGGACCTGTAGGCCGAGGAGCCCCCGAATATCACAGTGATGTGATTTTGGGGTTCCTGGTACTCCATGTACTCGTCGGTGGGCTGCTTGCCCTTGCTTCCCTCTCCATGCTCCAGGAGCGTGGGCATGGGACC
This sequence comes from Rhipidocladum racemiflorum, assembly GCA_036346355.1. Lineage (NCBI taxonomy): Eukaryota > Viridiplantae > Streptophyta > Magnoliopsida > Poales > Poaceae > Rhipidocladum > Rhipidocladum racemiflorum. The sequence goes on from CM070591.1 coordinate 38,195,454, forward strand.
CTTACCATTGTAGAACTCTTCCATACGAAAAGTCCACGTCCGGCAATTGCGGAGGTCGTGCCCATATGCCTGATGGAGCGGGCAGAAGTGGTTGCTCGGTCGGCCGCGCTAGTCGCCGCGTTCCTGCTCATCTCGACCTTGGTCGTCGCGACGTTAGGCCGGTCGGCCCTTCCCCTTCGCGCCCGAACCTTTGCACGCCTGTAAGGTTGGTCGCTGACGTTGCTCGACAGCCGCAACCATGTTCAGGGCGGAGGGCTTTTTCTTCTTCTTCTTGATCTTCTTTTCAACCGAGCTCACACTCTTCCTGCTCGTAGAACCTTCCAAACCAGGCTGAGGCGGGAGCTTGCCCTCATCCAGCATCTTCTTCCACTAGACTGCCTCGTCGGCGTTGGCGTACTGGTCGGCCATACAGAACAGTTCGTTGGCCGTGATGTTCGGATGAATCTCAAGATCCTGCATGAAGCGAACGTCTCGGACCCCGAACTTAAATGCTCGGACCATGGCCTCGTTCGAGATGCTCGGGATGGAGTTCCGTACCTGCATGAATCACTGGACAAACTGGCACAGGGTTTCACCTTCTGTCTGGATCTGGCGCTCGAGGTCGTGCTCCTTGCCTGGTCGGACGTAGCAGCTCTGGAAGTTCGCCCGGAGGGCGCTGCTCAGTTGGCCCCAAGACCGGATGGAACCCTCCTTTTAGTTGAAGAGCCAGGTCTGAGCCGGGCCATCCAGTACCATGGGTAGGAAGTTAGCCATGACACCCTCATCCCCGCCGGCGGCTAGGATGGAAGTGGTGTAGATCGAAAGGAACTCATCGGGGTTTTGAGTCCCGTTGAATCTTTCAATGTGGCCGGGTTTGAACTTGCTCGGCCACGCCACTCGATGAAGGGACATCGCGAATGCCCGACATCTGAAGATGGGGCTATCATGGTGCTCGCTCCAATCATGGAGGTTGTAACGGTGGTTACTGCTTGACCCCCCAATCATCGACAGTAATAATCTAGTATTAGATCTCCAATCCTCGCGGTACCGCTCCGAGCATCCTCACGGTACCAGTTGCGTTCCCGCCGGTCATCCCGAGCATGGCTACGAGAGTCACCGAGGTGGGAACGGATAGGATCACGGCAATACTGCTCTCGGGAAGCATTTCGAGTTTTCTTTTCACGTGATGCTTCTTCCAACTTCATGTCGGCGATGATTTTTTCGAGATCATTCACCACTACGGCTCCCATGGCCTCCAATTCCACCTGCTCAGGGAACTCTCTGAGGTTTCGCATGACCGTGGCTAGGGCTCGAAGACGCTCCCCGCTCGGAAGAGCGAGGGGTGATGAGCTGGGGCGGTGGCGCCTGAGTTCCGGGGTCCCGTACTTGTGGGAACTCTCGCGAGCATTGGTCCCGGTCCTTGTGCCTGGACTACCATGGACCTGTCAGTGTATACTTACCAGCGTCCGGTTTAGCGACGCTTCCAGGTGATTTTTGGCCGCTTCATAGCACTGGAGGCGGGCATCTCCCGAGGGTTCGTCCTCGGGACCTCCACCTCCTCCTGCCATGTGGACGCTGCGGGACTACGAGGACCGCCTGGGCGATATAATAGTGTCCCCCCACGACACTGTCTCCTGATCGGGCTCGAGATGATCCTGGATATCCAAGCTGTCATAGAGCCCATCGTATTCATCGTCCGAGAGGGCATCGCGCTGAGAGCGAAAGAACTGCTCTTGTGCGGTGGCCACTGGGGAAAAGCTCCCGGGCTCGGTATGACCTTCGGGGTCAGTGACACCAGCGACATCACCGCTAGCTAAATACAGATCTTCATCCTCAACATCTCCGGAGGTGCAAAGATCCTGGTGGTCTTGAGAGTTAGGCATGTTTAGGGATTCTTCACGAAAGGAACCATCGGTCCCCATGGACGGCCCAGCTGTCGACGATTGGGGAGCAGGCCCCCACCGAGCTTACTTACTTGATTTGGGGGATCAACTCCGTCCCCTTCTTGCGTGAAGGGTGGCTTCCGAAAGATGCCTGGTCTCGCCAAATCGAGCACACTCAAAGAATGACACAGTGATTTATCCTGGTTCGGGCCTCTCACCAAGGGGATAATAACCCTACTCCAGCGTTAGCTTATATTGCGTGCGTATCTGTCTCAGTGTGTGTATCTTCCAGTGCGTTTTACCCTCCCTCTCATGATCGGGAGGTATTTATAATTTACAAGTGTATCGATTCGGTTACGCCCCACTCCGTGCACGTCTAACTGTGTCTAACGTGGTCGCAACCGAATCCTACTTCTCCGCCACACCCGCGTCCTTGGCGCAACGATCCCCCGAAGTGGCGTGATTATCGCCTCGACCGTTAGTCTTAACCCCTGACCACGCATCCAGAGCTCGAGGTCGGGCCGAGCTGTTTTGACATCAGCCCGAGCAACATGCTCGGGCACCGGCCGAGCAACGGGCTTGCACCAGTCGAGCAACGGTGCTCGACCACACCTTCGGGGACGACCTCCGAGGTGCACGGGGCCGGGACGAGACCGGTAGTCGTGGCATTATGGTAATGAAGGGAATCACCCAATCCCTGACAATTACTTATAAACATTATGGGTTCTCAACTAGGTTGGTTTGCTATGGGTAAAGTGGTACAAACCTGCGCATGGTTAAGTCATGAATTCATGCGTATCTCCTAGATTGGAGGCTACCGAAACTAAGTCTACCTCATATACGAGTGTTAGTAGAATCTTCATGGTTAAAAATTGGAAATAGATCTTTTTAATAAAATCTATTTTTGGAAAATGATTTGAGGGGGTGTAAGGTGATTTGAATTGGTTTGAGGAGGGTTGAGATGATTTTGGGAGGAAAAATTCATACATATTGTATTTTTTTACTAACGCTTGCTGAGTACATTCTTGTACTCACCCTTGTATAACTCCCTCTTTGCTTAGACTCTGAGAACGTTGAATTCACCGATGAGGATTGGTTGGCGAGTTATGCACAAGACCAAGATGATGAGGAGGCGAAGGACTACCCAAAAGATTGGGTGGAGTAGCGAACCTTACGACGAAGGCCACATATCAGTAGGGTATAATATATTATAAATATTATATCTAATCTTTTGTTGTAAATACTATGGTAGACATATGAACTTTAAGATGGTATCCTACGTGGCAGGGAATGTAATAAAGTTTCATTTTAGTCTCTAATTATTGTTCTGTTGCAATATTCTGAATTCGGTGTATTAACTAATAAAGTGTCGGATCCACTCGATGTTTTATTAGCTAATATACCTAGATCAGCATAATTACCTCAGAGTTAATGATAGTTATTATCGTTACCCTGAATTAATTATGCAGGTCGCTACACACCTTTTCATAAACCAGTTGGCAGCAGTCTCTAGCAGGACAACGACTCTCAAGCAAACGCAAAGATCAAATCAGACGAACCATATGCAATATGGTCTGCGATCAGGTCCATGTAACCTACGACTAGCTTATAACCCTTTTCAACCAGCATGTAATCATCCAAGACAAGATTGTGGTCATGCCCAACTAGCTCGGCTGGCTCGTAACCCTTTACGTCCAGCACATAACCAGTCACGACTAGCTCGATTACATTCCCGACCAGCTGGTGCACAATCCTTTTGCCTGACGATATCGATGATCTGAGGTAGTTCTTAGCTACTACACACCTTATTCATGGAGCCAAAACTAACATAAAAAAAGAGGTATTTTACAGTGCACTAAATTCAATATGAACCGTTTATTCTTTTCGATCCAATGAATCAAATTAACTATAATTTATTTATATTTCATCTGGTAGTAGAGTAGTAGAAATAACTTTAACAAATCAACGGTTAGATCTAATTTTTACAATCCACTGTATACTGCCAGTATAATGCACGGTAAAATTTCATTAAAAAAAAAGCACCTGCTAGCTATGCTAACCCACTTCAATACTCGTTTTTTATCACCTTCCTGAACCAGCGTGCTGAGTCCTTGGGGTACCTAGTGAAGGTCACCCGGTCGACGTAGACGATCCCAAATTTTGAGGTGAACCCGAGTCGCCACTCGAAGTTGTCCAGCAGCGACCAGGCGAAGTACCCGATGACCTTTGCACCGTCATCGACCGCCCGCTTGAGCTCATGGAGGTACTGGTCGAAGTACTCTATCCTGAAGGAGTCGTACAGCGCACCCGGGAGCGTCTCATTGCCCGGCTGGTCGATGCCTGCAAGCAGTCATCAATGGATTTTGCTTCAAGGTCAGTCCTGTCGAGTTTCTATCACAGTGTTACTGTTCATTTTCTGAAAATGGAAGGCAGCTGATGGGGATTGTCATTTACCGTTTTCACCAATGATTATGATGGGGTTGTTGTACTTCTCCTTGACGTACATGACAGCTTTGTAGAACCCCCAAGGAACAACATACAACCAGTTCGAGTACGCCTGAATATAGGTTTAGAAATAAAAATTCTTGTATAATTTGTAAAGTTCTTCTTTTCCAGCTAAACGGTGACGATTGTCGAAAATAGTCATTACCTTTTTTCCGATGGGTACACCATTGCGCTCATCTGTACAGATGCTCCAACGCGTTAGTTAGGCAGATAAAGAATAATCATATTTTTCAAAAAGAAGATTAGTTTTTTTATTTGATACGGTGTAATTTCGAAGAATCATACACGAAAGTTTCACATCCCAATCATTGGCATAACTGGTCTGTGTCCGATTGACGAAGCTGCTGGCATAATATGTAGTGTAATGGTTGATCGCAATGTAATCCGCTGAACCTTTCACCATCTTGGCCTGTTCAGGGGTGAAATTGGGCAGCCTTCTCCCCACAATCTTCTTCATCGTCTCCGGGTATTGGCCATAGGTGATCGGATGCAGGAACCTGGCACACATTCAAGTGTGAGTTCGGTTCAGTAATCGCGGTGTCAATAGATCGTTGATGATATATAGCGTAAGATGCATCACCAGCCAAGTGTGAAATCCCGCGCTCTCTGTGCCGCAAATTGGTCCTCGGCAGAGTTAGTGAGCTCCTCGTACCACACGAAGTCAAGAAGGATGCCGATCCTCCCCTTCTGGGTAGCCTGAAGAGGCGCAAGGTGACATGAGTTGCTATGGCACACACTGTAGAAATGTGAAAGCGGATAGGAGGGGCTTGAAACGGCCACTAGCCTGGTACTTCTCGCGGTATATCTTGACAGCAACAGCATGCGACAAGAGAAGGTTATGGCCGGTGATGTAAGGTTCGGTGGCGGAATTCCCACCAAACTGGCAACCAGTGCATCTGCCAGGGGCAAAGAAACTGTCACCGTAGCCGTGAGAGGCCATCATCCTGGGCTCATTGATGGTAAACCAGTTCTTCACCCGGTCACCGTATGTCTTGAAGCAGAAGTTTGCAAAGGCTGCAAAATCACCCCTGCAAAACGGCAGGTCACATCATAAATCACATAATAATTCAATACAAGGTTATGCAAAAATAGGAATACGATTATACAAATCAATTGGTGGTCCGAGGTAACACAAATAAGAAAATTACAGAGAGAGGATAGAGATGATTTCAAAAGGCTCTGTATATGTCAGATATGCTACAGTGAATTATACATAGCTGAAACACCAACCGTAATTTGTCTTGCAAGATTTTGCAATTATGAATATTACCATTCAGAAGGAAACTTCACAGATGCTTCTGTAATTTTACCAACCAACAGAAATGGATATTTTGTTTTTAGATTTACGGCCCATAAGATGGTGTTGATCATGAACACTTACACAATTCTGGGGCTTAGCCAGCCTTTGTACTGATCATGGAGCACCTGAGGAAGGTCGTAGTGGTAGAGAACAACATAGGGAGTGATGTCTAATGTGCAAACATTAATAATAAAAAAACCATCAATTCCGGGCCTTCAAATCTGAAATGTGCACGAAACAAATTTCCATGGCAAGAACTGAAACAAAGGTCTAGATCAACGTACTCTGAGCAAGCATGTAATTGATGAGCCTGTGGTAATAATCCACTCCATCTTTGTTAATCCTCCCAATTCCACCTACATTGTTCACAAGGTAAGAAAAGCAAATCAGTGAAAACCCCATGATCTCACCACTAAAAGTCTGAGTGTGTTTCAGGCTTTCTGCACATACTGGGGAAAATACGCGACCAGGAGATCGAGAAGCGGTACGCGTCGAAACCCACCCTCACCATATTGTCCACATCATCCTACAGGAGGCCATCAGAGACGCCAAACATATCACAATCAGCAATCAATCCTCGAACAATCATCAAGAAGAAGCACTAAAATCAGATTTTTCACAAACCATGTAGCGATTGTATTCGTCGGCCGTCACGTTCGCGGTTGAGTTATCAGGAGTAATACCTATATATCCAGATACATTCAGTGATAGCCAGCAACATCAGGGACGACATGAGTCATCGCATCAAATCAAGTGCCAATATTCATCTCATCACCTGGATATCTCAGGAAGGTGTCCCAGATGCACGCCCCTCTCCCATACTTCAGAGCATTCCCTTCCACCTGGTACGCCGACGACGCCGTCCCGAAGACGAAGCCGCCCGGGAAGCTCGCCCGAGTGAGGTTGCTGTGCTCCCCTTCCTCGCCATGAGCGTGCAGTGCCAGGGAGAGGAAGAGGACGGCATGGAGCAGGAGCAATGACGGGGTGGTCCTCATGTTGGAGAGCAGTGGTGAGAGGTGCGAAGGTGTCTGATCAGCTGCCTGCCTATATATGGAGAGTAGAGGAAGGGATCAAGGAGCAGCATGCAGGAGAAGAGCTATTTTCTGGCACAAATAGTGGAAGAACCAAGGACTGTTTCTTTCTTGTATACGCAGCTCCATGCATCTTTCCTCCCTGTGATTTTGGAGCAGTCACTTGTACTGGTCCTGAGCCACTAGTTACCACTAGTTATTAATTTTCTTTTTTTTCGGCTGATTTTTTAATCAGTTGCAACATCCTATGGACTAGTAATCAATTTGCGTACAAATTTCAGGTGTAACTAATTCTATGTTATGTGTACAGATGAAGTGGTGAGAGCATTTTTATCTGTGCAATTTGCAAAGTTTCTCTTGTTGAAAGCTAGCACGCATATGAAACATTTCAAGCTTGGACAGGAATTACCTGTTGAGGAACGCGGTATACTAATCTAACACAAATTAAAATTTTTACCGTAAAACCAGAAAAGCTACTCGCAAGAAGGGGATCATAGATCAATTACTACAAAACGTGCAGTTGCGGAATCCTTCCCGCGTTGATGTAGTGGATCGTCCTCGCCTCGGATCTCCCTCGCCTCGGATCGTCCTCTCCACGCCGTAGTAGCAGCAGGCTCTCCACAGCAGTCCACACGTCCGGAGATGGAACACTGTGCGTCAGCGTGCAAACACCGTGTCACTCGGCAGGGGCAGCAAGAAGTGGAGGCTAGGGTTCTGGACGAAAGATCTATATGACGCCCACCATTCTCATCTCCTTATATAGCCACGCGACGAAACCCTAAACCAGGGCCCATCAGCGCGTTAAGCTCATGAGGTCCATTAATTACGGATCCAATCCAAATTAATGCGTCCCAGCCCTTTAAGTATGTGACCCTGTAGGTTCATGCGCATTTGGACATATATTCGAAAAACCCTTTTCTAATCTAATAGTCAGTAGCGGCTCCTTGCAGAGCATGCCAACTTCCAAACGCATATGATTAAAGTACTGATGTAATAATCCCTTTGCCAAACTATATGAACATCAAACTCAAGACGAGAAGCATGCCATCCTTTGACAGTTCAATCCATCTCACGCATCCATGATATATTAATAAGTTGTGATTGAGAAGTCAATCACGGCATGGCTGTTGTGGGCCCGACGGACCCACTTCGGCCCAACCAACCCCAGACCCTCCGGAAAACAAAGCGCGACACCCAGTCCAATCTGGTGGATCAATTCCGCCACAATAACTACGAACATACCAAAAATCTCATTGTCGAAGATTCTACAGACTCATTTCGGCCCAACTAACCAACCCCTTAGGGGAGACGAAGTAAGACCCTTACTTCCAGCCGAAGCAAAGCGGTCGGAACGTAATACAAATTCCCTCCGGTGGGAGTAGCGGAGCAAAAGCCCGAGGAAAGTTGCAGAGGAGGAAGCCTTCGCGACCCAAATGGATACAGCCGACAGTATGATTAAACAGGCCTAACGCCCTGTTAAAGCCTGCAAAAAGATGTCAGGCGGGATCAGATCAACACAGAACCCAGAGGCATAGGAATTTCCATTTAAGCCCCCAAAAAAAGGTATGAAATGAATGAGCATGAGGGAAAAAGACGGTTGAAAACTCCACATCATGGATACTTGGCTATAAAAGAAGGACAAGTGGCGAACAGCCAAAAGCAAACTTGCGAAATCCTGTCAGTGCCGGTCGGAAAAGGACCAACCAGACATGCGTTCAAAGACAATCTTGCCCCCTCCCCCTCATATAAAAGGGGGGGAGTGTCCATGGGAAGAGGATGATTTTTTCGCGGAGAAAGAAAAGAAAAGAGATATACCACACAAGATCAGACCTGGTGGTTATACGTTGCCACACTGGCGCCGTCCGTGGGGAACCTGATGGGTTTCGAAGCAAGGAAAACAAAAAATTTCCTACGATTGCAACCAAACACCAAGATCATATCTAGGAGATGCAAGTAAACGGTTTCAGAAGGACTCACCCTCGTAGACCGAAAGCGGGAATAACGTTCCCGCAAACAAACGTGGTTGAAGTAGAGGTACACGCCCGACTTCAAAGTCGCGAAGATGAGCGCCACAAACGGCAGCGCCCGCACTTCTGGTTACACGTACGGAACAACGACGACCTCCAATCCCTCGATCCAGCGGGGCAGCGGAAGTAGAGGATCCACGGGAAACTCCAACAACACTACGACTTAGTGGTGGTGGTGAAGAAACTGTTTCAGCAGCGCTTCGCTTAAGCTACTGCTTGAAAGGTGGAACAGCAGGAGGAGGGAGAAAGGACCAACCAAAGGGTCATGGAGATTAGTTCATGAGAGAGGAGCTCCACCCTCCCTTTTATAGGAGTGAGTGGACTCTCTACTCTCTCCATGTGAATGGACTCTCCATTCTCTTCATGTGAATGGACTCTCCATTCTTCATGTGAATGGACTCTCCATTCTCTTCATGTGAATGGACTCTCCATAAACAATTTTATTTCTGTTATTTTAATATTTGTCAATTCTTTTAATTAACAAAAATTAACACATACCCCCTTTAACTATTCCGATATCCCGAAACTATTCCGGTGCTGTCCAAACTTTTCTCCGGTGTTCCGTATCCACTCAAATGCATCGATGAACCTTAAGTGTGTCACCCTACGGTTCGTGAATAAAATGGACATGATCAAGACACCTCTCTGATCAATAATCATCAGCGGGATCTGGAGATCCATAATGACTCCCACTTACTCAACGATGAACTAGTGATCGTGTGAACCAAAAACAACATAACCAATTCCTTTTGTCTCGCGATATATTACTTATCCGGGATCCGATCATCGGTATCAACTATACCTAGTTTGATCCCGTTACCGACAAGTACTCTTTACTTGTTCCGTGATATGATATTCTTGTGACCTAGTCTCGTGCTTGCAAGCGATGTCAATGTGATATCACCGAAAGGGCCCAAAGTATATCTCTCCGTCATCTGGATGGAAAAATCCCACTCTTGATGCATGAGCCTCAACTAATACTTTCATAGTACCCAAATCCATCTTTATAGTCACCGTGTTACGGAGTGACGTTTGATGTCATCAAAGTACTCTTCCGGAGTTAGTGATTGACATCATCTTATGGTCTAAGGAAAAGAGCTATTTTGTATATGTTCAGTACAGCAACAAACTTTAATGACTTGATCGAATTTGCTATACCAACTTGGGTGTGTGTTCATCACATCATTCTTCTAATAATGTGACCCCGTTATTAACAACATCCAATGTTCATGATCAGGAAACCTTGATCATCAGTTAATCAACGAGCTAGTTTAAAAGAGAGGCTTTACTAGGAACCTTTTTGTTTATTAAACACACATGTATCAACGTTTCCGGTTAATACAATTTTAGCATGAGAAATAAACATCTATTATAAACATGGAATAAGATAATAAACAATTTATTATTGCCTCTCGGGCATATTCCCTTCAGAACCCTAGTGGTAAGGTGAAACAACTCCCGGCGACTATGCCACCGAAGAAAGGGACAACATCTAAGGAACCGGCGGCGACAATGGGAGCTGAAGAATCAAGGCGATCCACGAGGAGCCAGTCTCGCGATCTGCCACGACTCCAAGGTAACGAAAATCGATCGCAGGCCCCGGTAGGAGTTGCACCGCCAAAGACCCCAGCGGCGACACGCAAGCGAGCTCCGAAACGGCGGCCCCCAACTGCGGGCCGGACATCCTCGACTCTGGGTGGAGATGAAGTGGGAGCGTCGGCACATCCGACTCGTCGTCAGGTCACTCATAGGGGCGAAGAGGCCATCGAGGAAGGAACCAGAACTCAAGAGGAGCTCGACCTTAACGTGCGAACGTTGATGGAGGCTAATGAAAAGCTCATGGAGGAGGTAAGACGACTGCAAGAACAAAAGGACTGGGGGCGAGATGAATCACAGGATGAAAGCCCAAGCCGCGAAGCGCTGTCTCCAACGTACGCGGCGGCCATCAGGGAGGACGACGGCCCGAACCCCCTTAGTCTTCGCTTACGGGCCAAAAAATGGCCCTCTCCAGGAAGCTTCAAGTTTCCTACCATCAAACTGTATGACGGCAGGACGGATCCCAGGGAGTTCCTCCGCGTCTACGACACGGCAGTGGAGGCCGCGGGGGGAGACGACGATGTTAAGGCGAAGGGGCTTCTGCTGGCGCTTGAAGGCATCGCTTTGTCTTGGTACTCCTCGCTGGAGTCCGGTTCGATCACGAGCTGGTCGCGACTCCGCAGCAAGTTAGAAGGCAATTTCCAAGGCAACTTCGATGGAATGAAAGAGGAAAGCGATCTATTTGCGATCAAGCAGCGCAAAGGGGAAACCCTGAAAAGTTATTTTCAGCGCTTTTCCATAATTAAATGTCAGATCCGAGGTCTCAGCGATACCACCATCATCAACGCGGCACGATGCGGCTTACGAAGGGGACCCTTAGCGGAAAGGCTTGCGCGTAAGGAGGTGCACACTGTGGAAGAACTCTTTGCAAAAATGAGGGAATATACGCGGGCGGAGGAAGACAACCTCCGCAGGGATGACAGGCCACGGCGCGAAGTCCCGGAACCGCCCCCCGCAAAAGAGGGCGTGGGAGAGGGGACTTCCCGCCCAGGGATGGGACGAAGGGACAATACATTGAGTCATCCAAAAGAGACAGGGAAAGGAGAAACACTACATTGACGAACGAAGCAATCGGCGAATTGTCGGCGGTCGACAACCGAAGCGACATAGGCAAGGCCTTGTCTTGGGTCGTGAAGGACAAGACGAGGGAGCTCGAATGATGAAGGGGGAAGGACAAATGCGAAGGCGGTACCACTGCGAGTATCATGGTGAGAATAACACCCATGACACCATCCACTGCAAGGTAATTGAGGGATATCGACGATTTGAAGCTAAACGAAAAGAAGCTAGGGTATGCCCTCCGCCACCTGAAGCAGCCCCGGCCGAACATCGACACCCCCCTCTTCAGGGGGGAGTAAATTGTAACACCCCAAAATTTTTCTTTTCATAAAATCTTGTGTGATTTGGCACTTTGGTGAATTTTTGGAATTTTCTGGAATTTATTTGGATTTATTTGCAATTTATTTGAATTTATTCCCTTTTGAAATAATTAAAGAATTTAACTTTGCAAATAAAATTTTGTTGGAAATATTTTATTTGAGTCCAAAATGTTCCAAATTAACTTTGCAAATAACTTTTGCTATTTTTAATGAATTAAATGAATTTCTGGAAATTATTTTGAATATTAAATCGCTGGAAAATCGAATCGGGTCGAGTACTGTTCATCCGACCGAGTTGGAACCCGAGTCGGACTCGAGTCCAACCTGAACCCGACCGAGCCACGTGACTCGACTCGACCGCGTCGGGTCATAACTCGCCCGACCGTTGGATCGAGATCCAACGGTCAGATCTTGACCGCATCGCGCGTGTGCGGGGCCGTCGGATCAAGGACGCGTGGACGGCTGGGAGTCGTCGTCCTCGCCGAGTCCGAAATGGACTGCGCCGCCGCAACGCTCGGGAGCTCGTTAGGGTTCCGGATTGGGCCCGCATGCCAAGGCTATTTAAACCCCCGAGCCGCCTCCGAGGTTCGCTTCAACCGTGCGCACCTTTTGCCCCACCTCCCGAAACCCTAGCCGCCGCCTTCCACCCTAGATTGCTCGCTGAAGTTGGAGAGGGTGCCGCCGCGGTGTTTTCGCTGTGCCGCCGCCACCGGAGCTACTCCGCCGCGTTCGAGGCCGGTTCTGGAGCCACTGCGACGAGACGCATCTGCCAGGATCACTCACCTCGCTGGAGAACACGTAGAACGCCGTTGCCGTGGTCATCTTCCTCGGCCCCGGTCAGCCATTACCGCCGCCTCGCCATCAACGCTCGGGAGCTTCCTCGCCGTTCGATCTCCATCTGTCGTCTGAGGTGAGGCCACGTCGCCGTTACTGTTCCTAGTGCCGGATCTAATCCCGGCCGTTAGATCTAAATCGGGCGGTGTAGATTAGATTTAGCTCAAACAGTTGGATCTATTAAGGACCGTTGGATCTAGATCCAACGGTAGGGATTGAGCCTCGTAGTTTCTTCTGTCACGCGTTTAGATAGATCTGGACCGTTAGATCCGTGGTGGACGGCTGCGATGCACCCACGTGTTGCACGCCGGGTCATGCCACGTAACCGCCGCGGCCGTCGCGTTGAGTCAGCGGCGAGCCAGGCCCGCGTGCCAGCGGCCGAGCCTGGGGCGTGACTGCGTGTCACTGACATGCGGGGCCCGTATATCAGTGTCTCGCCCGAGAGAGCCTCACCGTGCACGTGACCCACTGACGGGTGGGACCCGCGTGTCAGCCTCTGTAGCCATAGGCCGCGTCCACCGTGGGCCGGGCGTCACCGTGGACCCAGTCCATGGACCGAGACACGTGGCAGCACCGGGGGCATGCCACGTGGCATGATGACGTCATGCTGACGTCATCGTGGAGGCCATTCGGTGCTGACGTCAGCAGGTCACTGTGGACCAATCACAGGCCGACACGTGTCACTGCTGATGCAATAAATTAATTTCCGAAAAAGAAAATGATTTATTAATTCGAAATATTGAATTCAAATTTGATTCAAACTTCAAACGCTTATAACTTTTGCGTTTTAACTCCGATTTGAGTGTTTCAAATTTCTAAATTTGTATAAAATTGAGATCTACCTAATGATGAATTTTATTTAATTTTTGGACTAAAGTTCTTCTCTGTAATATTATTTAATTGATTATTTAAACTTCAAAATGCTATAACTTTCGCGTTTAAACTCCGAATTTGACGATTCCAGTTTCTAAAAATTCATAAAATTATGCTCTCTCTGTTTGTGAACTTTATTTGGATGTTGGACACTTTTTGTCTACTGTTTTATTCATTTGTTGCTATTTGCACGCGTTACGAGTAGACGTTGAAGTGCCAGAAGGATTCGAAGGAGAAGTATTGACCAGAGCCATTTCGGGACCAAGAGCAAGTACTTTTTGAAGGCAAGTTGTGCTTTGACCATGTTGATCCCATTTTGAAATCTATTTTGATTCAATTTATTGCATGCTATTTTAATTAGAAAATACTTTATTTAATTCCGGGGAAATAGATAACTGCCAAATTGCTGTATGACACCTTGGTTAACTAAATATGTGCCATGACCCCTTGTCACCCTAGTTGAGGATTAACTAGTTGGACATTATAGAATTGCCAACTTTGGAATGTAGATCGTCGTAGTGTATTGCTTAGACCTGCTACGTGCTCATGACATGATTTTGGACAATCAAATGTTAATATTGACTTAATGATATATTGAACCTGTTTTGGAAAGGTATCATGTGTTGTGATTGTTGATGGCACGTGGTGCATGGTAATCAACTGGGGGTTTGATAAATAGTTTTCGACCAGGGCATGTGGCAAGAATGATCGAGTGGGCCAGTTGTGGCACCGAGAATGTTGGTTTGGTTCTTCGGGTAGTCTTGCCCTGGTCACCCTAAGGACTTCACCTTGCAAGCCTTTGAACTGGGTCAAACGTGCAACCACATGTCTGTAATGGGACGGACCTAGTTGAATAAGTTGCTAATAACGTACTTGTGGGACCTCAGGATGTCAACTACACCCTTTGTGTAAGTTGTACGGGGGAGCGTACCGGGGCTGCGGCCAGGTACCCATCTAACGGTTGGTTGGCCTAAACTTCGCCTCAGCTAAGGGAAGGGTTAGTGTGCAACAACCGAGGAGGACCACTTATATTGTTAGAAGTTTCCGAAAGACTTTGTTACGTGAACTCGCCTTTGTGGTGTTTGATTGTATCTTGTGGGTAAACTGCATAACCTTTGCAGAGTGTAAAATCTATTCGAATAGCCGTGTCCGCGGTATTGGACATCGCTCGGGAATTACAGTCAAGGGTTAGATTTTCTTGAAAATAACTTGGACTTGAAAGGTGGGGTTTGGTTAAACAATGATGTCAATGGAAATGTGGATTAGGAATGGGAAAGATGTTGATTAAACTCCTGGAAAAGTTATTGATCTTATACTTGCTTCTATTGCTTTCGAATCTACTTATGCTACTTGTCAAATGCTGTTTTACTACAAATATACCCTGAGCTATTCCTTTGTATTAAGCCATGCATGTAGTATATTAGCTTGCATTCTGTGCATGACTTGCTGAGTACCAAGTACTCACCCTTGCCACAATACAACATCAGTTGAAGAGGAGTCTACACCAGCTTTGGAGGAGGAGCTCCAAGAGGAACCGTCTACTTAGGGAGCGAGCCCAGTCAGTTGCCTGTGGTATACTGGATGGCACCACGAAGTTATTTCATTTTCCGCTGCTATTATTTCTCTCTTAATAAGTTTCGCCCTGCGAGGCATATATTTGTAACTCGACCATAAGGTCGAGCAACCAGTTTGATTATTTAATTAAAGTACTTTATTAGTATCGAGTGGTATGATTGTGATATTTACCGATGTTAAGACTGTGTGCACTAGCGCGTTCCTGGACTAGTGCTGAATACACAGAGGGTCCGGATTTGCAAATTCGGGTCCTGACAGAGGTGGTATCAGAGCCATACTGACCGTAGGCTCAACCCATAGCTAGAATGGTCGTAGTGAGGATAAAACCTATTTTCTAAAGCTAAAAGTTGTCAAGATAATGAATGAATTCTCGACTTACCCCTTTTCTTTCTTGTTCATACCCCTTGCTGAGTTCTTTTTGTCTTCCACATTGGTTTTAAAGTGCTGCGATCTTACGTAAGTATCCTTTGATAGATGGAAGGAGAGATCAACTACGTCGATCTTGAGGTTGGTCATGTCGCAGAACTTTGGTGTATGCTGCAGACTCTCGGAGGTTTTGAGAAGCCGAAATACCAAGTGGATGTAATCAGACAAGCAGGATTGGTCAAGGCTTGTGCCGTGAAGATTGTGGTACCTGCCAGGAAGAAGGGCCTGGGCAATCGCCCGATACATTGCACTGCCAGGAGGTCTACAATGCAAATGGGTATCCAGGAGGTATCGCGACGAGCAATGTGGCACATTGCCCGCATCTACGCCAGAGAGTTAGAGGGCACGGTGTTCCGTTATCATCCGCGCAGCAATAACCTTCTCGACCCGAAGATGATTCAGGATGAGAACGCCGTGATCACACAATTGGCACGACTTGTTGTCGCCCAGGAGGATGTACTTGATGATACGAGCAAGGAGCTACAGAAGGCCCGCAAGGAGATCACTACAGAGAAGAACAGATGGCGGGAGACTCAGGAGTATGTGTCACATCTTCTGCACAGGATTGGAGAGTTAGAGACGGCGTTGTACGCACTGCAGCCGAGCCGCACTCGAGCTACACGAGCTGCACTTAACAGCGAGCTTGAGGAGGACACCGCTTCTTCGACTACCACAGTTGACACGATTGCAGGGGCATGGCGATTGTTTCGCGCCTATGCCGAAGCACCTGCACCAGCCGTGGAGGTTTTCTCGATGAGTGAGCATAGGTGTTGTAGTGAGACTCCTTCGCCGAGTCGCGTCATAGAATAAAGAGTCACCCTTTAGGCGTTAAACTCGGTGTTAGTTTGATTTGGATTTTCATTTCTTGCTGAGTGTGCAGTATGTGTTGCAAGGCCCCTAGGCATTGTAAGCGACCATACCAAGTTATTACTATTATTAATAATAAAGTTGGACTTGAGTTACACCCTTCGCCCCGCATAGTTCCATATTACTTGTCTATTCTTGTTTCCCTCTCGTCTCTAAAACCTGGAGCAAACCACAGATGGTGAACACCCGCGGAAACCTTGGAGGCAATGGAAGTGGTTCTCGCCCAGCAGAAAACCCCAATGATGGAGCACCAGCACCGCCAGTTGATATGCAGAATTTCGGAGCTTTTCTTGCTGCTCAGACTCAGTTGATGCATGCCATGATGCAACAGATGCATCACGCCACCGCCAGGCCATCGCTAATCAAGTCAACCAGGGACAATGCCGTAATACAAGACTGCCGAGTTCATGAGGACTCATCCACCCACTTTCTCCGGGAATGCTAACCCGTTGGAAGCCGATGACTGGTTAAGGTCAATTGAGAGGAAGCTACACATTGCTCAATGCATGGGAAATGAGAAGGTACTCTACGCTTCTCATCAGTTGGAAGGAACTTACCGAATGGTGGGAGAACTTCGTACACGCAGGAGAACCCTCAGGACATCACCTGGGAGGAGTTTACAGCTGCATTTCGCTAGTATCATGTGCCAGAAGGAATTATGGACCTCAAGAAGGAGGAATTCAGAGCACTGAAGCAAGGCAATCAGCCTGTGGCCGAATACCTGAACAAGTTCACACAGCTTGCACGTTACGCACCTGAAGACGTAGTGATAGATAAAGCCAGACAGTCTCGCTTCATGAAGGGACATAACTCAGGACTACAGGTGGGACTGATCACCCACACCTTTCCAGATTTCCAAGAGCTGGTGAATAAGGCGCTTATTCTTGAGGACAAGCGCAAGGAACTGGATGAGAACAGGAAGCGCAGGATGCAGCATCAGGGATCGCGTCAGGGAGCGCAGCAACGTTTGAGGGTTGCGCCAAATCAGTTTTTCAGATTCCAGCCACAGAATACAACAAGGACACCGTCACCAGCACCAAGACCCGTCAATCAGAACTATCAGACCTCACCACCGTAAACGCCGCTTGAGCAGTCAACAAGGGACAGTGAGACGCTGCTACAACTGCAACGAGCCAGAACACTTTGCCGACAGTTGTCCTAAGAAGACAGCAGGAGTGACCCCAGTCCGCTTCAATCTGGGATCAATCCGTCGGTATCAATCCGACCATTCCCCTCCCGATGAAATTTGGGCCGATCACCTTCACGCAAGAAGATGCAGTGGGCGTGCATTTTCCTCATCAAGACTCCTTGGTGGTCACCGCAATTATTGCCGATTGCGAAGTACGCCGAGTGCTAATAGATGGAGGAAGCGCGGCGGACATCCTCTCCGCGGAGGCTTTCCGGCAAATGATGATCCCCCAGGACCAGTTAAAGAAGTCAGAAGTACCTTTGATGGGCTTCGGGGGGCACCGTCAGTACTTTAGGACAGGTGAAATTGGAGGTCACCTTCTCGATGCCACCTGCCTGCGTCACTACCCACGTAACGTTCGACGTAGTGGACACGCCCTTCCAATATAATGCTATCTTGGGCCGGGGCTCATTGACAACCATGGGAGCCGCAATTCATCACGGGTTTCTATGCATGAAGATTCCTTCCGTTGAGGGCATCATTACGGTGCGGGGGGACCAGGCACTCGCGAGGAAAATTGACATGGAAAACCCTCCTCATGTGAAACGTGTCTGCGTCTCGGAGGTTGATCCTGTGCCAATGTCGCACAGTCGATGGCTCCCCAAGCCACAACCTCAAGGGGAGACATAACAGGCGTCTTTATGGCCGGGTGGGGAGAGGACACTGGCCCTTGGGACCGTGTTATCCCCTGATGAAGAGAAACGTTTGGTGCAACTCCTCCGAGAATACGAAGCTATGTTCGCGTGGGGGCCCCAGGACCTCCCCGGAGTTCACCGGGAAACCATCGAGCACTCCCTCGCTGTCAACTCTGATGTGAAGCCAAAGAAACAAAAGCTCCGGAAGCTTGCGGCAGAAAGGCAAGTCACCGCAAAAGCCGAGGTAGACAAGCTGCTCAAGGCGGGGATTATACGCGAAGCCCTTCATACCGAGTGGCTGGCCAATGTGGTTATGGTCAAGAAGTCAAGCAGGGCTTGGCGAATGTGCATCGACTTTAAAGACCTGAACAAGGCATGCCCTAAAGATGACTTCCCCTTGCCCCGCATTGACCAGCTTGTCGACTCTACCTCTGGATCGAAAAGGATGAGCTTCCTCGACGCCTACTCTGGCTATCATCAAGTTTACATGCAAAAGGAGGACGAAGACAAAACAACGTTCATCACCCCCTGTGGCACATATTGCTTCATACGAATGCCCTTCAGCCTCAAAAACGCCGGAGCAACCTTCGCGCGACTCGTCGCTAAAATCTTCGCTGAGCAGTTGGGAAGGAATGTAGAAGCATACGTTGACGATATCATCGTCAAAAGCGAGAAGAAGGAAAGCCATGTTGCTTACCTCCGGGAAACCTTCAACAACCTGATGATAAAGAAGGTGAGGCTCAACCCGCTCAAGTGTGTTTTCGGCATAGACGCGGGGAAGCTTCTAGGCTTCCTGGTCTCACAGAGAGGCATTGAGGCAAACCCAGAAAAAATAAGGGCCATCTAATACATGGCTCCACCAAGAAATTTAAAGGAGGTACAACGGTTGGCGGGGCGGTTGGCAGCCCTCAACCGATTCCTGCCTAAATCTGCGGAGCAAAGCCTACCGGTCTTCAAAGCACTACGTTCAAACAGCCCATTTACTTGGACGAGAGAATGTCAGTGTGCTTTTGATAGGCTGAAGCAGAGGCTTATAGAGGTCCCGATTCTGCAAAGCCCGAAGCAAGGTGAGGAGCTCCTGATGTACCTCGCAGCGAGCCCGGGTGCTGTAAGCGCGGTATTGGTGCGATCACAAGGTGTAAAACAAAATCCGGTCTACTTCATCTCTGAGGCGCTGCAGGGAGCCAAATTACGATACTCTGAGATGGAAAAACTGGCGTACTCCCTATTAATGGCCTCCAGAAAACTTCGCCATTACTTCCAAGCTAATCGCATCAAGGTACCGACGGCTTATCCCCTCAGTGCCATGCTATCCAACAAAGAAAGCACTGGACGCATCAGCAAGTGGGCGATCGAACTGGCGCCCTTCGAATTGACCATAGTACCACGCACCGCAATCAAAAGTCAAGCCCTAGCTGATTTTATGGTGGAGTGGACCTCCCCCTCCCGCGACGACAACAACGCCCCGGCGGTGTGGTCCGTCAACTCTAATGGATCGTGGGGGGCAAGTGGAGCGGGAGTGGCTGCGGTGGTGAAAGCTCCCGGAGGGGAGAAAGCCGAATTCGCAGCAAAACTGGATTTCCCTTCTACCAACAATGTTGCTGAGTACGAAGCACTCTTGCTGGGGCTCCGGAAAGTGAAGACCATGGGGGCGAAAAGGGCCATTGTTCACACCGATTCGAAGCTGATCCAAGGACACATCTCAAAAGAATACCAGGTGAAATACGTCGAGGCGGTCCGGACGATGGAGAAGAGCTTCATCGGGTTCACGGTGGAGGCGATACCCCGAGCCCAAAATGAACGAGCCGATGAACTGGCGAAGATCGCCGCCACCGGAGAGAGCCTGCCTCCGACAGTATTTTTCGAGGTGCTTCGCACCGCCTCCATTCACACTCAGATAAACCTCATCATTCGTACGACCAGCGAAGACTGGAGGAGTGAGATATACGACTATCTCCTCGAAGGTGCTTCACCAAACGATGAGGCGCACACGAAGCGTCTGGAAAGGTGAGCAAAGAAGTATTCCATCATTGACGGGTTCCTGTTCCGCAGCGGTCTATGCGCCCCATGGCTCCGCTGCGTTTCCCATGAAGAGGGGATGCAAGCCCTGCGCGAAGCACACCAAGGGGCTTGTGGGGCACACCAAGCCCCCAGGAGCCTCGTGGGAAAAGTGTTTCGAATGGGACTCTACTGGCCTTCGGCGTTGCAGGATGCAGAGCAAGTAGTCTGTCACTGTCACGCATGCCAATGGATGACGAAGCAGAAAAAGGCGCCCCCCGGTGAGCTAAGACCGGTGCCTCCAATTTGGCCCTTCGCCAAATGGGGGATGGATATCATCGGTGCACTCCTTAAAGCCCGCTCTAACATTCAGTTCGTGATCGTCGCCATCAATTACTTCTCTCGATGGATCGAAGCGGAATCAGTGGCCAAAATAACTGCAGATGTGGTCATCAGATTTCTGTGGAAGACCGTTATATGCAGATATGGAGTTCCCTTCCAGATTGTGACCGACAATGGATCCCAGTTCGACTCCAGGAAATTCCGTGACTACTATGAGAGCATCGGGACGAAGATCTGCTTCGCCTCAGTGGGTCACCCCCAATCAAACGGGGTAGTGGAACGAGCGAATGGATTGCTTCTTGATGGCATCAAGAAGCGGCTTTATAATTCAGCGAAAGGATCCTGGCCCGATGAGCTTGCCCATGTCTTGTGGGCAACTCGCACCTCGGCGTTAAGAGCAACCGGGTTCTCCCCGTTTCGGCTCGTTTTCGGAGAAGAAGCTGTCTCACCCGCCGAAGTCCATGCAAAATCTTTACGGATAATCACGACCCCGATTTATGAGGAAGCCGACATTATGTGTGACCTAACGAAGAGCAGAAGCTTCAAGCTTTGGAGACCATGAAGGCATATGCGAAGGCCTTGACACGAAGCTTCAACAAGAGGGTAAAAAGACGCGAGTTACACCCCGGAGATATGGTGCTCAAAAAAGTTGCCCCAGCCTTCGCAAAACTAGAGACAACATGGGAGGGACCGTACATCATCCAAAATTCCACAGCGAAGGGGGCACACAAGCTCATCATGCTCGACGGTGAAGACATACCAAGGACGTGGAACACAGACGCTCTCAAGAAGTTTTACCAATAGGCGATGGAATGCGAAGGCAAGGAATGTACAAAGTTCTATCAATAACACAGTTGAAGCCCTTATGAATGAAGACTCGTTTGGTGTCCCAAATAATTGAACATAAGGACTTAGCGGGATGCTTGGTCGGGCTAACATCCCACCCATCTTTCGCTCCGAAGGCCCGTAGCCTCGCGCCGGGTAGGACTTAGCGGGATGCTTGGTCGGGCTAACATCCCACCCATCCTTCGCTTCGAAGGCCCGTAGCCTCGCGCCGGGTAGGACTTAGCGGGATGCTTGGTCGGGCTAACATCCCACCCATCCTTCGCTTCGAAGGTCTGGAGCTCCGCTCCGTGTAAGACTAAGTGGGAGTTCTGGTTAGGCTAACGACTAGCCCTTCCCCTCGTCCCGAAGGTCTGGAGCTCCGCTCCGCATAAGACTTAGTGGGAGTTCTGGTTAGACTAACGACTATCCCTCCCTCTCGTCCCGAAGGTCTGGAGCTTCGCTCCGCGCAAGACTTAGTGGGAGGTTTGATAAAGCTAACGTTTAACCTGTCCCTTCAACCTGAAGGCATGAGACTCTACTTCGGCCTATATATATATATATATAAACAACCAACCCGGTAAGCCCAAAAGCATCGGAATATATGATCACATTGCTGATTCGAATGCAAATAGCGGAGGCTGAGACAAGAATAGAAACAAACAAAAATGAAGAAAACAACTCGCACGGGAACACATTGTTCATTTTATTATATAGAGCGGCGCTGCGAAATGCAGAGTCTATTACATATACTGACTCTATGCGCCGTACACGCGTCGCACTGCTGCAATGAGGACATCCGTCACCTCGAGGAGCTTTGGGACTGCATTAACCAGCAAATGGACGCTGGCAACATCACGAGCGATAGCCTCTTCCCTCGCCAGCTCCTCCAGGGCGTGATCATATTCAAGCCAAAGCTCATCCTCCTCGATGAGGGCCGCTGACGGGACCTCATCCCCGAAGTTGAAGACCAGGGGGAGGACTCCGCCCCCAGCAGGGACTTGAGCATTGTCGTCCATCCAGGGGAGGCTGGCGACAACGAAAATCGCCAGAAGAAGTGAAGCAAGCGATGTTGAGCAGCGCATAACTGAGTAAAAACTAATGAATGACTTGGGAGAACTCTAAACCCCGTTCCCCTTGGATGTATATATATAATAAAAGTGAGGAAGTTCAAAAGCCCGGGGTAAATGCAGTCTTAGGAAATCAAAAAGGCAAGGGAAATTAAACCGGAAAACGAACACCAAGTAAGCAACGAGTGACCTAAACATATGCATGAAACAAAGAATGCGAAAGGTCTGGATTTAATGCGGGCACAGCAAATCGAGGCGTCCACACATCCAACTCCCAAGAACTAAGCCACAAAAGGGCCCCACGGAGGGCATCCAGACATTCTCCTGGCAAAAAATAATAATACCCAAAGCAAACCGGCTAAGAGAGGAAGATGGTTTTTCCGTTCCCTTCGTCGAATCACGCATTGAGGCACGGGCTCGACGCACTGATTCCTTCGCAGTAGAGTCACCATGTTGCCTCCAGAAATCCGACATGAAGCTCGAGGATAGTCAGGACGCAGCAGAAGAAGGCTTCACAGACAGGGAAATATCACCAAACCCAGGCAGTGACGGGGCAGCGGAGGAAAAACCAAAGTGCTCGCGAACGTGCGTACATCCCTTCACCTCCATCAGTTGAGCGGTCTTAACGGAGCCTAGCCTCGCGCAGTAATCACCGAAAGTCAGCGCCGAATCCCCAAATATCTTAGTGGACTTTTTGAGAAAGGATACGGCCTCCAAACTGGATGAGGGAATACGACTCGGGGCTGAATCAATGCCAAATCGGGGGAGCTGCTGCAGGAAAGCCTCGGTAGCTCCGTGAACTCCGGAGACAATGGATTCCATCTCCTCCCGGACTGCTTCGTAACGCCCCTCCGCTTGTTGGGTGTTGCGAAGGTGCATTTGAACCTCGCTTCGTGCCGCCGCAAGTTGTGAAGGGAATTCTTCCGCTTGTTTCTTCAACATATTCTTGCCCTCTTCTGCCACCGCCAGAAGATTTTTCAATTCTTCAATGCGATCATCCTTCTTTTTTTCATTTTGCTCGGCTACTATACGAGCCCGTTCTTCCTCGGCAAGGCGGCTCCGCATCGAGAAAACTACTCCTTCAAGCTCTGCGTTTTTTGCCGCTAAATCTCAACTCTGAGATGCCTCAGCCTGCGCCCTAGCCAATGATTCGCCACAGTCTCGAAGCGCCTCCAACAGACGAGCCTTCTATGCTTCTAGCTCCGCCACTTGTTCCTTCACTGCCTCGCAATCCTGGACCCCCTTGTTGAATTTATTAAAGTATGCCCGAAATCGGCGAGTCATCTCCGAAGCAACGACAGCCCCCTTAAAAAAAAGAAGAAGAAAATGTTGAAAGATAAGGAAATCATTAACAAAAGCACAAGAGGGGAAATACCTTCAAATGATGATCCAAGGAGATTTCACAGAGAGAAAGATCATTGATTCCCTCGAACAGAGCTACAGATTTGCTGTAGGGAGAAAAAGATGTGCGCATCTTTTTTAAAGCTGGGTCTGCAGCAGCCCCCCTCTCAAAATCCGAAGTCGAAAAACCCGACAAATCAAACCTGACAAAAGAGGAACTAGGACCACCCACGGGGGTCTGCAGACCCGAGGGCAAAGTTCCCCCGCCTGAAGGGGGAATATCTTGAGAAATAAGGGTCGGAGATCCTTGATCCCCCTCCACCGCGATAACCGGAGGGGCTAAAGGCACTCCAGTTTGAACCTGCTCTGATGGCCTTAATGCCTCTGCCGCCTCCGCATCATCACCCCCTGCACCGACTCCGTCAAATCCTAAAAGGATATCACATCCTAATGAGCTGACAGGAAAAGTGTCAGGAGTAAGACCTTCTGCCCCAACAGGGGTATCGAGAGTAGAAACATTCAGTTGGAGGCCACGATCTCCAGCAGCTGGCAAATTCGCCATTTCACCCGCAGGAGCATGTGTTTCCTCCGCTGCAGAGCTAGCTGCACCTCCAGACAGCTCTCACACGCCCCCCGAGGCTGGAGTATAGCCTTCATCATCATCACCCAAATCAGTAACATCCACACCAGGAATCGCTAGAAATGAATACCCTGGAGATTGCCCGCCGCTAGCATGCACATCCGCGGAGGAGCCGGGAATAAGGGTCGAAGAAATCACATCTGTCAAAGTTGGAACAGGGGCTGTCTCGGACAGACACACCTCAGAAATTGGATCATGGACTGGAAGAGGAGCAACAGACTCCATCCCAATTGAAGGACGTGGCCCCCTTATTAAATCAGACCTTGATGGGGGACTTGAAATGATAGGCACATCCGGAGATTCGACATCAACAGCTGAGGGTAGTGCTTCAGAAGGCCCTACAGCATCAACGGGATCAGAAGTGGGCGGCGGTGGGAGAGATGTAGCAACGACGGAGCCAGAAGATTCACCCTCGTCACTAGACTCTTCATCATCCCAATCTTCATCCTCATCGTCATCATCTTCCAAACCTTCACTCCCACCGGAGGTAGCAACAGCTTGGGGCAGAGCAACACGAGTCAACCTCGCTCGCTTCGAGGGGCGAGGAGAGTCAGTTGATCCTCTAGGATGAGGGACCGCTCGATGCCCCCAATCAGCAAAACGAGAGCATCGCGTGGCCCCAATGACACCCATAGTGGCCTCATACTCAGCTGCCTTACAGGGTCCAAGGAGTCTGCAAGCCAACCTTTCCGCTGCTCCGCGCCCTAGATCTTGTACCCCCTCGGGCTGTACCACAGATACTGTACCTCCGGGCGATCAGTCCAGAGTAACAACAGAACTCCTTGCCAAAGGGTCAAAGCGACACAAACAATATTCCTCAACCAAGTCGTGCATAGAACTTTGGAGTCGGAGAGCCTTCAGATAATCGAGAAGCCTTGTTTCCTCCGCCGTCGCATCCCAATTCGGAGACCGGATAGTCCGCACGGAGCCTAGTGAAGTACGCAAGGCAGAATCTGGACCATCTAGCTCCTGATAATACCATCGAAGCATCAAGCCGGATTCCCACTTGCCTTTAGCCGCAGCAACGGGAATTTCCTTCACTAGTGATCTTTTCGTCTGAAAGTTTAGTGAGCCAAAGCAAGATCGATGGTCTTCCTCTCTTACCCGATGATGATTTGGTTGCCAAAATGCAACCTCCACAAGAGAAAACAAATGACCTGTCAATCTAAACCCACCAGACCGAAATGCCCATTCTAATACCGCCATTCGAACTATGGCGTTCGGTGTGAGCTGCGAAAGTTCCGCCTGAAAAGCCCGCAACACAGATCCGATCAGAGGGGAAGCAGGGAATCGAAGCCCAGCCTCCAAGAAGGCAGCGAACACCACCGCCTCAGCAGATCGTGGCTGAGGAACTTCCTCTTCCCTGGGGGAACGCATGGAGGAACGAGTTATCCCAAAGTTCCTAGCCAGAAGATCAAGCTCGTCGGAGGTCAAGAGGGAAAGCCCCAAGGTAGGAGATAAAGCTCTAGCATCCCTCTCACCCAAAACCAACTTCACCGGAGGGGAGCGTCGGGGACCCATCGGTGAGAAGATTAACGGCGGCGGAGAAGAAAATAAAACCAATGAAAGAAGAAAGCCAAGAGGTCCAAGATGAAACAGATCAAATAAAAGAGGACCTTCCTTCGTATTCCCAGATGGATACGGGGTAAATCTGGGCCCTTCATAACATTGCTGAGGGAAGGATAATACCAACCCGCAGCCATGAGGGGCTACTGTTGTGGGCCCGGCGGACCCACTTCGGCCCAACCAACCCCAGACCCTCCGGAAAACGAAGCGCGACACCCAGTCCAATCTGGTGGATCAATTCTGCCACAATAACTACGAACATACCAAAAATCTCATTGTCGAAGATTCTACAGACTCATTTCGGCCCAACTAACCAACCCCTTAGGGGAGACGAAGTGAGGCCCTTACTTCCAGCCGAAGCAAAGCGGTCGGAACGTAATACAAATTCCCTCCGGTGGGAGGAGCGAAGCAAAAGCCTGAGGAAAGTTGCGGAGGAGGAAGCCTTCGCGACCAAATGGATACAGCCGATAGTATGATCAAACAGGCCTAACGCCCTGTTAAAGCCTGCAAAAAGATGTCAGGCGGGATCAGATCAACACAGAACCCAGAGGCATAGGAATTTCCATTTAAGCCCCCGGAAAAAGGTATGAAATGAATGAGCATGAGGAAAAAGACGGATGAAAACTCCACGTCATGGATACTTGGCTATAAAAGAAGGACAAGTGGCGAACAGCCAAAAGCAAACTTGCGAAATCCTGTCAGTGCCGGTCGGAAAAGGACCAACCAGACATGCATTCAAAGACAATCTTGCCCCCTCCCCCTCATATAAAAGGGGGGAGTGTCCATGGGAAGAGGATGATTTTTTCGAGGAGAAAGAAAAGAAAAGAGATATACCACACAAGATCAGACCTGGTGGTTATACGTTGCCACAATGGCCATGCACTTCCTTAATAATATCACACGAGTGGCCTAGACATATATGTATGTTACACTGGAGTGGCAAATCCCATCTTGATCGCTCACTTTCCTCTGCATGTTTTATAGTGAACATGAAAGCTACCTTTATAACTATCCGGTTAGAAAATAGTATTTGGTAACCCTAAGGTAAACTATTACACATGTAGGAAATATGACAATCTCAGGTCTAAGAATCATACATCTACTATGTATGAGATACACTGATGACACATAAGAATGTAATATTCTCGCAGTGTCTCATTGTGGGTCTATCTAATCCATATTCTTCAACATATGTTCACAATGTATTGATGATATCTTTATATCCAATGATCTATGAAACATGATCATCGATCAGTACATGTGCTGATCTATTCATCGTTGTCCACTACGATGATATCCGATCAGAGATATTTACAGAATTATATCAATAAATAAAAAGTTTCATAAGCAAGTCACATACTTGTTGATCAATATAATGATATACATTCATTGGACCAATAATCATATTATTATTCATAAACATAGTCATGTTACAATCATCTATTTGACTGCCTCAAGGGCATAACACTAACATTTCCGAATTAATTAGTGAATGCTCCATTTTGGAAAACTTATGCTGGATTACATAGATAGAACGAAGGAGTGCCATTGAATCGTATTGCTTGGTTTTTCTTCTCCATTAGCGGCAGTATATATGTAACTGACTGCTAACTGGTACCGGCATATGGAACTTTCCTGAATTTCACAGTAACTTGAGAGGAAACAATCAAAATTTTATAGAATTCTTTTAGCGATCATGCGTTCCATACTAAGCCTATTATTCTTCATTACGGGGTAGAAGGGATCAAGCATTGAATTTAACAGGTAGGGACTGGTTCATATGTTTCAAGTGATCGATGGATAAAGGTAGCCACCGCACCACCAACGAAACGCCAGAATATGAGAAATAATACTTCGTTGGTTCTTTGTACTAGACTTTTTTATTATTATTTTTCACGGTATTGGAGATGCAATTTTAACCATTACTATTTTTATAGATTTACATTAAGATATACTACTTTTTATAATTTTACATTAACATATATTAATAAAATTATAATATTACAAAACTATTTTTAACGACAAATCTAATGACATAATTTTCATATGACCAATCTTGATAGTTGTAAACCTATTGGCGGAAAGTTTGACGGCACGGGATGTCAAATAAAAAATAACAAAGGGAGTAATAGAATAAGTAGCAGCTGAAAAATTAATCCTAGGCAGATATGATACATTTAGCAGAGCTGACACATATCAAGGTGCATTCCACATTTCCATTCCAATCGATCAAAGTCAAATTAACCATCCCACTTTCACTTGATTTTTCTGTGTTACATTGCCCGAGCAATCGATGCGTACTTTCAACACAATGTTAGTTAGTAGTAGTACGTGGTATACCTTCGTGCACACAACAGCAAGTCACCTCGACAGATAAGATAGCCAGCAGCAGTGGAAGGCCTACACGCTTATATTTAACTAGGTCAATAAACGCACCGCACGTCGCACGCATGAACGAAAAACGGATTTACGCATTATTTCGGAGAAAAGATAGATTGAGATGTATTTTACAATTTTTTGTAGGGTATTTCTGTTGGCGAAAATATGTTTTCCGAAAAAAACGGAGAAAGGATCTCGACGTAAGGAACAGGGACCTGATTGTTATTTTTTTGGACCTGAGCACTACCTTGAAAAATTTGAAAAAGGACTCGTTTGTGATTTGTATTGAACATAAGTTTTTTTCCGTAAAGTAACGAACGGGGGACCTAAACACAATTTGGAAGCATTTTCCTTGCCCACACAAAAAATCACGAGGGACCTTTTCGTAATTTTGCAGGATCTATCCGTAATTTAGAGGAAATGGAGGTTTTTTTCGAAAAACCGGCGGGGTGGCAGGTGGATGGGTGAGGAGGCTTCAAACCTTCGGATTGTAATATAGTTATATAATATAACTAGGACAGCAAGCGCATCGCACGCCGCGCACACGAACGAAAAACGAATTTGCGAGATGTATTTTGTAAATTTTGGAGGGTCTCTCACTCTAATCAGGTAATAATATAAGCTCCAAAAAATATTAGAGACGATAATTTTCTTTTGTTGAGTTTAACACTCCATGCGTTCACCGAGTAATAATACATGCTTCGGAAAATATTAGAGACCGAGTTGGAGAAAAAAGTCTAGAGATATAGATGTACACGTATTTCTGTTCACGAAAATATTTTTTCCGGGGAAAACGGAGAAAAAACCTGGATGTAAGGAGCGGAGACCTATTTGTTATATTTTTGGACCTGAGTGCTATTCTTAAAAATTAGAAAATGTCTCGTTCGCGATTTGTATTGAATGGGAGTCTCTTTCCATAAAGTAACGAACGGGGGACCTAAACGCAATCCGAGAAAATTTTTCTTGCTTTCACAAAAAATCGCAAAGGACCTTTTCGTATATTTACAGGGATCTATCCGTGATTTGAAGGAATGGAAGGACTTTTTTGGAAAATTAGAGGGAGGGCACGTGGATGGGCTCCTTGAGCTGGAACCTTCCGGATGTAATTGATGGATAACTTACTAGCGAGTGAGAGAGTGAGGTGTACGCGATAACAGTACCGTGGCCTCCCGTGAAACTTGTTGTGAACCAATGTCTTCTCCAAAAGACACCTCTTCATGTGATCTCATCAAGACATAGATTAGGTAGTTAGTGTCTTCTCTAAAAGACACCTCTTCATGTATTCTCATCAAGACATAGATTAGGTAGTTAATGTCTTCTCTAAAAGACACCTCTTGGGATTAGGCGTCTATTCATAGCATCCCTTCGCATGTATAAATATGTACATTGATCAATGCAATTTGTGGGTTCATCCATTCATTCTATTGCTATTCTTGTTTTACTTGGAATACATTATCAAGCACGCTCTACAACTGAGCACCGGAGAGCAAAACCGAGATTGTCACTAGGCGAAGGCCTCCCATTTTCATTGTCGGTAAGTAATAATAGCGACGGGCCGGAGCTCCGCTCCGACAGAAGTTAGCCTTTTTCCTGTATTTGGATCATAATTCAACACATCTATTTATATGCAAGATATTTTATGTGTTTTTCCTCACTTTGTATAACACAATGTTTACAAATTTTGGTATTGGCTATACACAAGGTAGCACTAGAGTTGCTACTGTGGGATCTACACTGTGTTTAATACATAGTGACTATCCTCAATGTGCGTACCCCAATATCTAAATTTGAAACACTGGTCAACGTGACTACCTTAATTCATAATCCCTATTGGTCATACACAAGGTAGTACCATAGTTACTACTGCGGGATGTCAATCCTCAACGTGCGTATCCAATACGAAATATAAATTACACAAGGTCTACACTTTTTACAGTGATCACCTAGATGTGTTAATACAAAGTTGCATAACACAAGTGACATCTACTGTATCAACAGACTATGCCCATAAGAGGTCTACACCATTTTGGTGACTACCTCCAAAATGTTAGCACATATTTAAGATTTACACTTATGATACAAGAATTTTCTTGTTTTCAACTTATTTTGCATTTTACAACATCACCATACCAATTTTAATTTACCCATAGTAAATTAAACAAAATCTATGGTTGCCTCATGTAGGAACTATGGCCGCCAAAGAGTTTGATGTACTCGCTCTTGACGGACACAATTATCCCACATGGGCTATGGACATAAAAGTCAGTCTTGCGACCCGTGGACTTTATTATGTGCTTCTTGAACAAGCAGAAGGTGCAGAACCAATAGGTAAACAACATAAGTATGCGGCTTTATATATTATAAGGCAGCATATTCATCCAGACCTTAAGTCTGAATACATGTTGGAAGAACATCCACGTGCACTATGGCTTTGTCTCAAGCAACGCTATGAACACCAAAAGGCACTCATCCTGCCTGAGGCAAATTTTGAATGGGCTCAACTTCGCCTTCAAGATTTCAAAACTGTTGGTGATTATAACCATGCCGTTCATAGGATTAGCACTAAGTTGTAGTTCTGTGAAAAGGAACTTTCCGATGCGGATAAAATTAAAAAGACTTTGTCTACAATGCTTCCCGCTGAAAGACTCCTTCAACAACAATACCGTGAGAAAAATTTCACAGTTTATTCCGAGCTTATTCAAACATTACTTCAGGCGGAAAGACACCATGAACTCATGGTGTGGAACAATCAGCAGCGCCCTCTGGGGTCTGCCCCATTGCCTGAAGTTCATGCCAATGCTCAGAATAAACCCAAATTTAATGGTTCTCCTAAGAACTATCAAAGAAATTCCCATGGTAAAAACAAACATAGAAGCAACAAGAAGAATAAGTCATGTATCCCCAATAAGGGCAAAAGCGTTTCCAAACAAAGAAATGACAAGCCTATTTGTCAGAAATGTGGTTGCTACAACCACACCACAAAGAAATGTCGTACCCCACCTTGTTGATCTCTATCTAAAGTATGTGGGACGTGGACGTGCTACCCCGGGACAGCGGTATGAAGCCCATTTCAACTTTCAACCTGACAACTCCAGGAAAGAGGCTGGTTGTTCGCAACAAATTCCCAAGGAACCAAGCAACAATGTCACACTGAAAGACAAGGATCCAGTCAACACAGAGAATATGATCATGGAATTTGCTTCCAATGACCTGTTTGGTGACCTTGACTAGGCTCCTAATCTCTTAGATCCCAAGTCTAGTGACCTATTTATTGTAATAAAGCACAATTATGTCGTAAGTGTTGTATTACATAATATTGTCATTATATTGATACATTGGATATCCCAATGAATATAATAATTATGTTTAATATTCAATAAAGTTTGTATGTATTCTATATATATTCACCAAGAATTTTAAAATTCTTCATTTATATATAGATTTCTACGGGAGTCGATCTGATGGAGGAGGAATTATGCCTAGTAGATAGTTGTACTACTAATTCTATACTAAGGGAAATAAAATATTTCCAAACTCTTACTAAGAGGCAAGGAAATGTTTTGAGAATCGCTGGACGCGATGCAATGATAATTGGTTCTGGTCGTGCCACTATCATGCTTCCTATGGGTACTCAAATCACAATCGAGGATGCACTATTGTATCCTGATTCAACACGTACCCTATTAAGTTATATAGATATCCGCAAAAATGGTTTCCATGTTGAAACCCATGATGACACTAATGAGGAATTTCTCCTCATCACTAAAGATTACGGGTATGGCAGACAAACGCTTGAAAAGATTTCCTCTTTACCGTCTGGATTGTACTACACATACATTAAACCCGTACCACATGTTGCGTATAACGTAATTTTTCAGAATGTTGATGCATTCCAAACTTGGCATGATCACCTTGGTCATCCGGGTATTGGGATGATGCGAAAAATTATCAGCAATTCTAATGGTCATGATCTACATGCTGCTAAATTCTCAAAATCATCAGATTTTATATGCACTGCATGTGCAACTGGGAAATTGATTTTGAGACCTTCTCATCTTAAAATCCAACATGAGGCACTAAAATTCCTTGAACGTATTCAAGGTGACATATGTGGCCCCATTCAACCATTGTTTGGACCGTTCAGGTATTTCATGGTTCTTATAGATGCATCTACTCGATGGTCTCATGTGTGTCTTTTATCCACACGTAACCATGCTTTTGCAAAGATAATTGCTCAAATTATTAAACTTAAAGCACATTATCCTGAATACCAGATTCAATCAATACGATTGGACAATGCTGCTGAATTTTCCTCACATGCATTCAATGATTATTGCATGGCTTTAGGAATTCAAGTACAGCATTATGTTCCATATGTCCATACTCAAAATGGTCTGGCCAAATCTTTTATAAAGAGAATCAAGTGGATTGCAAGACCCTTATTACAGAGTTGCACCTTACCAACTTCATGTTGGGGCCATGCGGTCTTACACGCTGCTGACTTAATACAATTGCGACCAACTGCATATCATACAGCTTCCCCGCTGCAATTAGTACGTGGAAATATACTAAATATTTTCCATCTGCGAAAATTCGGTTGCGCTATATACGTATTGATCTCACCGGCCAAGCGTACCTCTATGGGCCCACACAGGAAATTAGGGATCTATGTGGGGTATCAATCTCCGTCGATTGTTAAATACCTTGAACCCCTAACTGGGGACCTATTCACGGCCCGACACGCTGATTGTATATTTAATGAGGATCATTTCCCGGTATTAGGGGGAGATTTCAAGTACCAAAAAGAATGCCCGGAAATCAATTGGGATGCTATAGACATTTCCACCTTAGATCCACGTACTCAAGAAACTGAACTTCAAGTTCAGAAAATTATAAATTTGCAGCACATTGCAAATAACCTACCAGATGCATTTACTGATACTAAAAGGTGTTACTAAATCCTATTGTCCTGCCCGAAATGTGCCTGAAAGAGTGGAGGTACCAAATAAAACCATTCAACTCCCACTTCAATGTAAGAAGGGGAGAAGTAAGGCCACGGCCAAAGATGTAACTTCTTGCAAGCAACAAAAGAAACCAAGGACAAAAGATCCACAACCCAGATCAAAAGTGCACTCTATTGTTGATCCTGGGACATCGGAACACCCTGGCTCCATAATTTTGGGAAATAATGAGCCATCATCAAGGGTGCAAGAAATTTCCACTAATTATATCGATTCTGGAGAATCATATGACCGAAAGACTACAATTGTCAACACTTACTTCTCCGCAACAATTGTAAATAACCTCCTAAATGATCCAGATCCCAAGACCATGGCAGAGTGCAAAAAGCGCTCGGACTGGACTAAATGGAAGAAAGCAATTCAAACTGAGATAGCCTGCTTACCAAAAGAAAAGTATTCACATCTGCAATACCTACACCTCCAACAGTCTTCCTTGTGGGATTCAAATGGGTTTTCATTCGGAAACGGAATGAAAACAATGAGGTGGCGAGATATAAAGCGAGACTTGTAGCACAAGGGTTCACGCAGAGACCCGGCATTGATTTCAATGAAACATATTCTCCAATTATGAGTGGAATAACATTCCAATACTTAATATCATTGGCAGTTCAAAATCATCTATCTCTGCAGTTGATGGATGTAGTGACAGCATATCTTTATGGGTCACTTGATTCGGACATATACATGAAGGTTCCCGATGGAATCTCAATTCCGAATCCAAACGCAAATCGCAACATGTACTGTGTAAAGCTCAACAAGTCACTATATGACTTGAAACAGTCGGGAAGAATGTGGTACAACCGACTAAGTGAATTCCTTCTAAAGAAGGGATACACAAACAATGATGATTGCCCATGTGTCTTCATAAAGAAATCTCCAACGGGATTCTGTATTATATCCGTATATGTTGATGATTTAAATATCATTGGCAACTCTAACGATATAAATGAAGCACGCAATCACCTAAAGACGGAATTTGAGATGAAGGATTTGGTTAAGACCAAATTTTTCTTAGGTTTACAACTGGAGCACCTTCCCTCAGGAATTTTAGTGCATCAATCAACCTATATCCAGAAAATATTGGAAAAATTCAATATGGACAAATCATATCCATCTAAAACACCTATGGTTGTTCGATCTCTAGATATGGAGAAAGATCCATTTAAACCATGTAATATTGGAGAAGAGGTACTGGGACCCGAGGTTCCTTATCTCAGTGTTATTGGAGCGCTTATGTATCTTGCAAATTGCACCAGGCCTGATATTGCATTTGCAGTGAACTTACTAGCTAGACATAGCGCTGCACCAACCAAACGTCATTGGGCAGGTGTAAAGCATATCCTCAGATATCTCAATGGCACAAAGGATCTTGGATTATATTTCAAAAGAAATCAAGATCCCACTATGATTGGATACACAGATGCTGGCTATTTATCAGATCCCCATAATGCCAGATCTCAAACAGGCTTTGTATTCTTATATGGTGGAACAACTATTTCATGGAAGTCTTCTAAACCGACTCTGGTAGCTACTTCTACTAATCATTCTGAAATTATTGCACTATTTGAAGCTTCACGTGAATGTGTATGGCTTCGCAGAATGATTAACCACATACAACAATCATGTGGTATTGGTTCTATTGAATCACCTACAATTATCTATGAAGATAATTCAGCTTTTGTTACACAAATGCAGACAGGTTATATAAAGAGCAACATCACAAAGCATATTGCTCCAAAATTGTTTTATCCTCATGAGTTACAGCAAAGTGGGGAGATAAACATCTTGCAAACCAAATCATGCGATAACCTCGCCGATCTTTTCACTAAGTCATTACCATCTTCTACATTCTTGAAATATATTCATGGGATTGGTATGAGACGACTTCGAAATTTACAAGAATCAGGGGGAGATATCTCCTAACAATTAACCTATCCTAACAAATATTACACTCTTTCTTTTTATGAGTTTTACTCACAAGGTTTCTCATGAAAAGTTTTAATGAGGTAATATTAACACAAGTATATGTCATGTTTTTCTGTTTTCCTCATTGGGGTTTTTTAAGGAAACATCAAAGACATGCATTGTCCTCAAACTCGTTTTGTGGGTTTTTCCCTATAATAGGTTTTCTCATACGAGTTCACAAAAGACAATCACTTAAATATACTGTATCAGTTTTTCTCCTAAATTTTCCCATTGGGTTTTTCATAGGAGTTTTCAACAGTATATCAACATATCTTCTCCTCATATTTTTCCTACAAGGTTTTTAGAGAAGTTACCAAATACAGTGGTTTATTAATCACACTTATATATGTCATATTTTTCTCCTTATTTCTCCCACCTGGTTTAAAGGAGTTTTTGATAGCATATCAATATAATCCTCAGATTGTTCCCATAGGGTTTTTAAAGGAATCAACAACGCATTGATCTCAAGGAAGATTCGATCAAGGGGGAGTGTTGTGAACCAATGTCTTCTCTAAAAGACACCTCTTCATGTGATCTCATCAAGACATAGATTAGGTAGTTAGTGTCTTCTCTAAAAGACACCTCTTCATGTATTCTCATCAAGACATATATTAGGTAGTTAATGTCTTCTCTAAAAGACACCTCTTGGGATTAGGCATCTATTCATAGCATCCCTTCACATGTATAAATATGTACATTGATCAATGCAATTTGTGGGTTCATCCATTCATTCTATTGCTATTCTTGTTTTACTTGTAATAAAACTGTTAGAGATAAGGGAGAGAGAGAAACACTCCTGAACTCATTCCAAAAAATGTTCCACCCTGTGCTTTGACATGTGCACAAAACTAGACATTGCATCCATGGATGGATGGGCATGCATCCGCTACCCGAAAGAGCAACAGCATTTACACTTGTTAATTTCCGTGCAATGGTGGACACCGCATCCGAGCTCGCCGAGAGCCCGCTCCAACCGACGGTTCTGGCCGTCCCGAGCAGCGCAGGCGCCGGATCCTTCCGTGCTCATCACCGGCCGCTGGTGTATGGATACGCACGAATCTCAAAGTGGCACGAACGGTCGATGGCATGGGATACAAAATCCGTTTCCACAGCACGTACGAGGCACTGCCTACGCCTCTAATAGAAGGATCGATCAGTCAAGAGTTTGTATGGATCAGTGCCAGTTCAAGATTAGCGCCCATCTCAACCAAGGGCATAAAGCTGTTACCTGCCTGTCTAGAGGCAAAACTAAGCAGACAAAACTGACATCTACTTCCCATATATAATGTAATGTAACGCTACCATACAATGGCTTCAGACTGACAAGGAACGCGTCGAATAACTAACTGTTTTATGCATGTTAGAGTACAAGCTGGAGGAGGTACAGATACCACTGCTTAGCTTCCTGCGCATACATCAAATCGAATTCATTCTAGTGTGGCCCATCTATAACGTAAAAGAACAAACGGTCCACAAAAATAGCACGGAACAGATCTCAAGTAACAATGTTACCTTTGAATCCATTAACAGAAAATAAAGCTTAAACTGCACACCTAGAAGGTAAGATCACCACGTCGTTCTTGCAACAATGCTGAAAAAAGATAACAGATACGGTAACTAATTCATCAACCTATAAATAAAGTAACAAAGACTATAGTCAATGTTGATTTAAAAAAACTTGTACTTATATGTATGTTGATCTTCAAAACAGGATGTGTGGAGACTACAAGATGCACAAAACTAGCATTCGCCCCAGATCTTCCCACAACACAAGCACTTCAAAGTAAGTGTATTTAGTTTAGATAAGAAACAAACTATATACAAAATAAAACTTTTAGCTTATTTTCTCTAACACATGTCTTAAATTATTATTGTAGACTTTCGACACCCTTTGGTAGCAGGAGCATTTGATCTTACATTCTTAAAAAAATTTATTGAAAGGAGGTGGGCGTACCTCGCTCGTGTGGTTACTAGGACTACCGGTCTACGCCTTTTGGATTGGTAGAGATTAGGCTAATATGATAGGTGATGTAACTGGATGCTGGATATGTTTTATTACTATGATCACCTGTATATTTGTTTCTATGGACACGTTTGTGTGTGTTTGACAAATTTACCAAAAGAATTCCAACTTTCTATTAGGGAATATGTCAATGTTAATCTCGACATATGTATGTGGCGATGTTGAATGTGTGTTGTGTGTTTCCATTCTCACGAAATGGCTATAAAATTCCAACTTTCTACTAGGGAATATGTCAATGTTAATCTCGACATTTGTATGTTGATGTGGAATGTGTCGTGTGTTTCCATTCTCACGAAATGGCTATAAAATTCCAACTTTCTACTAGGGAATATGTCAATGTTAATCTCAACATTTGTATGTGGCGATGTGGAATGTGCGTCGTGTGTTTCCATTCGCACGAATTGTCTATAAAATTCCATGGTTGGAGGATCCTAACTAGAATGACGAATGCCATATCTGTTGGCTAGCTGTTACATGTATTTTCTGTCCCCTTTTTGATTGAAGGTGGTGGTAGGCACTAGGCAGAACTGAGACACAACGCAAGCGGGAAAATATTTGATGGAAGCACACTTCGACTATACGATCCAAAAAAGATAAAACTGGCACTAGCACTTCCCAGAATCATCATGTACTAATTAGGTATCTTTGGTTAAAATGAAGACTGACAAAATTCTAAATATTGAGTTGATGTTTCCCACGAAGCTACTCACAATTTTATATTAGAGATGTGTGCATTTCTAAAACGAATTACTTAATTGAGATGGTCAATTTACAGGAGCAACACTTTTTCATAAATTGCTCCACGGCTGCAATGTCTTGTGTTCATGTATCGTTACGTGCGCAATATATGCTAGCATTTATCAATAAATGGCCAAGCAATAATTGGCTATTTTGTAGAATAGGATAATTGAATTAGTACTTTCTTACTAATTGATCTATTAGTTGGAATGCATATTAATTTTATATTTCTTAGGTGGTCTCCAACAAAAATCATCACAAAATATAAACTATGAAGTCCTTGCTACCTCTTACCCTCTTCACTTTGCTTAGGCGATCCATGCATTATAAGTATGACTACTGCATGTTAACTCTTACCGAGCTGACAAACCCCAATCAGCATATGCATTTACCCCAGCCAAGTTGGTTTTAAGAACACCATTTTTTCTCATATTTAAGGAAGCATGCATGTATTTTTCACCCAGCGTAAAGCATGGGGAATCAACAGCATCTACCTTTTCAGCAAATCGAAGAGAACCTCCAGCGACCAGCTGCAACTGTCTTCCGTCTGTATGAGGTGTCCACAATCTATTAATGAATTCACTGCACTTAGTAGGGTGTGTTGATTATTAGACAGTATCCTGATATACCCTGTATAGATATTGCCTAATATAGGCTTTCCCTTTATACCCTCTTGTACATGTATATATACTGGCCTATTGGCCTCATGATGAATACAAGTGTTATTCATAACATGGTATCAGAGCAATCTAGGGTTTTTTTCCTTCCTGGTGTTAGCACTTGCGCCGTCTCCTCCCACCAACGCTTGGCGACTCTTCTCGTCGCCTCTGTTTTCTTGGTTGTCCTTCTGCCCAGCCGCCGTCTTCAGCACGGGGAAGAGGATCCGGCCGCTAAGGAGGAGGTCGCCCGCTAATGCGCCGCCGCCCGTCTGCCTCTGGATCTTAATGCGCTCCCGCGCTTAGCCTGGCCGTCGGTCCTCCGCGACGCCCCCCTGCCGAGCCCGGCCTTCCCGCCGATGTCCGCCTGCCGACCGAGCCGCCGACGCCCCAGCCCAGCCACCGTTTTCCACCGGCCGCTCTTCCGCGCTTGCTCTGCCTGGTCTTCAACCCCTTTGTTTCTTTGGTTGCAGGTGTGTGCCCAATTGGAGACCTGCTGCTCGCCGGAGACCCACCGTTAGTCCAGCCCGACATCGCCGCCTCTGTTCAGTTGAGCCTGGCCCGATGTTGCCGCCTCTGGTTCGTTG
The DNA here is from genome assembly GCA_036346355.1 of Rhipidocladum racemiflorum. Taxonomy (NCBI): domain Eukaryota; kingdom Viridiplantae; phylum Streptophyta; class Magnoliopsida; order Poales; family Poaceae; genus Rhipidocladum; species Rhipidocladum racemiflorum. Next base: position 38,234,701 of record CM070591.1, read on the forward strand.
AGCCCGGCCCAATGTCTGCTCGAGTTCCCCCGCTCGCCGGAGACGCACCGCTCCGTTCGCCGGAGAGACCCGCCGCTCGCCTCTCTCCCGCTCCGGCCGGCCGCCTGCCTCCCTCTGCTTCGGTGTGGCTCGAGTCTGGTGGTCCGGTGTGGCTCGAGTTGGGTGTTTTCATTTCGGTTGAGTCTGGTTGTTCGTTTTAACCACTAAAAAAATGTCTTCGTCTGCAGGTTCTTCTTCAGGGACTGTTTCTGTCCCCCGCTGCCCGGTTATCTTCGATGGTCTCAATTATCGAGACTGGGTTCTTCATATGCGTCTTCAAATGCGCGGCCAGCGTCTTTGGGAGTTTCTTACTGGCGAACTATCCTGTCCGCCTCATCCTGCTCCTCCTGCCATGCCTGTTATTCCTAAGGAGGCCAATGATGCTGCTCGCTAGAAGATCTTTGATGATTATGCTGATGCTGTGGAGTCTTTTCAGACTCAGTTTACTGCTCACAAGACATGGGTTGATGAAGATGCTCGTGCCTCTGCTATTTTGGTTGCTAGCATGGAGGTGCATCTTACTGGTGACATTGTTTCTTTGTCTTCGACATAGCTGATGTGGACATATCTTCGCGATCGCTATGAGCCTGTTGGCGACTCTCTTTACCTGGCCGTTGTGCGACAGAAGCAGTCACTACAGCAGGGTGATTCTACCATGGATGAGTTCTATGTGCATCTGTCTTCGGTGTGGCGTCAGATTGATTCCTTGGGACCGGAGGTTTGCAGCACTTGCCAGTGCTGTCAGCGTCAGCACTCTCATTTGGAGCTTCGCCGCATCTACGCCCTTTTAAGGGCCATGGACTCTTGGGTGCCTCTCCTCAGCAGACTTCTGTTGGTTCTGACTCTACTTAGGAGATTGTTATGCTACTGCGTCGCATGGCTGCCACTACACCGACAGGTGCCGCTGGTTCTGCTACCCAGTCTTCTAGTGAGAAACCACCACCCTCATCAGGTTTCACACCATGGATCCTTGACTCTGGAGCTTCTTTTCATATGACATCTGATCCTTCGAGTCTTCATTCCATTAGTCCTCTTGTTGCTCCTATCACTGTGCAGACCGTAGATGGTACTTCTCTTTCTGTTGCAGAACGAAGCAATCTTTTGTCGTCCTCTTTTCATGTTCCTGCTGTTTCTTATGTTCCCAAACTGACCATGCAGCTCATATCCGCTGGCCAGCTCACTGAGCATGGTTGTCGCATTATTCTTGATTCTGACTCTTGTTTTGTTCAGGACCGCCGCACGGGGGCTCTAGTTGGGACTGGCCCTCGCCGCCATGACTCTCAGCGTCTTTGGGAGCTTGACTGGCTTCATCTACCTTCCGATGCCTCTGCCAGTCTCTCTGTTTCCTCTACCGCTTCAGCATCCATTGCTTCTTCTACCAGGACTTTTGCTCAGTGGCATCACCGTTTGGGCCATCTTTGTGGTTCCCGTCTATCTTCTTTAGTTCGTCGAGGTCTTTTACGCTCTGTGTCTGGTGATGCTTCTTTACACTGTACGGGTTGTAAGCTTGGCAAACAACTACAACTCCCCTACCATTCTAGTGAGTCTATATCATATCGTCCTTTTGATCTTGTTCATTCTGATGTTTAGGGTCCGGCTCCTTTTGTTTCAAAAGGGGGTCATCGATATTATATTCTTTTTATAGATGATTTCTCTCGCCACACTTGGATATATTTTATGTCCTCTCATAGTGAGGTTTTATCCATCTATAAGACTTTTGCCACCATGATTCGCACTCAGATTGATTCTCCTATTCGTGTTCTTCGAGCTGATTCAGCAAGGGAGTATCTGTCAGGAGCTCTTCGAGCTTTTCTTGCTACACAGGGCACCCTTTCTCAGTTTTCTAGTCATGGTGCTCATGCTCAGAATGGTGTGGCTAAGCGCAAGCATCGTCATCTTCTTGAGACAGCTCGCGCTCTTATGCTTGCTTCCGCTGTTCCACCTCACTTCTGGGCTGAGGCTGTTTCCACTGCTACCTACTTGACCAACATCCAACCTTGGGATTCCAATTGAGCGTCTTTGTGGCATGCCTCCTGATTATTCTGGACTTCGCCTTTTTGGGTGTGTGTGCTATGTTCTTCTTGCACCTCGTGAACGCACCAAGCCGATCGTCACCTGTTGAGTGTGTTTTTCGGGTTCTGATCTTGAGCATAAGGGATATCGTTGTTGGGATCCTGTTGGTCGACGGATACGGATCTCACGGGATGTCACTTTTGATGAGTCTCGTCCATTTTACCCTCATTCTTCTTCCTCCCCTAAATCCCTTGTTGAGCCACTGTCTTTCCTGACTTTTCCTGATACTCCAGTTGCCACTTTTCCTCTATCACAATCGGCGTCTCCTTTATCGCCGGTTTCTTCATCACCGTCCTCTCCTCCAAAGGCCTCTTCAGATATTGTTTCTCCCTATTCTCTCTACTACACTCGTCGTCCGCAAGCAGAGGAATCTTCTGATGTGCCATCTTCTTCTTCTGATGAGCCATCTTCTTCCGTGTCTCTTCCTTGTTATGCTCTTCGCGATCGACAGTCTATTCGGCCTCCTAAGCGCCTTTGCTTTGTTGGTGCAGCTCTGGCCGAGCCAACTTCTTACCGTGATGCTGTTATTCATCAGGAATGGCAGCATACTATGGCAGAGGAGATTGCTGCCCTTGAGCGCACTGGCACGTGGGATCTTGTTCCCCTTCCTCCACGTGTCCGTCCCATTACTTGCAAGTGGGTCTATAAGATTAAGATTCGGTCTGATGGTTCTCTTGAGCGCTAAAAGGCTCGTCTTGTGGCGCGTGGTTTTCAGCAGGAGCATGGTTGTGATTATGATGAGACCTTGGCCCCTGTGGCTCACATGACCACTGTTCGCACTCTTCTTGCTGTCGCCTCTGTTCGTGAGTGGTCCATCTCTCAGCTTGATGTCAAGAATGCCTTTCTTAATGGCGAGCTGCATGAGGAGGTCTATATGCAGCCACCACCAGGGTATTCTGTTCTTGAGGGTATGGTTTGTCGGCTTCGTCACTCTCTTTATGGGCTCAAGCAAGCCCCTTGTGCTTAGTTTGAGCGTTTTTTTTCTATGATCACTCCAGCTGGTTTCTCTGCAAATGCTCATGATTCTGCGCTCTTTGTTCACACTTCTTCTCGTGGTTGGACTCTTCTCCTCTTATATGTTGATGACATGATCATTACTGGTGATGATTCTCAGTATATTGCCTTTGTAAAGGCCTATCTCAATTAGCAATTTCTCATGTCCGATCTAGGTTCTCTTCGATACTTTCTTGGGATTGAGGTTTCTTCTACATCTAAGGGCTTCTTTCTCTCCCAAGAGAAGTATATCTAGGATCTTCTTGATCGTGCTTCTCTCACTGATGAGCGTACAGCCGAGACTCCCATGGAGCTCACTGTTCACCTTCGACCCACTAATGGTGAACCTCTTGAGGATCCTACTCGCTATCACCATTTTGTTGAGAGTCTTGTTTACCTTGGTGTCACTCGCCTTGACATTTCATATCCTGTCCATATTCTGAGTCAGTTCGTTTCTGCTTCCACTCAACTCCACTATAGTCATCTTCTTCATGTTCTACGATATCTTCGTGGAACTATCTCTCGCCGTCTTTTCTTTCCACGCTACAGCTCTTTGCAACTCCAGGCATACTCTGATGCTACATGGGCTAGTGATCACTCTGATCATCGGTCTCTTTCTGCTTACTGTGTTTTTCTTGGTGGTTCTCTCATTGCTTGGAAGACTAAGAAACAGACAACAGTTTCTCGTTCAAGTGCTGAGGCTAAGTTGCGGGCTATGGCTCTTTTGACAGCAGAGGTTACTTGGCTACGGTGGTTACTTAAGGATTTTAATGTTTCTGTTTCTACACCGACTCCTCTTTTATCTCACAGTACGGGTGCCATCAGCATTGCTCGAGATCCAGTGAAGCATGAGCTCACCAAGCATATTGGTGTTGATGCTTCTTATATGCGGTCACAGGTACAGGATCATGTTGTGGCTCTTCAGTATGTGCCTTCAGAGCTCCAGTTAGCATATTTCTTCACGAAGACACAAACTAGAGCTTGTCATAACTTTTACCTCTCCAAACTCAGTGTTGTAGATCCACCATGAGTTTGTGGGGGGTGTTAGACAATATCCCGATATACCCTGTATAGATATTGCCTAATATAGGCTTTCCTTTTATACCCTCTTGTACATGTATATATACTGGCTCATTGGCCTCATGATGAATACAAGTGCTATTCATAACATTGATGTAGTAGATGATTTTCTCTTCACGCCTCAAACGTATTATGGTTCTTGAGTAAAAGATGGTTGTCTACTACACGATGCAATTGCTGTTGTTTTTGCCCAACTTGCAACTAAATTTTTCATCTTTTGATTGACCTCTGAATGAAACACCAGAGCATCTTGCAGAATCCTAAAATTGATCAAAAAGAAAAAGCATTAGAGAGTTCTTGTTAATACTTGAAATTAAATTTATCTACTCATGGAGAAAAATTAAACAAACTATTTTCAATATTGTTGAAGAGACGGCATTAAGAACATGTGAATTTTTTGATTTAACTAAAGGTCATAAATTGTTTTATATCGATGACCTTATCATGAATAATTCTATTTTGAGAATTTGAAGGAACATGACATTACCTTCTGAATCACAATCCATTGGTCATCTTGCCAAATCTTCCTCAACCGAGGATCTGATACATGGGCTCTCAACTCCAGCAATGACCCAAGGAGCCTGACGACATAGTAATCGTTGCCAAGCACTCTTACCATTACAGCAACCTTCCACGAGTACATGTCAAAGGCATCAAGGATATTACCCGCAGTCCAGCGTATTGGATCATCCGAAGGAGGGGGGTAAGACCTGATCAACCTTCTTGGCACCCTTTCAAAAGCCGCACCAGAGTCAACCGGACTTGGATCATATCTCACATAATAGCTGTGTCTATTGCCTGAGATGATCTCTGCCGGCCTCCAAGAACACAGGGGCACCTCCGCCTCCTGCAATACCTCCACCTTGCTCCCTTTGAAGAAATCTCATCGGGTCCTTTTACTTCCACAACTATGTTACAAACAGGAAACCAAAAACATCAATAATTGAATGAATTAGATTAAGAGCCATCAAAATACAAAGATTTCAACTTCTACAAGGATTATAAGTATGACTACTGCATGTTAACTCTTACTGAGCTTACACACCCCAATCTTTTCAATAATAATTGTTCGCCATGACCAGCTCTTCTCACGCTATTTTTCCTCTAGGTATAGAGATCTGCAAGGATTTTCGCAAATATGCCACGCCAGCCAAACCGACCATCATTGAAAGATAAAGAAGGTGGCTACGTTGGCAAACATTTTAGCTTTGTTTTTATAATTTCATAGATCTTAAAATAAAACTTGCATGAATTATTTTTTAATGTAGTGGTGGTCGAACAGAACCCACCGAAGAGAACTCGAATCAATATTGTGCCACGTGCTCCCACCGGTCTATCCATACGTCAGCTACCTAGAACTACAAACATTAGTTGTACTTCTTTAGATGACGATGAAGAGCCAAATCAAATATGTTCGTCTTTTACCCCTCAATCTCAAAGTGTTCTCACAACGCAGGCCGAAAGCTCAAACGGTACAACTTGCTTCTTACGTAGAAGTGCTAAATATGCGTGCATATTTTCTCATATCTTATTAAATTATGCATGCACTACCATGTAGGTAGAAAGCGTGATCGTGGTGCATCGCGTCACTTGGTCATAACACTGGAGGAAGGGCAGCAAAGTCATAATCAATGAAATGTGCACGATGCAACCAATATACAAGATAAGTTTGAAGCAAGATGACGATATGATAGAGCACGCTATGCAACTATGACGCCTGAGCAGAGGCAACTAAGGCGTGACCGACAAAACACACGAAATGCGTTGAGTCACAATGCACCTATCCCTGTTGTGACACAAGAGCAGATTGAAGCTAAGAGAGCACGAAGTAGAACACAGTATGCAAATATGACCGCTGAGGAGAAGCAAGCGAAAAAACATCGACTAAATGAATAGAACAGATTAAGGCGAGATACCCTAAGTCATGATTCACTTGCTACTCCTCAAAGAAGGGGAGCAAATAAAGACGGAGAGTACTATGTCTTTGCTGGAAGAGGTATCATTGATAATATGCAACTCTTTTTCTATTTGGGTTACCCATATAAAGTCATTTTTAATGTATCAGTTTGGTACATATTCATTCAGGTGAGGATATGCAGTTCGATCAATCGTTAGATGCCTCTGTCGTGGGTTCCAACATAGTTGATCCATACGACCATGTGTACAAAAACATTCCTGATAGCACAAATATGTTGAAGCCCTAGAGAGACTGCAATGCCAGCGGTGCTAAGAAGTTTGAGTATGAGTCTAAGGGATTTTGTTGCCGGTCTGGTCAAATCAAACTGGCAAACCCAGAACCACCTGAAGAACTTCGGAGGCTCTACACAAGCGCAGATGCCGATGCAAAGCATTTCAGGGATAACATTCGGTATTTCAATAGTCATGTTTCATTTACCACCCTTGGTGTCAATGTGACACCTCGGAGTGTCGCAACCTTATACAATGTGAATGTTGAGGACAAAAACTTTATGGAATGTGGAATTTAGGTTAAAACCTTTATGCTTGAGGTTTACTCGCGTTTTTGGGCCGGTTGAAGTGTTATGTCGCCACGGAGTGTCGTATCCTTAATTATTGAGCATGATGAGGCTATAAACATTATGAGATGTGGAAATAAGGTTAAAACCATAGGAATTGGAGGTTAATAACGTTTCCAGGCCGTTTTCGGGGTTTTGGGCCTTCCCGCGGAGTTTGGGCCTTAAGTGGGCTTTGGTGGGATGGTGTGGGAATCCATTTAGGACTAGGATTGGGTGTGGGGGCTGGTAAAAGGGCTCCCCACCAGCCTTGGGACGTCCACCCCTTGCTGCCCCTTGTGCGCCCCCTCCCCACCTCCCCCTCCTAAGCCCTAGCCGCCACCCCCTCTCCCTCTCCCTCTTGTGCGCCTCCACCTCCCCTTTGCCCCATTGCTCCCCACCTCTCCACCACCTCTCCTCCACCCCCTTGCTGCCCTAGGGTGGTCTCCACACCTCTGCACCTTGTGTGTAACACCCCGGCATTTACTATGCCTGAATGTTACCAAACATAAGCTAAACAACATCTAAATACCACATTTAACATCAAATTCCAGCAAAGGTGCATAGACTAAAAACCGAGATTTCGGCAGCACCTCCTTTGTTTTATCATGAATTTAAGAAACAGCAACAATATAGCATTATATGGCAATAAGAGAAACATCTAAACAGCAATAAATAAAGTCTTAACGACAATAAAAGACTAACATCAAGCTCTTAAAGTTCCAAGTGTCAAACAAACAATAGAACTCTCATTAACCAAGCTAAGACTGAATTTAAAGGCCATCACACGCAATTTATTATCCAACTAAATGAATTGACTTGGGGAAACATTAAGGTGAAGCAACGTGTGAGAGTGTGACTATTCCCCTTTCCCGCATGCCGTTCTCATGGTACCTAAAACAACAAGAAAACACAAGGGTGAGTTCGAAAACTCAGCAAGCATACCGCAATGGACAACAAGCATAACAACAAGTCAATAACATCTTTCAGCATGTATAACATCTCATTCATGAATACTTATCAATATCATCATCAATTTGTATGCGATGTAATGCATTGCTCGACCCTCTGGAACCTCATACCGGTATGGGAAGTACACACCGTCGGTGTGCACCCTTTCCTCCCTTCCATCCCGAAGATGGAGGGTGCCTACTCGCTTCCAAACACCACGTGGATGGAATCACGACATAGGACTTACTCAATGGCGTTCCGGATTAGTCATAACTTTCTCACCGACCTTGCCGGACTAGTTAAGACTTTCTCACCGCCCTCGCCCTATCTCATGACATGCATGCAACCATGCCAATTATCATATTTAATTCACATATTAACACATGGCATCATAATATGTTAAACATGCTCATCATATCATATCATTCATTAACACATGGCAAGTGGACATATATCATGTAGGCAATTCCATCTAATTTCAACATGCAACCTACAACTTGCTATCCATCACAACACACTTGCCTCAAACACGTGCAACGGATTGGCGGGAAGAAGAGGGAACTCCCGGGGTCACACCACCTGCACATAGGCATCACACACTCACAATCATAACCTCAAAACAGTACACACGCCCCCATCTAACCCGACATTGCCAACTACTCGCAAAACCTAAAAACAGAGGTTCTGTCCCGGCGGGACAGCAGCCTTGCAAAAGGCATAACTTGAGTTCTGGGACTCCAAATCGAATAAACGAGTACACCGTCGCGAAGCTTAGGAAATTTCCCAACTTTTTCTAGTTATAGGAAAGACTGATTCGGACTCTAAAATTGTTTAATCTACAGATTACCACAATCTGTTCCAGTTACGTCACAGATTTTTAGGCGCTCGGTAAAACAGCCATAACTTTCAAACGGCTGATCGGAAATTAACGTGCTTTACGTCCACGGAAAGATAATTAAATTATCTACAACTTCCTAGAAGTCCGTACGGTCTGATTCGGATTCTAAATCGACGGAAACTCGAACCCTAGTTCGACTGCTCAATCTGCCCGAAAACAGAAACGTGGACAAGTTTAGATCTAACCCAAATTACTTCAAACCAGCGCCTCCAATTGATCTAAAAACTTGATAAACACCCTAATAACAGTACCTAGATCATCCCCAAGGATCCCCAAGATCATACCTTTGCCCGAAGCGCAAAACTCCAATCAATCTCCGCGAATCTCCTCACGAATCGCTCCTCGCTCCACGTTCCTCGCTCCTCGCTCCTTGCTCCTCGCTCCTCGCTCCACGGGATGTATCCACGAGGTGCAGGGGTGGGGTGGCCACCCTAGGGCAGCAAGGGGTGGAGGGGAGATGGTGTGGAGGTGGAGAGGTGGAGGGGGGGGCGCACGGTTTGGGGGGCTAGGGCTTAGGGGAGGGGGAGGGAGGAGAGGGGCGCAAGGGGGAAGGTGGGGGCGCAATAAGGGGAGGTGGGGGCGCAAGGGGGCTGGGGGAAGCCCTTTTAACAGCCCTCAACCCAATCCTAGTCCGTTACGGAGTCCTAATCCATCCCACCAAAGCCCACCAAGGCCCAAAACTCCTCCGGGAAGGCCCAAAACCCCGAAAACGGCCCGGAAACGGCCCGGAAACGTTATTAACCCCCGATCCTTATGATTTTAACCTTATTTCCACATCTCATACTGTATTTAACCATATCATGTTCAAAAATTAAGGATACGACACTCAGGTGTCACATTCTTCCTTCAACAGGATTCGACCTCGAATCTAAACGCACCAATCACTTAAACCCAAAGAAAACCAAAGACAGCCAGATTTTCACATCACATACCCGAGGTGAAAAGCTCGATACTTCTCGCAAGATGCGAGATTCCAGCTCCCAAGTCGCTTCTCTCGGTCTGATGTGACCACAGGACCTTGACAAACTTAAGCGCCCTGTTCTTCATCACTCGCTCTCGACGTCCCTGCAATTTCCACAGACGGGACTCGAAGGTGAGGTCCTGCTGAAGCACTAATGGTTCCAATGGAACCACCAACTCGGATCGTGCAAGTATTTCCTCAACATCGAGACATGGAACACATTATGCACACCTTGCATGGATTAGGTAGCTCTAGGCGATAGGCCAACCTCGCCAACTCGGCGAGGATAGGAAAAGGCCCAACATACCTTGGGTGAGCTTTCCTTTGGTGCCAAACGCACCACACCCTTGGTGGGAGATACTCGCAAGAGTACGCTATCACCCACCTCAAACTCCAAGTCTCGCCGCCACATCCGCATAGCTCTTACATGCGCTCTGTGCTGCTATAAGGTTCTGTCGAACATCCGACGCACGATCAACAGTCTGCAGAACCCAATCAGGTCAAAGAATAGCTCTCTCGCCCAAAGCATCCCAACAAAGTGGCGATCTGCACTTCCGACCATACAAGATTACCTCATAAGGAGCAGCCGGATCTTGGAATGGTAGCTGTTATTGTAAGCAAACTCTGCAAGGGGCAAATGGTCTTCCCAGCTACCCTTCCAAGCCATCACACAGGCCCTGAGCATGTCCTCCAAAGTTTGGATGGTACGCTCAGACTGCCCATCTGTCTGAGGGTGAAAAGCGGTACTAAGGCAAAGCTGCGTGCACTCCAAAGCACTCTGCAAACTCTCCCGAACTTGGAGACGAACTTCGCATCCCGATCAGAGATAATGGTCTTGGGTACACCATGCAATCTCACAATCTCCCGCACATAGATGGGAGCCAACTCGCTCGCTGAATTGGTCGTGCGGATGGGAATGAAATGCGCCGACTTGCTGAGACGGTCCACCACAACCCAAACAGCATCCTTCCTCGTGGAGAACGAGGTAGACCAACCACGAAATCCATGGAGATGTCATCCCATGGCCACACAGAACCTCCAATGGTCGCAACAAAGCCAGGCGGACGCTTATGCTCGCCTTTGATCTTCCGGCAAATCCCACAAGACGCCACAAACTTGGCAATATCCACTCTCATCCTTTTCCACCGTAAATTCTTCTTCAAGTCCTCAGTACATCTTGGTCTCTCCAGGATGGACCGTGTCTGGGTGCGATGAGCTTCTCTCAGAATGTCTTCTTTCACTTGAGATTTCGGGGCACGCATGCACGGCCCTGAAACCTCAAAACTCCCGCATCATCAACGGTAAAGTCTCCGACTTGCCATCCTCAAGGCGTTTCCTCACTGCCGGAGCAAACGATCATCTTCTTTGTGCCTCCCGCACACGCCGGGAATCACGACTCAAGAATCAATTGAGTTTCAGCTTGCACGGTCCCGGCAAAGCAAGAGGAGACTCCCAACCGCTCAAAATCAGCAACAAGACAATCAACAACAGGGGGCATTGTCTTGCGATCGAGAGCGTCGGCCACCACATTTGCCTTCCCGGATGATACCGGATAGTGAGGTCATAATCCTTTATCAATTCTAGCCACCTCCTCCGCCTCAAGTTCAAATCTTTCTGAGTAAAGATGTACTTGAGGCTCTTGTGATCGATAAAAATATCACAAGATTCGCTGCACAAATAATGCCTCCATATCTTCAATGCAAACACCACGGCGGCTAGCTCAAGATCATGGGTGGGATAGTTCTGCTCATGCTTTTTCAGCTGCCTCAAGCATAAGCAATCACCTTGCCATTTTGCATGAGCACACAACCAAGTCCCAACCGAGAAGCATCGAATAAACAGTGAAGCGCTTCCTGGTTCGGGAAGGGTAAGAACAGAGCGATCACTAACTTCTCCTTCAAAGTGCAGAAGTTGTGCTCACACTCTGCAGTCCACTGGAACTTCATCCCTTTCTCGAGTCACTGTGAAAGTGGCTTGGCAATGATAGAGAAATCTCGCACAAAACGCCGATAGTATCCAGCCAACCCAAGGAAACTACGCACCTCTTTGACATTGGAAGGCCTCTTCCAATCCAAAACTGTTGAGACTTTGCTAGGATCTACCGATATGCCCTCTGGATTGATGATGTGGCCAAGAAAACCCACTTCAAATCCAGAACTCGCACTTTTTCAGCTTAGCAAAGAATTGATTCTCCTCGTGGTACTCAAAGACAAGCCTTAAGTGTCGCTCATGCTCCTCTTCCGATTTAGAGTAAATCGAGAATGTCATCGATGAACACTACCACAAACTCATCAAGGTACTTGTGTAGCATACTGTTCATCGCCTCCATAAAGACAAAGAGAGCATTAGTTAGTCCAAAAGACATAACTTTAAATTCATAATGCCCATACCTAGTGGAGAAAGCGGTCTTCTCAATGTCCTGCTCCCTCACACGGATCCGATTATACCCCGATCAAGATCAATTTTGGAGAACACCTTTGCTCCTTCAGTTGGTCAAACAGATCCTCGATGCGAGGCAAAGGATACTTGTTTTTGACTCGCCACTTGGTTAAGAGCACGATAATCAATGCACATACGCCAACTTCCATCCTTCTTCGAGACGAAGAGGACGGTGCTCCCATGGCGATACGCTACGCCGAATGAAGCCTTTGGCCAATGATCCTCCAATCGCTTCTTCAACTCGCCTTGAAAAGGTCGAGCCAAGCGGTATGGAGAGATAGAAATAGGTCGAGTGCCCGAGCAAGATCAATACGAAACTCCACATTCCTCACAGGAGGTAGACCAGGCAACTCGTCAGGAACACATCAACGAACTCCTTCACTACGTAAATCTCCTCAATGGAAATCGAAGAAGATGGTTTCTCGAGACAAAGTCATGAGGAAACCCAATAGCCTCAAACGCCGACTAAAACAAACTAGTCAAAGCAAAGACGGAATCGAGGGTATACCACCCTGAAAGGTCAACTCTTCACGGACGGGCCTGCAAGGAAACTGTCTTCCGTAAACAACAGATCTTAGCACGGCATCGATGCAGCCACCCATGCCCAAAATGACATCAAAAGGAGCCAACTGGATCACCATGAGATTGGCAAAGAAAACCTCATCATCAATGGCAATGGTGCAACCAGGGCAAACCAAAGAACTAGCAATCAAACCCCAGGAGAAGCGACTAACACGGACTCGTAAATCCGCTGAACTCCCAACTTAGCTCTACTAGCAAACTCCGACGACACAAAAGAATAGGATGCTCCGGAATCAAATAGAACAAAGGCATCAACGGAATCCACGAGCAGAGTACACGAAACCACCTCTGGATGCCCTGACTCGGGCGGTCGGCAAAGCGCACACTCTGGTGGCGCCGGACGTATGAGCCCGACTCGGTGATGCCCCATCAAGGCTGGGGCGGAGGAGGCAATCGAGGAGGAGCAGACGGCTGCGGGCACCAATAAGCCGGTGGCGCCACGCAAAGGGTGGCTGAGAAACAGAGCAGCCATCATGTGCACCGATCCTCTAGAAGACGCCGGCCGAGTGGGAGGAGAAGGCACCGCCTCCCACTTGATGATGCTACCGGGTTCATCCGGCAGACTCGCCCCATATGGCCGGGCTTGCCACGGTGGTTGCAATTCTGGTCCAACCACACTCAAGCACGGTGCTCGCCACCGCACTTGAAGCACTTCATGCTCCTCGGCACAGATTTAACAATGGCTCGCGAAGACGACGCATCGGGCGACCCTATCTTAGCCCCCGAGGGGGAGCCTGTCCTCCCTTGAACTTCTTGAAGGGGGCCGAGAGGACCCACCTCCTCCACCAAAGGTCCTCTTCGCCCCCGCTGGGCCGCAGGAACCCCTGAACCTCCCGGTTCTCGCTTGTCCCGGAGAGCTCCAACTCGAGCTCCATGCCCTTCGCTTGCTCCACCACAGAGCGTAAGTCACGAGGACCCGCCCCATGACAACTCTGAACTCTGGTTGAGGCCCCTACGGAACCTCCTAGCTTTCTCCCGATCGTTTACCGCCACAAATGCACGGCGCACCACGCCGTTGAACTCCTTCTCATACTCACACCGACCTCTTTCCTCGGGAAAGAGTGGTCGAGTAAGCTCCATCCTCTCAAGGAAAGACTGGGTGGAACTTGGCTCGGAAGCGAGCCACAAAGTCCTCCTGTGTGATCGACCCAGATCGGGGTTCTAGCAGCCGTAACCCCTCCCACCAGATATCGCCTTGGCCCTTCAAATGAAAAGCCACAAAGCGAGTCCTCCGAACCGAGGTCAACTCTAGGACCTCAAATCGCCTCTCCATGTACCGCAGCCAATCTGCAGATCGGATCGGCGTGCTGCTCCATCGAAAGTGTCAAGACGGAGGGACATCCACTCCGAGACTCATCCTCGGCCCGTGCAATGGGGCAACAACAGGGGGCCAGCTGCAGGGGAGGCACAACAGCCAGGGCTGCCCGCAGCTGGCCGGGCGCAGCTCACGAATCTCCCTCTGCAGAGCCTGGACTAAATCTTCATTGGCGGCGGGCACCCGCCCGATCAAGACCTGGAAGCTCCTCCCGAGCCGGCCCACGAGCATTAAGCGAACGCTACCCTCGAAAGCAGACTCCTCAACTCCTGGGAGCCTCGCCTGGCCTCCACGGCCACGGCGTCCACGGCCTCTACCCCTCGGCATGGTCGCTAGACAGACAACCACCCAAACACCAAAGCACACAATCAAGATCATAGATCAAACAGCATCATAAGCATATTCCTTATCACATAATCAAGCGCGATGCATTGATGAACCAAAACCCATCCTCTTGTGCAACCAAGTGTGTCGATTTTAGATTAGTTATACCACTTTTACAAGTTTTAACGTTGCTATCCTATAACAAGGTTTTAGTTAGAACCTAAGCCATGTTTCTAAGTTATTCCACATCACATTTTAGTTGTACCCTATAGCATGACACTAAAAATTCACATTCCAAGGACCTACGACCGCTTCGATACTAATCTGTAACACCCGGCATTTACTATGCCCGAATGTTACCAAACATAAGCTAAACAACATCTAAATACCACATTTAACATCAAATTCCAGCAAAGGTGCATAGACTAAAAACCGAGATTTCGGCAAAGACCTCCTTTGTTTTATCATGAATTTAAGAAACAGCAACAATATAGCATTATATGGCAATAAGAGAAACATCTAAACAGCAATAAATAAAGTCTTAACGACAATAAAAGACTAACATCAAGCTCTTAAAGTTCCAAGTGTCAAACAAACAATAGAACTCTCATTAACCAAGCTAAGACTGAATTTAAAGGCCATCACACGCAATTTATTATCCAACTAAATGAATTGACTTGGGGAAACATTAAGGTGAAGCAACGTGTGAGAGTGTGACTATTCCCCTTTCCCGCATGCCGTTCTCATGGTACCTAAAACAACAAGAAAACACAAGGGTGAGTTCGAAAACTTCAGCAAGCATACTGCAATGGACAACAAGCATAACAACAAGTCAATAACATCTTTCAGCATGTATAACATCTCATTCATGAATACTTATCAATATCATCATCAATTTGTATGCGATGTAATGCATTGCTCCTAACCCTCTGGAACCTCATACCGGTATGGGAAGTACACACCCGTCGGTGTGCACCCTTTCCTCCCTTCCATCCCGAAGATGGAGGGTGCCTACTCGCTTCCAAACACCACGTGGATGGAATCACGACATAGGACTTACTCAATGGCATTCCGGATTAGTCATAACTTTCTCACCGACCTTGCCGGACTAGTTAAGACTTTCTCACCGCCCTCGCCCTATCTCATGACATGCATGCAACCATGCCAATTATCATATTTAATTCACATATTAACACATGGCATCATAATATGTTAAACATGCTCATCATATCATATCATTCATTAACACATGGCAAGTGGACATATATCATGTAGGCAATTCCATCTAATTTCAACATGCAACCTACAACTTGCTATCCATCACAACACACTTGCCTCAAACACGCAACGGATTGGCGGGAAGAAGAGGGAACTCCCGGGTCACACCACCTGCACATAGGCATCACACACTCACAATCATAACCTCAAAACAGTACACACGCCCCATCTAACCCGACATTGCCAACTACTCGCAAAACCTAAAAACAGAGGTTCTGTCCCGGCGGGACAGCAGCCTTGCAAAAGGCATAACTTGAGTTTTGGGACTCCAAATCGAATAAACGAGTACACCGTCGCGAAGCTTAGGAAATTTCCCAACTTTTTCTAGTTATAGGGAAAGACTGATTCGGACTCTAAAATTGTTTAATCTACAGATTACCACAATCTGTTCCAGTTACGTCACAGATTTTTAGGCGCTCGGTAAAACAGCCATAACTTTCAAACGGCTGATCGGAAATTAACGTGCTTTACGTCCACGGAAAGATAATTAAATTATCTACAACTTCCTAGAAGTCCGTACGGTCTGATTCGGATTCTAAATCGACGGAAACTCGAACCCTAGTTCGACTGCTCAATCTGCCCGAAAACAGAAACGTGGACAAGTTTAGATCTAACCCAAATTACTTCAAACCAGCGCCTCCAATTGATCTAAAAACTTGATAAACACCCTAATAACAGTACCTAGATCATCCCCAAGGATCCCCAAGATCATACCTTTGCCCGAAGCGCAAAACTCCAATCAATCTCCGCGAATCTCCTCACGACCGCCTCGCGCTCCACGTTCCTCGCTCCTCGCTCCTTGCTCCTCGCTCCTCGCTCCACGGGATGTATCCACGAGGTGCAGGGGTGGGGTGGCCACCCTAGGGCAGCAAGGGGTGGAGGGGAGATGGTGTGGAGGTGGAGAGGTGGAGGGGGGGGCGCACGGTTTGGGGGGCTAGGGCTTAGGGGAGGGGGAGGGAGGAGAGGGGCGCAAGGGGGAAGGTGGGGGCGCAATATGGGGAGGTGGGGGCGCAAGGGGGCTGGGGGAAGCCCCTTTTAACAGCCCTCAACCCAATCCTAGTCCGTTACGGAGTCCTAATCCATCCCACCAAAGCCCACCAAGGCCCAAAACTCCTCCGGGAAGGCCCAAAACCCCGAAAACGGCCCGGAAACGGCCCGGAAACGTTATTAACCCCCGATCCTTATGATTTTAACCTTATTTCCACATCTCATACTGTATTTAACCTTATCATGTTCAAAAATTAAGGATACGACACTCCGAGGTGTCACATTGTGGATCCATCCGTTGGAGCGAGGAGCGAGGAGCGAGGAGCGAGGAGCGAGGAGCGTGGAGCGAGGAGCGATCCGCGAGGAGATCTATTGGAGATTCGTTCGTTGGGCAAAGGTATGATCATGGGGATCCTTGGATTTGATCTAGGTACTGTTCTTAGGGTGATTATCAAGTTTTTAGATCAATTGGTGGTGCTGGATTGGAGTTCTTTGGGTTAGATCTAGACGTTGCCACGTTTCTGTTTTCGGGCAGATTGAGCAGTCGGGCTAGGGTTCAAGTTTTCATCAATTTAGAGTCCAAATCTGTCCGTACGGACTTAAAAGAAGTTGTAGATAATTTAATTATCTATCCGTGGACATAAAGCACGTTAAAATCCGATCAGCCGTTTGAATGTTATGGCTGTTTTACCGAGTGCTGTCAAATCTATGACGAGATTGAGACAGTTCGTGTTCAACGTTAGATTAAACAACCTTAGAGTCCGAATCAGTTTTTCCATATACCTAGAGAAAGTTGGGAAATTTCCTAAGCTACGCGAGGGTATACTCGTTTAATTCATTCGGAGTCCCAGAACTCAAGTTATGCCTTTTGCAAGGCTGCTGTCCCGACGGGACAGAACCTCTGTTTTAGGTTTTGCGAGTAGGGAGCAATGTCGGGTTAGATGGGGGTTTGCGTACTGTTTTGTGGTTATGATTGTGATTGTGTGATACCCATGTGCAGGAGGTGTGACCCCGGGAGTGCCTTCTACTTTCCGCCAATCCGTTGCACGTGGTTGAGGCAAGTGTGTTGTAATGAATAGCGGATTGTAGGTTGCTTGTTGAGATTGGATGAATGATTGAATACTTACTATGATCACTTGCCATGCTTGTTGATTTCCAATGATATGTGGAGTATGTTTGTCATGATACGATGCCATGTGTTTTTTGTGTACCATGATATAATGCCATGTGTTTATGTGTAACATGATATGATGCCATATGTTTATGTACAAATGAAATATGATAATTGGCATATTTGCATGCATGGCATGAGATAGGGCGAGGGCGGTGAGAAAGTCATAACTAGTCCGGCAAGGTCGGTGAGGAAGTTATGACTAGTCCGGAACACCATTGAGTAAGACCTACATCGTGATTCCACCCACGTGGTGAATGGAAGCGAGGAGTAGGCACCCTCCATCTTCGGGATGGAAGGGGGAAAAAGGGTAAACACCGATGATGAGAGTGTTATGTGTTCAAGTATGAGATGTTATATGTGATGTGGGATATTATTGTTTTGTAATCGATCTTGTTGTCCATTACAATATGCTTGCTGAGTTTCGAACTCACGCTTGTGTTTTATGTTGTTTTTAGGTACTTTGAGATCGGCATGCGGGAAAAAGGGGTTTAGCTACACTTCTACACGTAGCTCCACCATCATAGTCTATGATTAATCACTTGGAGACATGATTTTAAGAGTTGTGCCATAAACTTAATGTATGGTTTATTTTAGCATGCTTGTGATTCCTTATTTGCTTCGTTTTAGTTTATGAAGTGGTTGAGCGTGGTATTGTTGGCGTAATTTGATGATATATCCATTTATGTTGATGTTTTAGATGTCGTGTGCTATGTTATATCTTGCCATGATATTGATATTGTGGTAATTCATGGAAAAACAAAGGAGATACTGCCGAAATATCGGTTTTTAGCATATGTACCTTTGCTGGAATTTATGTTTAAATGTGGTATTTAGATGTTGTTTAGCTTATGTTTGGTAGCATTCGGGCATATTAAATGCCGGGGTGTTACAGTTGGTATCAGAGCCAGGTTGTAGGTCCTTGGAATGTGAATTTCTAGTGACATGCTATAGGGTACAACTAAAATGTGATGTGGAATAACTTAGAAACATGGCTTAGGTCTTAACTAAAATTTTGATATTGGATAGCAACATTAAAACTTGCAAAAGTGGTATAACTAATCTAAAATTTGACACACAATGGATGCACAGTAGGAAAAGGGTATGGGTATCGTTTCCTTACGCTTAAATGTTGTATTTAAGACTTGTTGCTAAATGCTATATTTGATATAGTACATTGCTATGTCTATGAGATAAATGATTGAATTATTCCTGTTGTGGTGATAAAAGTGGGGTTGTGGTACCGAAGGGTTTCGGTCACCTCTTTTTGTTCATAGTAAGGGCGAGGTTTGACGGTGTGGCCGGTTAGCGCCATCACCGAAGAACTATTAACCCCTGTAGGAGAAGAGTGCTTACCCTTTCTGTTGTAGATCGGGTAGTTGACTGGAGTCAAATAGAAGAGTTTGGTGGTGGATTCCTTCGTACGTTCTTTGCCGTTCTGACGGTCGATTTTCGTTGCTTTTCTTGGCTTTAGTTGATTTGAATCAAATGAAAAATGTTGGGTTTTCGCGGATCGTTCCGTATGCGGTGTGTGGTTTTGTCTTCTTTAGTTGAAGACGAAGAAGAGGAGTCTAGTGTTGCGCTTCTTTTGGGCGTCTTTCCAGTTTTAATGATTAGTTTGTTGATGGCTTTATGGGGAAGAAGCATTCAAATTTATTCCTATGTTTGTCTTTCTCCGAGGTTAAAGGAGTTATTGCGGAGTTATGCCAGACCTGGTTGTCAGGGCTGAAGTTCTGTGGCTTTGTAGGAGTAAGTGGTGTTTGATTTCGTTATTTTGCTGGTTTAAGAAAATCATCCTTGAAGAACCCTTCCTGTTTTGTGAAAGTTTGGAGTTAAGGTTTTATTTGCAAAGGTTTATTTGATCGGTTGGTTCCCTCTTTGTAGGAGTCTTGAGATTTAAAAGTGTTTTGGAGAATTCCTTTGCATGACCAAGTTTGGATTTGTCTCTTTGTAATTTTGAGAGTCAAGTTTCCTTACGAATTTGGGATGAGTTTTAAAACTAAAATGCTGCAAACAAAGTAAGTAGTCTTTTGACTGAAATCGTTTGTCCCTAGTAAGAATTGTTGTTCAGCATGTTATGTAGTAGGTAACAATGTGGTTTATGGATTGATGTGTTGCTAAGTTAAATTTTGAGTTGAATCAATTCAATATGAGAAAAATCTCTAGTTTGAGAATAAATAGACTACTAGTGTTGTAGTTTACTCTTAGCGAGAATGATTGAAAGTGTTAATGTTCATGCTTAGAATCTGTTGCCTTGCTTTAAAAGTGCTTATGATCCTTGTTAATGTTAAAAGTTTATACCTTGAGGCATAGTTAAAACATTAAGATGATGTAAACTGCTGAAATTGTTAAAGAAACTTTACCGTTTGTTTAAAGATGTTCTAATGTAAAGTGTTAATAGAGAAATTTAATCGTGTTGGCTAGTGACTTTAACTTGGAAGTTGATTAAAGTTGTTTTTATGATTATGCCCATTTATTGATATTAATGACTTAGTAGTGGTGGTAATTGTTTAGATTACTTCTTGGAAGCCATTGTTAAAGTGGAGGTTATTATAACATGTTATGATGGAGTAAACCATGGATAATTAACATGATGTAGAATTTAATCCTTAATGAGTGTATACCTTCGAATCATGTTTACGAATTTTATCTCGTAGAGTTTTATCCTTAATGAATGAATGCCTTGGAATCCTAGTTATGAACTTTGTCTTGTAGAGATAATATTTACATGTTGAAGTCGTTGTTTAACTGAATAAGGTTCGGTTGTCGAGACGTGAATATATAGGTGGTATGAAATTTATATGTTGATTTCGCTGAAAGTTTTGTTGAAGTACTATGTTTCAAAGTTAGACTAAGAAGTATTATGATTCGGTGAGCCGTGGGGATCATGTCATTATAGTCTTGGTTGGGTGCCTTTTTGATAAGCATCATAAACCCTTATTAAAAAATGTTGGGAATGGTAACTAGAGGAAGAATTTGTTGTGAAACTTTCGGTTGAATTGTGTTGGGGCTCCTCAGATAGTAAATAGTGATTATTGAAGTCTTTAATGGAAAGCGTAGTGGAGTACTAGAGATGTTTCTTTTTATGCTGAGCTTGTGTTTAGAAGCTTTTTGACTGGTTTGGTTGTTTGGCATTTTTGGTTGATGAGTTTTCGGTCCAGGTGTTCCATATGCTGTGTTTCAGAGTTTCCCCAAAACTCGTAGCGTGTGGTGTCGATATTTGGATTTGGCTAATTTGTTTAGTCGGTGCTATGAGTATGGATTTACACCCCAAAAGTTTTTGAGTGGATCGCGCCCTTTCGCGTCAAGACCGATTTATCTTTGGAATTAATTTTAAAAGGAAGCAGATGGTCATAAAGGGTTGTGTTGGAAACTTTTGAGTTAAGCCCTTGATGTGTAACTCTATTTGACTAGAGTTGAGTCATTTGGAAAATGTGTCCGTAAAAGGGTGTTTTACAAGTCTGGATTTTTATGAATGTTTCATAAGTGAATTTGGTTAGTGAAGAGTTTTCTTTTTGGATTGAGTTTCCCTCTCTTTTGATAAAAATTTATGGCGCTTATGTCTGCAGATGTTTGATTTTGGAGTCGATATTCTGTTCCAAAGGGTTGAGTTTGATTTTGCGAGGTGTTGCAAAGCTAGTGTTAAATCGAAGATGGGTTTTCACACGATGTGGTGTTTTGTTGATTAACGATGTTGCCGTCATAGTTTATATGAATTAGCGCAACTCTCGATGTTATTCGAGATTTATTCATATGATCTGAGGCAAAAGTCATCATGTGAATGACTATTCGGTAGTGTGGTTACATGATGAGGAATGGTGAAAAGTAAACATGACATCGTTTATCGATGTTTAATGATAAAGGAGCCGTTGAGCTGTGTCGGTGAGAAAGTCATATATGGATACATGACTAATCCGGAGTGCTCTTGAAAAGTTTGCATTCATGTTATGAATTGAGATGTCCATTTCTTTCTAGTATGAAAAGAAAGAATAAAGAATTTCTGGTATGATGGTTGTGATGAAGGAGATTTGTGTTTCCTTTGCATCATGGTTTAGAAAGTTAAACTGAATGCTCTTTGGTTGTTGTCGAATCCTTTCCAAAGTGATTGTAGTGCATTGGATTCAAGGTTAAGCATGGGGATCATTTGGGTTCATGGTTTGTGGTTGAGTTTATCCAATCGTTGTGTCCTTGTTTTAGTCCATGGGTGGAAAGCTTGAGGGCGAGACCCGGTTGGAAGAGAAATCCAGTATGGGTTGTTATCGACCTAAGCATTAGGTGTTGTTAGTAGTGGATCGTAAATGGTTTAAAGGTGAGGAGTAAAGGAAGGTTGAGTTTGACTCAATTCAAACCTTCTTGGAGAATTGTGCCGTTGATGTGTTCCTCGATAGGGTTGATTAAGTACTAGTGGACCACTTGGTGGTTGCTAGTAATTGCTTTTCCTTTTTCGAAGTGCATTGGATCTTTTGTCGCTGATCTATGATCGAGTTGAGTCAACTGTAGCATTTTTGTTCGGTTGTTACTGTTCTTGCGGGTTTTAAGAACTTTGGTTTTAAACCCCGTTTGTTCAAACAGTGGGTTGTCTTGGAGTGTAGTGTCTCTCTTGGCTCGCGTCATCTTGTTTACGGCGAACCATAGTAGAGAGGTTGAGGTGTGAAAACACTTTTGTGCGTGGGAGCTGAAGAGGGTTCTAGCGGTTGAAGCCGTGTTCTTCTGGAGAGTAGCATTGCTTACGGGATCAGGCACTTTAGTGCCAAGGAATGTATCGAATGAGGAGTGTGAGACCGTTTTCTTTCGTGGTCTTTTTGGCAATTGAGGTGAAGTAGGAACCGTGCGAGGTTGCACTTTGTTGAGCTAAATCAACATTTCCTCGCCAAGGGTTGGTTTTGAGAACTCGCTTGTCGTTTGTTCTGGTTTGAGTCTTTGTGTGAATGTTTATGTTGTATAGTAGTCTTTGGTCCCTTGGGGACTTTGTTGTTGATTTTGGCGTTCGTCGGATTCGAGGTCGAATCCTGTTTAAGGGGGGTAGAATGTGACACCTCGGAGTGTCGCAACCTTATACAATGTGAATGTTGAGGACAAAAACTTTATGGAATGTGGAATTTAGGTTAAAACCTTTATGCTTGAGGTTTACTCGCGTTTTTGGGCCGGTTGAAGTGTTATGTCGCCACGGAGTGTCGTATCCTTAATTATTGAGCATGATGAGGCTATAAACATTATGAGATGTGGAAATAAGGTTAAAACCATAGGAATTGGAGGTTAATAACGTTTCCGGGCCGTTTTCGGGGTTTTGGGCCTTCCCGGGGAGTTTGGGCCTTAAGTGGGCTTTGGTGGGATGGTGTGGGAATCCATTTAGGACTAGGATTGGGTGTGGGGGCTGGTAAAAGGGCTCCCCACCAGCCTTGGGACGTCCACCCCTTGCTGCCCCTTGTGCGCCCCCTCCCCACCTCCCCCTCCTAAGCCCTAGCCGCCACCCCCTCTCCCTCTCCCTCTTGTGCGCCTCCACCTCCCCTTTGCCCCATTGCTCCCCACCTCTCCACCACCTCTCCTCCACCCCCTTGCTGCCCTAGGGTGGTCTCCACACCGCTGCACCTTGTGGATCCATCCGTTGGAGCGAGGAGCGAGGAGCGAGGAGCGTGGAGCGAGGAGCGATCCGCGAGGAGATCTATTGGAGATTCGTTCGTTGGGCAAAGGTATGATCATGGGGATCCTTGGATTTGATCTAGGTACTGTTCTTAGGGTGATTATCAAGTTTTTAGATCAATTGGTGGTGCTGGATTGGAGTTCTTTGGGTTAGATCTAGACGTTGCCACGTTTCTGTTTTCGGGCAGATTGAGCAGTCGGGCTAGGGTTCACGTTTTCATCAATTTAGAATCCGAATCTGTCCGTACGGACTTAAAAGAAGTTGTATATAATTTAATTATATTTCCGTGGACATAAAGTACGTTAAAATCCGATCAGCCGTTTGAATGTTATGGCTGTTTTACCGAGCGCTGTCAAATCTATGACGAGATTGAGACAGTTCGTGTTCAACGTTAGATTAAACAACCTTAGAGTCCGAATCAGTTTTTCCATATACCTAGAGAAAGTTGGGAAATTTCCTAAGCTACGCGAGGGTGTACTCGTTTAATTCATTCGGAGTCCCAGAACTCAAGTTATGCCTTTTGCAAGGCTGCTGTCCCGACGGGACAGAACCTCTGTTTTAGGTTTTGCGAGTAGGGAGCAATGTCGGGTTAGATAGGGGTTTGCGTACTATTTTGTGGTTATGATTGTGATTGTGTGATACCCATGTGCAGGAGGTGTGACCCCGGGAGTGCCTTCTACTTCTCGCCAATCCGTTGCACGTGGTTGAGGCAAGTGTGTTGTAATGAATAACGGATTGTAGGTTGCTTGTTGAGATTGGATGAATGATTGAATATTTACTATGATCACTTGCCATGCTTGTTGATTTCCAATGATATGTGGAGTATGTTTGTCATGATACGATGCCATGTGTTTATGTGTACCATGATATAATGCCATGTGTTTATGTGTAACATGATATGATGCCATATGTTTATGTACAAATGAGATATGTAATTGGCATATTTGCATGCATGGCATGAGATAGGGCGAGGGCGGTGAGAAAGTCATAACTAGTCCGGCAAGGTCGGTGAGGAAGTTATGACTAGTCCGGAACGCCATTGAGTAAGACCTACATCGTGATTCCATCCACGTGGTGAATGGAAGCGAGGAGTAGGCACCCTCCATCTTCGGGATGGAAGGGGGAAAAAGGGTGCACACCGACGGGTGTGTACTCAACCATACCGGTATGAGTTTCCAAGGAGACATGAGCATTGCACTGCATTACATAATTAATGATGATGAGAGTGTTATGTGTTCAAGTACGAGATGTTATATGTGATGTGGGATATTATTGTTTTGTAATCGATCTTGTTGTCCATTACAATATGCTTGCTGAGTTTCGAACTCACGCTTGTGTTTTATGTTGTTTTTAGGTACTTTGAGATCGGCATGCGGGAAAAAGGGGTTTAGCTACACTTCTACACGTAGCTCCACCATCATAGTCTATGATTAATCACTTGGAGACATGATTTTAAGAGTTGTGCCATAAACTTAATGTATGGTTTATTTTAGCATGCTTGTGATTCCTTATTTGCTTCGTTTTAGTTTATGAAGTGGTTGAGCGTGGTATTGTTGGCGTAATTTGATGATATATCCATTTATGTTGATGTTTTAGATGTCGTGTGCTATGTTATATCTTGCCATGATATTGATATTGTGGTAATTCATGGAAAAACAAAGGAGATGCTGCCGAAATATCGGTTTTTAGCATATGTAACTTTTCTGGAATTTATGTTTAAATGTGGTATTTAGATGTTGTTTAGCTTATGCTTGGTAGCATTCGGGCATATTAAATGCCGGGGTGTTACAGTCCGCTTGGACATGGAATACACTAACATGAGGGCAGGAGTGTACACTTTTCGGGCTCATGGTCAGATATACCACAATGTACATTCTTTTGATCTGAGCGATGCTGCTCAGGACCATTTGCAGTTGTACTTCTATGATAACGATCGTACTCTGCAACATAGGTTCCGCCACTCTCCTAACCTTGACCAAGATGTCATTAGAGGGCTGGTCGGTGTCCTTTATGACAATCCATATGCACAGACATTTAGGAGTCTAGGGCAAGTTGATGACCTCGAGGAGTACCTAATTGAACTCAACATGGATATGAAGCTAGACCAACGGACTTATAACAGGCCAATATCATCTAAGGTGGCTGTTGTGTGGGTTGAGGGGAATGATCTACGTAGGCACTTTGACCGTAGCATAGTCTTATATGGGAATAATAATACAAAGTACGGTATACGACCATATTTTGGATGCTATGACCCCTTGTCGTACCCCCTATTCTTCCCAAGAGGGGAGATCAGTTGGCATCCGGAGATACCAAAGGATGGCATCAGCTTGGAAGCAGTACGACGTCCCCGTCACAATAATCTCCAGAACTCAGGTTAGTCGTCTGTCTTACGTATAATGCGTTAATGCGTAATATATAATTACGACTATTGATTCTTCTCCTAACATTGATCTCCTCTTTCTTCTAGAAACCAACAGTCGGTTTTGCGTCTCCGTTCGAGATTACTACTGCTATAAGTTTCAAATGTGTCAACACTGTACTGCACCGGCAACGCTTGTTCCAGCAATACGCTATCGACATGTATGAAGGTCGAAAGATCGAGGCTAAACTACATCGACAGAAACCAGAAAGAAATACGTGTTGACCTATACCAAGGCGTGGTGGATAGCCTTCATGCTGGAGAGCATCGTGCTGATGCAGTAGGAAAAAGAACCATACTCCCAGCATCATTTAATGGGGGTGGAAGAGATATGAGATGAAGATTCCTTGATGCGATGGCCTTGGTGGAAAAGTACGAAAAGCCAGACATCTTTCTAACCATGACTTGCAACCCCAATTGGGATGACATCACTAGAGAGCTCGAGCCTGGCCAAACCCCACAAGATCGCCCTGATCTTATTATGAGGGTGTTTAGAGCCAAGCTAGAGGACCTTAAGAAAAAACTATTCAAGGAGCACATTCTAGGTAGAGTGAAAGCATATGTATACATCATTGAGTTTCAGAAAAGGGGTCTACCTCACGCTCACTTCCTACTAATCATGGAATCGGAGTACAAGCTGACATGCCCAGAGCAGTACGATTGCATCATATCCGCTGAGCTCCCAGACAAACACAAGTACCCAGAGCTATACGATATGGTTGTAAAACACATGATGCATGGTCCGTGCGGGGTCCTCAACCCAAAGAATGTGTGCATGCAGGATGGTGGTTGCAAGAACTATTACCCCCGTCCATTCAACATGATAACTCCGCAAGGCAAGGACTCATACCCTAATTATAGGAGAAGGGATGATGGTCATTGTGCAAAGGTTCGAGGACAAATGTTGGACAACAGGTGGGTTGTGCCGTACAATCCTTACCTATTGAGGAGGTACAACTGCCATCTCAACGTTGAGGCTTGCTCAAGCATTAAGGATGTCAAGTACCTCTTCAAGTATATATATAAGGGGCATGTTCGTGCCTCGATTTTTGTCAATGAGGCAGGTAACAATGCAAAGGTGGATGAGATCAAGCAGTACAGGGATTCTAGGTGGATCACCCCACCGGAAGCATTGTGGAGAATCTATAGCTTTGACCTCAGTGATATCTCTTCGTCCGTTTGGTAGCTACAAATTCATCTCCCAAACATGCATATGGTGTCATTCTGTAGGATCGAAGTATACGAATATAGCAATCAGGGGGGGTGAATGATTGTGCGGAAGCTAAAACCAAATTCTTGATCTATTAAAAGTTCACCCCAAAACAGAACCAAAAAATTGCCTCGTTTTCGACAAAAACAGAATGATAGAGGTTCGGTAAAACACGAATTCCCGGAGATCCAACCGTCGGCTCGATCTGAAATTTGGACACAAGAAACTATATTCTAAAATGCATCGAGCCCAAAAAGAATCAGCTCGATCGGACTTACAGATCAAAAGTTATGAACCTCACAAACTTGCTGTGACAGAAGATGACGAGAATTAATCTAACGTAAACTTGAAGGTTTAACAGAAACGACAAAAGTTTAATCAACTAAACTTAGAGAAACCCTAAATCAATTCTCTAGAAAGGTTTTGATGGATCAAATCAAGATAAAACTCAAAGAACAAAAACCAATCTAGAAAAGAACAAGCATGCAAACAAGAACCAAAACAGGAAACACTGTAGCAACGCGGTTACTGTAGCACGCAAGGATCTAGAAGAATTGATCTTTATTTCTTTTGTCTAAAGTACTCTCATCAAAAGAGTACAAACCCTAAAACTGAGCTTGAGGCTCTCAATGCGCTCAGCTCCGATTGATGCCCTTCAACAGGAGACACCCCTCCTATTTAAAGGAGCAAAACACAAGGAGTTCTGAATACAATTCCTAATCTAGAAGGAGTATGTATTCAACACAACTCCTCTTGGCCCAACCTGGCCGAGTACAACTCTTGCACGCGTATGGCAACCCTACCATACTCACGTGACTAACACTTTGCACGCGTATGGCCACCTGCCATACTCACGTGACTAACACTTTGCACGCGAATGACCTCCTGCCATTCTCACGTGACTAACCATTCTTAATGTGCACCATTCTCTTAGCCCGAACGTCCCGCATGACATCCTTGACCACCAAGACCTCAGTTCCTCCCTGAACCTAGTCCCGAACCTCAGCTCCTCCATGAACCTAGTTCCGGTCCCGTCATCGACCACGTTCGTCTTCGAGCAATACATGCACATGAACAAACCACAAAACAATTCCGAGCATAAGTCCACGACTTGACTCACATCAATCCATGCAAAATACTCACACGAGCATTGCATAAAGTCCACTTCAAGCATCATGAAATTCTCACAAATTTCATAATCTCAAAAACAAATCAAACACAATTCCAATTTTGCTCAAAACCCTAATCGAGCAAAAACGCATTCACGACGGACCAAAAAATATGGTCCAGCGTACACATGAAAAAGTCACTCAAAAAACCATTCACGACGGACCAACAAAATCGGTCCGGTGTAGAAGTGAAAGTCTCGGTTTCAAGAAGAAATCATTCCGGCGAAAACACGTTCACGACAGACCCAAAAACTTGGTCCGGCGCAAACACAAAATCGGTTCAGCGCAAAAGGGAAACTCTCTATTTTTGAGAATTTGGTCCGGCACAAGAAAAAGATACACTATTTCTTGTCAACTTGTCAAACACATGCACAAACACATTTTGCAAATTGAATTCTAAGCCAATTTTTCAGCACATGATTTCACAATCTCCCCCTTGATGAAAACATTGGCAACACCACTTAGAATTGAACATTTGGCATTCACTTTACAAAAGATTTTGAAATCCAAAGGATCAAGGACAAAAAAGAGAAAACACAGAATTCCCCCTTTAACCAAAATGCAAAACAAAATCTCCCCCTGAGAAGGAAAATGTGTGTGAATGTGCAATGTGCCCAAAAATTTCAAAATTCTCCAAACTTCTCCCAAAATTCTCAAATTTCCAAAAACAACTCCCCCTTTTTCTTCTCCCCCTTTTTCCTTAAACTTTTCAACGATTCCCAAATTTCTCCCCCTTTGACAATGGATTCATCAAGAGTACTAAAGAGAGAACAGGTTCAAAATTTTTTCTGTAGCAAAGATTTCACAAGGAGAAACAAGGGAGTGCCAAGATAGGAAAAGATGAGCTCATTCGATCATATAACCTTATATATCACATAACATGCAAAATACATGATCTTGATGTGATTTTAGCATGTTAGGGAATGACATGCATCTCAACCTCAATTCAGTCAGCTATAGCCAAGTACTAAGCAAAACCTTTAGCAGAAAAACAAAGGCTCAAAGTTGAAGCAAATAACAAATCAGGGCGAGCATGTAGTTTCAACTCCAATCTAGTGGACCAATTTAATCTTTAAACAAGAATCGCATGTGGCATGCTTGAAGCATACTTCTTTTATTTCCTTGGAGTGGCATGCTTGAAGCATACATCTTGTCTTTTGAGGGAATGGCATGCTTGAAGCATACATCTTATCTTTTAGGGAAAGCATCCTGAAGCTCATAACTTGAGGCTTTTGCTTTTAACAACCCTTTTTTATTGATTCCCTTTTCTTTTCATTTTTCTTTGATTATAAACATGCAAAAGTGATTAAAAGGTCTTATGAAAGAGTAAAGTTGAAACCACACTTGCTTCATAGCCCAAATTTGTCAAGAGGATTCAATATCAAGCCTAGAAGAGTGAGATATCACAGAGTATTTAGCTATAGGCAATCAGTCCATGGAATTCCACAATGTCATTTTTAGTTCAAGTGAGACAATTATATTATCATATATTAGCTCAATTACATAACATATAAAGAAATATGATAAAGTGAGCTTATCAAGTGAAAGAACTTGGCAAGGAAACTCCCCCCAAAACAAACCCATTGGATGAACAATCCCAAGTTCTCCCCGAATAAAAGCAAAACGAGAAGAAGACAAAGGTTTTGTGAAAATGTCTGCCAATTGATGTTCAGTATCCACATGATGAAGCACAATGTTGCCTTTTTCAACATGATCTCTAAGAAAGTGAAATCTGATGTCAATGTGTTTTGTTCTAGAGTGTTGCACGGGGTTCTTAGCAATGCAAATTGCACTAGTGTTATCACACAAAAGAGGAACACTATCCAAATTAACCCCATAATCTTTAAGTGTAGCTACTATCCAAAGAATTTGAGAACAACAACTAGCAGCAGCCACATATTCAGATTCAGCAGTTGATTGTGCAACAGAAGATTGTTTTCTAGATGACAATGCAAAAAGAGAATTGCCCAAGAAATGACATGTACCAGATGTACTTTTTCTATCAATTCTATATCCTCCAAAATCAGCATCAGAAAAGGCTCTTAAACTAATGCATGAGGAAGCAGAAAGCCAAATGCCAAAATCTTGAGTTCCATGAAGATACCTGAAAATTCGCTTGACAGCTTGTCGATGTGAAGCACGTGGGGAAGCTTGAAAACAAGCACACAAGCACAGAGCAAATTGTATATCCGGCCTTGATGCAGTGAGGTACAAAAGTGAACCTATCATGCTTCTATATTCCTTTTGATCAACCGGCTCACCATCTTCATCCGGATCAAGTGTGCAAGCGCTCTCCATGGGTGTCATGATCGGTTTGCTGTTTTCCATCCCAAATCTATGCAACAAGTCTTTTGTGTATTTGCTTTGATGCACAAAAGTACCATCCTTTGTTTGCTTGATTTGAAATCCCAAAAAGTATGTCAACTCACCCATCATACTCATCTCAAACTCCTTCCTCATTGTTTCTGAAAACTCAGACACTAAAACATGAGAGGAACCACCAAAGATAATATCATCAACATAAATCTGAACGAATAGTTGATCATTGCCTTGCTTGAGTAAAAAGAGAGTTTTGTCAACCTTTCCCATTGAAAACCCCCTTTCAAGTAAAAGGTTTTTAGCCTATCATACCATGCTCTAGGGGCTTGTTTCAAACCATACAAAGCTTTTGATAGTTTGAACACATGATTTGGAAACTTTGGATTTTCAAAACCAGGTGGTTGCTTGACAAAAACCTCCTCATTTATGTAGCCATTAAGAAAAGCACTTTTCACATCCATTTGATACAATTTGAAACCTTTGGATGCAGCAAATGCTAAAAGGATTCTAATGGCTTCAATTCTAGAAACAGAGCAAAGGTTTCATCAAAATCTAAGCCTTCAATTTGAGTGTAACCTTGAGCAACCAATCTAGCCTTGTTTCTAACAACAACACCATCCTCACTTTGTTTATTTTTGAAAACCCATCTAGTTCCAATAACATTAAAATCAGGAGGTGGTGAGACAAGTTTCCAAACTTTATTTCGTTCAAAATTCTCTAATTCTTCATGCATGGCATTGATCCAAGATTCGTCAGATAATGCATGAGATATATCTTTGGGTTCAAAAGAAGCAACTAAAGCGAGAATGAGCATGAGTGTCGAATGAATAAACCTGGATCGAGTGACTCTCTCATTTAGGTCTCCAATCATTTGTTCAGATGGATGCATTTTTTGAATGTGCAAGGGAGCATTGGCTTTTGAGACTTCTCCTTCTCCTTCTTCATTTTCAGCATGTACAGATGATGTTGTAGCTTGAGGATGGTTAGCTGTAGGTGATGTAGTAGTAGGTGCCAAAGGTGCTACTGACTTGTTGTGCATTAGGAAGAGTCAAGACCTCATCTTCAACATCATCATTATCTTCAAAGATTTTCTCCCCTGAACATATGCGTCAGACTGCATCACTTAGACTAGTGCCTGGACTAGACTCATCAAAAGTAACTTCACAAGTTTCCACAATTTTGTTAGTCTCAAAACAAGCACACGATAGCCTCGAGTATGAGTAGGATATCCAAGAAAAATGCCATCGCTTGATCTAGCTTCAAATTTATCAAGATTTCCAGATTTCAAGACAAAACATTTGCATCCAAAACTCGAAAGTGAGAAACATAAGGTCTATGTCCAAACCGAAGCTCATATGGAGTCTTACCCAATTTTGATCTCAGAAACACACGGTTTGAAACATAACAAGCAGTTGAAATCGCTTCAGCCCAAAAATTTCTAGGAGTGTGATGCTCATCTAGCATAGTTCTAGCCATTTCAACTAACGTTCTATTTTTCCTTTCAACTACACCATTTTGTTGAGGCACTCTAGGAGATGAAAATTGATGATCAATTCCTTTTTCAGCACAAAAGAGATCAAAGGAAGCATTTTTGAATTCTGTTCCATTATCACTTCTAATAGCTTTGAGAGCTCCTGGATGGTCAATGAAAGCCTAAGAACAAGACTTCTAAAATGACTAAAAGCCTCATCCTTAGATGCCATAAAATACACCCAAGAGTATCTAGAAAAATCATCAACAATCACAAGCACATACCGTTTGCCTCCAAAGGATTGAACTCGAGATGGTCCAACTGTATCAAGATGTAGAAGCTGTCCTAGATCGTTTGTCATCACCATGGTAAGAGGTGGATGTGAACCTGCAATCATCTTACCATGTCTACAAGAAGAACATACTAGATTGCTATCACCCTTAAGCTTAGGCAAGCCACGTATGAGATCTAAACCACTTACACGAGTAAGATGATCAAAACCAACATGACCAAGTCTACGATGCCAAAAGAATAAATCTTTAGAAACATTGGCAATTAGACACCTATGCTTAGAAGAAGGTGATGCATCAAAATCAGCTTTAAATACTCTTCCAAAACGAGATATTTTGAACACAAGATCACCTGAAGCATCTAGCACTTTGCATTCATTTTTCTTAAAGCTTATCTCAAGATCTTCATCAAGCATTTGTGAGACAGAAAGCAAGTTATATTTCAAATTTTCAACAAGAGCCACATCTTTGAACATAAACTTGTCACTTACCTTTATTGTACCTTTTGCCACAACAGAAGAGGAAGAAGCATCTCCAAAAGTAACACTTTCAGCACGAGATGCACGGGTGAGGGAGGAGAACCAATTTTTATCACCGGACATGTGGCGTGAGCATCCGAAATCCACTAGCCATATGTTCTCCTTCCTCGCGCGAGAAGCCTACATAGCAAAACATGTCGAGGTCTCAGTACTGGGGTTAGAACTCAGATTTTTGGGAATCCAGTACTGAGACACACGACGCAACAAAGTAGGCACAACACGAGTATTCTTATGCATAAAATCAGATTTGCCCTTTCTCGTGTCTTTAGCAACAAAAGGTGTTTGCTTCACCCTAGGCACATAATGAGAAATGAAACGTGCCTGTTTGAAATTAGACCTAGCCTTAGTCCTTTCTTTCTTTTCTTGTTTGGCTAGTCTAAAGCAAAAATCTACTAGATGTCCATCTCTACCACAATGAGTGCAAGTGTACTTAACATGAGGTTTTGCTTTAACAGTAGAAGCACATTTTGCATTCATCATAGTAGAAGAAAGAAAACCAGCAGATTTAAAAGCAATCTTTTTACGTTCATTGAGAATCTCAATTTTGTCATTGCGAGGAGCATGAACAACAGTGCAAGGTTTAGTTTCAAATGACGTATGAAGATCAAAACCTAAACCTTTCTTGTTTGAGCTAACCTTAGATTGATCCAAAATCATGTTTAATCTTTTCTTGCCATTAGTGAATCGTTCCAAAGAACTTTGCAAGTAATCAACTTTCTTGGCAAGAGTTAAACAATTATTGCAAAGATTATTAACCTTCTCCTAGCATTTGCATCTTTTAACTTCAATTCAAGAGTTGAGCATTTAGAACAAGAAGTTGAACCATGCAATTCATCAGTGGAACAGCTAGCATTTTTAACACGTTTCTCATTTTTCTCATTTAGATGTAACAGAAGAGCATGTTCTTTCCTAAGCAAGGTGAGCTCATTGTAAATTAAGTCACATGATTTGCAAGTATCATCATCAGGAATCAAGGTCTTAAGTCTAGCAATTTCAGCATTCAATGACTCCACAAGAATATCATGTTTCTTAATTTTTCTATCACGTTTGTCAAGCAATTTTCCAAGACGAGCAACAGCAATAGCTAATTCATCATAAGAAGGATCTACCTCATTGAAGTCGCTGTCTTGATCGTCCTCGGTGAAGCTATCCTTGCTGCTTGCCATGAGACACAACCCTGTCAAGTCATGTTTGCTTGGAGTTGCATCGTCCTCGCTGCTCTCCGAGTCCACATCGCTCAAATTGACTTGTTCAAGAGCGGAAAGAACTCGATGAACCACTTTGCGGTTGATGAAGCTCTTCTTTTTCCTGTCGTTTGAAGAGAACCTTTTCTTCTCATATCTTCTGTCGTTGTCCTTCTCCTCCTTTGATGTTTTACCTGCAAGCTTTGGACAATTTGATCTCATGTGGTTGAGATCACCACACTCGTAACACCTAGGAGGACCACCTCTTTTTCTCATTCTCACATTCTGCAAGGCTTTGTTAAAATGAGAAGAGAGTAGTGCCAAGTCTTCTTTAGGAAATTCTTCAATTTGCTCATCAGTTAAAGAAGACACGGAGGACAGGGTAAAGCTAGAAGAAGAATTTGCATTTGACATGTTAGGGTTAGAGATCAAA
Organism: Rhipidocladum racemiflorum; assembly: GCA_036346355.1. NCBI lineage: Eukaryota > Viridiplantae > Streptophyta > Magnoliopsida > Poales > Poaceae > Rhipidocladum > Rhipidocladum racemiflorum. The sequence goes on from CM070591.1 coordinate 38,268,980, forward strand.
GCAATTGATTTAATATTACCTTTCCTTGCAAGAACATCCAACTCATGAGTTTTCAATTTAGAATACAGAACATCTAATGTAAGTGTACTCATGACAGTAGATTCTCTAATGGATGTAGCTTTCATCTCCCAAATAGACATGTCTAAAGCACCAAGCAATTGTCTAGCATTAGCAGCATCATCAAAGCTAACTCCAACAGCACGAAGATTACTAAGAATTTTATTGAAACGTGCAAAGAAGTCATCTAGCGACTCACCGGGTTTCATCTCAAATCGCATGTATTCTTTTTTGTAAAGATCTTGACGAACCTCTTTAATAGTGTTAGAACCCTCATGGTAATCACAAAGAGATTTCCATACCTCATATGCGGATTTGAGATGGATCACACGGTCAAAGTCGCTGCGTCCCAAACCTTGGATGATCAAGTTGCGTGCCTTGCTGTTTGCTTCAACATGTGTGTGATTGGTATCGTTGACGTTGTCGTTTGCAGGGACTTCATATGGCTTGTAGACCTTCTCCCAAATTGTGAAGCCTTGTGCTTGGATGAACGCCTCCATCTTGGCCTTCCAAAACTGAAAATCAACACCATCGAACACACATGGTTTTGTCGAATAACGATCCATTAATCTAATCACCGGTTAAGATAGATTAGAAAAACCTTGCTCTGATACCACTTGTAGGATTGAAGTATACGAATATAGCAATCAGAGGGGGGTGAATGATTGTGCGGAAGCTAAAACCAAATTCTTGATCTATTAAAAGTTCACCCCAAAACAGAACCAAAAAATTGCCTCGTTTTCGACAAAAACAGAATGACAGAGGTTCGGTAAAATGCGAATTCCCAGAGATCCAACCATCGGCTCGATCTGAAATTTGACACAAGAAACTAGATTCTAACACGCATCGAACCCAAAAAGAATCAGCTCGATCGGACTTACAGATCAAAAGTTATGAACCTCGCAAACTTGCTGTGACAGAAGATGACGAGAATTGATCTAACGTAAACTTGAAGGTTTAACAGAAACGACAAAAGTTTAATCAACTAAACTTAGAGAAACCCTAAATCAATTCTCTAGAAAGGTTTTGATGGATCAAATCAAGATAAAACTCAAAGAACAAAAACCAATCTTGAAAAGAACAAGCATGCAAACAAGAACCAAAACAGGAAACACTGTAGCAACGCGGTTACTGTAGCACGCAAGGATCTAGAAGAATTGATCTTTATTTCTTTTGTCTAAAGTACTCTCATCAAAAGAGTACAAACCCTAAAACTGAGCTTGAGGCTCTCAATGCGCTCAGCTCCGATTGATGCCCTTCAACAGGAGACACCCCTCCTATTTAAAGGAGCAAAACACAAGGAGTTCTGAATACAATTCCTAATCTAGAAGGAGTATGTATTCAACACAACTCCTCTTGGCCCAACCTGGCCGAGTACAACTCTTGCACGCGTATGGCAAACCTACCATACTCACATGACTAACACTTTGCACGCGTATGGCCACCTGCCATACTCACGTGACTAACACTTTGCACGCGAATGACCTCCTGCCATTCTCACGTGACTAACCATTCTTCATGTGCACCATTCTCTTAGCCCGAACGTCCCGCATGACATCCTTGACCACCAAGACCTCAGTTCCTCCTGAACCTAGTCGAACCTCGGCTCCTCCATGAACCTAGTTCCGGTCCGTCATCGACCACGCTCGTCTTCGAGCAATACACGCACATGAACAAACCACAAAACAATTCCGAGCACAAGTCCACGACTTGACTCACATCAATCCATGCAAATACTCACACGAGCATTGCATAAAGTCCACTTCAAGCATCATGAAATTCTCACAAATTTCATAATCTCAAAAACAAATGAAACACAATTCCAATTTTGCTCAAAACCCAAATCGAGCAAAAACGCATTCACGACGGACCAAAAAATATGGTCCGGCGTACACATGAAAAAGTCACTCAAAAAACCATTCACGACGGACCAACAAAATCGGTCCGGTGTACAAGTGAAAGTCTCGGTTTCAAGAAGAAATCATTCCGGTGAAAACACGTTCACGACAGACTAAAAGAAATCAGTCCGTCGTACATGCGAAATCAATCCTCAAAAAGCTATTCACGACTGACCAAAGAAATTGGTCCGACGTACACATGAAAAAGTCACTCAAAAAACCATTCACGACGGACCAACAAAATCGGTCCGGTGTACAAGTGAAAGTCTCGGTTTCAAGAAGAAATCATTCCGGCGAAAACACGTTCACGACAGACCCAAAAACTTGGTCCGGCGCAAACACAAAATCGGTTCGGCGCAAAAGGGAAACTCTCTATTTTTGAGAATTTGGTCCGGCACAAGAAAAAGATACTCTATTTCTAGTCAACTTGTCAAACACATGCACAAACACATTTTGCAAATTGAATTCTAAACAAATTTTTCAGCACATGATTTCACAATCTCCTCCTTAATGAAAACATTGGCAACACCACTTAGAATTGAACATTTGGCATTCACTTTACAAAAGATTTTGAAATCCAAAGGATCAAGGACAAAAAAGAGAAAACACAGAATTCCCCCTTTGACCAAAATGCAAAACAAAATCTCCCCCTGAGAAGCAAAATGTGTGTGAATGTGCAATGTGCCCAAAAATTTCAAAATTCTCCAAACTTCTCTCAAAATTCTCAAATTTCCAAAAACAACTCCCCCTTTTTCTTCTCCCCCTTTTTCCTTAAACTTTTCAACGATTCCCAAATTTCTCCCCCTTTGACAATGGATTCATCAAGAGTACAAAAGAGAGAACATGTTCAAAATTTTTCCTGTAGCAAAGATTTCACAAGGAGAAACAAGGGAGTGCCAAGATAGGAAAAGATGAGCTCATTCGATCATATAACCTTATATATCACATAACATGCAAAATACATGATCTTGATGTGATTTTAGCAAGTGAAGGAATGACATGCATCTCAACCTCAATTCAGTCAACTATAGCCAAGTACTAAGCAAAACCTTTAGTAGAAAAACAAAGGCTCAAATTTGAAGCAAATAACAAATCAGGGCGAGCAAGTAGTTTCAACTCCAATCTAGTGGATCAATTTAATCTTTAAACAGTAAACTGCATGTGGCATGCTTGAAGCATACTTCTTTTATTTCCTTGGAGTGGCATGCTTGAAGCATACATCTTGTCTTTTGAGGTAATGGCATGTTTGAAGCATACATCTTATCTTTTAGGGAAAGCATCCTGAAGCTCATAACTTGAGGCTTTTGCTTTTAACAACCCTTTTTTATTGATTCCCTTTTCTTTTCATTTTTCTTTGATTATAAACATGCAAAAGTGATTAAAAGGTCTTATGAAAGAGTAAAGTTGAAACCACACTTGCTTCATAGCCCAAATTTGTCAAGAGGATTCAATATCAAGCCTAGAAGAGTGAGATATCACAGAGTATTTAGCTATAGGCAATCAGTCCATGGAATTCCACAATGTCATTTTTAGTTCAAGTGAGGCAATTATATTATCATATATTAGCTCAATTACATAACATATAAAGAAATATGATAAAGTGAGCTTATCAAGTGAAAGAACTTGGCAAGGAAACTCCCCCTCAAAACAAACCCATTGGATGAACAATCCCAAGTTCTCCCCGAATAAAAGCAAAACGAGAAGAAGACAAAGGTTTGATTGAAAATGTCTGCCAATTGATGTTCAGTATCCACATGATGAAGCACAATGTTGCCTTTTTCAACATGATCTGTAAGAAAGTGAAATCTGATGTCAATGTGTTTTGTTCTAGAGTGTTGCACGGGGTTCTTAGCAATGCAAATTGCACTAGTGTTATCACACAAAAGAGGAACACTATCCAAATTAACCCCATAATCTTTAAGTGTAGCTACTATCCAAAGAATTTGAGAACAACAACTAGCAGCAGCCACATATTCAGATTCAGCAGTTGATTGTGCAACAGAAGATTGTTTTCTAGATGACCATGCAATAAGAGAATTGCCCAAGAAATGACATGTACCAGATGTACTTTTTCTATCAATTCTACATCCTCCAAAATCAGCATCAGAAAAGGCTCTTAAACTAATGCATGAGGAAGCAGAAAGCCAAATGCCAAAATCTTGAGTTCCATGAAGATACCTGAAAATTCGCTTGACAGCTTGTCAATGTGAAGCACGTGGGGAAGCTTGAAAACGAGCACACAAGCACACAGCAAATTGTATATCCGGCCTTGATGCAGTGAGGTACAAAAGTGAACCTATCATGCTTCTATATTCCTTTTGATCAACCGGCTCACCATCTTCATCCGGATCAAGTGTGCAAGCGCTCTCCATGGGTGTCATGATCGGTTTGCTGTTTTCCATCCCAAATCTATGCAATAAGTCTTTTGTGTATTTGCTTTGATGCACAAAAGTACCATCCTTTGTTTGCTTGATTTGAAATCCCAAAAAGTATGTCAACTCACCCATCATACTCATCTCAAACTCCTTCCTCATTGTTTCTGAAAACTCAGACACTAAAACATGAGAGGAACCACCAAAGATAATATCATCAATATAAATCTGAACGAATAGTTGATCATTGCCTTGCTTGAGTAAAAAGAGAGTTTTGTCAACCTTTCCCATTGAAAACCCCCCTTTCAAGTAAAAAGGTTTTTAGCCTATCATACCATGCTCTAGGGGCTTGTTTCAAACCATACAAAGCTTTTGATAGTTTGAACACATGATTTGGAAACTTTGGATTTTCAAAACCAGGTGGTTGCTTGACAAAAACCTCCTCATTTATGTAGCCATTAAGAAAAGCACTTTTCACATCCATTTGATACAATTTGAAACCTTTGGATGCAGCAAATGCTAAAAGGATTCTAATGGCTTCAATTCTAGCAACAGGAGCAAAGGTTTCATCAAAATCTAAGCCTTCAATTTGAGTGTAACCTTGAGCAACCAATCTAGCCTTGTTTCTAACAACAACACCATCCTCACTTTGTTTATTTTTGAAAACCCATCTAGTTCCAATAACATTAAAATCAGGAGGTGGTGAGACAAGTTTCCAAACTTTATTTCGTTCAAAATTCTCTAATTCTTCATGCATGGCATTGATCCAAGATTCGCCGATAATGCATGAGATATATCTTTGGGTTCAAAAGAAGCAACTAAAGCAGAATGAGCATGAGTGTCAGAATGAATAAACCTGGATAGAGTGACTCTCTCATTTAGGTCTCCAATCATTTGTTCAGATGGATGCATTTTTGAATGTGCAAGGGAGCATTGGCTTTTGAGACTTCTCCTTCTCCTTCTTCATTTTCAGCATGTACAGATGATGTAGTAGCTTGAGGATGGTTAGCTGTAGGTGATGTAGTAGTAGGTGCCAAAGGTGCTCTGACTTGTTGTGCATTAGGAAGAGTCAAGACCTCATCTTCAACATCATCATTATCTTCAAAGATTTTCTCCCCCTGAACATATGCGTCTGTACCTGCATCACTTAGACTAGTGCCTGGACTAGACTCATCAAAAGTAACTTCACAAGTTTCCACAATTTTGTTAGTCTCCGAAACAAGCACACGATAGCCTCGAGTATGAGTAGGATATCCAAGAAAAATGCCATCAGTTGATCTAGCTTCAAATTTATCAAGATTTCCAGATTTCAAGACAAAACATTTGCATCCAAAAACTCGAAAGTGAGAAACATAAGGTCTATGTCCAAACCGAAGCTCATATGGAGTCTTACCCAATTTTGATCTCAGAAACACACGGTTTGAAACATAACAAGCAGTTGAAATCGCTTCAGCCCAAAAATTTCTAGGAGTGTGATGCTCATCTAGCATAGTTCTAGCCATTTCAACTAACGTTCTATTTTTCCTTTCAACTACACCATTTTGTTGAGGCACTCTAGGAGATGAAAATTGATGATCAATTCCTTTTTCAGCACAAAAGAGATCAAAGGAAGCATTTTTGAATTCTGTTCCATTATCACTTCTAATAGCTTTGAGAGCTCCTGGATGGTCAACAGAAAGCCTAAGAACAAGACTTCTAAAATGACTAAAAGCCTCATCCTTAGATGCCATAAAATACACCCAAGAGTATCTAGAAAAATCATCAACAATCACAAGCACATACCGTTTGCCTCCAAAGGATTGAACTCGAGATGGTCCAACTGTATCAAGATGTAGAAGCTGTCCTGGAGCGTTTGTCATCACCATGGTAAGAGGTGGATGTGAACCTGCAATCATCTTACCATGTCTACAAGAAGAACATACTAGATTGCTATCACCCTTAAGCTTAGGCAAGCCACGTATGAGATCTAAACCACTTACACGAGTAAGATGATCAAAACCAACATGACCAAGTCTACGATGCCAAAAGAATAAATCTTTAGAAACATTGGCAATTAGACACCTATGCTTAGAAGAAGGTGATGCATCAAAATCAGCTTTAAATACTCTTCCAAAACGAGATATTTTGAACACAAGATCACCTGAAGCATCTAGCACTTTGCATTCATTTTTCTTAAAGCTTATCTCAAGATCTTCATCAAGCATTTGTGAGACAGAAAGCAAGTTATATTTCAAATTTTCAACAAGAGCCACATCTTTGAACATAAACTTGTCACTTACCTTTATTGTACCTTTTGCCACAACAGAAGAGGAAGAAGCATCTCCAAAAGTAACACTTTCAGCACGAGATGCACGAGTGAGGAAGGAGAACCAATTTTTATCACCGGACATGTGGCGTGAGCATCCGGAATCCACTAGCCATATGTTCTCCTTCCTCGCGCGATAAGCCTACATAGCAAAACATGTCGAGGTCTCAGTAGTTGGGTTAGAACTCAGATTTTTGGGAATCCAATGTCAAAGAGGTGCGTAGTTTCCTTGGGTTGGCTGGCTACTATCGGCGTTTTGTGCATGATTTCTCTATCATTGTCAAGCCACTTTCGCAGCTGACTCAGAAGGGGATAAAATTCCAGTGGACTGCAGAATGTGAGCACAGTTTCTGCACTTTGAAGGAGAAGTTAGTGACTGCTCCTGTTCTTACCCTTCCCGAGCCGGGGAAGCGCTTCACTGTTTATTCTGATGCTTCTTGTTTGGAACTTGGTTGTGTGCTCATGCAAGATGGCAAGGTGATTGCTTATGCATCGAGACAGCTGAAAAAGCATGAGCAGAACTATCCCACACATGATCTTGAGCTAGCCGCCGTGGTGTTTGCATTGAAGATATGGAGGCATTACCTGTACGGTGAGTCTTGTGATATTTTCACTAATCACAAGAGCCTCAAGTACATCTTTACTCAGAAAGATTTGAGGCAGAGGAGGTGGCTAGAGTTGATAAAGGACTATGACCTCACCATCCAGTATCATCCGGGGAAGGCAAATGTGGTGGCCGACGCTCTCAGTCGCAAGACAGTGCCCCCTGTTGTTGATTGCCTTGTTGCTGATTTTGAGCGTTTGGGGGTCTCCTACTGCTTTGCGGGGACCGTGCAAGCTAAAACTCAATTGATTCTTGAGTCAGCGATTCCCGAGCGTGTGCGGGAGGCACAAGAGCATGATCGTTTGCTCCAGCAGGTGAGGAAACGCCTTGAGGATGGCAAGTCGGGAGACTTTACCGTTGATGATGTGGGAGTTTTGAGGTTTCAGGGTCATCTGTGCGTGCCTCAGAAATCCCAAGTGAAAGAGGACATTCTGAAAGAGGTTCATCGCACCCCGTACACGGTCCATCCTGGGGAGACCAAGATGTACAGGGACTTGAAAAAGAATTTCTGGTGGAAAAGAATGAGGGTGGATATTGCCAAGTATGTGGCATCTTGTGGGATCTGTTAGAAGATCAAGGCTGAGCATAAACGTCCCGCTGGTCTGTTGCAGCCATTGGAGATTCCTGTGTGGCCATGGGATGACATCTCCATGGATTTCGTGGTTGGCCTACCTCGTACTCCACGAGGGAAGGATGCTGTTTGGGTTGTGGTGGACCGTCTCAGCAAGTCTGCGCATTTCATTCCTATCCGCACTACCAATTCTGCGAGCGACTTGGCTCCCATCTATGTGCGGGAGATTGTGAGACTGCATGGTGTACCCAAGACCATCATTTCTGATTGAGATGCGAAGTTCATCTCCAAGTTCTGGGAGAGTTTGCAGAGTGCTTTGGGTACACAGCTTCGCCTTAGTACCGCTTTTCACCCTCAGACGGATGGACAGTCTGAGCGTACCATCCAGACTTTGGAGGACATGCTCAGGGCCTGTGTGATGGCTTGGAAAGGTAGCTGGGAAGATCATTTGCCTCTTGCAGAGTTTGCTTACAATAACAGCTATCATTCCAGCATCCGGGCTGCTCCTTATGAGGTACTGTATGGCCGGAAGTGCAGATCGACACTTTGTTGGGATGCCGTGGGCGAGAGAGCAGTTCTTGGACCGGATTGGGTTCAGCAGACTGTTGATCGCGTGTCGGAGGTTCGGCAGAACCTTCTCGCAGCACAGAGCAGACAGAAAAGCTATGTTGATGTGAGGCGGCGAGACTTGGAGTTTGAGGTGGGTGATAGCGTAGTCTTGCGAGTATCTCCCACCAAGGGTGTGGTGCATTTTGGCACCAAAGGCAAGCTCAGTCCGAGATTTGTTGGGCCATTTCCTATCATCGCCCGAGTTGGTAGGCTGGCCTATCGTCTGGAGCTACCGAAATCCATGCAAGGTGTGCATAATGTGTTCCATGTCTCGAGGTTGAGGAAATAATTGCATGGTCCGGAGTTGGTGGTTCCGTTGGAACCATTAGTGCTTGAGCAGGACCTCACCTTCGAGTCCCGTCCTGTGGAAATTCTGGGGACTTCGGAGCGAGTGATGAAGAACCGGACGCTCAAGTTCGTTAAAGTATTGTGGTCACATCAGATCGAGAGAGAAGCGACTTGGGAGCTGGAGTCTCGCATGCGCAAGAAGTATCCCGAGCTTTTCGCCTTAGGTATGTGATGTGAAAACCTAGCTATCTTCGGTTTTGCTGGGTTGCATGTTGGTGCGTTTAGATTCTGTTGAAGGGGGGAAGAATGTGACACCACGGAGTGTCGTAACCTTATTTAACGTGCATGATAAGGTCAAAAACAGTATGAGATGTGGAAATAAGGTTAAAACCATAGGGTTTGGAGGTTCATAGCGTTTCCGGGCCGTTTTCGGGGTTTTGGGCCTTTCCGGGGGATTTTGGGCCTTAAAGAGGGGGTTGTGGGCTTTGGTGGGATGGAGTGGGAATCCTTTTAGGATTAGGATTGGGTGTGGGGACTGGTAAAAGGCTTTCCCCCCTGCCCCTTGCGCCCCATCAGGTTGGTGCGCCTCCCCCTTGTCCACTTGGCCCTAGCCGCACCCCCACCTTCCTCCCCTTGTGCCGTGCGCCTCCCCCTTTGCCCTCTCCACCTCTCCACCTAGGGGTGGAATCGTGCTGAGCCGAGCCGAGCCCGGCTCGGCTCGGGTGAGCTCGGCAGTTTTCGAGTCGAGCCCGGATCGGCTCGCTGTCTATTTCGAGCTGCAAAGTAAGCTCGGCTCGGGCTCGATCGAGCCTCGAGCCGGCTCGTTACGGCTCATGAGCCGGCCAAATCGTGGGCAACGGGCCTCCCCGTCGTGGCGCGATCTCATCTCCCACTCTCAATCTCCCCATTCTTCTTTCTTCAGCGACGCCGCCTCGTCGCTTTCTAGGGTTCGGCCGGCGGCGGCGCCTCCCCGACAGGCGACAGCCCCGTCCCCGTCGCCTCCCCGTCGCCTAGTTGCCTCCCCCAGCCCCGTCGCTGCGTCGCCTTGCCGACGCCTCCCCCCGTGACCCCATCCCTCGGCCTCCTCCACTACCTCCAGCTCTTCGCCGCCCAGTACCCGGCCGGCCCGGCCTCCCCCAGCCCCATCGCCTATCCGCCTCCCCCGACCTCCCCAGCGCGCCCAGTACCCCAGCGGCCTCCTCCAGCTCTTCGCCGCCCCGCCCAGTACCCGGCCGGCCCTCCCCTCCCTCCACGGCTCCACCTCGTGTCCTCGTCGCCGGCTTCCCCCCATGGAACGACCAGAGAAGAAAAGGCGAAGCGCTGACTCCGTCTCCATTGGCTCCACACCTCCAGTAGTACACGGCGACGACTCGACAGCTCCAGCAGGTCCAGCGACGGCAGTCACAACAGGTCCAGTGACGGCACCAACTGACTCGGTGAGTACTGAGTAGTGATTAGTGAACTCTGAAGTCTGAATGTTGTTGACTGTGAACTGAATGTTGGTGTTGAATCGTGAATCGAATGTTGCTTGTTGTCAATTTGTCATGTTATTTGTGAACTGAATATTCTTTGTTGAATGTGATTGTTGAATGTTGTTGTGATTGTTGAATGTTGTCAATTGGCGGTGTGAAGGCTGTCATATGGCGGTGTGAATGTTCTTTGTTGAATTATGGCAATGTGTAGGCTGTCCATTTCTATGTTGAATCAATGTTTCAATTTCAATTGACAAATATGAAATTGAATGTTGCTGTTGAATTATGGCAGTATGAAGGCTGTCCATTTCAATTGAATGTTGAACTGAATGTTGCTGTTGTGATGTCTTATGGCAGTGTGAAGGCTGTCCATTTCTATGAAAGAAACAGAGAATGATAAGTCCATTTCTGTGAGAGTTGTTGTGATGGCATATGGCAGTTGTATTTGCTGATTTGCTAACCATCTGATGTATGCAATTGGTGGTAGAGAAACTGAACCTACTGGACAAGCTATGTGGACTCATCTCCAGAAACTGAACCTACCGGCGGTAACGAGCCGGCTCGAGCTCGGCTCATTAGCTAAGCGAGCCAAACAGTAGGCTCGGGCTCGGCTCACTGCCGCTTCGAGCCGAGCCGAGCCGCTTCGAGCCGAGCTCGAGCTTAATTTCCAGCCCTATCTCCACCTCTCCACCACCTCTCCTCCACCCCCTTGCTGCCCTAGGGTGGTCTCCCCACCCCTGCACCATCGTGGATCCATCCGAGGAGCGAGGAGCAAGGAGCGAGGAGCGTGGAGCGAGGAGCGTGGAGCGAGGAGCGTGGAGATCTATTGGAGTTTTCGTGCGTCGGGTAAAAGTATGATCATGGGGATCCTTGGGGTTGATCTAGGTACTGTTCTTAGGGTGTTTATCAAGTTTTTAGATCAATTGGTGGTGCTGGATTTGAGTAATTTGGGTTAGATCTAGATGTTGCCACGTTTCTGTTTTGGGACAGCATGAGCAGTCGACCTAGGGTTTGCGTTTTTGTCAATTTAGAAACCGAATCTGTCCGTACGGATGTTGAAGAAGTTGTAGATAATTTCATTATCTTTTAGTGGTTATAAAGAACGTTAAATTCTGCCCAGCCGTTTGAAAGTTATGGCTGTTTTACCGAGCGTGTTAAAATCTGTGACGTAATTGGAACAGATCACGGTAATCTGTAGATTAAACAACTTTAGAGTCCGAATCAGTCTTTCCATATACCTAGAGAAAGTTGGAAAATTTCCTAAGCTACGCGAGGATGTACTCTTTTTATTAATTCGGAGTCCCAGAACTCAAGTTATGCCTTTTGCAAGGCTGCTGTCCCGACGGGACAGAACCTCTGTTTTTAGGTTTTGTGAGTAGTTGGCAATGTCGGGGTAGATGAGGGTTTGCGTACTGTTTTGTGGACATGATTGTGAGTGTGTGATGCCTATGTGCAGGTGGTGAGACCCCGGGAGTGCCTTCTACTTCCCGCCAATCCGTTGCCCGTGGTTGAGGCAAGTGTGTTGTGATGGATAGCGATTTGTAGGTTGCTTGTTGAGAATAGATGGAATTGACTACATGATATATGATCACTTGCCATGCTTTTATGATTGCCAATGATATGATGAGCATGTTTATTATGTTATGATGCCATGTGTTAATATGTGAGATAAACATGATGTTGGGATAATTGCATACATGACATGTTACATGGCCCGGGCGGTGAGAAAGTCATAACTAATCCGGGAAGGTCGGTGAGAAAGACATGACTAATCCGGAGAGCCAATGAGTAAGTCCTACATCATGATTCCATTCACCACGGTGAACGGAAGCGAGGAGTAGGCACCCTCCATCTTCGGGATGGAAGGGGGGAGAGGGTGCACAGCGACGGGTGTGTACTCAACCATACCGGTATGAGTTTCCAAGGAGACATGAGCATTGCATTACATTGCATACATAATGACGATGATATTGTTAAGTGTTCATGAATGAGATGATATACATGATGGGAGATGTTATTGCCATGATATTGTTCTTGTTGTCCATTGCAATATGCTTGCTGAGTTTCGAACTCACGCTTGTGTTTTCTTGTTGTTTTAGGTACCATGAGAACGGCATGCGGGGAAGGGAAATAGTCACACGCCCACACGTAGCTTCACCATATTGATTCCACAAGTCATTCTATTAGTTTGATAATAAATTGCGTGTGATGCTCATTGATTTAAGGCTTAGCTTTGCTTTATGAGAGTTTTATTGTTCGTTTGACACTTGGAGACATTAAGTGCTTGATTATAGTCTTATATTGTCGTTAAGACTCTAATTATTGCTGTTTTAGATGTCTCTCATGTTGCCTTATTGCTATACTGTTGTCGCTCCTTTAATTCATGTTAAAACAAAGGAGATGCTGCTGAAATCTCGGTTTTTAGCATATGTACCGTTGCTGGAATTTATGGTAAAATGTGGTATTTAGATCTTGTTTAGCTTATGTTTGGTAGCATTCAGGCATATTAAATGCCGGGGTGTTACAACAGGGACTTCCCGGCGTCATTTGTATGGACGCCCAGGGAAAAGTATTGGAAGCCAAGGGAAGAACGAACGTAGGTAGGTAGAATTGTGGGAGCACTTCCATCTGACGGGGAACGATATTATCTGCGGATTCTTCTAAACCACATGACAGGCGCTACCTCCTTCGAAGATCTAAGGACGGTTGACGGTGTTATTTGCCCAACCTTTCATGATGTCGCATAAATGAGGGGTCTTATTGAGGCTGATAATAGCATCGACGAGTGCCTTAATGAAACTGAGGTATTCCAGATGCCATCCGCACTTCGAAGGCTCTTCACTACAATATTGGTCTACTGCGAGCTTGGAGATATGCGCGGTCTTTGGGATAGGCACCTAAAAGAAATGTTAGCTGACTTTTGTCGCTCCGAAGGGTGCCTCCGTGCAGTCGAGCAAATGGTGTTGTTGGATATTAGAGGTATGCTTCAATCAATGGGAAAGGATATAACATTGTTCCCTCTTCCCAAGATCGATGAAAGCCACGACTATACCGATGGTGAGGCCAGGGAGATCATCGAGGAGTCCACGATTGAGGTTGATCAGGCCCACACATCTTTGTCATCTTCTGTCAACCCCGAGCAGAGGTATGCGTATGATGAGATATTAGCCTCGATTGACAACGGTGACAGAGGAGCATTCTTCGTTGATGGCCCAAGAGGGACGGGAAAGACATTTCTATACAAAGCGTTGCTCGCAAATGTTAGAGGTCAGGGAAAGATAGCTGTGGCAACTGCGATGTCGGGGGTTGCAGCCTCCATTATGCCTGGTGGTAGGACTGCACACTCGAGGTTCAAGATACACCTAAACATCGAGAATGGAGCAACTTGCAACTTCACTGAGCAAAGTGGCACATCTAAGCTTCTTCAGAGGGCATCCCTAATAATATGGGATGAAGCCTCCATGACAAAGAGGCAGGCGGTTGAAGCCCTTGACAATAGTATTGTGGGACATTATGGATCAACAAGATTTACCTTTCAGAGGGAAAACAGTTGTATTTGGGGGTGACTTCAGGCAGGTGCTTCCTGTTATTCGCAAGGGAACAAGGGCATAGATAACTGATGCTACGCACCGCAAGTCTTACCTTTGGGAAAGCATGAGGCAGTTGAGGCTTGTTCGTAACATGAGGGTTCAAAATGATCCATTATTTGCTAATTACCTTCTTCGAATCGGTAATGGCACTGAGGTAACCGTAGAGGATGATTATGTGCGGCTTCCAGACGAGATATGTGTTCCATACATTGCCGAGGAGTCTGACATAAACAAACTTATAAACAATGTCTTCCCAATGTTAGATGCAAACATCTTTGATCCGGACTACATTACTTCTCGAGCTATTCTAGCAACGCGTAATGAGTATGTTGACACGGTAAACATGAAGTTGATTGATCGATTTCCTGGGGAGGAGAAAATCTATCACAGTTTTGATCGTGCGGAGGATGATCCTCACAACTACTACCCCTCTGAATTCCTGAATTCTCTTACACCTAATGGTTTGCCTCCTCATGTCCTCAAGCTAAAGGTTAACTGTCCCGTTATATTGCTACGAAACCTAGATCCAGCAAATGGATTGTGTAACGGGACCAAATTAGTAGTACGAGGCTTTCAAAGGAATACTATTGATGCTGAAATAGTGCTTGGACAACATGCTAGGAAGAGGGTTTTTCTACCTCGGATACCTTTGTGCCCTTCTGACAGTGAAATGTTCCCATTCCAGTTCCAAAGAAAACAGCTAAGTTTTGTTATGACGATTAATAAGGCGCAAGGTCAAACTATCCCGAATGTTGGTGTGTACCTTCCAAATCATGTTTTCTCGCATGGACAATTGTATGTCGCACTTTCGCGAGCTACTGCCACATGCAATATTAGTGTACTTGCTGCATCAAAAAATGGCAGCATTTTTGGATCTTCTGGGGCGTATACGAAGAATATCGTTTATAAAGATGTTTTAACGCTGTAGATGTCTTATGTGCTATGCACAATATATCTCTTTTGCTTTCATGTCGGAGGAGAAACATTAAGAGTATTGTAATATAGAGAATTAAGTCGATTTGTTTTACGAACATTCATGAAAAAATTTAACTTTCTGATCCTTTGTTGTTTTCAATTGTACATTTTTGTGCAGTTTTATGTATGATTGGAATGTATACACACATACTTGTATATATGTTTCCTTGATTTGTAAAACACAATACTGGTGTTGGTTGTACTGCTTGGGTTTGTATCTTATACTATGTATTAGTGTAAACTCTGATGTGATCCGTTGCAACGCACAGGCATCTTACTAGTATAAGACAATTTTTATATCCTTAACAGCTGCTTTTGTCCATAAGAAACCCCCCCTTGCGCAAAAGCTGGGTTAATGGGGCTGCTATTGAGCTGTAATCGTGAATGAAACGGCGATAATAGCCTGCAAACCCTAAAAAACCCCGAAGCGCTCGCACTGAGGCTGGGATCGGCCACTCTAGAACTGTCCTGATCTTTTCTCGATCCATTGAAACTCCTGCAACTGAGATGACATGGCCAGAGTAGCTCACCTGGTTAGCCCCAAAAATAAACTTAGATTGTTTTAAGAATAGGCCATGCTATCTAAGAAGTTTGAAAACCATGCCCACATGCCGTAAGTGTTCTGCCCAGGAGTTGCTGTAGATCAATATGTCGTCAAAGAAGACCAACACAAACCGACGGGGAAAGGCTGCAACACCTCATTCATCAATGCTTGGAATGTAGCTGGTGCACTGGAAAGCCCGAATGGCATCACTAAGAGTTCAAACAACCCTTGATGTGTGCGGAACACTGTCTTGTGAATGTCATCGGAATGCATGAGAACTTGATGGTATCCGGATCGCAAGTCGAGTTCAATAAAAAATTTGGCCCCTTTTAATTCATCTAGTAGTGCCTCCACTATTGGAATTGGGAATTTATCCTTCATTGTCTAGCTGGTGAGAGCACGGTAATCAATACAGAATCTCCACGTGCCGTCTTTTTTCTTAACTAACAGCACTGGGTAAGAGAAAGCTAATGTACTTCGTCTAATGATCCCCTGCTACAACATAGCTTCACACTAGTGTTCAAGCTTATCCTTCTGCAAATTCGGGTACCTATATGGTCGTACCACTGCTAGTTCGGCATCAGAAAGCAAATGTATGCAATGATTGTGTAGACACTGTGGTGGAAGACCCTGCAGTTCTTTGAACAAGTCCCCAAATTCCTTTAATAATTGTGGCAGCAGCTCCCTGTCGTTGCTTGTGATTGATCTAGCTACCGCCCCTATCTTCTTTACCCAGCCATCAATAGTACAGGTCTTTCCCCTTGTTGAAATGACATTGTATGGTGCTAAAAATTCCACAAAACCAGTCCTAATTCAACGAGCCACTTTGTTCCTAGGACCATCTCGTAGCCTCCTAGCGGCATAACATAGAAATCTGTGGTGAATTTGTTCCCTGAGATGGTGAAAGGCATTGCTCTGAATAATCCTGAGCAAGCCACCCGATCTCCATTTGCCATGGTCATGCCTAGGCCTTTGCTCGTGATTATCCGCCCTGGTAGACGACTTGCTAATTCTTCCCTGATAAAATTGTGGGTGGAGCCTGAGTCAACCAGCGCCATTACTTCCTGCCCTGCTATCTTAACTTTTATTTGCATAGTGTCTGTTATTGGTACCCCTGAGATTGCATGTAGGGATATCAACCCGTCTGTTGCTTCTTCTTCCTTATCTTCCTCTTCATTGACAGCCAATATAGCGAAAAGTTTCTTGCAGATGTGCCCCTTCTTCCATTGTTCATCACAGTTGAAACAAAGATTTTGTCGACGTCTTTTCGCCATCTCACTTGGAGTGAGGCATTTGAAAGCCTTAGAAGTCGCCTGGGCAGTGGTAGTTGAATCGATTGTCTTCAGATCCATAGGCACAGCCGAGTAGGCTGCTGATGTGTTGGCTGGCAATCGTCCTGCAGATGTGTGTTGAGTTTTTGTCGGCGCGAGGACTGACAGTAGCGCCTTATGCAGCTTTTCCACGGACCTAGCCACGTTCATTGCTTCGTCCAAATCTCGTGGCTCCTTCATCTCTACCTCCGAACGAAGAGGATCATTTAACCCGAAGATGTAGAGATCCACTTCTTGTTTTTCTATCAATGGTTCAGCATAGCACAAGCGGCTCAGAAACCTATCAAGTGATCCCTCCTTCCGCAGCGCCGCCAATTCTCCCAGGGAGATTCCCCGTTGTTCTGGACCAAAATGTCTTGTGACCAAGTCGATGAACTCAGTCCAGATCGGTTGGCCGTAGTACCGCTCCCAGTGGGTGTACCAAGTCTGCGCCCGGCTCGTTAGATGATACGAGGCAGTCCAGACCTTGTCCTTCTCCGTTGCCTTCTGAGCTCTGAAAAATTGCTCGCACCGGCTCAACCAGGGAAAGGGGACCTCCTTGCTGTCATAGGTAGTGAAGGACCATTACAGTAGTTTCAGTGGAACAGGTTGCTCCTCTTCGTCGTGGTGCACTGAGACTCGCCGCGAGCTAGAGCCCGCAGCCGGCCTGTTCCCCGTATTTCGCGATTTCAAGATTGTCGCAGACGGCACCTCGGTGCTATTTCCCTCTTCGCCCGCCACCTCTGAGGACGCCTTGTTGCACCCTGCTTCCAGCTGTATGATGGCCAGGTGGTGCGCCCGCTGTTGCTATGTCAAATCCTCGACCAGTGACCCGATCTTGGCGATCTTCACCAAGCTAGGTTTGATCTCGGTGAGGAAGGCGTCAATCTTCTGCAGTGCCTCCGCCTGGGATGCTCGATCGTCGGTCGTCATACCGGAGTCGAAGACCAGAGCTCTGATACCAAAATTGTCAAGGCCGAGGTTGATTGGCCCTATCTGCTGGACGATCGGAGATCAGGAGGCGATTGGCACTCCTGACGCCTGATGGATCGCAAGCAGGGAACGGACGGCAGGTACTTCTGATCCTGAACTTGATTGCTTTATTCCTCAAATCTCCTGCCTATTTATAGCCGGGCTAGGGCTTTACAGGATCCAACCAATCTAGATATTTAAGGTATGGAAAATAACTAATTTAGGGAACTAAATATGGTAATTGTCCAAGAGATAAAATAGGAAGGTGACAGCCGATTAACCTGTGCCAATCTGGGACAGGTCTGGCACGGTTGTGGCTTTGGCCCACCACCCATACACTAGCCCATAATAGGAATCCCCTTTAGGAGCCGCTGTGACATTAATATACAGGAGTTTTAGAATATTCATGATCTTTTAAGTAAATTTCCTTTAGAAGATAAGCATCCACTGACCCAGTACATTTGAAACATGATGGTGAATAACAATCTTTGTTTTGTTTGACAGAAGCCCTTTTAACTGCTCAATGTCTGGAACCTTTTCTTTAGACTCATCAGAAGGATACTGCTGAGGAGTTATAGGTGTAGTGACCATGGCGGCTTGGTTGTTCATTTGTTGCATAGTTAATTGCATGAGCTGAGTCTGAGTCACCATGAACTGATTCATATTCTGAAGAAATGCTGTTATCACCTCGGAGGGTTGCGGGTCGAGTTCGGCAGTAGCACTGTCATTGACGCTTGGAACCTTACTGGTGTTACCATTGATGTTGACCAAAGTATTGGAATTTGATGCCTTAGCTTCTTTGTTGACATTAGCACTGCGATTCTTCTCCATCTGATGGCAGAACAAGGCTTCCAGATGAGAGGAAAAAGCACCAACGAGAGAGACAGGGGAGGTTCTAACAATACTAGAAACCAACTACCCAGGCAAAGGACAGCACAAAACGAAAATCAAAACACATTTTTTTTCAACACCAAGCAAATCAACTCGTCTACTCGATAAAACTACTCACTCTAACAGAACAAGGCGGCTCAAACACAGAATGAACCTGGACCAACTTAACCTATAGGGTTAGTCTAAGATCAGCCTTGCTTCTGTGGTCTTCACCGATCAAGGGTTGAATCCTCACCATGAAGGCGCACAACTTCAGTAGCAACTTTTGCAGAATTGCTCCTCTTGAGTCCTCAAGCCTTGAAGTCGAAAGTGGGAACCCGATTACCCTAATATAGAAGTTTTTAAGGGAGGTCTAGTCCAATTTACATTCCAAAAAGGTGAAAAGCCATCAATACGGTGAAGATAAGAAACAACTTCCATGACGAAGATAAGAATAGAAAGAAAGAAAAGGAGAGAATAGCACTTTGTTAGATTTTTCTTTTTAGAACACAAGTTTTGAAGCTTCCTAAAATGACCATTCTAACTAAGGACACGTCCTACAATCGATATGGCTCTGATACCACCACTGTGAGACCCCGGATCGGCTATCCGAAATCTCCTGTGTATTTATGTACTAGTCCCAGATCAGTAGCTAGTACACATAGTCCAACAGTGAAGAATCAACAGCCACATCACGATTACATATAACCAAATAGTAATAACACCAAATAAAACAAAGACTTTATGGTCGAGGTTTACCATTACGGCCTGAACAGGCTGAACAACTTGAATAACCGCAGCGGAAGACGATAACACCAAGCGGTGACCCATCCATATGCCCACAGGCAATCGAGTGGGGTACGCATCCTAGTCCTTGGAATCTCCTTTGACAGCTTCAATCACTTCTGAGATGGATGTAGCATGTAAGTACATAAAGTACTCAGCAAGTCTGGGAAAAATGTATAATGCAGGCTATCCAAGGATGGCATATTATGGTTCTTTTGCACAAAGCAACACTTTCAGAAACTTTACATGTAATATTTTCACAAAGCCATTTTTACAATTATTTGTACCATTGAAATTATTAATAACTGCTAGTGAAGGTTCTAGCCACCATTCACTAGTATACAGGCTCTATCCACCACATCTCAAAAAGATCAGGATTCAATCCATCCACATGGCTCTATCTGCCATGGTTCACAAAACAGGTTCAATCCACCTACCTGACTCTAGCCGCCAGAAGCACACCCGAGAGTTCTAACCACTCCTGGATCCCAAAAGATCAGTTTTTAAAACAAAAACAAAAGTCTACCAATATGAAAGCATTCTTCGCTTTGCCTTTGACCGTAGGCACGGCTATTCGAATAGTTTTAACTCTGCAGAGGTGTACAGCTTTACCCACAAGACATGATCAACTCTTTAACGCCATGCAATTAACACACTTCCTTTGGTGTGTCGGCAGAGAGATCATGACAAAGCCTTTACAATGTATACGCCTAACCCGACTCACCCGCTGAGGTTTCACCGCTGTTAGGGTTCTATCTACCCAGTACAGAAGCCCCCTCTTGCGCCGTGTGGGGAGTACAACTTTCCTCTATATAGCACCTACATTCCACCAACTGGCGAGTCTAAGTTAGGTTTCTATAAATTATTTAGCCAGGTCATACCATGTTAGACATGTGGTAGTACGGTTATGCTTAGAATGGAGACAGTCATAAGCGTCGGCCCTTAATTGACTTGGGGCGGTACTTGCACAAACCAGGACCAGTGCTCTATCCGCATCCGCCAGACCAACCATTCCGCCCAAGTCCAAACCATTTTCATTTTATTTTTAATTTGTAAACCAACGGCAATACTCTTTGCCTATAACTTCCAACACAAGTTTTCAAGAAATAAATGAAATTCCCACCCATAGGTGAATACTGACCGATTCTGAGTCTAAGCATTTCTACCGAACGGTTCTATTCCACCATTAATTTATTTATAATTTTCAAATCTCAGTGTTGATAAAAATTATTATAATCAATTCTATAATCTGCAAAATTCATGAGCTCACCAAGATTCCCCCATTATTATCATGGCACTATATAATCCAGTCCAATTTGGTACTCCAACAAGTAAAGTCTATATCATGTGCCATCATAACTCCAAAATCATGCCAAGCTACTATCATCATTGTATATGAAACCATCTCCCCAAAATATAAGTCTTATTATTGATTACCCATCATCCATACATCGATTAATCTTGTAATCTACTTGATTCACCAAGAGTAATTCATAATCTCATCCCCAAGCATCTTTTAACGAATATTCCTCAAAACCAAGAACTCAGTAATTCCCCGATAATAGTGGTTTCCATGAACAGTGATACCAGATCGACTAAACCATATTTCACATTATTCATAATTCCAAGAACACATAATCCACATTATTCATAATTCCACATAAAAGGGTTATCGCGAAACCATATTTCACAAAATCATCTACTAAACCACCGAGTATGATTTTCAATATCATCCATTTAATCCGTCGAGTATATTTGATCATATCATTTACTAAATTATCGAGTATCATTCTCAATATTACCTATTTTAACCCTTCACATTGTCATCACTAAATCACATAGTATGCTTGTTAAAATCCACCGAAATATGATTCACCACTTATTCTATTTGACCCACAAGTATGATTCTCAATATTATTTATTTAATTTTTCCGACTATTATTCTTAATACCATACATCTTCCAATACTCCCCCAATCCATACTAATTATATTGCCAACTGCTATCACAATCCAACTCTTCAATATTTCACTATCACCATTCATAGATCAATTTCATAATGACTACCCCCACATCATCACTAATATGCATCTAACTCCAATTTGCATTCCATACCATTTGTTCCATCTAAAATGTCTTCCAAATAGTCTTTTCCCCTAATTAAAGAGTATTTTTCCAAAAATATTTATTATGGTGGGTTACTATACTAGGGCGACAAAGGATCATGGATAACAATATTAAGGAGGTATGAACAACAGGTATAACTAATAGCCTAACGTTAGCATCGTCCTTTTATATAAATAGCAATGCAATTTGTAAAACATTTTAAAACATTTATAAAGCATAGGATCAACATGCGTCAAGGAGACTTGCCTTCAGTCACAACGAGGATGACGTACTCTTGAAGTCCGTCGGCGGGGTCGGCGGACTTGGTGGGATCACCGGCTACGAGCAAAACGGTACAACAAATAAATAACAATAAAATAAATAAAATCTAAAAAATTATAAAAGTATTACTGGCAGGTAGATCTTGAATTTAGATGAATTTAGGAACTTGAACGGGGTCAATCGGAGTTCGGATGCAAAAGTTATAAGCGTTCGAAGTTGGAAGATAATGGAAAATCAAGGAAAATGAGAAAAGTTACTGTAGCTACGAAGGGGTGGCGGGATGGAAGAAGGTAAGCCCCGGAAAGGTCTCGACGACGCGAATCCAATGGTGGTGTCGGATTTTGAAGAGGATTACCGGAGATGACGAATTCCGCGATGAACGACGGTTCGGCCAAGGCGACCAAAACTCAAAATTCGACTTCAAATCTTGATGAAACCTAAAATGGATTGAGGGGTTATGATCTAGACATCCATACGCACACAAGGGAACAAACGGAATTGAATTTGGCTCAACGGAAAAGAAGATATGATGATGAACACGAAGAACACGAGAAAAACGACGTTCCTCATCGGTTTTCTCAATCTTGCGGACGAATGGCGAGGAGAGGCTAAGAGAGGGTGATACCACCGGAAAGAGCACTCTAATATGGAGGTTTGAGAGGTGGGGGTGCGCCGTTTGGTGAAGAAACGGACGAGCTATTGCCATTAAAGACCATTTCGGTTTTTCATTAATGCGGCGGTTTTCGGCGAGATTTGGGGCTAATGTTGGTGAGGAACGGAAAGGTCTCGTCGCTACGAATCCAACGGATCCGGCCGTTCACCATTTGGTGCATTGATGGAGGAGCTATGAGTGTTTAAAGAAGGGATGGCATGAATGAGAGAGAGAGAGAAAGAGGTGCTTCTCTGTAAACGAACAGATCGAATGGAGCTTGAAGATGAACAGTGCTGACACGTGGCGACTCCCCATTGGCCGGAAGTAAGTGAAGAGATACGCGCGAGAGGTAAAATAGCAAAAATGGTCTAAAAATCCCGGAAAAATTCTGTAACACCCCGGCATTTAATATGCCCGAATGCTACCAAACATAGGCTAAACAACATCTAAATACCATAAACTAAGGAAAATTACAGCAAAGGAGTAAATGCTAATACCGAAAATTTCGGCAGCATCTCCTTTGTTTTTCCATGAATTGAAGCAACAACAATATGATCACAGGGTATAGTATAAAGAATAACATCTAAATCATCAATAATAAAGGTTCTAGCAGCAGTATAAGACTAGAATAAAGATTCCAACCATCTCATGAGCCAAACGAAGTAAATGAGGAAACCAAGCACACAAATTAACCATCACAATTTAATGGAAGGAACATGCCATTGTTTATATGTGTGATGCTAAGTGATGACGTGTGACTAGCTCCCTTTCCCGCATGCCGGTTTCATGGTACCTAAGAAAAACAACATAAACACAAGCGTGAGTTCATCACTCAGCAAGTGGGGGCTAGGGGAGGCGGCTAGGGTTGAGAGGGAAGTGGGAGGGGCGCATATGGGGAGAGGGGGGCGCACCAAGAGCTAGGGCAGCAGGTTTGCTCTCCTAGTCCACCTCCACATGGCCTAATTATGTCCAACTTTTGGCCCAAATAGACCCCCCAAGGCTCGAACTCCCCTGGAAGGCCCAATTCCGCTCCGGAAAGGCCCAATTCCCCCTGAAAGGCCCAAACTCCCAGAAATGGCCCAAAAACACGATACAAGAGTCGTACTTTAAGGTCAAGATCGAAAATGACTCATACCGTCATTCCGTAGTGTCACATTCTCCCCCCCTTAAACAGGATTCGACCTCGAATCCAAAGAACGCCAAAATCAACAAGTTCCCCAAGGGACAAAAGACTTCTTTGCAACACAAAACATTCACACAGAGACTAAAACCGGAACAAACGACAAGCGAGTTCTCAAAACCAACACTAGCGAGAAAATGTTGATTTAGCTCAACAGAGTGCAACCTCTCACGGTTCCATCTTCACTTCAATTCCCAAACAGAAACTGCGTTTCAACCACAAAGGGCTCCATCAACCCAAAACGCCCGAAACCTCACGACAAACACTTCACACTACTATCACAACCAACCTGACTACCACACTTCATTAAACTCAACATGACACAATCAAAGCGAGTCACAATTCCTTTAACGACCTCTCTTCATTCCCGAAAATTTCCATCGAGGGGAATAACTCATTAAGGCACACTTGCCCTTCCGATACACGATCATGCTAACATTTCATTCCATCCTCTCCCAGGCAAGACTCAAACCCAAAAACAACTAGTTAAGACAATTGCTCACGGCAGGACAATTATCACCGAACTACCGTCAACTTCACTTCCACCCATCGCTACTCTTAATAAAGGTTAAACCCCTACATCATCAACCTCCATCACAAACCACCCTTATACCACTAAGGTTCGACACCTAGCCCCAACTAGGATCGTAAAACCTTACCAAACCACAATTGGTTCCTTTCTTAAGAGGGTCTCGCTCTCACACGATAACACTTAGTTATCAAGCCCAAGTGTACACATATTTCGCATATTCAACCATAAACCAAGAACATTTATATCCTCACTCCCATCTATAGAGCAAGAGAAGTACAATTCTTTTGAACCCAAGTAGACCACACACGACAACTCAAACCCAAAGCGTTAACAACCATTTTGGAAAGAATTCAGCAACATCCAAGCCAAATCACAAAGGAAGCATAAATCCCCTACACCACAACCAAAATACCAGAAATTCTTCATTCTTTCTTTTCATACTAGAAAGAAATGGACATCTCGATTCATAACATGCATGCACACTTTTCAAGAGCACTCCGGATTAGTCATATATCCTTATATGACTTTCTCACCGACCTGGCTCATCGACTCCTTTATGATTAATTATGCATAAACAATGTCTCGTTTTCCTTTTCACCATTCATTCATCGTGCAACAACAGTACCGAATAGTCATTCACCAAATGACTTCTTCCTCGGTATCAAATAATGGAAACACAATTAACATCGAAGGTTGCGGAAATTCATATAGACTATGATGGCAGCATAGTTGACAGTAAAACACCACGTCGCATCACATCCCACATCAATTGAAAACTGAACTTGCAAAACATTGCATTTCATCCAAATTTAACATTTTGGAAGAGAACATCAAAATTTCAAGTCGAGCCTCTGCTCCCACAACCGTCACAAATTTTCTCAAGGAGAGGGAAACTCATTTCCAAAAGGGAACACCTTACTAACAAAATCACTTTATAAAACATTCATAAAATCCACCTTTTTGAAGCACTCGCAAACATCACACACACTATGCAAATAAATCCAACTCCAGTCAAAAAGATTTACAAATTAAATCTCAAGAATTTCCAACACAATCCACTATGTCCATCTGCTTCCGTTAAAATTTATTCCAAAGATAATTCAGGGTGAACGCGAAGGAGTGCGATCCACTCAAAAACTTTTGGGTGTAAATCCATACTCATAGCACAAATTAAACAAAATAGCCAAAACCAAAGAGTGGCACCAATAGCTACAGGTTTTAGGGAAACTCGGAAACACAACACAAGGAATACCTTGACCGAAGGCATTCAACCAAAATGGCAAACAACCACACCAGTTCAAAAGGTTTTAAACACCAGCTCAGCCTGAATCCCACCATAACTTGTATTCCACTACACTTACCATTTAAGCATTCAATAATCACTATTTACTCATCAAAAAAGTCCAACCGGATTTAACAGAATTTACATAACAATTTGTTTCTCTAGTTACCATTCCCAACACTTTTAATTAAGGTTTAAGATGCTTATCACAAAGGCACCAAACCAAGACTACATTGACATGATCCCCACGGATCACCAAATCATATAACAACGTATTCTATATTTCAAACGTAGTACTTCAACAGCTACTTGAGCATGGTCAACCTATCAACTTTATACTATCCATATGTCAAAATCTTGACAATTGAAACTAGTTCAATCAATAAAATGACTTCAACAAATAAGTAATATCTCTACAAGATAAAATTCGTAATTAGGATTCTAAGATATGCATTCTGTGACACTACGGAATGGTGTGACAATATTTAATGTGAATGTTAAGGTAAAAAACTTTATGAAATATGGTATTGGAGGTTAAAACCATATGGTAGGAGGTTTAATTGCGTTTCCGGGCTGTTTCCGGGAGTTTGGGCCTTTCCGGGGGAGTTTGGGCCTAAAAGAAGGGGTTGTGGGCTTTGGTGGGATGGAGTATGAGTCCATTTAGGATTAGGAATCCTGTTTGGGGCTGGTAAAAGGGGCTTCCCTTGCCCTTATTGCGCCCACACACCCCCCTTGTGCGCCCCACATCCCCTCCCCTTGTGCCCTAGCCGCCCCTCCCCTCCCTCTCCCTTTGGCCGTGCGCCCCCTCCCTTTGCCCCTTTGCTCCCCACCTCTCCACCACCTCTCCTCCACCCCACTTGATTCCCTAGGGTAGCCTCCCCACCCCTGCACCTCGAAGATCCATCCGTTGGAGCGAGGAGCGAGGAGCGTGGAGCGAGGAGCGATCCGGGAGGAGATCTATTGGGTTTTCGTGCGTCGGGCGAAGGTATGGCCATGGGACTCCTTGGGGTTGGGCTAGGTACTGTTCTAAGGGTCATCATCATGTTTTTAGATCAATTGGTGGTGCTGGAATTGAGTAGATTGGATTAGATCTAGAAGTTGCCACGTTCTCTATTCCGGGCAGCATGAGCAGTCGACCTAGGGTTTAGTTTTTCGCCAATTTAGAGTCGGAATTTGGTTGTACGGCTGTTGAAGAAGTTGTAGGTAATTTCAATACCTTTCAGTGGGTATAAATAACTTTAAATTCCGCCTAGCCGTTTGAAAGTTATGCTTGTTTTACCGAGCGTATTAAAATCTGTGACGTGATTGGAACAGATCACGGTATTTTGTAGATTAAACAACTTTAGATTCTGAATCAGTCTTTCTGTATACTTAGAAAAAGTTAGGATATTTCCTAAGCTACGCGAGGATGTACTCGTTTAATTGATTCGGAGTCCCAGAACCCAAGTTATGCCTTTTTGAAGGCTGTTGTCCCGACGGGACAGAACCTCTGTTTTTGGGTTTTGCGAGTAGTTGGCAATGTCGGGGTAGATGAGGGTTTGCGTACTGTTTTGTGGACATGATTGTGAGTGTGTGGTACCTATGTGCAGGTGGTGCGACCCCGGGAGTGCCTTCTACTTCCTGCCAATCCGTTGCCCGTGGTTGAGGCAAGTGTATTGTAATGGATAGCGGTTTGTAGATTGCTAGTTGAGACTAGATGAACTTGATTATATGATTGGATCACTTGCCATGCTTTAATGATTTCCTATGGTATGATGAGTATGCTATGATGCCATGTGTTAATGTATAAGTTAATTATGATGTTGGCGTATTTGCATACATGGCCTGGGCGGTGAGAAAGTCATAACTAATCCGGGGAAGGTCGGTGAGAAAGTTATGACTATTCCGGAGAGCCAATGAGTAAGTCCTACATCGTGATTCCATTCACCGCGGTGAACGGAAGCGAGGAGTAGGCACCCTCCATCTTCGGGATGGAAGGGGGGAGAGGGTGCATACCGACGGGTGTGCACTCAACCATACCGGTATGAGTTTCCAAGGAGACATGAGCATCGCATTGCATTGCATACAAAATGATGATGATAATGATATGTGTTCATGAATGAGATGGTTTACACGATGTGAGATTTTATTGCCATGTAATTGTTCTTGTTGTACCATTGCAATATGCTTGCTGAGTTTTGAACTCACGCTTGTGTTTTCTTGTTGTTTTAGGTACCTTGAGACCGGCACGCGGGGAAGGGAAATAGTCACACTTCCGCACGTAGCTTCACTCATTTGATTCCACAAGTTATTCAATTAATTTTGAGAATAAACTACGTGTGATGATTATTGCTTTAAGGTTTAGCTTTGCTATATGAGAGTCTTATTGTTCGTTTGACTCTTGGAGACACTAATTGCTTGAAAGTAGACTTATATTGTCGTTAAGTCTTTAATTATTGCTGTTTTAGCTGTCTCTCATATTGCCTTATATTGCTATACGGTTGTTGCTCCTTCAAATCGTGTTAAAACAAAGGAGATGCTGCCGAAATCTCGATTTTTAGCATGTGCGCCTGTGCTGGAATTTATGTTTAATTGTGGTATTTAGATGTTGTTTAGCTTATGTTTGGTAGCATTCAGGCATATTAAATGCCGGGGTGTTCTGATTGGTATCGAGAGCAGTTGTAGGTCCTTGGAATGTGTATTTTTAGTGTCATGCTATAGGGTACAACTAAAATGTGATGTGGAATAACTTAGAAACATGGCTTAGGTCTTAACTAAAATTTTGTCATAGGATAGCAACATTAAAACTTGCAAAAGTGGTATAACTAATCTAAAATTTGACACACAATGGATGCACAGTAGGAAAGGGTATGGGTATCGTTTCTTTACGCTTAAATGTTGTATTTAAGGTTTGATGTTGAATGCTTCATTTGATAATGCATGTTACTCTGTCTATGACATAAATGATTGAATTGTTCTTGTTATTTGTGATATAGTAGGTTGTGGTGCCGAAGGGTTTCGGTCACCTCTTTTTATTCATAGTAAGGGTGAGCTTTGACGGTGTGGCCGGTTAGCGCCATCACCGAAGAACTATTAACCCCTGTAGGAGAAGAGTGCTTACCCTTTCTGTCGTAGATCGGGTAGTTGACTGGAGTCAAATAGAAGAGTTTGGTGGTGGATTCCTTCGTTTGTTCTTTACCGTTCTGACGGTCGGTTTTGGTTGTTTTTCTTGATTTTAGTTGATTGAAATCAAAAGAAAAGTGTTTGGTATTGGATTTTCGTGGATTGTTCCGTATGCGGTGTGTGGTTTTGTCTTCCTTGGTTGAAGACTAAGAAGAGGAGTCTAGTGTTGCGCTTCTTTTGGGCGCCTTTCCAGTTTGATGCTTAGTTTGTCGATTGCTTTATGGGGAAGAAGCATTCAATTTATTCCTGTGTTTGTCTTTCTCCGAGGTTAAAGGAGTTATTGCGGTGTTATGCGGACACTTGTCAGGGCTGAAGTTCTGTGGCTTTGTAGGAGTAAGTGGTGTTTGATTTCGTTATTTTACTGGTTTAAGAAATCATCTTTGAAGAACCCTTCTTGTTTCATGAAAGTTTGGGGTTTGGTGTTAAGGTTTTATTTGCAAAGGTTTAATTGAGCGCTTGGTTCCCTATTGAGAAAAATTGTCTTTCAACCATTTTCCTCTATGGGAGTCCTTGAGATTTAAAAAGAGTTTTGGAGAATTCCTCTTGCATGACCAAGTTTGGGTTTGTCTCATTGCAATTTTGAGAGTCAAATTTCCTTATGAATTTTGGGATGAGCTTTAAAACTAAAATGCTGCAAACAAAGTAAGTAGTCTTTTGACTGAAATCGTTTGTCACTAGTAAGAATTATTGTTTAGCATGTTATGTAGCATGTACCAATGCGGTTGTTACCTCTAGCTTAAAAATAAATAGACTACTAGTGTTGTAGTTTACTCTTAGCGAGAATGATTAAATGTGTTAATGTACATGCTTAGAATCTGTTGCTTTGTTATAAAAAAATGCTTATGACCCCCGATTATGTTTAAAGTTTTAAACCTTGATGCATAGTTGAAACATTAAGATGATGTAGACTGCTGTTATTGTTAAAAAAACTTTGCTGGTTGTTTAAAGATGCTCTAATCTAATGGATTAATAGAGAAATTTAATCGTGTTGCCTAGTGACTTTAATTTGGAAGTTGATTAGAGTTGCTATTTACATTGTTGCAAACTACTAGTATATTTGGAAGTATGCAGTTGTGTCTCTACAATGCTAGTATTGATATCAATTGAGAAGACATAAGACTTATTGCTAATGATGTTGTTAAGAGCAGTGTTAATGCTAGTATTCAATCTATTTTAAATAGTGGGAGTATGTTGTGTGGTGGTAATTTGTTATCACCCATGTATAGGGTAGCTAAAAGTAATGTTGTTGGTTGATGATTATGCCCTTTTGTTGTTATTGATGACTAAGTAGTGGTGGTAACTGTTTAGATTACTCGTTGGAAAACCATGGTTAAAATAGAGGAAAATTTTAACATGTTGCGATGGAGTGAGCTTTGGATAATTAACATGATAAATGATCTTATCCTTAATGAAAGTATAACTTAGAGTCTCACTTACGAATTCTTCCCTGTGGAGATAATATTTACTTGTTGAAGTCGTTGTTTAACTGAATAAGGTTCGGTTGTCGAGACGTGAATATATATGAGGTATGAAATTTATATGTTGATCTTGCTGAAAGATTTGTTGAAGTACTATGTTTCAAATTTAGAATAAGAAGTATTATGATTCGGTGATCCGTGGGGATCATGTCAATATAGTCTTGGTTGGGTGCCTTTTTGATAAGCATCATAAACCCTAATTAAAAGTGTTGGGAATGGTAACTAGAGGAAAATTTTGTTGTGAAGCTTTTGGTTTAATTGTGTTGGGACTTCTCAGGGACTAAATAGTGATCATTGAAGTCTTTAAAGGAAAGCGTAGTGGAGTACTAGAGATGGTTCTTTTTATGCTGAGCTTGTGTTCAAAAGCTTTTGGACTGGTTTGGTTGTTTGCCATTTTGGTTGAAGGGTTTTCGGTCAAGGTGTTCCATATGCTGTGTTTCAGAGTTTCCCTAAAACTCGTAGAAATTAGTGCAAATATTTGGTTTTGGCTAATTTGTTTAGTTGGTGCTATGAGTATGGATTTACACCCCAAAAGTTTTTGAGTCGATCGCGCCCTTTCGCGTTCGCACTGAATTATCTTTGGAATTAATTTTAAAAGGAAGCAGATGGTCATAAAGGGTTGTGTTGTAAACTTTTGAGTTAAGCCCTTGATGTGTAACTCTGTTTGGCTAGAGTTGGAGTCATTTGGAAAATGTGTCTGGTGTGCGGATGTTTCACAAGTCTGGATTTTTATGAATGTTTCATAAGTGAATTTGGTTGGTGAAGAGTTTTCTTTTGGGATTGAGTTTCCCTCTCTTTTGATAAAATTTATGGCGGTTGTTTGTGCAGATGTTTAACTTTGGAGCCGATGTTTTTTTTTCCAAATGTTGGTTTTGGTTACAACGCGATGTTTTGCGAGTTTAGCTTTCTATCATGGGTGGGTTCTGAGACGATGTGGTGCCTTACTGTTAACTATGCTGCCGTCATAGTTTATATGAATTAGCGCAACTCTCGATGTTATTCGAGATTTATTCATGTGATGCCGAGGAAGAAGTCGTCATGTGAATGACTATTCGGTAGTGTTGTTACATGATGAAGGAATGGTGAAAAGTAAATATGACATCGTTTTTTTAGATGTTGAATGATAAAAGAGTCGTTGAGCCAGGTCGGTGAGAAAGTCATATATGGAGATATGACTAATCCGGAGTGCTCTTGAAGAATGTGCATTCATGTCATGAAACGAGATTTCCCTTGCTTTCTAGTATGAAAAGAAAAGAATGAATAATTTCTGGTGTTGGTTGTGGTGAAGGGATTTGTGTTTCCTTTGCGTTTTGGCTTAGGAAATTAAAATGAATACTCTCTGGTTATTGTCGAATTCTTTCCAAAGTGGTTTTAGCGCTTTGGGGTTTGAGTTGTTGGATGAGGGCCACTTGGGTTCATGTTTATGGTTGAGCTCACTCAATGGTTGTGCTCTTTATCGTGGTCCTTTGAGTGGAAGGTTGTGTATGACTCAATGCAAACCTTCATGGAGAATTGTGTCGTTGAGGTGTTCCTCGGTAGGGTTGATTAAATTATTAGTGGACCATTTGGTGGTTGCTAGTAATCACTTTTCCTTTTGAAGTGTATTGGATCTTTTTGTCGTTGGGCAATGAGCGAGTTATGTCAACCGCAGAGGAACGTTCGGTCGTTTACATTCTGGCGAGTCTTACGGATCCTGGATATAAAGTAGGTTGTTCGTTCTGGTGGTAATCTTAGAGCGTTGTGTCTCTCCTGTTTCGCGTTGTCTTGAGTACAAGGAACCACAGAAGGGAGGTTGGTACCGTGTTTTTCTGGAGAATAGCATGAGTTAAAGGGATCGGGCACTTCAGTGCCAAGGAATGCTTAGAACGAGGAATATGAGACCGTTTTCTTTTGTGGGCTGTTTGAGGATTTATCTTATCGCTTGGGGTCGTGCTGAGAACGTGTGTGAGTACTTTGTGTTTCAATGTTGAGTAAAGTTCTCGCAAGTTTTGATTGTGAGTTATCTTTAGGGCTGTCAGTCTTTGATCCTTAGCTCCTTGCCTCTGAGTGCTGGCTGGTGCAAATCATAAGGGCTTCTAAGCGGGTTCTGAGGCGTGAACCATAACTCCCTTGATTTGGTTGTTTGCGAAGTGGCGTGTCTCGGATTCGGGGTCGAATCCTGTTGAATGGGGGAAGAATGTGACACTACGGAATGGTGTGACATTATTTAATGTGAATGTTAATGTCAAAAACTTTATGAAATATGGTATTGGAGGTTAAAACCATATGGTAGGAGGTTTAATTGCGTTTCCGGGCTGTTTCCGGGAGTTTGGGCCTTTCCCGGGGAGTTTGGGCCTAAAAGATGGGGTTGTGGGCTTTGGTGGGATGGAGTATGAGTCCATTTAGGATTAGGAATCCTGTTTGGGGCTGGTAAAAGGGGCTTCCCCTGCCCTTATTGCGCCCACACACACCCCTTGTGCGCCCCACATCCCCTCCCCTTGTGCCCTAGCCGCCCCTCCCCTCCCTCTCCCTTTGGCCGTGTGCCCCCTCCCTTTGCCCCTTTGCTCCCCACCTCTCCACCACCTCTCCTCCACCCCCCTTGCTTCCCTAGGGTAGCCTCCCCACCCCTACACCTCGAAGATCCATCCGTTGGAGCGAGGAGCGATCCGGGAGGAGATCTATTGGGTTTTCGTGCGTCGAACGAAGGTATGGCCATGGGACTCCTTGGGGTTGGGCTAGGTACTGTTCTAAGGGTCATCATCATGTTTTTAGATCAATTGGTGGTGCTGGAATTGAGTAGATTGGATTAGATCTAGAAGTTGCCACGTTCTCTGTTTCGGGCAGCATGTGCAGTCGATCTAGGGTTTGGTTTTTCGCCAATTTAGATTCGGAATTTGGTCGTACAGCTGTTGAAGAAGTTGTAGGTATTTCAATACCTTTTAGTGGGTATAAATAACTTTAAATTCCGCTCAGCCGTTTGAAAGTTATGCTTGTTTTACCGAGCGTATTAAAATCTGTGACGTGATTGGAACAGATCACGGTATTTTGTAGATTAAACAACTTTAGAGTCCGAATCAGTCTTTCTGTATACATAGAAAAAGTTAGAAAATTTCCTAAGCTACGCGAGGATGTACTCTTTTAATTGATTCGGAGTCCCAGAACCCAAGTTATGCCTTTTTGAAGGCTGCTGTCCCGACGGGACAGAACCTCTGTTTTTGGGTTTTGCGAGTAGTTGGCAATGTCGGGGTAGATAAGGGTTTGCGTACTATTTTGTGGACATGATTGTGAGTGTGTGGTACCTATGTGCAGGTGGTGCGACCCCGGGAGTGCCTTCTACTTCCCGCCAATCCGTTGCCCGTGGTTGAGGCAAGTGTATTGTAATGGATAGCGGTTTGTAGATTGCTAGTTGAGACTAGATGAACTTGATTATATGATATGATCACTTGCCATGCTTTAATGATTTCCTATGATATGATGAGTATGCTATGATGCCATGTGTTAATGTATAAGTTAATTATGATGTTGGCATATTTGCATACGTGGCATGTTACATGGCCCGGGCGGTGAGAAAGTCATAACTAATCCGGGGAAGGTCGGTGAGAAAGTTATGAATATTCCGGAGAGCCAATGAGTAAGTCCTACATCGTGATTCCATTCACTGCGGTGAACAGAAGCGAGGAGTAGGCACCCTCCATCTTCGGGATGGAAGGGGGGAGAGGGTGCATACCGACGGGTGTGCACTCAACCATACCGGTATGAGTTTCCAAGGAGACATGAGCATCGCATTGCATTGCGTACAAAATGATGATGATAATGATATGTGTTCATGAATGAGATGGTTTACAAGATGTGAGATTTTATTGCCATGTAATTGTTCTTGTTGTACCATTGCAATATGCTTGCTGAGTTTTGAACTCACGCTTGTGTTTTCTTGTTGTTTTAGTTACCTTGAGACCGGCATGCGAGGAAGGGAAATAGTCACACTTCCGCACGTAGCTTCACTCATTTGATTCCACAAGTCATTCAATTAGTTTTGAGAATAAACTACGTGTGATGATTATTGCTTTAAGGTTTAGCTTTGCTATATGAGAGTCTTATTATTCGTTTGACTCTTGGAGACACTAAATGCTTGAAAGTAGACTTATATTGTCGTTAAGTCTTTAATTATTGATATTTTAGCTGTCTCTCATATTGCCTTATATTGCTATACGGTTGTTGCTCCTTCAAATCATGTTAAAACAAAGGAGATGCTGCCGAAATCTCGGTTTTTAGCATATGCGCCTTTGCTGGAATTTATGTTTAATTGTGGTATTTAGATGTTGTTTAGCTTATGTTTGGTAGCCTTCAGGCATATTAAATGCCGGGGTGTTACACATTCATTAAGGTTAAAATCTTGCATCATGATTATTATCCATTATTCATCCCATCACAACATGTACTCGACATAATACCACCGTTTTACACTTTTCTTCTATTGGATCAATGGTTTCCAACAATTAACAACACTACTAAGGCATCAATATCAATTCTTTGCATAATCATCAATCAACAACATTGCTTTTAGCTACCTTACACATAGGTTGCAACAAAATTGTCACTACACAACATACTCCAACTATTAAATTAGATTTAATAAGTTAGATCAGCACAATGTTCTTAACAACATCATTAACAATAAGTCTTATGTCTTCTCAATTGATATCAATACTAGCATTGTAGAGACACAACTGCATACTTCCGAATATACTAGTAGTTTGCAACAACATAAATAGCAACTCTAATCAACTTCCAAATTAAAGCCACTAATCAACATGATTAAATTTCTCTATTAACCCGTTAGATTAGAATATCTTTAAACAACCGGCAAAGTTTCTTTAACAGTATCATTAATTTACATCATCTTAATGTTCTAACTATGCATTAAGGTTTAAACTTTTAACCTTAACGAGGATCATAAGCACTTTTAAAGCAAGGCAACAGATTCTAAGCATGTACATTAACCCATTTAATCATTCTGGCTACAGAGTAAACTACAACACCAGTAGTCTATTTATTCTCCAGCTAGAGATGACAATCACATTGAATTGATTCAACTCAAAATTCAACTTAGCAACACATCATTCCATAAACCACATTGTTTCCTACTACATAGCACGGACATAAACTTTTCGAAACACCTTCATGGGGCACGAACTCTTGACAAACAGGATGCAACTCAACTTTTAAAGATAACTACAACTCAAGAACCAGAACGAACACCGATAGAAAAATTCTCCTTTCTAGGCAAGGAAGAAAAACAAAACTCCAACAAAAATGCAGGAGAGCTCAACTCTCAAATTCCCAAATTTTCCCACAAAACTCTTAAAGAAATCTCAAGATCTATACTTCCAAGAAGGAAGAAGGATGCACCAGGGAAAAATCAAATGTTCATTAAATCTTTTCCGATAAAAGATTCAAACTTAGCTCCACACCCTCAAGGCCTGCACAAGGGAAAACTCTAACACTTTTCTTAGATAGGGAGAACAACAACCACAAAAGTTTCCTCCTCAAGACAGTCCGTAATGACCAACAAAACCGGTGTCAAAGCAAAAATAGCGACCAACAGATGCGCAACACAAAACCTTTCTTCTACGTCTTCAACCAAGGAAGACAAAACCATGAACCACATACGGAACAATCCGCGAAAATCCAATAACAAACACTTTTCTTTTGGTTTCAATCAATCAGAGCCAAGAAGACCAACCGAAACCGACCATTAGAACGGTAAAGAGCATACGAAGGAATCCACCACCAAACTCTTCTATTTGACTCAAGTCAACTACCCGATCTACGACAGAAAAGGTAGGCACTCTTCTCATACAGGGGTTAATAGTTCTTCGGTGATGGTGCTAACCGGCCACACAGTCAAACCTCACCCTTACTATGAATAAAGAGAGGTGGCCGAAACCCTTCGGCACCACAACCCCATTTTAACACAATAACACGAACAATTCAATTCAATTATCTCATACACATAGCAGCATACTCTATCAAATATAGCATTTAGCAACAAGGCTTAAATACAACATTTAAGCGTAAACAACGATACCCATACCCTTCCTACTGTGCATCCATGTGTGTCAAATTTTAGATTAGTTATACCACTTTTGCAAGTTTTAATGTTGCTATCCTATGACAAAATTTTAGTTAAAACCTAAGCCATGTTTCTAAGTTATTCCACGTCACATTTTAGTTGTACCCTATAGCATGACACTAAAAATACACATTCCAGGGACCTACAGCCCGCTCTGATACCAACTGTAACACCCCGGCATTTAATATGCCCGAATGCTACCAAACGTAGGCTAAACAACATCTAAATACCATAAACTAAGGTAAATTACAGCAAAGGTGTAAATGCTAATACCGAAAATTTCGACAGCATCTCCTTTGTTTTTTCATGAATTGAAGCAACAACAATATGATCACAGGGTATAGTATAAAGAATGACATCTAAATCATCAATAATAAAGGTTCTAGCAGCAGTATAAGACTAGAATAAAGATTCCAACCATCTCATGAGCCAAACGAAGTAAATGAGGAAACCAAGCACACAAATTAACCATCACAATTTAAAGGAAGGAACATGTCATTGTTTATATGTGTGATGCTAAGTGATGACGTGTGACTAGCTCCCTTTCCCGCATGTCGGTTTCATGGTACCTAAGAAAAACAACATAAACACAAGCGTAAGTTCATCACTCAGCAAGTATATTGCAATGGAACAAGAAAATACATTCTAATACCTTCATCACCACTTTTCATATACGACATCATACACATCTCATATTCATAGCGTAAGCATATCATTGACATCATCATATATCATCATCGTATAACATCCTCATATAATGCAATGCAATGCGATGCACATATGTCCTGGAAACTCATACCGGTATGGTTGAGTACACACCCATCGGTGTGCACCCTCTCCCCCCTTCCATCCCGAAGATGGAGGGTGCCTACTCCTCGCTTCCGTTCACCGCGGTGAATGGAATCACGATGTAGGACTTACTCATTGGCTCTCCGGAATAGTCATAACTTTCTCACCGACCTTCCCCAGACTAGTTATGACTTTCTCACCGCCCGGGCCATGTATCATGCCATGTATGCAAACATGCCAACATCATAAATAACTTGTACGTTAACACATGGCATCATAACATAATAAGCATATTCAACATATCATTAGCAATCATTAAGGTATGGCATGTGAACATATCATATATTCAATTTCAATCTCAACCAATCTAGCAAACTACAACCCGCTACCCATTCCAATACACTTGCCTCAACCACGGGCGACGGATTGGCGAGAAGTAGAAGGCACTCCCGGGGTCAAACCACCTATACATAGGTACCACACACTCACAATCATGTCCACAAAACAGTACACAAACACCGAGATCGAAAATGACTCATACCGTCATTCCGTTGTGTCACAAATTCCTTGAACCATTAGGAAATATTTGGAACCCAATAAAATTGGTTTCGCGGAATTTGGATGAAATTTGGAGATTTAAATATTCTGGAGCGAATAGCGGGCATTAAACAAAAGCCGCGCGAGATAAAATACCAGAGAGTTTCCAAAAATCTTGGGAAATTTCCTAAAATGTTTTTAGAATATTTGGGACGTAATACAATAGGTTCTGAGATTTTTGGAGCATTTTTGAACTCGGGCGAAATTTCCAGTACTGACGGGAATCTGGAAATTTGATTTTTCGAACGGAGAGGAATTGAATTCCGATTTTGGATGGGAAAGGATGCCAGGTTAAATTAAACACCAAGGAATAACCAAAATTTGAATTTAACTAATTTAAATTAGATTTTTCCAGAAAGCCGAAATTGGGGATGTTACACTTGGTCCTGATCTTCACTTCCAACAGCATCACACAACTCGATGTCTACGCATAGCAAATAAAGAACCAAATAAAGACTCGGAACAATGTATAAACACACATTCGAAAACAATGCTACAAATCAAACTAGCTTATAATCCCCATGCAAATTTCTAGATAATTATTTTAGCATTTTCTAAGATTTATAAAATTTATTTTGGAATTTTTGGACGTATAGTTTAAGAGATACAAAATTCACAAATTTGAACTTTCCATGAATAATTTAACAGTATAGATTTGATTATAAAATTTCAGTAAAATTAGCATAACTTGGTATTAATATTCACTAATTAATAAAATTGGTCGCATACTATTTAAACTTAAAACGAATTTGTAGCAAAAAAGACAAAATCCACAATTTGGAAAAATGGAAATACGTAAAACTTTTTGTATGCGTATACTCCTTGGTTTCATATGGGTTCGGTTTGGGCATTTGCTACATAAGAAAAAAAAACAGAGACCGGCCAGACGACCAGAGCGGGACAGCGAGCGTAGTCGGCCGGAGGCAGCGACGGCGGCGAATCTGATCGGCCGGAATCGATCGGCCGCTGCGGCGACTCTGGCGACATTAGCGGCGACTATGGCGACGGTGCGCTTGTGCATGCAGACTAGAGAGGAGTCACGATCGGCGATGCCATACATGGCACTACTCTTCTTTGCACTTGCGGTACGGAAAGGTGGATGGTAATTATCAATCACATACACGCGTCTAGCATGCTTACGCATATTCTGGCGTTCATTCTAAACTATTATATATACATATACACGCATATAGAAATTTATATATGCATGCAACCTATTATATATTTGTATACATGTAACACCCCGGCATTTAATATGCCCGAATGCTACCAAACATAAGCTAAACAACATCCAAATATCATATTTAACATAAAATTCCAGCAAAGGCGCATAGGCTAAAAACCGAGATTTCGGCAGCACCTCCTTTGTTTTATCATGAATTTAAGGAGCAACAACGATATAGCATTATATGGCAATAAGGGAAACATCTAAAACAGCAATAAATAGAGTCTTAACGACAATAAAAGACTAACATTTAGCACTTAAAGTTCCAAGTGTCAAACGAACAATAAAACTCTCATTAACCAAGCTAAGCCTTAATTTAATAACCATCACACGCAATTTATTATCAATATAAAAGAATTGACTTGGGGAAACATTAAGGTGAAGCAACGTGTGGGCGTGTGTCTATTCCCTTTTCCCGCATGCCGTTCTCATGGTACC
The DNA here is from genome assembly GCA_036346355.1 of Rhipidocladum racemiflorum. Classification (NCBI taxonomy): domain Eukaryota; kingdom Viridiplantae; phylum Streptophyta; class Magnoliopsida; order Poales; family Poaceae; genus Rhipidocladum; species Rhipidocladum racemiflorum. Next base: position 38,308,037 of record CM070591.1, read on the forward strand.
TAAAACAATAAGAAAAAAAGAACACAAGCGTGAGTTCGAAACTCAGCAAGCATATTGCAATGGACAACAAGAACAACAATATGGCAATAGCATCTCCCTTCATGTAAATCATCTTATTCATAAACACTTAACATTGTCATCATCAATATGTATGAGATGTAATGCAATGCTCATGTCTCCTTGGAAACTCATACCGGTATGGTTGAGTACACACCCGTCGGTGTGCACCCTTTTCCCCCCTTCCATCCCGAAGATGGAGGGTGCCTACTCATCGCTTCCATTCACCACGTAGATGGAATCAAGATGTAGGTCTTACTCAATGGCGTTCCGGACTAGTCATAACTTTCTCACCGACCTTGCCGGACTAGTTATGACTTTTTTACCGCCCTCGCCCTATCTCATGTCATGCATGCAACTATGCCAATTATCATATTTCACATGTACATAAACATATGGCATCTCATCATGACAAATATTAACACATGGCATCGAATCATGATAATCATACTCAATATATCATTGGAAAACAGCAAGCATGGCAAGTGATCATAGCAAGTATTCAATCTTTCATCTAATCTCCACAAGCAACCTACAATTCCGCTATTCATTACAACACACTTGCCTCAACCGTGGGCGACGGGATTGTGGGAAGTAGAGGGCACCCCCGGGGTCACACCACCTGCACAACGGCATCACATACTCTCAATAATGCCCACAAAACAGTACACAAATCCCCATCTCACCCGACATTGCCCGCTACTCGCAAAACCTTAAACAGAGGTTCTGTCCCGGCGGGACAGCAGCCTTGCAAAGGACATAACTTGAGTTCTGGGACTCCAAATTGATTAAACGAGTACACCATCGCGAAGCTTAGGAAAATTCCTACCTTTTTATAGTTATACAGAAATTCTGATTCGGACTCTAAAATTGTTTAATCTACAGATTACTACGATCTGTTCTAATTGCGTCACAGATTTTAACACGCTCGGTAAAACGGCCATAACTTTCAAACGGCTGATCGGATTTTAACGTGCTTTATGTCCACGGAAAGATAATTAAATTATATACAACTTATTTTAAGTCCATACGGACATATTCGGAATCTAAATCGATGAAAACTCGAACCCTAGCCCGACTGCTCAATCTACCCGAAAACAGAAACGTGGCAACGTCTAGATCTAACCCAAAGAACTCCAACCCAGCACCACCAATTGATCTAAAAACTTCATAAACACCCTAAAAACAGTACCTAGATCAAACCCAAGGATCCCCATGATCATACCTTTGCCCAACGAACGAATCTCCAATAGATCTCCTCGCTCCTCGCTCCTCGCTCCAACGGATGGATCCACAAGGTGCAGAGGTGTGGAGACCACCCTAGGGCAGCAAGGGGGTGGAGGAGAGGTGGTGGAGAGGTGGGGCAATGGAGGAGAGCAAGGGGGAGGCGCAAGGCTCAAAGGGAAGGGGCGGCTAGGGCTTGGCAAGTGGGGGGAGGTGGGGGGGCGCACCAAGGCCTCAAGGGGCGCAAAGGCAGCAGGGTGGACGCCCCAAAGGGGCAGGGAAACCCCTTTTACCAGCCCCCACACCCAATTCTAGTCCGTTACGGAGACCTAATCCATCCAACCAAAGCCCACCAAGGCCCAAAACTCCCCCGGGAAGGCCCAAAACCCCGAAAACGGCCCGGAAAAGCTATTAACCTCCATAACCTATAGTTTTAACCTTAATTCCACATCTCATACTGTTTTTAACCATATCAAGCACGTAAAATAAAGTTATGACACTCCGTGGTGTCACATTCTTCCCCCCTTCAACAGGATTCGACCTTGAATCTAAACGCACCAACACGCAACCCAGCAAAACCGAAGATAGCTAGGTTTTCACATCACATACCTGAGGTGAAAAGCTCGGGATATTTCTCGCGCATACGAGACTCCAGCTCCCAAGTTGCCTCTCTCTCGGTCTGATGTGACCACAACACTTTAACGAACTTGAGCGTCCGGTTCTTCATCACTCGCTCCGAAGTCCCCAAAATTTCCACAGGACAGGACTCGAAGGTGAGGTCCTGCTCAAGTACTAATGGTTCCAACGGAACCACCAACTCCGGATCATGCAAGTATTTCCTCAACATCGAGACATGAAACACATTATGCACACCTTGCATAGCTTAGGTAGCTCAGACGATAGGCCAACCTACCAACTCGGGCGATGATAGGAAAAGGCCCAACATACCTTGGGTGAGCTTTCCTTTGGTGCCAAACGCACCACACCCTTGGTGGGAGATACTCGCAAGAGTACGCTATCACCCACCTCAAACTCCAAGTCTCGCCGCCTCACATCAGCATAGCTCTTACATGCGCTCTGCGCTACGAGAAGGTTCTGCCAGTACCTCCGCCACGCGATCAACGATCTGTTGAACCCAATCCGGTCCAATAATCGCTCTCTCGCCTTTGCATCCCAACAAAGTGGCGATCTGCACTTCCGGCCATATAGTACCTCATAAGGAGCGGCCGGATCTTTGGAATGATAGCTGTTATTGTAAGCAAACTCCACAAGAGGCAAATGATCCTCCCAGCTACCTTTCCAAGCCATCACACAGGCCACGAGCATGTCTTCCAATGTCTGGATGGTATGCTCGGACTACCCATCCGTCTGAGGGTGAAAAGCGGTACTAAGGCGGCTGCGTACCCAAAGCACTCTGCAAACTCTCCCAGAACTTGGAGACGAACTTCGCATCCCGATCGAAATAATGGTCTTAGGTACACCATGCAGTCTCACAATCTCCCGCACATAGATGGGAGCCAACTCGCTCATGAGGTGGTCGTGCGGATAGGAATGAAATCTTGTGAGACTTCTTTGAGACGGTCCACCACAACCCAAACACATCCTTCCTCGTGGAGAACGAGGTAGACCAACCACGAAATCCATGGAGATGTCATCCCATGGCCACACAGAATCTCCAATGGTCGCACAGAGGCCGTGGACGCTTATGCTCGGCTTTGATCTTTTGACAGATCCCACAAGATGCCACATACTTGGCAATATCCACTCTCATCCTTTTCCACGAAATTCTTCTTCAAGTCCTGTACATCTTGGTCTCCCAGGATGGACCGTGTCTGGGTGCGATGAGCTTCTTTCAGAATGTCTTCTTTCATTTGAGATTTCGAGGCACGCGCCTGACGGCCCTGAAACCTCGGAACTCCGCATCATCAATGGTAAAGTCTCGGACTTGCCATCCTCAAGGCATTTCCTCGCTTTCTTTGGAGCAAACGGTCATCTTCTTTGTGCCTCCCGCTGACACGCCGGGAATCGTTGACTCAAGAATCAATCGAGTTTCAGCTTGCACGGTCCCGCAAAGCGAGGAAACCCCAAACGCTCAAAATCAGCAACAAGACAATCAACAATAGGGGCATTGTTTTGCGATCGAGCGTCGGCCACAACATTTGCCTTCCCGGATGATACCGGATAGTAAGGTCATAATCCTTTATCAATTCTAGCCACCTCCTCTGCCTCAAGTTTAAATCTTTACGAGTAAATATGTACTTGAGGCTCTTGTGATCGATGAAAATGTCACAAGACTCGCCGTCTGAGTAATGCCTCCATATCTTCAATGCAAACACCACGGCGGCTAGCTCAAGATCATGCGTGGGATAGTTACGCTCGTGCTTTTTCAAGCGCCTCGACGCATAAGCAATCTCCTTGCCCTCTTACATGAGCACACACCCAAGTCCCAACCGAGAAGCATCAGAATACACCGTGAAGCGCTTCCCGGCTCGGGAAGGGTAAGAACGAGGAGCGATCACTAACTTCTCCTTCATAGTGCGTAAACTGTGCTCACACTCTGTGATCCACTGGAATTTCATCCTTCTCGAGTCACCTGCGAAAGTGGCTTGGCAATGATAGAGAAATCCTGCACGAAACGCCGATAGTAGCCAGCCAACCCAAGGAAACTACGCACCTCTTTGACATTGGAAGGCCTCTTCCAATCCAAAACTGCTGAGACTTTGCTAGGATCTACAGATATGCCCTCTAGATTGATGATGTGGCCAAGAAAACCCACTTCTGAAATCCAGAACTCGCACTTTTTCAGCTTAGCAAAGAACTGATTTTCCCTCAAGGTGCTCAGCACAAGCCTCAGATGTCGCTCATGGTCCTCTTCTGATTTAGAGTAAACCAGAATGTCATCGATGAACACTACCACAAACTCATCAAGATACTTGTGTAGCATAATGTTCATCGCCTCCATAAAGACAGCAGGAGCATTAGTTAGTCCAAAAGACATAACTTTAAATTCATAATGCCCAACCTAGTGGAGAAAACAGTCTTCTCAATGTCCTGCTCCCTAACACGGATCTGATTGTACCCCGACTGAAGATCAATCTTGGAGAGCACCTTTGCTCCCTTCAGTTGGTCAAACAGATCCTCGATGCGAGGCAAAGGATACTTGTTCTTGACTGTCACTTGATTAAGAACACGATAATCAATGCACATACTCCAACTTCCATCCTTCTTCGAGACGAAGAGGACGGGTGCTCCCCATGGCGAAACGCTACGCCGAATGAAGCCCTTGGCCAACAGATCCTCCAACTGCTTCTTCAACTCGTCTTGAAAAGGATGAGCCAAGCGGTATGGAGAGATAGAAATAGGTCGAGTGCCAGGAACAAGATCAATACGAAACTCCACATTCCTCACAGGAGGTAGACCAGGCAACTCGTCAGGGAACACATCAACGAACTCCTTCACCTAAATCTCCTCAATGGGAATCGAGGAAGATGGTTTCTCGAGACAAAGTCATGAGGAAACCCATGACCTCAAACGCCGACCGGAAAACAAACTAGTCAAAGCAAAGCCCAGGCTGGAGGGTATACCACCCTGAAAGGTCAACTCTTCCGGACGGGCCTGCAAGGCAAGCTGTCTTCCGAAACAACAGATCTTAGCACGGCATCGATGCAGCCAGTCCATGCCCAAAATGACATCAAAAGGAGCCAACTGGATCACCATGAGATTGGCAAAGAAAACCTCATCATCAATGGCAATGGTGCAACCAGGGCAAACCAAAGAACTAGCAATCAACCCCGGAGAATCGGCTAACACGGACTCGTAAATCCATTGAACTCCCAACTTAGCTCTACTAGCAAACTCCGACGACACAAAAGAATAGGATGCTCGGAATCAAACAGAACAAAGGCATCAACGGAATCCACGAGCGTAGTACACGAAACCACCTCTGGATGCCGGTGACTCGGCGGTCGGCAAAGCGTACACTCCTGGTGGCGCCGACGAAGGAACCCGACTCGGTGATGCCCCATCAAGGCTGGGGCGGAGGAGGCAAGCGAGGAGGAGCAGGCGGTATGTAGGCACCAAGACGCCTTGGTGGCGCCACGCAAAGGCGGATGAGAAACAGGCAGCCATCATGTGCACCGATCCTCTGGAAGACGCCCGGAGTGGGAGCAGAAGGCACCGTCTCCCACTTGATGATGCTATCGGGATTCATCCGGCAGACTCGTCCCATGTGGCCGGGCTTGCCACCGATGGTTGCAACTCCGGTCCAACCACACTCTGAAGCACGGTGCTCACCACCGCACTTGAAACACTTCATGCCCTGCCGGGCACAGACGAACAACCGCTCGCGAAGAAGACGGCTGGGCGGCCCCATTTAGCCCCCGAGGAGGAGCCCTATCCCCTTGAACTTCTTGAAGGTGGGTCGAGAAGACCCACCTCCTCCACCAAAGGTCCTCTTCGGCCCACTGGGCCGCAGAACCCCTGAACCGCCGGGTTTTGCTTATCCCGGAGAGCTCCAACTCGAGCTCCATGCCCTTCGCCGCTCCACCACGGAGCGAGAAGTCACGAGGGACGATCGCCCCCATGACAACTCTGAACTCCTGGTTGAGGCCCCTACGGAACCTCCTCGCCTTCTCCTCGCCGTCATTTGCCACGGCCGCAAGACGAAGCGCACCACGCTGTTGAACTCCACCTCATACTCTGCCACCGACCTCTTTCCTGGGAAAGAGTCGCCGAGTATGCTCCATCCTCTCAAGGAAAGACTCGGGTAGAACTTGGCTCGGAGGCGAGCCACAAAGTCCTCGGTGGTGGACCAAGATCGGGGGTTCTAGCGGCAGAACCCCTTCCCACCAGATATCGCCTTGGCCTTTCAGCTGAAAGGCCACAAAGCGAGCCCTCTGGACCGAGGTCAATTCTAGGACCTCAAACTGCCTCTCCATCTACCGCAGCAAATCTGCGGACTGGATCGGCGTGCCCGCTCCGTCAAAAGTGTCAAGACGGAGGGTCATCCACTCTCGGAGACTCATCCTCGGCTCCGGGCACGGGGCAACAACCGGGGCCAGCTGCAGGGAGGCACCACAGCCAGGGGCTGCCCGCACCGGCGCGCAGCTCACGAATCTCCCTCTGCAGAGCCTGAACTAAATCATCATTGGCGGCGGGCACCCCGCCTCGATGCAGCTGGAAGCTCCTCCTGAGCTGGTCCACGAGCATTGAGCGAAACGCTACCCTCAGAACAGACTCCTCAACTCCTCGGGAGCCTCGCCTGGCCTCCACGGCCTCGGCGTCCACGGCCTCTACCCCTCGGCATGGCTGCTTCAGACAGACAACCATCCAAACACAAAAACATAAACACAACATCACACAACCAAGAACATAGATCAAACATCATCATAGCATAGTCTTAATCAAATAATTAAGCGCAATGCAATGATGAACCAAGACCCCATCCTACTGTGCAACCAAGTGTGTCAAATTTTAGATTAGTTATACCACTTTTGCAAGTTTTAATGTTGCTATCCTATAAAAAGTTTTAGTTAGAACCTAAGCCATGTTTCTAAGTTATTCCACATCATATTTTAGTTGCAACTTAAGGTATAACACTAAAATACTGATTCCAAGGACCTACAAAATTCGCTCACGATACTAATCAGAATAACACCAGGCATTTAATATGCCCGGATGCTACCAAACAAAAGCTAAACAACATCCAAATATCATATTTAACATAAAATTCCAGCAAAGGCGCATAGGCTAAAAACCGAGATTTCGGCAGCACCTCCTTTGTTTTATCATGAATTTAAGGAGCAACAACGATATAGCATTATATGGCAATAAGGGAAACATCTAAAACAGCAATAAATAGAGTCTTAACGACAATAAAAGACTAACATTTAGCACTTAAAGTTCCAAGTGTCAAACGAACAATAAAACTCTCATTAACCAAGCTAAGCCTTAATTTAATGACCATCACACGCAATTTATTATCAATCTAAAAGAATTGACTTGGGGACACATTAAGGTGAAGCAACGTGTGGGCGTGTGTCTATTCCCTTTTCCCACATGCCGTTCTCATGGTACCTAAAACAATAAGAAAAAAAAACACAAGCGTGAGTTCGAAACTCAGCAAGCATATTGCAATGGACAACGAGAACAACAATATGGCAATAGCATCTCCCTTCATGTAAATCATCTTATTCATAAACACTTAACATTGTCATCATCAATATGTATGAGATGTAATGCAATGCTCATGTCTCCTTGGAAACTCATACCGGTATGGTTGAGTACACACCCGTCGGTGTGCACCCTTTTCCCCCCTTCCATCCCGAAGATGGAGGGTGCCTACTCATCGCTTCCATTCACCACGTGGATGGAATCATGATGTAGGTCTTACTCAATGGCGTTCTGGACTAGTCATAACTTTCTCACCGACCTTGCCGGACTAGTTATGACTTTCTCACCGCCCTCGCCCTATCTCATGTCATGCATGCAACTATGCCAATTATCATATTTCACATGTACATAAACATATGGCATCTCATCATGATAAATATTAACACATGGCATCGAATCATGATAATCATACTCAATATATCATTGGAAAACAACAAGCATGGCAAGTGATCATAGCAAGTATTCAATCTTTCATCTAATCTCCACAAGCAACCTACAATTCCGCTATTCATTACAACACACTTGCCTCAACCGTGGGCGACGGGATTGTGGGAAGTAGAGGGCACCCCCGGGGTCACACCACCTGCACAACGGCATCACATACTCTCAATAATGCCCACAAAACAGTACACAAATCCCCATCTCACCCGACATTGCCCGCTACTCGCAAAACCTAAAACAGAGGTTCTGTCCCGGCGGGACAGCAGCCTTGCAAAGGCCATAACTTGAGTTCTGGGACACCAAATCGATTAAACGAGTACAACATCGCGAAGCTTAGGAAAATTCCTACCTTTTTCTAGTTATTCGGAAAGACTGATTCGGACTCTAAAATTGTTTAATCTACAGATTACTACGATCTGTTCTAATTGCGTCACAGATTTTAACACGCTCGGTAAAACGGCCATAACTTTCAAACGGCTGATCAGATTTTAACGTGCTTTATGTCCACGGAAATATAATTAAATTATCTACAACTTATTTTAAGTCCGTACGGACAGATTCAGATTCTAAATCGACGAAAACCCGAACCCTAGCCCGACTGCTCAATCTGCCCGAAAACAGAAACGTGGCAACGTCTAGATCTAACCCAAAGAACTCCAACCCAGCACCACCAATTGATCTAAAAACTTCATAAACACCCTAAGAACAGTACCTAGATCAAACCCAAGGATCCCCATGATCATACCTTTGCCCAACGAACAAATCTCCAATAGATCTCCTCGCGAATCGCTCCTCGCTCCACGCTCCTCGCTCCTCGCTCCAACGGATGGATCCACAAGGTGCAGAGGTGTGGAGACCACCCTAGGGCAGCAAGGGGGTGGATGAGAGGTGGTGGAGAGGTGGGGCAATGGAGGAGAGCAAGGGGGAGGCGCAAGGCTCAAAGGGAAGGGGCGGCTAGGGCTTGGCAAGTGGGGGGAGGTGGGGGGGGGGGGGGCGCACCAAGGCCTCAAGGGGCGCAAAGGCAGCAGGGTGGACGCCCCAAAGGGCCAGGGAAACCCCTTTTACCAGCCCCCACACCCAATTCTAGTCCGTTACGGAGACCTAATCCATCCCACCAAAGCCCACCAAGGCCCAAAACTCCCCCGGGAAGGCCCAAAACCCCGAAAACGGCCCGGAAACGGCCCGGAAAAGCTATTAACCTCCATAACCTATAGTTTTAACCTTAATTCCACATCTCATACTATTTTTAACCATATCAAGCACGTAAAATAAAGTTATGACAATCCGTGGTGTCACAATACGTGCATACGATCCTAGTACCAATAGTCATACATGCGTACGTACTACATATTCATGCAACGAGACCAACCGATCGGTAGAGAAAGAGCGCATACGAAGGAAAAGAAAAACAGGTATACCGACCGGCGCAGGGGAAGGCGACGGTGACGACGGCGACCAACGTAGATGACGGCGGCGGCGACGGTGATGGCGTAAACGGCGGCGTCAACGGTGGCGGCGGCAAGATTCGACGGGGCGACGGCGATGATGGCAGATAGCGCAAGACTACTGGCGGCCAAGACGCTGGTTGAAGGATTCAGCGGGAGATGGAAACGTGCAGGAAGTGGAGTGTAACACCCTGGCATCTAGCTTGCCTGAATGCTACCAAACCTAGGCTAAACAACATCTAAATACCATAAATTAAGATAAATTACAGCAAATGAGTAAATGCTAAAACCGAAAATTTCGGCAGCATCTCCTTTGTTTTTCCATGGTACGGAGCATCAACAATAATATCACAAGATATATCACAATGGGAAGCATCTAAACAACGATAACTGGTGACATAGCAGCAATTTAAGTCTAGCATATCAAATTTAGCCATACTATGATCTAAAACGAAGTAATGGATGTAAACAAACACACAAGTAAGGCACACTCCAAGTTCTCAACGCATTAACTTATAATCACAACTACGAATGGCAAAAGTTGTGTAAGTCTTAATGAGTGAAACTTTGTGAAGATGTGCCACTAAGCCCCTTTCCCGCATGCCGGTTTTATGGTACCTAAAAACAACATAAAACACAAGCCTGAGTTCAACACTCAGCAAGCATATCGCAATAGGTCATAAAGAATAAATCAAGGCCAACAACAATACATACCATACTTTAACATCATGATCAAATCATAATTTCATCCACAACATCATAGCCATGACAAACCACATTGTTCACCACTCATTTTCATCATCATGTATGCAATGCAATGCGATGCACATGTCTTTTGGAAGCATATACCGGTATTGCTGAGTGCACACCCGTCGGCGTGCACCCTCTTCCCCCTTCCATCCCGTAGATGGAGGGTGCCTACGCATCGCTTCCACTCACCACGTGGGTGGAATCACGAGGTAGGTCTTACAACCATGGTGCTCCGGAATAGTCATAACTTTCTCACCGACCTTACCGGACTAGTTATGACGTTCTCACCGACCGGGCCAGCTTTCTTGCCATGTATGCAACATATGCCATAAACATAAACAACTTGCATCAAACTGAACTAAACATGGAATAGCATCATAATAGTCCATTTTCATCATAACATTGGCAAGCACTAATCATGGCAAGATATCACAACATGCAAGCAATTCGCATCTAGTCACAATTAGCAACATACATTACACTACCCATTACAATACACTTGCCTTAACCTCGGGCGTCGGATTGGTGAGAGGTTGAGGGCACTCCCGGGGTCACACCACCTGCACAAACATACCACACACTCAAAACGTGCCCCCAAAATAGTACGCAAAAGCTCGTCTACCCCGACTTCACAAACTACTCCCAAAACCTAAAAACAGAGAATCTGTCCCTCCCGGACAGCAGATTTCAAACTATCGTATCTTGAGTTCTAGGACTCCAAATCGATTAAACGAGTACATCATCGCGAAGCTTAGGAAATTTCCTAGCTTTTTCTAAGTATTGGGAAAAGCTGATTCGGCCTCTAAAATTGTTTAATCTACAAAACACTACGTTCTGTCCCAATTACATCACAGATTTGAACCTGTTCGGTAAAATGACCATAACTTTCAAACTGCTAGGCAGAATTGGACGTTCTTTCTGTCCACTTAAAGATATTGAAGTTACCTACAACTTTCTCAACAGGCGGACGACCAAATTACGAATCTAAAGTCGCGAAAACTCAAACCCTAGGTCGACTGCACAATCTGCCCGAAACAGAGAACGTGGCAAACTCTAGTTTTCAACCAATCTACCCAATCACAGCACCACCTCTTGATCTAAAAGAATCAAAAAAACCTCTAGCACAGCACATAGACCATCCCCAAGGATTACCCCTAGCCATACCTTCGCCCGACGAACGAAGAACATTGAAGAATCTCCTCCCAGTTCTCCCGATCTCCTTCCTCGCTCTGAATCCGCCGGGTCTCCTTGTCCCAGCTTCCCAATGGAGAGGACAACAGGGTGGCAAGGTGAGGAGCTCTCCTAGGCCAGCAAGGAGGGTGGAGAGGAGAGGGGAGGGGTGGTGGCGCAAGGGGAGGCGCAAGGGGGTGGGCGTGTGGAGGAGGAGGAGAGGAAGGGGCGGCGGCTAGGGCTAGAGAGGGGTGGGGCTGGCGCAATGGGGGTAGGGCAGCAGCCTTGCTTCCCTAAAACCCCTCCACATGGGCCCTTTCTTCCCCCACCTTCGGCCCAATTCATCCCCCCTAGGGCCCAACCAGCTCCCACTAGGCCCAAACTCCCGAAAACGCCCCGAAAACTCGATTAAACCTCATACCGTAAAGTTTTATTCTCTAATTTCACATTTTATAATGTCACACCATTCCGTAGTGTCACATGGAGACAGTGTATGCGCCTAGGAGGTGAAAACAGCAAAGACACGCATTGCTCGTAGTGTCTCCTGCATGCAGAAGGGATCAGCAGGGCCATGTGATCGAGTATGTGACTAGTCACGCTAGAATGAAGGAATGGCTGAAGATGAAGTGGAGAAACGTTGGGGGAGTAACGGCTGGGTTATTGAAGGAAATAGCAACGCATGGAAATGGAAAGGCTGTATATAACTTAATAAAAGCTTGGAGAAGTGTAGAACTCGAAACGGCTAGAGAGAGAACATACAGGAAGTGAAGGATAATCACGCAGGCGCATTGCTATTCACGTCCAGGCTAATGAGCTAATTACTTGGGGTAATCAACGTGCAATGAAGTAGGAAACGGCAGAAGTAAAAGCCCGGTGCATGCATGCATGAGTGGCTTGAATGAGTAGGCTGGTGGAAACATTCAGGTATCCATTCACACATGTATACACGTATACACATATACGTTTTCAAAACGTGTAGGAAAAAAAATAATAGAGAGATTCTAAAAATCTGGAAAATTCCTCTAAAATACTAGGAACTATTTGGAACCTAATGAAGTTGGTTTCATGATTTTTTGATGTGTAGATTTTTCGTAAAAAATCTTTTAGTAAATCAGACCCCTGTACAGATTTTTGTAAAATCAACGATTTATGTTATAAAACATGTTTTTCGAAAATATTTGAAGAGAACACTCTCGTCTACCCATTTATCTTAATTATCAACAAAATTTTAGATTTTTTTCTTATTCGAAAATGCATGATCTTTATTTAATACGATTAGTTCAATAAACTTAAATCTGACTTACTCGCGAGGGTTCCAAGTAAATTTCGAAAAAATACAAATAATCCCAGAAACACACTAAATACATTAAAAGAAATTTTGGGATGTTACACTTAACGAGTTGGAAGCTGTTTAATGGGTTTGAGGATGGATAAGATCCGTGTTGGAGATGGAACCCTAGCGGGCTTCGGCCCACTAGCGTGTCTATAAAAGGTGAGGCCAGGAACAGTGCATGGTATGCGATTAGAACTGTACCACGTTCAGCCGCCGAGCGCCTCTCCTGCTCCCCAAAAACCCTAGCCGTGTGGTGAGGTGCTAGCACACCCCGCACGGCATTCCTGCTCGGTACATGTGGATACTGTTAGAGGCGCTGCCATCCGTGGACGCGCTGCTCGGTTGGATTTTTGGTGATTTCCGGTGTTCAATCTTGACTAGATTGGAGGTCGGGAACCACTCGGTGTTGGTTGGGAACCACTCGACAGAGGTCAGCGACCACTCGGTGGAGATCGGCGACCACTCGGTGGAGGTCGGTGACTACTCGGGGTAGATCAGGACATGAACGACTACTTCCTCCATGCGCGTATATCTGCTTCCGCTGCATCCACGCGTCGAGAGTAACGATCCATGATCCCCTACTAGCATGTGATCTTGGGTGTTCGCGGTAGAAAATTTTGATTTTATGCTAGCGTATGTAACAGCCCAAAAATTATTGATAGCTAAATTGTGAATTGCATGCTCATGTCATTCATATTAGTGGCACAGTTAACATTTAATTAAGACCGTATAAATGCTAGCATCATTTTAGTTAGATGAGTATTAATTTGTAATGTTCATGACACCTAAAAATTGCTACTTACTTATACCATGCTTCATTTCACCCATAGTCAATGACAAGTGGACCCAATTGTAAGTGAGAGAAGAAAAATTCTGCACACCTAATCCACCTTTTCCCACCTTACCTACTCCTTACCCACCTTCATACCTCTCTATGACATGTGGGACCAAGCCCTACATGTAAGTGGTGGAAGGGGCAGCCCTATATAAGCTTTCTCCACCTTGGAATCTCCTTCCACTCACCTCATTTGCCTTCCCCAACCTGAAAATTCTTCCAAAGGAGGAGAGCAAGAACCCCCATTCACCCTTCCATTCATCCCCCACAAAAACCATCCAAGGAATTGGTTTGAGCTTGTGCATGTTATGCCATTGGATTCCTCTCATCTTAAGCTTCAAATCCATCCAAATGGATTGTTGATGCACCAAGTATTGAGTGATTTCTAATCAAATCTTTTCTCTCCATGTTCTGAAAATTTGTTCTTTGAAACTCATTCCCTTCCTATCCTTGCATTCCATCATCCTTGATGGATCGGGCCATGCATGTCGTATTGAAGCGTGAGGAGGAGGACTAGTTGCTATTGCAAGCACGAGCAAGCGAGGCCATCATCAATTCCTCAAGCACAAAGAAGGAGTTAACACCGATAGAACAAACGAAGACCACCACCTCGACTCCATTCCTCATCCCGTCGACGAACCGGACTTCCACCAAGTACAAAAGCACCCTAGAAGTGGTAAGGCTATACCCAAGTCATTATTTTTGGAGTGTAGGAGCCTCTTGTGCAATAGCCATTTTCGGACAGAACACCCAACCCGGATACTCCGGGGATTAAACCCAGACACTCCGGGTAGGTCAGTGTGAAACCGAAAACTGACACAGAAAAGCCCAATCCGAACGGTCTGGACTTCCATTCGGACACTCCGAATGGGTTGGAAAATCTGTAACCTAGCATGTAAACCCGGACACTCCGGGTCCTGTCCGGACATTCCGGATGTGTCGGGTGAAACCAGAAAATGTGACAGAGAGACCCAACCCGGATACTCCGTGGTTTCAACCCGGATACTCCGGGTTAGTCAGCACTAGGGTACCGAGAAGATCAACCCAGATACTTTGGGTTAGAACCCGGATACTCCGGACATAAATGGATAAGATGCTTCTCGTGTGCATGCTAAGATTAGGAGTATGATCATGGCGCATTTCATGCATGATTGTGCATGTTCTCGTGTTGTTTATTGTTGGTTTCTTGATTGGTGTTCCTTTGGAATTGGATTTCTCGTTAGGTGTCGACGCTTCGGAGGACAACCCGGAGTACGACTATGCCTATGATGATGTTATACTATGTATTAGACTTTGTAAATGTTTATCAAATAACAGTTTCAATTACACGTGTCTATGCTTTTACCCCAAATATCGCTTTATGTTGAAATTAACCTTGTGCCTTTCTTGTGATGTAGCAAACACAAGTAGCTAGAACTCAGCATACAACTTATATTATTGTGCGAGTACACTCTTTGTACTCAAACGGATTGTCCACTTGCTGCAGGTGAGGATGAGGCACTGCCCGGAGACTTTCACCGGGCAGATTTCGATGATGCTAACGCTTAGGGGCATGTTCTTACTTCCATTCGGTTGCCTGCGGGCTATGGCACACTACGTTGGACTCTTTTTTTGTCTATGTTATGTTTCCGCTACTAGTTTATGTAATAACTTTAAATATGTCATTTTGGACAACAGTCCTGCTTTTGTATGTAAATATGCGTATGCTTCCGTTAATTGTGTATGTGTTGTGATACAAACTGTCATGCATTGTCGCACGTGTTGGTGAACTTTCTTGGGACCGACACGGGCATATATGAAGGACGCCCGAGGTTCCCTTGACTTACTCGAGCTGTGTTGTGCAATGGAGTGAATCAATGGAGTCCCGGAGACGGGTCCCCACAGCGTAGCCTACCCGTATCCCAACAATCGGAACATCAGATTTGGCTAAAACTCCAGTTACGCTTCAAACCCTAACTCTGCACAACATCGAAATTTACCCATATAGGATTATTCGATATTCTCGGTCGGAACTTCCGGTTTATCCAGAGAAGCACCTTGATTAATCGAACTATTCGATCCTATGGGTCGGAACCTCCGATTTTTCCAAAGAAGCACCTTTCATGGATTCCAACTGAAAAAGTTTCTAAGTCTTGATCGGACTATTCGATCATACGATCGAAACTTCCGATCCTTACAAGAGGCATCGGAGACTTAGACTACTGTGCACCAGACTTTTTGATGGATTGGAATATCCGATCCCTTGATCGGAACATCCGATCGAGGAACACATTGAAGGCATTGTTTTGAAATCTAAATTGAATCAAAATAATTCTCGTATGCATATTATGATTAGAAGTACAAATCATGAGCATTTCATGCATAATTAAGCATCCTTCAATTAATTTGCATTGTTTGAGTTCTTGATTGGTGTTTATTCAAAATTGGATTCTCTTGCTAGGTGTTGACGCTTCGGAAGAAACCCCCGAGCACGACTACATCTACGACGTCAAGAACAAGCAGCAAGGCACTACCTATCCCTTGAACATAATTGATCCCAGTAATTGCAATTTATGTTTGAAGTAGTTGTCAAAATTGATGATGATGGCCGCGGCCTCAATGACGGTGGTGGCACTGCCAACCGACTCTGCTAACACCTCTTCTACGATAATGGACATAGGAGGAGGAGCTACGTCATCCGCAGGAGTAGTGGCTGCATCGTCTGCAAGGGCAGCAGCTGCATCAACTTGAAGCTCCTCTTGGAGCATGCAGGCGATGGCTTCATCGTCGGCTACCTCCTCCTCCGCGTGCACCTCAGCCGATAGCTCCTCTTGAAGGGTAGCAGCGATGGCCGAATCATCATCTTCGATCGACCAAAATGGGGGAGTAACATCAGCGAATTACCCAGTATTTATAAGGTAAATTAGGCAAATGAACCATCAATTATTGGGATGATGAAGCAGCGATTGTGTAAAACAAGGAGAAGATGGAACGGTTCCGCGCATGAGCAGCCAGAGAATTAATGAGTGTAGTATTCCTAGAAGATTAGTCAGCGCAGTATTTGAAGCAACAGTCTCAAAAACAGAGGATGATGTCAGATGAGCAACGTAATAATGTCACACCAAAGAATGTGTGGTTGGAGGGCCGATACAAGATAAAATTTTGGGGCATATCCAAGCATATCCCCAAAATTGAGGGGCATATGTTGAAACCCAAATTTGGTATGTGGCCGATTTTGTTGGAATTAGTTTGGAATAATCATGGTAAGAGATAAATCGGAGTCATAGACCAATACATTTTTGGCAGGCTATAACTAATGTTGATTTCGTATGGAAAGTATCAGAAGAAATCACAACCAACACGAGCAGTTGAAGAATATACCAAGAAGGACATGATCGTGTTGAGGAACGAGTAGGCTACGCTAGCACAATTTTTAAAATTCTACCGCGATCACCCAAGACATCATGCGAGTAAGAGATCATGGATTGTTACCCTTGACGCGTAGAAGAAGCGGAAGACGAGTTGGAGAAGCCGATTCTCACGTCGCACGCGTCGAGGTATAGGAAGTAGTCGTTCATGTCATGCCGAACTTCTCCTCCTCACCGATCACCACCGCAGCAAATGCAGCAGCGCCTCTACGGTATCCACACGTCCGAGGATGTGTAACATCCTCCGTTTCGCTTTCTGGGAAAAATCTAATTTAAATTAATTAAACTCAAAAAATTGGAGTTTCCTTGGTGTTTACATAACCTGGCATCCTTTCCCATCCAAAATCGGGATTCAATTCCCTTCCGTTCGAAAAATCGAATTTCCAGATTCCCGTCGGTACCCGAAATTTCACCCGAGTTCGAAAATACTCCAAAAATCCCGAAATCACTAAAATTAGGTCCCAAATATTCCAAAATGATTTTTGGAATGTTTCCCAGGATTTTTGGAAGCTCTTTGGTATTTTATCTCACGCGGCTTTCGTTTAATGCTGGTTATTCGCGCCTGAATATTCAAATCCACAAATTTCATCCAAATTCAGCTAAACTAATTTTATTGGGTTCCAAATATTCCAAAATGGTTCTAGGAATTTTTCCGGAATTTTTAGACCATTTTTCCTAATTTTTCCCTAGGGCGGTTCATTTACATAACTCTCGGCTAATCGGAGCTTGCCACGTGGCGCTACAGCGTTGTCTTCAACCTCTTGCTTGGAGTTTCCAGAGAAGCTCCCATGGAGCCTTCCATACATGCCTCTCTCCATTCAAACCACCATAACTTCCTCCACACACCTCCAAATCACGAACGGTCGAGTCCATTGAATCCGTGACGACGATACCTTTCCGTTCCCCACCTACATTAGCCCTCAATCCCGTCGGAAACCGTCGCATTAAGCAAAAACCAAAATGCACATTAATGTCATTAACTCGGCCGTTTCTTCTCCAAACGGCGTGCTTCCACCTCTCATTGCTTCGTATTAGGACCCCCTTCCCCGTGGTAGCACTCACTCTTAGCCTCTCCTTGTCGTTCATCCGATAGATCAAGAAAACCGGCGTTGGGTCATATTTTCGTGTGTTCTTCGTGTTCATACTTGTTCCTCCCTTTCCGGTGGGTAAATCCTCATTCCGTTTGTTTCCTTGTGATCGTGTGGGAGTCTAGATTCTAATCTTTCAATCAATTTTAGGATCCATCAAGGTTTGGAGACGAATTTCACGTTTTTGTCACTTCGGCCGGAGCTCCATTTTTTGCCAAATTCGTCGTCTCCGGTGTGTTTTGATCCATTTCCTTGCATGTGTAAGCTCCTCTAGATGTTCTCTCCATGATCCATCAATTTATTTTGCCTTGTTTCATGAAAAATTGGTGCAAAATTCGGATTTTGGAGAAAATGGGCGTTCTCTGTTTTTTTTTTTGGGGCTTGCCCGTGCTTTCCGACCAGCCGTCGCCGCGCCCGCGTAGCCCGCTCGGCTGCCCACTCGCCCGCTGCCTGGCCGGGCCGCCTCGCCACGGCCTGGTCGCTACCACACCCCCCTCCAAGCTCTCCTCTACTCCCATGGCTAGAGCCCAAGCTTGAAGAAGCCCCTAGAGGATGACATTTGGGGCCCACATGGCATAGCCCAAGCCCATCCCAAATTTCAGAAAAAAATGAAAAAGGAATATTCCGGGAATATTCCCTCGTTTTCGATTTTTCAAGGTTCTCGAACTTCGGAAGCTCATATCTTTTCCGTCCGAACTCCGATTGACTCCGTTCAAATTCCTAAATTCATCTAAAATCAATACCTACCTGCCAGTACTACTTTTGTAATTTTTGGATTTTATTTATTTTCTTGTATTTATTTGTTGTCTCGTTTTGCGCGTAGCCGTGGAGTCGTCCGAGTCCGCCAACCCCGCCGCCGGACTTCAAGCGTTCGACAACCTCGCCGCGACCGAAGGCAAGTCTCCTTGACGCATGTTGACCCTATGTTTACAAATGTGTTTTAAAGTGTTTTATAAACTTGCATGCTATGTTTATCATCGTATGTCAAATATAAGTGAATAGTTACTCCAATTTGTGAATACCTCCTTTGTTATTGACATCCATGTTTAATTGTAACTCTAGGACATTTGATATGCCATGTTTACCTTATATGGTGACCTTTGTTCAATAGTACGGTAGATTTGCTTAGGACCAATATTGATGAAAATGACCCATGGGTGGGATTATTCAAAATGATGATTCAAAGTGTGATTTGAAAATGATTATAGAGATTTTGGTACTGTTTTTATAAAATAAAAAGAAAAGGAAAAAATGGTTTGGACTTGGGCGGAATGGAATGTCGGGTGGGTGCGGATTGAGCACTAGTTGCATTGTGCAAGTGCCGCCCCAAGTCAATTAAGGACCGACGCTTATGATTGTCCATTCTAAGCATAACCGTACTACCACATGTCTATAATGGTACGACTTGGCTAAATAATTTGTAGAAACCTAACTTAGACTCACCAAACAGTGGAATGTGAGTGCCGGATAGAGGCAAGACTGTTTTTCTCACACGGCGCAAGAGGGGGCTTCTGTACTGGGTGGCTAGAACCCTAACAGCGGTGAAACCTCAGCTGGTGGGTCGGGTTAGGCGTATACATTGTAAAGGCCTTGTCATGATCTCTCTGCCGACACACTAAAGGAAGTGTGTTAATTGCATGGCATCAAGAGTCGGTCATGTCTTGTGGGTAAAGTTGTACACCTCTGCAAAGTTAAAACTATTCGAATAGCCGTGCCTACGGTCAAGGGCAAAGCAAGGAATGCTTTCATATTGGTAGACTTTGGTTTTGGTTTTAAAACTAAACGGGGTTTTGTGTTGGGGTTCGGGAGTGGTTAGAACTCTCGGATGTTTAATGGCGGGTTGGGCCAACAAGGTGGAAAGAACATGTTTTATACCTTGACGGAAAGAGTCATTGGTGATCAAACTAATCTTTCGAAAGTTGGCGGTTAGAGCCTTTATATTGGTGATGGTGGATAGAACCTTCACTGGAATATTAAATAATTCAATTGCTAAAATAATTGTTAAAATGTGCTTTATGACAATTATACTTAAATATGGTTTAATGAAATTTGGCTTTGTAAAAAAGAACCCTATTAAGCTTCCTTTGAAAAGCCCCACATATGCACACTTTCCCCTACTTGCTGAGTACTTTTGTACTCACGTGCTACACATCTTGTCATCATCAGAGAACTACCAGGACGCAGCCGAAGACGGTGAGTTCTACACTGAAGAATTCGAGGAAGATTGCCAGGATAGCTAGTCGCACTTCTTGTCGTCGCCTGTGGTGTTTTTGGTGTTCGCTTGTTATCGCTTTTGCTTCCGCTGTCGTGTCTCCGGTCTCGTGACCGAGTATTGTAATAAGTGGCCATGTGGCCCATACTTTATTATTTATGCTACAATTTTCGTTATGTTCGGCAATGACGTATCACTGTTGACTGTGTGTACTAGCTACTGATCTGGGACTAGTACAGAAATACATAGGAGATTTCGGATAGCTGATTCGAGGTCTCACAGGATGGAACGCCATGCATCGGTGTGCAAGCACCTTGTCGCTCGCCAGGGGCAACGAGAGGTGGAGGCTAGGGTTCTGGATGAAAATTATGTGCCCACGCCCACCCTTCTCCTCTCCTTATACAGCCACGCGATGAAACCCTAATCCAGGGCCCATCAGTGCATTAAGCCTACGAGGTCCATTAATTTCGGATCCAATCCAAATTAATACGTCCCAGCCCGTTAAGTGTGTGACTGTATAGGTTCATGTACATCTGGACATAGATTCGGTAAACTCTTTTCCAATCCAATAGTCAGTAGCGGCTCCTTGAACTACAACAAAAACATGCAAAGTTTCTAAGCACTATGTTTATGTGAAACTTTCATTAAACATTTTAACAAAAGACACTCCTATTTTAATGTCCCCTTTAATGACACAAAGTGAGTATTCAAGATCCATATTCATCAAATACTAGTGAGCTTTGGCATCATTGCTAGAAATTTAATGACATAGGTAAGGAACAACTTTGCTAATTACATCTTATGTAACTCTTGTTAGCTGAGTTTGAAAACAGGTAATGAATGCCTCCGTCAACTCGACTCATGGCCAGGTCAACTTGCCCCTAGGGCTCACATGAGGAAGGGAGCACTTCCCGTTTCCAGGTGCCAATTAAAGAACCAAGCCTCATGTGTGTTTTCCTAGATACCAATTGTCTTATATATGTCCCTTCATTACTGAAATCAAATCCCAGCCACTTATGTCCTCAAGCCCAAAATCATTTTGATAGCTTGATTAAATCAACCATTGTTATGCATGATGTGTCCAACACGTCCCTATCATCTATTAACATAGCCATTGATATACTACTTTGGCAGTCATATCA
The DNA here is from genome assembly GCA_036346355.1 of Rhipidocladum racemiflorum. Taxonomy (NCBI): domain Eukaryota; kingdom Viridiplantae; phylum Streptophyta; class Magnoliopsida; order Poales; family Poaceae; genus Rhipidocladum; species Rhipidocladum racemiflorum. The sequence continues at coordinate 38,329,312 of CM070591.1, forward strand.
ATATGATCTAAATTCTTGATAGGTGCAACAATTGGGTGGACATATTTAATTTAAAAATTTTAACTATGGGGGAACAATATCTACTATCAACATGGCATCACATGCAATGAGCATAAAGAAAATAGCAAGGATTAAACACACATCCACAGAAAATCAAAATTAAGCTATGAAATAGAACGGCCCTTAGCATTAGGATCTCCATCATCATGCTTGTTTGATCATCTAGCCATCTTGCTTGATTGTTCACCTAGACATCATGCTTGATGCCACCATCTTCATCATTGTAGATGCAACTCCTTACAACTTCGATAATGAATTTTACATGAAGGTTTCAAACATCACAAGTCGACACGCAGGTCATTATACAATTGAAATAGCCTTATGGCTTGACACGGCACACAAGCCATGTAAAAATTACATGCATCACATACACATGGCCATACAATTTCACATCATTCCCTGCAAAACAAGTTAGGGGTAGAATCGTATTCTAGCGCACGAAGTGAACTAGTTTCAATTTATACTCAGTCCCTATTTATTGCGGTTCTGAGCCATTCAAATGGCTGTGAAAATCGTATTCTAGCATTTTCGATAAACATAGATCGCATATATGAAAATGCTGTGCAAATCTCATCGGATTGATCATATCAAGCCGAATCCGAGCCATTCAAAATGGCTCAATTTTCACTAGACCGATCAAATCGATCTATTGCGTGAGGTCCCCTTGAGAAGACGGTGGCCCTATGCGATCTCGACCTATTGTTCCGATCTATTCAACGCGCGCATAGCCCCGATGGTGTTACCAGCCGGTAGGGGCAATGCGCGGCTTGAATCAGAATGGAAACGAACTAATCTTTTTTATCGTATGGCGCTGTTAATTCATACCTCTATACATCCCAATACCAATTGATCCAATCAACCCATGAATGAAATAGCAACATATCACCATATGCACCTGATCTAGATCTGAATCTACACATGATCAACTCTGATACCACTGTTGAGGAACGGGTAGGCTATGCTAGCACAATTTTTAAAATTCTACCGCGATCACCCAAGACATCATGCGAGTAAGAGATCATGGATCGTTACCCTTAACGCGCAGAAGAAGCAGAAGACGAGTTGGATAAGCCAGTTCTCACATCGCGCGCATCGAGGTACAGGAAGTAGTCGTTCACGTCGTGTCGAATGTCTCCTCCTCACCGATCACCACTGTAGCACATCATCATACGTACTCCTCATTAACGATCAGCGCCGCAGCAACCGCAGCAGCGCCTCTACGGTATCCACACGTCCGGGGATGGAACGTCGTACGTCGGTGTGCAAACACTGTGTCGCTCGGCAGGAGCAACGAGAGGTGGAGGCTAGGGTTCTAGACGAAAAGTATATGCCCACGCGCACCCTTCTCCTCTCCTTATATAGCCACGCGACAAAACCCTAATCCAGGGCCCATCAGCGCGTTAAGCTCATGAGGTCCATTAATTACAGATCCAATCCGAATTAATACGTCCCATCCCGTTAAGTGTGTGACCCTATATGTTCATGTACATTTGGACATAGATTCGAAAAACTCTTTTCCAATCCAATAGTCGATAGCGGCTCCTTGCAGGGCATGCCAACTTCCAAACGCATATGATCAAATCGGATAGAACCTTTCAAAGTATTCATGTAATAATCCGTTTGCCAGACTATATGAAGATTGAATTCAAGGCGAGAAGCATGTCATCCTTTGTCAATTCAATTCATCTCTTGTATTCGTGATATGTTAATAAGTTGTGATTGACTCATCAATCACGGTATGGCCATGCACTTCCTTAATCATATCACACAAGTGGCCTAAACATATATCTCTGTTACACTAGAGTGGCAAATTCCATCTTGACTGCTCACTTCCCTCTACATGTTTCATAGTAAACATGAAAGCAACCTTTATAACTATCTGGTTAGGAAATAGTGTTTGGTAACCCCAAGGTAAACTATTACATATACAGGGAATGTGACAATCTCAGGTCTAAGGATCATACATCTACTATGTATGAGATACACCGATGACACATAAGAATGTAACATTCTCGCAATGTCTCATTGTGGGTCATCTAACCCATGTTCTTCAACATGCGTTCACAATGTATTGATGATATCTCCATATCCCATGATCTATTAAACATGATCATCGATCAGTACATGTTCTGATCTACTCATTGTTGTCCTATACAATGATATCCGATCAGAGACATTTATAGAATTATATCAATAAATAAAGAGTTTCATAAACAAGTCACATACTTGCTGATCAATATAATGATATACATTCATTGGACCAATAATCATATTATTATTCATAAACAAAGTCATGCTACAATCATCTATATGATTGCCTCAAGGGCATAACACTAACAAATCGATCCTGGGGCTTTAAAAGAAGACGGTGGGCGATGTCAGAAGGATATACATAATCAACCAAACACTTATTCTACTTTACTTTTCGTCGACTTAGCGCAGTTTCTTTTAGTTTTGTAATATTCCCTTTGTAATTCGATTTGATCAACAAAGTTGTGCATCGCAGATTGTTGATTTTATCTAGTTACGCCAATTCAGGTCTGCTTTTCTCCGATCTTGCTGCACATCACCTTTTTCGAGAAAAATGTGCTTTATCCATCTGATCTATCTAATTAGATTGATTAGATTTATCGGTTACCTTTTCATTGAAATCGGCTTGAATCAGCCTACTAGATCACCCGATTGTTGAAAGATTGAATCGGTTCGATAGTCGATTTAATCATCTTATTCTCTTGCCGATTGCATGATCAAATCGGCTGGCATGCCCGCACCGAAGAAATAAACCTAGTGTTTGTGTGTGTTGATTACAATTAACCCGTCATTATGTTTTTAGCGTTAACAACATGCGGCCCTATAGGTTCACGAATAACTAGACATGGCTCGAATACTCTTACTGGACCATTAATCGGTATTGGTCCCTACCAGGACGTGTCGACTCCCAAGTATATGTAAAGATTATATCGGATGAACCTAAACAATGCTTAGTCATATGCATTTCTCTTTGCCACATGATATCGATCAAACTCAAGGCAAGTACATGCCATCCTTTTTTGGTTAGCTCGACCACTCTTTTTCGATCACGTGACTCGGAATCACCAACGACAGTTAACTCTTTAACCGCGAGTAGCATGGCTATGCATTTTCAGAATCCGACCACTCAAGAGGCCTAGAGATATCTCTCCCATTGAATGGAGGGTAAAATCCCATCTTGATCAACCATGCTTCGTAGCAATCTTCATGACAAACCCGAAAACTACCTTTATAACTACCCAGTTACGAAGTAGCATTTGGCAACCCCTAAGTAAGTCATTACACATATCGATTACATGCACCAACCTCAAGTCTAAGGATATAGCATACACATTGTATATGAGACCAACTGATCATAAGAAGATTATAACATTCTTGCAGTGTCTCAAGGTGGGTTGATCCAACTCGATGTTCTCTAACACGTGTCCATATTATTGGTTTGATATCTCCATATCTATGACCCTTGAAACATGGTCATTAACCAATACATATACTAGTATATTCATATGTGTCCTCATATATTTATCGACTAGGGTTCACTTTTGAATAATCATCACAAAGTGGTATATAGACTTTCACAAACAAGTCACATACATGCTAATAAATAATAATGACAATATTCAAGGACCAAGATAATTAACCATGAACATAAGGAAATATAATAATCTCTATGATTGCCTCTAGGGCTTATCTCCAACAATGACGAAAGCGGTGGCAGCAACAACAACCTTCGATGACACTCCGGTGACAAGAAGGTGTGCACTAGGTAGAACACGTGATGGCAATCACAGTGGTGTAGATGAAGAAAACAAATACTCACCTACGGCGGTAGAATCTGATGGAGACACTCGGCGGTGGCACTGTGAAGATCTAAAAAAATCCGAGGTAATGGCATCGTGGATTGATGGCTAGGGTTAGAGTTTTGGATATGGAGCTCCTCGTGATGTAGATCTAATGCTCAGAAGTGACCTTTATGCATAGGAAAGGTGCACTTAAATATATAATCTTATATTCTTGAATTTTTAAAATAAAAATAAATAAATTATAAAGAACAAGTGACTTGTTGTGAAACCTAAGAATGTTATTATTAAGCCATAATGTAATGTTAGGATAAAATATCGATTCATGAGATCACAAAAACCCTAACCTTAAACCACCCTTGTTTTGTGTAGAAATTTTTATTTGATTTTACATTTAACATCTTTTTGCCATTATTGAAAGTTGTTATTTGCTTATTTAACGACATGTAGACACCGACGTCACTGAAGCCGTCGACAATGAATATGATTTTGTCAACTATGAAGAACAGCACGGCAAGCACCCCCTTCATCATACTGATCCTAGCATTTCAAAAATGTTTTATTAAATGTTTTCATGAAAGCGCTATATTCATTAAACCTTCATTGCTGGATTTCCTTAATTAATGTTGACATATGAACCTTGAGAACCCTAGGCCATGGATTAAGACTTGAAAATATGTAATAGGTATACTCGCTTATAATTGCATATACTTAGCCATGCTTAGATTGGGATACAAACAGATGGTTCTAATGTTCGCATTAAATTTAAATACTGGACATATTGGAAATAATTGTTGGACATAATGGACTTAGAGTTTGAACATTGTTGGAATAATTATGATAAATGGTATTTTAATAAAAATAAAAATAACTATGATTTTGACGCAGGTGAGCTATTAGCAATAGGCAGAAGTGCAAGTAACTTGCACGTAGATAGGGGAGATTTCTCGCCCAAGTTGAATTAAGAACCAAACATAATGTTGCATGATCCAAGAAATACCGTACAACAAGTTCTAGAATGGGAAAGCCTTAATGTGACATCATAAGATGTGACATTAGAGAATGTGATTTATCGGTAAGAGTTTTTGCGAATTAATGGAATGTGACAATATAGAATACGGCATTACGGTACGACTTTTGTAGCGTGTTTTTGAGCCGTTTCCGGAGTTTGGGCCATTCCGAGGGGGGATTGGGCCTTCCGGGGGAGTTTGGGCCTTGGGGGATCTAACTCGGACTTTGGGGCACCATTGTGGGCCGAAGATTGGGGGAATTTAACCCATGTGGAGGGGGTTTTGGGGCAGCAAGCCCTGCTTCCCTTGCACATGCGCCCCACCCCCTCCCTCAAACCCTAGCCACCCCCATTCTTGTCCCTTGCCCCCCCTAGCCGCCCCTTGCCCATGCGCCTCTACCTCCTCTCCCCTCCCTAGACACCATCCTCCCCTCCTCTAGCAGCCCCATGTCGTCTTCCTTTGTGGTGTTCTTCGTTTCCCCACTCGGTGGATCGTTGGTTCGGTAATCTCCGGCGAATCGCGACGGTTCGGGAGGAAGGAGCGGGCGGAAGGAAGGAGCGATTCGTCGTTACTCGGTTCTTCGAGAAGAGGTAACGACTCGTGGCTCTTTTGGGGTGGTCTAGGTGCTGCTAGGATGGGTAATCCATACTTAAAGTTCAAGTTTAGGTGTTGTTCCCAGATGAGATTAGGGAGGTTGCAATGCTGTCCCACGTTCTGTCTTCGGGCAGATTTGCACCCAGACCTAGGGCTTGCATTTTGGCAATTTTAGAGGCGTTTCCTGATCAGCCGGCTGTTACAGAAGTTGTAGATAATTTAATTATATTTTAGTGGACACCAAGAACGTGAAATTATGTTCAGCTGTTTAAAAGTTATGGAAGTTTTACCGAACGCTGTTAAATCTGTGACGAGATTGGGACAGATCATGTTCAACTGTAGATTAGACAACATTAGACGCCAAATCAGTTTTTTCTAATACTTAGGAAAAGATGGGAAATTTTCTAAGCTTCGAGAAAATGTACTCGTTTACTTGATTTGGAGTTTTAGAACTCAAGTTATGGTCGTTGGAAGCATGCTGTCCCGATGGGACAGATTCTCTGCTTTCGAGTTTTTGGAGTGGGTTGCGAGGTCGGTGTAGAAGATCGTTCTTGTTCTATTTTGGGGGCTTGTTTTGATTATATTGTACCTTTGTGCAGGTGGTGTGACCCCGGGAGTGCCCTCAACCTCTCGCCACTTCGTCACTCACAGTTGAAGGCAAGTGTATTGGGATGCAATTGGGGTTTTGGGTGTCCAATTAGTTGTGTAGTTTTGCAATGATATTAAATGATGCTCTATGTTGCCATGTTGTTCCTCGCATGTGTTATGATGTTCATGTTTAGTTCAAAGATATGCCGTTGGTATATTAAGTTTTCGTTATGCAAGTTATTACATGATGTGGCATATGTGCATTCATAATGGAAGAGGCGTCCCATTCTGATGCGGGCCTTTGTGCTCAAACGTAGTGAACATGAAAGACCTACCTCGTAGTCCCATCCATGGTTGTGTATGGGAGCGAGTCAGTAAGAGTAGGCACCCTCGATCTACGGGATGGAAGGGGAAAGATGGTGCACACCGACGGGTGTGCACTCGGCAATACCGGAATGTGCTTCAAGGAGACATGTGCATTGCATTGCATATTTGATGATGAAAATAATATGTTTATATGATGAATCATGAGATGTTTATGATGTTGAATATGGGATGTAATGATGATGATATTGAAAACTGTTTTGCTTGTCCCATTGCAATACACTTTGCTGAGTGATGAACTCACGCTTGTTGTTTTGTAATGCTTTTAGGTACCATGAAACCGGCATGCGGGAGAGGGAATTAGCGGCACCATCTTCTAGCTTCACTCATTTAGACAACTACACTTTACCATTCGTAGTTGTGATAATTAGTTTATTGCGCTAAGCTTGGAGTATGACATAATGTGTGCTTGATTCTATCATTCACTTCGTTTTAGTTCATGTCATGGTTGAATTCATTATTTTGGACTTAAACTGTTGCTATACCTCCCGTTATTGCTATTTTAGATGTTATTCATTATACTATGCCTTGTGACAAAGGAGATGCTGCCGAAATTTCGGTTAAAGATTTGCGCCCTTGCTGTAATTTGTCTTTAATTGGGGTGTTTAGTTGATGTTTCTACTATGTTTGGTAACATCCAGGTCTTACTAGGTGCCAGGGTATTACAGTTGGTATCAGAGCGAGCTTCAGGTCCGTGGTGAATGAACTTAGTGATTTACCATAGGTTCAACTAAAATTTTGAGGTGGGATAACCTAGAAACATGGCTTAGGTTATACTTAAAATTTTATCATAGGATAGCAACATTAAAACTTGTGTAAGTAGAATAACTAATGTAAAATTTGACACACATGGATGCACACTAGGAAAGGGTATGGGTATCGTTACTTTATGCTTAAATGTTGTATTTAAGCCTTGACATTGAATGCTACATTTGATAACGTATGCTGCTATGTTTATGAGATAATTGATTGAATTGTTCTTGTTCTCGTGATAAAGTGGGGTTGTGGTGTCGAAGGGTTTCGGTCACCTTTTTGTTCGTAGTAAGGTTGTGGTTTGACGGTGTGGCTGGTTAAAGCCATCACCGAAGAACTATTAACCCCATGTGGGCAAAGAGTGCTTACCTTGTCTGTCGTAGATCGGGTAGTTGACTGAAGATAAATAGAAGAGTTGGTGGTGGATTCCTTTGGATGTTCTGTACCGTTCTGACGGTCGGTTTTGGTTGGTTCTCTTGGTTTTAGTTGATTGAAATCAAAAGAAAAGTGTTTGGTATTGGATTTTCGCGGATTGTTCTGTAGGCAGTTTGTGGTTTTGTCTTCCTTGGTTGAAGACGAAGAAGAAGAGTTTTGTGTTGCGCATTTTTTGGTCGCAATTTTTGCTTTGACACCCGGTTTTGTTGGTTATTGTGTACTATCTTGCGGAGGAAACTTATGTGGTTGTTGTTCTCCCTATCTAAGAAAAGTGTTGGAGTTTCTCCTTGTGCAGACCTTAAGTTGGGTGGAGCTAAGTTTGAATCTTTATCGGAAAGGATTTAGTTGAACATTTGGTTTTCCCTGGTGCATCCTTCTTCCTTCTTGGAAGTATAGATCTTGAGATTTTTTGAAGAGTTTTGGCTATCAGAGTTGGAAATTTGAGAGTTGAGCTCTCCTGCATTTCTGTTGGAGTTTTGTTTTTCTTCCTTGCCTGGAAAGGAGAAATTATTTATCGGTGTTCGTTCTTATTCTTGAGCTGTGGTTATCTTTAAAGTTGGGTTGCATCCTGTTTGTCAAGAGTACGTGAACCATGAAGGTGTTTAGAAAATTTTATGTCCGTACTATTTAGTAGGTAACGATGTTGTTTATGGAATGACGTATTGCTAGGTTAATTTGTGAGTTGAATCAATTCAATGTGATTGTTATCTTTAGCTTGAGAATAAATAGACTACTAGTGTTGTAGTTTACTCTATAGCGAGAATGATTAAATGTGTTAATGTACATGCTTAGAATCTGTTGCTTTTCTTTAAAAGTGCTTATGACCCTCGATAATTGTTAAAGTTTTAAACCCTGATGCATAGTTAGAACATTAAGATGATGTAAACTACTGACATTGTTAAAGAAACTTTGCTGGTTGTTTTAAGAGCTTTGTGTTGGTTCAACTTATTCCATTTATTTTAAATAGTTGGAGTATGTGGTGTAGTGGCAATTTGTTATAATATATGGATAGGGTAACTAAAAGCAATGCGGTTGTTTTTAGGATTATGCAAATAATTGATATTGATGAACTTAGCAGTTGTGGTAATTGTTTAGATTAATTGTTGAAAACCATTATTAAAATGGAGGACATTGTAACATGTTGTGATGGAGTGAACCTTGGATAATTAATATGATGTAGGACTCTATCCTTATTGAGTGTATATCTTAGAAACGTACTTATGAATTTTGTCTTGTGGAGATAACATTTATGTGTTGAAGTCATTTGTTATTTGAAAAAGTTTCGATTGTTGAGATGTTGACGTATAGGTGGTATAAAATGGATAGGTTAATCATGCCAAAGTATTTGTTGAAGTACTTTGTTTCAAATTTAGAATATGATGTATTATGATATGTTGGTCCGTGGGGATCATGTTGACGTAGTCTTGGTTGGATGTCTTTTTGATAAGCATCATAAACTTTATTTATAAGTGTTGGGAAAGGTAACTAGAGAAAGAATTTGTTATGTAGTTTTTAGTTGAATTATGGTGGGGTTTCTCGATGAGTAAATAGTGAATATTGAATGCGTAAATGGTAAGTGTAGTGGAATACTAGATATGGTGGGATTCATGCTGAGCTTGTGTTTGAAACTTTTGGACTGGTTTGGCATACTATTTTGGTTGAATGCTTTCGGTCAAGGTGTTCCTTATGTTGCGTTTCAGAGTTTCCTTAAATTTGTAGTGATTGGTGCCAATCTTTGGTTTTGGCCCATTCGTTAAATTTATGCTATGAGTATAGATTTACACCCAAAAGTTTCTGAGTGAATCGCGCTCCTTCGCGTTCACACTGAATTATCTTTGGAATAAATTTTAAAGGAAGCGGATGGACAAAGTGGGTTGTGTTGAAAACTCTTAAGATTTAATTTGTAACTCTTTTTGGCTAGAGTTGGAGTTATTTGGAAAAATGTGTGTGGTGTTTGCAAGTGCTTTAAAAGGTGGATTTTATGAATGTTTTATAAGTGATTTTATTGGTGAAGTGTTCCCTTTTGGAAATGAGTTTCCCTTTCTCTTTGAGAAAATTTGTGGCGGTTGTTTTTGCACATGTTTGACTTAGGAGTCGATGTTCTTTTCCAAAATGTTGATTTTGGTTAAAATGCGAGGTTTTGCAAGTTTAGCTTTCAATTAATGATAGGTTCTGATATGACCTGGTGTTTTCCTATTATTGGTGCTGCCGTCATAGTTTATATGAATTGTCGCAATCATCGATATTATTTGTGTTTTAATCACGTGATACCGAGGAAGAAGTCTTTTAGTGAATGACTATTCGGTATTGTTGTTACATGATGAATGAATGGTGAAAAGGAAACATGACATCGTTTATGTATATTTAATCATAAAAGAGTCGATGAGCCAGGTCGGTGAGAAAGTCGTATATGGATATATGACTAATCTGGAGTGCTCTTGAAAAGTTTGCATTAATGTCATGAACCAAGATTTCCATTGTTTCCTTGTGTGAAAAGAAAGAATGAATAAATTATGGCATTTTGGCTGTAGAGATTTGAGTTTCTTTTGTGATTTGGCTTAGGAAAAAAAGAATGTTCTTTGGTTATTGTCGAATTCTTTGCAAAGTGGTTTTTAGCACTTTGGGGTTCGAGTTGTTGTAGGTGGATCAATTGGGTTCATGGTTTATGGTTGAGTATGCGAAATATGTATACACTTGGGCTTGATTACTAAGTGTTAATATATGAGGGCAAGACCCTCTTAAGAAAGGAGCCGATTGTGGTTTGGTAAGGTTTTACGGTCCTAGCTAGGGGCTAGGTGCTGGACATTAGTGGTATAAGGATTGATGATGATGGAGGTTGATAATGTTTGGGTTCAACTTTTATTAAGAGTGTCGATAAGTGGTAGTAAAGATGACGTTAATTCGGTGACAATTGTCCTGTCGTGAGCAATTGTCTTAGCTAGTGGTCTAGGGGTATGAGATTTACCTAGGAGAGGATGGAATAAAATGTTAGCATGATTGTGTATCGGAAAGGTAAATGTGCCTTAATGAGTTATTTCTTTCGATGGCATTTCTTGGGAATGTAGAGAGGTTGTTAAATGAAATGTGACTCATTTTGATTGTGTCTTGTTGAGTTTAATGAAGTGTGGTAGCCAGGTTGTTTGCGTTAGCTGTATGAAATGATTGATGTGAGGTTTTGGGCGTATTTAGTATTTTTGATTGAGCCCTTTAGTGGGTGAAATCGAGGTTTTAGGTTGGGGAATTGGAAGGAAAGGTTGAACCGTTAGAGGCTACGCTTAGTGGAGCAAAGTTAACTCTTTCTCGCTAAGTGTTGGTTCTTGGAATTTGTTTGTCGTTTGGTTCGGTTTGAGTTTTTGTGTGGATGTTTTGTGTTGCAAAGAAATCTTTTGTCCCGTAGGGACTTTGTTTTTCTTGGAGCTCTTCGGATTCGAGGTAGAATCCTCTTAAGGGGGAGAGAATGTGACATCATAGGATGTAACATTAGAGAATGTGATTTATCGGTAAGAGTTTTTGCGACTTAATGGAATGTGATAATACAGAATACGGCATTACAGTATGAATTTTGTAGCGTGTTTTTGGGCTGTTTCCGGAGTTTGGGCATTGGGGAATCTAACTCAGGCTTTGGGGGACCATTGTGGGCCAAAGATGGGAGGAATTTAGCTCATATGGAGGGGGTTTTGGGGCAGCAAGCCCTGCTGCCCTTGCACATGCGCCCCTCCCCCCTCCCTCAAACCCTAGCCGCCCCCACTCTTGTCCCTTGCGCCCCCATAGCCGCCCCTTGCCCATGCGCCTCCACCTCCTCTCCCCTCCCTAGCCACCATCCTCCCCTCCCCTAGTAGCCCCACATCGTCTTCCTCTGTGGTGTTCTCCATTTCCCCGCTCGGTGGATCGCCGGTTCGGGAATCTCCAGCGAATCGCGGTGGTTCGGGAGGAAGGAGCGGCTGGAAGGAAGGAGCGATTCGTCGTCGTTCGGTTCTTCGAGAAGTGGTAATGACTCATGGCTCTTTTGGGGTGGTCTAGGGGCTGCTAGGATGGGTAATCCATGCTTAAAGTTCATGTTCAGGTGTTGTTCCTAGATGAGATTAGGGAGGTTGCAATGCTGTCCCACGTTCAATCCTCGGGCAGATTTGCACCCCGACTTAGGGCTTGCATTTTGGCAATTTTAGAAGCATTTCCTGATCGGCCGGCTGTTATGGAAGTTGTAGATAATTTAATCATCTTTCAGTGGACGCCAAGAACGCAAAATTACATTCAGCCGTTTAAAAGTTATGGCTATTTTACCAACACTGTCAAATCTGTGATGAGATTGGGACAGATCGTGTTCAACTGTAGATTAGACAACTTTAGAGACCGAATCAGTCTTCGCTAATACTTACGAAAATATGGGAAATTTCCTAAGATTTGAGAAAATGTACTCGTTTACTTGATTTGGTGTTTTAGAACTCAAGTTATGCTAGTTGGAAGCCCGCTGTCCCGATGGGACAGATTCTCTATTTTCGGGTTTTTGGAGTGGGTTGCGAGGTCGGTGTAGAAGATCGTTCTTGTTCTATTTTGGGGGGATTTTTTTGAGTGTAATGTACCTTTGTGCAGGTGGTGTGACCCCGGGAGTGCCCTCAACCTCTCTCCACTCCGTCGCTCACGGTTGAAGGCAAGTGTATTGGGATGGAATTGGTGTTTTAGGTGTCCAATTAGTTGTGTAGTTTTGCAATGATATTAAATGTTGCTCTATGTTGCCATGTTGTTCCTCGCATGTGTTATGATGTTCATGTTTAGTTCAAAGATATGCCGTTGGTATATTAAGTTTCCGTTATGCAAGTTATTACATGATATGGCATATGTGCAATCATAATGGAAGAGGCGTCCCATTCTGATGCGGCCCTCTGTGTTCACACGTAGTGAACACGAAGGACCTACCTCGTAGTCCCATCCACGGTTGTGTATGGGAGCGAGTCAGTAAGAGTAGGCACCCTCCATCTACGGGATGGAAGGGGAAAGAGGGTGCACACCGACGGGTGTGCACTCGGCAATACCGGTATGTGCTTCAAGGAGACATGTGCATTGCATATTTGATGATGAAAATGAGATATTTATATGATGAATCATGAGATGTTTATGATGTTCAATATGTGATGTAATGATGATGATATTGAAAACTGTTTTGGTTGTCCCTTTGCAATACACTTTGCTGAGTGATGAACTCACGCTTGTTGTTTTGTGATGCTTTTAGGTACCATGAAACCGGCATGCGTGTCGGGACCCCGAATTTGCAAATCCGGACCCTCTGTGTATTCAGCACTAGTCCAGGAACGCGCTAGTGCACACAGTCTTAACATCGGTATATATCACAATCATACCAAACGATACTATCAAAGTACTTTATTTAAATAATCAAAGGGTTACTCGACCTTATGGCCAAGTTACAAATATATGCCTCGCAAGGCGAAACTTATTAAAAGAGAAATAACAAAGAATGAAAATCAAATAACTCGTGGCGCCATCCAAAGATACCACGTGCAACCGACCGGGCTCGCATCCCTAAGTAGACGGGTCTTCTTGGAAATCCTCCTCCGAAACTGGCGTAATCTCCTCTTCAACTGGTATTGTGTTGAGGCAAGGGTGAGTACTTGGTACTCAGCAAGTCATGCACAGAATGCAAGCTAATATACTATATGCATGGCTTGGTACAAAGGAATAGCTCAGGGTATATTTGCAAAGAAATGACTTTTGACAAGTAATAAAAGTAGATTCGAAAGCAGTAGAAATAAGTAAAGCATAAATAACTTTTCAAGAATTTTAACAAACATTTTTTTCCCATCCTAAACCATATTTCCATCATCTCCCTTGTTAAACCAACCCAACTTTTCAAATCCAAGTTATTTTCAGAAAGTCTAACCCTTGACTGTAATTCCCGAGCATTGTCCAGTACCGTGGACTCGGCTATTTAAATAGATTCTCAACTCTGCAGAGGTTATGCACTTTACCCACAAGATACAGTCAAACACCACAAAGGCGAAGTTCCTCAGAATAAAGCCTTTCTAAGCCTCAAACAACACAGGTGGTCCTCTCCGGTTCGTGCTCTACACCATCCCTTCCTTAGCCAAGGCGAAGTATGGGACCAACACACCGTTAGATGGGTATCTGGCCACGACCACGATACGCCCCCCGCATAATCACACAAACGGTGTAATCGACACCCTGAGGCCCCACAAGTGAGTCCTTAGCGACTTAGTCAACTAGGGCCGTCCCATTCCAGCCATGTGGTTGCAAGTATGACCCAGTTCAAAGGCTTGCAAGGTTAAGTCCTTAGAGTGACCAGGGCAAGACTACCCGAAAAACCAAATCAACACTCCCCATGCCACAACTGCCCACCTGACATTACTCTTGCCACATGCCCTGGCCGAAATCTGTTTATCAAACCCCGCTTGATTACCATGCACCACGTGCCATCAACATCACATGATACTTTTCCAAAACAGGTTCAATATATCATTAAGTCCATATTAGCATTTGATTGTCCAAAATCATGTCATGAGCACGAAAGGTGTCTAAGCAAAGATACTACAACGGTCTAAACCCATGTTGGCAATTTAATAATGTCCAACTAGTAAACCACAACTAGGGTGACAAAAGGGTCATGGCACATACTTAGATAATCAAGGTGTCATATAGCAAATTGGTATTTATCTAACCCCCATGTTTAAACAAAGTATCTTTCTAATTGAACTAGCATGCAATAGTTTAAATCAAAATAGATTTCGAAATAGGATCAACATGGTCAAAGCACAACTTGCCTTCAAAAAGTACTTGCTCTTGGTCTTGAGTTGGATCCTGAGTCAACACTTCTCCTTCGAATCCTTCCGGCACTTCAACGTCTACTCGTAAAGCGTGCAAATAGCAAATACACAAATAAACACTAGGCAAAAAGATCCCAAAACCCCAAATAAAATCCATAAACAGAGAGAACATAATTTTCTGGATTTTTAGAAACTGGAATCGTCAAATTCGGAGTTAAAACGCAAAAGTTATGATTATTTAAAGTTTAAATAATCAATTAAATAATTTTGCAGAGAAAAACTTTAGTCCAAAAATTAAATAAAATTCATATTTAGGTAGAGCTCATTTTTCTACAAATTTAGAAATTTGAATCACTCAAATCGGAGTTGAAACGCAAAAGTTATAAGCGTTTGAAGTTTGAATCTAAATTTGAATCAATATTTCAAATTAATAAATCATTTTCTTTTTCGGAAATTAATTATTGCGTCAGCAAGGACACGTGTCAGCTCCTGATTGGCTGGTCGACGCCACCGGTCCATGGACTTGGTCCACGCTTGGCTCGGGTCTACGGTGGACTCGGTCCACGGCTCACGTGACTGACATGTGGGTCCACTCGGGTGACGTCATTCTTGGCGACGCCAAGACACCTTTGGGACGGCTGGCGACAAGCGGGCCCCACCGTGACGTCCCGATGACGTCATGGTGCGGTTCATTGTCCCGCCGACGCTGGCCCGGCCAGTCGGCGTCTCACGCGCGGTGCGCCGATCACGGGTCAAGCTTCCGACGCGTGGCGCAATCTCGGCCGCCGATTTGAAATCCGACGGTATGGATTGGGTCTCGGTTTCACGTGTTGGATTAACGCGCGGATCTCGAGCCGTTGGATCTTGATCCAACGGTTGAAATTAACCCTAACTCAGACGCTACCCACGTTACGAGCAACGTGGCCGATTGTGGGTCGTTGGATCTTGATCCAACGGTCCCGATCTAATCTGGGATCTTAGGGTTGGGATAGAACGTGGCTCACCTCAACCGTCCGATTTGGATCTGACGGTTCACCGAGCTTCGACGGCGATGGCCAGCGGCGCTGGCTCACCGGCGCCGAGGATGACGACCACGGCACGGCGGCCGGGCGCTCTCCGGCCAAGTGAGTGCACTCAACAGTGCGCCTGGCCGGGTTCGGATCCGGTCTTGGTTGCGGCGAAACGGCTTGCCGGGCGCGGAATCGTCGAGGAACGCGGTGGAAGAGAGAGGCAACTACGGCGAGCTTTTGCGGCTAGACGGGCGCGCTAGGGCTCAAACTTGAGGGAAAAGGTGCGCACGATGCAGAGCTTCAACGGGCGGCCTTGGGGCTTTAAATAGTGCCTCGGCGCGCGCGCCAACACACGAAACCCTAACGCACACGGGCGCCCACGGCGAGCAGTCCGCCTCCGGTCGGATCGGAACGATGACGCCGCAGCCGTTGGATCTCGATCCAACGGCTCGCAGGCGAACTCGGTCGAGCCGAGCCGACGGCCGGGTCCGGTCGGACTCGAACTCGAGTCCGACTCGGGCTCGATCGGATGAACAAGATTTGACCCGAGTTTGATTTTCCAGCGATTTAATAATTAAAATAATTCCAAGAATTCATTTAATTCATTAAAAATAGCAAAAGACTGTAAAAAATTCCTAAAAATTCGAAAATACTTTGGATCATTTTGGACTCAAATAAAATATTTCCAACAAAATTTATTTGCAAAATTAAATTCTTTAATTATTTCAAAATGGAATAAATTCAAATAAATTCCAAATAAATCCAAATAAATTCCAGAAAATTCCAAAAATTCACCCAAGTGCCAAATCACACATGAATATAGGACAAGTAAAATTTTGGGGTGTTACAAACCTCCCCCCCTTAATAGACTATCGTCGCCGAGTTTCAGGGCTCACTATAGGAATAGGTTTTGAAATTCTTTCTTCAAATCCTCTTCGCGCTCCCAAGTCGCTTCACTTTCTTCATGGTTGCTCCAATCGAACTCTACGTAAACGGGTTGACTTGTTTCTAGTTTCTCGATCCATCGTGTCTAGAATCCTCACGGGATGCTCCTTATAAGTCAAGTCCTCTTGCAACTCAATTGACTCCAATGGTCTGCATTCCTCGAGAACTTCGGAGACACTTCTTTAATCGGGACACATGGAATACGTCGTGCACTCCTGCTAGCGATCGTGGCAACTCCGGTGGTAAGCAACTTCGCCTCTGCGGCTCAAAACCTTAAATGGTCCAACGTAACGGTGCAAGTTTCCCTTTGGCATGGAACCTCTTAACTCCCCGAGAGGCGTAACTCGAGGTATACAAAGTCTTACGGTTCAAAACTCAAATCTCGGCGACGATTGTCAAGATAACTCTTCCTTCGAGATTGGGCTATCTTCAACCTTTCCCTAATCATGGCGACCGCTCTTCACCTCTTGAAGAATATCAGGCCCAAAGACACGGCGCCACGGTCTCATTCCAATTCAATGGCGTCCGATAGGGTCGACCATACAAAGGCCTCAAAAGGTGACATCTCAGAACTAGCCTCGATAACTATTGTTGTAATCGAACTCGGCATACGGCAAACTTTTATCCCAAGAGGCAGCATAAGCCAATGCACAAGCTCTCAACATATCCTCCGTAATCCGGTTGACTCTTTCGGCCTGTCCATCCGTCTGTGGATGATAAGTCAGATCTTGAAGTTTAAACGGGTTCCCATGGCTTCATGCAACTTATTCCGTAACCTTGAGGTAAATTGGGTACCTCTCGTCTGATACAATCCTCTTTGGCACTCCGTGCAAACAAACAATCTCGATCATGTATAATTCCGCTAATTTATCTCCGAGTAAGTGGTCTTCACGGGATAAAATGGGCTACTTTAGTCAAGCGATCCACTATAACCCATATGGAGTCATAACCCCTTGAGTCTTCGGCAAACCGGTAATGAAATCCATTCCGATTTCCTCCCACTTCCACTCGAGGTATTTTCGGCCAGAGCAATCCTCGCTGGTCTCGATGCATTGCCTTGACTCTCGGCATACGCCGCACAAAGGCAACATGCTCGGCAACTTCACGTTTCATACTCGGCCACCAGAACCTCTCCTTCAGATCCTGATACATCTTGGCGCTTCCAGGATGAATCGAGTACTTGGAGTCATGGGCTTCTTCCAAAATCAGTTGCTTTAACTCCTTTTTGTTAGGCACACAAATGCGATCCTTCATCCACAACGTGCCTTGCTCATCCAATTTGAAGTCCTCTGCCATGCCTTCCTCCTTGATAGACTTAATCCTACGGATCTTGTCATCATCCTTCTGTCCTTCTCGGATCTGGTCCTCTAAAGTAGGCTTTACTTCCAATGCGGCCAAGAATCCGCTAGGTACAACCTCAATCTTCATTTTCTGGAAATCCTCACACAACTCATCCTGACTTGTGGCTAGCAACGCACTCACGGTATGGCTTTTCCGACTCAGAGCATCGGCTACTACGTTGGCCTTCCCGGGATGGTAATGGATTCCAACATTATAGTCCTTGATCAACTCTAGCCATCTCCTTTGCCTCATATTCAGATCCGACTGGGTGAATATGTACTTAAGGCTCTTATGATCCGTATATACTTCACATCTGCTTTCCAATCGATAGTGACGCCATATCTTCAAAGCATGCACTACTAGCCTAACTCTAGGTCATGTGTCGGATAATTTTCCTCATGCGGCCTCAATCGCTTTGATGCATAGGCGATTTACCTTTCCATTCTCGTCGACAAGACACATCCAAGTCCTTGGCGCGATGCGTCACAATAAATATCGAAGCTCGAGCAACATCCGTAGAACTAACACCGGTGCTGATGTCAATCGCTTCTTCAGCTCTGAAATCCTTTCTCACATTCTCGCGCCCATGCAAACTTCTTTTCCTTCTTCAGCAATTGCGTAAGAGGTTTCGCAATTGTCGAAAAGCCTTCAATGAAACGGGCGGTAGTATCCTGCCATTCCAAGGAAACTCCGAATCTGGGTCACGATCTTGTTTTGCTCCCAATGTAACACAGCTTCTACTTTGCTTGGATCCACGGCGACTCCCTCTGCGGTCATTACATGTCCAAGAAACTCCACCTTGTCCTTCCAAAAATCACACTTGCTGAACTTGGCGAAAAGTTGCTGTTCCTCGCCTTTTCCAAAACTCGCCTTAAGTGTTCGGCATGTTCATCCTCCTGCCTTGGAGTAGATTAGGATATCGTCTATGAACACGACGACAAACTTGTCCAAATATTCCATGAACACCTTATTCATCATATTCATGAAATAATTTGGCGCATTAAATCGGCCCAAAGGACATAATCAGAAACTCGTAATGTCCATATCTTGACGAGAATGCAGTCTTGAATATCTTCCGATCGGATCTTCAATCGATGGTATCCCGATCCCAGATCACTCGTGGAGACACCTCCGGCTCCTCTTACCTGATCACACCAATCATCCATCCTGGGTAGCGGATACTTACTCTTCACGGTGACTTCAGTGCGTGCACGGTAGTCAATGCACATCCCGAAACTCCCGCCCTTCTTCTTGACAAACAAAACCGGTGCTCCCCACGGTGACGAACTTGGTGCGATAAATCCTTTATCCATTAACTCTTCCACTGTTTCTTCATCTCTACCAACTCCTCGGTAGACATCCGATAGGGTCTCTTTGCTATCGGTCTTTGTGCAGTACAAGCTCTATCACAAACTCTATGTCCCTGCCTGGCGGCATACCGTAGATCCTCGGGAAAAACGCCTGGGTACTCATTCACTACCGGGACATCCTCTATGCTGATTGCCTTGGTATCGTTAACCATCAACTGTCCATCTCTAATCTGCAGTGGCTTGAAACTCCACTTTCTTCCCACACGGGCTCTCCATCGAGATAGTCCTTCGTCCACAATCCAATACGGCCTTGTGCTTGGATAACCAATCCATTCCCAATATAACATCTAAGGTCCGGGTCTCCAAAATCATAAGGTTCGCTAGGAACTCTATTCCATCTATTAGTATTCTCACCGGAACATCCTACTTCCGTCCGGAGTTCGTAACTGTGGGTTTGAACTAAAAGCATGCACTTAAGTCTTGCAATCCTTAAATCATTTCTAGTAGCAAAGCCTTGCGAAACAAACGAATGCGAAGCTCGAGTCAAACAAAATCAAGGTGTATCGAGTTAACAAGTAACTTACCCAAGACGACGTCCGTAGCATTTTGCAAAGTGCATCTGCGGTGACATGGTTGACTCGGCCTCTCACCACGGTCCGGTGTGGCTCCTGTGCCGGCGTCCCTAGCTGGGGTGGTTCCTAGATTGAAGCGAACCGGGTCGCCTCTGCTGTCTTCTTTGGACAATCTGTTGGCAAAGTGTCCTGGCTCGTTGCGATTGTAGCGGCGTCTCCTTGTTCCTTCTTTATTGCACGGGGTAACGTTTCTAGCGGGTGGGGTTTGGTAGTTCGATTGGCAGGTCTTGGTGCTTGGGATGGTGTCCTTGTTGCATTCTCGTGGTTGGAATCAAGAATTGATTTGGTGCAACTCTCAAGCGCCGCTATGCGTTCCTGGCGTGATCCTTGCTGTTGCATCCTCGCGCTTCTGTTCTCATCCAGTTCCTTGCGCTTTGTCCTCAAGAATAAGCGCCTTATTCACCAATTCTTGGAAATCTGAAAGGTGTGGGTGATCAACCCTACTTGCAATCCCGAGTTGAGTCCCTTCATAAAACGAGACTGCCTGGATTTATCTGTCGCTACATCCTCAAAAAGCGAGCGTGCTAGCTGTGGTGAACTTGTTCGTAGTCGGCCACCGGCTGATTACCTTGCTTCATGCTCTGAACTCCTCCTTCTTAAGGTCCATGATTCCTTCAGGCACGTGATCTTGTCGGAATGCATTGTGAACTCTTCCCAAGTGATATCTTGAGGGTTCTCTGCGTGTACGGCAAGTTCTCCCACCATTCTGGCTGTTCCTTCCACCGATGAGAAGCGTAAAGTACCTTCTCATTCCCTATGCATTGAGCTATGTGTAGCTTCCTCTCGATTGATCTTAACCAATCATCGGCCTCCAATGGATTGGCATTCCCAGAGAAAGTGGGTGGGTGAGTCCTCATGAACTCGACACCTGGTATTCTCGGGCGTGGTCCCCGATTAACTTGATTAGCAAAGTGGCCTCGAGCAAAGGACGTGCTGCATTTGTTGCATCATAGCATGCATCAACCGAGTCCGGGCAGCAAGAAAGGCTCCAAAATTCTGCATATCAACCGGTGGTGCCGGTGCTCCATCATTGGGGTTTTCGGGCGAGATCCACTCCCATTGCTTCCAAAGTTTCCACGGTGTTCACCATCTGTCGATTTGCTCTAGGTTTAGAGATGAGAGGGAAACAAGAATAGACAAGTAATATGGAACTTATGCGGGGCGAAAGGGGTAACTTTAAGGTCCATCTTTATTATTAATAACTTGGTATGGCTGCTTACAATGCCTAAGGGCCTTGCAACACATCGCACACTCAAAGCAAACAAAGCAAATCCAAATCGAACTAACTCGAGTCTAACGCCTAAAGGGTGACTCTTTATTCTATGACGCGACTCGGCGAAGGAGTCTCACTATAGAACCTATGCTCACTCATCGAGAAAACCTCCACGGCCTGGTACGGTGTCTTTGTGGCATAGGCGCTAAACGATCGCCATGTCCAAAGAATCGTGTCCTCTATGGTAGTCGAAGAAGCGGTGTCCTCATCGAGATCTCGACTCCTCTGGATCTGGCTCGTGTAGCCCGTCTTGGCTCTGGTCCGTCCGTACAAAGTCATCTCCAACTCGTCAATCCTTCGCAGAAGATGTGCCACATACTCTTGAGCTTCCCGCCATCTGTTCTTCTCTCGCCGTGATCTCCTTGCGGGCCTTCGTAGCTCCTTGCTTGTATTATCTAGTACATCCTCCTGGCGACGACAAATCGTGCCAATCCGTGGTAACCGTGGCATCCTCATCCTGAATCGCCGGTCGAGAAGGTTATCGCTGCGCGGATGGTAACGAACACCGTACTCTCCAATTCTCTGGCGAGATACGGGTAATGTGCCGCATTGCTCGTCGTGATACTTCTTGGATACCCATCCGCATTGTAGATCTCCGGCAAAGGCAGTTGTATCGGGCGATTGCCTGGGCCCTTTTTCCTAGCAGGTACCTCAATCCTTACGTCACAAGCCTTGATCAATCCCGCTTGTCTGATCACTTCCACTTGGTATTGGGGCTTCTCAAAATCTCCGAGAGTCTGTAGCATATGCCAAAGTTCCGCGGCGTGACCAACTCCCAGATCAACGTAGTTGAACTCTTCCTCCATCTGTCACAAGAGTGCTTTACGTAAGAACTCGGAATTTTTAAATTGTGACAAGGTAAGGGAAAATTTCAGCAAGAGACAAGAAAAGAGAGAAGGGGATAAGTCGAGATGTCATTTCTTGTCTTCACAAATTTTTAGCTTTAGAAAATAGGTTTTATCCTCACTACGACCATTCTAGCTTAGGGTTGAGCCTACAGTCAAGTATGGCTCTGATACCACCTCTGTCGGGACCCCGAATTTGCAAATCCGGACCCTCTGTGTATTCAGCACTAGTCCAGGAACGCGCTAGTGCACACAGTCTTAACATCGGTATATATCACAATCATACCAAACGATACTATCAAAGTACTTTATTTAAATAATCAAAGGGTTACTCGACCTTATGGCCAAGTTACAAATATATGCCTCGCAAGGCGAAACTTATTAAAAGAGAAATAACAGCAATGAAAATCAAATAACTCGTGGCGCCATCCAAGATACCACAGTAACCGATCGGGCTCGCATCCCTAAGTAGACGGGTCTTCTTGGAAATCCTCCTCCGAAATCAAGCGTAATCTCCTCTTCAACTGGTATTGTGTTGAGGCAAGGGTGAGTACTTGGTACTCAAAGAAGTCATGCATGTAATGCAAGCTAATATACTATATGCATGGCTTGGTACAAAGGAATAGCTCAGGTATATTTGCAAGAAATGACTTTTGACAAGTAATAAAAGTAGATTTGAAAGCGAGAAATAAGTAAAGCATAAATAACTTTTCAAGAATTTTAACAAACATTTTTTCCCATCCTAAACCATATTTCCATCATCTCCTTGTTAAACCAACCCAACTTTTCAAATCCAAGTTATTTTCGAAAGTCTAACCCTTGACTGTAATTCCCGAGCATTGTCGATCGTGGACTCGGCTATTTAAATAGATTCTCAACTCTGCAGAGATTATGCACTTTACCCACAAGATACAAATCAAACACCACAAAGGCGAAGTTCCTCAGAATAAAGCCTTTCTGGAAGCCTCAAACAACACAGTGGTCCTCTCCGGTTCGTGCTCTACACCATCCCTTCCCTTAGCCAAGGCGAAGTATGGGACCAACACACTGCTAGATGGGTATCTCGCCACAGCCACGATACGCCCCGCATAATCACACAAACGGTGTAATCGACACCCGAGGCCCCACAAGTGAGTCCTTAGCGACTTAGTCAACTAGGGCCGCCCCATTCCACCATGTGGTTGCAAGTATGACCCAGTTCAAAGGCTTGCAAGGTTAAGTCCTTAGAGTGACCAGGGCAAGACTACCCGAAAAACCAAATCAACACTCCCAATGCCACAACTGCCCACCTGATTACTCTTGCCACATGCCCCTGGCCGAAATCTGTTTATCAAACCCCAGTTGATTACCATGCACCACGTGCCATCAACATCACATGATACTTTTCCAAAACAGGTTCAATATATCATTAAGTCCATATTAGCATTTGATTGTCCAAAATCATGTCATGAGCACGAAAGGTGTCTAAGCAAAGATACTACAACGGTCTAAAACCCATGTTGGCAATTTAATAATGTCCAACTAGTAAACCACAACTAGGGTGACAAAGGGTCATGGCACATACTTAGATAATCAAGGTGTCATATAGCAAATTGGTATTTATCTAACCCCCATGTTTAAACAAAGTATCTTTCTAATTGAACTAGCATGCAATAGTTTAAATCAAAATAGATTTCGAAATAGGATCAACATGGTCAAAGCACAACTTGCCTTCAAAAAGTACTTGCTCTTGGTCTTGAGTTGGATCCTGAGTCAACACTTCTCCTTCGAATCCTTCCGGCACTTCAACGTCTACTCGTAAAGCGTGCAAATAGCAAATACACAAATAAACACTAGGCAAAAAGATCCCAAAACCCATAATAAAATCCATAAACAGAGAGAACATAATTTTCTGGATTTTTAGAAACTGGAATCGTCAAATTCGGAGTTAAAACGCAAAAGTTATGATTATTTAAAGTTTAAATAATCAATTAAATAATTTTGCAGAGAAAAACTTTAGTCCAAAAATTAAATAAAATTCATATTTAGGTAGAGCTCATTTTTCTACAAATTTAGAAATTTGAATCACTCAAATCGGAGTTGAAACGCAAAAGTTATAAGCGTTTGAAGTTTGAATCTAAATTTGAATCAATATTTCGAATTAATAAATCATTTTCTTTTTCGGAAATTAATTATTGCGTCAGCAAGGACACGTGTCAGCTCCTGATTGGCTGGTCGACGCCAGCCGGTCCATGGACTTGGTCCACGCTTGGCTCGGTCTCACGGTGGACTCGGGCCCACGGCCACGGGATCGACATGTGGGTCCACTCGGGTGACGTCATTCTTGGCCGACGCCAAGACATCGGCTGGGACTGGCCGACAAGCGGGTTTCACCGTGACGCCGGGCCGATGACGCCATGGTGCGGTTCCGCTGTCCCGGCCGACGCCGCTGGCCCGCTGCGTGTCGGCGTCACGCTACGAGTCGGCCGCGGCGGTCAAGCTTCCCGACGCGTGGCGCAATCTCGGCCGCCGATTTGAAATCCGACGGTATGGATTGGGTCTCGGTTTCACGTGTTGGATTAACGCTGGCGGATCTGAGCCGTTGGATCTTGATCCAACGGTTGAAATTAACCCTAACTCAGAACGTTACCCACGTTACGAGCAACGTGGTCGATTGTGGGCCGTTGGATCTTGATCCAACGGTCCCGATCTATCTGGGATCTTAGGGTTGGGATAGAACGTGGCTCACCTCAACCGTCCGATTTGGATCTCGACGGTTCACCGAGCTCGACGGCGATGGCTTCGCTGGCGGCGCTGGCTCACCGGGCGCCGAGGATGACGACCACGCGCAGCGGGCGCCGGGCGCTCTCCGGCCAAGTGAGTGCACTCAACAGTGCGCTGGCCGGGGTTCCGGATCCGGTCTTGGTTGCGGCGGAAACGGCTTGCCGTGGCGGAATCGTCGAGGAACGCGGTGGAAGAGAGAGGCACCACGGCGAGCTTTTGCGGCTAGACGGCGGCGCTAGGGCTCAAACTTGAGGGAAAAGGTGCGCAAGACGGTGACAGAGCTTCAACGGGGCGGCCTTGGGGCTTTAAATAGTGCCTCGACGCGCGCGCAAGAACACACGAAACCCTAACACACACGGCGGCCCACGGCGAGCAAATTGCCTCTCGGTCGGATCGGAACGATGACGCTGCCGTTGGATCTCGATCCAACGGCTCGCGCGAGCTGCTCGGTCCGAGCGGTACGCGGCCGGTCCGGGTCGGACTTCGAACTCGAGTCCGACTCGGGCTCGATCCGGATGAACAAGATTTGACCCGAGTTTGATTTTCCAGCGATTTAATAATTAAAATAATTCCCAAGAATTCATTTAATTCATTAAAAATAGCAAAAGACTCGTAAAAAATTCTAAAAATTCTGGAAAATACTTTGGATCATTTTGGACTCAAATAAAATATTTCCAACAAAAATTTATTTGCAAAATTAAATTCTTTAATTATTTCAAAATGGAATAAATTCAAATAAATTCCAAATAAATCCAAATAAATTCCAGAAAATTCCAAAAATTCACCAAAGTGCCAAATCACACATGAATTTAGGAAAAGTAAAATTTTGGGGTGTTACAATGCGGGAGAGGGAATTAGCGGCGCCATCTTCATGTAGCTTCACTCATTTAGACAACTACATTTTACCATTCGTAGTTGTGATAATAAGTTTGTTGCGCTAAGCTTGGAGTGTGACATAATGTGTGTTTGATTCTATCATTCACTTCGTTTTAGTTCATGTCATGGTTGAATTCATTATTTTGAACTTAAACTGTTGTTATACCTCCCGTTATTGCTATTTTAGATGTTATTCATTATATTATGCCTTGTGATTTTATTGTTGTTGCTTCAAACCATGGAAAAACAAAGGAGATGCTGCCGAAATTTCGGTTAAAGCATTTGTGCCCTTGCTGTAATTTGTTTTTAATTAGGGTGTTTAGTTGATGTTTCTACTATGTTTCGTAACATCCAGGGCATACTAGGTGTCGGGGTATTACACTTAACCTATTAAGTTACTCAGAACTAACTTTGCACATTGCAAGGCCATAGTAGTATGGGCCATCCATATAGGTTTGCTCGAATGGACATCCACACCCGAGTGTTTTGGAACAAACATTTATCGATACAACGGCGTATGCCTTGCTCTGGGGAGAAATGGTTATTTATAAAATTGAGCTAATGATTTTTATGATTTATGTGAAAGTTTATTTATGCCACCAAAGCAGGGGTTTGTCTGTGACACCACGGAGTGTCGTAATCTTATAAAATGTGGATGTTGTGGTCAAAACATTATAAAATATGTAAATGGAGGTTAAAACTTTACGTTATGCCGTTTATAGCGTGTTTTTGGGCCGTTTTCAGGTGTTTGGGCCTCTCCGGGGGACTTTCGGCCTTGGGGGTTGAGTTGGGCCTCCGGTGGAAGGGTTTGGGCCCAAGGGGGGGACTTTTGGGCAGCCAAATCTGGCCCCCACCCCTTGGTGCACCCCCACTCCCTTTCCCAACCCTAGCCGCCACCCCCTAGCCCCCCCCCATGCGCCTCCACCCTTCCCCTTCCTCTCCATCTTCCCCCATGGCGCCACCACCTCTCCCCTCCCCTCTCCACCACCCTTGCTGCCCTAGGGAAGCCTCTCCACCTCACCACCTCGCAGATCCGTCCATTGGAGCACTCCGCGACGAGGAGATCCGGTGGATTTGGAGCGAGGAAGGAGATCGCGCGAACCGGGAGGAGATCCGTTGGGTTTTCGTGCGTCGGGCGAAGGTATGGCCATGGGAATCCTTGGGGTTGGTCTAGGTACTGTTGTAAGGGTTATTATCATATTTTTAGATCAATTAGTGGTGCTGGAATTGAGTAGATTAGATGAAATCTAGAAGTTGCCACGTTCTCTGTTTCGGGCAGCATGAGCAGTCGACCTAGGGTTTGGGTTTTCACCAATTTAGAGTCCGAATTTGGTCGGCCGCCTGTTGAAGAAGTTGTAGGTAATTTCAATATCTTTCCGTGGGTATAAAAACGTCCAATTCCGCCCAGCCATTTGAAAGTTATGATTGTTTTACCGAACGCATTAAAATCTGTGACGTGATTGGAACAGATCACGGTATTTTGTAGATCCGAATCAGCTTTTCCATATACTTAGAAAAAGTTAGAAAATTTCCTAAGCTACGCGAGGATGTACTCGTTTATTTGATTCGGAGTCTTAGAACCCGAGTTATGCCTTTTGGAAGACTGCTGTCCCGACTGTGACACTACGGTATGGTGTGACATTTTAGAATGTGAAATTAGAGAATAAAACCTTTCGGCTTGAGGTTTACTCGCGTTTTTGGGCCGTTTGAAGTGATGTGTCACCACGGAGTGTCGTAACCTTTTAAATGGTGCATGTTAAGGTCAAAAACTTTATGAAATATGGTATGGCAGGTTAAAACCATAAGGTATGGAGGTTAATAACGTTTCCGGGCCGTTTCCGGGCCGTTTTCGGGGTTTTCGGCCTTCCCGGGGGAGTTTGGGCCTTAAGTGGGCTTTGGTGGGATGGAGTAGGTCTCCGTAACGGACTAGGATTGGGTGTGGGGGCTGTTAAAAGGGCTCCACACCAGCCCTTGGGCGTTCACCCCTGCCCCTTGTGCGCCCTTCCCCCCCACTTGCCCTTGCCCTAGCCGCCTCCCTCCTCCCTTGGCCGTGCGCCTCCCCTCCCTTGGCCCTTTGCTCCCCACCTCTCCACCACCTCTCCTCCACCCCATGCTGCCCTAGGGTGGCCACCCCACCCCTGCACCTCGTGGAATCATCCCGTGGAGCGAGGAGCGAGGAGCGTGGAGCGAGGAGCGATCCGCGAGGAGATCGATTGGAGTTTTCGTTCGTCGGGCAAAGGTGGTGCGCCCCCGGGAGTGCCTTCTACTTCCCGCCTTTCCGTTGCCCGTGGTTGAGGCAAGTGTGTTGTAATGAATAACGAATGTTATGTTGCTTGTTGAGACTAGATGAAAGATGGATTTCATGATATGATCAATTGCCATGCTTTAATGTTTTCCTATGATATGATGTGTATGCTATGATGCCATGTGTTAAATATACAAGTTTATGATGATGATGGCATATTTGCATACATGACATGTTACATGGCTCGGGCGGTGAGAAAGTCATAACTAGTCCGGGAAGGTCGGTGAGAAAGTTATGACTAATCCGGAAAGCCAATGAGTAAGTCCTACATCGTGATTCCATTCACCGTGGTGAACGGAAGCGAGGAGTGGGCACCCTCCATCTTCGGGATGGAAGGGGGGAGAGGGTGCACACCGACGGGTGTGTACTCAACCATACCGGTATGAGTTTCCAAGGAGACATGAGCATTGCATTACATTGCATACATAATGATGATGATACTGTTAAGTGTTCATGAATGAGATGATATACATGATGGGTGATGTTATTGCCATGATATTGTTCTTGTTGTCCATTACAATATACTTGCTGAGTTTCGAACTCACGCTTGTGTTTTATGTTGTTTTTAGGTACTTTGAGATCGGCATGCGGGAAAAAGGGGTCTAGCTACACTTCTACACGTAGCTCTACCATCATAGTCCATAATTAATCACTTGGAGACATGATATTAAGAGTTGTGCCTTAAACTTAATGTATGGTTTAATTTAGCACGCTAGTGATTCCTTATTTGCTTCGTTATAGTTTATGAAGTAGTTGAGCGTAGTATTTTTTTGGCGTAATTTGATGTTATGTCCATTTATGTTGATGTTATAGATGTCGTGTGCCATGTTATATCTTGCCATGATTGTGTTATTGTGTTAACTCATGGAAAAGCAAAGGAGATGCTGCCGAAATATCGGTTTTTAGCCTATGTACCTTTGTTGGAATTTTATGTTAAATGTGGTATTTAGATGTTGTTTAGCTTGTGTTTGGTAGCATTCAGGCATATTAAATGTCGGGGTGTTACAGTTGGTATCAGAGCGGGCTGTAGGTCCTTGGAATATGTATTTTTAGTGTCATACCTTAGGTTACAACTAAAATGTGATGTGGAATAACTTAGAAACATGGCTTAGGTTTTTTACTAAAATTTTGTTATAGGATAGCAACATTAAAACTTGCAAAAGTGGTATAACTAATCTAAAATTTGACACACAATGGATGCACAGTAGGAAAGGGTATGGGTATCGTTTCCTTACGCTTAAATGTTGTATTTAAGCTTCGATGTTGAATGCTTCATTTGATAATGCATGCTGCTATGTCGATGAGATAAATGATTGAATTGTGCTTGTTGTGGTGATAAAGTGGGGTTGTGGTGCCGAAGGGTTTCGGTCACCACTTTTGTTCATAGTAAGGGTGTGGTTTGACGGTATGGACGGTTAAAGCCATCACCGAAGAACTATTAACCCCTGTAGGAGAAGAGTGCTTACCCTTTCTGTCGTAAATCGGGTAGTTGACTGGAGTCAAATAGAAAAGTTTGGTGGTGGATTCCTTCGGATGTTCTTTACCGTTCTGACGGTTGGTTTTGGTTGGTTTTCTTGGTTTTAGTTGATGGAAACTAAAAGAAAAATGTTTGGTATTGGATTTTTCGCGGATCATTCCGTATGCGATTTGTGGTTTTTGGTCTTCCTTGGTTGGAAACGAAGAAGAAGAGTTTAGAGTTGCGCCTTTTTAGTCGCCTTTGCTTTGACACCCGGTTTTGCTGGTTATTGTGGATTGTCTTAGGGAGGAAACATATGTGGTTGTTGTCCTCCCTATCTGAGAAAAGAGTTGAAGTTATCCTAGTGCCGACCTTAGGTTGGGTGGAGCTAAGTTTTATAACTTTATCGGAAAAGGTTTGGTTGAACATTTTGTTTTCCCTAGTGCATCCTTCTTCCTTCTTGGAAGTATGGATCTTGAGATTTCTTGAAGAGTTTTGTGGGCAAATTTGGGAACTTGAGAGTGGAACTCTCCTGCATTTCTGTTAGAGTTTTGTTTTCTTCCTTGCCTGGAAAAGGAGAAATTGTCTAACGGTGTTCGTTCTGGTTCATGAGTTGTGGTTGTCCTTAAAAGTGGAGTTGCATCTTGTTTGTCAAAAGTGAAAATGGTTGTTTAGCATGTCATGTAGTATGTAACAATGTGGTTATTGGAAATGATTTGTTCTTAAGTTAATTGGTGAGTTGAATCAGTTAAAAGTAATATTTGTGTTTAGCTTAAGATTAAATGAACTTCTAGTGTTGCAGATTACCCTATAATGAGAATGAATAAATATGTTAATGTACATGCTTAGAATCTGTTGCCTTGCTTTGAAAGTGCCCTCGATTATGTTTAAAGTTTTAAACCCTAATGCATAGTTAAAACATTAAGATGATGTAGACTGCCGATATTGTTAAAGAAACTTTGCTGGTTGTCTAAAGATGTTCTAATCTAATGGATTAATAGAGAGATTTAATCGTGTTGACTAGTGACTTTAATTTGGAAGTTGATTAGAGTTGCTATTTATGGTGTCGCAAACCATTAGTATAATTGGAAGTATGCAGTTGTGTTCCTACGATGCTAGTATTGATGTCAATTGTGAAGACATAGGCTTTCTTTGTTTATGATATTGCTAAAGCATTGGGATGGTCTAATCTATTAAATTTGTTTTAATAGTTGGAGTATGTTGTGTAGTGACAATTTGTTATGGTATATGGATAGTGTAACTAAAAACAATGTAGTTGTTTTTATGATTATGCCTATTTATGGATATTGATGATTTAGTAGTGGTGGTAATTGTTTGGATTACTTTTTGGAAGCCATTGTAAAATAGAGGTTATTATAACATGTGGCGATGAAGTGAACCATGGATATTTTAGCATGATATAGAATTGTATCCTAAAGAAGGTATATCTTAGAATCATAATTTTTGACTTTGTCTTATGGAGATACTATTTGTATGTTGAAGTCATTTGTTAATGGAATAAGTTTTGATTGTCAAGATGTTGACGTATTTATGGTATAAAAATTGATAGGATGATCATGCTTAAGTATCTGTTGAAGTACTACGTTTGAAATATAGAATACGTTGTTTTATGATGTGTTGGTTTGTGGGGTTCTTGAGGAGGTAGTATGGATTGATTTAAGATGGGTTTTCTCGATAAGTAAATAGTGATTATGGAATGCTTAAATGTTAAGGATAGTGGGACACTGGTTATGGTGAGTCTCATGCCGAGCTTGTGTATAAAACCTTTTGGTCTGGGTTGGTGGTTTGCTATCTTGGTTAAATGTTTTTTTTTGTTCGTCAAGGTGTTCTTTATGTTGCATTTTCGAGTTTCCCTAAAACTCGTAGAGGTTGGTGCCCATCTTTGGTTTTGGCTAAGTTGTTCAGTTTATGCTATGAGTTTGATTTTGCACCCAAAAGCCTTTGAGTGGATCGCGCTCCTTCGGCGTCAGACCGAAGCATACTTGGAGTAAATCTTAAAAAGGAAGCCGATGGACATAGTGGGCTGTGTTGAAAATTCTTGAGATTTAATTTGTAAATCTATTTGATTGGAACTGGATTTATTTGGAAAAGGTCATGTGGTGTTTGCGAGTGTTTCGAAAGGGTGGATTTTATGAATGTTTATAAGTGATTCGGGTTGGTGAAGTGATCTCATTTTGGGAAAATGAGTCTCCCATTTCTCTTTGAGAATTGATGTTCTCTTTCAAAATGTTGATTTTGGTTAAAACGCGATGCTTTACAAATTTGGCTTTCAATTGTCCACGGGTTATGTATGACGTGGTGTTTTCCTGTTAATGGTGTTCCCCTCATAGTTTTATGATTGGGCGCAATCATCGATGCTATCCAAGTTTTAATCATGTGATGCAGAGGAAGAAGTTGTCTTGTGAATGACTATTTGATAGCGTTGTACATGATGAATGAATGGTGAAAAGGAAACATGACATCATTTATAGATGTCTATTGATAAAAGAGTCATTGAGCCAGGTCGGTGAGTAAGTCATATAGAGAAATATGACTAATCCGGTGTGCTCTCGAAAAGCTTGGATTCATGTCATGAATCTAGATTTCCATTTGCTCTTTAGCATGAAAAGAATGAGTGAAGAGTTCCTGGCATTTGGCTTTGTTGTGAGAGGATTGGGTTTCCTTGTTTCCTTGAGAGTTATTATGGCGGTTGTGGATTCTTTCGATTGGTTTGAGAATCGGTTTTCTCTTCCACAATGTTGTTTTTATGAGATGCTTGGCTGTGGTGAAAATGAGTCGAGTTGTCATTGATTGTTGAGAATTTCTGACAAAGAATTGTGTGGAGTCTCTCTTTTTGTTTGAGTGGTCCCCGATGCGAGATGTATCGCATTGATTTGAGATTGGAGTTTTTCCTTTGCGACTTGACTTAGGAAAAGAGATCGAGTGATCTTTCGAGGTTGTCAAACCTTTGTTCCAAGTGATTTGTTGTGTTTTGGGTTCGAGTTGATGAATGTGGTTCATCCGACTAGGGGAGTTGCTCTTTGTTGGCATTCTCGTTTGAGATGTGAATAGAAATGTCTATGGAATTGTTGAGTTTAATGGAGTATGGTAGTCAGGGTGGTTGTGATAGAAGTATGAAGTGTTTGCCGTGAGGATTCGAGTGTTTTGGGTTGATGGAGCCCTTTGTGGTTGAAACGCAGATTCTGTTGGGGAATTGAAGTGAAGGTCGATTTGTGAGGGGTTGCCCTTAGTTGAGCTAGATCAACACTTTTTCTCTATGTGTTGGTTTTGGGAACTCGTTTGTTGTTTGTTCCGGTTTTAGTCGTTGTGTGAATGTTTTGAGCTGCAGAGAAGCCTTTTGTCCCTTGGGGACTTTGTTGTTGATTATGGCGTCCTTCGGATTCGAGGTCGAATCCTGTTGAAGGGGGGAAGAATGTGACACTACGGTATGGTGTGACATTTTAGAATGTGAAATTAGAGAATAAAACCTTTCGGCTTGAGGTTTACTCGCGTTTTTGGGCTGTTTGAAGTGATGTGTCACCACGGAGTGTCGTAACCTTTTAAATGGTGCATGTTAAGGTCAAAAACTTTATGAAATATGGTATGGCAGGTTAAAACCATAAGGTATGGAGGTTAATAACGTTTCCGGGCCGTTTTCGGCCTTCCCGGGGGAGTTTGGGCCTTAAGTGGGCTTTGGTGGGATGGAGTAGGTCTCCGTAACGGACTAGGATTGGGTGTGGGGGTTGTTAAAAGGGCTCCCCACCAGCCCTTGGGCGTTCACCCCTGCCCCTTGTGCGCCCTTCCCCCCCACTTGCCCTTGCCCTAGCCGCCTCCCTCCTCCCTTGGCCGTGCGCCTCCCCCTCCCTTGGCCCTTTGCTCCCCACCTCTCCACCACCTCTCCTCCACCCCTTGCTGCCCTAGGGTGGCCACCCCACCCATGCACCTCGTGGAATCATCCCGTGGAGCGAGGAGCGTGGAGCGTGGAGCGAGGAGCGTGGAGCGAGGAGCGATCCGCGAGGAGATCGATTGGAGTTTTCGTTCGTCGGGCAAAGGTGGTGCGCCCCCGGGAGTGCCTTCTACTTCCCGCCTTTCCGTTGCCCGTGGTTGAGGCAAGTGTGTTGTAATGAATAACGAATGTTATGTTGCTTGTTGAGACTAGATGAAAGATGGATTTCATGATATGATCAATTGCCATGCTTTAATGTTTTCCTATGATATGATGTGTATGCTATGATGCCATGTGTTAAATATACAAGTTTATGATGATGATGGCATATTTGCATACATGACATGTTACATGGCTCGGGCGGTGAGAAAGTCATAACTAGTCCGGGAAGGTCGGTGAGAAAGTTATGACTAATCCGGAAAGCCAATGAGTAAGTCCTACATCGTGATTCCATTCACCGTGGTGAACGGAAGCGAGGAGTGGGCACCCTCCATCTTCGGGATGGAAGGAGGGAGAGGGTGCACACCGACGGGTGTGTACTCAACCATACCGGTATGAGTTTCCAAGGAGACATGAGCATTGCATTACATTGCATACATAATGATGATGATACTGTTAAGTGTTCATGAA
This sequence comes from Rhipidocladum racemiflorum, assembly GCA_036346355.1. Lineage (NCBI taxonomy): Eukaryota > Viridiplantae > Streptophyta > Magnoliopsida > Poales > Poaceae > Rhipidocladum > Rhipidocladum racemiflorum. The sequence goes on from CM070591.1 coordinate 38,363,092, forward strand.
TGAGATGATATACATGATGGGTGATGTTATTGCCATGATATTGTTCTTGTTGTCCATTACAATATACTTGCTGAGTTTAGAACTCACGCTTGTGTTTTATGTTGTTTTTAGGTACTTTGAGATCGGCATGCGGGAAAAAGGGGTCTAGCTACACTTCTACACGTAGCTCCACCATCATAGTCCATAATTAATCACTTGGAGACATGATATTAAGAGTTGTGCCTTAAACTTAATGTATGGTTTAATTTAGCACGCTAGTGATTCCTTATTTGCTTCGTTATAGTTTATGAAGTAGTTGAGCGTAGTATTTTTTTGGCGTAATTTGATGTTATGTCCATTTATGTTGATGTTATAGATGTCGTGTGCCATGCTATATCTTGCCATGATTGTGTTATTGTGTTAACTCATGGAAAAGCAAAGGAGATGCTGCCGAAATATCGGTTTTTAGCCTATGTACCTTTGCTGGAATTTTATGTTAAATGTGGTATTTAGATGTTGTTTAGCTTGTGTTTGGTAGCATTCAGGCATATTAAATGCCGGGGTGTTACAGGGACAAAACCTCTGTTTTTGGGTTTTGCGAGTAGGTTGCGATGTCGGGGTAGAAGAGTGTTTGCGTACAGTTTTGTGGGCATGATTGTGAGTGTGTGGTACCTATGTGCAGGTGGTGTGACCCCGCGAGTGCCCTCTACGTCTCGCCAATCCGTCGCCGTGGTTGAGGCAAGTGTATTGGAATGGGTAGCGAGTTGATGTTTGCTTGATTGGTTGAGATTAAAATTGAATACATGATATGTTCACATGCCATGCCTTAATGATTGCCAATGATATGATGAATATGTTTATTATGTTATGATGCCATGTGTTAATGTACAAAGTTATTTATGATGTTGGCATATTTGCATACATGGCATGATACATGGCCCGGGCGGTGAGAAAGTCATAACTAGTCCGGGGAAGGTCGGTGAGAAAGTTATGACTATTCCGGAGAGCCAATGAGTAAGTCCTACATCGTGATTCCATCCACCACGGTGTATGGGAGCGAGGCGTAGGCACCCTCCATCTTCGGGATGGAAGGGGGGAGAGGGTGCACACCGACGAGTGTGTACTCAACCATACCGGTATGAGTTTCCAGGAGATATGTGCATCGCATTGCATTGCATTATATGAGGATGTTATATGATGATGATATATGATGATGTCAATGATATGCTTACACTATGGATATGAGATGTGTATGATGTCGTATGTGAAAAGTGGTGATGAAGGTATTGGAATGTATTTTCTTGTTCCATTGCAATATACTTGCTGAGTGATGAACTCACGCTTGCGTTTATGTGTTTTTCTTAGGTACCATGAAACCGGCATGCGGGAAAGGGAGCTAGTCACACGTCATCACTTAGCATCACACATATAAACAATGACATGTTCTCTCCTTTAGTTGTGATGGTTAATTCACTGAACTAAATTGTGGTTTTGATGCTTCGTTGGTTGTCATGTGTAAATGATTAGGCCATATTTGATATGTGACGGATAGACTTATATCTTTAGTAGTATGGAGGTTGAATTTTCGATTGGTCATGTTATTGCTATCGTTCATTATGCTATCTTGACATATTAATATTATTGTTGCTTCAATTCATGGAAAAACAAAGGAGATGCTGCCGAAATTTTCGGTATTAGCATTTGCTCCTTTGCTGTAATTTACTTGTAATTGTGGTATTTAGAGGTTGCTTAGTCTATGTTTGGTAGCATTCGGGCATATTAAATGCCGGGGTGTTACAGTTGGTATCAGAGCGGGCTGTAGGTCCTTGGAATGTGTATTTTTAGTTTCATACCTTAGGTTACAACTAAAATGTGATGTGGGATAACTTAGAAACATGGCTTAGGTTTTAACTAAAATTTTGTCATAGGATAGCAACATTAAAACTTGCAAATAAAAATGGTATAACTAATCTAAAATTTGACACACATGGATGCACAGTAGGAAAGGGTATGGGTATCGTTCCTTTACGCTTAAATGTTGTATTTAAGCTTTGATGTTGAATGCTTCATTTGATAATGCGTGTTGCTATGTCTATGAGATAAATGATTGAATTGTGCTTGTTGTGGTGATAAAGTGGGGTTGTGGTGTCGAATGGTTTCGGTCGCCACTTTTGTTAATAGTAAGGGTGTGGTTTGATGGTATGGCCGGTTAAAGCCATCACCGAAGAACTATTAACCCCTTGTGGGGAAAGAGTGCTTACCTTTTCTATCGTAGATCAGGTAATTGGCTGGAGATAAATAGAAGAGTTGATGGTGGTTTCTTTCGGATGCTTTTCACCATTCTGACGGTCGGTTTTGGTTGGTCTTCTTGGTTTTTAGTCGATTGAAATTAAAAGAAAAGTGTTTGGTCTTGGATTTTCGCGGATTGTTCCGTATGCGGTATGTGGTTTTGTCTTCCTTGGTTGAAGACGAAGAAGAAGAGTCTAGTGTTGCGCTTCTTTTGGTCGCCTTTGCAGCTTTGATGCTTAGTTTGTTGATTGCTTTATGGGGAGAAGCATTCAATTTATTCCTGTGTTTGTCTTTCTCTGAGGTCAAAAGAGTTATTGCGGCGTTATGCCAGACTTGGTTGTCAGGGCTAAAGTTCTGTGGCTTTGTAGGAGTAAATGGTGTTTGATTTCGTCATTTTACTAGTTTGAGAAATCATCTTTGAAAGCCCTTCTTGTTTCGTGAAAGTTTGGGGTTTGGTGTTATGGTTTTATTTGAAATGGATTACTTGATCGCTTGGTTCTCTTTTAAGAAAATTGTGTTTCAACCATTTTCCTCTATGGGAGTCTTTGAGATTGAAAAGTGTTTTGGAGAATTTCCTCTTGCATGATCAAGTTTGGGTTTGTCTCATTGCAACTTTGAGAGTCAAGCTTCTTTGTGAGTTTTGGTTGAGTATTAAAAGAAAAAAAATGCTGCAAATAAAGTAAATATTCGTTAGACTGAAATTACTTGTCAAAAGTGAAAATTGTGGTTTAGCATGTGATGTAGTATGTAACAATGTGGTTTATGGGATGACGTATTGTTAAGTTAATTTGTGAGTTTAAACAATTCAATGCGGTTGTTATCTCTAGCTTGAGAATAAATAGACTACTGGTGTTGTAGTTCACTCTGTAGCGAGAATGATTAAATGGGTTAATGTTCATGCTTAGAATCTGTTGCCTTGCTTTAAAAGTGCTTATGATCCTTGTTAATGTTAAAAGTTTAAACCTTGATGCATAGTTAGAACATTAAGATGATGTAAATTAATGATACTGTTAAAGAAACCTTGCCGATTGTTTAAAGATGTTCTAATCTAACAGGTTAATAGAGAAATTTAATCATGTTGACTAGTGGCTTTAATTTGGAAGTTGATTAGAGTTGCTATTTACGTTGTTGCAACCTACTAGTATATTTAGAAGTATGCAGTTGTGTCTCTACAATGCTAGTATTGATATCAATTGAGAAGACATACGACTTATTGTTAATGATGTTGTTAAGGGCAGTGTTAATGCTAGTATTCAATCTATTTTAAATAGTTGGAGTATGTTGTGTGGTTGGTAATTTTGTTATCACCTATGTATAGGGTAGCTAAAAGTAATGTTGTTGGTTGATGATTATGCCCATTTGTTGTTATTGATGACTAAGTAGTGGTGGTAACTGTTTATATTACTCGTTGGAAAATCATGGTTAAAGTAGAGGAAAATTTTAACATGTTGCGATGGAGTGAGCTTTGGATAATTAACATGATGAATGATTTTATCCTTAATGAAAGTATAACTTAATCTCACTTACGAATTCTTCCCTGTGGAGATAATATTTACATGTTGAAGTCGCTTGTTAACTGAATAAGTTTCGATTGTCGAGACGTTTACATATAGGTGGTATGAAATTCGTTGGTTGATCATGCTGAAAGATTTGTTGGAGCATTTATTTCAATCTAGAATATGATGTTATTTGATATGTTGGTCTGTGGGGATCTTGTTGACGTAGTCTTCGTTGGATATCTTTGGATAAGCATCATAAACTCTATTTATAAGTATTGGGAAAGGTAATAAGAGAAAGAATTTGTTTTGTAGCTCTTGTTGTAACCTGAGGGGTTTCTCGATGAGTAAATAGTGAATATTGAATGTTTAAAAGATAAGTATAGGGTTTCATGCTGAGCTTGTGTTTAAAACCTTTTGGACTGGTTTGGTTGTTTGCTATCTTGGTCAAATGCTTTCGGTCAAGGCGTTTTTTTTATGTTGTGTGTCAGAGTTTCCCTAAACTCGTAGGGATTGGTGTTGATCTTTGGGTTTGGCCCATTTGTTTAGTTGTGCTATGAGTATGGATTGACACCCAAAAGTTTTAAGTGGATCGCGCTCCTTCACGTTCGCCCTCAATTTTCTTTGGGAATAAATTGTAAAGGAAGCAGTTGGACAGAGTGGGTTGTGTTGGAGTTTCTTGGGATTTAATTTGTGACTCTTTTTGGCTAGAATTGGAGTTATTTGGAAAATGTGTGTGGTGTTTGCAAGTGTTTCAAAAGGGTGGATTTTATGAATGTTTGATTAGTGATTTTGTTAGTGAAGTGTTCCCTTCTTGGAAATGAATTTCCCTTTCTTGTTGAGAACATTTGTGGCAGTTGTGTGTGCTGATGTTTAACTCTGGAGTCGATGTTCTTTTCCAAAATGCTGATTTTGGTTAAAATGTGAGGTTTTGCAAGTTTAGCTTTCGAGAAATTGTGGGTTCTGACATGACGTGGTGTCTTCTAGCTAACGGTGTTGCAGTCATAGTCTATATGATTTAGCGCAGCCATCAATGTTATGTGTGTTTCAATCATGTGATACAGAGGAAGAAGCCTTTTGGTGAATGATTTTTCGGTATTATTGTTACATGATGAGCGAATGGTGAAAACGAAGCATGGCATCGTTTATAAATGTTCAATGATAAATGAGTCGGTGAGCCAGGTCGGTGAGAAAGTCATATATGGATATATGACTAATCCGGAGTGCTCTTGAAAAGTGTGCATTCTTATCATGTATCGAGATTTCCATTTCTTCCTAGTATGAAAAGAAAGAATGAATAATTTGTGGTGTTTTGGCTGTGGTGTTAGAGGTTTGAGTTTTCTTTACGATTTGGCTTAGAAAAATGAAATAAGTACTCTTTGGTTGTTGCCGAACTCTTTCCAATGTGGCTTTTAGCGCCTTGGAGTTCGAGTTGTTGGATGTGGATCATTTTGGGTTCATGGGTCTTGGTTGAGCTTACTCAATGATTGTACCCTTATTCCGATTCTTTGAAAGGAAGAATGTGAGGGCGAAACCTTCTTAGAAAGTGGAATCTAGTGTGGGTTTGTAATGACCTAAGATATTAGGCGTTGCTAGTGGTTGATCGTATCTAGTTTGGAAGTGAAGAGTAAAGGAAGGTTGTGTAGGACTCAATTCAAACCTTCTTGGAGACTTGTGTCATTAATGTGTCCCTCGGTAGGGTTGATTAAATTATTAGTGGACCACTTGGTGGTTGCTAGTAATTACTTTTCCTTTTCAAAGTGTATTGGATCTTTTGTCACCGAGCTCTGAGCGAGTTGTGTCAACCGATGTGGATTGCTCGGTTGATATTGTTTTTGCGGGTTTTAAGGACCCTGGTTATAAAGTAGGTTTTTCCTTCGGTGGTAGTGGTGGGTATTGGTCTTTTGTAAAAGGTCAATCTTTTGCAAGGTGTTAGCCGATTGTTCAAGCAGTTGGTAGTCTTGGAGTGTTGTGTCTTGCTTGGTTCGCGTCGTCTAGAATACGACGAACCACAATAGAGAGGTTGAGATGTGAAAGCACTTTTGTGCGTGGGAGCTGAAGAGGGTTCTAGAGGTTGGTGCCATGTTCTTCTGAGGAGAAACATCGGTTAAAGGGATGGGGCACTTTAGTGCCAAGGAATGCATAAAAATGAGGAATATGAGACCATTTCCCTTCATTGCCAGCTTAGGAAGTTATCCTTTTGCTTGGGACGTTCTGAATCCTTATGTTTGTACTCGGTGTTTCAAAGTGGAGTAAGAATTCTGGCAAGTTTTGAATGTGAGTTATCTTTAGAGCTGTCAGTCTTTGATCCTTAGCTCCTTACTTCTAAGTGCTGGCTGGTGCAAATCGTAGGGGCTTCTAAGCGGGTTCTGAGGCGTGAACAATAGTTCCCTTCAATTTGGTTGTTTACGAAGTGGCGTGTCTCGGATTCGGGGTCGAATCCTGTTGAAGGGGGGGAGAATGTGACACCACGAAGTGTCGTAATCTTATAAAATGTGGATGTTGAGGTCAAAACATTATAAAATGTGTAAATGGAGGTTAAAACTTTACGTTATGCCGTTTATAGCGTGTTTTTGGGCCGTTTTCGGGTGTTTGGGCCTCTCTGGGGGACTTTGGGCCTTGGGGGTTGAGTTGGGCCTTCGGTGGAAGGGTTTGGGCCCAAGGGGGGACTTTTGGGCAGCCAAATCTGGCCCCCTATGACACCACGGAGTGTCGAAACCTTATATAATATGAATGTTGAGGTCAAAAACATTATGAAGTGTGGAATTAAGGTTAAAACCATAGGGTATGGATGTTAATTGCGTTTCCGGGCCATTTCCGGGAGTTTGGGCCATTTCCGGGAGAGTTTAGGCCTAAAAGAAGGGGTTGTGGGCTTTGGTGGAATGGAGTATGAGTCCATTTAGGACTAGGATTCCTGTTTGGACTGGTTAATAGGGGTCCCCCCTGCCCTAGCTTGCGCCCCCACCACCCCCATTGTGCCCTAGCCGCCGCACCTCCCTCTCCCCTTGGCCGTGCGCCCCCTCCCCCATTGCCCCCATTGCTCCCCACCTCTCCACCACCTCTCCTCCACCCCTTGCTTCCCTAGGGTAGCCTCTCCACCCCTGCACCTCGAAGATCTGTCCATTGGAGCGAGGAACGAACCGGGAGAAGATCCATTGGGATTTCGTGCGTTGGGCAAAGGTATGGCCATGGGAATCCTTGGGATTGGTCTAGGTACTGTTCTAAGGGTCATTATCATGTTTTTAGATCAATTGGTGGTGCTGGAATTGGGTAGATTAGATGAAATCTAGAAGTTGCCACGTTCTCTGTTTCGGGCAGCATGAGCAGTCGACCTAGGGTTTAGTTTCTCGCCAATTTAGAGTCCGAATTTGGACGGCTACCTGTTGAAGAAGTTGTAGGTAATTTCAATATCTTTCCATGGGTATAAATAACGTCCAATTCCGATTAGCCGTTTGAAAGTTATGGCTTTTTTACCGAGCGTGTTAAAATCTGCGATGTGATTGGAATAGATCACGGTATTCTGTAGATTAAACCACTTTAGATTCTGAATCAGTATTTCCATATACTTAGAAAAAGTTAGGAAATTTCCTAAGCTACGTGAGGATCTACTCGTTTAATTAATTCGGAGTCCCAGAACCCAAGTTATACCTTTTGGAAGGCTGCTGTTCCGACGGGACAGAACCTCTATTTTTTGGGTTTTGCGAGTAGTTGGCAATGTCGGGGTAGATGAGGGTTTGCGTACTATTTTGTGGACATGATTGTGAGTGTGTTGTACCTATGTGCAGGTGGTGCGACCCCAGGAGTGCCTTCTACTTCCCGCCAATCCGTTGCCCGTGGTTGAGGCAAGTGTATTGTAATGGATAGCGGTTTGTAGGTTGCATGTTGAGAATAGATGAAATAGATTATATGATATGATCACTTGCCATGCTTTAATGATTGCCAATGATATGATGAGCATGCTTATTGTGGTGGCGTGGAACCACCGGGTCCCTTTCTCTCTTCTTCTTCGTGGGACTGTTTCTCGTTTTTTCGGGGAACCTCCCCCTCCACTATCTTCTTCCCCCCTTTATTGGTCAGGCCTGGGAACATGCACGTATTGATTGGCCTTCTTTTTCTTTCTTGTTTCTTGCCAAGGGCTAACCTGAATTTTTTATTGAATCACGTCTCTCATGCATTGGGTTTTTTGCCCTCTGTTCGTACACCTTTTATAGGGGTTCGACGGGGATTTCACTTATGTTGGGGTCTCAGATTGACCAGACATGTCATTGCGTACTCGGGAGGAGTTGTTGGGGGGTGTCAGACATTGGAGATTTGCACTAGGTTCACGTCAGAGGGAGACATGGCTGGGAGTAATTTCCTCCGTTTTCCTCCCTCACCACGGAAGGGGACTTCCCCTCGTTGCGGAGGGGAGAAGGGGCGATCTTTATCCATTACCCCTTTTTACCGGGGGATAGTCTCCTAGGGTATGAACTCATTGCTTTATCGAAGGAAGAGGTTAACGATTATAGACCCGTTCACGTGGGCCATCAGATACGGGGGCTTCGTTTAGCTAGCCGAGGGAGGGTGAGCCTGGTCGGTCCACCACACTAGCCCCTCATGTCAGCGGGTAGACGTCGTTCTGCCCGCTGGGATGTAATAGTAAATACCAAGTTTTTTTTTATTGCGCATATCCTGTGGAGATAGGGTTTTCCGACGGTGGGGAGGTTCTTTTTCTTTTGCTCCGCATTTCTTCCGTTTTCTTTCCTCATTCGTGTTCTCCTCTGGCGTCTGTCTTCCTGATCTTCCACCAATCTAGATCTCCATGGGACCTAGACGCCCTCCTAAGATAAAGCCGGTTTTGAGTAAGGAGGATGCCGCGGGATTATCCCCCATTTTGGGGCGGTCGACGTTGAGCTCTGCCGATCTCGACGCATTAGCGGCTGATTTCGGGGTGATGCGCCCTTCCATGCGCCTCCCTGGTGATGAGGAAACACCTCAGCCTCAAGCGAATGAAGCAGTGGTATTCGCGGCGTTTCTCGAAGCGGGCCTTCGTTTCCCGTCCGCCCCTCTGTTGGCATCAGTACTCCGGGTTTTCCAAGCAGAGCTTTCACAGCTTACCCCTAACGCTATTGTGCGATTGTCAGTGCTGGAATGGGCGTTCCATCCTGCTGGGATCCACTTGACGGGGCGCTTGTTTTCTCTCATAGAAGATGCGTTTTGGCAACCAAAACAACAGAAGACAGGGAACGAAGGCCGCAAGTCGTGTTTCGGTTCTCTGAATTTTCAGACGAAGAGGTCCCTCGTAAAGGAAATCCCAGTAGCGGCCGCCAAGGGGAAATGGGATTCGGGATGGATGTCACGGTGGTATTACCAAATCCTCGTGGGTCCAGACTCTTCCCTTAATACTTCGATGGGTCCAGTCCGTGCGATTCGGTCCCCTAATTGGAGCGCGACTGCGGAAGAAATTGGATATCTTGATTATCTGAAGGCTCTTCGTGCCCAGAGTACGATGCGGGACCTGGTGGAAAAATATTGTCTGTGTCGTATCGACCCCTTAGCCAGGAGCTCCGCCGTTACTCTAGAGCGGTCGTCGGGAGGCACGGTGTCTGTGGTTCGGCCAGAGGGGGTACAAGATCTGGGGCGCGGGGCGGCCGAGAAATTGGCTCGCAAGCTTCTGGGTCCTTGCCAAGCAATTGAGTATGAAGCCGCTATGAGTGCTATTGGGATCACCCGATGCTCTCGTTTTACTGACTGGGGACGCCGCGCGCCCCCTCATCCCAGAGGGTCAGTCGGTTCTCCTCGTCCGTCCAAACGGGCGAGGTTAGCCCGCGTGGCTCTGCCCCAGGTTGCTGCCACTTCTGGCGGGAGCGAGGATTTGGGGGATGACGATGACGAGGATGCGGATTGGGGTGAGGAGGAATCCAGCGACGAAGGTGATTCCTCCGGCTCTGTTGCGGTTACGTCTCTCCTGCCGCCCTTGCCGGATTCTGGCGTGACGCTGTGGGGCCCTCCGAAACGCTACCCTTGGCTGTTGCGGACGAGCCCTCAGATAGGCCGACCGTCCCGGATGCGAGTTTTCCCGAGACCACATCAGGCCCAATTGCTATGGGGGGGTTCCCTCGGCCCTCATACTTGATTCTTCCGTTGACGTGCATGTTGGCGGGGGTCAATCCCCCGGGTACTCGTTTTTAGGGATCCCCGGAGTGGAGACTATCGATTTGGGCGATGAGGACGATGATGATTTTCTGGCTTCAGTGCGACGGAGCAGACCTAAAGGTATGGCCGTCCCCGCTGAGGAGACTCGGGGTTTGCGGCTAAACGTTTCCACTCCTGACACCCCCACTGGGGGAGAAGGTCGTACTCCTGACACTTTTCCCGCCAGCTCGTTAGGGTGCGATGTCCTTTCAGGTTTTGACGAAGTCAATGCAGGAGGTGATAATGCGGAGGCGGCGGGGCCATTAAAACCGTTGGAGCAGGTCCAAACTGAAGCGCTCGCCACTCCTTCGCCTGTCGCGGAGGAAGAGGGTCCGGAACCTCCGATTCCAACTTCTCAAGACGTCCCCCTTCCGGGTGGAGGAACTTTACCTTCGAACCAACCAACCCCCGCGGGTGGTGTTGGTTCCTCTTTTGTCCGCTTTGACTTGTCAGATTTTCCGGCCTCAGATTTTGAGAGGGGGGCCACTGCATCCCCGTCTTTAAGAAAGATGTGCGCGGCTTTTTCTCCCTACAGTAAATATGTGGCCTTATTTGAGGAAATCAATGACCTTTCTCTTTGTGAGATCTCGATGGATCATCATTTAAAGGTATTTTCCCTTTTGAGTTTATATTACTGGTCTCTGTGTCTTTCAACATCCTTCTTCTTCATTTTTAGGGGGCTGTCATCGCTTCGGAGATATCGCGCCGATTTCGGACGTACTTGGGCAAGTTTAACAAGGGGGTCCAGGATTGTGATGCAGCGAAGGAACGGGTGGCGGAATTAGAAGCAGAGAAAGCTAGTCTTTCAATGGCGCTTCAGGACTCCAAGGACTGGTTGGCTAAGGTGCAGGCCGAAGCATCTCAAAGTCGAGATTTGGCAGCAAAGAACGCAGAGCTTGAGGGTGTAGTTTCCCTGATGCGGGACCATCTCGTCGAAGAGGAGCGAGCTCGCATGGCGGCGGAGCGGAACGAGAAGAAGAAAGATGACCGAATAGAAGAATTGAAGAACCTGTTGGCGGTTCCAGAAGAGGGCAAGAACATGTTGAAGAAGCAAGTGGAAGAATTCCCCTCTCAAATCGCAGCGGCGCGAAGCGAGGTTCAAGCGCATCTTCGTAACGCACAACGAGCGGAGGAGCGTCACGACATGATCCGGAAGGAATTGGAATCCATTGTCTCGGGGATTCATGGGGCTACGGAGGCCTTTCTGCAGCAGCTCCCTCGGTTCGGCATTGATGCAGCTCCGAGTCGTATCCCTTCCTCCAGCCTGGAAGCTGTCTCCTTCCTCGAGAAATCAACTAAGATTTTTGGGGATTCAGCGCTGACCTTCGGCGATTACTGCACGAGGCTGGGCTCCGTCAAAACTACTCAGTTATTGGAGGCGAAGGGATGTACACATATCCGCGAGCACTTCGGTTTTTCTTCTGCTGCTCTGTCGTCACCAGGGTTCGAAGATATCCCTTCGTCTGGGAAGCCTTCCTCCGCCGCATGTCGGCTATCGTCAAGCTTTATGTCGGATTTCTGGAAGCAGCACGGGGAGCCCACTGCGAGGGAGTCGGTACGTCGAGCTCGTGCTGTAATGCGCGACTCAGGGAAAAGCAAAGAGAAGCCGCCTCCTCCTTAGTTTGGACATTTTTGTATGATGGAGTCCTTGTGGACACTTGAATTAAATTATCCATTTTATCAAATGACTATGCATGTTCGTTCGTTCCACAGGTCCCCTCGTCCGAAAAGCGTTCAGTTTCTCCCGACGAGGACTAGGTGTCAGTGACGAGTGTTAGAAGGACTTAATGACTCGGTAAACTTCTCGAGGGACGTGGGGACGCCTTGTCTTCCCGCGTTCTTATTTAACTCTGGCCTTTTTGCCTTCCTTGCTCTGGCCAACCTTGTTAGTTTCGGAGTAGACGATCGCTCTCTACCCCTGTTTTCCCTTGCTTTTTCAATGGCTGACATCCCCGGGGAAGTCATGGAGGAAGACCCCATTTTTGCCAACCTGGATGAGGGGCCGCCTGTGGCGGAGATCCCGCCGCTGCTGGGGGAGGAGGGAGCCCCTATCATGGTTCTTGATTTCTCGGGTGACACTCTCGCTCCCAGGGATCTTCCAGTCGCCGGCGATCTCGAGGCTTTCATCGGAGGGCTATGGGCGGATTTCGACATGGTCATGGCCGCAGAGGAGGCCCTTGCCCGAGACCTCGCCAGCCTCGACATATTGATCGGGATGGTGCCGCGGTTGCTGGAAGCCAAGGATGCCCTCGCAGAAGCCGTGGCGCATGCTCATCGCGTTTAAGTCCGCTTCATTTTGTATAGAAGCTTCTGTTGGATTACCATATTATGTATGATTGGGATGATATTATGTAACTCTCTGTAGGGGGTTCCTGCCCATGTCTATTCTTCATCCTTCTTGCTTGAATTCTTTTTGGTCATGCATTCTTAGCTTCCTATCGAACCTTGATCAGCAGCGTAAAACGGTCTCGATTCTTCGCTCAACCCAGTACCAGGTTAGGATATGGGAATAGGTACGGCCACATGATGCGTAAGCACCCTCTCCTTCCCTGCCAAAGGAAAAATAGGGTACTGGCTTGGGCGTATTTTCTCAACTACTTAGCTAGTGTAACGCGGTGTGTTCTCCGGGCTGCGGGTAGGGTAACCGAGATTTTGTTAGCTTCCATATACTTCTTGCTAAATTCCGTACGAAGCCGGACTCCCACCCTTCGGAGCGAGGGGGGTTGGCGCGTTAACCCGGCCGGTTGTTTAGCAAAAAGGCGAACCGGGGCAACGAATGAATGGCAGTGTCGGTGCGACTAGATATCCATAAATCCCGCGAACTCCTACCGGCGTGGAGCAACGGGTCCCCGGAACGAGGGATGGGTGGGACGTTTGCCCGACCAAGCATCCGCGAAGTCCTATCCGGCGCGAGGCAACGGGTCCCCGGAGCGAGGGATGGGTGGGATGTTTGCCCGACCAAGCATCCGCGAACTCCTACCCGGCGCAGAGCAACGGGTCCCCAGAGAAAGGGATGGGTGGGACGTTTGCCCGACCAAGCATCCGCGAACTCCTACCCGGCGCGAGGCAACGGGTCCCCGGAGCGAGGGATGGGTGGGATGTTTGCCCGACCAAGCATCCGCGAACTCCTACTCGGCGCGGAGCAACGGGTCCCCGGAGCGAGGGATGGGTGGGACGTTTGCCCGACCAAGCATCCGCGAACTCCTACCCGGCGTGAGGCAACGGGTCCCCGGAGCGAGGGATGGGTGGGACGTTTGCCCGACCAAGCGTCCGCGAACTCCTACCCGGCGCGAGGCAACGGGTCTCTCGATTTGAGTCCTGGAGAATATGGAGATGGCCTGGGTTCGCAATGTCTTCCCATTATTTTATTGATAAGGATCGGTACATTTCTTTCCTTCGTATTCCATCACCTACGGGTAAAATTTCTTGAGCGCGTCGGTATTCCATGTCCGTGGTATTTCCTCGCCATCGGGGGTAATGAGCTTGTGCGCGCCCTTCGCGGTTGACTCTTGGATAATGTATGGTCCTTCCCATGTCGTTTCCAGCTTCGCGAAGGCCGGGGCAGCCCTCTTGAGCACCATGCCCCCGGGGTGTATTTCGCGTTTCTTCACCTTCTTGTTGAAGCTTCGAGTTGATGCCTCTGCATAGGCTTTCATGGTCTTCAAGGCTTGAAGCTTGCGTTCTTCCTCTAGATCACACGTGATGTCGACTGCCTCATGGGTCGGAGTTTTGATCACTCGCAAGGATTTTGCGCGGATCTCTGCAGGTGAAACGGCTTCTTCCCCGAAGAGGAGCCGGAAGGGGGAGAACCCGGTCGCTCTTGAGGCCGAAGTGCAGGTTGCCCATAAAATGTGGTCCAGCTTGTCGGGCCAAAGCCCCTTTTTAGAGTCGTAAAGCCTTTTTTTATGCCATCAAGAAGCAACCTGTTCGCCCGTTCCACCGCCCCATTCGACTGAGGGTGACCCACTGAGGCGAAGCAGATGTTTGTCCCGATATTGTCACAGTAATCGCGGAATTTCCAGGAGTCGAATTGGGACCCATTGTCAGTCACGATCTGGAAAGGGACCCCATATCTACAAATAATCGTTTTCCATAGAAATTTGGTGGCGGCCTCTGCGGTTATCTTAGCGACCGGCTCTGCCTCGATCCAGCGGGAGAAGTAATCGATGGCGACAATTACGAACTGAAGGTTTGCTCGAGCTTTAGGAAGCGCCCCAACGATATCCATTCCCCACTTGGCGAAAGGCCAGACCGGGGGTACCGCATGCAGTTCGTTGGGCGGGGCCCTTGTTTGCTTGGTCATCCATTGGCACGCGTGACAGTGACGGACCATTTGCTCCGCATCTTGCAACGCCGAAGGCCAGTAGAGCCACATTCGGAATATCTTTCTCACAAGATTCCTAGGGGCCTGGTGTGCCCCGCAATCTCCCTGGTGTGCTTCAAGCAAAGCCTGCGCCCCTTCTTCTCGCGAAATGCAGCGTAGCCATGGAGCGCAGAGGCCGCTGCGGAATAGGAAGCCGTTAATGATGGCATACTTCTTTGCTCGCCTTTCGAGGCGCCTCGCTTGTGCCTCATCGTCTGGCAAGACTCCCTCCAGGAGATAGTTGTATATCTCATTCCTCCAGTCCTCACTGGCTGCTCGAGCAATGAGATTTATCTGGGAAGGAATGGAGGGGGTGCGAAGTATTTCAAAGAAGATTGTCGAAGGTAGACTTCCTCCGGTGGCTGCGATCTTGGCTAGCTCGTCGGCACGTTCGTTTTGGGACCTGGGTATTGCATTAATGGTGAACCCGATGAAACCCTTCTCCATGGTTCGGACCACCTCGACATATTTCTGGAGCTGTTCATCCTTCACTTGATATTCTTTGGTGATATGCCCCTGAATAAGTTTCGAGTCGGTGTACAATATCGCCCTTCTCGCTCCCATGATCTTCGCTTTCCTGAGACCCAATAAGAGCGCTTCGTACTCGGCTATATTGTTGGTTGAGGGAAATTCCAGCCTTGCTGCGAACTCAACTTTTTCTCCGCTGGGCGTCTGTATCACCGCAGCTATTCCCGCTCCATCCGCCCCCCAAGATCCGTCGGAGTTGATGGACCACATCGCTGGGGTTTTGTTGTCCTCCGGGACTGGGGAAGTCCATTCCACCATAAAATCGACGAGGGCTTGGCTTTTGATTGCCGTGAGAGGTATTATAGTTAACTCAAAGGGAGCTAGCTCGACCGCCCACTTGTCCGATGCCAAAGGCTTTCCTGTTGGAAAGCATAGATCCTAGAGGATATGTAGTTGGCACTTTGATGTGGTTGGCCTGAAAATAATGCCGGAGCTTTCGAGATGCCATTAACAGAGCATATGCCAGCTTTTCCATTTCCGAGTATCGTAGCTTCGCTCCTTGGAGGGCTTCAGAGACGAAGTAGACCGGCTGTTTTTTTGACGCCTTGGGGTCGCACTAGCACAGCACTGACGGCCAAGGGGCTAGCTGCTAGATATAACAGAAGCTCCTCACCTTACTTCGGGCCTTGCAGGACAGGGATCTCCATGAGGCTTTGCTTCAAGTCATCGAAGGCGCGTTGGCACTCCTTTGTCCAGATGAAACTATCGTTTGAGCGTAAGGCTTTAAAGACCGGCAAACTTCGCTCCGCGGATTTTGGCAAGAATCGACTGAGCGCTGCTATCCGCCCTTCCAACCGTTGTACTTCTATCAGGTTTCTTGGTGGAGCCATGTCTTGGATAGCTCTTATCTTTTCTGGATTCGCTTCTATGCCCCGTTGAGAGACCAGGAAGCCTAGCAACTTTCCTGCGTCCACGCCGAAAACACATTTGGACGGGTTGAGCTTCACCTTTCCTTTTATCAAATTTTTGAAGGTTTGCTGGAGGTCCCCGACATGATCTTCTTTCTTTTCACTTTTGACAATGATATCGTCAACATAGGCTTCCACGTTTCTTCCTAACTGATCGGCGAAGATCTTCGTGATGAGCCGCGCGAAGGTAGCACCCGCGTTTTGAGCGAAGGGCATCCGCCTGGCAAAGAGGGTACGAAGGGAGTAACAAATGCCGTCTTGTCTTCGTCTCCTTTCTGCATATATACTTGGTGATAACCAGAGTATGCGTCAAGGAAGCTCATCCTTTCTGACCCGGAGGTTGAGTCGACCAGCTGGTCGATGCGGGGCAGGGGAAATCATCTTTTGGGCATGCTTTGTTTAAGTCAGTGAAGTCGATGCACATCCTCCATGCCCTACCGGCCTTCACGACTAGGGCGATGTTGGCCAACCACTTCGGGTATCGGGCCAGCGGATGATTCCCGCTGGAAGCGATTTAGTCACCTCCACCTTCGCGGCTTCTTGTCTTTCTACTGCAAGTTTTCTCAATTTTTTCTTCTTAGGCTTCACGCTTGGGTTAATAGTGAGGACGTGTTCGATAGTTTCTCTCGGGACGCCCGGAAGGTCTTCGGGCCCCCATGCGAACACGGTTCCATATTCCTGGAGGAGCAGCATCAAGTGTTTTTCCTCCTCGGGAGACAACATGGTGCCGAGGATCACCGCCTTGCCGCTTTGCTTCACGAGTGGTATCCGTTGGGTTTCTCCCTGGGGTTGTGGTTTAGGGAGCCACCGGCTACGGTTTGCAGGTACAACGGGGTCTAGCTCCGTAATGCAGACGTGTTTGATTTGAGGTGGGTTCTCCATGTCTATCTTCCTTGCCAAGGCTTGGTCTCCTCGCACCGTGATGACACCATCTGCGGAGGGAATTTTCATGCATAAGAACCCGTGATGAATTATGGCCCCCATGGTCGTCAACGAGCCCCTGCCTAGGATCGCATTGTATTGGAACGGCATGTCTACCACGTCGAATGTGACACGACTCGTGACGCTGGCTTGTGGCGTCGCGAATGTGACTTCAAGCTCCAATTGCCCCAGGGTGCTGACCATGCTTCCTCCAAAACCCATCGCGCACTTCCGATTTTTTCAACCTGGTCTTCGGAATCATCATTTGTTGGAAAGCCTTCATGGACAAGATGTCCGCAAAGACTCCCCATCTACCAATATTCGACGTACTTCGCAGTCGGCGATAATGGCGGTTACTACCAAGGAATCTTGATGCGGGAAGTGTACCCCGTGGCGTCCTCCTGTGTGAAGGTGATTGGCTCGCATTTTACCGGAGGAAGGGTGGCGGGGGTAATTGCAATGTGGTTAATTTGCCGGGCGTAAGCCTTCCTCTGTCTTTTTGACGAGAGATGTGACGAGGAGCCCCCCGCAATGATGTTGATAATGCGACGGAGATGATTCATCCCTACTCGAGGAAGGGGGTGTTGTCGTCCAACAGGAGGTGCTTCCGGCGGTGCAGGATGCGTCTCGACTTCTCTCTGTTTTGCCTCGAACCGCCGATATCCGTTGATCACTTTGCATTGGATGGTGTCATGAGTGATATTTTCTCTGTGATATTCACAAAGTACCACCAGGGCTCTGTCCCTTCCCTCTTGTTAACTCGGCTTCCCTCGTCTTGATTTCCTCGGCTCGGGGGTGGCCCTCGTCTCTGCTGCTCCGCGGGCCTGTCGCCCGTGGCTTGCCGATTTCTTGGTTTTTCAATGTGGTGGATTCTCCTCCTTTCATCTCTTCTTCCAGGCTCTGGGTATCATTCCCTCGTTTTGGCGTTGGGAGGGGGGTCCTTCCGTCGCCCTCTCTTGCGCGGGGCGAATTCTTGATTCTCTTGTTGGGGCCCGTCTTCCCTTCGGAGGTTGTCTTCCTCCGCCCGCGCGTATTCCCTCATCTTCGCAAAGAGTTCTTCCACTGTATGTACCTCTTTACGAGCGAGCCTTTCTGCCAACGGTCCCCTGCGCAGGCCGCAACGTGCCGCATTGATGATAGTGGTGTCGCTTACTCCTCGTACTTGGCACTTAATCCGAGAGAAACGTTGGAAGTAACTCTTAAGGGTTTCTCCTTCACGTTGTCTGACCGCAAATAGGTCACTTTCCTCTTTCATTCCGTCGAAGTTACCCTGGAAGTTGCCTTCAAGCTTGCAAAGGAGTTGCGACCAACAGGTGATCGACCGGGGCTCCAACGAAGAGTACCAGGACAGGGCTATGCCTTCAAGTGCTAGAAGGAGCCCCTTCGCCTTGATATCATCATCTCCTCCCGCGGCTTCAATCGCCGTATCGTAAACGCGGAGGAACTCCCTTGGGTCCGTCCGACCGTCATATGGCTTAATGGTGGGAAATTTGAAGCTTCCCGGGGAGGGCCATTTTTTGGCCCGTAGGCGGGTGCTGAGGGGGTTTGGATCGTGGTCTTCCCTGTGTACCATCGCAATCGCTGGGGATAGCACCTCGCGGCTCGGGCTTTCATCTTGTGATTCGTATTGTCCCCCGTCTGATCGTCCTTGCAGGCGCTTCAACTCCGCCATGAGTTGCTCGTTGGCTTCCATCAGCGCCCACACGTTGGGGTAAAGCTCCCCCTGAGTTCCGGTTCCTTCTCCATGGGTTTCTTCGTTTCCGTGGGTCTCTTGGCGACGAGTCGGATGTGTCGACGCTTCTGCCACATCTCCTCCTGGTGTCAAAACCGTTCGACCTGTCGTCGGAGGCCGTTGTTTGGGGGCTCGCTTGCGCACAGCCACCGGAGTCTGTGGAGGTAAAGTTCCCACCATGTTTTGGGCTTCTGTTGCGGCTGGCATCCGCGTCTCGTCATCCAGAAGTCGAGGTGGATCTCCAGATTGGCTCCTCGCACACCGTCTTGATTCTTCTGCTCCTGCCGTCGTTGCCGCCCCCTTGGATATTGCCTCCTTTCCCTTCTTTGGTGGCATGGCTGCAGAAATCTTACCCTTGGGCTTGATCGGCAGGCGGTGGTTTCACCTTGCGGTTAGGGTTCCCCACGGACGGCGCCAGTGTGGTGGCGTGGAACCACCGGGTCCCTTTCTCTCTTCTTCTTCGTGGGACTGTTTCTTATTTTTTCGGGGAACCTCCCACTCCACTATCTTCTTCCCTCCTTTATAGGGCAGGCCTAGGAACATGCACGTATTGATTGGCCTTCTTTTTCTTTCTTGTTTCTTGCCAAGGGCTAAGCTGAATTTTTTATTGAATCACGTCTCTCATGCATTGGGTTTTTTGCCCTCTGTTTGTACACCTTTTATAGGGGTTCGACGGGGATTTCACTTATGTTGGGGTCTCAGATTGACCAGACACGTCATTGCGTACTCGGGAGGAGTTGTTGGGGGGTGTCAGACATTGGAGATTTGCACTAGGTTCACGTCAGAGGGAGACATGGCTGGGAGTAATTTCCTCCGTTTTCCTCCCTCGCCACGGAAGGGGACTTCCTCGCTATGAGGGGAGAAGGGGCGATCTTTATCCATTACCCCTTTTTACCGGGGGATGGTCTCCTAGGGTATGAACTCATTGCTTTATCGAAGGAAGAGGTTAACGATTATAGACCCGTTCACGTGGGCCATCAGATACGGGGGCTTCGTTTAGCTAGCCGAGGGAGGGTGAGCCTGGTCGGTCCACCACACTTATTATGTTATGATTCCATGTGTTAATGTACAAGTTAATTTTGATGTTGGCATATTTGCATACACGGCATGTTACATGGCCCGGGCAGTGAGAAAGTCATAACTAGTACGGGGAAGGTCGGTGAGAAAGTTATGACTATTTCGAAGAGCCAATGAGTAAGTCCTACATCGTGATTCCATTCACCGCGGTGAACGAAAGCGAGGAGTAGGCACCCTCCATCTTCGGGATTGAAGGGGGAGAGGGTGCACACCGACGGGTGTGTACTCAACCATACCGGTATGAGTTTCCAAGGAGATATGAGCATCGCATCGCATTGCATACATAATGATGATGATAATGATTTGTGAACATGAATGAGATGATATACATGACGTGAGTTGTTGTAGCCATGTAATTGTTTTTGTTTGTACCATTGCAATATACTTGCTGAGTGATGAACTCACGCTTGTGTTTATGTTGTTGTTTTTTAGGTACCATGACACCGGCATGTGGGAAAGGGCATTAGCTACACATCTTCACGTAGTTCCAGTCATATTTACCAACCTTGAGTCATGATCATAATATTAGTGCCCTAAACTAGGTGTATGGAATAATTTTAATGTGCTGTTGATCCCCTTTGCTTAGCTATAGATGTTTGTGCGGTTGGTTTTGGTTTAATCGTTTATGATGATGTTTTATCCATTATATATTGCTGCTTTAGATGCCTTATGTTATGAAATATTTTGCTATGATATTGCTATTGTTCAAATCATGATAAAACAAAGGAGATGCTGCCGAAATTTCGGATTTTAGCATGTGCGCCTTTGCTGTAATTTATGCTTAATTGTGGTATTTAGATGTTGTTTAGTCTATGTTTGGTAGCATTCGGTCACACTAGATACCGGGGTGTTACAGTTGGTATCAGAGTAGGCTGTAGGTCCTTGGAATATGTATTTTTAGTATCATACCTTAGGTTACAACTAAAATGTGATGTGGAATAACTTAGAAACATGGCTTAGGTTTTTACTAAAATTTTGTTATAGGATAGCAACATTAAAACTTGCAAAAGTGGTATAACTAATCTAAAATTTGACACACATGGATGCACAGTAGGAAAAGGGTATGGGTATCGTTTCCTTACGCTTAAATGTTGTATTTAAGCTTTGATGTTGAATGCTTAATTTTACAATGCATATTGCTATGTCTATAAGATAAATGATTGAATTGTGCTTGTTGTGGTGATAAAGTGGGTTTGTGGTGCCGAAGTGTTTCGGTCACCTCTTTTTGTTCATAGTAAGGGTGAGGTTTGACGGTGTGGCCGGTTAGCGCTATCACCGAAGAACTATTAACCGCTGTAGGAGAAGAGTGCTTACCCTTTCTGTCGTAGATCGGGTAGTTGACTGGAGTCAAATAGAAGAGTTTGGTGGTGGATTCCTTCGGATGTTTTTTATCGTTCTGTGGTCGGTCTTAGTTGGTTTTCTTGGTTTTAGTTGATGGAAACCAAAAGAAAAGTGTTTGGTATTGGTTTTTCGCGGATCGTTCCGTATGCGGTGTGTGGTTTTGTCTTCCTTGGTTGAAGACGAAGAAGAGGAGTCTAGTGTTGCGCTTCTTTTGGGCGCCTTTCAAGTTTTGATGCTTAGTATGTTGATTGCTTTATGGGGAAGAAGCATTCAATTTATTTCTGTGTTTGTCATTCTCCGAGGTTAAAGGAGTTATTGAGGTGCTATGCCAGACCTGGTTGTCAGGGCTGAAGTTCTGTGGCTTTGTAGGAGTAAGTGGAGTTTGATTTCGTCATTTTTTTTGTTTGAGAAATCATCTTTGAAAGCCCTTCTTGTTTCGTGAAAGTTTGGGGTTTGGTGTTAAGGTTTTATTTGAAAAGGATTACTAAATCGCTTGGTTCCCTTTTAAGAAAATTGTCTTTCAACTATTTTCCTCTATGGGAGCCTTTGAGATTGAAAAGTGTTTTGGAGAATTCCTTTTGCATGACGAAGTTTGGGTTTGTCTCATTGCAATTTTGAGAGTCAAGTTTCCTTATGAATTTGGGATGAGTTTTAAAACTAAAATGCTGCAAACAAAGTAAGTAGTCTTTTGACTGAAATCATTTGTCCCTAGTAAGAATTGTTGTTTAGCATGTTATGTAGCATGTACCAATGTGGTTTATGGGATTATGTATTGTTAAGTTAAATTGTGAGTGGAGTCAATTCAATGTGATTAATATCTCTAGCTTGAGAATAAATAGATTACTAGTGTTGTAGATTACTCTGTAGCGAGAATGATTGAATGTGTTAATGTACATGCTTAGAATCTATTGCTTTGTTATAAAAGTGCTTATGACCCCCGATAATGTTTAATGTTTTAAACCTTGATGCATAGTTAAAACATTAAGATGATGTAGACTGCTGTTATTGTTAAAGAAACTTTGCTGGTTGTTAAAGATGTTCTAATCTAATGGATTAATAGAGAAATTTAATCGTGTTGACTAGTGACTTTAATTTGGAAGTTGATTAGAGTTGCTATTTACGTTGTTGCAAACCACTAGTATATTTGGAAGTTTGCAATTGTGTCTCTACAATGCTAGTATTGATATCAATTGAGAAGACATAAGACTTATTCTTAATGATGTTGTTAAGGGCAGTGTTAATGCTAGTATTCAATCTATTTTAAATAGTGGGAGTATGTTGTGTGGTGGTAATTTTGTTATCACCTATGTATAGGGTAGCTAAAAGTAATGTTGTTGGTTGATGATTATGCCCATTTGTTTTTATTGATGACTAAGTAGTGGTGGTAACTGTTTAGATTACTCGTTGGAAAACCATGGTTAAAATAGAGGAAAATTTTAACATGTTGTGATGGAGTGAGCTTTGGATAATTAACATGATAAATGATCTTATCCTTAATGAAAGTATAACGTAGAGTCTCACTTACGAATTTTTCCCTATGGAGATAATATTTACATATTGAAGTCGTTGTTTAACTGATTAAGGTTCGGTTGTCGAGATGTGAACATATAGGTGGTATGAAATTATAAGTTGATCTTGCTGAAAGATTTGTTGAAGTACTATGTTTCAAATTTAGAATAAAATGTATTATGTTTTGGTGATCCGTGGGGATCATGTCAATGTAGTTTTGGTTGGGTGCCTTTTTGATAAGCATCATAAACCCTAATTAAAAGTGTTGGGAATGGTAACTAGAGGAAGAATTTGTTGTGAAGCTTTTGGTTGAATTGTGTTGGGGCTTCTCAGGGAGTAGATAGTGATTATTGTGGTCTTTAATGGAAAGCGTATTGAAGTACTAGAGATGGTTTTTTTTTATGCTGAGCTTGTGTTTAAAAGCTTTTGGACTGGTTTGGTTGTTTGCCATTTTGGTTGAAGGGTTTTCGGTCAATGTGTTCCATATGCTGTGTTTCAGAGTTTCCCTAAAACTCGTAGAAATTGGTGCAAATATTTGGTTTTGGCTAATTTGTTTAGTTGGTGCTATGAGTATGGATTTACACCCCAAAAGTTTTTGAGTGGATCACGCCCTTTCGCGTTCGCCCTGAATTATCTTTGGAATAAATTTTAAAGGAAACAAATGGACATAGAGGGTTATGTTGGAAAACTCACGAGGTTTAATTTGTAATCTTTTCTTTGCTAGAGTTGGAGTTATTTGGAAAAATCTGTGTAGAGTTTGCAAGTGCTTCAAAAGGTGGATTTTATGAATGTTTTATAAAGTGATTTTTGTTAGTGAGGTGTTCCCTTTTGGAAGTGAGTTTCCCTGTGACACTACGGAATGGTGTGACATTATTTAACGTGAATGTTAAGGTCAAAAAACTTTATGAAATATGGTATTGGAGGTTAAAACCATATGATAGGAGGCTTAATAGCGTTTAGGGCCGTTTGGCCGCTTCCGGTTTTGGGCCTTTCCAGGGGAGTTTGGGCCTAAAGGAAAGGGTCGTGGGCTTTGGTGGGATGGAGTTTGAGTCCTAATAGGAGTAGGAGACCTTTTTTGGGGCCTCCCCAAGCCCCTTTAGGCGTCCACCCCCCTGCCCTTGCGCCCCCACAAGTCCTAGCCGCCCCCCACAACTCCCCACCTCCTCCTTGTGGCGCCTCCACCTCCCCCATTGCTCCCCATTGCTCCACCACCTCTCCACCACCTCTCCTCCTCCCTTGCTGCCCCTACGGTAGTTATCCACCTCCACACCTCAAAGATCCATCCGTTGGAGCGCTCCGCGACGAGGAGATCCGGCGGGATTGGAGCGAGGAAAGAGATCGCGCGAACCGGGAGGAGATCTATTGGGTTTTCATGCGTTGGGCAAAGGTATGGCCATGGGAATCCTTGGAGTTGGTCTAGGTACTGTTCTAAGGGTGTTTATCAAGTTTTTAGATCAATTGGTGGTACTGGAAATGAGTAGATTGGATTAGATCTAGAAGTTGCCACGTTCTCTGTTTCGGGCAGCATGAGCAGTCGACCTAGGGTTCGATTTTTTGCCAAATTAGAGTCGTAATCTGGTCGTACGGACGTTGAAGAAGTTGTAGATAATTTCTTTATCTTTCCGTGGATATAAAGAACGTTAAATTCCGCCCAGCCGTTTGAAAGTTATGGCTGTTTTACCGAGCGTATTAAAATCTGTGACGTGATTGGAACAGATCACGGTATTTTGTAGATTAAACAACTTTAAATTCCGAATCAGTCTTTCCCTATACCTAGAAAAAGTTGGGAAATTTCCTAAGCTACACGAGGATGTACTCTCTTAATTGATTCGGAGTCTTAGAACCCGAGTTATGCCTTTTGGAAGGCTGCTGTCCCGACGGGACAGAACCTCTATTTTTAGGTTTTGCGAGTAGTTGGCAATGTCGGGGTAGATGAGGGTTTGCGTACTGTTTCTTGGACATGATTGTGAGTGTGTGATACCTATGTGCAGGTGGTGCGACCCCGGGAGTGCCTTCTACTTCCCGCCAATCCGTTGCCCGTGGTTGAGGCAAGTGTGTTGTAATGGATAGCGATTTGTAGGTTGCTTGTTGAGAATAGATGAGATTGACTACATGATATATGATCACTTGTCATGTTTTAATGATTGCCAAGGATATGATGAGCATGTTTATTATGTTATGATGCCATGTGTTAATGTACGACTTAAATATGATGTTGGCATAATTGCATACATGGCATGTTACATGGCCCGAGCGGTGAGAAAGTCATAACTAGTCCGGGAAGGTCGGTGAGAAAGTTATGACTAATCCGGAGAGCCAATGAGTAAGTCCTACATCGTGATTCCATTCACCGTGGTGAACGGAAGCGAGGAGTAGGTACCCTCCATCTTCGGGATGGAAGGGGGGAGAGGGTGCACACCGACGGGTGTGTACTCAACCATACCGGTATGAGTTTCCAAGGAGACATGAGCATTGCATTGCATTGCATTGCATACATAATGATGATGATAATGTTAAGTGTGGTTGTGTGGAACCACCGGGTCTCTCTCTCTTCTTACTCGTCAGACTGCTTCTTGTTTTTCGGGGAACCTGCCTGTCCTCTTTCTTTCCTTTTCTTTTTATAGGGCAGGCCTGAGGATATACGCGTCCTCGTCGGCCTTCTTCTTCCTTCCTGGTTCTTGCCAAGGGCTAACTTGACTTTTCCTTGGGTCTCCCCCACCTGTATCGGGTTTTTTGCCCTCTATTCATATACCCTTTGTAGGGGTTCAACGGGGATTTCGCTTATGTTAGGGTCTCAGATTAGCCTGACACGCCCTGGCGTACTAGGGAGGGGTTGTTGGGGGGTGTCAGATCTTGGTGGTTCGTGCTACGTTTGCGCCGGAAAGAGACGTAGCCGAGGAGTTCCTCCGCTTTTCCTCCTCGCTACGGAGGAAACTTCCTCGCCGCGAGGGGGCGGTCTTTATTCTTTTTCGCCTTTACCGGGGATGGTCTCCTAAGGTAAGGATTTATAGCTTTATCGAAGGAGAGGTTGACGTTTATAAATCCGTTCATGTGGGTCGATGAAGACGCGTGGTGTTTTCGATTAGTTGGCCGAGGGAGGGTCGAGCCTGGCCGCCCACCACACTAGCCCCTCATGTCACGGGTAGAAGTCGATTACGCTCATTGGGGATGCAACATTAAACGTCCGGAGTTTTTTTTTTTTTTTTTTTATAGGGATAGGGTTTTCCGATGGTGGCGGTTCATCTTCTTTGGCTCCGTGATTTCGTCCGCTTTCTTTTCTCGTTCGCATTCTCCTCTGGTGCCTGTCTCCCGATCTCCTACCCACCTAGATCTCCATGGGTCCTAGGCGCCCCTAAGATAAAACCAGCCTGAGCGAAGAGGATGCCGCAGGATTATCCCCCGTTTTGGGGCGGTCGGCGTTGAGTTCTGCCGACCTCGATGCACTAGCGGCTGATTTTGGGGTAATACGCCCTTCCATGCGCCTCCCGGGTGGTGAAGAAACCCCTCAGCCTCAGGCAAATGAAGCAGTGGTGTTCGCGGCATTTCTCGAGGCAGGACTTCGTTTCCGCCTGCCGCCTCTACTATCATCAAGCACTCGGTTTTCCATGCGAGCTGTCACGGCTACCCCTAATGCCATCGCACGATTGGCGGTGTTGGAATGGGCTTTCCGCCTACTGAATCCACCGACAGGCGCTTGTTTTCTCTCATAGAAGACGCGCTTTGGCAACCAAGCAACAGAAGCGAGGAACGAAGGCCGTAAGTCATGTTTCGGTTCTCTCAATTTCCAGACGAAGAGATCTCTTATAAAGGAAATCCCAAAGAGCGGCCGCCAAGGGGAAATGGGACTCGGGATGGATGTCGGTGGTATTATCAAATTCTCGTGGGCACGGACTCTCCTCTTCATACTTCAATGGGTCCATCCGCGATTCGATCCCCTAATTGAGCGATCATGAAGAAATTAGACATCTTGACTATCTGAAGGCCCTTCGTGCCCAGAGTACAATGCGAGATTTGGTGGAAGAATACTGCCTATGCCGTATCGACCCTTTGGCCAGGAGTTCCCCCGTTACTCTGGAGCGGTCGCCGGGAGGTACGGTGTCCGTGATTCGTCCTGAAGGGGTACAAGACCGGGGGCGTGGGGCGGCCGAGAGATTGGCTCGCAAGCTTCTGGGCCCTTGCCAGGCAACAGAGTATGAGGCTGCTATGGGCGCCGTGGGGGCCACCCGATGTTCTCGCTTTATCGATCGGGACGCCGCGCCTCATCCCCGAGGGTCGATTGGCTCTCCCGCCGCTAAACGAGCAAGGTTAGCTCGTGTTGCGCTGCCCCAAGCCGCCGCTACTTCGGGTGGGAGCGAGGATTCGGGATGATGACGACAAGGAGGCGGATTGGGATTCGGAGGAATCCAAATGACGAGGGTGATTCCTCCGGTTACGTGGCGTTACGCCTCTTCTCGCCTCCACCCTCCGGATTACGTGGGTGCGGGGTCCCTCCAAACGATTCCCTTGGCTGTTGTGGGGCGAACCTCGCATGTGCCATCTGCCCCAGATACGAGCTTTCACGAGGCAACATCAAGTCCGATTAGCGTGGGGAGGTTCCTCGGCCCTCCCACTTGACCCTTCATTAATGTGCCTGTTGGCGGAGTCGATCCCCGGTATTCATTTCTGGGATTCCTGAGTGGAGACTATCGACATATATGACGAGGATGATGGTGATTCTCCCATGCGGAGTGCGCACAAGGGCAACTTGAAGATGGGGCTGCCGCGCGACGGGGGAGACTCGGGGTTTGCGGTTGAACATTTCCACTCGACACCCCACTGGGGGAGAAGGTCTTACTCCTGATACTTTTCCCGCCAGCTCGTTAGGGTGCGATATTCTTTCAGGTCTTGATGAGGTTAATGCAGGAGGTAATAATACGGAGGAGGCGGAGGATTTAACACCGTTGGAACAGGTCCAAACTGGGGCGCTTGCCAGTCCTTTGCCTGTCGCGGAGGAGGAGGGTCGAGAACCTCCGATTCCAAGTACTCAAGGCGTCCCCCCCCGGATGAGGGGATTTTACCTTCGGGCCCGCCAGCCCCTGCGGGTGGTGTGGGCTCTTCCTTTGTCCGCTTTGATTTGTCGGATTTTTCAGCCTCAGATTTTGAAAGGGGGGTGGCTGTTTCTCCGTCCTTAAGAAAGATGCGCGCGGCCTTTTCTCCTTACAATAAATCTGTGGCTTTATTCGAGGAAGTCAATGACCTTTCTCTCTGCGAGATCTCGATGGACCATCATCTAAAGGTATCCTTCCTTTTGAGCTTATCCTACTGGTATCAATGTCTTTCAATATCCTGCTTCATATCTTCTCCATTTTTAGGGGTCAGATTTCAGAGATATCACGTCGATTTCGGACGTACTTGGGTCAGTTCAACAAGGGGGCCCAGGATTGTGAGGCCGCGAAGGAACGAGTAGCGGAACTAGAGGCGGAGAAGGCTAATCTATCAAGGGCACTTCAGGACTCTGAGGACTCATTGGCCAAGGTGCAGGCTGAAGCGTCCCAGAGTCGGGACTTAGCTGCGAAAAATGCAGAACTGGAGGGGGTAATTTCTCTGATGAGGGACCGTCTCGCCGAGGAGGAGCGAGCCCGCATAGCGGCGGAGCGAAACGAAAAGAAGAAGGATGATCGAATAGAGGAGTTGAAAAACCTATTGGTGGTTGCTGAAGAAGGCAAGAACATGTTGAAGAAGCAGGTGGAGGAATTCCCCTCTCAACTCGCAACGGCGCGGAGCGAAGTTCAAATGCATCTTCGTAACGCTCAACGAGCGGAGGAGCGTCACGACATGGTTCGGACGGAATTGGAATCCGTTGTCTCGGGGATTCACGGGGCTACAGAGGCCTTCCTTCAGCAGCTCCCTCGGTTCGGTATTGATGCGGCTCCGAGTCGTATTCCTTCCTCCAGCCTGGAAGCTGTCTCCTTCCTTGAGAAATCTACTAAGATTTTTGGGGATTCAAAGATCGACCTTCGGCGACATCGCGCGAGATTGGGCTCCGTGAAAACGGCTCAGCTATTGGAGGCAAAAGGATGTACTCATATACGCGAGCATTTCGGTTTTCTTCTGCAGCTCCGCTGCACGGGTTCGGAGATATCCCTTCGTCGGTGAAGCCTTCCTCCGCCGCATCTAGATTATCGTCAAGTTTTATGTCGATTTCGAAGCAAAGACGGGAGCCCACCGCAAGGGAGTCGGGCTGCCGAGCTCGTCTTTGTGATGCGTGACTCGGGGAAAGGCAAAGAGAAGCCGCCTCCTTCTTAGTTGGTGTATCTTCGTGTGAGGGGATTTTTGTAGACACTTGGGTTAAATCACTTATTTTATCAAATGACCATGTATGTTCGCTTCACGGGTCCCTTCGTCCTAAAAAAGCGTTTAGCTTCTCCCAATGGAGACCAAACGTCGGTGGCAGTATTAGCGGGACTTAATGGTCCGGCGAACTTCTCGGGGACGTGTAGACGCTGGGCTTCTCGCGTTATTATTTAACTCTGGCCCTTTTCACCTTCCTCGCCCACCTTGTTAGTATCGAGTAGACGATCGCTCCTTCCTCGCCTTCCTTTGATTTTTCAATGGTCGACCTCCCCGGGAAATTATGGAAGAAGACCCCATTTTTGCCAACCTGGATGAGGGGCCGCTGTGGCGTAGATCCCGCCATCGGGCTGGAGGAGGAGGGAGCCCCTATCATGGTTCCCGATCTTACGGTGATGCTCGCCCGGGTCTTCCAAATTACGACGATTTCGAGGCCTTCATTGAAGGTCTATGGGCAGATTTCGACATGATAATGGCCGCAGAGGAGGCCCTCGCCCGAGACCTCGCCAACCTCGACATTTTGATCGGGATGGTGCCGCGGTTGCTAGAAGCCAAGGACGCCCTCGCGGAAGCCGTGGCGCGTGCTAATCGCATCTAAGTCCGCTTCGTTTCGTATAAAAGCTTTTGTTGGATTACTGTTCTATGTATGCTTGGGACGATGTTATGTAATTCTCAGTCGGGGATTGGTACTTATATCTGTTCTTTGTCTTCTCTGTTTGAATTCCTTCTGATCTTACATTCTTAGCTTCCTATCGTGCTTTGAGTAGTAGTCGTGAAATGGTCTCATATGGTCGCATAACGCGTAAGCACCCCCTCCCTCCTTGCCGAGAGAAAAACGGGATACCGGCTTGGGTGTATTTTCTCAATGACTTGGCGAGGGTAGTACGACGTGTTCTCCGGTCCTTCGGAGCGAAGGTGAGGTTGGTACCTTAACTCGGACGGTTATTTCGTGAATAGATGAACGGGGACAGCGAACGGATTGTAGTGTCGGTGCGACTAACTACCCACGAATTCTTACCCCGCGCGAGGCAACGGGACTCTGTAGCGAGGGATGGGTGGGACTTACGCCCGACCAAGCATCCGCGAAATCCTACCCGGCACGAGGCAACAGGTCTCCGGAGCGAAGGATGGGTGGGACTTATGCCCGACCAAGCATCCGCGAAATCCTACGCGGCACGAGGCAACGGGTCTCCGGAGCGAGGGATGGGTGGGACTTATGCCCGACCAAGCATCCGCGAAATCCTACCCGGCACGAGGCAACGGGTCTCCGGAGCGAGGGATGGGTGGGACTTATGCCCGACCAAGCATCCGCGAAATCCTACCCTAAGACGAGGCAACGGGTCTCCTGAGCGAGGATGGGTGGGACTTATGCCCGACCAAGCATCCATGAAATCCTACCCTAAGACGCAGGCAACGGTCTCCTGAGCGAGGATGGGTGGGACTTATGCCCGACCAAGCATCCGCGAAATCCTACCCTAAGACGAGGCAACGGGTCTCCTGAGCGAGGATGGGTGGGACTTATGCCCGACCAAGCATCCGCGAAATCCTACCCAAGACGAGGCAACGGGTCTCCTGAGCGAGGGATGGGTGGGACTTATGCCCGACCAAGCATCCGCAAATCCTACCCAAGACGAGGCAACGGGTCTCCTGAGCGAGGATGGGTGGGACTTATGCCCGACCAAGCATCCACAAATCCTACCCTAAGACGAGGCAACGGGTCTCGGAGCGAGGATGGGTGGGACTTATGCCCGACCAAGCATCCATGAAAATCCTACCCTAAGACGAGGCAACGGGTCTCCTGAGCGAGGATGGGTGGGACTTATGCCCGACCAAGCATCCACATGAATCCTACCCTAAGACGAGGCAACGGGTCTCCGGAGCGAGGGATGGGTGGGACTTATGCCCGACCAAGCATCCGCGAAATCCTACCCGGCTCGAGGCAACGGGTCTCCGGAGCGAGGGATGGGTGGGACTTATGCCCGACCAAGCATCCGCGAAATCCTACCCTAAGACGAGGCAACGGGTCTCCTGAGCGAGGATGGGTGGGACTTATGCCCGACCAAGCATCCGCGAAATCCTACCCAAGACGAGGCAACGGGTCTCCTGAGCGAGGATGGGTGGGACTTATGCCCGACCAAGCATCCGCGAAATCCTACCCTAAGACGAGGCAACGGGTCTCCTGAGCGAGGATGGGTGGGACTTATGCCCGACCAAGCATCCGCGAAATCCTACCCTAAGACGAGGCAACGGGTCTCCTGAGCGAGGATGGGTGGGACTTATGTCCGACCAAGCATCCGCGAAATCCTACCCTAAGACGAGGCAACGGGTCTCCTGAGCGAGGATGGGTGGGACTTATGCCCGACCAAGCATCCGCGAAATCCTACCCTAAGACGAGGCAACGGGTCTCCTGAGCGAGGATGGGTGGGACTTATGCCCGACCAAGCATCCGCGAAATCCTACCCTAAGACGAGGCAACGGGTCTCCGGAGCGAGGGATGGGTGGGACTTATGCCCGACCAAGCATCCGCGAAATCCTAATAGGTTTATTGATTTGAATCTTGGAGAACATGAAGATGGCTCAAACTCGCGATGTCTTTCCATTTTTTTATTGATAAGGATCGGTACATTTCTTTCCTTCGGATTCGACCACCTACGGAAAAATTTTTTTGAGCGCGTCGGTGTTCCAGGTCCGTGGTATCTCTTCTCCGCAGGGGGTAATGAGCTTGTGGGCACCCTTCGCTGTTGACTCTTGGATGATGTATGGTCCTTCCTGTGTCGTTTCAGCCACAAGGCCGGAGCGGCCCGCTTGAGCACCATGTCTCCGTGGTGTAGTTCACGCTTTCTTCACCTTCTTGTTGAAGCTTGGTGGGCGCCTCGCGTAGGCTTTCATGGTCTTTAAGGCTTGAATCTTGTGTTCTTCCTTTAGATCACAAGTGATGTCAATTGCCTCATGGGTAGTGGTTTTGATTACTCGTAAGGATTTTGCACAGATCTCCGCAGGAGAAACGGCTTCTTCCCCGAAAAGGAGACGGAAGGGGGAGAACCGGTCGCTCTTGAGGCCGGCGCGTGTTGCCCATAAGACGTGATTCGGCTCGTCGGGCCAAAGCCCTTCTTAGAGCCGTAAAGCCTTTTTTATGCCATCAAGAAGTAACCTGTTCGCCCTTTCCACCGCCTGCTCGACCGAGGATGACCCACCGAGGCGGCAGATCTTTATCCCGAGATTATCACGAATCGCGGAATTTCCAGAGTCGAATTGAGTCCCATTGTCGATTACGATCTGGTAAGGGACCCGTATCGGGCAGATAATTGTTTTCCATAGGAATTTGACGGCGGCCTCTGCGGTTATCTTCGCGAATCGCTCTGCCTCGATCCAATGGAGAAGTAATCGATGGCGACGATTAAAATCGAAGGTTTGCTCGAGCTTTAGGAAGCGCCCCAACAATGTCTATTCCCCACTTGGCGAAGGGCCAGACCGGGTACCGCATGATTCGTTGGGCGGGGGCCTCGCTTGCTTGGTCATCCATTGGCACGCATGACAAGAAATGTCGACCATGTGCTCCGTGATCTTGCAACGCCGAAGGCGATGAGAGCCCCATCAGAATAGCTTTCACGAGATTCCTAGGGGCACAGTGCGCTCCGCAATCTCCCTCGTGTGCTTCAAGTAAGGCTTGAACTCCTTCTTCTCGCGAGATGCAACAGAGCCACGAGCGCAGAGGCCGCTACGGAACAAGAGGCCGTTGATGATGGCGCATTTCTTTGCTCGTCTTTCGACGCGCCGCCTGCGTGTATCCTCGTCTGGCAAAACTCCTTCCAGGAGGTAGTTGTATATCTCATCCCTCCGGTCTTCGCCGCTGCCCGAACGATGAGGTTTATCCGGGAAGGAATGGAGGGGTGCGAAGTATCTCAAGAAGATTGTCGAAGGTAGGCTTCCTCCGGTGGCTGCGATCTTGGCTAGCTCACAAGACGCTCGCTTTTGAGACCTGGGAATTGCATTAACGGTGAACCCGGTGAAGCCCTTCTCCATTGTCAGGATCATATCAACGCATTTCCGAGCTGCTCATCCCTCACTTGATATTCTTTGGTGATGTGCCCTGAATGAGTTTCGAGTCGGTGTATATTATCGCCTTTCTTGCTCCCATGATCTTTGCTTTTCTCGATACCCAATAATAGCGCTTCATACTCGGCTATATTGTTAGTTGAAGGGAATTCCAGCCTTGCTGCAAACTCCACTTTTTCTCACTGGTGTGTGTATCATCGCCGCTATTCCCGCCCCACTTGCCCCTCAAGACCTGGCCTGAGTGGATGGACCACATTGTTGGAGTTTGGTTGTTCTCCTGGCCGGGAGGTCCATTCTACCATGAAATCGACGAGGGCTTGGCTTTTGATTGCCGTGGCGAGGAATTATGGTTAATTCAAAGGGAGCTAGCTCGACACCCCACTTGCCGATGCGCCTGTGCTTTCCCTTTGAAGAGCATAGACCCTAGGGGATATGTAGTTGGCACCTTGATGCGGTTGGCTTGAAAATAATGCCGAGCTTTGAGATGCCATTAACAGAGCATATGCCGCTTTTTCCATTTCCGAGTATCGTAGCTTCGCTCCTTGGAGGGCTTCAGAGACAAAGTAGACCGGCTGTTGTTTGGCGCCTTGAGGTCGCACTAACACGGCGCTTACGGCCGAGGGGCTAGTCGCTAGATATAATGAAGCTCCTCACCTTGCTTCGGGCTTTGTAGGACAGGGATTTCCATGAGGCTCGCTTCAAGTTATCGAAGGCACGTTGGCATTCCCTGTCTGCATTTAAACTATCGCTCAGGCGCAAGGCTTTAAAGACCGGCAGACTTCGCTCCGCGGATTTTGGCAAGAACCGATCGAGTGTCGCTATCCGCCCGCCAACCGTTGTACTTCTTTCAGGTTTCTTGGTGGGGCCATGTCTTGGACAGCTCTTATCTTTTCTCGGATTCGCTTCTATGCCCGTTGGGAGACCAGGAAGCCTAGCGGCTTTCCCCGCCCACTAAAACGCATTTTGACGGGTTAAGCTTCACCTTTCCTTTTATCAAATTTACGAAAGTTTCGGAGGTCCCGACGTGATCTTCTTTCTTCTCACTTTTGACAATGATATCGCCAACGTAGGCTTCCACATTTCTTCCCAACCGATCGCGAAGATCTTCGTGATGAGTCGAGCGAAGGTAGCACTGCGTTTTTGAGCCCGAAAGGCATCCGTGACGAAGCAATAAGTACCGAAGGGAGTAACGAATGCTGTCTTGTCTTCGTCTCCTTCTTGCATATAGATTTGGTGATAACCAGATGCACGCATCAAGGAAGCTCATCCTTTCGACCGGAGGTTGAATCAACCACCGGTGGTCGATGCGCGGGGAAGTCATCTTTTGGGCATGCTTTGTTTAAATCGGTGAAGTCGATGCACATCCTCCATGCCCCGCTAGCCTTCTTGACTAAGACGATGTTGGCCACCAATCCGCATCGAAGTTTCGCGGATGATTCCCGCTGGAGCAGCTTTAGCCACTTCCATCTTCGCAGCCTTCTTGTCTTTCTCGCTGCAAGTTTTCTCAATTTTTGCTTCCTAGGCTTCACGCTTGGATTAACAAATGAGAGCATGTTCAATAGTTTCTCTCGACGCCAGGAAGGTCTTGAGCCCCCAAGCGAACACGGTTTCATATTCCTGGAGGAGCGGCGACAAGTGTTTTTCCTCCTCTGGAGACAACATAGCGCCGATACTTCTTGTCTTTGCCGCTTCCTGGCCCGAGCGGTATCCGTTGGGTTTCTCCTGGGGTTGTGGTTTAGGAGCCACCGGCTGCGATTCGCAGGTATGATGGGATCTAGCTCAAGAGCTGACGTGTTTGACCCGAGGTGGGTTCTCCATATCTATCTTCCTTGCCAAGGCTTGGTCTCCTCGCACCGTGATGACACCATCTGCGGTAGGGATTTTCATGCATAGGAAACCGTGATGAATTATGGCCCCCATGGTTGTCAACGAGCCCTCGCCTAGGATCGCATTGTATTGGAATGGCATGTCTACTACATCGAATGTGACGCGACTTGTGACGCTGGTTTGAGGCGTCGCGAATGTGACTTCAAGCTCCAATTGCCCTGTGGTAATCGACCGTGCTTCCTCCAAAACCCATCGGCGGCACCTCCGATTTTTTCAACCGATCTTGTGGAATCATCATTTGTCGGAAAGCCTCCATGGATAGTATGTCCATGGCGCTCCCTCCATCTACCAATATTCGACGTGCCAGCGATCGGCGATAATGGCGGTTACTACCAAGGAATCTTGGTGCGGGAAGTGTACCCCCGTGGCATCCTCCTGTGTGAATGTGATTGGTTCGCATTTTACCGGAGGAAGGGTGGTGGGGGTAATTGCAACGTGGTTAATTTGCCGGGCGTACGCCTTCCTCTGTCTTTTTGACGAGAGATGTGATGAGGAGCCCCCCGCAATGACGTTGATAATGCGACGAAGATGATTCTTTCCTACACGAGGGGGGTGTTGTCGTCCAACAGGAGGCGCTTCCGGCGGCGCAGGATGCATCTTGTCTTCCCTTTGTTTCGCCTCGAACCGCCTATATCCGTTGATCACTTTGCATTGGATGGTATCGTGAGTGATATTTTCCCCGTGATATTCACAGAAGTACTGCCGGGGCTCTGTCCCTTCTTTCTTGCTAACTCGGCTTCCCTCGTCTTGTTTTCCTCGGCCCGGGGGTGGTCCTCGTCTTTGCTTTGCTCATGGCCTGTCGCCCGTGGCTTGCCGATCTCTTGGCTTTTCAATGTGGTGGATTCTCCTCCTCTCGTCTCTTCTTCCTGGCTCTGGGTATCGTTCCCTCATTTTTGGGTTGGGCGGGAGGTCCTTCCCTCGCCCTCTCTTGCGTGGAGCGAATTCTTGCTTCTCCTGTTGGGGCCCGTCTTCCCTTCGGAAGTTGTCTTCCTCCGCCCGCGCGTACTCTCTCATCTTCGCAAAGAGTTCTTCCACCGTGTGCACCTCTTTACGAGCGAGCCTTTCCGCCAACGGTCCCCTACGCAGGCCACAACGTGCCGCATTGATGATAGTAGTGTCGCTTACTCCTCGTACCTGGCACTTAATCCGGGAGAAACGCTGGAAGTAACTTTTAAGGGTTTCCCCTTCGCGTTGTCATTTGCCAAATAGGTCACTTTCCTCTTTCATTCCGTCGAAGTTACCCCGAAAGTTGCCTTCAAGCTTGGATCGGAGTTGTGGCCAACAGGTGATCGATCGGGCTCCAATAAGAGTACCAGACAGGGCTATGCCTTCAAGGGCTAGAAGGAGCCCCTTCGCCTTGATGTCATCATCTCCTCCCGCTTCAATCGCCGTATCATAAACGCGAGGAACTCCCTTGGGTCCGTCCGACCAGTCATATGGCTTAACAAAGGGGAAATTTAAAGCTTCAGGGAGGGCCATTTTTGGCCCGTAGGCGGGTCTTGAGGTTTGGATCGTGATCTTCCTCAGGCGCCATCGCAATCAGCCGGAGATAGCACCTCGCGGCTCGGGCTTTCATCTTGTGATTCGTATTGACCCCGTCGATTGCCCTTGTAGACGCCTCAACTCTGCCATGAGTTGCTCGTTGGCTTCCATCAGCGCCCGCACGTTGGGGTCAATCTCCTCCCGAGCTCCGGTTCCTCCTCCGTGGGTTTCTTCATTTCCGTGGGTCTCTCGGCGATGAGTCGGATGTGTCGACGCTTCCGCCACATCTCCTCCTGGTGTCGAAACCGTTCGTCCTGTCGTCGGAGGCCGCCGTTTGGGGGCTCGCTTGCGCACGGCCACCGGAGTCTGTGGATGTAAAGTTCCCGCCATGTTTCGGCTTCATTGCGGTGGCATCCGCGTCTCGTCATGCGTAAGTCGAGGGGATCTCAGATTGGCTTCTCGTGACGCCGCCTTGGTTCTTCATTTCCTGCCGTCGTTGCCGCCCCTTGATATCGCCTCTTTTCCTTTCTTTGGTGGCATGGTTGCAGGAAACTTACCCTTGGGCTTGATCGGCAGGTGGTGGTTTCACCTTGCGGTTGGGTTCCCCACGGACGGCGCCAGTGTGGTTGTGTGGAACCACCGGGTCTCTCTCTCTTCTTACTCGTCAGACTGCTTCTTGTTTTTCGGGGAACCTGCCTGTCCTCTTTCTTTCCTTTTCTTTTTATAGGGCAGGCCTGAGGATATACGCGTCCTCGTCGGCCTTCTTCTTCCTTCCTGGTTCTTGCCAAGGGCTAACTTGACTTTTCCTTGGGTCTCCCCCACCTGTATCGGGTTTTTTGCCCTCTATTCATATACCCTTTGTAGGGGTTCAACGGGGATTTCGCTTATGTTAGGGTCTCAGATTAGCCTGACACGCCCTGGCGTACTAGGGAGGGGTTGTTGGGGGGTGTCAGATCTTGGTGGTTCGTGCTACGTTTGCGCCGGAAAGAGACGTAGCCGAGGGGAGTTCCCTCCGTTTTCCTCCCTCGCTACGGAGGGAAACTTCCCCTCGTCGCGGAGGGGGCGGTCTTTATTCTTTTTCGCCTTTTACCGGGGGATGGTCTCCTAAGGTAAGGATTTATAGCTTTATCGAAGGGAGAGGTTGACGTTTATAAATCCGTTCATGTGGGTCAGTAGACGCGTGGTGTTTTCGATTAGTTGGCCGAGGGGAGGGCTGAGCCTGGCCGGCCCACCACATTAAGTGTTCACGAATGAGATGATATACATGATGTGAGATTTTATTGCCATGTTATTGTTCTTGTTGTCCCTTGCAATATGCTTGCTGAGTTTCGAACTCACGCTTGTGTTTTCTTGTTGTTTTAGGTACCATGAGATCAGCATGCGGGGAAGGGAATTAGTCACACTCCCACACGTAGCTTCACTCTTTGATTTCACAAGTCATTCAATTAGTGTCGATAATAAATTGCGTGTGATGATCATTGCTTTAAGGCTTAGCTTTGCTAAATGAGAATCTTTTCATTCGTTTGACTCTTGGAGACATTATATGTTTGGAACTGGACTAACATTGTTGCTAAGTCGTTAATTATTGCTGTTTTTAGTTGTCTCTCATATTCCATATATTGCTATACTGTTGTTGCTCCTTCGAATCATGTTAAAACAAAGGAGATGCTGCCGAAATCTCGGTTTTTAGCATGTGCGCCTTTGCTGGAATTTATGTTTAAATGCGGTATTTAGATGTTGTTTAGCTTATGTTTGGTAGCATTCAGGCATATTAAATGCCGGGGTGTTACAGTTGGTATCAGAGCGGGCTGTAGGTCCTTGGAATGTGTATTTTTAGTGTCATGCTATATAGGGTACAACTAAAATATGATGTGGAATAACTTAGAAACATGGCCTAGGTCTTAACTAAACTTTTGTCATAGGATAGCAACATTAAAACTTGCAAAAGTGGTATAACTAGTCTAAAATTTGACACACACTGGATGCACAGTAGGAAAGGGTACGGGTATCGTTCCTTTACGCTTAAATGTTGTATTTAAGTTATGATGTTGAATGCTTCATTTGATAAAGCATGTTGCTATGTCTATGAGATAAATGATTGAATTGTTCCTATTGTGGTGATAAAAGTGGGGTTGTGGTGCCGAAGGGTTTCGGTCACCTCTCTTTTCGTTGATAGTAAGGGTGAGGTTTGACGGTGTGGCCGGTTAGCGCCATCACCGAAGAACTATTAACCCCTGTAGGAGAAGATTGCTCACCTTTTCTATCGTAGATCGGGTAGTTGACTGGAGACAAATAGAAGAGTTGATGGTGATTTCCTTCGGATGTTCTTTATCATTCTGTGGTCGGTCTTGGTTGGTTTTCTTGGTTTTAGTTGATGGAAACCAAATGAAAAGTGTTTGGTATTGGTTTTTCGCGGTTTGATCCACAGGCGGTTTGTGGTTTTGTCTTCATTGGGTGAAGACGAAGAAGAAGAGTCTAGTGTTGCGCTTCCTTTGGTTGCCTTTCCAGTTTTGATGCCTACTTTGTTGATTGCTTTATGGGGAAGAAGCATTCAATTTATTCCTTGGTTGCCTTTCCAGTTTTGTCTTCCTTGGGTGAAGACGAAGAAGAAGTTGTAGGTAATTTCAATATATTTCCGTGGGTATAAAGAACGCCCAATTCCGATCAGCCGTTTGAAAGTTATGGCTGTTTTACCGAGCGTGTTAAAATCTGTGACGTGATTGGAACAGATCACGGTATTCTGTAGATTAAACCACTTTAGAGTCTGAATCAGTCTTTCCATATACTTAGAAAAAGTTAGGAAATTTCCTAAGCTACGCGAGGATGTACTCGTTTAATTGATTCGGAGTCCCAGAACCCAAGTTATGCCTTTTGGAAGGCTGCTGTCCCGACAGGACAGAACCTCTATTTTTGGGTTTTGCGAGTAGTTGGCAATGTCGGGGAAGATGAGGGTTTGCATACTGTTTTGTGGACATGATTGTGACTGTGTGGTACCTTTGTGCAGGTGGTGCGACCCCAGGAGTGCCTTCTACTTCCCGCCAATCCGTTGCCCGTGGTTGAGGCAAGTGTATTGTAATGGATAGCGGTTTGTAGGTTGCATGTTGAGAATAGATGAAATAGATTATATGATATGATCACTTGCCATGCTTTAATGATTGCCAATGATATGATGAGCATGCTTATTATGTTATGATGCCATGTGTTAATGTACAAGTTAATTATGATGTTGGCATATTTGCATACATGGCATGTTACATGGCCCAGGCGGTGAGAAAGTCATAACTAGTCCGGGGAAGGTCGGTGAGAAAGTTATGACTATTCTGAAGAGCCAATGAGTAAGTCCTACATCGTGATTCCATTCACCGCGATGAACGGAAGCGAGGAGTAGGCACCCTCCATCTTCGGGATGGAAGGGGGGAGAGGGTGCACACCGACGGGTGTGTACTCAACCATACCGGTATGAGTTTCCAAGGAGATATGAGCATCGCATCACATTGCATACATAATGATGATGATAATGATTTGTGAACATGAATGAGATGATATACATGACGTGAGTTATTGTAGCCATGTAATTGTTTTTGTTTGTACCATTGCAATATACTTGCTGAGTGATGAACTCACGCTTGTGTTTATGTTGTTTTTTTTTAGGTACCATGACACTGGCATGTGGGAAAGGGCATTAGCTACACATCTTCACGTAGTTCCAGTCATATTTACCAACCTTGAGTCATGATCATAATATTAGTGCCCTGAACTAGGTGTATGGAATAATTTTAATGTGTTGTTGATCCCCTTTGCTTAGCTATAGATGTTTGTGCGGTTGGTTTTGGTTTAATCGTTTATGATGATGTTTTATCCATTATATATTGCTGCTTTAGATGCCTTATGTTATGAAATATTTTGCTATGATATTGCTATTGTTCAAATCATGATAAAACAAAGGAGATGCTGCCGAAATTTTGGGTTTTAACATGTGCGCCTTTGCTGTAATTTATGCTTAATTTTGGTATTTAGATGTTGTTTAGTCTATGTTTGGTAGCATTCGGGCACACTAGATGCCGGGGTGTTACACCCCCACTCCCTTTCCCAACCCTAGCCGCCACCCCCTAGCCCCCCCATGCGCCTCCATCCTTCCCCTTCCTCTCCATCTTCCCCCATGGCGCCACCACCTCTCCCCTCCCCTCTCCACCACCCTTGCTGCCCTAGGGAAGCCTCTCCTCCTCCCCACCTCGCAGATCCGTCCATTGGAGCACTCCGCGACGAGGAGATCCGGTGGATTTGGAGCGAGGAAGGAGATCGCGCAAACCAGGAGGAGATCCGTTGGGATTTCGTGCGTCGGGCGAAGGTATGGCCATGGGAATCCTTGGGGTTAGTCTAGGTACTGTTCTAAGGGTTATTATCATATTTTTAGATCAATTAGTGGTGTTGGAATTGAGTAGATTAGATGAAATCTAGAAGTTGCCACATTCTCTGTTTCGGGCAGCATGAGCAGTCGACCTAGGGTTTGGGTTTTCGCCAATTTAGAGTCCGAATTTGGTCGGCCGCCTGTTGAAGAAGTTGTAGGTAATTTCAATATCTTTCCGTGGGTATAAAAACGTCCAATTCCGCCCAGCCGTTTAAAAGTTATGATCGTTTTACCTAACATATTAAAATCTGTGACGTGATTGAAAGTTATGATCGTTTTACCGAATGAATCATTTATCACAATCATAGAGGATTGTAATATGTTCTTATTTATATTATATACTTATTACTTACATACATGTCAACTGCTCTTTATAAATTTCGTTTGCAATATACTACTTGTTATTGTTGAATAAATCTCGCTTTATTCAAAAACTTCAGAACATGGTAGCATAGCCATTCCTTTAACATAGCCAAGCATATACTTAAACTTGTGATACACTACAAGTCTTATTGAGTACAAATGTACTCACCCTTGCTTGTTGATACTCAAAGATGAAGAACCTACGATCCTGATGATCCATATTTTACCTCGGGGTTTGGGGAATACGACGATGACCTTTTCTAGGGCCTAATCCTTGTCGATTGCCTATGGATATTTTGAGCTAAGGTATACCACTGGACTTTAATATTTTATGTAAGAACCCCTTTATTTGTGCCTAGAATAACGAAAGAGGTTCCATGTGAAAACAGTGCTAATCCCATGATCAGTAGCTAGCATGCACAATTACAACATTATCATCATGACCATATAACAACTTGTACATATGATAACTAAGAATAATTATACAACAGGTCTTAAGTAGACCGGTTATTATGTAGTGGAAAACATAGCTATCCAGCAGTGTGCCCATAACCGACCCTCAGGCAACTGACTAGGATAGATCCTCGAAAGAGTCATCAGCAAAGTCCCCGTATCCTGCGGCGCAAGTAGTATCGTCGAAATTCGCGAACTCTTCACCTACTGAAAGACAATAATTGCGAGATTGAGTACTTTTGTACTCAACAAGACTTGTAGTGTTTACAAGATTATAAATAGATGCAGGCAGTAACAATGGAAAGCTAGCAAGGTCGAGTGTGTAAAGCAAAATTTTAGAATGAACACGCAGTACTAGTTTGTAAACGGA
The DNA here is from genome assembly GCA_036346355.1 of Rhipidocladum racemiflorum. Lineage (NCBI taxonomy): Eukaryota > Viridiplantae > Streptophyta > Magnoliopsida > Poales > Poaceae > Rhipidocladum > Rhipidocladum racemiflorum. Next base: position 38,404,758 of record CM070591.1, read on the forward strand.
GTTTGTAAGAGCAGTTTATTTGATACCTTAAGTAACTAACATAATCCACAATAAGGGAGACTCACAATCCTCCATGAATGTGAGCATTCAATGACCGTTCTCCAACTCTTAATTTTTGGAACAAGGGTTTTTCTGAGAACTATTGCCATATCCCTCTTCCATCTTTTCTCTTTCTATGAAAACATTAAAACCATCTAACTAGTGTTGGTGCACCAAGTTTTATACTCTACAAAGGTGTACATCTTTACCCATAAGACATGACTAACATCCGTTTTTCTGCTTTTTCACACTTCCTTTGGCGTGTGGCTAGGAGGTCATGACAAAAATCTTTACATTACCTAGCCTAATGTTGCACCAGGCTGGTGACAAAAACCCTTATTATGGCGGTAGGAGATATTCGTACACTCTATACTTCTCACACAGTTCACTCTTATGGAGCCCCACTCCTCCTCATAGTAAGGCGTACACCGTTGTATCGGTAGACATTTGTTCCATCACCTCGGTGTGGACGCACCTTCGAGCAATCTTTTAACCGAAAGCTCGTACTACTACAACCTCCCAATGTGGAAAGTTAAGTGTGATGCCCTAGAACTTGAGAGCGATCCTAGGGTTTTCTTTCTTGGTTGTTCTGGAAAGAAGGAGGGTTTTGTCGGGGAATGAAATAATTGAAGAATATGCTGCAATTTAATATTAAAAATTGGAGTTTGGGGCTAGATTTAGCTGGGCTGAGGCAACCTGGGCACAGTAGGAATTCCCTTCCCACCTTCTCCTCCCCATGCCTTGGTGGGCCGGCCCACCTCCCCATTAGGTGGCGCAACCCCCTCCCCAAACCCTAAGGCGCCTCCCCTTCCTCCCCCTAGCAGCTGCACCCCCTCCTCTTCCTCCCCTGCATGGTGGCTCAAGATCCACCACGAAACGCGAAGGAGAGAGCGAGAAGGGATCCGTGGAGGCGTGGAGGACGAGCAGATTTCAGATTCGGGGTTTGTCGCGTGTTTTCCGTGGATTCTCGAGGAAGGACTCTAGGTAAATTTCCAGAATTTTTTCCCCTATTTCTACCTAGGTTTGGGACTGTTTTAGATCTGGTGGTGATCGGGTTGGACGGGATTTAAAGGGGTAGAAGTGTAGTCGTTCACGTGGTGCTGTTTCTGTGGTGGCAGATTGTGCAGCGCGGCTTTTTTCGCGTTTTACGTGACCTCGAAGATTTTTCCTGCAGAAACCTATAACTAGAAAGTTGTACATAACGTCGCGACCTAGCTTCTGTAATTTTTTCAGAATTTTTAGGGCGTCGGTCTGAGAGTTATCGCTGTTGGAAGATGACGAATAGAATCTGGAAACAGATTTCGTCCATTGTGTTGGACGGTTGTTTAGGCATATTTAACAGCGGAATTGAAATTTTTGACCTTCATGAAAGTTGTATATCTCGTCAATATCTAGCTACTGTAATTTTTTTGTATTTTTATGAACAGTAGGAAAAAAGATACGAAATTGGGAAGAGAGGGTGCTGCTGTTCGATCCGGACAGATCGGGGTTTTTTTGACGTTTAAATGGGAACGGGGAGTAGGCAGCGTGTGTTCGAATTGTGTGATCAATTGTGATGTCGCTATCTACTGAAATATTGTTTGTTCAGGTGGTGCCGCTGCTGGACGCAACTAGATTCGTCATCTACGTCGGTAAAGGCAAGTGGAAGTAGTTGTATTGTTAAGCTATACATCGTTGTTTGCTTCGCCTTCATTATAAACTCCAATTACAGCAATCATACATGGTTTAATCACTTGCTTTGAGGATTGCAATATCTTGACTGGCATTGTGATGTTGTGGTTTGGCTATGAATCATGAGTAAGGTGAAGAATGATGTTGTTTACCTGATGAATTGTCTAAACATTTCATCTCAATGATATTTGCTTTCTATCCATGCTATATGATGATATGCAAACATGTGGACTCAGTGGGGGGGTTATGAATGAATTCATGCATGAAGCATTAACTGCATAATCATGCATCGGAAGTTTGTCGACGCCTTGGCGTGCGCGTGCCAGTACAACACCGTGTGTTCCTGAGAAAGGGCACGGTGAGGAGGATCATGGCATAAGCATGTGCACAATCATATGCATTTTACGGAGGTTGTGTGGACTCTATGATGTGGTATTGGATGTGAGGAATGTGGTATGCTAGATTTATGGTGGATGTGTTATTTGTATTAGTTGTTCCGCTTGCTGAGATTACCCAATCTCACTACTTGCTGTTTTGATGTTTTCAGGTAGCGCACGTGAGTCGTAAGCATGAAGGGTGGGCTAGCAGCACAATAAACCTTCTTTTGTCATCACGACTCACATGAACTAGTGCTTTAAATAATTCATTAGCTTGCTGAAATTTTATTACATATAGACCCATTGTTGTTCCCTTGAAACTTGTTCTCGTTTATGTGTTATATTTATGGTTGATACCTGGTTGAATTAGACTCGTTGTCTCTAGTATTGTTGTCGTAATATTATTCCTATTCGAATTGCTTCCGTATTATCCTGTTTTAGGGGAGATGCTGTCGAATTGTTCTTGTACTGTGATTGAGATTTATGGGGTGTTACAGTTGGTATCAGAGCGGGCTTTAGGTCCTTGGTGTATGAATTTAGGAAAAGATTCTAGCATGAACTAAAATTTTGCTGTGTGAAATTAGTAACATTGCTTAGGGTTAAGTTTTAAAATTGCCATAGATCTTAGAAAATGCTAAAATATTTATCGAGAAATTTGCATGGGGGTTATAAGCTAGTTTGGTTTGTAGCGTTGTTTTTGAATGTGTGTTTATACGTTGTTCCGAGTGTTTATTTGGTTCTTTATTTGCTACGCGTAGACGTCGAGTTGTCTGACACTGTCGGAAGCGAAGCTCAGGACCAAGATCAAGATCCAGACCAAGACTCGCTGTTTTACGAAGGCAAGTTGTGCTTTGACCATATTGCTCCTAGTTTTTGAAATGTATTTTGATTTAAATTAGGCAGGCTATGTTGATTAAAATGAATTAATTTAATTTGGGTAAAATAGTTAATAAACCTAATTGTTAATTCCACCCTTGATGATTAATATTCGTATGCCATGTATTCCATTGTCACCTTAGGTTGGGTTAAAATAGTTGGATGATATGATTGTGCCAACACGGGAGGCTAGACCATGAATAGTTGTTTAGCCATGCTTACGTGAAATGTGTTTCAAATGGCAAAATAATATTGACTAATGATATACGGAATGAATTTTGGAATCAGTGTAATCTTGCCACGTGAAGATGTGAAGTGTAGGTACCTTTTTGGTTCTACATGGTAACTGGTATTATTGTTGGCATGTATTGCACAATAATCAAACTGGGGTGGGAAAATATTTAGACTGTGGCAAGTGGCAAGTGATTAATGGGGGGCCCGATGTGGTACTTCTCACACATGAGTTACATTAAGCTAGCTAACTTAATTGATTTATGCTATCCCATAATAGCACTTGTGGTTGTACTGATTATCTTGGATTAAGCAACACTATGTTCAGTCCTTAATCCGACACGAGCGAGAACACTCCCCCTACACTACATACAAGTCCATAACTTGCACAACCGGCTATTGCCATTACTCACTCGTATCAAAGCATAGTTTTCTTGTTGTACGAAAATATATATACACACATATATATATTTTATCCAAATCTCAGCAACCTTTAATCTTGATTAACATTTTTATCTACAACAAAGGCAAGTCAGCTATCAATTAACCCGATACTAAGGCAGGACTAAGCAAGTGCACATATAATCGAGTATACCCATTTTGACATTAATAGATGTCTAACTCTAACCTAAGGTTGTCATGAATGTCATGTCAAATTTCATGGAATGAGGGGATGTATCTACCAAGTACCCAATATAGCATGAATACTGAAATAAACGCATGCATACATAGATTTGCTTGAAAGTTGAAACAATATAACCTAAGTAAAATAATGGGATCAACATGATCGAAGGGGGTGCTTGTCTTGCTCGGAGTTTTCTGGAACAGAGTCGAGATCGGCAGGTGCGGTCTCTACGACGTCGGTATCTACACGAAGCAAAAAGCAGTAATAAGAAACAAATGAAGCAAAACGGCAGAACAACTTACCAAGATCCAGGAGTTCGGCCCACAAATTTTAAGTCAAATTGAGTAGCTACTTTGGTTCAAGTTTTTTGGGTTAAAAAGGAGGTCAACTCCTTTTAGGTTCAAGTAGTTAGGACGTCCAAAATAAAAACAGTCATTCGCTCAAGTGAATAATCATCTGACATAAAAATATTCCTTTGGTCAACAGAGGGTCCAGACCTCCGAGACCGATCATAGTTCGATTATGAGCTCAGCAGAGGGTCCTGACCTTTGGAGAGACTCAAAGTCCAAAAGAGGGTTATCATTTTATGTGACCAGTGCTACGTTTACTTTTTATTCCAGTTAAGTCAAAGCAAGATTTTAGTTACCCTTACATATATAGACATTTTAAGGTGTTAGGATTAACTCATAAGATTTTTGGATCCAATAACAGTGACCAAGAAATGGAACGAAGCCTTACTGTTAACCAATTTTGGAATTTAAAAGTTGTACAATGATCACATTTTAATTATTATTATTATTATTATTATTTTGATATTTCGAAAGCGGGTGATTTTAGAAGAATTTAGGAACTTGTCTCACTCAAATTGCATTTAAAATGCGAGAGATAAAAATGAAAGAAGTGACTCGTTACTGGAAAATCAAAAGAAAAGGAAAATACGCTTTCTTAACAGGGAAGCGTATTTTCGGCCAACCGAGAGCTCCCGGCCGGAAGAGAGGCTGACGAGCCGGCTTGTCGGGACCCCGAATTTGCAAATCCGGACCCTCTGTGTATTCAGCACTAGTCCAGGAACGCGCTAGTGCACACAGTCTTAACATCGGTAAATATCACAATCATACCAATCGATATTATCAAAGTACTTTATTTAAATAACCAAAGGTTACTTGACCTTTTGGCCAAGGTACAAATATATGCCTCGCAAGGCGAAACTTATTCAAAGAGAAATAACAGCAGCGGAAAATCAAATAAACTTCGTGGCGCCATCCAGTATACCACAGGCAACTGACTGGGCTCGCATCCCTAAGTAGACGGGTCCTCTTGGAACTCCTCCTCCGAAAGGCGTAATCTCCTCTTCAAGCGATATTGTGTTGAGGCAAGGGTGAGTACTTGGTACTCGACAAGTCATGCATGAGAATGCAAGCTAATATACTATATGCATGGCTTGGTACAAAGGAATAGCTCAAGGTATATTCGCGATGCTTGACTTTTGACAAGTAATAAAAGTAGATTCGAAAGCAGTAGAAATAAGTAAAGCATAAATAACTTTTCAAGAAGTTTAACAAACATTTTTCCCATCCTAAACCATATCTCCATCATCTTCTTGGTTAAACCAACCCAACTTTTCAAATCCAAGTTATTTTCAGAAAATCTAACCCTTGACTGTAATTCCCGAGCATTGTCCAGTACCGTGGACTCGGCTATTCAAATAGATTCTACACTCTGCAGAGGTTATGCACTTTACCCACAAGATCTGATCAAACACCACAAAGGCGAGTTCGTAACAAAGCCTTCTGGAAGCCTCAAACAACACAGGTGGTCCTCTCAGGTTCGTGCTCTACACCATCCCTTCCCTTAGCCAAGGCGAAGTATGGGACCAACACACCGTTAGATGGGTACCTGGCCACACCCACGATACGCTCCCCGCACAATCACACAAGCGGTGTAATCGACACCCTGAGGCTCCACAAGTGAGTCCTTAGCGACTTAGTCAACTAGGGCCGTCCCATTCCAGCCATGTGGTTGCAAGTATGACCCAGTTCAAAGGCTTGCAAGGTTAAGTCCTTAGAGTGACCAGGGCAAGACTACCCAAAACCAAATCAACATTCCCGGTGCCACACCGCCCACCTGATTACTCTTGCCACATGCCCCTGGCCGAAATCGTTTATCAAACCCAGCTTGATTACCATGCACCACGTGCCATCAACATCACATGATACTTTTCCAAAACAGGTTCAATATATCATTAAGTCAATATTAGCATTTGATTATCCAAAATCATGTCATGAGCACGAGTGTGCTCCAAGCAAAGATACTACAACGGTCTAAACCCATGTTGGCAATTTAATAATGTCCAACTAGTAAACCACAACTAGGGTGACAAAGGGTCATGGCACATACTTAAGTAATCAAGGTGTCATATAGCAAATTGGTATTTATCTAACCCCATGTTTAAACAAAGTATCTTTCTAATTGAACTAGCATGCAATAGTTTAAATCAAAATAGATTTCAAATAGGATCAATATGGTCAAAGCACAACTTGCCTTCAAAAAGTACTTGTTCTTGGTCTTGAGTTGGATCCTGAGTCAACACTTCTCCTTCGAATCCTTCCGGCACTTCAACGTCTACTCGTAAAGCGTGCAAATAGCAAATACACAAATAAACACTAGGCAAAAACATCCCAAAACTCCAAATAAAATCCATAAACAGAGAGAACATAATTTTCTGGATTTTTAGAAACTGGAATCGTCAATTTTGGAGTTAAAAGCATAAAAGTTATGATTATTTAAAGTTTAAATAATCAATTAAATAATATTACAGAGAAAAACTTTAGTCCAAAAATTAAATAAAATTCATATTTAGGTAGATCTTAATTTTATACAAATTTAGAAATTTGAATCGCTCAAATCGGAGTTGAAACGCAAAAGTTATAAGCGTTTGAAGTTTGAATCTAAATTTGAATCAATATTTCGAATTAATAAATCATTTTCTTTTTCGTAAATTAATTATTGCGTCAGCAATGACACGTGGCCGCTTCTGATTGGTCGGCTGACGTCAGCCGGTCCATGGACTTGGTCCACGCTCGGCTCGGGTCCACGGTGGACTCGGTCCCACGGCTCCACGTGGATCGACATGTGGGCCTACAGATGACGTCATTCTTGGCGCCAAGACACCGGCCGATACCGGCGACAGCGGGCCGCCATGGCGTCGGCGTGACGTCATGGTGTGGTTCGCCGAGCCGCCGACACGCTGCCCGGCGTGTCGGCGCCACGCAGCAGACGGCGCCGACCGCTTGGCCCAACTTCCTGGACGGCGTGGCTCGATCTCGGCCGTTGATTTGAAAATCAACGGCGCGGATTGGATCTAGTGTTGACACGCTTTAGGTTAAGCGCATTGATTTCGGGACCGTTGGATCTAGATCCAACGGTCGGGATTGATCTGGAGTTCAAGCGTGATCTCACCGGGCGGGTGGCGTGGCGAGATCCTAGCCGCGCGATCTGGATCGGACGGCCGACGAGCTTCGCGAACGGCGATGGCGACGCGACGGAGCGATGGCCACCGGAGATGAAGACGACGACGAGTCCAACGGCGCTCGGGCTTCTCCGGCGAGGTGAGGTACTCGAACGCAGCCTCGCCTTGGGAATCCGGATCTGGCTTGATGACGGCGAGGACGACGGACGGCAAAGAATATCGGCGTTTAACCGCGGGCGAACAGACTTCCAACTCCGGCGAGCTCAGGCGCCAAACGGCGGCGGCTCAGGCGAGATGGCTCGGGGGAACGGGTGCGCAAGGATGAGGGCAACCTAGGGGGAAGTCTCACGCTTTAAATAGCCTCGGCGTTCGCCCCCGAGACGGAAACCTAATTCTACACGGCGGCAGTGCGGCGGCGAGTCCGGCTCGGACTCGGCGAAGACGACGACGCTCGGCCCGTCCCACGTGGCGCGATCAACGGCCCACGATCGCCGCAGCGATCGGATCCGGGCCGGATACGGCTCGAACCGACGGCGCATCTCGGTAGTTGGATCTTGATCCAACGGTTGGGATCAATTAGGTTTTCAAGTTGGTTGGTCGAGTCAATCGGCTCGGTCGGACTCGAGTCCGACTTCGGGTTCGACTTCGATCGGATGAAACAAGATTTGACCCGAGTTGGATTTTCCAGCGATTTAATAATTAAAATAATTCGATAATTCATTTAATTCATTAAAAATAGCAAATGACTCAGAAAAATTCCAGAAAAATTCTGGAAAATACTTTAGATCATTTTGGACTTAAATAAAATATTTCCAACAAAAATTTATTTGCAAAATCAAATTCTTCAATTATTTCAAAATGGAATAAATTCAAATAAATTCCAAATAATTCCAAATAAATTCCAGAAAATTCCAAAAATTCACCAAAGTGCCAAATCACTCATGAATTTAGGAAAAGCAAAATTTTGGGGTGTTACAAACCTCCCCCCCTTAATAGAATCTCGTCCCCGAGATTCAGGGCTCACTAAAGGAATAGGTTTGGAAATTCCTTCTTCAATTCCTCTTCGCGCTCCCAAGTCGCTTCGCTCTCTGCATGGTTGCTCCACTGAACTCTACAGAAACGGGTTGACTTGTTTCTAGTTTCTCGATCCATTGTGTCTAGAATCCTCACGGGATACTCCTTATAAGTCAAGTCCTCTTGCAACTCGATTGACTCTAGCGATGTCTGTTCCTCAGGAACTCGGAGACATTTCTTCAGCTGGGACACATGGAATACGTCGTGTACTCCTGCTAGCGACTGTGGCAACTCCAGCTGGTAAGCAACTTCGCCTCTGCGGCTCAAAACCTTAAATGGTCCAACATAACGGGGTGCAAGTTTCCCTTTGGCATGGAACCTCTTAACTCCCCTGAGAGGCGTAACTCTGAGGTATACAAAGTCTTCTGGTTCAAAACTCAAGTCTCGGCGACGATTGTCAGCATAACTCTTTTGTCGTGATTGGGCTATCTTCAACCTTTCCCTAATCATAGCGACCGCTCTTGACCTCTTGAAGAATATCAGGCCCAAAGACACGGCGCCACCTGGTCTCATTCCAATTCAATGGCGTCCGACAGGTCGACCATACAAAGGCCTCAAAAGGTGACATCTGTAAACTAGCTTGATAACTATTGTTGTAACTAAACTCGGCATACGGCAAACTCTTATCCCAAGAGGTAGCATAAGCCAATGCACAAGCTCTTAGCATATCCTCCAGAATCTGGTTGACTCTTTCGGTCTGTCCGTCCGTCTGTGGATGATAAGTCATCTTGAAGTTCAAACGGGTCCCCATGGCTTCATGCAACTTATTCCGTAACCTTGAGGTAAATTGGGTACCTGCATCGATACAATCCTCTTTGGCACTCCGTGCAAACAAACAATCCCGATCATGTACAATTACGCTAATTTATCTCCGAGTAAGTGGTCTTCACGGGGATAAAATGGGCTACTTTAGTCAAGCGATCCACTATAACCCATATGGAGTCATAACCTCCTTGAGTCTTCGGCAAACCGGTAATGAAATCCATTCCGATTTCCTCCCACTTCCACTCAGGTATTTTCGTGGCTGTAGCAATCCTGCTTTGGTCTCGATGCATTGCCTTGACTCTCGGCATACGTCGCACAATGCAACATGCTCGGCAACTTCACGTTTCATACTCGACCACCGAATCTCTCCTTGAGATCCCGATACATCTTGGCGCTTCCAGGATGAATTGAATACTTAGAGTCATGGGCTTCTTCGAATCAGTTGCTTTAACTCCTTTTGTTAGGCACACAAATGCGATCCTTCATCCACAACGTGCCTTGCTCATCCAACTTGAAGTCCTCTGCCTTGCCTTCCTCCTTTTGGACTTAATCCTACGGATCCTGTCATCATCCTTCCGTCCTTCTCGGATCCGGTCCTCTAAAGTAGGCTTTACTTCCAATGCGGCCAAGAATCCGCTAGGTACTACCTCAATCTTCATTTTCTGAAAATCCTTACATAACTCATCCTCGACTTGTGGCTAGCAACGCACTCACGGTATGGCTTTTCCGACTCAGAGCATCGGCTACTACGTTGGCCTTCAGGATGGTAATGGATTCCAACATTGTAGTCCTTGATCAACTCTAGCCATCTCCTTTGCCTCATATTCAGATCCGATCGGGTGAATATGTACTTAAGGCTCTTATGATCCGTATATACTTCACATCTGTTTCCAATCGAGATAGTGACGCCATATCTTGAGCATGCACTACGGCAGCTAACTCTAGGTCATGTGTCGGATAATTTTCCTCATGCGGCCTCAATCGCCTTGATGCATAAGCGGCGACCTTTCCATTCTCAGACAAGACACATCCAAGTCCTTGGCGCGATGCGTCACAATAAATATCGAAGCTTTGAGCAACATCAGGTAGAACTAACACCGGTCTTTGATGTCAATCGCTTCTTCACTCCTGAAATCCTTTCTCACATTCTCAAGGCGTCCATGCAAACTTCTTTTCCTTCTTCACAATTGCGTAAGAGGTTTCGCAATTGTCGAAAAGCCTTCGATGAAACGGCGGTAGTATCCTGCCATTCCAAGGAAACTCAGAATCTGGTCACAGTCTTGGTGCTCCCAATGTAACACGGCTTTTACTTTGCTTGGATCTCTGGCGACTCCTTCTGCGATCATTACATGTCCAAGAAACTCCACCTTGTCCTTCCAAAAATCACACTTGCAGAACTTGGCGAAAAGTTCTTTGTTCCTCGGCTTTTCCAAAACTCGCCTTAAGTGTTCGGCATGTTCATCCTCTGTCTTGGAGTAGACTAGGATATCGTCTATGAATACGACGACAAACTTGTCCAAATATTCCATGAACACCTTATTCATCATATTCATGAAATAATTGGCGCATTAAATCGGCCCAAAGGACATAGCGTAAACTCGTAATGTCCATATCTTGACGAGAATGCGATCTTTGGAATATCTTACGATCGGATCTTCAATCGATGGTATCGATCTCAGATCAATCTTGGAGAAAACTCCGGCTCCTCTTAATCGATCAAACAAATCATCAATCCTGGGTAGCGGATACTTATTCTTCACGGTGACTTCATTGAGTGCACGGTAGTCAATGCACATCCTGAAACTTCCGTCCTTTTTCTTGACAAACAAAACCGGCGCTCCCCACGGCGACTAACTTGGTGCGATAAATCCTTTCTCCATTAACTCTTCCAAATTGTTTCTTCATTTCTACCAACTCCTCGGTAGACATCCGATAGGGTCTCTTTGCTATCGGTCTTGTGCCGTACAAGCTCTATCACAAACTCTATGTCCCTGTCTGGCGGCATACCGTAGATCCTCGGGAAAACGTCTGTGTACTCACTCACTACCGGGACATCCTCTATCTTGATTGTCTTGGTACTGTTAACCATCAATCGTCCATCTCTAGCTGCAGTGGCTTGAAATTCCACTTTCTTCCCATACGGGCTCTCCACTCGAGATAGTCCTTCGTCCACAATCCAATACGGCCTTGTGCTTGGATAACCAATCCATTCCCAATATAACATCTAAGGTGCAGGTCTCCAAAATTATAAGGTTTGCTAGGAACTCTATTCCATCTATTAGTATTCTCACCGGAACATCCTACTTCCATTCGGAGTTGAACCAGGGTTTGAACTAAAAGCATGCACTTAAGTCTTGCAATTCTCAAGTCATTTCTAGTAGCAAAGCCTCGCGAAACAAACGAATGCGAAGCTCGAGTCAAACAAAGCTGTGCAGGTCTTGAGTTAACAAGTAACTTACCCGATCTGACGTCAGTAGCATTTTGCGGTGCATCTGCGGTGACATGGTTGACTCGGCCTTTTACCACGATGCAGGGTGTGGCTCCTGGTCTTTGGCGTCCTAGCTGGGTGGTTCCTAGATTGAAGCGGCTGGGGTCGCTCTGCTGTCTTCTTTGGACAAGCTGTTGGCAAAGTGTCCTGGCTCGTTGCGATTGTAGCGGCGTCTCAACTTTGTTCCTTCGATTTGCACAGGTAAGCGTTTCTAGCGGTGGGGTGCAGTAGTTTTGATTGACAGGTCTTGGTCGAGGATGGTGTCCTTGTTGCATTCGTGGTTGGAATCAAGAATTGATTTGGTGCAACTCTCAGCGCCGCTATGCGTTCCTGGCGTGATCCTTCTTTGTTGCATCCTGCGCTTCCTGTTCTCATCCAGTTCCTTGCGCTTGTCCTCAAGAATCAGCGCCTTATTCACCAACTCTTGGAAATCTGGAAAGGTGTGGGTGATCAACCCTACTTGCAATCCTGAGTTAAGTCCCTTCATAAAACGAGGTATGCTGGATTTATCTGTCGCTACATCCTCAGGTGCGTAGCGTGCTAGCTGTGTGAACTTGTTTAGGTAGTCGGCCACCGGCTGATTACCTTGCTTTAGTGCTCTGAACTCCTCCTTCTTAAGGTCCATGATTCCTTCAGGCACGTGATCTTGTCGAATCTGGTTGTGAACTCTTCCCAAGTGATATCTTGAGGGTTCTCTGCGTGTACGTAAATTCTCCCACCATTCGGCGGCTGTTCCTTCCAACTGATGAGAAGCGTAAAGTACCTTCTCATTCCCTATGCATTGAGCTATGTGTAGCTTCCTCTCGATTGATCTTAACCAATCATCGGCCTCCAATGGATTGGCATTCCCAGAGAAAGTGGGTGGGTGAGTTCTCATGAACTCGGCGACCTTGTATTACAGCGTGGTCACGATTAACTTGATTAGCAAAGATGGCCTGAGCAAAGGACGTGCTGCATTTGTTGCATCATAGCATGCATCAATCGAGTGCAGGCAGCAAGAAACGCTCCGAAATTCTGCATATCCAGTGGTGGTGCTGGTGCTCCATCATTGGGGTTTTCTGCTGGGCGAGATCCACTCCCATTGCTTCCAAAGTTTCCACGGGTGTTCACCATCTGTCGATTTGCTCTAGGTTTAGAGATGAGAGGGAAACCAGAATAGACAAGTAATATGGAACTTATGCGGGGCGAAAGGTGTAACTTAAGGTCCAACTTTATTATTTAATAACTTGGTATGGTTGCTTACAATGCCTAAGGGCCTTGCAACACATACTGCACACTTAGCAAACAAAGCAAATCCAAATCGAACTAACTCTGGAGTCTAACGCCTAAAGGGTGACTCTTTATTCTATGACTCAACTCGTGAAGGAGTCTCACTATAGAACCTATGCTCACTCATCGAGAAAACCTCCACGGCACGATGCGGGTCTTTGTGGCATAGGCGTAACTTGATCGCCATGTCCAAAGAAGCTGTGTCCTCTGTGGTAGTGGAAGAAGCGGTGTCCTCATCGAGATCGACTCCTCTGGATCTGGCTCGTGTAGCTCGAAATACCGGGCTCGGAGTGCGTCCGTACAAAGTCATCTCCAACTCGTCAATCCTTCGTAGAAGGTGTGCCACATACTCTTGAGCTTCCCGCCATCTGTTCTTCTCTGCCGTGATTTCCTTGCGGGCCTTCAGAGCTCCTTGCTTGTATTATCTAGTACATCTTCCTGGCGACGACGAATCGTGCTAACCGTGTAATCGCGTGGCATTCTCATCTGAATCGTCTTCGGGTCAAGAAGGTTATCGCGCGCGGATGGTAGCGAACACCGTACTCTCCAACTCTCTGGCGTAGATACGGGTAATGTGCCGCATTGCTCGTCGTGATACTTCTTGGATACCCATCTCGCATTGTAGATCTCTGGCGGTCTGGTGTATCGGCCGATTGCCTGGGCCCTTTTTCCTAGCAGGTACCTCAATCCTCACATCACAAGCCTTGATCAATCCCGCTTGTCTGATCACTTCCACTTGGTATTGGGGCTTCTCAAAATCTCCGAGAGTTTGTAGCATGTGCCAAAGCTCTGTGGCGTGACCAACTTCCGGATCAACGTAGTTGAACTCTTCCTCCATCTGTCACAAGAGTGCTTTACGTAAGAACTCGGAATTTTTAAATTGTGACAAGGTAAGGGAAAATTCCAGCAAGAGACAAGAAAAGAGAGAAGGGGATAAGTCGAGATGTCATTTCTTATCTTCACAAATTTTTAGCTTTAGAAAATAGGTTTTATCCTCACTACGACCATTCTAGCTTAGGGTTGAGCCTACAGTCAAGTATGGCTCTGATACCACCTCTGTCGGGACCCCGAATTTGCAAATCCGGACCCTCTGTGTATTCAGCACTAGTCCAGGAACGCGCTAGTGCACACAGTCTTAACATCGGTAAATATCACAATCATACCAATCGATATTATCAAAGTACTTTATTTAAATAACCAAAGGTTACTTGACCTTTTGGCCAAGGTACAAATATATGCCTCGCAAGGCGAAACTTATTCAAAGAGAAATAACAGCAGCGGAAAATCAAATAAACCGTGGCGCCATCCAAAGATACCACAGTAAATCGATCGGGCTCGCATCCCTAAGTAGACGGGTCCTCTTGGAACTCCTCCTCCGAAACTGGCGTAATCTCCTCTTCAACTGATATTGTGTTGAGGCAAGGGTGAGTACTTGGTACTCAGCAAGTCATGCACAGAATGCAAGCTAATATACTATATGCATGGCTTGGTACAAAGGAATAGCTCAAGGTATATTCGCGAAATGTGACTTTTGACAAGTAATAAAAGTAGATTCGAAAGCAGTAGAAATAAGTAAAGCATAAATAACTTTTCAAGAAGTTTAACAAACATTTTTCCCATCCTAAACCATATCTCCATCATCTTCTTGGTTAAACCAACCCAACTTTTCAAATCCAAGTTATTTTCAGAAAATCTAACCCTTATTGTAATTCCCGAGCATTGTCGATCACAGTGGACTCGGCTATTCAAATAGATTCTACACTCTGCAGAGGTTATGCACTTTACCCACAAGATACAGTCAAACACCACAAAGGCGAGTTCCTCAGAATAAAGCCTTTCGGAAGCCTCAAACAACACAGGTGGTCCTCTCAGGTTCGTGCTCTACACCATCCCTTCCCTTAGCCAAGGCGAAGTATGGGACCAACACACCGTTAGATGGGTACCTGGCCCACAGCCACGATACGCTCCCCGCACAATCACACAAACGGTGTAATCGACACCTGAGGCTCCACAAGTGAGTCCTTAGCGACTTAGTCAACTAGGGCCGTCCCATTCCGACCATGTGGTTGCAAGTATGACCCAGTTCAAAGGCTTGCAAGGTTAAGTCCTTAGAGTGACCAGGGCAAGACTACCCGAAAAACCAAATCAACATTCCCGATTGCCACACTGCCCACCTGATTACTCTTGCCACATGCCCTGGCCGAAATCGTTTATCAAACCCAGTTGATTACCATGCACCACGTGCCATCAACATCACATGATACTTTTCCAAAACAGGTTCAATATATCATTAAGTCAATATTAGCATTTGATTATCCAAAATCATGTCATGAGCACGAAAGTGTGTCTAAGCAAAGATACTACAACGGTCTAAACCCATGTTGGCAATTTAATAATGTCCAACTAGTAAACCACAACTAGGGTGACAAAGGGTCATGGCACATACTTAAGTAATCAAGGTGTCATATAGCAAATTGGTATTTATCTAACCCCATGTTTAAACAAAGTATCTTTCTAATTGAACTAGCATGCAATAGTTTAAATCAAAATAGATTTGAAATAGGATCAATATGGTCAAAGCACAACTTGCCTTCAAAAAGTACTTGTTCTTGGTCTTGAGTTGGATCTGAGTCAACACTTCTCCTTCGAATCCTTCCCAAGACTTCAACGTCTACTCGTAAAGCGTGCAAATAGCAAATACACAAATAAACACTAGGCAAAAACATCCCAAAACTCCAAATAAAATCCATAAACAGAGAGAACATAATTTTCTGGATTTTTAGAAACTGGAATAAATCAAATTTGGAGTTAAAGCATAAAAGTTATGATTATTTAAAGTTTAAATAATCAATTAAATAATATTACAGTGAAAAACTTTAGTCCAAAAATTAAATAAAATTCATATTTAGGTAGATCTTAATTTTATACAAATTTAGAAATTTGAATCGCTCAAATCGGAGTTGAAACGCAAAAGTTATAAGCGTTTGAAGTTTGAATCTAAATTTGAATCAATATTTCGAATTAATAAATCATTTTCTTTTTGGAAATTAATTATTGCGTCGGCAATGACACGTGGCAGCTTCGATTGGTCGGTGGACGTCAGTGGTCCATGGACTTAGTCCACGCTCGGCTCGGAGTCCACGGTGGACTCGGTCCCACGGCTCACGTGGCCCGACATGTGGGCCTCTGGATGACGTCATTCGCGGCGTCGGCCTGCTCTGGGGACATTTGGCGACAAGCGGGCCCGCCATGACGTCAGCGTGACGTCATGGTGTGGTTCGGCCGAGCCACTCACACGCGGGCCCAGCGTGTCAGCGTCACGCGCGTACGGCGCTGACCGCGTCGGTCCAACTTCCTGGACGCGTGGCTCGATCTCGGCCGTTGATTTGAAAATCAACGGCGCGGATTGGATCTAGTGTTGACACGTTTTAGGTTAGCGCATTGATTTCGGACCGTTGGATCTAGATCCAACGGTCGGGATTGGATCTGGAGTTCGAAGCGTGATCTCACCGGCGGGGTGACGTGGCGAGATCCTAGCCGTGCGATCTGGATCGGACGGCTGACAGAGCTCGCGAACGGCGATGGCGACGCGACGGAGCAGTGGCCACCGGAGATGAAGACGACGACGAGTCCAACGGCGCTTCGGGGCTTCTCCGGCGAGGTGAGGGGTACTCCCGAACGCGTCTCGTCTTGGGGAATCCGGATCTGGGCTTGATGACGGCGGAGGACGACGGACGGCAGCAATATTGGCGTTTAACCGCGGCGGAACAGACTTCCAACTCCGGCGAGCTCGTGCGGCCAAACGGCGGCGGCTCAGGTGAGATGGCTCGGGGGAACGGGTGCGCAAGGATGAGGGCAACCTCGGGGGACGTCTCACGCTTTAAATAGCCTCGGCGTTCGCCCCCGAGACGGAAACCTAATTCTACACGGCGGCGGGTGCGGCGGCGGAGTCCGGCTCGGACTCGGCGAAGACGACGACGCTCAGCCGTCCACGTGGCGCGATCAACGGCCACGATCGCACGGCGCGATCGGATCCGGGCCGGATACGGCTCGAACCGGTACGGGCGCATCTCAGCCGTTGGATCTTGATCCAACGGTTGGGATCAATTAGGTTTTCAAGTTGGTTCGGTCGAGTCAACTGGCTCGGGTCGGACTCGAGTCCGACTTCGGGTTCACTTCGGTCGGATGAACAGTACTTGACCCGAGTTGGATTTTCCAGCGATTTAATAATTAAAATAATTCCCAGTAATTCATTTAATTCATTAAAAATAGCAAATGACTCAGAAAAATTCCAGAAAAATTCTGGAAAATACTTTAGATCATTTTGGACTTAAATAAAATATTTCCAACAAAAATTTATTTGCAAAATCAAATTCTTCAATTATTTCAAAATGGAATAAATTCAAATAAATTCCAAATAATTCCAAATAAATTCCAGAAAATTCCAAAAATTCACCAAAGTGCCAAATCACTCATGAATTTAGGAAAAGCAAAATTTTGGGGTGTTACACGGCTCCACATGGCGGTGACCGAAATAGGGGAAGGCACGGCGGCGCTCGTCGACGATGGAGGAGAGGACGGCCGGCTCGGGCGGGGGCGCGGAAGCACGAGGCGGTCGAGGGGAATAGAGGGAGCCGGTCGGCAGCGCCGGAGGTGGCCTGGAGAAGGCCGGCGACAGTCACAGGAGGTGGCGAAGAGAGGCGATGGCCGGGAGGCTCAACAGTGGTGGGGAAGCTCTAGCGGAGGGTGGCGCTGATAGACTTCCCAGGCGCACATATGCACTCAAACGCTCAAGAACAGAAATAGCGGGAGGAAGAAGAAGATGAACAGTAGCCCGAGAAAAGCAGTGCGCCCAAACGCTTGCAGCGCACACACGTTGCTCTCTCTGTTGTTTAAACTCACGGGTTACATGCCCTTATATAGTGGGCGGATCACCTAAACATAGAAAGCCTAACTAAGGAAACAAACCTATTGAATGATCTGATTGCCTATTGTATCATGATTTATTGTCTTTCATGACACGGCAAATCATTAATTTTGGTAAGTCTCGATTATTTTCCAACAATCTCCCCCTAATCAAGACTTGTCGACTCTTATTCGACACTGGATGGAGAACGCATCTCTTCGACAGACAACGCGCACAAACACGCACGACGCGGCTGCCTCCAACAGACCACAACGGCCCCTACTGCATGCAACTCCTCCACGCTACGTACGCGGCAAGCTGCAGTGCGCCCAAACGCATGCATGCCCCACAACTCGGATCGCCACACGATCAGCACATGACACAGTCATGCCACCAGCTGCGCGCACGCACACGCCGCTGAGTTTATTCCCAACAATTATCTCCCCCTAAACCCAGCATCGCCGTCCCGCACTCATAGGAGCGTCGCTTCCTCGTCGGCGCTAGCGAGCAGGGCCTCCTCCTTCTTCAGCTTGCGGCAATCCCGAGCAAAATGGCCACGAACGCCACAGTTAAAGCACTTCCCGATCGACGACTTGGATTTCTGCCGAGCCTGCCACTCGGCCGCCGTGAGCAAGAGCTGGTCATCGCGCCGTTCATTGCCGGCATGAGTGCGCCGCTGTCGGGACCCGAATTTGCAAATCCGGACCCTCTGTGTATTCAGCACTAGTCCAGGAACGCGCTAGTGCACACAGTCTTAACATCGATAAATATCACAATCATACCACTCGATACTAATAAAGTACTTTAATTAAATAGTCAAACTGGTTGCTCGACCTTATGGTCAAGTTACAAATGTACGCCTCGCAGGACGAAACTTATTAAGAGAGAAATAATAGCAGCGGAAAATAAGATAACTTCGTGGCGCCATCCAGTATACCACAGGCAACTGACTGGGCTCGCTCCCTAAGTAGACAGTTCCTCGTGGAGCTCCTCCTCCAAAGCTGGTGCATTCTCCTCTTCAACTGGTGTTGTATTGCGGCAAGGGTGAGTACTTGGTACTCAGCAAGTCATGCACAGAATGCAAGCTAATATACTATATGCATGGCTTGATACAAAGGAATAGTTCAAGGTATATTTGCGATGCTTGACATTTGACAAGTAGCATAAGTAGATTCGAAAGCAGTAGAAACAAGTATAGCATAAATAACTTTTCAAGGAGTTTAATAAACATCTTTCCCATCCTAGTCCACAATTCCATCAACATCATTATTAAACCAAACCCAACCTTTCAAGTCCAAGTTATTTTTGAGAAAATCTAACCCTTGACTGTAATTCCCGAGCGATGTCCAATACCGCGGACACGGCTATTCGAATAGATTCTACACTCTGCAGAGATTATGCACTTTACCCACAAGATACAGTCAAACACCACAAAGGCGAGTTCAGTGAACAAAGTCTTTCGGAAACTTCTAACAATACAAGTGGTCCTCCCCGGTTATTGCACACTAACCCTTCCCTTAGCTAAGGCGAAGTTTAGGCCAATCAACCGTTAGATGGGTACCTGGCCTCAGCCCCGGTACGCTCCCCCGTATAACTTACACAAAGGGTGTAGTTGACCTCCTGAGGTCCCACAGGTATGTTATTAGCAACTTAATCAACTAGGTCCATCCCATTACAGACATGTGGTTGCACGTTAGACCCAGTTCAAAGGCTTGCAAGTTGAAGTCCTTAGGGTGACCAGGGCAAGACTACCCGAAGAACCAAACCAACATTCCCAATGCCACAACTGGCCCACCTGATTATTCTTGCCACATGCCCCGGTCGAAAAACTATTTATCAAACCCCAGTTGATTACCATGCACCACGTGCCATCAACATCACATGATACCTTTCCAAAACAGGTTCAATATATCATTAAGTCAATATTAACATTTAATTGTCCAAAATCATGTCATGAGCACGTAGCAGGTCTAAGCAGTATACTACAACGATCTAAAACCCATGTTGGCAATTTAATAATGTCCAACTAGTAAACCACAACTAGGGTGACAAGGGGTCATGGCACATACTTAAGTAATCAAGGTGTCATACAGCAATTTGGTATTTATCTAATTCCCCATATTTAAATAAAGTATTTTCTAATTGATCTAGCATGCAATAAGTTAAATCAAAATAGGATCAACATGGTCAAAGCACAACTTGCCTTCAAAAAGTACTTGTTCTTGGTCTTGAGTTGGATCCTGAGTCAATACTTCTCCTTCGAATCCGTCCGGCACTTCAACGTCTACTTGTAAAGCGTGCAAATAGCAACCAATGAATAAAACAGTAGACAAAAACATCCAAACATCCAAATAAAGTCCATAAACAGAGAGAACATAATTTTATGAATTTTTAGAAACTGGAATCGTCAAATTCGGAGTTAAAATGCAAAAGTTATGATTATTTAAAGGTTAAATAATCAATTAAATAATATTACAGAGAAAAACTTTAGTCCAAAAATTAAATAAAATTAATAATTAGGTAGATCTCAATTTTATACAAATTTAGAAATTTGAATCACTCAAATCGGAGTTGAAATGCAAAAGTTATAAGCGTTTGAAGTTTGAATCAAAATCTGAAATCATTATTTAGAATTAATAAATCATTTTCTTTTTTCGGAAATTAATTATTGCGTCAGCGAGGACACGTGGCAGCCTCTGATTTGTCCACGTCAGCCCTGCTGACGTCAGCGGTCCACGGACTCGGTCCACGGGCTCGCGCCCCCCTGACATGTGGGTCCCACATGTCAGCGACTCGCGCGCAACCACGTGGTATGGCTCAACGTTGCTGACGTGTGGGCCCCGCCTGTCAGTGCCCACGCACACACTGGACTAACGTGCGGGCCCAGCATGTCAGTGGCACGCACACGTGCGCGCGATCTCGGCTAGACATACGTGGCGCGATCTCGACCGTTGATTTGGAAATAAACGGTCGCGATTAGATCTAGGGTTAACACGTTAAAAACTACACGATGATCGTGGGCCGTTCGATCTAGATCGGACGGTCCAGATCAATCCCTACAGTAACGTTGCTACGGCACGTGGTGATCGTGGGCCGTTGGATCTTGATCCAACGGTCCAGATCCAATCTGGTCTTCGAAAACCTCAGGGAAACGTGGACTCACCGTGATCGTCGGATGGGGATCGAACGGTCCGTGGAGCTCGCGAGTCCGGCGATGGAGGTCGGTGGCGCAGGCTGCCGGGGTTGAGGACGACGACTCCCCGCGCGGCGTTTCCGAGGGGCTCCGGCGAGGTGAGTTGGCTCCACGGGTGCGTCTCGGTCTGGGGGTTCTAGATCTGGGCTCAACGGTGGCTGGGGACGGCGGTTGATGGCAGGATGAAGCAAAAACCGTGGCGGAGCGGCGCGCAACTACGGCGAGCTATCGCGGCTAAACGACGGCGGCTCTGTCTTGGTGAGTAGGGGCTATGGGTGCGCAAAGTCAGGGCCGACCTCGGGGCGTGACTCGGGCTTTAAATAGCCTCGGCGTTCGTGCCCGAGGCGAAACCCTAGATCTACGCGGCGGCGGAGTCCGACCGCAACTCGGATGGAGACGATGAATCGCCGCCGTCCACGTGGCGCGATCAATGGCCACGATCATGCGGGCGAACGGGTTCGGGTCGGACACGGCTCGGTCGGGTCCGAGTGAATCTCGGCCGTTGGTTCTCGATCCAACGGCTGAGATCGAACGAGTCCTTTTGGTTAGTGGTGCAGTCGCACATGGCTACGTGGCACCTTGTGGGCCGTTGGATCTTGATCCAACGGTTCCGCGGAGATTAGGAAATGCGTCAGAAGCGGTTAGGCTCGGTAGCGACTTCGGTCGGGTCCGGGTCGGACTCGGACTCGAATCTGACTCGGGCTCGGTCGGATGAACAGTACAAACCCACTCGCATTTTCCAGCGATTAAATATTTAAAATAATTCCCAGTAATTCATTTAATTCATTAAAAATAGCAAAAGACTCAGAAAAATTCCAGAAAAATTCTGAAAAATATTTTGAAACATTTTGGACTTAAATAAAATATTTCCAACAAAACTTTATTTGCAAAGTTAAATTCTTTAATTATTTCAAAATGGAATAAATTCAAATTAAATCCAAATAAATTGCAGAAAATTCCAAAAATTCACCAATGAGCAAAACAATATTTTAATTTCATAAAAAGCAAAAAATTGGGGTGTTACAGCCGCCGGGAACGCTCGTCAAATGCCTTTAGCCTGCCAAGCGCCTCCTCGAACGCCGTCGTCTCGACGTCGCAGAATTGTTCGATCCCAGCCACCGCAGGATACAGCCGATCGGGGACAGTGTCAAAGAGCTTCTTCACCATGGCAGCGTCGTCAAGCGTCGAGCCAAGACTGGCATATCTCTCCGCCATGCCGCTGATCTTGCCGGCATAGTCGTCCAGCGGCTCCCCCTCCGCCATGCATAGCTTGTCGAACTCCGCCATGCATAGCTTGTCGAATGCCATGCACATACGCACTCAAACGCTCAAGAACAGAAATAGCGGGAGGAAGAAGAAGATGAACAGTAGCATGAGAAAAGCAGCGCGCCCAAACGTTTGCAGCGCACACACGCTGCTCTCTCTGTTGTTTAAACTCACGGGTTACATGCCCTTATATAGTGGGCGGATCACCTAAACATAGAAAGCCTAACTAAGGAAACAAACCTATTGAATGATCTGATTACCTATTGTATCATGATTTATTGTCTTTCATGACACGGCAAATCATTAATTTTGGCAAGTCTCGATTATTTTCCAATAGGCGCTTGGTTTCGGGAGGTAGAAGTCAGGGTTGATTGGAGAGTGTCGAAGAGACGGTGGTTTTCGGTCGCAAACGGCCGCGGTGAGGAACGGCAGGGGCCGGAGTTGGGCACGAAGGGGAAGGAGGGGCTCGGTGAACGGACTCCAGAGGGAGAGGGTGAAGGTGGTGCGGCCCATGGAGCTCGAGGTCCCGATTTATAGGCCCGGAGCTCAGCGCGACGTAGTTCAGGTAGGCAAGGGATTAATGGCGGCGTCGCGACACCGGTAGGCGATGGGACTACGATGCGGCCGGACAGCGGGCTCAGCGCGAGGCCATGCGTCGACAAGGCGGGGGCCTAATTTGGCAGTGGCGCAAGCGTGGCCGACCGCGTGTGGGCAGGACGCGACGGCTCGGGCGGCTCGCGTGCCATGCAGGGCGTGGTTGGGCGTCACCGAGGCTGGGGCCAGGGTTCGCACTGTGCGGACCGGCGCGACTCGCGCGACAAGGCGGCGTGACGAGGGCGCAGCGCATTGGTGTGCGCTCGGAGCAACAGTGGCGACAGCTCGGGCTGGAGCAGGGGCCGGCTCGAGCAACGGCCCGAAGGAGAAAATTTTTTTTAAATATACTATATTTTATTCCGAATTGCAGAAATAAATGTCTTTCGCAAGAAATTACAGTTTTATACATCTGTCGCCTGTCCATCGGGCGATATAAGCCTATCGCCCGATGGACGGGCGATGAGACCTTTCAGAAGCTGTCGCCTGCTTAGACGGGCGACAGCTTCGTCGCGATGGACAGCGATTTAAAAATCCGTTGATTCGGGCGACATTATTGTTGTCGCCGTCCATTCATAGGGCATTACATATACCATTTTTGATATTTTTGTTAGTTTTTATGAGAATTTTTTTTAAAAATATATTATATTTTATTCCAAATTGCAGAAATAAATGTCGCAAGAAATTTCAGTTTTATACGTGTGTCGCTAGAAATTTTCGCTTTTATGATCTAGCAAAAATAATGTATAAATTATTAAGTAAGGAAAATAGGAATCGCAATAAGCCATTTCTGGTTGAGACTGTCAGTTGAGAAGCCATTTCGATGCGAGCATGAGAAAAGATAGTATTCTGGTTTTGAGGTGGCCCATCTTCACTCCCGGTCAACTCGTAATTATTTTTTGAAGACTTCGTGTAGTTATCTTCAAAGATGTGAAATATATGTACTGCATTAATCTGCACCGATAGATGGGGAGCAATAAGAATGTCTTGAATTGCATACGGCTTAGAAATGCTAAACAACAATGGCATGTACGGCACACTCTACCGAGTATACGGGACTAAACGTAACATGCCTTAGGCGGAGGAAACAGCAATAAGGGCCCTTCTCTTGGGCTTTCTTGAGTGCAACGAGGATATTTTCCCTTACGCAAGTTTTCAGCTCCTGCCGCTCGGCCCTAGCTGCCCTCTCACGCTTTCTCTCGCACTCGGCCTCCCTCTCCATTGCATGGCGCTGCCGTTCACCTCCCTCTGTGCATGCATATGTTCCAAATCTTTGTTGGCGCTTCTCCTCCTCATCCTGCTCACACCACTGCTGCTCCACAATAGCCCTCTGATGCGAGTACTCCCGATTCCGCCTCCTCTCCATCTCGGGAGTTTGTTCCGCGTCGTAGAATCGGATGAACTCGCACAGTGGAGGCTGCAATTAGTCACATCACACGGTGTTACAACATGTATGAATTGGGAGCAGCACCAAATGTGAGTATGAACATACCGGGCTTCTCCGCCGCATCCGCATCCCCAGCGTTGGCTCGGAGTCGTGGTTGTGGTAGCTCCAGTACCTCATACCGTAAGTGTATGAGTTGTCTACAGACTGCCGGAAGCGGCAAGGATCCCCGCATAGGCACATGGGGACCTCCGTGCCTTCGGGGATTGTTTCAACAACGTTGTGCCTTGGGGCGAGGAACTCCATTGGTCTTTGCTTTCGTTTGGGTTGGCGGTGATGGTTCTCTTTGTTGTATTGGAGGCGATGGTTTGGTCGATGCAACGCTGCGAAGGCATGAAGGGGGTTAAATAGCCAGATAGAGCGACAGACTTGAAGCTTAAAAGGAATCCGCGAGCATCGGATTCCTTTGCAGCTCTGCCTGTGCTTGATACCGACATATGCACGCAGCTTTGTATATTGGAGGGAGGTGCCGGTAAAGCTTTGCCGCTATGCTTTGACGGACGACTCGTGCAATATCGGCACACATGCATTTGACATGACATTTCGGATGAATCGATCGACATGATTATGACATGATATGTCCTACAGGCTTTGCCAAAGAATGCTTTCACAGGGCGTATCGAGCGGCCTTTGCTTGGATTATAAAATACAATCGAATGGGATGAGAAAACTCATGGTGTATGGACTAAGTGCTAATATCATTGTTTGTTTATAATAATCAACTGCGGTGGTAAGCGTGCGTTGCTACGGTTTGTTGTTTGTTTTTGTTGTCATTGTTTGTTTATAATAATCACTGCAGTTTTTAAAAATTTAAAATTCGTTCTTCCTTGTATTGTTTGGTGTGCAACAAATCGATGACAAATCTGAGTTACCAAGAAGCATGACATTCATATTACAAAGTACAATAGGAGAACAACTACAACAGCATTTCTTGTGAATAAGAACTAACATACAAATGGATGCAAGGTTGAGCGGCTTTAGAACTTTCGGAATCATCACTATCATAGAATTCAACACCCTCTTCTTGAAAAACTCCCAACGGTCACGTTTGTAGTCTTCAACGCTAGGGCCGTCAAGAGGAACAACCAAATCGGGGCTTACAACCGTGGTTATCTTGTACGGCGTGCTCAAGGAAGCGATCATACGCTTCACGGTTTTCTTTTGTTCAGGCCGAACTCCCTCTCTTTGCGGTAATTCTCGCATCGTTAGCCATTAAGTTCCCGCGAGATCCGTCCTGTGCTCTACCGTTGGAAGCGTCTGTTTAAAGATGTCGGTGTATTTATACCGGCCCGCCCACCGCGATATTGGCATCCGGTAGACTACACGGCAAAGGTGAGCATGGCTATTTAAAACTGGAGCAAGAGAATAATCATCGAAATATGAAGATATCGAAATACATTTAGACGTACAAAGAAATTTGGGCATCTATAGAACGCTCGTCCGTTATTTGGCGCTGATGGTGGAGTAGCAGGTTTGAGCATCCACATGGCGGTTAGGGCAAATTACCCGCTGCATTGGCAACCATCGAGCTCGACGCTTCGACATGGCTTTGACAGAACCGACGAACACTTAAGTCGGTGTCTACACGAAGCAAAAACATCAATAAGAAGCATAAAAGTACAAAATAATGTGTCTTGAACCAAGAACACAACAATGTGACTCACCGTACAAAATAACTTTTGTAAATAATACTGTGGAACAAGACGAAAATGAAATATTGGAAAAAGGAAAGCTAAACTACCAGTTCTCCTCTTTGCGCTTTGGGTTTTCTCAACTCAATCCAAACTTTATGAACTCGAGCAATGTATCGCTTTGCACGATAGAAGTGCAGCGGCCTTGCAATTTATAGGCGAGGAGCGAGGAGAAATGAGATACGGTGGCGGCACATCATCGTAAGGGCGAGGGCCAAGATAGAAAATCGGCACATGGCGGCGTTGCGCGGCGCTCGTGGGGTCTGGCTGCGGTGGCGATGGCTTGGGAGTAGCCACCGGTTGGCGGAGCATTAGCGCGAGGTGGGGGCCTGGCTGAACAAGATAACATCGCAAAAACCGCGCGGCTTTCCGTCGCGGTATTTTTTCATTTTGAAATTCAAATTTCCGCGTCCCCGACAGAAAGAAAAATCCAGGAGCATCGGATTCCCTTGCAAGCGTGGTCGTGCTTGACATCGGCAGATGCATGCATCTTTTACTGACTTTACAGATGACACCGACGGGTCCTGGATGTGGAGTACACATCTTTGCGAGATGACATTGACGGTCATGGCGTGGAGTACACACTTTGCAGATGCAATCTAGGTGGCTTTTCATGGCTCAACAGGAAAGAAAATGACTACATGGTTTGTGCGCGACTATAAAACTTAGGGTTGTTGGGCGTTGTGGAATTATATGCGAAGAGAGTCAGAATCGAGATATTATATTCGCGCACGAACCCTAAGTATTATATTCGCGCACGAACCCTAACGATGAAGGATTTTCGGCGGCCCGTAGAAATGCATGTTGGAAGTTATTTATTGGGCCGGAGGTACCAGATTTGCTATTTGGTATACGGACTACCATATTCTGTAAAAATATCTCAGTTACAACTCTCTTCGCATTTAAACTCTCAACGCCCAACAACCCTAAGTATTACATTCGCGCACGAACCCTAACGATGAAGGATTTTCGGCGGCCCGTAGAAATGCATGTTGGAAGTTATTTTTTGGGCCGGAGGTACCAGGTTTGCTATTTGGTATACGGACTACCATATTCTGTAAAAATATCTCAGTTACAACTCTCTTCGCATTTAAACTCTCAACGCCCAACAACCCTAAGTATTACATTCGTGCACGAACCCTAACGATGAAGGATTTTCGGCGACCCATAGAAATGCATGTTGGAAGTTATTTATTGGGCCGGAGGTACCAGATTTGCTATTTTGTATACGGACTACCATATTCTGTAAAAATATCTCAGTTACAACTCTCTTCGCATTTAAACTCTCAACGTCCAACAACCCTAAGTATTACATTCGCGCACGAACCCTAACGATGAAGGATTTTTGGCGGCCCGTAGAAATTCATGTTGGAAGTTATTTTTTGGGCCGGAGGTACCAGGTTTGCTATTTGGTATACGGACTACCATATTCTGTAAAAATATCTCAGTTACAACTCTCTTCGCATATAAATTCTCAACGCCCAACAACCCTAAGTATTATACTCGCGCACGAACCCTAACGATGAAGGATTTTCGGCGGCCCGTTGCCGCTGTGCTGGGTCCCCGATGTTCGCATCGTGTAATCTCTCGCGCTCAAACGAGGAAGTCGACAAAAGCTGGAAAAGGTGATATGACAAAAGCTTCAAAAGGTCATATAACAAAAGCTGAAAAAGATGATATGACAAAAGCTGGAAAAGCATGTAAATATGTAATGAACCACGTAATATGACAAAGTACACAAAATAGATGGTATTACATAACATAGTACCAACAATCACCGCCCTAATAGAAACTGCCAACCAAAATAAACAAAAAAATTACAAACACTGAAACATAAAAGAAACTAGTGTGGCCCTCTTCGCGGCGCCTCCTCGGTGTGTAGTCCTCTTAGGATCGACCTCGGGAGTACGTCAGTCGTCGTGGTGGTGGGCCCTCTGTGGTCTCACCGAGGTGTGGTGTACCCAGTGGTCACTGTCTGCAGGTGGTGGTGGGGGTGTGCGGTCGCGTCGGTCCAACTGCGTCGGTGGAGGTGGCGGCACCAACGACTCAGGCCGGGTCGGGCCGGAGGTGGCGACACCCACCGTGACGACCGAGGCCGGGTCGCCGGAGGTGGCGACACCCACCGCGATTTACCGAGGCCGGGTCGATTGGAGGTGGCGACACCCATCGCGCCGGTCGCTGGAAGTGGCGACACCCATCGCTGCGTGGGTCGCCGGAGGTGGCGACACCCATCGCGACGACCCACTGGAGTCGGTGGAGGTGGCGGCACCCATCGCGATTTACCCAGGCTGCGTCGGTCGTGGCGCCCATCGCTGTCGCGGTACCAAGCTGAGCGGGGTGGATCAACGAGGTACCTCCACACGGTGTCGCCCTCGTAGTCGCCAAGATCATCACCCCGCCCGTCGTAGTCATCGCCAGCGATCGGCAACCACGGTCTTGGCCGACACTGCAGGACCTCCAAAGACTCGCACGAAAGGGAAGAAATGTTAAGACCGGTGACTTGGTGAGTGCAAAGCATGAAAAGTCAATGCAAAACATGAAAAACACACACTGCGGCACCTCCAAGCAGTGGAAGCCTGCACCTCCATCGTCTTTGTGAAGAAGAAGCGACTCGGTGTCGGCTCGCACCACCGCAGTCCCCTCCGTGGCGCGGCGGTGCGGCGGGGACCACACCACGAGGCGAGGGTGATCCGGTAACTCCAAATACAAGCATGCAGAGTCGTCTCGGAACCTACCGAGTAGGCCGGGCAACGCCCGCTCGGTCACCCGCGGCCGGGTCAATCGCGAGCATCCTCGGCGACTCCTCGTAGAAGCGGCATAGAATGTCAGTTTGGAAATTACATCGCAAATTAGATAGCACCGATATGAAATGGTTAAACGTATATCGGATACAACGTACCGCAGCGTGCAGAGCCGCGTCCGTATGGGCGGGATACGTGTCTCTTGGGCCGGGGACGTGCCTGGGAGGATCCGGTCGACGCTGGCATCAGCGCACACGCGCGCGAGAGGTGAACCATCGCCAGACGCTGGTAAGTCTCGGTGATCGTATGGCGCATCGCCAAGATGGACGCCCTTGAGGGCTCGCCCACTCCTCGATCCATGGCGCCATCCAGATGCGCTGGGTGGCCCCATGCACCCCCTTCCTAGTCTGGCTGTGGATGAGAAATGAATGTATAAATATTAGATGGCAACACACGATAGTAATTATGGAACATCGATTGAGGGAACTTACGTGTGGGCGGCGTGTGGGAGCAGACGGCCGGCCGGCACTGGTGTAACACCCCAAAATTTTGCTTTTCTTAAATTCATGTGTGATTTGGCACTTTGGTGAATTTTTGGAATTTTCTGGAATTTATTTGGATTTATTTGGAATTTATTTGAATTTATTCCATTTTGAAATAATTAAAGAATTTAATTTTTCAAATAAAATTTTGTTGGAAATATTTTATTTGAGTCCAAAATGTTCCAAAGTATTTTCCAGAATTTTTCTGGAATTTTTCTGAGTCATTTGCTATTTTTAATGAATTAAATGAATTACTGGGAATTATTTTGAAAATTAAAATCGCTTCGGGTTTAGTACTGTTCATCGGGTCCGAGTCGGACTCGAGTCCGACCCGAACCCGACCGAGCCACTTGATTCGGTCGAACCGCGTCGCCGAACCCAACCCTAACCCTAGCCACCGACCGTTGGATCTCGATCCGACGGCCGTGCGTAATGACGCGTCGCGCGCTGCGTGGGCCGTTCGATGCGGGACACGTGGACGGCATCTGGTCGTCGTCCTCGCCCGAATCAGGCTCGGAGAGCGCCGCCGTGTCCGACTAGGGCTCCGCCCTGAGCACGCCTCCCGGGGCTATTTAAGGCCCGGACCGGTCCCCGAGGTTGCCCTCTCCTATGCGCCCCGTTTGCCCTAGCTAATAGAGCTCAAGCCGCCGCCAAGCCGTACCAATTGCTCGAAAGTTGGACGGAGCCGCTACGGTTTCCTCGTCTTCTCCGGCACCGATAGCCCTTGTCCGCCGTGTTGAAGCCCGGGTTCGGAACCCCCAAGACAAGGCGCACCTGCGGGACATCTCGATCACGCTGGAGAACGCCCGTAGCGCCGAGCCCGTGGTCATCTTCCCTGGCGCCGGCAACCCAGCCCTGCCGTGACTCCATCTCCGTCCACGAGCTCCGTGCACCGTTGGATTTTCATCGGACGATCACGGTGAGTCCACGTTTCCCCGAAACTTTGGAAAACCAGATCGGATCTGGACCGTTGGATCAAGATCCGACGGCCCACGATCGCCACGTGCTAGAAACTGCGTTAACTTAGGGTGGATCTAGACCGTCCGATCTAGATCGAACGGCCGCGTGATCATGCCACGTAGCCGCCGCGGCCGCGGCGTTGAGTCATCGACAGCGGGGCGCGTGCGGCCGCCGAGCCTGGCGTGATGCGTGTCAGCGACATGCGCGGGCCCGCGATGTCGATGTCTCGCCCGAGAGACCTCACCGTGCACGTGACTCCATCGACGGGTGGGACCCGCGTGTCGACCTCAGAGCCGTAGGCCGCGTCCACCGTGGGCCGGGTGTCACCGTGGACTCAGTCCATGGACCGAGACACGTGGCAGCACCCGGGACATGCCACGTGGCATGATGACGTCATGCTGACGTCATCATGGAGGCCGTCGGTGCTGACGTCAGCAGGTCACTGTGGACCAATCACAGGATGACACGTGTCCATGCTGACGCAATAATTAATTTCCGAAAAAAGAAAATGATTTATTAATTCGAAATATTGATTCAAATTTAGATTCAAACTTCAAACGTTTATAACTTTTGCGTTTCAACTCCGATTTGAGTGATTCAAATTTCTAAATTTGTATAAAATTCAGATCTACTCAAATATGAATTTTATTTAATTTTTGGACTAAAGTTTTTCTCTGTAATATTATTTAATTGATTATTTAAACTTTAATAAATCATAACTTTTGCATTTTAACTCCGATTTGAACGATTCCAGTTTCTAAAAATCCAGAAAATTATGTTCTCTCTGTTTATGGATTTTATTTGGAGTTTTGGGATGTTTTTGCCTATTGTTTATTTGTGTATTGCTATTTGCACGCTTTACGAGTAGACGTTGAAGTGCCGGAAGGATTCGAAGGAGAAGTATTGACTCAGGATCCAACTCAAGACCAAGAACAAGTACTCTTTGAAGGCAAGTTGTGCTTTGACCATGTTGATTCTATTTCGAAATCTATTTTGATTTAAACTATTGCATGCTAGTTCAATTAGAAAAATACTTTGTTTAAACCTGGGGGGTTAGATAAATACCAATTTGCTGTATGACACCTTGATTATCTAAGTATGTGCCATGATCCCTTGTCACCCTAGTTGTGGATTACTAGTTGGACATTATTAAATTGCCAACATGGGTTAGATCGTTGTAGTATAACGCTTAGACACGCTTTCGTGCTCATGACATGATTTTGGACAATCAAATGTTAATATTGACTTAATGATATATTGAACCTGTTTTGGAAAAGTATCATGTGATGTTGATGGCACGTGGTGCATGGTAATCAGCGGGGTTTGATAAACAGATTTCGATCGGGGCATGTGGCAAGAGTAATCAGGTGGGCCGATTGTGGCATTGGGAATGTTGATTTGGTTCTTGGGTAGTCTTGCCCTGGTCACTCTAAGGACTTAACCTTGCAAGCCTTTGAACTGGGTCATACTTGCAACCACATGGTCGGAATGGGACGGCCCTAGTTGACTAAGTCGCTAAGGACTCACTTGTGGAGCCTCAGGGTGTCGATTACACCGTTTGTGTGATTGTGCGGGGAGCGTATCGTGGCTGTGGCCGATACCCATCTAACGGTGTGTTGGTCCCATACTTCGCCTTGGCTAAGGGAAGGGATGGTGTAGAGCACGAACCAGGAGAGGACCACTGTGTTGTTTGAGGCTTAGAAAGGCTTTATTCTGAGGAACTCGCCTTTGTGGTGTTTGACTGTATCTTGTGGGTAAAGTGCATAACCTCTGCAGAGTGTAGAATCTATTTAAATAGCCGAGTCCACTGATCTGGACAATGCTCGGGAATTACTGAGTCAAGGGTTAGACTTTATGAAAATAACTTGGATTTGGAAGTTGGTTTGGTTTAATAATGAAGATGATGGAGATATGGTTTAGGATGGGGAAAAATGTTTATTAAACTTCTTGAAAAGTTATTTACGCTTTACTTGTTTCTACTGCTTTTGAATCTATTTATGATACTTGTCAAATCTTGTTTCATCGCAAATATACCTTAAGCTATTCCTTTGTACCAAGCCATGCATATAGTATATTAGCTTGCATTCTCATGCATGACTTCTTGAGTACCAAGTACTCACCCTTGCCTCAACACAATATCGGTTGAAGAGGAGATTACGCGACTTTGGAGGAGGAACTCCAAGAAGATCCGTCTACTTAGGGATGCGAGCCCGATCGGTTGCCTGTGGTATCTTGGATGGCGCCACGGTTATTTGATTTTCCGCTGCTATTATTTCTCTTTTAATAAGTTTCGCCTTGCGAGGCATACATTTGTAACTTGATCATAAGGTCGAGTAACGGTTTGGTTATTTAAATAAAGTACTTTATTGGTATCGATTGGTATGATTGTGATATTTACCGATGTTAAGACTGTGTGCACTAGCGCGTTCTGGACTAGTCTTTGAATACACAGAGGGTCGGATTTGCAAATTCGGGGTCCCGGCTAACTGGGAACTCTGTCGTAGGGGCCGAATCGCCTCATCACTCGATGGGCGGCGTAGGCCTCGACCGACGTCGAACACCAGGAACCGCCGTGTGAGCGAAGACGCCGCGTCTCGCGTGCACGTGGTCGACAGGCGCCACGGTCACACGGTTGTACTGCGCCGAGTGTACGGCGTCGGCCGCGACGTGGTCGCCTGGTGAGGTGGTCGAACGCCGCGACGAGCTGCGGGTAGCCCTGGCGCGCACCGTGCGGTGTGCCCAACTAGGCTGATGAAACAGAACGTTACCTTTAGTATTAAAAAATGTAGAAGCAATAGTACCAAACTTTCAGTTGAAATATCTTACCCGTCGTTGGCACCAGATGGTGCCCATGGTCAGACTGTCGACGTCGCCATCGCCTGTAGGGTCAACCGACGCCCGGTGATGGCGGGCGCCCGATCTGGAACCTTCGTATGCCCACCTGTATGCCAGCCGGGCATCCAAAGTGAAGGTCGACTCGGCGCCCGGTCCGGTACACCCGTCGCGAAGGGCCGTGACGCGGCCGCAGAGACGCGGACCCCGTGAGTACCGCAAAGACGTCGTCGAGGGGCGCCCGCTATCTCTCGCTGACCGACGAGGTGCTCGCCCACGCTTATCCCCATGGGAGCTCGTGAACAAGCACCCGGTAGAACGACCACAGCAGTACGCCTCCAAGTGGCGGTGACCACTCGTAGTCGTCAGCCCCCTCGACGATCTGCGAAGGCTGCAAGATAGAAGATCACATATTACATGTTGTTGTAAGTTGTAATTTAAGAGTACTTGTTTTTTCATAGTGTAGTTGCGTACCACGAACTGTCGAAGCCACCGCAGCGTAGGACCGTGTGTCCCGGTGAAGGCCCGGTAGTCTGGTGTTGGAAGCACACCACAACTGGCCAAGCCGGCTGCGGGCGCCACGCAGGGTCGACGTCATGTGGCACCACAGCGTCGCCGGCGATCGGGAGGCCGAGCAGGTACGACACGTCCTGCAGAGTGATCGCCATCTCCCCGACGGGTAGGTGGAAGGTGTGGGTCTCTGGCCTCCACCAATCCACCAGAGCGGTGATCAGGGACCTGTCGAACGGAAACCGCCGACCCACATCCCGCACCATCCGGCCGAAAGGGAGCAATCCTGAAGCTCGAAGCCTACGAAAGGAAAAACATGTAATTTATTTCAGTACAACACCAGTAAGAACAGTACCTCAAACATATAAAGAAATCTGAATTGTAATATGTTACCTGGGGACCCAACGAGGATCGATATCGGCCAGATCTTTGCGGTGTCCTCTGTCGAAGGACGCCTAACGTGTGCGCCTCGCCTCCCTCCTCTGGAAAACCGGTGGCGAAGCGGGCACGGTGACTACCATCGACCACCGGATCCAGCAACTCGAATGGCCACTCGTCATCTCCTGGCTGGTCAGCCATACCTGTAAATAACAAATTGTGAGTTACATTTCAAAACCATATCAAAAGAAAATCGTCCGAATACTATAGGTTTCTCACAACAATGTGTTCAAACAAACATTCACGTAAAATTGTTCAAGCATCATAAATATTCAGAAACAGTTACAATAATTTTTTAGTGCACAACACTCCACGACCACATGCAAAGGCTTACACACAAGGTCCACACAGGGTTCACACAACACACATCACATCGATTACATTGCGATTAAATTGCTTCTCATGTGGTACGTTGGCGTCGTGCAGCACTCGTCGCACAGGACGATCCACCCGCCACCGTCGGATTGCCATCTCCTCCTTCATCTCCTTCATTTTGTGCGTGGCAATTCTTGAACGTATGTCCTGTTTGCTTGCACAATGAACATTTCTTCACGCGCTTGCCAGCTTCTGACTCATCCATGTCATTTCTGATACGTCTTGTCTTCCGACGCCCTGCTTTCCATCTACCTGCATTAAAATCTAGGACCCAGAACCTTTCATCAGCACTAGGAGTTGTCGTGAAAGAACCCACAACACCTTAACCATACAGCTCCTCGCTCCAAGTTGCCATCACCCTTTCCTTCCTGAAATATTCAGATAGATAAGTACCAGGTTGCATTCCAAATAAAGCACATGCGGCTATCACATGAGAACACGGCCTGTGCAAAAGGTCGGGCTTGTTACACGAGCATTTGCAGATGTCCTGTAATACGCACTCCTGAATGACAACCCGCTGGTTGGTTCCACGCCGTCCTTTATCCTTACATATCACCTCGAAGCACAGTGTTCGTACACCAACTTTTATAGCTCTATGCTTGGCCGCCTTCTGACTCTTCTCTTCCATGTATTTACTGATCATGGAGGAGTACATGAGCTTTTCATCTCTCAGCACTATCTGTGCAGCTTGATGTCTATCGACGAAGTACTTGGTTGTGCCCCGCAGCACTCCCTCAACAATTCCCACCAATGGGAGACACCTCATCCCTCTCATTACCCAGTTGTAAACTTCTGCAAAGTTACTGTTCATCACACCGTATCTGGCACTATGTGTGTCATGTAACGAAAGGCCCACTTTTCCTTCGGTTCGTGCTTGATCCGTCAGAAACATTTGATTGGCCTTTGCCTTCGGCGGCGATTAGTCGCGTCATCTTCTGTTGGCGGTGGGGAAGAGGCTCCGCCTCATCGTGTCCTTCGGCGATACTCTTGTTCGCCGTCTCCTCTTTGTGTTTTCTTGTCACCATCGATATTTTTCCACAGAGTCCGGAACTTGCTCTCCTGGTTACCTTACATAGTCTTTTGAACATGTTCATGAGTTCCTTGTTCTGAATTGCTTGTAGAAATTGCGTGCCAAATGCCTCATGCACCATCGGCTCTGCAAGTCGTGCCATGGAAATGGCTCCTCTACCCTTGTTTGCAAGCTGGTTGATCGTGACTAAGGCATCAAAGATGCTCGCTGCGTGCAAAGACGCACACATCCTCGACGAGTTTTGACCACCCCAATCTTCAAGTTCCGCAGAACCATAGCCAACTCTCGTAGTTCTCACTTTCTACAAAGGCGAATGCAACAGCGAATCTGGTTGTTTAGTCAACACCCACAGTATCAAAATTTGCCCTTTGTATTTCCGATCAAGAATGTGCCGTCCACGCAATGCAAATGGACGACAGTGGTAGAATGCCTTAATGCAAGCTCAGAATGCGAAGAACACTCTCCTCGAGATACCTTTTAGTTGGCCACTTGATTGACGGACAATCTTGATAATCATAGTAAATGCCGGATTTCTTCCTGAATGCAATCGAAGCAAAGTCTTGGAGTAGATTGTGGTACGAGTCTTCAAACTTCCCAAACCTCTTGTCTAAGGCCTTCTGTTTCGCCCTCCAAGCCTTCCCATAGCTAAGTGTGTATTGATAGCTGTTCTCGAGAGCTCGGATAATAGCACGGGGCTCATAAGTCAGGTGCTCCACTATCTCTGAGTACATGATATTCGTGACAAACCCGGATGATGAGTTCCTATGAGCCATCATTGTTTCCTCAATCATACAAATTGTGTTGCTCAACCTTCGAGCATAACCAATGGGTGCCCCACTGGCTTGTACTGCGTGCACTCTCCACGACAGCCATGGATCTCACACACCACGTCAGAAAGGTGTCGGCGTGGATTTCTTAACCCTGAAAGTCCTTCTTAATGATAAGGCCCAATCTTTCACACATCCTGCCTGACCTCCTTTATCGCGTACATCTTGTCAGGCCTAACCTCGTTAGGGTCATCGCTAACGTATGTCGTTGGTTTCATTAACAATCAACCTCTCAAATTGATGTGTGCGCCACTCTACCGGGCACAAAGCGACTCCGCACCTCCATCTTCCTCATCGAACTCATCGTCGTCTTCCACTTACGCCATGCCGTACTCACGGTCTTCCTCTTCCATCATAACTATTATTTCATCAATTTGCTCACCTTCGTGCGCTAGTCAGCGCTACTTGTCCAACATTTGCTTCGTCCTCCCCAAATTCAGATTGTTCGCCACTTTGGCAAATAATGTCCTCGTCATTGCCTGGATGTATCGCCCACGGCTAGATCCCCAATTTCGGTGTCACCAAAACTTAACTCATTTTGAGCCTGACTACACTCCCCACCGTCCGGCTGCTGGGGGCTACATCCGGGCATAGGCTTGCACTAAAAGCACCGGTTCCATCCTCGCTGCTCTGTCCCCCTCACATATGATCTCCACGATGCGGTTCCTTTCAACTCAACTAGCTCCCAACAAAATGGATTGTTCTCGCATACTACAGAGGCAAAATACCTTCACCGCCACTTCTCTTCTTCCATCCGAAAAGTATAATACAACCACTTCATCATCAAGAAAATGTGCGCTCTTCGACCCTACTCAAACTTCGTCTACATACCGGAAGTTGCTTAGATCTGCACCCTCAGAACCATACATTACAACCCCTTCGCCATAATATATTCTAAATTGAACTCGTTACGCCATATCTGCAAATCCAATCATTCACCCACGAATTAAATACTTTCCGTAAAAAATATTACGACCCCCAACTTTGCATTGGTATATCTATATGCTACAAAAATACTTATTTATTAGTACAAAAATTTGCTACATTTCTAACAATACATATCTAGGATCGTAACAATCGCTATCTCTGTCGTACTACATTCGTAAGAATTGAATATGTATATGGATGTATTCGTATCGGTATACAATATCTACATTCAATAGATCTACTACTAAAGAATTGAACAACTACTCTAACTACATTCTCTACGATTAATTTCTACTCGACATACATCAAACTACTTTCGCTTATATGTACCCATTGCATTCCTAAGAAATGAATACTTCTATCCGTTCAAAGTATCTACATTCGATATATCAACGCACACAAACCAAGATCTAAAATCATTTCTACTAAATCATAACCTACTGCTACAAAAATTAGAACGACTACTGCATACCTACAAACTAGGTTTGCTAAATCTACCTACACCTAACTAGATTTGCTGTCTGTACTACATATAACTACAAACTAGGTTTACTAAATCTTTCTACATCTAACTACATTTCCTAACTACATTTTCTAACTACATTTCTTAACTAGATTTTCTAGATCTACAAATACAAAAACTAAAGAACGAGAAATTACCTGAATATGAAGTGACGGGCTCAAAAATCGCGCAGAAATTTTCTTCCCTCTCTCTTTTTTCCTCTCTTCTTCTCCTCTTTCTTTTTTCCTCTTCTTTTTCTTTTCCTCGTTCTGCTGCCTCTGCCGGCCGGCCGAACGCGCGCGGCATAATAAAATATACCTGTCGCCCATCCATCGGGCGACAGGAACCCCGCATGCTATATGTCGCCTGGCCCAACGGATTTTAAGTCGCTTTGTTCATCGAGCGGCGAAGCCTGTCGCTCGCTCATCGGGGCGATAGAGTCTGTCGCCCGCCTAACGGCGCATGTAAAACGCTGAAGTCTCTGTCGCCGTCCATCGGGCGACAGGCTTATATCGCCCGATGGACAGGCGACAGACGTATAAAACTGTAATTTCTTGCGAAAGACATTTATTTATGCAATTCGGAATAAAATATAGTATATTTAAAAAAAATTCCCCGAAGGAGGGGGACACCTGGCCGAGAGCAACGAGAGGGAGGGGCGGCTGCCCAGTGGGTCCAGTGGCGAGGGGCCCATGGGTCAGAGATAGAGAGAGAGAAAGTTCGGGAAGGAAAAACAAGTTCACAAGGAGGAAAAAGGTCACTGATCTCTACTATATAAAGTGAGAGTTTCTTCCCACGTCACATTAATTGCCCTGCTTAATTGCCCTAATTAATTGCCCTGCTTAATTACCCTACGCAAAAAACGATGCGTTGCTTTAATTAGTCAGCTTTTGCAAGAAACGAAGCGTTAAAGATGGATGTTTGATCTTATGAAATAGTTTTTTTTTTAATCTTTATTTTTCGTTATCAATTTTGTTTTTCGTAGCAACGCACGGACATATAACTAGTTTGTCTAAAGATAGAGCGAGTTGGAAATTACGAGTGCGGGTCTCGGACGAAACCAAGAACGATTTAGAATTCGATTACGTTTTGCTTAAGTTTTTGTACCGCTCAGCTCAAGTTTCAGAATTAGACTAATAAGTTTTCATAAAACTACTTGAAATTCCGCTTACCCAAATTTGGGCTGTTACATTTTATTACTCTTTTTCACTGCATTTTATTATGTCAACGCCCCTCTTATTGTAAAACAATGCACCTTTTTATCTATGTATGATATATATACTATGTTGTGTATGGATACGACGATAATATTGTGAATGTGTGTACTAGCCACCGATCATGGGATCAGTAAGTACACACATGAGACCATCGGGCATTTCACGTCCGATTGATGATCTAGATATCAATATATTATCAGATTCAATTGCTAAACTCTGCTTTGTGCAAAATTAACCACTCCATGTGCTCACCATTGCAATAATCATCAATCAGTTGGAGAAAAAGAGTCAACACCAACTCTAGGGTAGTAGTATTGTGAAGAGGCCGATTATTAGGATTCGAGCCTCAGTCGATTACCTGTGGCAATTCAATTTTTTTTTCCGCTGGAGCTTATTTTCGTTCCACTACTGTTTTCTTATTTAGTTCATGAGCCCTATGTAGCTTAATAATTGTAAACTCGACCGTAAGTTTATCTCAGTATTTATTTATTTATCAACTTTAGTTGTTTATTTTAATTTTGTTGTGTATAGAGTTGATATTTTATCTATGTTGTTACTGTATACATTAGCGTGATCATAAACTAGTGCAGCATACACGGGTCCGAATTTGCATGTCTCCCCATTTGAAGAGAGCTACACAAGAAATATCTTGTTTAATGCCAAATTTTGCTAATGGTTATCTTACCAAAATTTTGTGGCATTGACCTCATTTGGCAAATATTTGGTTCCTACAGAAAAAAAAAAATTGGTAAGATTCCCTTCCCTTCTTCCTAGTTCATTTTCTTGCCCTATGTTTGGCCAAAAAATTAACGCCAAATTTCGGTAAGGCACAGTGAGATTTTTCTTTTTAGAGAGATGGTGATATAAATTTGCCCTGCCTAGAAAGGTGTGATAAAATATCGAAGACAGTATTGCTAGAGTGACAACGGTGATGGAGGTGTGCTGGATAAGGTGACATGGATGTCCCTCTTTTTAATCTGACGATGACTTGGGAACATATGTCAAGTAAATTTCGTTTTTTGTCGCCCAGCGGCTTATGAAGATATTTTGCTCTTGTAATTAAATCACCTAGGACGATCCTCTCTTTCACAAGAACGAAAGCAAGACAGACAAGAGTACCAAGAATATCTAGTGGATGCCTTTCGGGTACATCTTAGAGTTATTGTCCGTTGTCCTCTCCTCTGTTCTGCTATGAATAAGTAGGCACGGCAATAATATATGGGGTACAGCTGTACAAGCACTCAGAGTTGATTTCGCTGTAATGTTTTAGCTCAAAAATCCCTAAAAGCGACAAAACCAAAGATGATATTGTTTCGGTAATGAACATCATATATGGGCTGTCCATTATTTTATGTTCTCCTTTTCTATATTCTTTGCTGAAGTGAATTGACGAGCCCGTCGAAACATTTTACCCTCGCTACCAGGGTCTGTTGAGAGGAGCTACAGCTTTTCTAAAAAGACCGTTTTTAGTTTTTTGACTAAAAAATAGCTATAGTTTTTTTTATAAGAGACCGTTTAATAAAAAACTAATTTTCTTCATCAATAAACGGTAAAAACATGTATAACTCAGCTTTCAGTTTTTATATATGAGTTTTAGATTAAGGCAAAAATCGCTTAAAAATTAAGCTATTTGGATGGCTTGCTAACTTTTCAGGAGCTGAATCTGGCTTAAGGCCCTCCTGAGCCTAGATGATGCGCTTTTTCGTACAAAAAAAAGTTGGCCAAAGCAAGATTTAAAAATCTAAGACACTACGAGGTCATGGATTCAAATCCTAAATAACTACTAAATACATCAGAAAACTACCCGCAATTCAAAAGGCAGGGATGGTGTTTGAACTCCAGTTATCACGGCCAAGTGATCACCAATTGTAGTTCAGTTGTCTTACAAGTTGGACTACCCACTATTAGCGGACGATATCATCTTAATGATTTAGAAATTTGACATTACAAATTTTTCTAGCACAAAAATGGTTTGTATTGTCTTAATCATAGATGCTAATCCAAAATCCACTTAAAGCCTAGCTCATAGTGGGTCAGCTCACGCATATATAGTGCACCGCTTACATTTTCGTCCTCACTTCGTGTAATAGGGTTAACACGGAGGTGCTACGCTTAGACTAATAGCCATTATATACTACTATAACTCATTTTAGATAAGCAAAGTAGGATTAATTCCACTATCGCTCCACATGACCATATGAGCTTGACATTAATAGGTCAGGGTATTACATTCGCGGCCCTTAAGGGCTGACGCTCTCAGCAACACACCGTATACAAGGCTAATACCCAAAACCACCCATCGGTACACGTCCGTGTGTCCAATGCTGGTGTATATGCCATATGTGTATCCACTCCGGTCTCGCATGCGTTATGCGCCATATTCTCGCACCCCCTTATCCCATAAGTACCCATGCAGCAAAGGTCCTACTCTAATACCATATGTAACTCTCTAGCCCAAAATCCGCTCAAAGCCCCAGCGTGGGGCTGTCCCACGCATATATAGCATATCGCTTACACTTTCGTCCTCACTTTGTGTAAAAGCGTTAACACGGAGGTGTTATATTTGGACTCAACAGATATTACATACTACTACAATCCACTTTTAACAAAGCAATGTAGAAATAATTGCACTACTACTTTATATAGGTCATATGACCCTTCATGTGTGGTTTTACTTTATACACAACTAGGGGTGAAACGGATCGAATATGGATCGAAAACCACTCATATTGTATTTGATCCATATAATTTTATCGGATCGGATTTGGACACGGATAGTATCGGATACGGATTTGGACACGGATAGTATCGGATACGGATTTGGACACGGATAGTGCTGGATACGGATACGGATAATAT
The DNA here is from genome assembly GCA_036346355.1 of Rhipidocladum racemiflorum. Lineage (NCBI taxonomy): Eukaryota > Viridiplantae > Streptophyta > Magnoliopsida > Poales > Poaceae > Rhipidocladum > Rhipidocladum racemiflorum. Next base: position 38,446,493 of record CM070591.1, read on the forward strand.
TCGAACGAATATGGATAAAATAAGTTCAGATAATCATCAGAACGGATATTTTTCGAATAATACGCGTAAACACTAAATACAAACGGAGTGATGCGCTACAACGAATATTGTCGATAAGAAACCTACATAAATTGTATAGGACATTGAGAGATTAAGACCGTTAAAACCATATAGTTTATAGTAATACACTGAGTCACATCTCATAATTGCATCTATACTGTTGTACAACTTCTATAGAAGTTGCACACCATTCATAGAAGTATACAAAAATAATAAAGCACATGCATGGCACTAAGCATCAGTCAAGCCATTAGGGGCCATAGCCATTAGCCGCCGCCATGACCTAGAGTTGGATTCTTGGAGATGTGGACTGGATAGGTAGGGACCGGGCAGGGAATGAGGGAACTAAAGTGGCAGCTAGTCGGCTAGGGATCTAGGGTTCCACTTCAACTCAAGTCTAGATGGGCCGGCCGGTGATATATGGGCCAAGCTGGGCTAAGTTAAAGAGGTGGGAATTCGAATATTATCCGGCGGATAGTATCCGAAAAAAAATGCTCAGATATTATCCGACGGATATTATCCGAGATATCCGTATTCGTATCTGTATTTGGGACACTTTATCCGTATCCGATCCATATCCGAACAAAATATCCGGATATCCGAAAAATTATCTGAATCACTATCCGAGACGCTTCGGTCGGTCGGTCGGTCGGTCGGTCGGTCAGTCGGAAATTATCTGTACCATTTTCACCCCTACACACAACACATTACTTTTTATAAAATATTTAGAGTGTGGCGTGTGAATTGAAAATTTTACCAACGTTAAAAATTCAGCTGTCAAATATATGTGATTAATGAGAATTTATCTAAAAAAACTTTTAAAATGTCATATGGCAATACCAGATCAAGTGTTTCTTTTTCTAAGACCCTGTTTGGCAGAGCTCCAGATCCTAACTCTACATCAGATCTGAAACTTGTACGCTAAAATAAAGTGAATTAAGTTTATATTTTTATTCTAAAATGTAAACAAGATGACTCACCTAAATACTCTTAGGCCGTGTTTGGCAGAGCTCTAGCTCCATCAGATTCGTGGATCGGTGGAGCTGGGTATTCCTAACTCCACCAAATCTATGGAACTGGAGCTGTGGGTATGTTAGAGTGATTAGGTGGATTATCTTGTTTACATTTTAGAATAAAAATATAAACTTAATTCACTTTATTTTAGCCTACAAGTTTCAGATTTGAGATGGAGCTAGAATCTAGAGCTCTGCCAACTCCAGCTCCACAGATCTGATGGAACTAGAGCTCTACCAAATAAGACCTAAATATTTATGTGCACCCAATTGCGACTAGCTCTAGAGTACACGAAAATTTTCAATGGTCTGTGGAGGCCTAACAAAACCACCATTTATTGGATAAATTTGACAGTAAAATCTTTTTTAAAAAAACAACAAACACCTAACCTATTTATTATATATTAGAAATATGTGGCTTAATCCAATTGTACAACATAGATTCCATGTGTCCTTGTACTGTTTGGACACCGCGTGTACGCTTTGTAGTACACGGATGTGTCAACTGGATAATTTCACTGTCATTCTAGTATATTTTTAAGGTTATTATTTGTACCACCCTTCAAAAAATAGTACTATTTTGTACATCTTGAAAATATGAACTTCTCCTGTCAAAAAACGATCTGGCAGTCCTTTCACAAGGGGCTTATAGTGCCTTCTACGGGTTACCTTAGCAGGGCTACCAGTTCTTCTTTTTCTTCCACAAGAAATTTTACTCCTCTGCTAGGTGATAAATTTCTCCGTTTCCAAGCGTCACAAATCAGCACACGGTAGGCACAGCACCCTTCTCTCTCTCTCTCTCTCTCTCTCTCATGTCGTCCAGCCTTCCCCTTCTTGCCTTCTGGTTCTCGTGATAACCGGTGTTCTGGAGAAGATCTGCGATGCTACCTCCTCTTATGGGTTTCAGGTAATCACTCACCTTACCACCAGTTCTTTGTTTTTTCTATCTCGAATTTTTTGGATCAGTTCTTTTTCTTCTTCTTGTTTTTTTCCCTATCCGCTCCGGATGCTTTTCTTGATCTTAGATTGCATGCCATTTTTTTTTGTTTATTTCTCTTTCTCTAACACAAGAAATCTCAGATCTTTGAATACTTCACATATGTAATAATATTGCCCTCTTTTTTTCCTTTCTTTTTTGTGCTTCTATTGTGGTAAGCTTTCCATACCACATGAATTACTTATTTGCATTATATATATTTATTGTTGACTCGGTGAAATGATTTAATTCTTGGTTCATGGTGTTCTTGCTGTTGTCATTGCTCTCTATTGATCTTTGCCTACTTGGTTTCAGGTCAAGGGTTGGAGATTGATTTGTGTAAATTGGTGGTGGTGACAAAGAGAGAGAGCACGCTGGTGCGGCGGTCACGGCCGGAGCTGCCCGCGGCCGTGTACTCGCGTGCTCCTTCTCGTTGTCACGTCCATACACGTTCCATGCATACCGAGCGGACATTCGTGACGGCGGTGTAGCGGAGGTACTGGTTCATTCTCCTTGTGGTGTCTTGGTTGCTCATTATCTAGATAAGATTGTTTGACCCTCTAATAATTGTTTTTTGAAGACCCTCTGATAAAATGATATATATTTTGGTCAAATGTTTGCATCTGGGGAATGCTTTTGCATGTTAGTAGTGTTCACCGCACCTTTAACAATCATTTCGCAGCTATTGTGCTTGCGAAGTATTATCTCTGTATGTTTGGATGCACAAATGCCCAATCGCCATTAACGGGGGAACTAGTGCATTGCCTTGCATATAAGTGGCTTTCGGTTGATTATGCCCAAGTAATAACAACTGCAAATACAAATGGGTTCATAAAATAAGGAGGAAACGCATTTCAACAATTGCCAAGCCAACTAGATTTTTCTGAATTTTTTTTTTTTTGCGAATGTTTACATCTTTTTCATGACTATACATCTTATCATCATGACATTATAGAATGCACAGCTAGTTCCTTGGTGTGGTTTTGGTGACTAATCTGTTTCCTTCCTTTTATAGCAACGCCCATTACTTACGGATGGGAAGTGCGCCTCTTTACATGCTGATGAGAATACATGAAACATCCTTGACCCGTCCCTACAATGGCAGCCTTATGACAATACTATCACAAACCTATACAAGGAAGACGTATCACCAATTCTTACTCATTAAGATTCCTATAAATCCTATTTTGATAATTAATCCACATGTCTAAGGAGGTTTTGTCAAATTGGCTGATAGGGGTTCTTATTTATGATCATCTTGTTTCTTGGCACAGTAACTGTTCCATTTGGACCGATAGGGGTTCTTATTTATGATCATCTTGTTTCTTGGCACAGTAACTGTTCCATTTGGACCACAAGGAAAATTGTAGTAATGACAGGAAGATCTGAATTAAATCAGGACTGTTTGAAGTAAGTATTACAATTTTAAATAACATTTCCACTTGTAAGATACTTGAGCTATAGCATTGATAAAAGGGACATCTCTATAAATGAATGGTGTAACCCTCTGTTGTTCTGCTAATATTTTATTGGAAATATTGTGACAATGGAGAATTTGAGATTGTGTCTGGACTAGGTTTGCCACTACAAGAACATCAATTTTAACCATGACAATTAACAAATAAAATTGCATATTTGCTACAATTTTATAGAACGTTGATCACCACTTCCTCATTTTCTGAGAGGAGGTTGATCTAGTTGTAATCGTCTCCCATTGGGTTTGCTTCTTGTCATTTGCGATGACCACTGTCGGTGCTGGACACATTTGAGAATTGATGGTTCCCAGTGTGTTGGTTGTCTGTCATAAGTAGCCGTTGATGCCCTTTGAATGGCATTTTTTGCACGTTCCAATTTTTTTGTTGCAATATTTGGAAAGAGTAAAATTAATGGTCCTTTGGACAGTGCTCAACACCACAAAGAAAAACACTTTATTCTTACTTTCTTAGTTTTGTGATGGCACAATAAGGTTTCTGATTTCTTAGTGATGAATTTGCTATTTGTAATGTGTACATTGTCATATCTGCAGTTCACCGATTGAATTAAATTTACAATTGTGCTGATGAACATACTGCAATGACTTAATATCAAAGTTCAACTGTATCATCATCTCGAATTTGCCGTGGACATGGTACTTTTGAACAACCTGAACGTGCAGTTATCATTTTGGTAACTTTGCCCTTGCATCACTATGCTATCCTATTCTTTCATGCATTTTTCACAAAAGCTTAAGCTGTTGGCGGAAGGTTGGCAATATATACTTCAATATACTCATAATTCTTTAATTTGGTGTTAATCAGAAAGCATGATTTAGTTGGAATTGCACAAAACTACTTTAACCACCTTTGTTTATGGGATATGAACTATGTTTTGGACACTTGACATGCTATCTTAGTGATTTAGGCTTCTTCTACGGTGAAGTATGAAGCATTTTAATTAGCTTGGAAATTCAATGCTCAATCTTGATAACTAGCATCCTTCTCAAATACAGTTTCTAACAAAACAACATGCTCGTAAGCAAGTAATAGAAATGAATGTTATGTGAAATATATTGCGTTAATTCACAGACTCCTTTGTTTTTTGACAAGTGATTTCTGTTATGCAAAAGCTTTTTGAAGCCTTTTTCTGTAGCCTCCAATCAGTATTTTCTCTTTGTTTTTTCCTGCTTGTATTTGTTGAAGTCATGCTGATGATGTTAATTTTGCTGACACTAATGCATATATCAGTCGGAAATGGGAACCTAAGGGCTTATGTTTAATCTTCCTGGTATAAAGCACATTAATTCAAGGTTAGGTTATTGATAGATGTTGGTTACTGGTTGGTGTGTGTCCACAATTTTCCCTTTACAAATCTACAGGGCTTGATGTCCTTATTGAGTCGGTGTAATTGGCTTTGTTACATCCTAGCATGTAGCCCCTCTATACTCAGCTACTATTTAGGCAGTTAATGTGATGTTTTGATTGGATCGCAAAATATTTTAAAATTTATGAGTGAATGGCATGATGACATAAATGCTTCGATTGTTCTGTAAACCCAATCCTGTAGTTTAAATTTTGTTCCAGATTTATTAATCATTGAGTTTTTGGGCATTTGTGTTTAATTAACTGTTTTGATATATTAATCCTGAATTAATTTACTTCTCTGGGAAATGTTGTTACTGCATAACAGCCTTCGAACCCAAACATCAGATTATACTTTGCATCTGGTTTGGAATAGTCGAGCTTGTAAAAACCTGGTTTTCAAGATTGACACTATGAGAGTTCCAGATCCATGATATAAGCAACCAAATTGAGTTAGAATCTGTGATAACCATTAATTCAGTAAGTACTCTAAATCAGGATTCAAGAAGTTGGTGAAAATTGGCTGGTCCAATTTTAAGGGACAGTGCCAGATCACGGTCTAATTGACACTCTTCGATCCTCTTTCTTGTGTAATAGATATATTTTTACTTCTTAGATATGATCCAAATATCAAAATTTCGAAAACCCAAATTTAAAATGTTGAAAAATAAAAAACCAGACAAAAACCAAGTGGTTTGCACTAACCACCAAGGTAGTGGTTTTGTTGGTCAAAATAATTTCTCGAATACTGCTCTAAATAAAACCTGTAACTTCTTGAATACTGCTCTAAATAAAACCTGTACAGCTGAACAGCTGATATGAGTTCTAGATGATTCTGCTGAATCATTTTCTTTTAGATAAAAAGGAGGCTAGCGATATTTTTGGGGTTACCACTTACCAATGATCAAAATATTTATAAATATTAAAATTGAGTTGCGAAGTCTATTTTTTAATCCTCAGGTTGTTAAAAGTGTAAACACATGATTTTTAAAGTAGATCCCTTAATATAAATAGATATCAAGGGAATTATGTTATGGATGCCTTTTTGAACATACTATGTAAATATCCATTACTAGTAGAGTTTTGTGCAGCATATCAATGCAGTCCTAGTGATCCCGAAAGACATGGGCATATCTTCTTATAACTGGGGCAAACCATACATTCTTTTCTTCTTCCATATGGCAACTGTGAAAGCAATCTACAGTATTGATAGCGCAAGTGAAGGACCTCATATTGCGTAAGCACAATTTGGCGCACAAGTGCACGAACTTTTGGTTTGAGCATCAAATTAACATAAAAAATTCCTAAAGAGACTGGAAATGTAGCCTATAGTGCATTGATATCAAGTCGTCGCCTAGGCGACCCGGCGCCGAAGGAAGCACGCCTGGCCCGCTCGCCTTACCTGGCCGGAGCAAGGCAGACACCTGGACGTTCCAGGTGTCGCCCAGGCCGTCCAGGTGTCGTCAAGCAAGGTCGGGCAGCCAATTAGGGTCCTAGGCGCCAGCGGCCGACCACCATGGACCCTCGCCTCGTCTGGTGCTCCTTCGCCGTCATTCTTTGCGTCGTCGGCTTCTTTGCTCGTCCTCTGCATCGCCATCGAGTCTGCTCGTCGCCCACCAATTTGCTTTGCTCGCCATACCGCTTTGATGGTTCTTTGTTGTTCGCTTTCGTGGCTCCTCTGCTCCTCTGCTCGGCGGCTACTGCTGTTGATGCTGGCGCTACAGAGGGGAGAGGAGTTGGCGGCGGCATGGAGTAGGGAAGGGAGGCAAGAGAGAGAACGGGTGGAGAGAGGGCGGCGGCTGGGGAGCATGAATGGAGAGAGGATGGGAGGGTTAGGGTTTGAGGGGGAGGGGCGCTCGAGATGGGCTGCCCGAGATGGGCTGAGCTGGAGCCATAAGGCTGGGCTGAGGAGAGAAAAAAGAATAGGCTAGGCTGCTGGCTTTATACTGATTGCTCACCTTTGCCTAATCCTCGCCTAGGTGCTCGTCTAGGCGCCTAGACGTCCCGGCGGTCGGCTAACGCCTCGCCTCACCTTGTCGCCTTGACAACCATGCTATAGTGTTATATCTACTTTTAAAATTTAAACTTCAAACTCAGTATGTTAGAAGAAACAAAAAAGAAAAATTTGCTGTGAATAGGTGAATTTGTCTTTTTCTTTTTCCCCCCTTTTTGATTTATCATTTGTTACAATTTTTTCACCTTTCTACTCCTCATTGTGGACTGAATTTGAACTTGAAGTTTCATATGTAAGTAGGGTAATTTTGCAAATGTGTCTACACAATTTTTGTTCTAAATTTTTCATGTTGATTTGATACCCAAACAAAAAGTTTGTGCACTTGTGCACCAAATTGTGCTTTTGCACTATCTCCCTTCATATTATTTACATAACGACTATTACATTTCCTGTTTACATATTATGATGTGAATGTTTCTTCGTTATGTTTATGGATCACTCGTCAAAATGGTGTTATGTGTTCTACTGGTGGTTCGCAAAGTAGTGCTGGATGTTTGTGCATTGGCTTGGCCAGCGGTAGAGGTAGCTCCTGGGCAGGGCGGGCGCCTGCCCAGGCTCACCGGCGATGAACAGTAAGCCCTTTGGCTGCCTCTAGGGCCATAGAAGCTGCCATCATGGTCTCTCCCGAGCAAGCGATCAGGCATTTCGAGTAGGCCGTCCCATGGCAAAGCAAACCAGTGGGCCAAAGTAGCAAATCCCACAAACAAATTCATTGTTGATCCGAAATCCCTACCCCAAATCTCCAAATTCCCCAAATCCTCTGCCTTTTCTCATCGATCTCCCCTGACCCCCCAAATCCCCAATCCCCAATCCCTACCTCTCGTTGAAGCTAGTGGTGCGCGCGCGCGCGAGGGGGGGGGGGGGGCACGGAGGCACTAGAGCCAACCCAGGGGGCGACTAGGCGCCACCGAGCGCTCCGACGCTCGCCAGCTTGGTGGAGCAGGGGGCATCGGAGCCGGAGCAGGTCGGTGAGTAACATTTTTTTTTTCTTCTGATTTTTCTTTCCAATCCAACTTCGAAACGTTCGTTATCTTCCGTCATAACTCCGAATCGAGTGATTCAAATTCCTAAATTCATCTAAAATCATCCTCTTTCTACCAGTAATAATTTTATAATTTTTGGATTTATTTTATTTTATTTTATTTATTTGTGGTTTCGTTTTGCGCGTAGTCGAAGAAGCCGCTGTCGCCGCCAAAGAAAGTTAGTCCAGCAGAGCGACGCGTCTCTCCTCGTCAAGGCCTGAAGGGGTGGTGGAGCAGGCCGCAGATGGGGCTCAGTAGTCGGTAGAGGATTTGGAGGTGGTGGACTGGTGAGCAGGGGCTCGGTCTGGGAGATTGAGATCATGGGATGGAGATTGGTGTGGCCGGCTCGGCTGACCTCCTGAGGACTTGAGGTGAAGACTGGAGTAGTGGAGTGAGCTGAGCTGCTGAAGCCTGATGGAGCTGGGGACTGATCACCCTGGTAATTGATAGATTTAATAGTACTTCTGTAGCTGCTTGTTATCGATAGTAGTTATTGTATTTGTGCTAGATGACCATATCTGACTGCACTTACCACAAACTATTCTGCAAGTTTGAAGCCTTTAATTAAAGCTTTGGCCTTAATTTGATGCATAACACTACCTTTTTTCCGATTGGTTGGCACGAGAAGTTTATGACTGTACTGTCTTTAAGACTGCAGCGCATAAAGCTTATTACCTTAGATAAAAGGGTATCATTCCCTTTTTGCTATTTTGGTGCTAGTGACAGTGAGCCACCGAGGGGTATAAAGCAATGAAGTCAACTATTGTTTTGATTTTTGAAGTAGAATAATTGCGCAACAAGATTAAAGATGATTGATTCAATTACTTGATGGTTTGCTATAATAGCCGGGAGATATTTAAATCACTTGATGATGTTAATGTTATGCGCCGGTTCCAAAGCTTGAATACTTAGAAAATGAGTTTGCCTCGTACAAGGCGTGATTAGCACACTACTGGTATGTGATGTGTTATGTGGGGCCGCACCTATAGCCGTCGGCCAAAGGCAGGTTAGAAGGGCTGGATATCCAGTTTAGAATTGATTGATTCGGTTTAGATTGGAATAAAATTCAGATTAGGAAGGTCTTGATTAGGACTCCTTTTTAGGAGGATTTGATAGGATAGGAGATTGAGGCTGCAGCCTTTATATGTAAGCCGCATGGCATTGATCAAGGCAAGCAAGAATTGAGTTTTCTCCTACCTCTCCTTCTGTCTAATCTTCCCCTTGCTGCCGCCATTGATCGGAGGCGTACCGCCGACGATCGTTACCTCCGGAGCCGAGGGCCAGCGCCGCCGGCTCTTCCCTTGCCCTTGCAGAGACGACCCTCCGATCGTAACAGCTTGGTATCAGGAGTCCACGGTCTTGCAGCTTCGTCGTCCGCCATGGCCGCCGCTCCAGACAGGGATAAGGCCATCCTGGATCAACTCGCCGCCATCACTCAGCAACTCACCAAGTTGGGCACCATCGAGAACGCTGTCACTAGGTTGGAACACCAACAACAGCAAGATCATCGCGCCATCGAGCGGCTCGAGCGCAACAACAACGACCTCATCACCCAGGGCAACGAAGGCGGGCGCGCGGACGCCTGTGGTTCGGGCATATACTGAATCGCCCTCGCTTCCACAAGCTCGATTTCCCTATGTTTGACGGGAAGACGGACCCCCTCCTCTTCATCAACAAGTGCGAGTCCTTCTTCCTCCAGCAGCGAATCATGGAGGAGGAGAAGGTCTGGATGGCGTCATTCAACATGGATGGCCCCGCCCAGCGGTGGTACATGCGCCTCCAGCGGGAGGAGGGCACACCGTCCTGGCACCGGATTCGCGAGTCGCTCAACGTCCGCTTCGGGCCACCCATCCGCACCAACCCCCTGGGCGAACTCGTCGCCTGCCGCTGCACAGGCACCGTCGCGGAATATAGCGAGCGGTTCATGGAGCTTCTGGCGCGTGCAGGTCCCCTCACCGAGCCTCAACAGGTGCAGATGTTCATGGCAGGCCTCCAAGAACCACTCAAAGATCGATGTCGGCTTCAAAACCCGATGTCCCCGAGGTCGCCATCACCTGGCTCGGGCGTATGAGCGGCGAGCGGTGGTGCAAATAGCGCGGCAGCGCAGGGGCATCCTGCCCACACCCCAGATGCCAGCGCTTCCACCGCCACCGTTCAACAAAGACACGTGCACTAAAGACATTGGCCACCGGCGGCGCTGTAGTCGCCGCCACGCCGTCGAGATGGATTTAACGCCGACGCCAAGGCCTTTGCTTCAAGCTGCGGCGAAGTATGTCCGGGGCCACAATCGACTCGCAGCAGCTCTTCGTCATGGAAATGGCTTACGCCAGCGACGACGACATCACCAACGATGCCGACACCGCGCCAGACGCTGAGCTCCGCGTGATCTCCCTCCACGCTATTTCGGGGGTCCGCACAAGCCGCACGATGCAAGTTCCGGCTGGGGTGCCGTAACGCCTGTGCGCGCTCGACTCGGCCGTCCCCACAACTTCATCTGGAAGCCGCCACAGACGGACCGGGCGCCCCTACGACTCCAGAGCCGGGCTGCGCGCGACGGTGGCCAATGGAGAACGGCTCTCGTGCCTCGGGGTCTACAAGGGCGCCACCTTCTCCATCCATGACGAGCTGTTCCGCGAGGAGGTCTTCGTGCTACCACTCGTGGGCTACGACCTTGTGCTCGGCACTGGGTGGTTAGCAACCCTCGGACCAATTCTATGGGATTTCAGCACCCTCACAATGCAGTTCTGGCTGCACGACCACAAGGTCCGTTGGCGGGGACTGGGCAGTCCGCCACGGCTCCCACAACTTGCGGCAATGGGCTCCGACCTCATGCCCGCTCTCCTCCAGGAGTTCGACGCCATCTTTACCGAGCCGCGTGGGCTCCCTCCTCCACGACCGTGCGACCATCGCATCCACCTCCTGCCAGGAACGCCTCCAGTCGCCGTACGACCGTACCGCTACCCCAACATGCACAAGGACGAGCTCGAGCGCCAGTGCAAGGACATGCTCGACCGCGGCATCATTCGTAACAGCACGTCCGCATTCTCATCGCCGGTGCTGCTCGTCAAGAAGGCTGACGGATCCTGGCGCTTCTGCGTCGACTACCGTGCACTCAATGAGCGGACGGTGCGGGACACGTTTCCGATCCCGGTTGTGGATGAGCTGCTTGACGAGCTTCACGGCGCCCAGTTCTTCACCAAGCTCGACCTCCGATCCGGCTATCATCAAGTCCGTATGTTCCCAGGCGACATCGAGAAGACAGCCTTCCGCACCCACGACGGTCTCTACGAGTTCCTGGTCATGCCCTTCGGCCTGACCAACGCGCCTGCCACTTTTCAAGCTTTGATGAACGCGGTGCTCCGGCCGTTCTTACGCCGTTTCGTCCTGGTGTTCTTCGACGACATCCTCATCTTCAGCAAGACGTGGTCCGAGCATCTCCAGCACGTCCGCACCATTTTTACTGCGCTCTGCGACAACGGTCTCGTTCTCAAGAGATCTAAGTGTTTTTTCGGTGAGACCTCCGTCGCCTATTTGGGACATGTCATCTCCCGCGACGGCGTAGCCATGGATGCAGGCAAAATCCAGGCAGTGGTCGACTGGCCGACCCCACGCACGGTGCGTGCCCTCCGTGGCTTCCTTGGCTTGGCGGGATACTACCGCAAGTACGTCAAGGCCTACGGGGCGCTGGCAGCTCCCCTCACCGCGCTACTCCGCAAGGACGGATTCGCCTGGTCGCCGGAGGCCGACGCGGCTTTCCAGTCTTTAAAGGGGGCCCTGACATCGGCGCCCGTCCTCGCTCTGCCCGACTTCACCATACCATTCGTGGTGGAGTGCGACGCCTCGGGCGCCGGCTGCGGTGCGGTGCTACACCAACGCGCGGGGCCCGTGGCTTTCTTCAGCCGGTCGCTGGCTCCACGCCATCGAGGTCTCGCGGCGTATGAGCGCGAGCTGATCGGCCTCGTTCAGGCCGTCCGCCATTGGCGGCCTTACCTCTGGGGGCGCCCGTTCGTCGTCAAGACGGATCACTACAGTCTGAAGTTCTTGTTGGATCAACGTCTCGCCACGATCCCGCAACACCAGTGGGTGAGCAAGTTGCTGGGGTTCGACTTCACCGTCGAGTACAAACCGGGTCGCACCAACATCGTCGCCGACGCTCTCTCCCGCCGCGACATGGATGAAGGCGCTCTCATGGGTATCTCCGGGCCTAGCTTCGACATCGTGACGGATCTTCGGCAGAGGCCGACAAAGAACCCGGCGATCATCGCTCGCCGCGACAGTGGCCGACGCAGACGCTAGGCCCCTGGTCCGTCGTGGATGGCATACTACTTCATGGCGGCAAATTTTATCTTCCGCCGGGCTCCACAACCCTACAGAAGGTACTCCCGGGCGTCCACGACATGGCACACGAGGGCGTCGAGAAGACCTTGCGGAGGCTCCGCCATGACTTCCACACGCCGCGGGACCGAGCGGCCGTCCAAGACTACGTCCGCCACTGCTTGGTCTCACAATGGAACAAGACGGAGCATCTCCACCCTGGCCTATACGCTTCTTCCGTGCCGACCATCGTATGGTCCGACATCTCCATGGACTTCGTCGAACACCTCCCTAAGGTAGGAGGCAACCGCTTATCCTCACGGTGGTGGACCGATTCTCCAAGTATGCGCACTTTATTGCATTGGCGCATCCCTATTCTCGCGGAACTGCGGTGCGGCATTTTTCGCGGACATTGTTCGACTCCATGGCGTGCCCACATCCATCGTATCCGACCGCGACTCTGTTCACTTCCACCTTACGCGAGCCCTCTTCACACTTTTGGGCACCAAGCTCCACATGAGTTCGGCGTTTCACCCGCAGTCGGACGGACAGACGGAGGCCGTCAATAAGGCTATAGCTATGTATCTTCGATGCATGACGGGTGATAGGCCACGACAGTGGCTTAAATGGCTTCCGTGGGCTGAATTCATCTACAACACCTCCTTCCATTCAGCATTGAAGGAGACGCCATTCAAAGTAGTTTATGGCCGAGACCCCCCTGCTATTCGGTCATATGAAGCGAGGACCCGCCGGTTCCCGCGATGGGTGGCCGCCATGGAGGGCGTGGATTTGTTCTTGGGCGATGTTCGGGCTAGATTGCTGCAGGCTCAAAGCGTGGCTAAGAAGTACTACGACCGCGGGCATCGTCGGTGTCCTTTGCCGTTGATGATCGGGTATGGTCGCCAGACGTCATCGGTCTCCCAGATCGCTACCAAAGACTACCCAAAGGCAAGCTGCGCCCAAGATACTATGGCCCTTACAAGGTCCTCGCTGTGATCAATGAAGTGGCATACAAACTGGCATTACCACCGCAAGCGCGTCTCCATGATGTGTTTCATGTGGGTCTTCTAAAGAAATTCGTGGGTACTCCACCAGTCGTACCTCCTACTCTGCCACCAATGCATTTTGGGGCTGCCCAAGCCACACCCACCCGTGCTGTCAAGATGAGACTTGCCCGAGGAGTTCGCCAAGTGCTCATTCAGTGGGAAGATCAGCCGGCTTCAGCAGCCACTTGGGAAGATGTGGAAGACTTTCGTCGTCGCTACCCCACTTGGCAGCTTGAGGACAACCTGCTGGTCGAGGGGGGGGAGAGATGTTATGTGGGGCCGCACCTATAGCCGTCGGCCAAAGGCAGGTTAGAAGGGCTGGATATCCAGTTTAGAATTGATTGATTCGGTTTAGATTGGAATAAAATTCAGATTAGGAAGGTCTTGATTAGGACTCCTTTTTAGGAGGATTTGATAGGATAGGAGATTGAGGCTGCAGCCTTTATATGTAAGCCGCATGGCATTGATCAAGGCAAGCAAGAATTGAGTTTTCTCCTACCTCTCCTTCTGTCTAATCTTCCCCTTGCTGCCGCCATTGATCGGAGGCGTACCGCCGACGATCGTTACCTCCGGAGCCGAGGGCCAGCGCCGCCGGCTCTTCCCTTGCCCTTGCAGAGACGACCCTCCGGTCGTAACAGATGTACGAAATCAACACTTCAATATGAAGATATTTTTTTATGTTATATGATGCGCTAATCAATATTTTTTTATCTTGTAGAGCCTCTTTTGGGGTGTGGTTAGACCTTTGTTGGTGAATTGTCGAACCATTGATAGTGTCGTAGTGAGGTATTTGTCTCATCTTTCTTTGTTTTCATCCATGAATGTTTACACGTGTATTTATGCTTTCAGTAAGAAAACCTATTGCAGTTCTCATTTTTGCTTATGTGATGTGTATATAGATTTGTTCGCGTTTATGACCATAGTTATGTTTGCCTAGGCTTCCAAAATTTCCTGGCTCCGCCACTGGGCTTGGCCAAGCTTAAAGTGTCTTTGGAACTTCAATAATGTATCACTAGATGTCCTTTTCTGCTAGTCATGATGACCAAGGGTGTAGCCATGTTGCATTATTTATAGGTTTTTGATATTAACTTCATTTGCATCAGTGTACTCACAAGTTTTAACTGACTTTGCATTTCCAGGTGAGACAGAGTAGAGGGCCTGGCTGTCCTTGCAAGGCCGCAAGGGAGCAAGCAGCTGGGATTCAGTTTTTGAATGACGCTTATGGTCCTACCAAATCATGAAAATGGTAAGGTGTTAATCTAATATGCGCGTGGAAGTGGAGCTGATTACAGCGTTATCAGTTTCAGCTTGGTATGAGTCAGAACAATGTCCACCTTGCCCTCATGGAGCATTTGATTTGGTTCGATCCCTGACCCTTGTCATCGAAAAACTGTTAGCTCCAAGTTGGTGTGCCTCATCCCGGTGGTGCGCCTAATCTTAAGGTCATGTACTGCTGGAGCCTGGAGTGCTGGTAATCTTCAATTCTCAATAATGGATGCTGTATTGCTGTTTGACGACTCTGCTAGCAACTGTGTAGTTGGGACAATTTGTTGGCACTTTTTCTTATGTGGCTAGTACATTTACACTCAAATATTGATAAAGCTTGTTCTGATTATCCTAGTGGTAAATGCCAGCAACACTGACCAAATAGTGTATATAATTAACGAACTTAGGATCCCGTGAGCTGAACGGACATGGAACAGGTTGTCGCTTCCTTTAAAAGAAATGCTGCTCGGATGACTATGACAGCGCCTGTACCTTTGCTCGATTCTGCCTCCTGCCATAATGACTATGATCTGCCCCTTGTTTCTGACCCAGACTTATTAATACCGTACTGTGGTTTGGCTATTAGAATAGTACTATTTTGGATTTAGTATAATAGTATATATTTATAAGTATACATAATTTTTTAATTATATGTACACAAAAATTCACTTGTAATATTATTCCAAACACATAGTAAGACTATTAAATATAACATATAGTTCAATAGATTTTGTTATCAATTTCACCGACATGACTGGTACTAATGTTATTGGACTGGTATTGATTGGTATCGGACTGGTACGGCCGGTATTGACTGGAATTGAGACCGGTACATCATATAAGGCTACTTTGTACCGATTTAGGTGTCGAAATGGTACATACTGACCATACTAATCACTGATGAGCATATACCGCGGTATTGATAGCTATGATCTGACCTGCTCACTAACAGAAGAGAGAACTCGCCATTTAGGGATTGTATGGAATTCCGGAATTTGTAGGATTTTTGCGGAGATGGTATTAGGGCTGGAAACGAGCCGAGCCCGGCTCGGCTCGGCTCGGTGCGGCTCGGCCCTGAGGCGAGCCCAAAAAACTGGCTCGGCTCGGCTCGGGCTCGGCTCATGGCGGCTCGTTATTTCGTAGAGCGAACATTTTATCAGAAAATTAAATATTTATACAATAATTCATGTATTTGCAGTGAATAATATTAACTTACTAATTACTACTAAATAATAGTAGTTGCTTAGTTGCTCTCTATCACACTTGTAGGAAATGGAATTGTCTCAACATCATCTTCATCATCTTTTTCCTAAAAATATAAGTCATTAGTCATACTAAATTCCCTGCATGGGCTGGGCCGCCCAGCCAATTTGGCTCGCGAGCCGGCTCGCGAGCCGAGCCGAGCCGGCTCGGTGTTTTTGCGAGCTTGAAAAACAGGCTCGGCTCGAGCTCGATCCAAGCCACGAGTCTATACGAGCCGAGCTACGAGCCATGAGCTTTTTTTCCAGCCCTAGATGGTATTGTTTTCTGTAAAGTTTCTAAACAAGGTTTACCATATTTGGGTTGGCCAGCGGAAGTTGAAGCTTGCCCCCTGCATAGCCACTTGGATCCGCTTGAGTGCTGGACTAGAACACGTCCAACATGAGAACCGAGAGTTGCTCGGTTGGCAGGAGCTGGCTCGAACCTGGGTGCTCGCTACTCCTTAAAGTGCAAGCTAGATCTCCTGGCATAAATAATAAAAAATGAACACGTCCAACATGGTATTAGCTATAGTGCGACTAGTGCACGATATACCATTGAAACAAACTCTCAATAACGGGATAGGAATGGAGCGCGAATGACCTAGGTATGTCGCTCAAGCCTTCCTCGTTGAGCCTGTCAGGCCCATCACTGCCATCCTCAAACCGAGTTGATGTCCTACACAACGCACGTGGGCTGCTGGTCGTCTTCCTCCATACGCACGAAGGCACGAGACAGTGGGATCCCATCGCTATCCGCAAGCACGAGACCGTCGGCCGTTGACATGTTCCTACGTGAGCAGGGGTGTGAGTTATCGTACTGGGTTCCATCAAATCCTTCATGTCTCACATTCCAAAACCTGAAGCATATCAAAGCTGCATGTTTAAGAAGGTTGTTAACTTGTAAGCTAGGACTCAAAGTTGAAACAAATCAAAATTGTAAGTTTTATGCAAGTTTCAAACCAAAAATTTCAAGCGGGTTTTCAGGTTTCAAAGCCTCAAGTTTCAATGAAGTTTCAAGTCTTAGAGAAGTTTCACATTCCAACTGAGTTTCAAGTTTCAATGAAGTTTCAAGTCTCAAGGAAGTTTTATATTCCAGAAAGCAAAATTCAAAGCCAGGTTTAAAAAAAGAAGCCCCAAACAAGTTTCACTGTGTTTCAAAAGCAAAATTCAAGCAAATTTAACTATTCAAAAAGCAAAACTGAAGAACGTTTTCACTAAGTTTCAGCAAGTTTCACATTTAAAATTCAAAATTAAAGCAGGTTTCACCATGTTCCAGCAAGTTTCACGTTCAAAAACAAAACTAAAGCAGGTTTCACCAAGTCCCAGTAAGTTTCATATTTCAAAAAGTAAAATTCAAGCAGGCTTTACCAAGTTCCAGCAAGTTTCATATCTTAAAAAGAAAATTTCAAACATGTTTCACCAAGTTTTGACTTCCAAAAAGCAAATTCCAATAAGTTCGATATATCAAAAGAAGAAACCAAGTATGTTTTAGGCAACAACGAAGGTGAGGAGCTCACAAGTGACAACAAGACCTCCACAGGTGGAGGTGTTGTTTAGAATCCACCACGGTGCCCTGCATGTGCACGCTTGCTGTCATCATACCCATGCTTTGCTCCATATCCAGCACCGTGCACTACTCGTGGTTGACTATCACCGGGAGTTGGATAACCTCCAAGCCATTGATGTCAACCATGAATTGGTCAGCGGTGCTCACTGCTCAGTGTGGAGAGAAAGCGAGAGAGGGGGTTTATGGGGGTAAGGATCTGGATAGGGAGAGATGCTTAGTGTTAGGAGAGATGGGATTTAGGAAAGGAGCAAAGGAGGGATCTGAATGGGGGATGGGGAGAGATAGTGGGGATCATTGGGAATGGTGAGAGGAAGAAAAACAAAGATGGATGGAGTCATCGATGCTTGGAGTGGATGGGATGAGGGGCGAAATCATCGATATTGTCCCCCGGATCGATTCTACCACACTTAATCCAATGGGAAAAAGCTATTCCATCGAATGAAGCTAGGTTGGTACAATATTCTCTAGTTTTTCTCATTTGCTTATTAGTATATTGCTCAATTGTGACTTGCCAATGGCCACATAAGATCGATATTTGTATATTTGTTGTTGAGATAGTTTAATAAAACTATAATTATAAATGTTGTCTTATCATACTATCAATGTCCAATGTAATACTACCTTCGTTCTTTCTTGTTGTTTTGGATATTGATGTAGTCTCCAATACACATCTTTGACCATTACTTTTTCAATTATATATCTAAAAAATTATAAAAATATAATAATGTTGAGTGCTTTCGATGATAAATCTACACATCATTTTCCTGTGGTAAATCAAAATATTTTTCTAGTTATCAATTGTCAAAGTTTTAAAATATTAACTATATGCGTTCTAAAATGACATCAATATGAGGACGGAGGGAGTGATTCCTAGGCTATCTTATATGTATCTATACTAACTAAAGACTCCTCAATAGTCCTCACATTAATCCTAAGAAGTAACAAGCAAGAAATTACTATATTAATCTAAAAAACAATAAATAGCTAGAAATTCTCATATTAAAAAAATAGAGAACATCTCAACCATATATTTAGGGTGCGTTTGGTTGGGCGAACGAGATTGAATGGGATGGGATGGTACATGATGGATGGGATGATCCTAGATGAGATGGTATAGGGTGGGTGTTTGGTTGCCTGAATGGAATGATACAAGATTTTGTTTGGATGCTTGGATGGAATGATACGGGATGGTACAAGATTTTGTTTGGTTGCTTGGATGAAATGATGCAGGATGGTACGAGATGATGTTTGGTTGGAGATGAGGTTGGTATGAACTATGTAGCACAATCTGTCTTGCTACATTGCTACATATCAAGCATCGGTTACACCCTCAAGCGTGCGTGCATGCCCAGACGATCGGTAATGTTCCATTAACATCTTTGTGTGGCCAAGCAATAAGGTGGAAGGATGGCAACCATTTAGTGAAGTAATCATGTTTTCCACCGAATGTAGGAGAGAGATCAGGTTAACTTGAAGGATCATGTGGAGGTCCATCCATATTTGTGATGAGTATTTACTTTATTTGAGCAAGGTGTGCTCAGGTTTGAGTATGATTTGAATTGGAATTCAAAAAGAAGCAATTTGAGTTGTGTTAGCTTCTTGTGATACTACCAGCCTATGGCTGGCGGTAGAACCGACTGATGAATGAAACATGATTAATTGTGAGCATTTGTGATGAGTATTGGACAATGCTATGTGATGGGTTTTCTTTGTCTTTGATGGCTGCAGGACGACTATGCTAGGTCATGGTGAGGCGGAGGATGACCGGGACTAGGCGAGGTGCGTCGGAGGTCCGGACGGTCGAAGATCGCCGGAAGATGATCGGAGACGGAGTTCGGGCAAGTCATGAAGACAAGGAAATGCGATGATACTAGCTAGATGCCGCGAGGATCGATGAGGGCCATTGGATCGCGGTCTAGTTGATAGGTTAGTGGGTCTATGTAGTATGCTTTGAAAACCGTGCAGGAAAACCCATTATGCTTGTGAGTTTTAGGTTGCCCTAGCATGGGTATGTGAGTGGGTTAATCCTAGCCCTTGGTGGAGTGCTCTAGGGTTGAGGGACTCATTCAAGGATGGTAGGTGGCCCAAGACTTGTATAAATAGAGGGGGATGGATGCCCTCCCTCACTTGAAGGTTTGAGTTGCTCTTTTGAGCTTTGCCCACATGAAGTGAGGCTTTGTAAACCTTTTATCCAGAAAATACAAAGATTTTTTTACTATTCTTATGAATTTAAATTGCGCATTTACATTATGTCTTTACTTTATGTAATTTAAATTCAGCATTTACTTTCCCGCATTTAAATTCCCTCAATTTACTTCTCGCAATTTGGATTTGCCTCCCCTCCTTCTAAATGCTGTTGATCAAGGATGTTTTGAGGGTGTTCATTTGGTTTTACATCTCTCTTGCACCCTAGGATAGACTAGAGATCAAGTTGATATCAAACTGCAAATCTATCCTGAACTTGTTCTCTGCGCAGCAGTCAATCTTCGATTTTTAGAAAAATCTAGAAAATACTTTTGGGTGATTCTTGTTGGAGAAGGTGCATGACTGATATATCCATATATGGAATAATTTTTGATTCCACTGGTTGCTCAACCTTATGGTCAAGTTACAAAAGTACTCCTCGTAGGGCTATAGTCTGACTCAAATAAATCTGCAGCGGAAAATAAAGAAACGTGTGGTGCCAACCAATATGTAATGTCGTGACTTTTTCTCTCGGTTGGAATTTCAAACTCAGGGGTTTTGGTGGATCCACGTGTGATCTGAAAGGGGTGAAAGTGGAGCTGAGTGGGAGAGTGCTTAATTAGTTTTTCTCTCACCTAGCTTTCCCCTCCCCCATTTTTATTCTTTTCCCCCCTCCAACCGGCCACTTTTCTCTCTCTCTCTCCTTGCGTGTTGTCCAGCAAAAAGGGGAGAGCTCTCTCTTGGTTTATCCTCCTCTCATTTACAGCAGTAAGGGCAGCAGCTCCTCCTCCCATGGCAGCCTCCCATGGCCTCTTCCCCCTCCAAAGGAGCTCCCCCTTGGCGCCATCCCTGCTGCTGGAGCCCAAGCAAAGACAAAGAACAACTTTCCTCCTTCATTCTTTTGGTTTTTGCGGTGAGGTCTTCTTCATTCTTGAGCTCCTTGCTGTTCTAATGGGGATTTCCTGGTTGCTTGAGTGTTCTAGGGTTGCTAGATGTGAAAATGTTGGAGGGAAACTAGATCTTTTGGAGGGAAACTTTTTCTTTGTTTTTAAATGAGTTTGATCAGCCTTGCAACTCCAGTTTGGGGTAGTTAGATTGGTCAAATGTTTGGTCGGCTGTAGAAGAAGTTGTAGATAATTGAATTATCTTTAATTGGAGTACAAGAACTCGAAAATCCATTAAGCTAATTAAAAGTTGTGCTACTTTTCTTGCCGATCGTCCGATTGTCTTTGTTGTGCGGCGATAATCTTCAACTGCGGATTAGACTTACCTAGATGCCGAATGAGCTCTTCCATTTGCCTAGAGAAATGTATGAAATTTCCAGTAGTTTTAGAAAATGTACTTGTTTTCTTGATTTGGAGTTAGGAATCAAAAGTTATGCTAGAGCAAAGTTGCTGTCCAGAATGTTGTTTTTTCTGAATCAAAAGTTATAGTATGTTTATGTTGATGGAGAGGTGAATGTGGAAATGGAATGTATTTGCTATTCTTCCATTCGTTTCATTTCATGTGTGCATTCATAATGGAAGAGGCGACCCATTCTGATGCGGGCCTCTGTGTTCACACGTAGTGAACACGAAAGTCCTACCTCGTAGTCCCATCCATCGAGGTGAATGGGAGCGAGACAGTAAGAGTAGGCACCTTCCACGGGATGGAAGGGATGTGAGGGTGCACACCGACGGGTGTGCACTCGGCAGTACCGGTACGTGCATCGAAAGGGCATTCATGTCGCATTGCATCATAATGATGATTTTGAGTTAAATGGAAATGTGCAGAGTTGGGATCGAGTCGTGAACTCATCCAAAAGATTTAAAGAGGTAAGTGCTAATAATAGAAGCATTCATGTTGCGTTGCATCGATAACCTTTATTTGTGCTAATGGAAATATGAGGTGTTGGGATCGAGTCGTGGACTCCCCCAAGAGTTGAATGAGGTATGTGTGTGAAGTAAGAAACGAGGTAGAGGTAAAATGTATTGATACTATTGTTTTATGTATTTGTTTACTTGGATAAGAATTATGCTCATATTGTCGATTTACTTGTGTAACATGGCTTTTGATGCACTTTTCTGAGTCTTCGACTCACGCTTGTTATTTTATGTTTTTAGGTACTCGATGAGCGTCTTGCGGGTTTGGGGCTTAGCTGCACTTCCACCGATGCTCACGGCGAATAAAGGAACTTAAATGTTAATTGGTTTACTTTGGTAACTAGTTGAGTTCATATAATAACTTGTTGTAGTTATTGCTCTCTCTTTGATGTAAAAGGTTAATCGATGTTAGAAGTTAAACTGCTATATTGTTTCTTTTCGATACCATGACCCTTTGCTTGTGCTTAGCGGGTCATGATGGTTAGTTCATAGTTGTTACTTTAAATTGATATAATTGTCATCTCTTTGCCTGCTGAGTGGATGTCCACTTAGCAGGGGAGGTCTTGCCGAAATTTTTAATTAGTTCGGCAACCTCCTAGCTGTTAGATAGGTTTGGTAGCACTTTGGGCACGTGTGGTGCCGGGGTGTTACACAATATGCCACAGGCAACTGACTGGACTCTCCCCCTAGTTTGTCGGCTCCTCCTGGAACTCCTCCTAGTGCTGGCGTTGATTCTTCTTCAACTCATGTTTTGTTGTTGCAAGGGGTGAGTACTTGGTACTCAGCAAGTTATGCACAAAATGCAAAGCTAATATTCTACATGCATGGCTTATTCCAACAATAGGCTACGGAGTTCTTTTGCAATAAGCGACGTTCAAAAATAATAGTAATACATTGGAAAGCGATAAAACAGGAATAATAGTACCAATTGCATAAACAATTTTTCAAGTAAAGAATTTATCAACCTAAGCAAGTTCATCATTTCCAACACCATGTATCCATGACCCAAGTTCATTTTTATAGATGTCTAACCCTTGACTGTAATCCCCGAGTAGTGTCCAATGCCGCGGACATGGCTATTCGAATAGATTTTACTCTCTGCAGACGTTATGCACTTTACCCACAAGATACAGTCAAACACCATAAAGGCGAGTGCCCGTAACAAAGTCTTTTGGAAGCTTCTAGCTCTACAAGTGAACCTCTCCGGTTGTTGCACACTATCCCTTCCCTTAGCAAAGGAGAAGTCTAGGCCAACAAACCGTTGGACGGGTACCTAGCCGCAGCCCCGGTTCGCTCCCCCATACAACTACATAGAGGTATAGTTGACACCCCGAGGTACCACATGCAAGTTACTAGCAACCTACTCAACTAGGTCCGTCCCATTACAGACCTGTGGTTGCATGATGAGCTCAGTTCAAAGGCTTGCTAGGTTAAGTCCTTAATGTGACCAAGGCAAGACTACCAAAGTGTCCACAAGTATTCCAAAACCAGCAAGAACCAAATCGACCGCCCAGTTGCCACTCTTGGCCCACCAGAAACAATCTTGCCACTTGCCCCGGTCTAAACCATTTTATCAAACCCAGTTGTTACCATGCACCACGCGCCATCAACATCATCATCAATAACACATGACACTTCTCAAAAACGTGTTCCATATCTCATTAAGTCAACATTAATAATTGATCATCCAAAATCATGTCATGACTACGTGGCAGGGTTAAGCGTTATACTACAGCGGTCCAATTACCCGTGTTGGCAATTTAATAATGTCCAACTAAATAATCCATGTTCTAGGGTAACAAATGATTAATGGCATACAATCACTATCGACAAGGTGGCATATTCAAGTAGGCCACATAACTACTCCCGGAATTAATCAAAAGCATTTTCAAATAAACTAGCATGCAATAATTTACATAAACATAATTTCAAAAGTGAGATCAATATGGTCAAAGCATAACTTGCCTTCAAAAAGTACTTGTTCTTGGTCTTGAGCTGGCTCATGGGTCAAAACTTCACCTTCGAAACCTTCGGGCACTTCAACGTCTACTCGTAACGGATAAATAAACACCAAATAAATAAAAATAGAGAAAAATTCATGTACAAAAATTAAATAAAATTCACCATTAAATAGAGATAAATTTTACAAAATTTTAGATACTGGAATTGCCTCATTCGGAGTTAAAACGCAAAAGTTATAGCCGTTTGAAATTTGAAAAATCAATTAAAAGAATAAATTGAATTAATCCATTTATTTTTCTATTGAAAAATCCGAATTATGGCGTCAGCGGGGATTTTGAATTTCCACCGAATTATTTTTCTAAAGAAAAATCGAATTATGACGTCATGCTTGCGTCATCCGGTCCACGTACTCGGTCCACGGCTCGGGCTCGGTCCACTACACCACAGCACCTTTGTTGCAACAAACTGTCTGTTGGCAAAAGCTACATGCAGTGTCACATAGTCTGTTGGCAATACATTTGGCGACAGACATCCCTCTGTAGGTTAAAGTCCAGTCGGCAAAGACTTTTGCCGACCGACTCGGTATTACCGACAGACTAGTTGACTCCACATGTATCCTTATTGCCGACGGACATAATTTTGCCGCCAGACATAGTTAGTACCGACAGACATATAATTACCGACAGACATATAATTACCGACAGATTGTGGGTTGGTAATCCACACTTTTACCGACAGATAGTTCGATGGGATGCTTTATCCCGATTTAAAAAAAAATTCAAAAACTAGCTTGATCACTATTAGGACAATCATGGTACTTTTAAACTTCCATTCACAACAATATAGTAGCCTCAACCATGATGACATTATGCAACATTATAACCAAAACAACAAAATAGAGTAACCTGAACAGCACATTCAACATTACATTCATTAGCAGTATATTTAGGGCCACAATAAAAACATCTAAGACATCAAAATAGAGTAGCCACATCCATAGTGATAGCTTGCAACAGTACAACCATTGGCAGTATATTTAGGGCCACAATAAAAACATCAAAACAGCTAGCCATCTTTGTCCAAAAGGTTAAATAAGTATGTGAATTGATATAACCCAAAATGATCAGTTGTAATACATCGAACTTAATTCTTAAAACAAATAACATCTTCGAAAGATTTCTTCCAACTTGCCATAGTCTTCCAACTTGCTATGGTCTTCCAACTTTATCTGCAAAAAGGAAATATGATCTTTAATCATAGGACACCAAAGCATAATATTTTATCTAGAATTATGCAAGCTTGAAAGTTTCAACATAATAAATACAACAATGCTATTCAGTTTGAATAATTGGACTAAAGGGATAATTCTAGAAGCGCATAGCGACAAGGATAGAAAGGAAAGAGAACACTAAAGGAAAGTGTGTATTTCAGGATGACAGGACTACTCACCACATGGCAGTATGGCAAGTAGTTAGGTCCAACCATGATCTAGAGAATACTACTTACTGCATATGTTCAATTTATTTTTCATGCCTAATGTGAATTTTCCTATGCTAACTTTTATGGCAGATAGCAAGCATTCTGTATTCTAGTATTCAACCTCTTCACAATCTTACTATGCTAGTAAGCACCGACTTCTTGTGCATTACTTATAGCCACATATGGTTCTTCGTCTAGAATTTGATTGCTCGGTGCACTGAGTTGCATATAGGAGTGCTACCGTGTGCATTGTGCAATGATGACATTGTTGTCTTCAGGTCAATTCTATACTTAGGCAACCCATGCTTTTAAAGCAAAATATGTTGTCTGATTCACTTCAAAAACAAAAACTAATGTATAGCAGCATAACTTGGTGAGGTGCTTGTTTCTTTGCAGCAACATCACTGGAACAACAACAGCAATAGGGACAATACAATTCTTTGGTCAGCCATCACTGGAACAACAACAGCAGTAAGCATGGCATACTCCCAACATCTACTTAACATACAGAAGACAAGGGGAAAAAAAGTGAACTCCTCTTACTGACATCATCATCAAAGAGCTTGCATACTTCACAGAAGTACTTCCCCATGCATACACCACAATTGATGCATGTTTGCCGCACCTGCCAGCAGATAATTAAAAGGCACCATGATGCCACTAGATGAAAAACATTTAGTGTGTTATGAAGCAACAACAATAGTTCAATTCCGTACCTCTTGTTCAGTGCCACACACTGAGCATATAACCTGATTACAGATCAACAACCAACTTAGTAAAACAGTAAAAATAACTCACATTGCAAATTATTAGTAGGTCCATGGTGACAAAACTAACCTGCTGCACTTCATGGCGTGGAAGTCCTGCCGCTTCATCATATCAATTTTAATTGAATTCTGTGCACACAGAATATATTAGTTTTATGTTTTATGAATTAGTTCCAAAACAAAAATGGGCATGTGTAAAATAGAACATGAAAATCATCCCCTTTATGCAATATAAACAAAAATAGAAAAGGTACAGACTTGCATCCGAAAAAGCGTAATGAAATACGCAAGAAATAACTATATATACAGTAAGCTTATTTGTGAATGATGTGGCATATCACAGGATATTACAGCTGCCAACAAACCAGGATATTATAGCTGCCAACAAACCAGGATATTTCTTTTTTCTAGGCTTTGAGAAATACAATTTACCGTAGCAGTAAAGCACCTAGCAGCAGTAATTGAGGTCATGAATTGGAGCCCTATCTCCTATCTGTATTAAGAAGACATGCATCCCTATCTCCTATATTGATTAAGAAGTCGTGTAGCTCATCCTACAAGATATTTTTTTTCTAGATTTTATATCCTTCTAAATCAAAACTCATCTGAAAAATTGATAATTGATTCCTATGTTAAAACCACTGACAATATGGATGTAAAAGTAAGTATTCATATCAATTGCTCTTCCGCAACAAAAACTCTTAAAACTATACCTTTTCTTCATTGTGGCAGTCAAAGGCAATCAAAAATCTCATTGCAAAGATGGTGCTCATATGCGGCATCTCCTTCGGTAATGTGCACATACGTGATAGGGCATACTTGTTATTTGTTTGTCATGAAATCCATTATTATAGGCTTAAGTCAAGCGAGATAAGATAACTCGAGCTAACGAAGGACATACCCATCTTGCATTACTTCCTTCTGAAGCCTTTCATAATCATCAGAGTTCAAACCATTGATTTTCTCTACGAAGTAATTTCCATCGGACAATGAAGAGCCTTGGACATGTGCCTCTACATTTCGCTTAGCATGTTCATGTTGAACAGCAGACTGAAGCTGCAGATCCATGGCGCCCATTTTGCCTGCTTTTGTGCCATGAAGCTATCACTTTGCAGACACAACACAAATACACTGCAAGTAATGTGCATTTAGCAAGATGGTTCTCAATACGAATGCGATCAAGGTCCTACAAAAGGAGGAAACCGCTACATGCGATTACGGATTCTTTGTATCTTCTTAGGAGACCAGACATATCAATACAAGACTAAAGCCATCACTGGAACAACAACAGCAATAGGGACAATACAATTCTTTGGGCAGCCATCACTAGAATAACAACAGGAATAGGGACTATTTGTATGGCAAATCTTTATCAAATAGCGTAGTACCTTATCATTGCAATACCTTATCATTGAAATTTCTCATAAACAACATTTCTCATTGAATCACCATCAAAATTTCGTATAAACAAAATTTGCTGAACTGGAACCTTATCGATGAACAATTACTGGATAGAAATTCCTCACAAACAAACTTACAGCAAATAAATTTCAAGATGCCAAAACGGGGAACCTTACCTTCAAGCCCTTGCCGAGGTCACCGATGCTGGGCCGAGGACGCGGATGGCGGGGGGAGGAGGATGACTCGTGCACCGCCGATCCGAGGTCACGCCGAGCCGGGGTAGAGGACGATAAGGTCGTTGAGCCAGGGGGAGGAGGTCTCCGGCCGAGGTCGCCGACGCTGGGATGAGGAAGTGGATGCCGAGGGGATGAGGATGAAGCGAAGCTGCCTGGGGAGCAGGATGAAGCGCCGTCGCTGGGGGGAGGAGGATGAAACGCCGTCACCGGGGGGAGGAGGATGAAGCGCCGCCGCCGGGGGGCCAAGGACGAAAAAATGGGGGCGCCGCCGCCGGGGGGCCACCGTCGCCGCCCCTGGCTCGAGGTCACCTCGCTAGGGTTCGGGAGGGAGGACGATTGGCGACTGCGGGAGGGCAGAGGCGAAGGGCTGGGTCTACGCGAGAACAGGTGGGCCAAGGCGAGTTTTGTTGAGGGGTATTTTGAGAGTAAAATGTTACTAACTCCAAGGGTAGTATTGTAATGGTGTTATAGATTCAGGTGGAGAGCCGCCTTTTCCTTGCTCCACAAAAATGAACTACAACCTGCTCTAATTCACCAAACTTTGGATTCAGTTTTTTTTTTTGGAGCTAGACTGTTTGGTATAACTTCATCTACTCCTAAGGAAGAATTTAGGATCTGGAGCCATGACAAACAGGGCCTAAGCCCGCGTGTGTCCCTGAATATCTAACCATTTTTATTTTTAGTATTTATTGAATTTATTGAACTTTTTATATTTATTTGGATACTTTCCGTGCACAGATGACGTTGAATAAAGGCTGTCGCTAACACATTCGCCAAGTTTCAAGAAGAACTTCTATTTTCAGGCCAAAGTATGTTAGTAATATGCTGATTCTATTCTTTAAAATGATTTGCTAGTCGATTTTGCATGCTAATTGAATTATTATATCACTTGTTTAACTGTTTAGCTCCTATTACATGTTAGCTAGCTGTCCATTGCAGTCCTAGAAGTATTTTATGTATTACATAATCTAGAGTTCGTTTTATTCTGATAGGTTGCTTAGTTGGTTAGGGTAGTTATAGCTAGGATGATTATGCAATATTGGAGCTAGCAAAATACGTGCAATAGGAGATTATCAGGCAAGAGGGTATTTAAGATACTGAGAAGTGAAAGTTTTCATTTGGTTATTTAAGAATATATCATTTTTATCATGTACCCAACATTGCCGACATTTAATCTGCTGCCACACCTTTGCCGTCAGACAGTTTGACCTAGAAAATGAGAATTGCCAACACATAGTGTGTCCCTACATATCAAAATAATTTCCAATGCACCATCTGACCCTAAAAGTATTATTGCTTGCCAGTTAGTCCGTCACCATGTTTTAGCGACAGATAATTGGTCGGTAATTATGTATTATTGCCGACTGATGTTTGACGCTAATTTGGTGTTATAGTATGTTTATGTTGATGGAGAGGTGAATGTGGAAATGGAATGTATTTGCAATTCTTCCATTCGTTTCATTTCATGTGTGCATTCATAATGGAAGAGGCGACCCATTCTGATGCGGGCCTCTGTGTTCACACGTAGTGAACACGAAAGTCCTACCTCGTAGTCCCATCCATCGAGGTGAATGGGAGCGAGACAGTAAGAGTAGGCACCTTCCACGGGATGGAAGGGATGTGAGGGTGCACACCGACGGGTGTGCACTCGGCAGTACCGGTACGTGCATCGAAAAGGGCATTCATGTCGCATTGCATCATAATGATGATTTTGAGTTAAATGGAAATGTGCAGAGTTGGGATCGAGTCGTGAACTCATCCAAAAGATTTAAAGAGGTAAGTGCTAATAATAGAAGCATTCATGTTGCGTTGCATCGATAACCTTTATTTGTGCTAATGGAAATATGAGGTGTTGGGATCGAGTCGTGGACTCCCCCAAGAGTTGAATGAGGTATGTGTGTGAAGTAAGAAACGAGGTAGAGGTAAAATGTATTGATACTATTGTTTTATGTATTTGTTTACTTGGATAAGAATTATGCTCATATTGTCGATTTACTTGTGTAACATGGCTTTTGATGCACTTTGCTGAGTCTTCGACTCACGCTTGTTATTTTATGTTTTTAGGTACTCTGATGAGCGTCTTGCCGGGTTTGGGGCTTAGCTGCACTTCCACTGATGCTCACGACAGAATAAAGGAACTTAAATGTTAATTGGTTTACTTTGGTAACTAGTTGAGTTCATATAATAACTTGTTGTAGTTATTGCTCTCTCTTTGATGTAAAAGGTTAATCGATGTTAGAAGTTAAGCGCTATATTGTTTCTTTCGATACCATGACCCTTTGCTTGTGCTTAGCGGGTCATGATGGTTGAGTTCATAGTTGTTACTTTAAATTGATATAATTGTCATCTCTTTGCTCTTTGAGTGGATGTCCACTTAGCGAGGGAGGTCTTGCCGAAATTTTTAATTAGTTCGGCAACCTCCTAGTTGTTAGATAGGTTTGGTAGCACTTTGGGCTAGGGGTGGAAGCAGCGAGGCCGAGCAGCTAGGCTCGGCTCGGTGCGGCTCGGTCTAGTGGCGGCCGAGCCAGGCTCGGCTCGGCCTTGAGGCGAGCCCAAAACCGGCTCGGCTCGGCTCGGGCTCGGCTCATGAGCCGGCTCGTTAACTCGCCGAGCGAACATTTTCTCAGAAAATTAAGTATTTATACAATAATTCATATATTTGCAGTGAATAATATTAACTTACTAGTTACTACTAAATAATAGTAGTTGCTTAGTTGCTCTATATCACACTTGTAGGACATGGAATTGTCTCAACATCATCTTTTCCTAAAAATATAAGTCATTAATCATACTAAATTCATTGCATGGGTTGTGCCACCGAGCCATTTTGGCTCGCGAGCCGGCTCGCGAGCCGAGCCGAGCCGGCTCGGTGTTTTTGCGAGCCTAAAAAGTAGGCTCGGCTCGAGAGCCCGAGCCGAGCCACGAGCCTGTGCGACCCGAGCCAGGCTCGGGCGAGCCCGAGCCGAGCCACGAGCCACGAGCTTTTTTTCCAGCCCTACTTTGGGCACGTGTGGTGCCGGGGTGTTACACAATATGCCACAGGCAACTGACTGGACTCTCCGCCTAGTTTGTCGGCTCCTCCTGGAACTCCTCCTAGTGCTGGCGTTGATTCTTCTTCAACTCATGTTTTGTTGTTGCAAGGGGTGAGTACTTGGTACTCAGCAAGTTATGAACAAAATGCAAAGCTAATATTCTACATGCATGGCTTATTCCAACAATAGGCTACGGAGTTCTTTTGCAATAAGCGACGTTCAAAAATAATAGTAATACATTGGAAAGCGGTAAAACAGGAATAATAGTACCAATTGCATAAACAATTTTTCAAGTAAAGAATTTATCAACCTAAGCAAGTTCATCATTTCCAACACCATGTATCCATGACCCAAGTTCATTTTTATAGATGTCTAACCCTTGACTGTAATCCCCGAGTAGTGTCCAATGCCGCGGACATGGCTATTCGAATAGATTTTACTCTCTGCAGACGTTATGCACTTTACCCACAAGATACAGTCAAACACCATAAAGGCGAGTGCCCGTAACAAAGTCTTTTGGAAGCTTCTAGCTCTACAAGTGAACCTCTCCGGTTGTTGCACACTATCCCTTCCCTTAGCAAAGGAGAAGTCTAGGCCAACAAACCGTTGGACGGGTACCTAGCCGCAGCCCCGGTTCGCTCCCCCATACAACTACATAGAGGTATAGTTGACACCCTGAGGTACCACATGCAAGTTACTAGCAACCTACTCAACTAGGTCCGTCCCATTACAGACCTGTGGTTGCATGATGAGCTCAGTTCAAAGGCTTGCTAGGTTAAGTCCTTAATGTGACCAAGGCAAGACTACCAAAGTGTCCACAAGTATTCCAAAACCAGCAAGAACCAAATCGACCGCCCAGTTGCCACTCTTGGCCCACCAGAAACAATCTTGCCACTTGCCCCGGTCTAAACCATTTTATCAAACCCAGTTGTTACCATGCACCACGCGCCATCAACATCATCATCAATAACACATGACACTTCTCAAAAACGTGTTCCATATCTCATTAAGTCAACATTAATAATTGATCATCCAAAATCATGTCATGACTACGTGGCAGGGTTAAGCGTTATACTACAATGTCCAATTACCCGTGTTGGCAATTTAATAATGTCCAACTAAATAATCCATGTTCTAGGGTAACAAATGATTAATGGCATACAATCACTATCGACAAGGTGGCATATTCAAGTAGGCCACATAACTACTCCCGGAATTAATCAAAAGCATTTTCAAATAAACTAGCATGCAATAATTTACATAAACATAATTTCAAAAGTGAGATCAATATGGTCAAAGCATAACTTGCCTTCAAAAAGTACTTGTTCTTGGTCTTGAGCTGGCTCATGGGTCAAAACTTCACCTTCGAAACCTTCGGGCACTTCAACGTCTACTCGTAACGGATAAATAAACACCAAATAAATAAAAATAGAGAAAAATTCATGTACAAAAATTAAATAAAATTCACCATTAAATAGAGATAAATTTTACAAAATTTTAGATACTGGAATTGCCTCATTCGGAGTTAAAACGCAAAAGTTATAGCCGTTTGAAATTTGAAAAATCAATTAAAAGAATAAATTGAATTAATCCATTTATTTTTCTATTGAAAAATCCGAATTATGGCGTCAGCGGGGATTTTGAATTTCCACCGAATTATTTTTCTAAAGAAAAATCGAATTATGACGTCATGCTTGCGTCATCCGGTCCACGTACTCGGTCCACGGCTCGGGCTCGGTCCACTACACCACAGCACCTTTGTTGCAACAAACTGTCTGTTGGCAAAAGCTACATGCAGTGTCACATAGTCTGTTGGCAATACATTTGGCGACAGACATCCCTCTGTAGGTTAAAGTCCAGTCGGCAAAGACTTTTGCCGACTGACTCGGTATTACCGACAGACTAGTTGACTCCACATGTATCCTTATTGCCGACGGACATAATTTTGCCGCCAGACATAGTTAGTACCGACAGACATATAATTACCGACAGACATATAATTACCGACAGATTGTGGGTTGGTAATCCACACTTTTACCGACAGATAGTTCGATGGGATGCTTTATCCCGATTTAAAAAAAAATTCAAAAACTAGCTTGATCACTATTAGGACAATCATGGTACTTTTAAACTTCCATTCACAACAATATAGTAGCCTCAACCATGATGACATTATGCAACATTATAACCAAAACAACAAAATAGAGTAACCTGAACAGCACATTCAACATTACATTCATTAGCAGTATATTTAGGGCCACAATAAAAACATCTAAGACATCAAAATAGAGTAGCCACATCCATAGTGATAGCTTGCAACAGTACAACCATTGGCAGTATATTTAGGGCCACAATAAAAACATCAAAACAGCTAGCCATCTTTGTCCAAAAGGTTAAATAAGTATGTGAATTGATATAACCCAAAATGATCAGTTGTAATACATCGAACTTAATTCTTAAAACAAATAACATCTTCGAAAGATTTCTTCCAACTTGCCATAGTCTTCCAACTTGCTATGGTCTTCCAACTTTATCTGCAAAAAGGAAATATGATCTTTAATCATAGGACACCAAAGCATAATATTTTATCTAGAATTATGCAAGCTTGAAAGTTTCAACATAATAAATACAACAATGCTATTCAGTTTGAATAATTGGACTAAAGGGATAATTCTAGAAGCGCAACGACAAGGATAGAAAGGAAAGAGAACACTAAAGGAAAGTGTGTATTTCAGGATGACAGGACTACTCACCACATGGCAGTATGGCAAGTAGTTAGGTCCAACCATGATCTAGAGAATACTACTTACTGCATATGTTCAATTTATTTTTCATGCCTAATGTGAATTTTCCTATGCTAACTTTTATGGCAGATAGCAAGCATTCTGTATTCTAGTATTCAACCTCTTCACAATCTTACCATGCTAGTAAGCACTGACTTACTGTGCATTACTTATAGCCACATATGGTTCTTCGTCTAGAATTTGATTGCTCAGTGCACCTGAGTTGCATATAGGGAGTGCTACCGTGTGCATTGTGCAATGATGACATTGTTGTGCTGCAGGTCAATTCTATACTTAGGCAACCCATGCTTTTAAAGCAAAATATGTTGTACAGTTCACTTCAAAAACAAAAACTAATGTATAGCAGCATAACTTGGTGAGGTGCTTGTTTCTTTGCAGCAACATCACTGGAACAACAACAGCAATAGGGACAATACAATTCTTTGGTCAGCCATCACTGGAACAACAACAGCAGTAAGCATGGCATACTCCCAACATCTACTTAACATACAGAAGACAAGGGGAAAAAAAGTGAACTCCTCTTACTGACATCATCATCAAAGAGCTTGCATACTTCACAGAAGTACTTCCCCATGCATACACCACAATTGATGCATGTTTGCCGCACCTGCCAGCAGATAATTAAAAGGCACCATGATGCCACTAGATGAAAAACATTTAGTGTGTTATGAAGCAACAACAATAGTTCAATTCCGTACCTCTTGTTCAGTGCCACACACTGAGCATATAACCTGATTACAGATCAACAACCAACTTAGTAAAACAGTAAAAATAACTCACATTGCAAATTATTAGTAGGTCCATGGTGACAAAACTAACCTGCTGCACTTCATGGCGTGGAAGTCCTGCCGCTTCATCATATCAATTTTAATTGAATTCTGTGCACACAGAATATATTAGTTTTATGTTTTATGAATTAGTTCCAAAACAAAAATGGGCATGTGTAAAATAGAACATGAAAATCATCCCCTTTATGCAATATAAACAAAAATAGAAAAGGTACAGACTTGCATCCGAAAAAAGCGTAATGAAATACGCAAGAAATAACTATATATCTGATAAGCTTATTTGTGAATGATGTGGCATATCACAGGATATTACAGCTGCCAACAAACCAGGATATTATAGCTGCCAACAAACCAGGATATTTCTTTTTTCTAGGCTTTGAGAAATACAATTTACCGTAGCAGTAAAGCACCTAGCAGCAGTAATTGAGGTCATGAATTGGAGCCCTATCTCCTATCTGTATTAAGAAGACATGCATCCCTATCTCCTATATTGATTAAGAAGTCGTGTAGCTCATCCTACAAGATATTTTTTTTCTAGATTTTATATCCTTCTAAATCAAAACTCATCTGAAAAATTGATAATTGATTCCTATGTTAAAACCACTGACAATATGGATGTAAAAGTAAGTATTCATATCAATTGCTCTTCCGCAACAAAAACTCTTAAAACTATACCTTTTCTTCATTGTGGCAGTGCCGGCAATCAAAAATCTCATTGCAGCATGGTGCTCATATCACGGCATCTCCTTGATAATGTGCACATACGTGATAGGGCATACTTGTTATTTGTTTGTCATGAAATCCATTATTATAGGCTTAAGTCAAGCGAGATAAGATAACTCGAGCTAACGAAGGACATACCCATCTTGCATTACTTCCTTCAAGCCTTTCATAATCATCAGAGTTCAAACCATTGATTTTCTCTACGAAGTAATTTCAATCGGACAATGAATAGCCTTGGACATGTGCCTCTACATTTCGCTTAGCATTTTCATGTTGAGCAATGAAGCAGATCAAGCTGCAGATCCATGGCGCCCATTTTGCCTGTTTTGTGCCACTGAAGCTATCACTTTGCAGACACAACACAAATACCTGCAAGTAATGTGCATTTAGCAAGATGGTTCTCAATACAGAATGCAGTCAAGGTCCTACAAAAGGAGGAAACCGCTACATGCGATTACGGATTCTTTATATCTTCTTAGGAGACCGGACATATCAATACAAGACTAAAGCCATCACTTTGGAACAACAACGACAATAGGGATAATACAATTCTTTGGGCAGCCATCACTAGAATAACAACAGGAATAGGGACTATTTGTATGGCAAATCTTTATCAAATAGCGTAGTACCTTATCATTGCAATACCTTATCATTGAAATTTCTCATAAACAACATTTCTCATTGAATCACCATCAAAATTTCGTATAAACAAAATTTGCTGAACTGGAACCTTATCGATGAACAATTACTGGATAGAAATTCCTCACAAACAAACTTACAGCAAATAAATTTCAAGATGCCAAAACGGGGAACCTTACCTTCAAGCCCTTGCCGAGGTCACCGATGCTGGGCCGAGGACGCGGATGGCGGGGGGAGGAGGATGACTCGTGCACCGCCGATCCGAGGTCACGCCGAGCCGGGGTAGAGGACGATAAGGTCGTTGAGCCAGGGGGAGGAGGTCTCCGGCCGAGGTCGCCGACGCTGGGATGAGGAAGTGGATGCCGAGGGGATGAGGATGAAGCGAAGCTGCCTGGGGAGCAGGATGAAGCGCCGTCGCTGGGGGAGGAGGATGAAACGCCGTCACCGGGGGGAGGAGGATGAAGCGCCGCCGCCGGGGGGCCAAGGACGAAAAAATGGGGGCGCCGCCGCCGGGGGGCCACCGTCGCCGCCCCTGGCTCGAGGTCACCTCGCTAGGGTTCGGGAGGGAGGACGATTGGCGACTGCGGGAGGGCAGAGGCGAAGGGCTGGGTCTACGCGAGAACAGGTGGGCCAAGGCGAGTTTTGTTGAGGGGTATTTTGAGAGTAAAATGTTACTAACTCCAAGGGTAGTATTGTAATGGTGTTATAGATTCAGGTGGAGAGCCGCCTTTTCCTTGCTCCACAAAAATGAACTACAACCTGCTCTAATTCACCAAACTTTGGATTCAGTTTTTTTTTTTGGAGCTAGACTGTTTGGTATAACTTCATCTACTCCTAAGGAAGAATTTAGGATCTGGAGCCATGACAAACAGGGCCTAAGCCCGCGTGTGTCCCTGAATATCTAACCATTTTTATTTTTAGTATTTATTGAATTTATTGAACTTTTTATATTTATTTGGATACTTTCCGTGCACAGATGACGTTGAATAAAGGCTGTCGCTAACACATTCGCCAAGTTTCAAGAAGAACTTCTATTTTCAGGCCAAAGTATGTTAGTAATATGCTGATTCTATTCTTTAAAATGATTTGCTAGTCGATTTTGCATGCTAATTGAATTATTATATCACTTGTTTAACTGTTTAGCTCCTATTACATGTTAGCTAGCTGTCCATTGCAGTCCTAGAAGTATTTTATGTATTACATAATCTAGAGTTCGTTTTATTCTGATAGGTTGCTTAGTTGGTTAGGGTAGTTATAGCTAGGATGATTATGCAATATTGGAGCTAGCAAAATACGTGCAATAGGAGATTATCAGGCAAGAGGGTATTTAAGATACCCTGAGAAGTGAAAGTTTTCATTTGGTTATTTAAGAATATATCATTTTTATCATGTACCCAACATTGCCGACATTTAATCTGCTGCCACACCTTTGCCGTCAGACAGTTTGACCTAGAAAATGAGAATTGCCAACACATAGTGTGTCCCTACATATCAAAATAATTTCCAATGCACCATCTGACCCTAAAAGTATTATTGCCGACAGTTAGTCCGTCACCATGTTTTAGCGACAGATAATTGGTCGGTAATTATGTATTATTGCCGACTGATGTTTGACGCTAATTTGGTGTTATAGTATGTTTATGTTGATGGAGAGGTGAATGTGGAAATGGAATGTATTTGCAATTCTTCCATTCGTTTCATTTCATGTGTGCATTCATAATGGAAGAGGCGACCCATTCTGATGCGGGCCTCTGTGTTCACACGTAGTGAACACGAAAGTCCTACCTCGTAGTCCCATCCATCGAGGTGAATGGGAGCGAGACAGTAAGAGTAGGCACCTTCCACGGGATGGAAGGGATGTGAGGGTGCACACCGACGGGTGTGCACTCGGCAGTACCGGTACGTGCATCGAAAAGGGCATTCATGTCGCATTGCATCATAATGATGATTTTGAGTTAAATGGAAATGTGCAGAGTTGGGATCGAGTCGTGAACTCATCCAAAAGATTTAAAGAGGTAAGTGCTAATAATAGAAGCATTCATGTTATGCTGCATCGATAACCTTTATTTGTGCTAATGGAAATATGAGGTGTTGGGATCGAGTCGTGGACTCCCCCAAGAGTTGAATGAGGTATGTGTGTGAAGTAAGAAACGAGGTAGAGGTAAAATGTATTGATACTATTGTTTTATGTATTTGTTTACTTGGATAAGAATTATGCTCATATTGTCGATTTACTTGTGTAACATGGCTTTTGATGCACTTTGCTGAGTCTTCGACTCACGCTTGTTATTTTATGTTTTTAGGTACTCTGATGAGCGTCTTGCCGGGTTTGGGGCTTAGCTGCACTTCCACTGATGCTCACGACAGAATAAAGGAACTTAAATGTTAATTGGTTTACTTTGGTAACTAGTTGAGTTCATATAATAACTTGTTGTAGTTATTGCTCTCTCTTTGATGTAAAAGGTTAATCGATGTTAGAAGTTAAACTGCTATATTGTTTCTTTTCGATACCATGACCCTTTGCTTGTGCTTAGCGGGTCATGATGGTTAGTTCATAGTTGTTACTTTAAATTGATATAATTGTCATCTCTTTGCCTGCTGAGTGGATGTCCACTTAGCAGGGGAGGTCTTGCCGAAATTTTTAATTAGTTCGGCAACCTCCTAGCTGTTAGATAGGTTTGGTAGCACTTTGGGCTAGGGGTGGAAACGAGCCGAGCCGAGCCCGGCTAGGCTCGGCTCGGTGCGGCTCGGTCTAGTGGCGAGCCGAGCCAGGCTCGGCTCGGCCTTGAGGCGAGCCCAAAAAACCGGCTCGGCTCGGCTCGGGCTCGGCTCGCGAGCCGGCTCGTTGGCTCGCCGAGCCAGAACATTTTCTCAGAAAATTAAGTATTTATACAATAATTCATATATTTGCAGTGAATAATATTAACTTACTAGTTACTACTAAATAATAGTAGTTGCTTAGTTGCTCTATATCACACTTGTAGGACATGGAATTGTCTCAACATCATCTTTTTCCTAAAAATATAAGTCATTAATCATACTAAATTCACTGCATGGGCTGGGCCACCGAGCCAATTTGGCTCGCGAGCCAGCTCGCGAGCCGAGCCGAGCCGGCTCGGTGTTTTTGCGAGCCTGAAAAGTAGGCTCGGCTCGAGCCCGAGCCGAGCCACGAGCCTGTGCGACCCGAGCCAGGCTCGGGCGAGCCCGAGCCGAGCCACGAGCCACGAGCTTTTTTTCCAGCCCTACTTTGGGCACGTGTGGTGCCGGGGTGTTACACAATATGCCACAGGCAACTGACTGGACTCTCCGCCTAGTTTGTCGGCTCCTCCTGGAACTCCTCCTAGTGCTGGCGTTGATTCTTCTTCAACTCATGTTTTGTTGTTGCAAGGGGTGAGTACTTGGTACTCAGCAAGTTATGAACAAAATGCAAAGCTAATATTCTACATGCATGGCTTATTCCAACAATAGGCTACGGAGTTCTTTTGCAATAAGCGACGTTCAAAAATAATAGTAATACATTGGAAAGCGGTAAAACAGGAATAATAGTACCAATTGCATAAACAATTTTTCAAGTAAAGAATTTATCAACCTAAGCAAGTTCATCATTTCCAACACCATGTATCCATGACCCAAGTTCATTTTTATAGATGTCTAACCCTTGACTGTAATCCCCGAGTAGTGTCCAATGCCGCGGACATGGCTATTCGAATAGATTTTACTCTCTGCAGACGTTATGCACTTTACCCACAAGATACAGTCAAACACCATAAAGGCGAGTGCCCGTAACAAAGTCTTTTGGAAGCTTCTAGCTCTACAAGTGAACCTCTCCGGTTGTTGCACACTATCCCTTCCCTTAGCAAAGGAGAAGTCTAGGCCAACAAACCGTTGGACGGGTACCTAGCCGCAGCCCCGGTTCGCTCCCCCATACAACTACATAGAGGTATAGTTGACACCCTGAGGTACCACATGCAAGTTACTAGCAACCTACTCAACTAGGTCCGTCCCATTACAGACCTGTGGTTGCATGATGAGCTCAGTTCAAAGGCTTGCTAGGTTAAGTCCTTAATGTGACCAAGGCAAGACTACCAAAGTGTCCACAAGTATTCCAAAACCAGCAAGAACCAAATCGACCGCCCAGTTGCCACTCTTGGCCCACCAGAAACAATCTTGCCACTTGCCCCGGTCTAAACCATTTTATCAAACCCAGTTGTTACCATGCACCACGCGCCATCAACATCATCATCAATAACACATGACACTTCTCAAAAACGTGTTCCATATCTCATTAAGTCAACATTAATAATTGATCATCCAAAATCATGTCATGACTACGTGGCAGGGTTAAGCGTTATACTACAGCGGTCCAATTACCCGTGTTGGCAATTTAATAATGTCCAACTAAATAATCCATGTTCTAGGGTAACAAATGATTAATGGCATACAATCACTATCGACAAGGTGGCATATTCAAGTAGGCCACATAACTACTCCCGGAATTAATCAAAAGCATTTTCAAATAAACTAGCATGCAATAATTTACATAAACATAATTTCAAAAGTGAGATCAATATGGTCAAAGCATAACTTGCCTTCAAAAAGTACTTGTTCTTGGTCTTGAGCTGGCTCATGGGTCAAAACTTCACCTTCGAAACCTTTGGGCACTTCAACGTCTACTCGTAACGGATAAATAAACACCAAATAAATAAAAATAGAGAAAAATTCATGTCCAAAAATTAAATAAAATTCACCATTAAATAGAGATAAATTTTACAAAATTTTAGATACTGGAATTGCCTCAATCGGAGTTAAAACGCAAAAGTTATAGCCGTTTGAAATTTGAAAAATCAATTAAAAGAATAAATTGAATTAATCCATTTATTTTTCTATTGAAAAATCCGAATTATGGCGTCAGCGGGGATTTTGAATTTCCACCGAATTATTTTTCTAAAGAAAAATCGAATTATGACGTCATGCTTGCGTCATCCGGTCCATGTACTCGGTCCACGACTCGGGCTCGATCCACCGTGGACCCGGTCCACGGGTACACGTGTCACTGACACGTGGGACCCACTGCTGACGTCATTGCTGA
This sequence comes from Rhipidocladum racemiflorum, assembly GCA_036346355.1. Lineage (NCBI taxonomy): Eukaryota > Viridiplantae > Streptophyta > Magnoliopsida > Poales > Poaceae > Rhipidocladum > Rhipidocladum racemiflorum. The sequence continues at coordinate 38,486,815 of CM070591.1, forward strand.
TGTCAGCATGGCTCGACGGAACGACTCTGACATGTGGGCCCCACCGTGACATCAGCATGATGTCACGGATGACGTTATCATGCGGTTGGGCCAGACGCTGACACGCGGGCCCACGCTGACGTCACGGGTGACGTCAGCGACGACTGGGCTAACCCGCACCGCTTCAGTTCCCGGCTACGTGGCATGATCTGGGCCGTCGGTTTGAGATCCGATGGTCTAGATTGGATCTGGCCTCTCCTGTATCGGATTTATGCGGATCAATCTGGTCCGTTCGATTCAAATCAGACAGCCAGGACTGGATCGGGTTTACCGCATTATGGGGCGATGTGGCATGACCCGGATGACGCCACGTGGCACACTCTCGACCCTCGGATCAAGATCTAACGGTTCATAACAGATCTAGCCTCCACTGCTACACGATACATGGCACAACCTCAGCCGATGGATCTAAATCCAATAGTTAGGATCTATCCTAAGTCATCTCAGTTGAAGGCTATGCGGCGCGATCTAAACCGTTAGATCTGGATCAAATTGCCTCCAATGCATCTAGGCTCTACGGGGTTTAGGGTGACGTGGACTCACTGTAGCGGTCGGATCTTGATCGGATTGCCGAGGAAGTTCGTGGGCGACGATGGCGGCGCGGCGGAGCTAGGTCACCAGAGACAGAGAAGACGACGTGGAGAACAGCATTTGCCGGCTTCTCCAGCGACGCGAAGGGTACCCACGGGCGTGCCTCGCTTCGATGGTTCCTGATCTGCGCACGAAGACGGCGGGGAAGCAACAAACGGCGCCGGGGAAGAAGAATTCCGCGGCGGCGCTTAAGAAACTTTGACGAGCAATTGAGCGGGGATGGTGGCGGCTAGGGCACGGAGGATTGGGGAGAACGACGCGCGAGCAACAGGCCAACCTCGAGAACGTGCTCAGGCTTTAAATGCCGGCTCGCACGTTGAGATCCTCACGGATTCCGCGGCGAGGCCGGTACGGGGCGGCGGAGTCTGGCTCGTGCACGGTTGGGCGACGTGGCACGATCGCATGCATCCACGCGGGCCCAATTGAACGGCTCGAGGCGCGGGGCGACGCGGTCGGTTCTCGGCCGTTGGATCCAATCCAACGGTCGGGCAACGTTAGCGTTAGGATTTGCTGGCGGCGGCGCGGGTTGGGCTGCGACGCGGCTGGCTCGGTCGGTCCAATAGTGACCGACCGGTCGGACCGATTCCCAGCGATTAAACAATTAAACTAATTCGTAGAAATTCATTTAATTCGGGGAAAAATAGTAAAATACTCAGAAAAATTTTAGGAAAATTGTGGATAATATTTTTAGGCATTTTGGACTCAAATAACATACTTTCAATAAAAATTTATTTAAAACTTTTAATTATTTAATTATCTCAAAAGGGAATAAATTCAATTAAATCCAAATAAATCCCAATAAACTCCAGAAAATTCCAAAAATTCTCAAAAATGCAAAATACCATTTAAATTCATGAAAAGCAAAATTTGGGGTGTTACAAACCTCCCCCCTTAACAGAATCGCGACCCCGAGATTCAGGGCTGACTAAGGAATAGGTTCGGAAATTCTTTTCTCAACTCCTCTTCGCGCTCCCAAGTCGCCTCGCTCTCTGAATGATTGCTCCACTGGACTCTGCAGAAACGAGTTGACTTGTTTCTCGTCTCTCGATCCATTGTATCCAAAATCTTCACCGGGTGTTCCTTGTAGGTTAGATCCTCTTGCAGCTCGATCGACTCTAATGGCGTCTGTTCATCCAGCACCCGAAGACACTTCTTCAGTTGTGACACATGGAACACATCATGCACTCCTGCTAATGACTGCGGTAACTCCAATTGGTAAGCGACTTCTCCTCTACGGCTTAGGATCTTAAATGGTTCAACATAGCGTGGTGCGAGTTTCCCTTTGGCATGGAATCTCTTAACTCCCTTGAGGGGTGTAACTCTGAGATATACGAAATCTTCCGGTTCAAAACTTAGATCTCGACGACGGTTATCGGTGTAACTCTTTTGTCTTGACTGAGCTATCTTCAGTCTTTCTCTGATCATGGCTATCTACTCTTCGGCTTCTCAAAGAATGTCTGTTCCGAAGACATGGCGCTCACCTGTCTCATTCCAATTCAATGGCGTCCGACAGGGTCAACCATACAGTGCCTCAAATGGTGACATTTGCAAACTAGCTTGATAGCTGTTATTGTAGCTGAACTCAGCATACGGTAGACTCTTATCCCAAGAGGTAGCGCAAGCCAATGCACAAGCCCTTAGCATATCCTCCAGGATTTGATTAACTCTCTCAGTCTGTCCATCCGTCTGCGGATGATATGCTGTATTGAAGTTCAAACGGGTCCCCATGGCTTCATGTAGCTTATTCCAGAATCTTGAGGTAAATTGGGTACCTCTGTCCGACACGATCTTCTTCGGCACCCCATGCAGACAAACGATCCTTGACATGTACAACTCCGCCAACTTATCTCCTGAATAGGTGGTCTTCACAGGGATGAAGTGGGTAACCTTAGTCAAGCGATCTACTATTACCCATATGGAGTCATATCCTCCCTGAGTTCTCGGCAACCTGGTAATGAAGTCCATACCAATCTCCTCCCACTTCCATTCCGGTATCTTAAATGGCTGCAGCAATCCAGCTGGCCTCTGGTGCATTGCATTGACTCTTTGACATATGTCACATAGTGCAACATGCTCGGCAACTTCCCGTTTCATGCTCGGCCACCAGAAGCTCTCCTTCAGGTCTTGATACATCTTGGCACTTCCTGGGTGAATGGAATACTTAGAGTCATGAGTGTAACACCCTACAAATCTAAACTGTCGTACAAGAAAATTTCGACAGCATCTCCCCTAAAATTAGGACAAAACGGAAGCGACAACAAGATTCATAATAAACATTACCAACAGGAATAACATAAAAGCATCAATACTAGAGATAACAAGTCTAAATCAACCAGAAAACAAACATAAACGTAAAACAGCTCCAAAGAGGACATCAACAGGTCTATGATTAATAAAATTTCAGCAAGCTAATGAATTATTAAATGCACTAGTCCATGTGATTCGTGATGACCCCGGAGGGTTGATTGTGCTACTAAGCCCACCCTTCAAGCTTACGACTCGCGAGAACTACACGAAAACAACAAAATAACAAGGGTGAGATTGGGTAATCTCGGCAAGCGAACAACTTCTAACAAATAACACAGCCACAGTAAAACTAGCATACCAAATTCCTCATGTCCAATACCACATTACAGAGTCCACACAACCTCAGTAGAATGCATATGATTGTGCACATGCTTATGCCATGATCCTCCTCACCGTGCCCTTTCTCAGAACACACGGTGTTGTACTGCCGTCTGATCGCGCACGCTGGCGTCGACAAACTTCCAATGCATGATTATGCAGTTAATGCTTCATGCATAAATACATTCATAACTTCCCACTCTGAATCCACATGCTTGCATACCATCAAATAACATGGATAAAATGCGAACATGCTTGCATACCATCAAATAACATGGATAGAATGCGAACATCATTGAGATAGAATACCTCAACAATTCATCTTGCAAACAACATCTTTCTTCATTCTTACTCATGATTCAAAAGCCAAACAACCACATCACAATGCAGGATAGGATATTGCAATCTCATAAACAAGTAGTTAAACCATGTAGGTGTGCTGCAATTAATGTTTATATTGAAGACGAAACAAATAGCGGGTTATAGTTTAGCAAGACCGCTACTTCCACTTGCCTTTACCAACGTGGATGACGAACCTAGTTGCGTCCAGAAGGGGCACCACCTGAACAAGCATTCTTTCAGTATATAATAACATCACAATTGATCACACAATTCAAACACGCGTTTCCTACAACCCGTTCCCCTTTTAAAACACCGAAACCCCGATCTGTCCGGATCAAACAGCAGCACCCTCTCTTCACAATTTCGTATTTTTTTTATACAGATCATAAAAATATAAAAAAATTACAAGACCTAGATATTGACGGGATCTACAACTTTCATGAAGATCATAAATTTCAATTCCATTGTTAATTATGCCTAAACAGACGTCCAACACAGTAGACGAAATCTGTTTCCAGATTCTGTTCGTCAACTTCCAACAGCTATAACTCTCAGACCGTCGTCCCAAAAATTCTGAAAACATTACAGAAGCTATATCTCGACGTTATCTACAACTTTCTAGTTATAGGTTTTGGCAGGAAAAATCGTCTAGGTCACGTAGAACGTGAAACAATCCGCGCTGCACAATCTCCCCTTCCAAAAACAGCACCACGTGAACATCTAGCCTTCTCCCCCATCAAGATCCAACCAAACCACTCACCACCAGATCTAATACACTCCTAATCCCTAGGTAGAACAGGGGTAAAAGATTGGGAATTTTACCTTGAGTTCCCCCTTGCGAACCCACGAAGAACGCGCGACGATCTCCGTAACAGAAATCTGTTCGTCCTCCTCGCCTCCACGGATCCTCTTCTCGTTTTCTCCTTCGCGTTTCATGGTGGATCTTGAGCCACCACTCAAGGGGAGGAAGAGGTGGAGTGGGGGCTGCTAGGGGGAGAGGGGGAGGCGCCCTAGGGCTTGGGGTGGGGTGGCCGACCACATGGGGAGGCGCCACCCCTTTAGGGGGAGGTGGGCCGGCCCACTTAGGGCGTGGGGAGGGGGAGGTGGGAGAAGAATTCCCGGCCCAGGCCCAAGTTTTCCTCGGCCCACTGTTTCTAGCCCGTAAACTCCAAATTTAATATTAATATGCCGCATAAACTTCAATTAATTAATTCCCCAACAATTTCCCTCATTCTTTCCGAAACAACAGAGAAAGAAAAACCCTAGGATCGCTCTAAAGTTCTAGGGCATCACAATGAGCTTCTTCTAGAATCAACTGCTTCAGCTCCTTGTTCGGCACACAGATACGATCCTTTATCCACAGCGTGCCCTGCTCATCCATTCTGAAGTCTTTTACCTTGTCTTCCTCCATCTTAGACTTGATTCTCTGAACCTTGCAATCATCCTTCTGTCCCTCTTGGATCTGATCTTCCAGAGTAGGCTTTACTTCCAATGCAGCTAAAAATCCCTCAGCTACTACCTCCAGCTTCATCTTCTGAAATTCCTTGCATAGCTTGTCCTAACTTCCTGCTATCAACATATTCACGGTATGGCTCTTTCGACTCAAAGCATCGGCCACCACATTGGCTTTCCCGGGATGGTAATGGATACCGACATTATAATCTTTGATCAGTTCCAACCATCTCCTCTGCCTCATGTTCAAGTCGGATTGGGTGAATATGTATTTAAGACTCTTATGGTCCGTATACACTTCACATCTGTTCCCAATCAGATAATGATGCCACAACTTCAAAGCATGCACTACTGCTGCTAATTCTAGGTCATGCGTCGGATAGTTCTCCTCATGCGGCCTCAACTACCTTGATGCATATGCAACGACCTTTCTGTCCTGCATCAGCACGCATCCAAGTCCTTGGCGCGATGCATCACAGTATATATCGAAGCTTTGATTAACATCCGATAGAACCAACACTGGTGCTGATGTCAAACGCTTCTTCAGCTCCTGAAAACCTTTCTCGCACTCCGACGTCCATGCAAACTTCTTCTCCTTTTTCAATAATTGCGTAAGGGGTCTCGCAATCATCGAAAATCCTTCAATGAAGCGGCGGTAATAACCTGCCATTCCCAGAAAACTACAGATCTGGGTCACTGTCTTTGGCTGTTCCCAATGCAACACGGTCTCTACCTTGCTTGGGTCAACTGTGACTCCTTCTGCTGTCATTACATGTCCCAAAAACTCCACCTTGTCCTTCCAGAAGTCACACTTGCCGAACTTGGGGAAGAGTTGCTGTTCCCTTAGCTTCTCCAACACTAGCCTCAGGTGTTATGCGTGCTCTTCTCTTGTCTTGGAGTAGATAAGTATGTCATCTATGAATACAACGAAAAACTTGTCCAGATATTCCATGAAAACCTTATTCATCATGTTCATGAAATAGGTGGGTGCATTCGTCAGACCGAAGGACATAACAGTGAACTCGTAATGTCCATATCTTGATGAGAATGTGGTCTTCGGAATATCCTCTGATCGGATCTTTAACTGGTGATACCATGACCTCAGATTAATTTTGGAGAAAACTCCGGCTCCTCTCAACTGGTCAAACAGGTCATCGATCCTGGGTAGCAAATACTTGTTCTTCACGGTGACCTCATTGAGTGCACGGTAATCAATGCACATCCTGAAACTCCCATCCTTCTTCTTGATGAACAGAACTGGCGCTCCCCATGGCGACGAGCTAGGTCTGATGAATCCTTTTTCCATTAGCTCCTCGAGCTGCTTCTTCATCTCTACCAATTCTTCGGTGGACATCCGATATGGTCTCTTTGCTATCGGTGCTGTTCCAGGTACTAACTCGATCATAAACTCTATGTCTCTGTCCAGTGGCATACCGGGTAGATCTTTGGGAAAAACGTCCGGATACTCACTGATAACTGGTACATCTTCAATGCTAACTGTCCTCACACTGTTGACCATTAGCTGTCCGTCTCGAATGGCAGTTGCTTGAATTTCCACTTTTCTACCATCCGGGCTTTCTATCGATACTACTCTTCGTCCACAGTCTAACACAGCTTTATGTTTGGACAACCAATCCATCCCAAGTATAACATCTAGGGTCTCAGTAATCAGTATAATGAGGTTTGCTAAGAACTCTACCCCATCTATTAATAGTCTCACCCCAGAATATCCTACTTGCGATTGGAGTTCTGACCCAGGGGTTTGAACTATGAGCATGCATTTAAGATCCACAATCTCCAAATCATTTCTAGCAACAAAATCCCTAGAAACAAACGAGTGCGAAGCTCCAGAATCAAACAAAACTGTTGCAGATACTGAGTTGACCAGTAACTTACCCAGTACAACGTCCGAAGCATTCTTAATGGCATCCGCAGTGACATGGTTGACTCTACCCCTCATCTTAGTCTGGGTTGCAGGTCTTGGTTGTGCAGCTCCACAGCTTGCTCCTGGTGCGGGTGTCCTTGCCGGTGTCGATCCCAGATTGAAACGAACTGGGGTCACACCTTCTCCCTTCTTGGGGCAATAATTGGAGAAGTGCCCCGGCTCGTTGCAGTGGAAGCAACGCTTCACTGTGCTTTGCTGACTCCCTACAATAGTGTTCCTGGCTGGAACTGGTGTCTGGTAGCCCTGACTAGCAGATCTCGGTGCTGGCGACGATGTCCTCGCATCATTCTAAGGCTGGAACCTGAAGAACTGGTTGGGTGCAACCCTCAAACGCTATGCTCCTGGCCGAGCTCCTTGTTGTGCCATTCGGCGCTTCCGATTGTCATCCAGCTCTTTATGCTTATCCTCCAGGATGAGAGCCTTGTTCACTAACTCCTAGAAATCTAGAAACGTGTGGGTAATCAATCCCACCTAAAGTCCAGAATCCAGTCCTTTCATGAAACGGGACTGTCTTGCCTTGTCCGTCCTTGCGTCTTCAGGTGCGTAGCGTGCCAACTAGGTGAACTTGTTCAGATATTCAGATATGGGTTGATTGCCTTGCTTTAGTGCCTTGAACTCCTCCTTCTTGAGGTCTATGATCCCCTCTGGCACATGATACTGACGAAATGCAGCTGTGAACTCCTCCCAAGTGATGTCCAAGGGGTTCTCATGTGCAGCACAGAAGTTCTCCCACCAATTGGCTGCAGTTCCTTCCAACTGATGAGAGGCATAGAGCACCCTCTCTCATTCCCCACACATTGAGTGATGTGCAGCTTCCTTTCAATTGATCTTAGCCAGTCATCCACCTCCAATGGATTAGTGTTCCTAGAGAATGTGGGTGGATGAGTCCTTATAAACTCTGATAGTCTAGAGTAGGGTCGCTGCGCTTGATTTGCCTGAGCGGCCTGATTGGCAGCAGCTTGGGCAGTGACCTACTGCATTTGCTGCATCATGGCATGCATGAGTTGGGTCTGCGCTGCCAGGAAAGCTCCAAAGTTCTGCATGTCCACTTGGGGTGCTGGTTCACATCATCTGGGTTCCCTATTGGGCGAGAACCACTTCCATTGTTTTCGTTGTTTCCATTAGTGTTCACCATCTGCTGATTGCCCAAGGTTTAGAGACGAGGGGAAAACAAGAATAGACAAGTAGTAGAGAAAACTTTTGCGGGGTGGAAGGTGTAACTCAAAATCCTCTTTATTAATTATAAATAATCTTGGTATAGTTGCTCACAATGCCTAAAGGCTTTGCAACACATACTGCACACTCAACAATCAATGAAAATCCAAATTAAACTAACTCACTGAAGTCTAACGCCTCTAAGTGTAACTCTTTATTCTTAGACGCGACTCGATGAAGGAGTCTCAACTTCTAATCCTGAACGCTCACTCCTCGAGCCATCCTCCTCAGGAACTCCCCGGCGGGTACATTGGCGGGTGAAACGACATTGGTGCAAAGCGATCACCATGCCCTACCACAACTGTGGTCAACGATGCGACGTCCTCCTCTGGCTTTGACTCTGGCTGTGGCGCAGGTGGCGCCTCCTCTGGGTCCTCCTCAGGGTCTGGGTCGTGCAGCTCCAACACCGGCTCTGGTTCAGGTCCGTACAGCGCCATCTCTAGCTCATGAACCCTCTGAATCGAGTGGGCTAGATACTCTCGACCTTCTTGTAGTTGCTTCTTGACATCCTCAACCTCATCGCGAGTCTTCTGCAACTCCTGTATGGTGTCATCAATCACATCCTCCTGAGCGACGACAAACCTCGCTAGATGAGTGATCATGGCGTTCTCATCATCTATCGGCTCCCGGTCAAGGCGGTTGTCTCTGCGCGGGTGGTGATGAAACACGGTGCCCTCCAACTCCCTGGAGTAGATGATAGCGATCTGCCGCATCGCTAGACGCGATGTCTCCTAGATCCAGGCCTTAAACGAAGACCTCCTCACTGCGAAGTAGAGTGGACGGCTTGCCTTCGTCTTCTCTCGGGCATACACAATGACTTTTATGCGCCACGCTTGGACCAATCCTGCCTGCACTATGGTGGTCCCTCAGTAGAGCGGTCTCTCAAAACCTGTAAGTATTTGCAACATACGCCATAACTTAGAGGCGTAGCCTCCCTCACGCTCAGCGTAATTGTTGATCATCTTCATCTGCCAAAGACACTCACGTGAGAACGCAACATTTTAAAATCAAAGTGGAGACAAAATAATTCAGCAAGGGGTCTGAACAAGAGAGAAGGGGGTAAGTCGAGAATTCATTCTTTATCTTGGCAACCTTTTAACTTTAGAAAATAGTTTTTATCCTCACTACGACCATTCTAACTAAGGGTAGTCCTACAGTCAGTATGGCTCTCATACCACCACTGTCGGGACCCAAATCTGCAAATCCGGGCCCTCTGTGTGTTCAGCACTAGTCCAGGATCATGCTAGTGCACACAGTCTCAACATCGGTAAATACCACAATCATACTCACGAAATAGTAAAGTACTTTATTGAAAGGAAAATATAACCGGTTGCTCAACCTTATGGTCAAGTTACAAAAGTACACCTCGTAGGGCTATAGTCTGACTCAAAAAAATCTGCAACGGAAAATAAAGAAACGTGTGGCGCCAACCAATATGCCACAGGCAACTGACTGGACTCTCCCCCTAGTTCGTCGGCTCCTCCTGGAACTCCTCCTCCAGTGCTGGCATTGATTCTTCTTCAACTGAAGTTTTGTTATTGCAAGGGGTGAGTACTTGGTACTTAGCAAGTCATGCACATAATGCAAAGCTAATATTCTAAATGCATGGCTTATTCCAACAATAGGCTAAGGAATTCTTTTGCAATAAGAGACATTCATAAATAACAGTAATAGATTGGAAAGCGGTAAAACAGGAATAATAGTACCAATTGCATAAACAAATTTTCAAGTAAAGCATTTATCAACCTAAGCAATTTCATCATTTCCAACACCATGTATCCATTACCCAAGTTCATTTTTATAGAAGTCTAACCCTTGACTGTAATCCCCGAGTAATGTCCAATGCCACGGACACGGCTATTCGAATAGATTTTACACTCAGCAGAGGTTATGCACTTTACCCACAAGATACAGTCAAACACCACAAAGGCGAGTGCCCGTAACAAAGTCTTTTGGAAGCTTCTAGCTCCACAAGTGAACCTCTTCGGTTGTTGCACACTATCCCTTCCCTTAGCAAAGGCGAAGTCTAGGCCAACCAACTGTTGGACGGGTACCTAGCCGCAGCCCCGGTACGCTCCCCCATACAACTACACATAGGTATAGTTGACACCCCGAGGTACCACATGCAAGTTATTAGCAACCTACTCAACTAGGTCCGTCCCATTACAGACATGTGGTTGCATGATGAGCTCAGTTCAAAGGCTTGCAACGTTAAGTCCTTAATGTGACCAAGGCAAGACTACCAAAGTGTCCACAAGTATTCCAAAACTAGCAAGAACCAAATTGACCGCCCAGTTGCCACTCTTGGCCCACTAAAAACAATCTTGCCACTTGCCCCGGTCTAAACCATTTTATCAAACCCAGTTGATACCATGCACCACGTGCCATCGACATCATCATCAATAACACATGACACTTCTCAAAAACATGTTCCATATCTCATTAAGTCAACATTAATAATTGATCATCCAAAATCATGTCATGACTACGTGGCAGGACTAAGCGTTATACTACAGCGGTCCAATTACCCGTGTTGGCAATTTAATAATATCCAACTAAAAAATCCATGTTCTAGGGTGACAAATGATTCATGGCATACAATCACTATCGACAAGGTGGCATATTCAAGTAGGCCACATAACTACTCCCGAAATTATTCAAAAGTATTTTTAAATAAACTAGCATGTAATAATTTAAATAAACATAATTTCGAAAGTGGGACAATATGGTCAAAGCATAACTTGCCTTCAAAAAGTACTTGTTCTTGGTCTTGAGCTGGCTCCTGAGTCAAAACTTCACCTTCGAAGCCATCGGGCACTTCAACGTCTACTCGTAACGGATAAATAAACACCAAATAAATAAAAATAGAGAAAAATTCAAGTCCAAAAATTAAATAAAATTCACCATTAAATAGACCTCAATTTTACAAAAATTTAGAAACTGAATCGCCTTAATCGGAGTTAAAACGCAAAAGTTATAGCCGTTTGAAGTTTGAAAAATCAATTAAAAGAATAAATCGAATTAATCCATTTATTTTTCTATCGAAAATCCGAATTATGATGTTAGCTGACGTCAGCGGGGATTTTGAATTTCCACCGAATTATTTTTCTATAGAAAAATTGAATTATGATGTCATGCTTGCGTCATTTGGTCCCCAGACTCGGTCCACGGCTCGGGCTCGGTCCATCGTGGACCCAGTCCACGGGTACACATGTCACTAACACATGGGACCCACTGCTGATGTCATTACTGACGTTAGCATGGCTCGCCCGAACGGCTCTGAAATGCGGGCCCCACCGTGACGTCAGCATGACGTCACAGATGACGTCATCATGCGGTTGGGCCAGACGCTGACAAGCGGGCCCACGCTGACGTCACGGGTGACGTCAGCGATGACCGAGCTGACCCGCACCTCTTCGGTTCCCAGCTACGTGGCACAATCTGGGCCATCGGTTTGAGATCCGACGGTCCAGATTGGATCTAGCCTCTCTCGTATCGTATTTATGCGGATCAATCTGGTCGGTTTGATTCAAATCGGACGGCCAGGACTGGGTCGGGTTTACCGCATCACGGGGCGACGTGGCATGACCCAGAGGACGCCGCGTGGCATACTCTCGGCCCTCGGATCAAGATCTAACAGTTCACAACAGATCTAACCTCCACTGCTACACGATACATGGTGCAACCTCAGCCGATGGATCTAAATCTAACGGGGATCTATCCTAACTCATCTCGGTTGAAGGCTACGCGGTACGATCTAGACCGTTAGATCTAGATCTAATGGCTTCCAATGCATCTGGGCTCTACGGGGTTTAGGGTGACGTGGACTCACCGTAGCGGTTGGATCTTGATTGGACGGTCGAGGAAGTTCGTGGGCGACGATGGTGGCACAGCGGAGCTAGGTCACCGAAGACAGAGAAGACGACACGGAGAACAGCGTTTGCGGGCTTCTCCGGCGACGCGAAGGGTACCCACGGGCGTGCCTCGCTTCGACGGTTCCGGATCTACGCACGGAGGCGGCGGTGAAGCAGCGAACGGCGTCGGGGAAGAAGAAGTCCGCAGCGGCGCTTAAGGAACTTCGATGAGCAATTGAGTGGGGACGGTGGCGGCTAGGGCACGGAAGATTGGGGTGAACGACGCGCGAGCAGCAGGCCAACCTCGAGCACTTGCCCAGGCTTTAAATACCAGCTCGCACGTTGAGATCCTCGCGGATTCCGCGGCGAGGCCTATACGGGGCGGCGGAGTCTGGCTCGGGCACGGTTGGGCGACATGGCACGATCGTGTGCGTCCACGCGGGCCCGATCGAACAGCTCAAGGCGCGGGGCGACACGGTCGGTTCTCGGCCGTTGGATCCAATCCAACGGTCGGGCGACGTTAGGGTAAGGGTTTGCTGGCGGTGGTGCGGGCTGGGCTGCAACGTGGCTGGCTCGTTCGGTCCAACAGTGACCTACCGGTCGGAACGATTACCAGCGATTAAATAATTAAACTAATTCGTAGAAATTCATTTAATTAGGGAAAATAGTAAAATACTCAGAAAAATTCCAGAAAAATTGTTGAAAATATTTTAAGGCATTTTGGACTCAAATAAAATTCTTTGAACAAAAATTTATTCAAAACTTTTAATTATTTAATTATCTCAAAAGGGACTAAATTCAAATTAAATCCAAATAAATCCCAATAAACTCTACAAAATTCCAAAATTTCTCAAAAATGCAAAATACCATTTAAATTTATGAAAAGAAAAATTTAGGGTGTTACAATGATTAAGGAAGTGCATGGCCATGCCGTGATTGAGAAGTCAATAACATCTTATTAATATATCACGGATACAAGAGATTGATTGAACTGTTAAAGGATGACATGCTTCTCGCCTTGAGTTCTATCTTCATACAGTTTGGCAAAGGGATTATTACATCAGTACTTTGATCATTTGCATTTGGGAGTTGGCATGCTCTGCAAGGAGCCACTACCGACTATTGAATTAGAAAAGGGTTTTCCGAATCTATGTCCAAATGCGCATGAACCTACAGGGTTACACACTTAACGGGCTGGGACGCAGTAATTCGGATTGGATTCGTAATTAATGGACCTCGTGGGCTTAGCGCGTAGATGGGCTCTGACCGCCTATGGTTTCACCTCATAGCTCTATAAGGAGGGGAGGAGGCTGGGTGCAGAACACATCTTTCATCCAGAACCCTAGCCTCCACCTCTCGTTGCCCCTACCGAGCGACAAAGTGCTTGCACGCCGATGCACGGCGTTCCATCCTCGGACGTGTGGACTGCTGCAGTGACGCTGCTGCTACTGCGGCGTGGAGAAGACGATCCGCGGCAAGGACGATCCACGCTGAGAATGATCCACTACAACGACGTGCGAAGTATCCCGCAACTGCGCGTCTAGTGGTAATTGATCTATGATTCCCTTCTTGCGAGTTGCTTTTCTGGTTTGCGGTAGAAATTTTAATTTGTGCTAGAGTAGCATACCGCGTTCCTCTTCAGTGGTATCAGAGCCATCTGGCGTAGATTCGTGATCTTGATGTTGCACATATGATATGTGAGGATAGTAGATTGGATCTATTACATGTTCAACCGATTCATGTGATGAATTGGTGGAGGCAGCCGTTGATGAGATCGATCGGTTTAGGGTTTGAGGAAAGTGCAAACTGAATCAATCTTGATTTGGGTGAGTCTGTTCATGGTACAACGTTGCCCTTACCGGTCGGGTTACCGCCATCAAGTTCACAAATCGTGACCATATGGGACCAAGCCAATCAGATTGAATCGGATCGCCGCCAGGGGCGCTGCCCCTAGGACCCCGCCGCCGTAGAATCTATTTTATTTTATTTTATTCATTTTTGCAGGATGTTATGTGAAATAGTATGGCCTATGTGTATGTGATGCATGTAATTATTACATGGCCTGCGTGCCGTGTCAAGCCATAAGGCTATTTTAATTGTATAACGACCTGCGTGTCGACTTGTGATGTTTGAAACCCTCATGTAAAATTCATTATCAAAGTTGTAAGAAGTTGCATCTACAATGATGAAGATGGTGGCACCAAGCTTGACGCCAAGGTGAACAATCAAGCATGATGGCAAGGTGAACAATCAAGCATCATGATGGAGATCCTAATGCTAAGGGCCATACTATTTCACATCTTAATTTGATTATATGTGGATTTGTGTTTAATCCTTACTATTTTCTTTATGCTCATTGCATGTGATGCCATGTTCATAGTAGATATTGTTCATCCCCATAAGTTAAAACAAATTTTAAATCAAATATGTCCACCCAATTGTTGCACCTATCAAGAATTTAGATCATTATTGATATTACTACCAAAGTAGTATATCAATGACTATCTTAATAGATGATAGGGACGTGTTGGATGCATCACGCATAACAATGGTAGATTTAATCAAGACATCAAAATGGTTTTGGGCTTGAGGACATAAGTGGTTGGCAATTGATTTTAGTAATGAAGGAACAAATACAAGACAATTGGTGTCTAGGAAAACACACATGAGGCTAGGTTTCTTAATTGGCACCCGGAAACGGGAAGTGCTCCCTCCCTCATGTGAGCCCTAGGGATAGGTTAACCTGGCCATGAGTCGAGTTGACGGAGGCATTCATTACTTGTTTTCATGCTCAACCAACAAGAGTTGCATAAGATGTAATTAGCAAAGATGTTGGTTACCTATGTCATTAAGTTTCTAGCAGTGACGCCAAAGCTCACTAGTGTTTGATGAATATGGATCTTGAATACTCACTATGTGTTTATAAAGTGGACATAAAGTAGGAGTGTCTTTTGTTAAAATGTTTAATGAAAGTTTCACATAAACATGTTAATGCCTCTGTAGAGGTCAGCTGTCTCATGCTTGTCACCATGGACTTTGAGCTGCAAAAGCAATATGAGGACCATGATGCTTACAATATGATTGTGGGCTTGAAGGGCAGGTTTGGGAATCAAGCAAGGGCTGAGGGGTATGGTATCTCAAAGCTTCTGTTTGCTTGTAAGCTCCCTGAAGGAAGTCCAGTCAGCCCACATGTGATCAAAATGATTGGATACATTGGGAGATTGGAAAAACTTGAGTTTCCCCTTAGCCTTAGTATGGCTACAGACATAATTCTCCAGTCTCTGCCACAGAGATTTGAGCCGTTCATTATGAATTTTCATATGAATAGCATGGAGAAGAGCCTGACCGAACTACATGGGATGCTCAAGGCTGTCGAGGAAAGCATTAAGAAAAAACTGAATCATGTGATGATGGTTCAGAAGACAATTGCCTTGAAAAAGAAGAAAGCTAAGGCTTGGGGAAAGGGAAAGGGCAAGGGCAAGGCTCAAGATGAGATCATGAGCCTCAAAACTAAGCTTCAGAAGCTTAAAGTTGGCCCTCAGCCTGAATTCTAGTGCTTCTATTGCAAGAAGTCAGGACATTGGAAATGGAACTGCAAAAAGTACCTGGCAAATAAGAAGAATGGAAATGTGACTTCCACTTCAGGTATTAATGTTATAGAAATTAATCTTGCTACTTCTTCTCTCAGCTCATGGGTATATGATACCGGTCCGGTTGCTCACATTTGCAATTCGATTCAGGGGCTGATAAAGAGTAGAGACTTGGCAAAAGGAGAAGTGGATCTCCGCGTGGGGAATAAAGCAAGAGTTGCTGGTCTTGCTGTTAACACCTACCCATTGCATTTGCCTTCAGGATTATTTTTAGAACTCAATAATTGTTATTTTGTTCCAGCTTTGAGTAGAAACATTATTTCGCCTTCTTGTTTGGAACATGAAGGTTATGAATTCAGAATAAAGGACTTTGTTTGTTCAATATTTTTGAATGATATCTATTAATGTTATAGACGGGTTTGGAACATTCATTTTGATGAAGTAGTCAAAGGATTTGACTTCATAAAAAATGAAAAAGAGCCTTGTGTTTACAAGAAGGCTAGTGGGAGCGCACTTGTATTTCTGATCTTGTATGTGGATGAAATATTATTGATCGGGAATGATATTCTTATGCTTGAATATGTTAAGACTTCGTTGAAAAGGAGTTTCTAAATGAAGGACTTGGGAGAAGCATATTATATCTTGGGCATAAAGATCTATAGAGATAGATCAAAAAGGTTGATTGGATTAAGCTAGGAAACGTACATTAACAAGGTATTGAAGAGGTTCAATATGCATGAATCCAAGAGAGGATTCATGCCAATGTCACATGGCATCAGTCTAAGCAAGAATTAGTGTCCTTCGACAACTGATGAGCGAGATAAGATGAGCAAGATTCCATATGCTTCGGCTATTGGGTCTATTATGTATGCCATGATCTGTACACGCCCAGATGTCTCATATGCTCTAAGTGTCACGAGCAGATACCAAGCGAATCCCGGTGATGGTCATTGGACAGCTGTGAAGAACATACTGAAGTACTTGAGAAGAACTAAGGATATGTTCCTAGTTTTTGGAGGTGAGGAAGAACTGGTTGTAAAGGGTTACACTGACGCAAGCTTCCAAACTGATAAAGATGATTTCCAATCACAATCCGGGTTTGTATTCACACTAAATGGAGGAGAGGTAAGCTGAAAGAGTTCCATGCAAAGCACGGTGGCCGACTCTACAACAGAAGCGGAGTACATTGCGGCTTCAGAGACCGCAAAGGAAGCTGTGTGGATAAAGAAGTTCATCTCAGAACTTGGTGTGGTCTCTAGTGCCTCTAATCCAATGGACCTATTGTGATAATAGTGGCGCCATTGCACAAGCAAAGGAGCCTAGATCACATCAGAAGTCTAAACACATACTCCGACGCTTTCACCTTATTCGCGAGATTGTGAGTAGAGGTGACATGAAGATATGCAAAGTACATATAGAAGCTAATGTGGTTGATCCGTTAACGAAGCCTCTTCCACAACCTAAGCATGAGGCGCACACGAGGTCTATTGGTATTAGATGCTTAATTGACTAACTCAAGTGCAAGTGGGAGATTGTTAGTGTTATGCCATTGAGGCAGTCATATAGATGATTGTAGCATGACTATGTTTATGAATAATAATATGATTATTGGTCCAATGAATGTATATCATTCAGCAAGTATGTGACTTGCTTGTGAAACTCTCTACTCATTGATATAATTTTGTAAGTATCTCTGATTGGGTATCATCGTATAGGACAACGATGAATAGATCAGCGCATGTATTGATCGATGATCATGTTTCATTGATCATGGGATATGGAGATACCATCAATACATTGTGAATGCATGTTGAAGAACATGTGTTAGATAGACCCGCAATGGGACACTGTGAGAATGTTACATTCTTATATTCATCAATGTATCTCATACATAGTAGATGTATGATCCTTAGACTTGAGATTGTCACATTCCCTACATATGTAATAGTTTACCTTGGGGTTACCAAACACTATTTTCTAACTAGATAGTTATAAAGGTAGCTTTCATATTTACTATGAAACATGCAGAGGGAAGTGAGCAGTCAAGATGGAATTTGCCACTCCAGTGTAATGGAGATATATGTTTAGGCCACTCGAGTGATATGATTAAGGAAGTGCATGACCATGCTGTGATTGAGAAGTCAATCACAACTTATTAATATATCACGGATATGAGAGATGGATTGAACTGTCAAAGGATGACATGCTTCTCGCCTTGAGTTCTATCTTCATATAGTTTGGCAAAGGGATTATTACATCAGTACTTTGATCATATGTGTTTGGGAGTTGGCATGTCTGCAAGGAGCCGCTACTGACTATTGTATTAGAAAAGGGATTTCTGAATCTATGTCCAAATGCGCATGAACCTACAGGGTCACACACTTAACAGGCTGGGACGCATTAATTCGGATTGGATCCGTAATTAATGGACCTCGTGGGCTTAGCACGTAGATGGGCCCTGACCGCCTAGGTTTTCACCTCATGGCTATATAAGGAGGGGAGGAGGCTCAGTGCAGGACACATCTTTCGTCCAGAACACTAGCCTCCACCTCTCGTTGCCCTTGCCGAGCGACACGGTGCTTGCACGTTGACGCACGGTGTTCCATCCCCAGACATGTGGACTGCTTTGGTGACGCTACTGCTACTGCGGCGTGGAGAAGATGATCTACAGCAATGACGATCCACAGCGAGGACAATCCGCGGCGAGGATGATCCACGGCGAGGACGATCCACTACAACATTGTGCGAAGGATTTCGCAACTGCGCATCTAGTGGTAATTGATCTATAATCCCCTTCTTGCAAGTAGCTTTTCTGGTTTGCGGTAGAAATTTTAATTTGTGCTAGAGTAGCATACCGTGTTCCTCTTCAGGTCGACTTGACTGCTACTGCAGTGGCTGCTAATTTCCTCATCGCTACTGCAGCTATTGCTATCCGTTTCGATGCACTTTAGGAGATTGTCTCCCATAGGATCGAAATCAAGAAAGGACACTACTCGGCTTGGATCCCAAGATCGGGACTCGATGAAGCCAAGATGCTCTAGCGTGCCTCCGGGTCCCCACTGATAAAGCATTGTTCCGAATGCAATCTGGGACCCGATGGTGGGAACTTGGTCGATGAAGATGCTGGAGTTGATGGCGCTGCTGATACTGTTTTTGACTCCACGGAACATTCTCGCCATCGTCGTGATTGATCTGCAAAATCAGTTGAAGGCCCCTACCTGGTGTGCCAACTGTTGAAGGTTAAGAAATTGACGGTAAATTTGTAATGGGTACCTTCGGGGTTCGCAGGATCAACAGACATAGACGAGGCAAGATTTAGACAGGTTCAGGCCTTTGAGGAGAGTAATACCCTACTCCTGTTGTTTTGCACTATCGGATCGCTAAACACGAAGTACAAATCTGGGGGTGTATCTAATCTCTGGTTACAATGAAGATAGGAAGGCTACGACTAGATGTAATCTGGTTGCTGAGGTCTAGCAGGCGCTCTTCTCGGGTTCCTCCTTGCGTGTCTACTCCTGATGGCTCCTTCTCCAGGGCTCGGGGGGTCTGGTCCCCTCCTCCATGCATGTCCTCCCATATTTATAGCTGGATACAACATCCTCTTCGAGATGTCGCCGGATGAGGACTCCGTATCGTTCCCGATCGGGGATCTTCGTTCCAAGATCCTCGTATGGAACTGATTTTCCTTATCTGTTTGACATACTCCATCTAATCTCCTCATGGCGGGAGCAGGATCGAGTCCTTCCCAATGTAGATATACCTTTCCCGTTAGCCGTGTCTCCCATAGAGATGGGGCTCTTGTCGTCTGGGGAATATGTTGTAATTTTCATCTTTCCAGTACACTTGCATATCCCATATTTAGATATTCGACAGGTACCTTCGGGGTTCGCAGGATCAACAGACATAGACAAGGCAAGATTTAGATAGGTTCGAGCCCCTTTGAAGAGTAATACCCTACTCCTGTTGTTTTGCAATATTGGATCGCTGAATGCGGAGTACAAATCTGGGGGGTGTCTAATTTCTTGTTACAATGAAGACAGGAAGACTATGGCTAGATCTAATTTGGTTGCTAGGGTCTAGCAGGCGCTCTTCTCTCGCTCCTCCTTGCGTGTGTTGTGGTGGCTCCGGACTCGGTTTAGCAGACCGGGTCATTACTGTTGCATCGGACTGGTAATTGATGCAACCCGTAATACCTTCCGACCACTAAGTTAAATCCGTACTCGGGTTGAGGTCAATTGATCAGCAACACTCGACACTAGTGCACATACCAACCGATTGAACATGACCCGAGCTTCCCGCAACCGTGTGTCTAGTACTGGCTCCCTGGATCAGTAGCCCAGTACCCACATGTTGTCATTCGAGATAGCTCATAACCATACAAGAGTAAATACATTACATCTGAAAGGCAAAGTTATTACAACTATTTAATATTACAGTTTGGCCTCGTGTCTTACATAAGTCCAAAAGACAGAATAGAGAACAACGGAAGTCCAAAAGAGAAACGCGCAGTGTCATCCATCCTCAGGCAACTAACTGGAAAGGAATCCCATTAACCCTCGGCAAACTCGTCGAACTCGGACGCGAACTGCGACTCGTCGGGGTTGTCCTCATTACCTTCTTCTTCTTCTAGACAAAATTCGTTAGAGCAAACGGTGAGTACACGTATGTACTCGCAAGACTTTAGTGTATGGAAATGATTACATAGATGCAGGCTATGACAAGAAAGCAGGCTTCTACGCTAAGTCTATTTGAGCACAAAGCAAATTTTTTTTGCAATATGATAATAGATTCGAATGTGCACGATTTGTAAAGAGATTTCCAAATGGCATTTTTAAAGTAACAACAACAATAATAAATGTTTGAACCATAACCAAAATCCAACCATTCCAGACCAAACCCTTAGCCAAACCTTTCCGTTTCCATAATCCATAAACCATTTGTAACACCTTGGCATCTAGTATGCCCTGGATGTCACCAAACATAGCATTTGAAGCATCTAAATACCACAAATAACAATAAATTACAGCAAAGGCGCAAATACTAAACCGAAAATTTCGGTAACATCTCCTTTGCTTTTCCATGGTACGGAGCAACAACAAGAATATCTCAAGATATATCATAATGGAAAGCATCTAAGACAGCAATAACAGGTGACATAACAGCAATTTAAGTCTAGCATAATGAATTTAACCACTTCATGATCTAAAACGAAATAAATAATATGGCCAAGCACATCAATAAAGCATACTCCAAGTTTTCAACACATTAACTTATTATCATAACTCCAAATGATAAAAATTGTCTAATGTGTGGAGCTACATGAAGAAGTGTAGCTAAACCCCTTTCCTGCATGCCGGTTTCGTGGTACCTAAAAACAACATTAAACACAAGCGTGAGTTTATCACTCAGCAAGTATATTGCAATGGAACAAGAAAACACATTCCAATACCTTCATCACCAATTTTCATATTCAACAACATAAACATCTCATATTCACATTGTATGCATCCAATTTACATCATCATATAACATCATCATATAATGCAATGCAATGCACATATCTCCTTGAAGCACATACCGGTATTGCCGAGTGCACACCCGTCGGCGTGCACCCTCTTTCCCCTCCCATCCCGTAGATGTAGGGTGCCTACTCCTCGCTTCCATTCACCACCGTGGATGGAATCATGAGGTAGGACTTACTTAATGGCGCTCCGGATTAGTCATAACTTTCTCACCGACCTTACCGGATTAGTTATGACTTTCTCACCGACCGGGCCAGTTTTCATGCCATGTATGCAACATATGCCATAAACATAAACAACTAGTCATTGCATAGCATCATAATATACCATTTTCATCATAACATGGGCAAACACTAATCATGGCAAGATAGCATATCATGAAAACAATTTGCATCTATTCAATACTAGCAACATACAACACGCTACCCATTCCAATACACTTGCCTTAACCGCGGGCGACGGATTGGCAAGAGGATGAGGGCACTCCCGGGGTCACACCACCTGCACATGGATACCACACTATCAAAATGTGCCCATAAAACAGTACACAATCGCTCATCTACCCCGACTTCGCAAACTACTCCCAAAACCGAAAAACAGAGAATCTATCCAACGGGACAGCAGCCTTCGGAAGGCCATATCTTGGGCTTAACAACTCCAAATCAAACGAACGAGTACATTTTCTCGAAGTTTAGGAAATTTTCTAGCTTTTTCTAAGTATTGGGAAAAGCTGATTCGGCCTCTAATATAGTTTAATCTACAGATCAACACGATCTGTCCCAATCACGTCAAAGTTTTGAACACGTTCAGTAAAACAACCATAACTTCAAACGGCTGGGCGGAATTACGCGTTCTTGGTGTCCACTGAAAGGTATTGAAATTATCTACAACTTTCTCAACATACGGCCGACCAGAAAACGCTTCTAAAATTGCGAAATCTTAAGCCCTTGGTCGGACGCCCAATCTGCCCGAAACAGAACACCATGCAAACTCTAGATTTCATCCAATCTAACCAATGGCAGCACAACCTTTTGATCTAATAGCATGAAATCCTCCATTAACACAACACCTAATCCACCCTAAAGGTTTCCCATCACCATACCTTAGCCCGACGAACGAAGAACCAACGAACACGCCTCCCGATCGCCCGATCTTCCTCCACACGCCAATCCCGCCGGATCCTCTCATCGTGGAGCTCCCCAATGGTGAGGGCAACGGTGTGGAAGAGCGTGGCAGCAAGGGGTGGGGGTGGAGCTCGCCTAGGGCCAGCTAGAGGTGGTGGGGAGGAAGGAGCAAGATGGCGGCTAGGGGAGGCAATGGGGGAGGCGCATGGGGGAGAGAGGGGTGGGTGGCGGCTAGGGTTGAGGGAGAGGGGAGTGGGGGGGTGCACCAAGGGGTGGGGGCTAGGTTTGGCTGCCCAAAAGTCCCCCCCTTGGGCCCAAACCCTTCCACCGGAGGCCCAACTCAACCCACAAGGCCCAAAGTCCCCCGGAGAGGCCCAAACACCCGGAAACGGCCCAAAAACAAGCTATAAAGTCGTACCGAAATGCCGAATTCTAAAATGTCACATTCTGGGGTGTCACACTATTCTCCAAACCAACCCTTTTCCTGACAAACCAACCTCATTCCCAACCAAACCAACTCAAAGCCAACAGTTTTTCCAAAACCAAAACCGAACCAAAGTCTGTACTTGATAGTACTTCCCAAGCTACTCATGACCGTGAGCACGGCTAATCGATTAGTTTATTTATCTCTGCAGAGACTGTACACTGTACCACATGACACGTTCTAGCAATCATGTCAACCATGCCACGTGATACAAGAAGTACCCATTTTGCTAGATAGTGACAAAACCTTTCGAGAGATCAGGGTTCGAATCTTGCACCAGCCTGGTAATGTGCGTCCCTGACTACGGCCACAGAGGCTGCTAGTGGTCCCTACGAGCCCCCAATAACCCACAACCTCCCCGTAGTAGGCATTACCGTTGTATTGGGTAAACTCTCCCTCGACGCCTCGACGAGAGAGTCCATAGAACGCACCGTCACCACAGGTGTGTCCATACCCCTTTGCCCTCCACAAATGCAAGACCGGATCCTTTTCACCGTACTAGGCTAAGGCCATCCCATACTGGCACATGTGGTTGCATGCATTAGACCCAGTGATAGCATCAAGTTCAGTCCTTAGGGTGACTCAGGTGAGATCTTGCAATCCCACTTGCTACAGCCACAGAGGATCGGCACTAGCGGCCCCACTGAGCTCCCACTAGTCTGCAACCTCCCCATAGCAAGGGACCAACCAAAACCACAACCATTCCAAACAAGCCCCTGGCTTGTGACCCATTCCAATACCAATACAGTCCAACCAACCGGAACAACCTTACCACACCAAACCAAACTACCTCCAATCCACCAAACATCTCGCCTGGGTCTAAACTCTTCACATTTTCCATTTTACTCATGCAACCATCCCTTTTTCAACCAGACCAAATCACAATTTGAATTTGCAAACCAGGATCCAAATCCCAACCATAACCCAACCAACCACCACATTAGCTCCAGGAGATATGTAACTGAGTGTGTCACGATCTCCCGTAACCATTACTACTGCAGGGCTAAGCCTATGAAAATACTACACTTTATTACCCATTGACATTTGTTACTCTGTCTAACACTAGTCTACAGTTCAACAAGGTTCTCAGTTCAGCTATGATTAAGGAGATCCATCAATTTGGGAATTAACTACCAATTCCCGCAAACTATCATTATAAAGAACATACAAGCATGCATAATAGTTTTCACAATCAGAAATAGGATTTGCAAATATGGGTTCAGGATGATCAAAGGAGGTGCTTTCCTGTTTGCTCTTCAACGAAATCGGACTCCGGAATGAAGTCGGGGTTATCAGCGGCATTCGACACGTCAACGTCTACGCGAAAAGCAATAGAGCCAACAACATCGATCAAAGCAGGGAAAAGAGAGATCAAATACCAATAAGAACCGAAAACGGAAAGCAAGAACTCAACGGAACAAAAGAAATCAGAGTTTCACCCTGAGCCTGGCAGTACCGGCTATTGTTGGGCGGTAGTGCCGCTCAGAGGCTGGAAGTACCGTCCAGCAAGCCCGGTAGTGCCGCTGGCCGGATTCGAAAAAGGGTGCTCTCTTGAAAAAAGGTGCCAGGGTTACCTCCGGTACTACCGTGAGGGTGGCAGTACCGGCCTCACGGCCCGGTAGTGCCGGTCTCCAGAATTCGAAAGGGGACCTCTCTAGATATTAACCACTAACGTTTTGTGAGCAGTACTGCCGGCGAGGTCGGTAGTACCGGCCTCACATGTCGGTAGTGCCAGCCACTAGGGAGAAAGTTTTTCCAAAAAGTTGAATTTCGTGCAATCGAGTTCGGAACTTTACGGCAAGGGCATGGATAGGTTCCTAGAGACGCTAGGGACTTATTCACATCGACCACGACAAGCTTCGAGCTCGATTGCCCGAATTTTCCCTTTTTGAACCTAACGGAGGGTGAATAGGATGGAAAATCGGACTTTAACTCAAGAAAATCGGAGAATCCCTCTTCATTAACTTGCTTGCAGTCTATTTTGGGGATCTTCTTTTGGATCAGCTCTTTTGGATCCTCTGGTTTAGTCGATTCTGGTCTATTGGGCTTGTATTCTGATTGTCCTTGCATTTGATTCGGTCGGGAGATCCTCTTGTGGACCGGTCTTCTACGACTCTCCTAATCGGCCAACTCTGATCCCATGGCCTTGCCCTGATCTTCTAGCTATCCTTGTGCTCGAATCGGCCTAGAGATCCTATCATGCACCGGCCTCGTGCGACCCTCCTGATCGGCCGACTCTGATCCCATGGCCTTATGCTCCTCTTCTGGCTGTTCTTGCGCTCGGATTGGCCTAGAGATCCTTTCATAGACTGGCCTTCTGTGACCCTCTGAGTGTTGGTCCAAGTGCAGTTCCGACATTGGCCTTGCGAGGGCCGGTGCATGTTCTTGGCTTTTTCCCGGGTAGTGCTGCATCAGACAAACGTAAGGGAATGTCAACAGCAACCCACGTTCCCAGCAGAACTGCCAGAATGGGCATCGTTCATGAGCCTTCTCAGCGGCTGTCAGTTGGTATGCTCTCACTGGTGTCCATTGGGGTCTACTGCGTGACTTTTGGCTTCTCCGCTCATATTTGGCTAACAATTGAGAAAAAGTCACTTTAGCTTTCTAAATTAGCTTTCTTGGCGGTACTGGCCTTTCGGCCTTATACCACTTGTCGACTTCGGTCTTTCCTTTCACCTTGATTGTCCTATAGTGTTTTTCCCTTCTCGATTGGCTTTGATCTGAATTGAGTTGATTGTGATCTGTACTGTTTTCTCGTCACTTATTATTCTTTTGTTGGTTTTTGCAGTCGATAATGAAAGTGACCGGACCTCGTCCTGCACTACCCCTTTCCCTTTAGATGAACAACTGACCATGTTGACTGGGAAAGGATTAGTGTCCACCTACAGAGTTTGTTCTTCTGCAAACTTCAGTCATCCATCCTCAATGGCCGACTGCACCTGCTGACGGAAAATACTGCAATTATTAGTGTTGTGCGAGAAGGAATAATGCCACTTGCAGTACTTGCAGTACTTGCATCTTTTGAGTTCATCAGACGATGGTATGACGTGTCCCTCAGGCAGCCGTACTAACTTTTCTTGCAATAATAGATCAAGGATGCGATCGCACTTGGTCACATCGAACGAGTATTTAATTTCTGACTTGGATTTAGTTGGTTTGAGCCAGGAGCATACTGAGGCTTTTTACTGCCTTTAACTCACTCGACCACGTTGATGTCAGTTTCTTCTTCATCGTTCGACCCTTCAGACTCATATTATACAAGGTTAACCTTGGGCCTTTCTTTTTCCTTGTTGTTTTTGAATTTGTCTTTAAACCCTTTATTCTTGTAGAACCGGCTTTCATGAGCCGAACCTCTATGTGGGAGGTGACTGAGGTTAGTAAACTCCTGACCGCCGAATTTCTCTCTCCAGGGAGGGATTAACCCTAGAAAGCCAGATCGGCTAACTGATTATCGAGTAAGGCGACGCTGAAGCAACGATTCCGTACCTCCCTGAACCTTTTGATGTAGTCTACCACCAATTCCCTCAATTTTTGTCGTACAGAACTTAGATCAAAAATTTGCAATTCTAAGCTCCCACAAAAGAAGTACTCATGGAAACAGCTCTCCAAATCGGCCCAAGCATTAACCGAATTTGGGGGTAATGTGGTGAACCATGTGAAGGATGCTCCGGATAAAGATAATGGGAACAATTTTATCCTGATCCCGTCGGAGTGTGCGGCCTCCCCACATTGCACTATAAATCATCCAATATGCTCCATAGTGGTAGTTGTGTTATCCGCTGAAAACTTGGCAAAATCGGGAACCTGATATCCATCGGGGTACAGGATCCTGTCAATGTATTCGGGGTATGGTTTTTTGTAACCGAGAGTTTGCCCTCTCGGCTGGATGCCGAACTAATCTCTCAGGACAGTTGTGATGGTGTTGGTCCAATCGGCTCCCCTCGGTGGCGTGACATGCACCGGAGGCACTTGTAGGCCAGGCCTGTGCCGATGCCCCTCGAGTGCAAACTCGGGCAGTTCATGGCGATGCCCCTTGAGTGCAAACTTGGGCTGGCCGAAAAGCCTGGGCTGCGGGTGGTCTTGCAGTAGTTCGTGACCGGTGAACTGGTGTCTAATGGGTTCCTGTAGCGGCACGAAGGGCTCCGAGTATGTGACTACTCGGTAAGAGTCCTGTGTCAAGGGCGACTTGGTGTATGGGCCACTCCTAGCTGGTTGTGATACTGATCTGGGGAAATTCTGGGTTTTGGTATTCGGGGACAGGCCAGACGAACAACCCACTTTAGCACCATCCGTATGAGCATAGTACTGTCTGACCTCACTTGTCCCGGGTTCCCTGGGCAAGATTATGGACAGCTGTGATGGTGCAAGCATTGTGATTGCAGCCGGTGGTTTGTTTGTGTTCACCGGCTTTATTCCCTGAGTGCTTTGTCTGATCGAGAAGACTGGGTATGTAGGTAAAGGATGTGGTGGCTCGAAGAGAGTACCAGCCGTTACGAGTTCTTGTGCTACCTCTTTCACGCTATTAGATATCAACGGCCTAAGTGTACTCACCAGAGCTGATGATTTGTTTAGCAATGCGCAATTTATGGACTGATTAATCATTTCTGATAATTCTACTTGGGCAGGCAAATATCTGCTTACCGTGGTTTTCTTTGTGGTGTTAGAGATGTCCATGTCGACGGAGCTGATTGTTGGTAGTGCCGCCTTCTGTGTGACGCCGCATCATGTCTTCTGGTAACAGCTTAGCATCATCTGCTCAAAGGCTGCCTTCTGGTCTTCAATCTCTTTACGCTGCTCCGGCGTCAAATCGGCCATTGTTGGCGCGATTATCGCATCAGAGTTGATGTCCGCAGTTGTTGTGGACTTTCCTGTTGACATCATATTGGCTTCTTCGGGTCTTGATAGCACTTTGGGTGTCCCGATCTTTCGATGAGAAACACACAATCGATTTGGATGGAGACGACTTTGACGATTCGACTACAACGTACAACGACAATGCGCCTTAGCAATCACTAAACCAACTCCAGAGGGTTATTGACCTTGCCGTGGGCACGATCAACCTGATCACGAAGATCAATTCCTGTAAGCAATCGAAGAACAAGCAAGAACAAAGCAAAAGTAATCTAAAATTGCAAATATAGATGAAGGATTCATAAGTTGGGGTTCCGATACAGGGAGCTTCTTAAGCGGCTATTGAGCACGTTTGAAAAGACTCAAAATAGTAGCATTGGCTAAACTATCAAATAAATAAAACCCAAGTAATTTTGGGGGACTCCCTAGCTATATATAGAAGAAATAGGGGGGAATTTGTGCTAGGGTCGGCAAAAACAAGAGTAGTGGCTGAGGAGGACTCTTACAAGGCCCAAGGCCCAAGTTTGACTCAAATAGGAAAGTTGACACAGCTTATTTTGCAAATTCCTGTCGACTCGTAAGGAATTTGGAGGTGACGACGGATCCGTTGGAAAGAGGACGAAGTTAGCTTTCAAACAAGTATAAGAACACATCAATTACATTCCGTATGCAAAAGTTATGCTTGTTTTACTTCAGGATGTTATCCGAAGGCCGAGTTGGCTTCAAAAACGTGGCACACTTGATCTCTAACTTTGCTTGATGTTGATGTGCATCCTTGTTGATCCAAACAATGGTTCTTAAGTATAAGCACATCACACACATCAGGTAGTGGATTATTCTCAAAAGTGTTATTAGATATGCTTAAGAATGACTTTACCTAATAATTGAATTAACGGGCTCGTACACGAGTCAATGGTCCTTGAACAGGCGAAAATGGAGAAGGATGGCGAAGGTGGGGGCCGATGAAGCCATGCAGATGGAGCCATCGTAGTTGATGTATATGAAAAGATGGAGAAGGATGGCCAAGGTGGGGGCCGATGAAGCCATACAGATGGAGCCATCATAGTAGATGTATACGAAGTAGAGGGTGCCATGAAGGGTCGCCAACTTGTCACAAACGTAATGGAATAAGAGGACGTAGTTGATATAATTGCAGCAACACTTGGTGATGACCATATGTATGCGGTGTTGGTTCTATCCATAATGAGAATGGTCTCATCATCCTGCCTTTCTTGAAGTGAACTAGTCCTCGACTCCATCATATTGTCCTGCAAAATGTTAGTAGCGACAGAAAACAAATCAACATGCACATTTGCAATCAAATCAATGGATCAAGAATCTCTATCAACCATATACTCCCTTTCTTGAAAACTATCATGTAACTTGTATGTTGAACCAAATGTACTTGATATGACATGATTAGTGATATGGCACTTATGAAATTGATGACATTGTTGCATAGCAAACGGAGGTTTAAAATCTGAACGAATGTAAACTCGATGTGCTTTATACTCTCCTTTCTCACTATTTTTGCCAATAACATGAAAAATATTTCGCGATAACCAGGACAAATTAGAATGTACAAAAAGTCTTTCCTCTAAATAATCTAGATCACACGGAACATCAAATTCAATGTAACCTAATGTATCGAAAGAAGACATCAATTTCATCTCATCATTTTTACTTGCAATGTGAATGACATGTTTATTTTCAGCATAAGTTTCTAGTGTGGTAACAAAAGTAACATGTCCATTCACTAGTTGTGTCATGGATATAAGTATTATCACCCAACTCTTCTTTATCACAAAAAATAGCAAGCAAATCATCTTGTAACAAAGCAAAATCAGCAATTGGTTCCACTAATAGTTGCTCTACAATAACATGATTTGGACAGTTTTAGCTCTTCAAAATTATTTTCTCCATGAATAAAGTCCATACCTTTTACATTACCTTGTAATTTCTCATCAGCTGTTGTAGGCATAACTTCAAATATTATCTCTTCGCTTACACATGGGGCATTACTGATTGTTTCTTTCTCCATATGCTCTTCTTCATCATTCTCTCAATGGTTCTCACTTTTCTGCAAAATGTTAGCTATAAAAGAAGGTGCAACAACGGGCGCCTCAAATGAAACTAATGATTCTTTCAAAGATTCAGCAATCATTTTTTCAACTATACAAGCACATTTAACCAATTCTGAAAGAGAACTATTGTAACATCCTAAAATTTGTAATTAACATTAATTAGGATTAACTAAGCTTAATTAAGCTAATTATGTGCTTAGTTGTGTGTTGAGTGCTATTGGATCTTAATTTGGTTCTTAATTTGCGTTTGATCGTGTTGGAGTTTGCTGTTCGGATTGCGTCGACTGGTTTTGTTTCGAAACTTTGAGTTTCGAAGCCGGTCGAAATCTTCCGAAATCCGTTGGAACCTAAATCCTAAAACCTTCCTTCGAGGTCCCAAAATCTTTCCCTTAAGTTTCCCAAGGTTAAACCCGAAGATTGGAGAAAAGGTTGCGTAGAAACCCGAAGTTTTGCTGCAAGAGCGGTAGTACCGCCGGGCAGGGCCGGTACTACCGGTCGGGCGGCACTACCACTCGGCAGGAGCAGTACTGCCGGCCGAGTCGAGCCGGCAGGGGTTGGAGCGGCCGTCGTTGCCTGTTGCCCGGCCACCTCACCCTCTCTCTCGATCCTTCCTCTCCTCTAAAGCCCAACCGGCTCACTCCTCACTCTCCCTCACACTCACTCACTCTCTCCCACTCTCCCGTGCTCTCTCCCTCTCCATCTCTCTCGGTTTCTCTCTCTCTCCCTTCGGTTCCCTCTCTCCCTCTTCCTCTGTGGTGCATGTGGAGCTCAAGGAGCAGCAAGAGGTCAAGCCGCGAGATGTGGAGGATCTTCCTCAAGCCCTGGAGCAACCCCAAGACCGGTGGAATCAACAGATAAATTGATTCTGCAGGTTTTGAGCTAAACCCTAACCCCTTCTTTGTTCTCTTTTATTTTCTCATTTGGTTTAGTCCTTGGAACCCTAACCCTAGAGGTGCATCACCGTGTTTCGAAGTTGCTAGACCTAGGTTGGACTCAGTAGAATTAGTTAGCGCAGACGATTCGATCTGAAAAACCTAATCGGCTCTTTGTTGGATTTATTCGCCCAAAAGTCGTTTTCCTGAATTTTTTGGAGTTCCTTTGAACCCTAACTCTGGAAAGTCGAGAAATTGACCTTCGAATATATCTGGCATTGTCTGAGTTTGATTCCTACGAAAAGATTTGTGTTTGAACTCAATCCGGATCCGGAATCGAATTTAATTCCAATTGAGGGTATTGAGTTCGGATAGTTCGATCGTCGTGCAAAGCGTTTCTGAGCGCGAGTTAGACCCTGTGGAACCCTTACGTGCAAAAAGAATTAATATGTTAGTCGCAAATCTTTCATTTCGATTTGATTTGCGAAAAGTGCATTATCGTGACTTTTGGAGTGTCTTCGAGTTTCGAAGCTCCAAAAATCCCGAGAGTGACTCGTATTGGTTCTTAGTGCCCTAACGGTTCTAGTTCTGGAAAAAGGTCGAGTCGAAAACCCTGATTCGGAGTTTATCGGATTTGTTCACTAAAGGAGTCAAATTCTTGAGTTTTGGACTTTTCCTTGAACCTTAGCTCCAAATACCTAGTTTTACGGTATTAAGGCGCACAAGGTGATCATGGGCCATTGGATCTTGATCCAACGGTCCAGATCCAATCATGTTCGGAAACACATGAACTCACCGCAGCGGTTTGATCGGAATCGGACGGTCGAGAAGCTTCACGCGGTGATGGCGCCACGGCGGGGCTTGGGCTGCCGGAGTCGGGGACGATGACGCGTGGAACGGCGCTCCGAGGGTCCTCCGGCGAAGTGAGATGTCCTCGCCGACGCAGCTTGACCTGGGGGTCTCGGATCTGAGCTTAACGGCGACGGAGGGCGACGGATGACGGCGGGGCGCGGCAAAAACCGTGGCGGCGGTAAGATCTAGCTACAGCGAGCGATTGCGGCTAGCTGGCAGCGGCTCAAGCTCGGAGACTAGGGGCGAAAGGTGCGCGCGACGACGGGCAACCCCGGGAGATGTCCCATGCCTTAAATACCCCGGGATGCGTGCTAGAATCGGAACCCTTGCGGGGACGCGGCGGCTACGCGGCGGCGGAGTCCGTCCCGGACTCGGGCGGAGACGACGACGGACAGCCGTCCACGTGGCACGATCAGCGGCCACGATGCGCGCGCGAGATCGGATCCGGGCCGGATCCGGTCGAAGCGGTACGGGGAAATCCTAACCGTTGGATCTTGATCCAACGGTCCACAACGGTTAGGGTTTGGACGCGGTTCGATCAAGTCACGTGGCTCGGGTCGGACTCGAGTCGAACTCAGACTCGGGTCCGGTCGGATGAACAGTACTTGACCCAACTCGAATTTCCAGCGATTTAATATTTAAAATAATTCCCAGAAATTCATTTAATTCATTAAAAATATCAAAAGACTCAGAAAAATTCCAGAAAAATTCTGGAAAATACTTTGGATCATTTTGGACTCAAATAAAATATTTCCAACAAAATTTTATTTGCAAAGTTTAATTCTTTAATTATTTCAAAATGGAATAAATTCAAATAAATTCCAAATAAATCCAAATAAATTCCAGAAAATTCCAAAAATTCACCAAAGTGCCAATTCACACATGAATTTAAGAAAAGCAAAATTTTGGGGTGTTACAAACCTCCCCCCCTTAACAGAATCTCGTCCCCGAGATTCAGGGCTTACTAAAGGAATAGGTTCGGAAACTCTTTCCTCAAATCCTCTTCGCGTTCCCAAGTCGCTTCGCTTTCTTCATGATTGCTCCACTGAACTCTACAGAAACGGGTTGACTTATTTCTGGTCTCTCGATCCATAGTGTCCAAAATCTTCACGGGACGCTCCTTGTAAGTCAAATCTTCTTGCAACTCAATTGACTCTAGCGGTGTCTGTTCCTCAGGTACTCGGAGACACTTTTTCAACTGGGACACATGGAATACGTCATGTACTCCCGCTAACGACTGTGGCAACTCCAGTTGATAAGCAACTTCGCCTCTGCGGCTCAAAATCTTAAATGGTCCTACATAACGGGGTGCGAGTTTCCCTTTGGCATGGAACCTCTTAACTCCCCTAAGAGGTGTAACTCTGAGGTATACAAAGTCTTCTGGTTCAAAACTCAAGTCCCGGCGACGATTGTCAGCATAACTCTTCTGTCGTGATTGGGCGATCTTCAACCTTTCCCTAATCATGGCAATCTGCTCTTCCGCCTCTTGAAGAATATCAGGCCCGAAGACACGGCGCTCGCCGGTCTCATTCCAATTCAATGGCGTTCGACAGGGTCGACCATACAGTGCCTCAAAAGGTGACATTTGTAAACTAGCCTGGTAACTATTGTTGTAACTGAACTCGGCATACGGCAAACTCTTATCCCAAGAGGTAGCATAAGCCAATGCACATGCTCTTAACATATCGTCCAGAATCTGATTGACTCTTTCGGTCTGTCCATCCGTCTGTGGATGATAGGCTGTACTAAAGTTCAAACGGGTTCCCATGGCTTCGTACAACTTATTCCAAAACCTTGAGGTAAATTGGGTACCTCTGTCCGATACAATCCTCTTTGGCACTCCGTGCAAACAGACGATCCTGATCATGTACAACTCTGCTAACTTATCTCCCGAGTAGGTGGTCTTCACGTGGATAAAATGGGCTACTTTGGTCAAGCGATCCACTATAACCCATATGGAGTCATAACCTCCTTGAGTCTTAGGAAAACCGGTAATGAAATCCATTCCGATTTCCTCCCACTTCCACTCAGGTATTTTCACTTTTGTAGCAATCCTGCTGGTCTCTGATGCATTGCCTTGACTCTCTGGCATATGTCGCACAATGCAACATGCTCGGCAACTTCACGCTTCATGCTCGGCCACCAGAATCTTTCCTTCAAATCCTGATACATTTTGGTGCTTCCAGGATGAATTGAGTACTTGGAGTCATGGGCTTCTTCCAAAATCAGTTGCTTTAATTCCTTCTTGTTGGGCACACAAATGCGATCCTTCATCCATAACGTGCCTTGCTCATCCAACTTGAAGTCCTCTGCCTTGCCTTCTTCTTTGATGGACTTAATCCTGCGGATCTTGTCGTCATCCTTCTGTCCTTCCCGGATCTGATCCTCTAGGGTAGGCTTCACTTCCAATGCGGCCAAGAATCCGCTAGGTACCACCTCAATCTTCATTCTCTGAAAATCCTCACATAACTCACCCTGACTTGTGGCTAGCAACATACTCACGGTATGGATTTTCCGACTCAAGGCATCGGCAACTACGTTGGCCTTCCCGGGATGGTAATGGATTCCAACATTGTAATCCTTGATCAACTCTAACCATCTCCTTTGCCTCATATTCAGATCCGACTGGGTGAATATGTACTTAAGGCTCTTATGGTCCGTATACACTTCACATCTGTTCCCGATCAGATAGTGACGCCATATCTTCAAGGCATGCACTACGGCAGCTAACTCTAGGTCATGCGTCGGATAATTCTCCTCATGCGGCCTCAACTGCCTTGATGCATAGGCAACAACCTTTCTGTTCTGCATCAGCACACATCCAAGTCCTTGGCGCGATGCATCACAATAAATATCAAAGCTTTGATTAACATCCGGTAAAACTAACACCGGTGCTGATGTCAATCGCTTCTTGACTCTGAAATCCTTTCTCACATTCTGGCGTCCATGCAAACTTCTTTTCCTTTTTCAGCAATTGCGTAAGAGGTCTCGCAATTGTCGAAAAGCCTTCAATGAAACGGCGATAGTATCCTGCCATTCCAAGGAAACTCCGGATCTGGGTCACGGTCCTCGGTTGCTCCCAATGTAACACAGCTTCTACTTTGCTTGGATCAACGGCGACTCCTTCTGCGGTCATTACATGTCCAAGAAACTCCACCTTGTACTTCCAAAAATCACACTTACTGAACTTGGCGAAGAGTTGCTGTTCCCTCAGCTTTTCCAAAACTCGCCTCAAGTGTTCGGCATGTTCATCCTCTGTCTTGGAGTAGATTAGGATATCATCTATGAACACAACAACAAACTTGTCCAAATATTCCATGAACACCTTATTCATCATATTCATGAAATATCTTTGGCGCATTCGTCGATCCAAAGGACATAATCGTAAACTCGTAATGTCCATATCTTGACGAGAATGCGCTTCGAATATCTTACGATCGGATCTTCAGTGATGGTATCCCGATCTCGAGATCAATCTTGGAGAAAAGTCCGGCTCCTCTCGGTGATCAAACAAATCATCAATCCTGGGTAACGGTACTTACTCTTCACGGTGACTTCATTGAGTGCACGGTAGTCAATGCACATCCTGAAACTCCCGTCCTTCTTCTTGACAAACAAAGCGGTGCTCCCCACGGCGGCGAACTCGGTCGATAAATCCTTTCTCCATTAACTCCTCTATTTGTTTCTTCATCTCTACCAACTCCTCGGTGGACATCCGATAAGGTCTCTTTGCTATCGTATTTGTGCAGTACAAGCTCTATCACAAACTCTATGTCCCTGTCTGGCGGCATACCAGGTAGATCTTCGGGAAAAACATCTGGGTACTCATTCACTATGGAGACATCCTCTATGCTGATTGTCTTGGTACTGTTAACCAACATCTGTCCTTCTCTAACTGCAGTGGCTTGAAATTCCACTTTCTTTCCACACGGGCTCTCAACTGAGATAGTCCTTCGTCCACAATCCAATACGGCCTTGTGCTTGGATAACCAGTCCATTCCCAAAATAACGTCTAAGGTCTGGGTCTCCAAAATTATAAGGTTCGCTAGGAACTCTATTCCATCTATTAGTATTCTCACCCCGGAACATCCTACTTTCGTTCGGAGTTCGGAACCAGGGGTTTGAACTAAAAGCATGCACCTAAGTCTTGCAATCCCCAAATCGTTTCTAGCAGCAAAGCCTTGCGAAACAAACGAATGCGAAGCTCCAGAGTCAAACAAAACTGTTGCAGGTACTGAGTTAACAAGTAACTTACCCAGTACGACGTCCGTAGCATTCTGCAGTGCATCTGCGGTGACATGGTTGACTCAGCCTCTAACCACGGTCTGGGATGTGGTTCCTGGTGCTGGCGTCCTAGCTGCGGTGGTTCCCAAGTTAAAGCGAACTGGGGTCACTCCTGCTGTCTTCTTTGGACAACTGTTGGCAAAATGTCCTGGCTCGTTGCAGTTGTAGCAGCGTCTCACTATTCCTTCTTATTGCACGAGCAGCGTTTCTAGCGGGGTCTGGTCCGTAGTTCGATTGACGGGTCTTGGTGCTGGTGACGGTGTCCTTGTAGCATTGTGGCTGGAATCGAAAAATTGATTTGGTGCAACTCTCGACGCCATTGCGTTCCTGGCGTGATCCACTGTTTGTTGCATCCTGTGCTTCCTATTCTCATCCAGTTCCTTGCGCTTGTCCTCAAGAATAAGCGCCTTATTCACCAATTCTTGGAAATCTGGAAGGTGTGGGTGATCAGTCCTACTTGTAGTCTGAGTTAAGTCCCTTCATGAAGCGAGTATGTCGGCTTTATCTGTCGCTACATCCTCAGTGCGTAGCGTGCTAGCTGTGTGAACTTGTTCAGGTAGTCGGCCACCGGTGATTACCTTGCTTGATGCTCTGAACTCCTCCTTCTTAAGGTCCATGATTCCTTCAGGCATGTGATCTTGACGAAACGCACTGTGAACTCTTCCCAAGTGATATCTTGAGGGTTCTCTTGCGTGGCACGAAGTTCTCCCACCATTCGTAATGTTCCTTCCAAGCGATGAGAAGCGTAGAGTACCTTCTCATTTCCTATGCATTGAGCTATGTGTAGCTTCCTCTCAATTGACCTTAACCAATCATCGGCCTCCAATGGATTGGCATTCCCGAAGAAAGTGGGTGGGTGAGTCCTCATGAACTCGGCAGTCTTGTATTACGGCGTTGTCCCCGATCGACTTGATTAGGCGTGGCCTGAGCGGTGGCGTGTTGCATTTGTTGCATCATAGCATGCATCAATCGAGTCTGAGCGACAAGAAATGCTCCAAAATTCTGCATATCAACTGGCGGTGCTGGTGCTCCATCATTGGGGTTTTCTGCTGGGCGAGAACCACTTCCATTGCTTCCAAAGTTTCCGCGGGTATTCACCATCTGTCGATTTGTTCTAGGTTTTAGAGATGAGGGGGAAACAAGAATAGACAAGTAATATGGAACTTATGCGGGGCGAAAGGTGTAGCTTTAAGGTCCAACTTTATTAACTAATCAATAGTAACTTGGTATGGTTGCTTACAATGCCTAAGGGCCTTGCAACACATACTGCACACTCAGCAAACAATGAAAATCCAAATCGAACTAACACTGGAGTCTAACGCCTAAAGGGTGACTCTTTATTCTATGACGCGACTCGGCGAAGGAGTCTCACTATAAAACCTATGCTCACTCATCGAGAAAACCTCCACGGCCTGGGTACGGATGCTGCGGCATAGGCGCGAAACGATTGCCGTGTCCAGCCACTGTGTCATCTGTGGTAATCGAAGAAGCAGTGTCCTCATCGAGATCTGACTCCTCCGGATCTGGCTCGTGTAGCTCGAGTACTGGCTCTGGTTCTGGTCCGTACAATGCCGTCTCTAACTCTCCAATCCTTTGCAGAAGGTGGGACACATACTCTTGAGCTTCCCGCCATCTATTCTTCTCTGTCGTGATCTCCTTGCGGGCCTTCTGTAGCTCCTTGCTTGTATCATCGAGTACATCCTCCTGGGCGACAACAAGTCGTGCCAACTGTGTAACCATGGCATCCTCATCCTGAATCGCCTTCGGTTCAAGAAGGTTATTGCTGCGCGGGTGATAACGGAACACCGTGCTCTCCAACTCTCTGGCGTAGATACGGGTAATGTGCCGCATTGCTCGTCGTGATACTTCTTGGATACCCATCTGCATTGTAGACCTCCTGGCGGTCAAAGGTGTATCGGGGATTGCCTGGGCCCTTCTTCCTAGCAGGTACCTCAATCTTTACGTCACAAGCCTTGATCAATCCTGCTTGTCTGATCACTTCCACTTGGTATTGGGGCTTCTCAAAATCTCCGAGAGTCTGTAGCATATGCCAAAGTTCTGCGGCGTGACCAACCTCCAGATCGACGTAGTTGAACTCTCCCTCCATCTGTCACAAGAGTGCTCACGTAAGAACTCGAAATTTTTAAATCGTGACAAGGTAAGGAAAAATTCAGCAAGAGGCAAGAAAAGAGAAGGGGATAAGTCGAGATATCATTTCTTATCTTGACAACCTTTTAGCTTTTAGAAAATAGGTTTTATCCTCACTACGACCATTCTAGCTAGGGTTGAGCCTACGGTCAGTATGGCTCTGATACCACCTCTGTCGGGACCCCGAATTTGCAAATCCGGACCCTCTGTGTATTCAGCACTAGTCCAGGAACGCGCTAGTGCACACAGTCTTAACATCGGTAAATATCACAATCATACCACTCGACTTTAATTAAATAGTCAAACTGGTTACTCGACCTTATGGTCAAGTTACAATTATACGCCTCGCAGGGCGAAACTTATTAAGAGAGAAATAGTAGCAGCGGAAAATCAAATAACTTCGTGGCGCCATCCAAAGATACCACAGGCAACCGGCGGGCTCGCTTCCCTAAGTAGACGGTTCCTCTTGGAGCTCCTCCTCCAAAGTGGTGTAGTCTCCTCTTCAACTGGTGTTGTATTGCGGCAAGGGTGAGTACTTGGTACTCGACAAGTCATGCCTGAGAATGCAGCTAATATACTACATGCATGGCTTAATACAAAGGAGTGGCTCAAGGTATATTTGCAGTAAGAGCATTTTAACATGTATCATAAATAGATTCGAAAGCGGTAGTAACAAGTAAAGCATAGATAACTTTTCAAGGAGTTTAATAAACATCTTTCCCAACCTAATCCACATTTCCATCAACATCATTATTAATCCAACCCAACCTTTCAAATCCAAGTTATTTTTGAGAAAATCTAACCCTTGACTGTAATTCCCGAGCGATGTCCAATACCGCGGACACGGCTATTCGAATAGATTCTACACTCTGCAGAGGTTATGCACTTTACCCACAAGATACAGTCAAACACCACAAAGGCGAGTTCGGAAAAAGTCTTTGAAACTTCTAACAATACAAGTGGTCCTCCCCGGTTATTGCAAACTAACCCTTCCCTTAGCTAAGGCGAAGTTTAGGCCAATCAGCCGTTAGATGGGTACCCGGCCTCAGCCCCGGTACGCTCCCCCGTACAACTTACACAAAGGGTGTAGTTGACCTCCGAGGTCCCACAGTGCGTTATTAGCAACTTAGTCAACTAGGTCCGTCCCATTACTGAGACATGTGGTTGCACGTTAGACCCAGTTCAAAGGCTTGCAAGGTGAAGTCCTTAGGGTGACCAGGGCAAGACTACCCGAAGAACCAAATCAACATCCCGATTGCCACAACCTGGCCCACTGATCATTCTTGCCACATGCCGGCCGAAAAACTATTTATCAAACCCCAGTTGATTACCATGCACCACGTGCCATCAACATCACATGATACCTTTCCAAAACAGGTTCAATATATCATTAAGTCAATATTAACATTTGATTGTCCAAAATCATGTCATGAGCACGTAGCAGGTCTAAGCAGTATACTACAACGGTCTAAAACCCATGTTGGCAATTTGATAATGTCCAACTAGTAATCCACAACTAGGGTGACAAGGGTCATGGCACATATTTAAATAATCAAGGTGTCATACAACAAATTGGAATTTATCTAACCCCCAGATTTAAATAAAGTATTTTCTAATTGAACTAGCATGCAATAGGTTAAATCAAAATAGATTTCAAAATAGGATCAACATGGTCAAAGCACAACTTGCCTTCAAAAAGTACTTGTTCTTGGTCTTGAGTTGGATCCTGAGTCAATACTTCTCCTTCAAATCCTTCCAAAGACTTCAACGTCTACTCGTAAAGCGTGCAAATAGCAAATACACGAATAAACAATAGGCAAAAAGTATCCAATCATCCAAATAAAATCCATAAACAGAGAGAACATAATTTTATGAATTTTTAGAAACTGGAATCGTCAAATTTGGAGTTAAAATGCAAAAGTTATGATTATTTTAAGTTTAAATAATCAATTAAATAATTTTACAGAGAAAAACTTTAGTCCAAAAATTAAATAAAATTCATATTTAGGTAGGTCTCAATTTTATACAAATTTAGAAATTTGAATCACTCAAATCGGAGTTGAAACGCACAAGTTATAAGCGTTTGAAGTTTGAAACAAAATCTGAAATCATTATTTCGAATTAATAAATCATTTTCTTTTGGAAATTAATTATTGCGTCGGCTGGACACGTGTCGACCTCGATTGGGCGGTGGCGTCAGCCGATCCATGGGCTCATTACGGCTTGGCTCGGTCCACCGTGGACCGGTCCACGGCTCAGTCGCCGACACGCGGGTCCCACCCGTCGATGGAGTCACGTGCACGGTGCGACTCTCGGGCGAGACACTGACATGCGGGCCCCGCATGTCAGTGACGCGCAGTCACGCCCAGGCTCGGCCGCTGGCACGCGGGCCCAGCCTGTCAGTGACTCAACGCACGGCGCGGTGGCGGCTACGTGGCATGATCACGGCCGTTGGATCTAGATCCAACGGTCTAGATCTACCCTAGGTTAACTCCGTTATAATCTACACGGTGAACATGGGCCGTTCGATCTAGATCGGACGGTCCCGATCTAACCTAGTTTTACGGTATTAAGGCGCACGAGGTGATCGTGGGCCGTTGGATCTTGATCCAACGGTCCAGATCCAATCATGTTCGGAAACACGTGAACTCACCGCAGCGGTTTGATCGGAATCGGACGGTCGAGAAGCTTCGCGCGGTGATGGCGCCACGGCGGGGCTTGGGCTGCCGGAGTCGGGGACGATGACGCGTGGAATGGCGCTCCGAGGGTCCTCCGGCGAAGTGAGATGTCCTCGCCGACGCAGCTTGACCTGGGGGTCTCGGATCTGAGCTTAACGGCGACGGAGGGCGACGGATGACGGCGGGGCGCGGCAAAAACCGTGGCGGCGGTAAGATCTAGCTACAGCGAGCGATTGCGGCTAGCTGGCAGCGGCTCAAACTCGGAGACTAGGGGCGAAAGGTGCGCGCGACGACGGGCAACCCCGGGAGATGTCCCATGCCTTAAATACCCCCGGGATGCGTGCTAGAATCGGAACCCTAGCGGGGACGCGGCGGCGGAGTCCGTCCCGGACTCGGGCGGAGACGATGACGGATAGCCGTCCACGTGGCACGATCAGCGGCCACGATGCGCCCGCGAGATCGGATCCGGGCCGGATCCGGTCGAAGCGGTACGGGGAAATCCTAACCGTTGGATCTTGATCCAACGGTCCACAACGGTTAGGGTTTGGACGCGGTTCGATCAAGTCACGTGGCTCGGGTTGGACTCGAGTCGGACTCAGACTCGGGTCCGGTCGGATGAACAGTACTTGACCCAACTCGAATTTCCAGCGATTTAATATTTAAAATAATTCCCAGAAATTCATTTAATTCATTAAAAATATCAAAAGACTCAGAAAAATTCCAGAAAAATTCTGGAAAATACTTTATCTGGACTCAAATAAAATATTTCCAACAAAATTTTATTTGCAAAGTTTAATTCTT
This sequence comes from Rhipidocladum racemiflorum, assembly GCA_036346355.1. Lineage (NCBI taxonomy): Eukaryota > Viridiplantae > Streptophyta > Magnoliopsida > Poales > Poaceae > Rhipidocladum > Rhipidocladum racemiflorum. Next base: position 38,528,168 of record CM070591.1, read on the forward strand.
TAATTATTTCAAAATGGAATAAATTCAAATAAATTCCAAATAAATCCAAATAAATTCCAGAAAATTCCAAAAATTCACCAAAGTGCCAATTCACACATGAATTTAAGAAAAGCAAAATTTTGGGGTGTTACAAGTCTCTAGAAATCCGGCACTACCGGAGCTGGAGTCTGGTACTGCCGCCCCTACGGTAGTACTGCATCTAGCACGCGGGTACCTTTTTTTTCCTGAGAGCACCCTTTTGGGTCGTCGGTCGTCGGCACTACCGGGCCCCGTGGCCGGTACTGCCGGGCTTGAGGGTGGCTCTACCGGGGTTATACCACAGGTATTGCCGGACTAACTGGCCAAATTAGGTCTCCTTTAGTCCCTTTTCTCCGTTGTTTCTCCGGTTGGTTAGTTGTTGTTTTTTCTTCTTAATTGTCTTATTTGATTCTTGTTCGCCCTGTTTGTTCCGTGTTTGATCGTCTTGTTGTCGTTTTGTTGTCGCTCGTTCGCATAGATGTTGACGCGGTGGTGGGCGCCTGCGCGGATCTTGATCGCATTCCCGGAAGTATAATCAGTGCAAAGCAAACAGGCAAGCACCTCCTTTGACCATATTGATCCCATATTTGTAAATTTATTTTGAATTGCCAAAACTATTATGCATGCTTAAGAATTGGTACAAACGATACATTTTGGGCATTGGTAGTTAAACATGGATTGAATGATTTTCTTCGATTATCAATTACGCTGTGATCCTTGTTAATCCCTAGGATGATGGTAGACACCATACTAAGTGTCAACTTGGGTTATATGTCTAAAAAATGCATATGCTTAGCCCAACGTTAGTACAATTGGTTGTTGATCGGTGGACTCAGTCAATCAAAATTTTCTGGAAACTTAAATATGAATTTGAAATGGTGGTTTTAATGGAAAAAGCCATGTTAGTAAAAAGAGCAAAAGGAAAAAGGTGAAAAGTGGTTTTATGCCAGACAGACAGGTGGATGTCTCGTCTCTGCAACCCTAAGGACCGAACTCGATGATGTTAACTGAGTCAAATCGTACAACCACATGTGTTACTATGGGATGACTTGAACGTAGTACAGTAGTGAGTGACTGGTCTTGCGCCGTGGTAGGTCGAAGTAGTTGGACAGTCACCGACGTACTGGTGCTGTCTAAGGGTCTCCCTCACCTCGCACAGGTGTTGGAGTATACCGTCCAAATATGGTACCGTTACAACGGTGAAGGCCTTGCTATGGGTTGTGAGGCGATGGACGGTAATCGTAAACCATCGCGAAAGTTGTATTTGTTTTGTGTGTGGGGCTGATCACCCGCCATAGCAAGGGGTGCACCTCACCGGGGCTGACGCAAGACTAGAAACTCGCAAGTGGAACAGTTCTGTCACAGTCTAGCAAAATGGGTACGTTTCGTATCGCGTGGCATGGTTGACATGATTACTAGAGTGTGTTATGTGGGTAAAGTGTACAATCTCTGCAGAGAATAAATCTAATCGATTAGCTGTGCTCATGGTCACGAGTAGCTTGGGTAATTATTGTCAAGTATAGCATTTTTGGTTTGCTTTTGAAAATGGTTTTGAAACCGAAAATCCTTTTTGGTCTGAGTTGGATGAAATTTGGTGGTGAATTGATTGAGTCAATGTGACTTGAGGAATTGCTAGATGGTGATTTGAATATTTTTTGTGAGATGTTTCTCGGATTGATTGGTGGTTGGAATCGGAAGGTTAGGAATGTGGATACTGAATGAACTATACAATTATGTATTGAATTACATTCTTTATCAAATGCATTTGTAACTTGTGCAGTGTTTGAATCTATTATTCTATTGCAAATAAATTCAGCTTTATGCAACACTGAACTAGATTAGCAGCCTTTTACATTGATTAACCTGCATACTTATTATACTTGCAAACACTAAAGTCTTGCGAGTACATACGTGTACTCACCGTTTGCGTTAAAACTGATTATCAAACTCAGAAGGCGGAGTCAAGAGAGAAGAAGGCGACCTAGGCGAGGATCGCTTCGATTCAGAGATCGTCGGGTTTTGCAGCGGTAGATTAGGTTTTCTCTCGGTCGCAACTCAGCTGCTGCCTTTGGGTTTGGGAAGGCAACCTGCTGCCGTTGCTGTACTCTAAGTTTCTCTCTTTAGCTTTTGTAGCCATTTGGCAGGATTTCTTTCATGTATTACTATCTCGATGTAATCAAACCTGTACTACTGTAACCATTTTGTTAATATAAATACTTTGATGCAACTTATCATGGAAATATGTGGGTGCTAGGCTACTGATCCAGGGAACTAGCACTAGGCACACATCTCGGGGAAGCTTAGGTTGGAATCAATCATTTGGCATATGACCACGAGTCGAGTGTGTCGTGCCGATTGATTGGCCTCAATCCGGGTACGGTTTGTAATTGGGGTTCGGTTTACTGACGGGTTGCGTTAATTCTAGTCCGACGCAACAGTGAGTACCTGAATCACTGTTACAAAGACTGGAGCCCCCATGACAACTATATGTTTCATCAATAAGAGCATCCTGAATTTCTTGATTAAGTCCACGTATGAACCTAAGCTTAGTTGCTTCTTCACCTTCAAAAAAACCACAACGCAACAAATGACTTTGCAATCATTCATAGTATTCCTTAACGTATTTATTTCCTTGTTTCAAGCATTGGGGTCTAGTATAAAAAAAATCAGTATGATATTCAGGAACATATTTAGTCTCATAAGTCTTTTCATGGCCTTCCAATTTTCAGGTTTTCTCTCTTTTCTACAAATATGCTTCCACCATGTTAATGCAAATCCAATTAACACACTAGCAGCAATCCTAATCTTTTCATTTTTAAACAAATCATACTTGCTCAAATCTTTGTCTACTACTATCTCCCAATTAATATAGGCATCAGGATCATATTGACCATCGAAAGGTGGAATGGTGAATTTAACCTTACCTAGGGAATCATCATCAACATGTACCTGCGCATGTAGTAGGCTATTTTTGTTCCTTAGAAGATGAGGCGGAGGACTGGAAGTTCTTGGGGTAGTACCTACAAGTGTATCAAGTCTAGACAAAATAGTAGCAAGGGTAGTGTTAGCGATTCCCTGTGCGGTCTCGATGGATCGGAGACGGTCTTCTTGCAACGATATGAGCTCATTAGTGAGTCGTACATCCTCACTAAGACCCTCAGTGGTGACCCTCGTCATCCTCTCAAAGTGAGCAACAATGCCCTTCGAGTGTGGAGAGTGATGTAGCAAACTCTTGTCACCTGACATTGTTAGTAGAAGACAAGAAACAAAAAAATCACAAATATAATGTTCTTATCACTACGTAGGATGTGGTGAAAAGTCGCTCAACTCTCAAGCTTCGACTAAAGCTCTTACAAGTTGTTACCATGCAGTGGGTGTTGCCAGCCGTTGGCGTGGTCAAAAGTTCTCAGAAATTTGGATAAAGCGATTGCCACGGGACCAAACAAATGTATGAGGTAGGATGTGAAGCTTGGACAGGCAATATTTATTTCCTATGCAATCTAGTAATTCTAGTTATTATAATGATAAGTAATAATCCAAACTAGAATTCACAAGCCCTAGTTGCTGATCTCAAAAATATAAGTGAATTTCAAAATAACGCACACACAAAGATAAAGGCACTTATGCAATCAAGGAATGGGCTATGAAATATAAGTGAAGCACCAAAAGCTCTATTGCACAAGTCGTAGAGAGACACTAACTTATTGCTTCAAGAATATAAAAAGGGCACAAAGATTGCTCACTAATTAATAAATTGCAAAATAAAAAATAACGACACAAATTAGGGTTTTGCTCAATGTAGTGCAACCGGCCACTATTTTCTTTTGTTCTTTTTTTTTCTTCTCTCTTTTTTTTGGCCTTTTGGCTCTTTCTCTTTTCTTTCTTCTGGTGACTTTCGGCCAACACTAGTATGAACAAACTTTTAGAATCCATAACTCGATGTCACAAGATAATATGATATGATAATTAAAGATTATGTAATGTATCAAGTAGAGCAGCCCTAAGCAATATAACAAGCTAGTCTCAAATAGGATCAAAGTGTTCACAAAGGATGAATTGGTTTCCAAAGGTTGGTGTACTAATATTTTTGGGACTTTATGGTTTATGGATGCTATTGCACACAAAGACTTAAAGGAACAAGCTTAAATTCAAAAATGTTCCAAGAAACCCTAATTCGGTTTTTCTAGGGCAGCAGACTTGTCACCTAGATTAATGTTTGGAGATCACTGAATTTGATTGGTTGATTGTTGGAAGAATCGAAGCTTATATCCTTAGCTTTTAATAGAATACAAGAACATGCAAGTTGGAGTTCGGGTGTGAAAGTTATGGCCCAAAAACCGAACACAACAGAACGCTCCCAATTTTAGCCTGACGAGATGATTCCGAATCCGAATCAAATTCGGTTTGAAAGAGTCTGAATCACAATGGTTTCCTAAAAACGTTTTTGTAGAGGACTCTCTCATGATTCAGAATAGTATTTTTTTTTAAATCAGAGTTCGGATGTAAAAGTTATTACCAAAATACCGAACCAATCTCTATTGCCTGATTTGGAGCACCGACATTGATTGCGGTATATTTCATAGATCCGTTCCAAATTTGGATGGCTTCCCAAAAGAGATTTTGAAGATATTTTCTTAAGCTTTCAAGAAAGTACAAGAATGTAAATATCCGAGTTCGTATGCGAAAGTTATGCACAAAATACCAAACTTGACAAAATTGAAGGATTGAAGCTACGTGAAGGAAAAGCAAGATCAACAACTAAAACATGGACTCTAATGGATCAAAACCTAACAAAACTCACTAAAATAACAGATTAAAACTAAAGGTTGAATTTTTGTGGAGTAATTTTGAAATTAGGATAGAAAACAAAAACTAATCTAAGGTATTGGTATTCTCTCTGATCAATCTAGGCTCTGATACCACTTGCTAGCACTTTTTGTGTCCCGATCTTTTGATGAGAAACACACGATCGATTTGGATGGAGAAGACTTTCATGATCTGACTACACCGTACAACGACGATGGCTTTAGCAATCGCTAAACCAACTTCAGAGGGTTATTGACTTTGCCGTGGGCACGATCAACCTTGTCACGAAGATAAATTCATGCAAGCAATCGAAGAACAAAGTAAAAGCAATCTAAAATTGCAAATATAGATGAGGATTGATAAGTTGGGGTTCCGATACAGGGAACTTCTTATGCGACTATTGAGCACGTCTAAAAAGACTCAAAATAGTAGCAATGGCTAAACTATTAAATAAACAAAACCCAAGTAATTTTGGGGGACTCTCAAGCTATATATAGGAGAAATAGGGGGGAAATTCATGCTAGGGTTGGCCACAACAAGAGGAGTATAACAACCCAAAAATTATTGATAGCTAAATTGTGCATGGCATGCTCATGTTATTCATATTAGTGGCACAGTTAACATTTAATTAAGACCATATAAATGCTAGCATCATTTTAGTTAGATGAGTATTAATTTGTAATGTTCATGACACCTAAAAATTGCTACTTACTTATACCATGCTTCATTTCACCTATAGTCAATGACAAGTGGACCCAATTGTAAGTGAGAGAAGAAAAATTCTGCACACCTAATCCACCTTTTCCCACCTTACCTACTCTTTACCCACCTTCATACCTCTCTATGACATGTGGGACCAAGCCCCACATGTAAGTGGTGGAAGGGGCAGCCCTATATAAGCTTTCTCCACCTTGGAATCTCCTTCCACTCACCTCATTTGCCTTCCCCAACCTGAAATTCTGCCAAAGGAGGAGAGCAAGAACCCCCATTCACCCTTCCATTCATCCCCACAAAAACCATCCAAGGATTTGGTTTGAGCTTGTGCATGTTATGCCATTGGATTCCTCTCATCTTAAGCTTCAAATCCATCCAAATGGATTGTTGATGCACCAAGTATTGGGTTAGTTCTAATCAAATCTTTTCTCTCCATGTTCTGAAAATTTGTTCTTTGAAACTCATTCCCTTCCTCTCCTTGCATTCCATCATCCTTGATGGATCGGGCCATGCATGTCGTATTGAAGCTTGAGGAGGAGGACTAGTTGCTATTGCAAGCACGAGCAAGTGAGGCCATCATCATTTCTTCAAGCACGGAGAAGGAGTTAACACCGAGAGAACCAACGAAGACCACCACCTCGACGCCATTCCTCATCCCGTCGATGAACCGGACTTCCACCAAGTACAAAAGCACCCTAGAAGTGGTAAGGCTATACCCAAGTCATTATTTTCGGAGTGTAGGAGCCTCTTATGCAATAGACATTTTTGGACAGAACAGCCAACCCGGATACTCCGGGGATTAAACCTGGACACTCCGAGTAGGTTAGTGTGAAACCGGAAACTGACACAGAAAAGCCCAACCCGGACGGTCCGGACTTACATTCGGACACTCCAAATGGGTTGGAAAATCTTTAACCGAGCAAGTAAACCCGGACACTCCGGGTCCTGTCCAGACATTCCAGATGTGTCGGGCGAAACCAGAAAATGTGACAAAGAGACCCAACCCGGATACTCCGTGGTTTCAACCCGGATAGTCCGGATAACCCGGATACTCCGGATAACCCAGATACTCCGGATGTATAACCCGGATACTTCGGGTTAGTCAGCACTAGGGTACCGAGAAGATCAACCCGGATACTCTGGGTTAGAACCCGGATACTCCTGACATAAATGGATAAGATACTTCTCGTGTGCATGCTAAGATTAGGAGTATGATCATGGTGCATTTCATGCATGATTGTGCATGTTCTCGTGTTGTTTATTGTTGGTTTCTTGATTGGTGTTCCTTTGGAATTAGATTTCTCGTTAGGTGTCGACGCTTCGGAGGACAACCCAGAGTACGACTACGCCTACGACGTCAAGAGAGAGCAGCAAGGCACTACTTTACTCCTTGAACATGATTGCTCCTACTAATTGCAACTACACTTTCAAGTTATTTTTCGGATTGCATGCCTACTTTCAATTATATCTATGTTGGGGTAGAATGCTTAGTTATTACCTTGTTGACATGTTATCCTCTTACCATGTTCATTTCGTATACCATTGTCGCCCTAGGTGGTTGGTTTATTATTACGTATGGGTTCGTACGATTTGCTTAGCCATGCTTAGGACCTCGTTAGAAACCTCGATAGATGGACTTAGTTCATCGGTCGCAAAGATCAAATGGTTGTGATGATGATGGTTCAATTGTGGTTATTGTGTAGCAATGTTGGTTTAGGACCTTAAGGATTGAATCCTTGTGACGTGTCTTTAAGTAACTGTCGTGCGAACCACATGCCGTTTATGGGACCGGCTTAGCCAAGTACTTGTATATGACTAGGGCATTTAAACCACGTGCACTCGGAATTCCTTGAGCTTTGGAGAGTGTCAAGGAATGTCGCGGGATTTCCTCGAACTTTCTGGAGTGTCGAGAATATCCTTCGAAATCCCTCGAACTTTGTGGAGTTAGGGATGTTCAATAACGGGTGTACTCCTTGATCCACATACACAGAGCACTAAGCACGCGGGATCAAGGGTCACAGTCACCCGGGTGGTTTAAATACACTACCATGTATACTGGAAGACGGTTTTGTCACGTTCACCTCGGCCGGCACATCAAAGGAATTATTCTTATAGCTTGGCTTACGAGTGTGGCGTGTCGTGTGGGTAAAGTCGTACCTCTGCAGAGTATAAACTATTCGAATAGCTGCGTCCATGGTTAAGGACGATCACTTAAGTTGTCAGTCACTGGGCGAGTGTTAACGACCGGGTAAGAATGGATGGTTTGGGAAACCAAGTCTCATGAGTATTGGAGTACTCATGAGGAGAACTTCGCAAGTATTAGAGTACTCGTGGAAGGAACTTCACGAATATTGGAGTATCCGTGGGTGTAAACGAACATGAGCGTTGGACTCATGGTTCGGAGAATGCTTGAAGGCATGAGATGAAGATGTTTATGATGATGTTATACTATGTATTAGACTTTGTAAATGTTTATCAAATAGCAGTTTCAATCTATACGTGTCTATGTTTTTACCCCAAATATCGCTTTATGCTGAAATTAACCTTGTGCCTTTCTTGTGATGTAGCAACCACATGTAGCTAAAACTCAGCATACAACTTATATTATTGTGCGAGTACACTCTTTGTACTCAAACATATTGTCCACTTGCTGCAGGTGAGGATGAGGCACTGCCCGGAGACTTTCACCGGACAGATTTCGATGATGCTAACGCTTAGGGGCACGTTCTTACTTCCAGTCGGCTGTCTGCGGGCTATGGCACACTATGCTGGACTCTTTTGTTGTCCATGTTATGTTTCCGCTGCTAGTTTATGTAATAACTTTAAATATGTCATTTTGGACAACAGTCCTACTTTTGTATGTAAATATGCTTATGCTTCCGTTAATTGTGTATGTGTTGTGATACAAATTGTCATGCATTGTCGCGCGTGTTGGTGAACTTTTCTGGGACCAACACGGGCATATATGCGGGACGCCCGAGGTTCCCTTGACTTACTCGAGCTGTGTTGTGCAATGGAGTGAATCAATGTAGTCCCGGGGACGGGTCCCCACAAGCAGTGGTCGAGTAGGACTCTTACAAGGTCCAAGGCCCAAGTTTGACTCGGACTGGAAAGTTGACCCAATTTATTTTGCAGATTCCTATCGACTCGTAAGGAATTTCGAGATGAGGCCAGATCCGTTAGAAAGAGGACGAAGTTAGCTTTCAAACAAGTATAAGAACACATCAATTAGACTCCATATGCAAAAGCTATGCTCGTCTTAGTTTAGGTTGTTATCTGGAGGCCGAGTTGGCTTCAAAAACATGGCAAACTTGATCTCTAACTTTGCTTGAGGTAGATGTGCATCCTTGTTGATCCAAACAATGATTCCTAGGTATAAGCACATCACACACATCAGGTAGTGGATTATTCTCAAAAGTGTAATTAGATATGCTTAAGAATGACTTTACCTGATAATTGAATTGACGGGCTCGTGTACGAGTCAATGGTCCTTGAATTGGCAAAGATGGAGAAGGATGGCCAAGGTGGGGCCCGATGAAGCCATACAGATGGAGCTATCATATTAGATGTATACGAAGTAGAGGTTGCTGTGAAGTGTCACCAACTTGTCACAAATATAATGGAATAAGAGGACGTAGTTGATATAATTGCAGCAACACTTGGTGATGACCATATGTATGCGGTGTTGGTTCTATCCATGATGAGAATGGTCTCATCAGGTCCCACCGGGCATGCCAAAGGTGTGTTGATGCAAAAAACTTGACGAAGGGTTAATCGCCACCAACACACAAGAACACCGGGGTCAATTCTGGTTCGCAAGCGTGCTAGCTGATTTGATCCAGCAATCGGCAAGAGGAAAGTGCTCTCGAATAAATCGATCAAGGCATCGATTTGGGGCCTGATAATGAGTGGATCTGGTTGATTTCAAACAAGCCAACACAGATCAGGGTAGCCGGTAGATCTAAACAACTCTACGAGTCGATTAGATTCTCCCAAAAAAGGCGATGTGTAGCATGATCGGAGAGAATGCAGGACCTGGAGGGGCGTGATGCACAGATTAATAATCGACAATGCGTAACTATATTGATCAAAGTGTATTACAGTAAAAGATTACAAGCTAAGAGTCTACTCCTAATGCAAAGGAAAAGAAAGGTATAGATTAGTTTGATGTGTATGTGTGTGTATTCGATGTAGCCCGTCGCACTTCTTTTATAGCCCTTGAGCCTGATCGTATCTATCTCGGTCTCGTCATCCGCTCGTACCAGCTTCGAACTCTTCTTTACATCTTGGGCACGATCGTATCTGATTCTAGTCGTATTAGCTCCAGTCTTCCTTCCAGCCTAGGTGTTTTCATATGATCATGACCTTTTCAATCTGCCCGTTCATCGTCTTTTCTCAATCTGGTCTTATACCCGGTCCCTCCAGACTCGTGCCAAGACTACACCCGTCTCGGTCGCTCCATTTTTGGTGCTAACACCGTCTTTTCAATATCTTGCTCCCTTACCCAGATCTGATTTACCCCGATTGAAGGTCAATTTTAGAAAACACCTTTGCTCCCCTCAACTGATCAAACAAATCCTCAATATGAGGTAAAGGATATTTGTTCATGATAGTCACATGATTAAGGGCGTGATAGTCAATGCACATTCTCCAACTACCATCTTTCTTAGCTATAAACAGCACCGGTGCTCCCCAAGGTGACACACTACGCCGAATTAACCTCTTGGACTGCAAGTCATCCAATTGCCTTTTCAATTCATCCTAGAGAGGACGCGCCAAGCAGTAACGGGACACAAAGATAGGGTGCATGCCTGGAACAAGATCAATTCGAAACTCTACATCCTATTGAGGAGGCAGTCCTGAATGCTCCTCTGGGAACACGTCAGGATACTTGCCCACCACCGGAATCTCCTCGATAAGAACAGAGGCATTCGGCTTGGTGACAAGGGCAAGAAAAACCCCATATTTCAGCACCTGACAACCAGGAAACAAACTGGCCAGCACAAATAGGGAATTAATTGGCCCACTACCCTGGAAGACCAACTCCCCTCCTAAAGGAGCCTGCATGTAACTGTCTTCTAGAAATAGCAAATTTTGGCACGGTACTGATGTAGCCAATCCATTCCCAAGATGATGTCAAAAGGAGTCAACTAAATCACCATGAGATTAGCGGTGAACTCATCATCCAAGGTAATAAGACAACCCGGACAAACCAAGGAACTAGAAATAAACCACCTGGTGAACTGATTCACACTGCCTTAGCGATAAGCTGTATCCCCAAATTGGCCCTTTTAGTGAAATCCATCGACATAAAGGAATAGGATGCCCCTGAATCAACAGGAGTGTAAGCCTCATGCGAATCTACCAAAATAGTACATGTGACCACGTTTGGGTACCCCACCACCTTCGAAGATGGTAAGGCATAAACTTCTGGTGCGTCGGGGCAGGGGGAGCCCCAGCACTCAGCTGAGGTGGCCCAAAAGCAGGAGGTAATGCTAGAAACTACGGACGAGCCGACGGCGCGAGGTGCCAGTAATAACCCAGAGGTGGCACCCATAAAGGCAGCTGTGGATGACCGGGGTAGCTGCCATCAATTGAACTGATACCTTGGAAGAAGTAGCTGGAGTCGGAGCAGGTGGCAAAGGCTCCCACTTAATGATGTTGCTGGGATTCTCCTTGCACACTTGCCCCATGTGGCCAGACCGACCATAGTGGCGGCACTCCCCAGACCAGGAACGATCTGAAGCGCGGTGTCCACCATCACACTTGAAGCATATCATACCCTGTCCAGGCATGGGACAAACTACTGGAGGGGTCGAAGTAGAGCGAGGTCCTACTGAAGAGAATTGCCGGGACTACTTTGACTTGGTAGATAATGAGGAGCATTGTCCTCCCTTGAACTTCTTGGAAGCGGATCGCTGAGAGGACCCACCTCCCTCTCCAATGACCCTATTCTGGCTACCGCTAGAAGATGCAGGAGCTCTAGATCCCCTAGGGTTTTACTTCTCCCTGGTGAGCTCCATCTCCAACTCCATGCCTCGAGCCTGCTCAACCACCGATTTAAAGTCATGTGTGTGGAGGATATAAAGACTAGGCGCGTACAAACGAGAAAAGGAGCGTATGTCTTAAAGGATTTATCTACTATCTAATTATAGATAGAAGGCAAGATTGTAACCACTGAGGAAACCACCTCGGTTATGGAAGGATATGATTCTGTTACTTGTAAACAACTCGGACTCTTGGAAAGAGTCCGAGTAGGGCTCCTCTTCCCCTCTGGTATATAAGGGGAGAGGGAGGACCCCCCAAAAGAGACGTATAATTCCATAACACAGGACTAGGGTATTACCTCCACCGTTGAGGGCCTGAACCTGTATAACTCCTTGTCTTGTGTTACCATTGAGTTCCCGATCTAGCGCCTTGCCCCGTAGATTCACCCCCTAAGATTATTGCTGACACCAAACATCGACAGTTGGCGCGTCAGGTAGGGGAGCGCGAAGATCAATCTAGGCAATCTCGATGGCTTTCATAAACGACATCACCTTCGCCCCAGGCCAGGTTTTTCGCTTCAGAAGTTTACGCTTCTGTAACACCCCGGCATCTAGTATGCCCGAATGCTACCAAACATAGACTAAACAACATCTAAATACCACAAATAAAGATAAATTACAGCAAAGGCACAAATGCTAAAACTGAGAATTTCCGCAGCATCTCATTTGTTTTAACATGTATTGAAGCAATAGCAATAACATATATCATAACATAAGACATCTAAAGCAGCAATATAAATGGATATAGCATCAACATAAACCAATAATACCAAATCCAACCACTCCATAAATTATAGCGAAGCAAATAAGGAACACAAGCACACAACTTAATCCATACACCAAGTTTCATGGCACTTATTATGATCATGACTCAAATTGGTAAATGTGACTATAGGTGTGGAGCTACGTGAAGATGTGTAGCTATTGCCCCTTCCTACATGCCGGTGTCATGGTACCTAAAACAACATAAAACACAAGCGTGAGTTCATCACTCAGCAAGTATATTGCAATGGACCATAAAGAACAATTCAATGTTATCATCACTACATACCATGATCAACATCATGAACAAGTCATAATTTCATATACCACATCATACTCATGTCTCAACATCATTGTACTCATTTCATCATCATCATGTATGCAATGCAAATGCTCATATCTCCTTGAAGCACATACCGGTATTGCCGAGTGCACACCCGTCGACGTGCACCCCCTTCCTCTTCCATCCCGTAGATGGAGGGTGCCTACTCTTACTGACTCGCTCCCATGCACACCCGTGGATGGGACTACGAGGTAGGTCTTTCGTGTTCACTACGTGTTAACATAGAGGCCCTCATCAGCATGGGACGCCTCTTCCATTTTGAATGCACATATGACATAAACATGTAAAGATTGGTATAAACATTAAATACAACGCAATCATGATCCATATGTAATCATGTTCATCATGTCATAGACAAACATCAATCTTAGCATCATATCATAAAGCAAGTTGCATCTAATCAAGTCCAGCAACAATCAAAACGATACCCATTCCAATACACTTGCCTTAACCTCGGGCGATGGATTGGCGAGAGGTTGAGGGCACTCCCGGGGTCACACCACCTGCACAAGCATACCATACACTCAAAACGTGCCCCCAAAACAGTAAGCAAAAGCTCGTCTACCCCGACTTCACAAACTACTCCCAAAACCTAAAAACACAGAATCTGTCCCGCGGGGACAGCGGGCTTCAATCTAGCATAACTTTAGTTCTAGGACTCCGAATCGATTAAACGACTACATCATCGCGAATCTTAGGAAATTTACTAGCTTTTTATAAGTATTGGGAAAAGCTGATTCGGAATCTAAAGTTGTCTAATCTACAAAATACTACGTTCTGTCCCAGCTACATCACAGATTTGAACACGTTCGGTAAATCGAGCATAACTTTCAAACGGTTGGGCGGAATTGGACGTTCTTTTTGTCCAATTAAAGGTATTGAAGTTACCTACAACTTTATCAACAGGCGGCCGACCAAATTCCGATTCTAATGTCGCGAAAACTCAAACCCTAAGTCAACTGCACAATCTGCCCGAAGTAGAGAATTAAGAAACATCTAGTTTTCAACAAATCTACCCAATCACAGCACCACCAATTGATCTAAAAGCAACCAAATACCCTCTAGCACAGCACCTAGACCAACCCCAAGAACTACCCCTAGCCATACCTTCGCCCGACGAACGATGAACCAACGAATCTCCTCCCGGTTCTCCCGATCTCCTTCCTCGCTCCAAATCCACCGGATCTCCTCGTCGTGGAGCGCTCCAATGGTGAAAACAGCGGGATGGCGATGTGAGGGGCTCCCCTAGGGCAGCAAGGATGGTGGAGAGGGGAGGGGAGGGGTGGTAGCGCAAGGGGAAGGGGAGGGGAGGCGCACGGCAAGGGCAAGGGCAAGGGGCAGCGGCTAGGTGGGGGGGAGGAGTAGAGGCGGCTAGGGCAAGGGGGTGGGGCGCAATGAGGGTAGGGGGAGGTGCCCAGGGCTGAAAAACCTGGCCCCCCTCTCCGTCATGGGCCCAACTCCCATCCCACTAAAGCCCACGACTCTTCCCCTTGGGCCAAAACTCCCCCGGAGAGGCCCAAACTCCCGAAACCGGCCCGGAAACGCGATAAAACCTCATACCGTATAGTTTTAACCTCAAATTTCACAATTTAGAATGTTACGGCATTCCGTAGTGTCACAGCTTCATCGCCAACGAGGTCGGCACCCTTATCTCTTTGGATTCGGATGAGATCCGATCTGAGAGTTCTCCCAGTTTTCGTTCAGTACTTGTGATCGGGAGTAGCTTGCCTGAAACACAGGGCCGGCTGGGAGCTGGAGAAGCTGAGACAGATCTCGCTCGGCATGAAAGCCAAGATGACCTCCCCCGGTCACTTCAAAATTGGGCGTGCAACGTTAACGAAGACATTTTGCATGCTATAATGGGGAACCAGTCGGTTTTCCAGACACTACGTCAAAATATCGTGGCTAGCAAGACACTTCTTGACACATTGAGTCCCATGATTAAACCCAACAGTCCAGCTGCACCGATCATGGCACAGGTCCAAGCTATGGTGACGGCTGCAGCAATCCAGCACAATCAGTCGGGCCAAGCGACGAGGCCCCCTCAGGCAGAAGATACACACACAGTTAGCAGTCAGACTAGCCGCAGTCGGACAAAAGGGAATCGGTGCAGGTCTCTCAGGGGTAGGGATCTTCGCTCCACCATTCACTACGACCTCCGCTAGAACCTTGAGGAAGAAGGCGAGAACGGTGGGATGATAAACGACACTGATAGGATGATGATCGCCAACGCTTCAGCATCGATCATGACCGGGACAGCCGATACCCCCACAATCATAGCCCCAGTTACGATGACTGAAGAAACTGGCATAGCCCGCGCAAGAATAACGAACGCCGAGTGGGTTCCCCACCAAGCCACCACCACGGTCGGCGTAGCGAAGAGCCCATCGACGGGATCAAAGCGTTTATTGCTCGCCTTCGCTGGGTTTAGTGGCCAGATGGCTTCAATCCAAAAGGCATCACCATGTTCAATGGATAAAGAGACATAGAGGCCTGGTTGCAAGTCTATTCCCTTGCAATAAAGGCGGCTGGAGGTGACCACAATGTGATGGTAAATTATCTACCAGTCATGCTAGCTCCTTCGGCCCAAGCATGACTTACAGGGCTTCCAAGAGACTCCATTAACTCTTGGGGAGACCTCTGTGACCAATTCATCGTGAACTTTCAGGGCACTTTTGAGAAGCCTGGAACCCCCTAGGACCTCTATCAACTCCACCAGAAGAAGAATGAATCT
This sequence comes from Rhipidocladum racemiflorum, assembly GCA_036346355.1. Lineage (NCBI taxonomy): Eukaryota > Viridiplantae > Streptophyta > Magnoliopsida > Poales > Poaceae > Rhipidocladum > Rhipidocladum racemiflorum. The sequence continues at coordinate 38,543,592 of CM070591.1, forward strand.
CTAAGAGATTTCATCCGGAGCTTCACGCAGAAAAAAAACACAGTTCGTGACGTCTCAGATGCGGTCGTCATCGCGGCCTTCCAAAAAGGCATCAGCGATCCCGATCTCATCAAGATGTCTCGGAAACCCCCAACGATGGCACGAGAGATGTTCACCTTGGCTGACCGCTATGCAGCTACCTCTAATGCTCTAGCGGAACGCCGAGAAGAGAGACTCCCGCAAAAAGACAAGAAAGACCACTCCGCACCTTCGAGGCAAAAGGACAAGAAACGGAAGGGCGAGGAGCTAGTCGTGGCAGCCGAACGTGGGAAGACGAAAGCTCCACAAAATAAAGACTACGATGAAGTAATGAACACATAGTGCCCTTTCCATCCAAAGGGAAAACACTCGGTGAAGGATTACTATACTTTGAAAAGGTTCGCGCGAGAAAACCTCAGCCAATCGGAGTCAAAAAATAAAAAGGAAGCTAGGAAGAAAGATGACCCCTCAGCAGAGGGCGAGTTCCCAAAAATCGAGCAAGAACTCAACTTCATATTCGGGGGCTCGGGCGCATATGAGTCCAAGCGGAAGCAAAAGCTTACCGTTCGGGACATCAATACAGTCACGCCGGCGGTCCCCCAATATTTAAGGTGGTCGGAAGCCTCCATCACCTTTGATCGTTCAGATCACCCCGATCACGTACCTTTCCCTAACAGATATCCCTTAGTGCTAGATCTAATCATCCGCAGTGTGAAACTCAAGAGGGTGATGATTGATGGGGGTAGCAGGCTCAATATTCTATTTGCTAAAACCCTAAACGACATGAAGATACCACGGGCCGAGCTCAAGCAGAGTCCATCACCATTCCATGGAGTTATTCCTGGGACTTCTTCTATGCCACTCGGGCAGATTGTTTTGCCCGTTACATTCGGTACGAAAGACAACTACAGGACAGAGTACATGAATTTTGAGGTAGCCGATTTCGAGACGGCATATGACGCCATCTTGGGAAGACCCGGCCTAGCAAAATTCATGGCAATGCCCCATTACACCTATTCAATGCTCAAGATGCCAAGATACAAAGGAGTCATCACGATCTGGGGAGACGTACGATAGTCTTTCCAATGTGACAAGGAAAGTTGCGAGCTGGCCGAGACCTTGCAGGCATTAGTCGACTTGCAAAAGATCCAATTAACAACGTCTGTTTCACAGGACGAAGATATACTGACCAAGAAACAAGCAAAGGCAGGGATCCAACCTGGCGAAGAGGTCAAGAAAATAGCACTCGACCCATCCAATCCAGCTAAAACGGCTTTGATCGGGACAGGGCTTGGTCAGGAATAGGAAAGCGCTCTCGTCACCTTTCTCCTGGCGAACCAGGACATCTTCGCTTGGAAGTCGTCAGACATGCCTGGTGTTCCGAGGGAGGTGATCGAGCATGCGCTGAATGTAACCAGAATGCAAAACCAATCAAGCAACGACTTCGACGTTTCGCTCAAGACCGACATGACGCAATTAAAGAGGAGATCACTAAACTCTTAGCTGCAGGCTTGATAAGAGAAGTGTATCATCCCGACTGGCTAGCGAACCCGGTTCTGGTTCGCAAAAAGAATAAAAGCTAGCGCATGTGTGTCGATTACACCGATCTCAACAAGGCATGCCCTAAGGATCCTTTCGGGTTACCTCGCATCGACAAAGTTGTCGATTCCACCGCCGGCTGTGAGCTCCTGAGTTTTCTGGATGCCTACTCAGGGTATCACCAGATAAGGCTCAAGGAGGAAGATTGCATCAAAACTTCATTCATCACACCATTCGGAGCCTTCTGCTATGTCACGATGCCATTCGGGTTGAAAAACGCCGGCGCAACTTATCAACGAGCGATACAATAGTGCTTTCATAATCAACCAATGCGATGCAGCAGTCTCGAGACAAGTTCAAACCATCCATGCAAGCCGCGCAACAAAAATGCCCCGGTGACGTCACAATTCCCTCCTACTTTCAATTAAGATTACCTTTTTTCTTGCCTTACTACCTAGTTTCTTATCAACTAGGCAGTAAGCCGAGGGCTACACTTAATAAGCGCACGTTCGCACGTGCATGAGTCACCAACTTAAACTGTCCGGCCCTGCAGCCACAACACTTAATAAGTGAACACTCTTGATCCCACTAAGTCGTCTCCTTGGTTTCAGCGCCAATTGGAAAAACACCCGGATGACAACCCAGTCGGCCAAAAGCACTCAGACAAACCCTGTCGGGATAGACGCCAGCCTGCTGACCCGACAAGCATTCGGAAGCCTCACCTCTTAGTCAAAGCACTCGGGCACCGATCCAGTCGGACAAAAGAATGCGGACGACACTTCAGTCAGATGAGACAGCAGGCTGTTAATTCATCGAGAATTAGGGAGGCAAAATGCCAAGCGTATGTGCATTCCCACCTAACGAGTTTTAGGCCCCAGTTTTACACACGTTTATGCAGGATCTATTTCCAATTTTTCGGCTAAAGCCTCCGAGACATCCTCAACCTCCTTCAAAAGATCGGTGCCTGCTCATCATCTACAGCATAGGCAAAGCCCTCCTTGATGTCCTCGAGCTCCACCTGGGGATACAGCGACTTCACGATCGCCAAGGCTGGAACTTGTGATTGCTCTCTCTCGCACGTGGGCCCTGAGCCTCTCGTGAGCTGCCTGTAGGCGTTGGAGGGCCTGGGTACCACTACCTGGATCAGAGGGATGCAAGAAGGTTAGCACCGACTCGGAGGCCTACTAAAAGGCCAAGCGCAACGCATTGGCCTGTTGGACGAGTCCCTCAGGATCGTCAAACTACGCCCGTGCACTTCGCCGGTGCTCTGCAAGCAGAGTGGGTCAGCAATCCAAGACATGCAAACTGCCAAGGAAGGACAAAGAAGGGAATCAGACTCATACCTTCGAGCTCTACCAATAGCCTCTCCTGCATGGCTGTGGCTTGGCGCTCGCCACTCTCAACAGCCTTGAGCTTTTCCTTGGAGGCCTGTGACTTCTCCTCCAATGACTTACGTTGTTCCTCTGATGCCGCGAGTTGAAGCTAAAGTTCCGCAATAACAGCATCTTTGGATGAAAAAACCAGACAAGGTTAGAAGCAGAAAACAGAGGACTGCAAAAATCGGTCGGCCAAGAAGAGAACTTACCATGGAGGGAATCAGCCATGTCAAGCTTCTCCAGAGTAAGAGCCTGCACTTCAGCCCGGAGACACTGTAACTCTAGGGTACGTTCGTTTTGAACCGCCGCCAGCTCATCCCTGTGCTCCTTTCTCGCCATGATGGAAGGGAGGGCCCGTCACAAGAAGTCTGTTTTCTTCCTCAAGCGGCCCCCAGAGTCTAGGTGTGACAAAAAAGAGAGTAAAAAGGCCGCATATAAAAAAATGAAAAGAGTAAGGCAACGCCGGGAACCAACTTGGATTAGTCGAGAGCATCTGATGGGGTACTTGTGGAGCTCCTCCATCTCCTGCTTCTCGTCACCATCGTCAAAGGTGTCCCATTCTTCTTCTTCGCTATCCCAAGTGCCCAACATGAGAGTAGGCTCGACGGGCTTTGTCGAGCGAGGTATCTCCTCCACATGAGAAACCTTGACTGGCCCCCGTGTCCCTTCACATTCTAGATGCGGCAAGACCTCGCAAGAAGAAGGTCCAGCTGGTGCAATCGTAGGAGGGACCTCGGCGTCCCCCAAAGCGGCTGCACCCGCAGAAGGCGTCTTGTCCAAATGGGAGACATCCTCGGGGTCAAGGCCCCAAGGAGTTCCACTCGGCGTATCCACTGGGAAGTCGGATGACAGTAGCCTAATATAAACAAAAGAGTTAAAAATCAGACATGGCAGGGCCCACCGAGAATGACAGAGAAAGCGAAACAATAGACTACCTGTTGGACCTCTTTATCTTCAAACCCAGTCCAGCCCGGGGAGACGAGCTGCTACCAGAAGGCGCGGCCCCCAAGCCTGTTTCTTCGGTCGGCAAGGCAGATTGCATAGAAGTCCAGCTTGAAGGTTCCCGGATGGTCGGACCGCCGCGCGGAGAACTAGGGGTGGCCCGGGGGTTTGTAGATTCCTGTGTGGCCACTCCCTTCCCGCTCTTCGCACTCGGCGCAACGGGGGAGGACGGGGAAGTTTGTTTTGAGCCTGCCCCTGAAGGGGGACATCCTCCGGAAGGGCAACATGGTCCGGAGAGCTTGGAACCTCTGGCACTATCATCTTCATGTCTTCAGAGATCTCGCCGGATGAAGGTTGACCGGGTCTCCTCAGTCTCCCCCCGGATAGTCAGGATACCCGGGGATTGGGGCGTCGGAAAAGAAAACTCTCGTCCTTATATAATGACGAAGAAAACCATTCAGACTAGGACTGCAAACGCCAAGCAAGTGGGAGCCCAGTAGGGGATCTGAAGGTTACCGGGGGAGGAGGGTGCGCCATGCGGAAGGACTTCGGACACGTCCCGCAATCCAACATGGTACCAGGAGCAAAGAAATTGTTGAGCCACCTCTCCACAACTTCCTGTAGAGCTTTGGTAGACAGCTCCCGAGTGGGGTCTGACCTCCCTAGATATTTAAACACTGGGTGGACCCGTTCCTTGAGTGGCTGAATATGGCAAACAACGAAGCTGGTAGCAATACCAACCTCGTGCAGACCAGCACTCTTCAACTGGTGAATGATATCCATGAGCTCCCTGACTTGATCTCTGTCGGAGTCGGGAGAAGGCATAGTCCAAGAAGCTGAGACAAAAGGTTTCCGTTCGGAAAAAGCAAGAAGGAGCGGCTCGAGATTGGAGCAGTAGAACCACTCTTGATGCCAACCCTTGTTGGAAGATCGGAAAGGAATGGAAAAATAAGATCTCCTCAATCCATCCTGGAGTTGAAGACTAGCACCCCCAACCAGTTTGGGAGCATTCTTATTCGGGAAGGGTTTGAGGAGGAAGAGATGGCGAAAAAGGCTGGAATGAGGGCGAATGCCAATGTAGGCATCACAAAGATGAACAAAAACAGCAATTTGAAGAATAGAGTTGGGGTTGAGGTGAGTCACCTCAATCCCATAATGGTGAAGAAGGCCATAGAAGAAGGCGCTAGAGGGCAAACTAAACCCGCGCTAGAAAAAAAGACTCAAAGACAACAACCTCCTCCGAACGAGGGGTAGGAGAGGACTCACCCACCGCTGGGCGTGCTCCGATCAACACCAATGGAGGAAGAACCCCAGCGGAAGCCATCGCCTCCAAGCGCGCTTTCGTTACCACCGAGGTGGCCCAATCCTGAGGAGTGGGCGACGCATCGGGTGCGGTGGCGGAAGAAGAAGCCATATCAGATGATGGAGAAATGAGGAACCCTAGGGAAACACAGCGCGGAGAGTGACGGCGGAGAAACGAAGAACAAGGTAAAGAAGGAAACTACCCCGCTGGAAATCGCATTAAATGCGTCGTGTGAGGCTAGGGCACCGCTTTTTTGGCGGGGAAATTGGAGCCTCTTCTTTCGCAAAAGGACAGGGCGGACTTGAAGGCGCATTCCCAATTCGGGCTTAACCGAAGATTTTGGGCTCGGACCAAGTCAAAGCTTTTCAAGTACACCTCAAGCTGGAGCAAAAGGGTGTTAGAAGGACAACGCCAACATCCGGTGGGATGCGACACATGTGCACCCCATGTCGGGCTGATCACCAACGTCCTATTGGATGCGACCCTGGTGCGCCCCAAGTTGGGTTGATCACCAGCGTCCTATTGGATGCAACCCTGGTGCGCCCCAGGTCGGGCTGATCACCAGCGTCCTATTGGATGCAACCCCAGTGCGCCCCAAGTCGGGCTGATCATCAGCGTCCTTTTGGGTGCGCCCCTGGTGCGCCCCGTCGGGTTGATCACTAGCGCCGTATTAGATGCAACCCCGGTGTGCCCCAAGTCAGGCTGATCACCAGCGTCCTGTTGGATGCAACCCCGGAGTGCCCCAAGTCGGGTTGGTCACCAGCGTTCTATTGGATGCAACTTAGGTGCACCCCAAGTCGGGTTGGTCACCAGCATTCTACCAGGATGTATTTCCAGGTGTGCCCCGAGTTGGGCCGATCACCAGTATCTGAAGGGAAGAACGCCCGACGCCCCCAAATCAGGTAGACGTCCCATGCCGGGTGGACTACCAAGCATCAATTTGATGCAATCCAGACGTACGCTCGATGCGCCGGGTCGTATCTACTCTCAATATTATGGTTGGCGCACCCCAACAACCCCATTCCAAGGAAGGAGTCAAGAAGATATCAGAGAGACAAAATCAAGTCCTTTGCAAACTCCTTGCTTGTCACGAAGCACTCGGACGAAGTAAGTCGAAGGCTGATCCTTCGCGTGGGAACAACAATCAAAGGCAACTCGATTGCAAAGCACTTGGGGGCTACTATGGAGGTAAAGACCGGGCGCGTATACACAAGAAAAGGAGCATACGTCTTAAAGGATTTATCTGCTATCTCGTTGTAGATAGAAAGCAAGATTGTAACCGCCTAGGAAACCACCTCGGTTATGTAAGGATATGATTCTGTTACTTGTAAACTGTTAGTGTTATGCCCTTGAGGCAATCATATGGATGATTGTAACATGACTATGTTTATGAATAATAATATGATTATTGGTCCAATGAATGTATATCATTGTTTTGATCAACAAGTGTGTGACTTGTTTATGAAGCTCTTTACTTATTGATATAATTCGATAAATATCTCTAATCGGATATCATCGTATAGGACAACGATGAATAGATCAGCACATGTATTGTTCGATGATCATGTTTCATAGATCATGGGATATGGAGATATCATCAATACATTGTGGACGCATGTTGAAGAACATGGGTTAGATAGACCCACAATGGGACACTGCAAGATTGTTACGTTCTTATGTGTCATCAGTGTATCTCATACATAGTAGATGTATGATCCTTAGACCTGAGATTGTCATATTCCCTACATGTGTAATAGTTTACCTTGGGGTTACCAAACACTATTTCCTAACTGGATAGTTATAAAGGTAGCTTTCATGTTTACTATGAAACATGCAGAGGGAAGTGAGCAGTCGAGATGGAATTTGCCACTCCAATGTAACGGAGATATATGTCTAGGCCACTCGTGTGATATGATTAAGGAAGTGCATGGCCATGCCGAGATTGAGAAGTCAATCAGAACTTATAATATATCACGATACGAGAGATGGATTGAACTGTCAAAGGATGACATGCTTCTCGCCTTGAGTTCGATCTTCATATAGTTTGGCAAAGGGATTATTACATCAGTACTTTAATCATATGCGTTTGGGAGTTGGCATGCTCTGCAAGGAGCCGCTACCGACTATTGGATTAGAAAAGGGTTTTCCGAATCCATGTCCAAATGCGCATGAACCTACAGGGTCACACACTTAACGGGCTGGGACGCATTAATTCGGATTGGATCCGTAATTAATGGACCTCGTGGGCTTAGCGCATAGATGGGCCCTAACTGCCTAGGGTTTCACCTCGTGGCTATATAAGGAGGGGAGGAGGCTAGCGCAATACAGACTTTCGTGCGGTTTAGAGGTGTTTCGCCAGAAACCCTAGCCACCTCCTCTCGTTGCCCCTGCCGAGCGATCCGGTACTTGCACACCGACGCACGACGTTCCATCCCCGGACGTGTGGACTGCTGTGGTGACGCTGCTGCTACTGCGGCGTGGAGAGGACGATCCGCAGCGAGGACGATCCATGGAGAGGATGATCCGCGACGATGATCTGCAGAGAGGATGATCCACGGCGAGGACGATCCACGACGAGGACGATCCACTCCGAAAACGATCCACTACAACGACGTGCGAAGGATTCCACAACTGCGCGTCTAGTGGTAATAGATCTATTATCCCCTTCTTGCGAGTAGCTTTTCTTGTTTGCGGTAGAAATTTTAATTTGTGCTAGAGTAGCATACCGCATTCCCTAACATAAACAACTCAGACTCTTTCCAAGAGTCCAAGTAGGGCTCCTCTTCCCCTCCGGTATATAAGGGGAGAGGGAGGACCCCCCAAAAGAGACGCATAATCCCAGAACATAGGACCAGAGTATTACCTCCACCGTTGAGGGCCTGAACCTGTATAACTCCTTGTCTTGTGTTACCATCGAGTTCCCGATCTAGCGCCTTACCCCGTAGATTCACACCCCCCTAAGATTATTGTCGACACCAAACGTCGACAATGTGGGACAATCGCCCCCATGACTACTCGATACTCCTGGTTGAGGCCCTTATTGAACCTCCGAGCCTTCTTGTGGTCATCAGCCGCCACAGCTGGTATGAAGTGGACAATGTTGTTGAATTCTACCTCATAGTCAGCTATCGACTTCCTTCGCTGGGAGAGGTTGGGCAGGGAGTGCTCCATCCTCTCAAAGAAGGACTCTGGATAGAATTTCAACAAAAACTGCTAAGTGAAATCCTCCCATGAAACTGCCCCATGGGCAGGGGTACTAGCTGCAAGCATCCCCCTCCCACCAAATGTCTGCTTGGCCCTTCAACTGGAAGGCCACAAAGCGAGCTCTCTAGTGAGAGGTCATCTCTAGGGCCCCGAACTGCCTCTCCATATACTGTAGCTAGTCCACTACCAGACTGGCATGCCTGCACCATCAAAGGTATCCAGGCAGAGAGACATCCATTCCTGAAGGCTTTTCCTAGGCTTCCGTGCCGCAGGGGTGACATCAGAGTCAGCCGTAGGTGGAGGCACAGTTGCAGGAGCTGCTTGGACCTACTGACGCAGTTCCTGGACCTCTCTTTGGATGGATTGTAGCAGGGCTCCCGTTGCCTCAGTCTAACCAGCATGAGCACCATCCTAGGCTGAAGCATGAAGGTTGGATGTGCCACTTCCATCGGCAACTAACTCATTCACCTCCTGGGATGGTTGACTACCACCTGTGCTAGGGCCTCCACGGCCACGGCGACCTCGTCTCTACCCCTCGGCATAGCTTGAACACAAAAGACAAAACCACACCAAGAGGTCAAGCATCACTATATCCTGTCCAAACAATAGAACAACTAATAACATAACATTGCTCAGCAACGAAGATTAACCACAAGCATTTAAGTGCAATGCAATGATTACCCATACCCCTCCTATTGTGCAACAAAGTATGTCAAGTTTTAAATTAATTAACCAACCTATGTCAAAATTTTAGGTTTAATAACCTATGGACAGAATTTAATAGGACAAACCTAAACCAAGTTTCTACTTTTACAAGCAAAATTTTAAGTTACTCTAGTGTAGTTTACCAAATTCATGCACCACAGACCTAAAGCCTGCTCTGATACCACTGTAACACCCCAGCACAACCCGTACCCAGAATTTCACCCAAAACAAACCCTCAGCAACCCTAAACTCCCACTAATCCAAAAATTCCAACAACAACAACCTAATTAAAAAACTCACCAGTAAAGTGAGCCAAGACCACAGCAAGGGCATACAAACCAAGCGACAACATAACAACAATCTCATGCCTAAAAACATCTAGGAGGAGCACTCTAGCAAAATAATTTCAACAACCACAACAAGGCATAGTTAGTCCATAAATGGGTCCAACACAAAACCTATATGTTCTAATGTCCAAGGTAGTAAGCATTCAACAAGGATAACCGAAACACTACCCTGATTTAACCACCTATGCACTAATTTCAATGTCAACATCAACAGTGATAGCGTAACAAGGTGAGTTGAGTTAAAAGTCTCCCCAACATAATTTAACCATGATTATAGAAAATACTTGAACATTGAAACATTACACAAGTAGTCCACCCTCACAAAGTCCCACTCAAGTGATCCAAAAAAACTGAACTACTAATTAGATAATGAGAGGAAACTACTCTAGAACTATAATCCAAGCATGTCATGACAGTGGGTGAAGTGTGGAGCTAAGTCCCATCCCTGGATGTTGTCATCAAAGTACCTAAAATAATAGATAGTAAACAAGCATGAGTTCCAAAAACTTAGCAAGTAAAACATACAAGTATAAACGTACAAGCGGTTAATCAATAGTAAGACACATCCTTTACCATGATCATACTAATGGTGAAAGTCACTACAAACTCAACCATGCAATGCATCATGACGTTATGCTCAAAAAATTTCTCTCTTTAAAGACTATACTGGTATAGTTGGCGTGCACACCCGTCGGTGTCGCACCCTTTCATCCCTGTGGAGGGGCCTACTCATACTGTCTCGCTCACATCCATCACTGTCGATGGGACTACGAGGTGGACTTCTCAGGTCGGATTACTCATATGTCCCCATATGCCTTTCTCACCCATCGGACTTGAATCTCTTTTCATGACATGAATGTAAGTGACACGATAAAACAACTAAATCTTTCAGATACGATGAATCATCTTCACACATGCGAGCACCAATAATACCACCAATTGCAATAACCTCATATAAATCCTCATGATAGCTAGTTTGATAACAATAAGCATGAGTAATCTCATCAACTTCAACATTATTATATAAATCATTGAGGGAGCTAATGTAATAATAATGGCACAAGTAACATGATCTAATACAACTGTCGGGACCCGAATTTGCAAATCCAAACCCTCTGTGTATTCAGCACTAGTCAAGGATCATGCTAGTGCGCACAGTCTCAACATCAGTACATATCACAATCATACTCAGTAAATTAATAAATGTCGGGACCCGAATCTGCAAATCCGGACCCTCTGTGTATTCAGCACTAGTCCAGGAACGCGCTATTGCACACAGTCTTAACATCGGTAAATATCACAATCATACCACTCGATACTAATAAAGTACTTTAATTAAATAGTCAAACTGGTTGCTCGACCTTACGGTCAAGTTACAAATATACGCCACGCAGGGCGAAACTTATTAAGAGAGAAATAATAGCAGCAGAAAATAAGATAACTTCGTGGCGCCATCCAGTATACCACAGGCAACTGACTGGGCTCGTTCCCTAAGTAGACGGTTCCTCTGGAAGCTCCTCCTGAAAAGCTGGTGTAGATTCTTCTTCAACTGGTGTTGTATTGCGGCAAGGGTGAGTACTTGGTACTCAGCAAGTCATGCATAGAATGCAAGCTAATATACTATATGCATGGCTTGGTACAAAGGAGTAGCTCAAGGTGTATTTGCAGTAAAACAGCATTTGACAAGTAGCATAAGTAGATTCGAAAGCAGTAGAAACAAGTATAACATAAATAACCTTTCCAAGAGTTTAATTAACATCCTTCCCATTCCTAAACCACATTTCCATCAACATCATTATTTAACCAAACCCAACCTTTCAAGTCCAAGTTATTTTCAAGAAAGTCTAACCCTTGACTATAATTCCCGAGCGATGTCCAATACCGCGGACACGGCTATTCGAATAGATTTTACACTCTGCAGAGGTTATGCACTTTACCCACAAGATACAGTCAAACACCACAAAGGCGAGTTCCCGTAACAAAGTCTTTCGGAAACTTCTAACAATACAAGTGGTCCTCTCCGGTGTTGCACACTAACCCTTCCCTTAGCTAAGGCGAAGTTTAGGCCAACCAACCGTTAGATGGGTACTGACGCAGCCTCAGACGCGCTCCCCGTACAACTTACACAAAGGGTGTAGTTGACATCCTGAGGTCCCACAGGTACGTTATTAGCAACTTAATCAACTAGGTCCGTCCCATTACAGACATGTGGTTGCACGTTTGACCCAGTTCAAAGGCTTGCAAGGTGAAGTCCTTAGGGTGACCAGGGCAAGACTACAATACCCTTCCAAAACAGGTTCAATATATCATTAAGTCAATATTAACATTTGATTGTCCAAAAACCATGTCATGAGCACGTAGCAAGTCTAAGCAGTATACTATACGGTCTAAAATCCCATGTTGGCAATTTAGTAATGTCCAACTAGTAAACCACAACTAGGGTGACAAGGGTCATGGCACATATTTTATTAATCAAGGTGTCATACAGCAATTTGGCATTTATCTAACTTCCCATATTTAAATAAAGTATTTTCTAATTGAACTAGTCATGCAATAAATTAAATCAAAATAGATTTCAAAATAGGATCAACATGGTCAAAGCACAACTTGCCTTCAAAAAGTACTTGTTCTTGATCCGAAGCTGGCTCCTAGGTCAACACTTCTCCGTCGAATCCTTCCGGCACTTCAACGTCTACTCGTAACGCGTGCAAATAGTAACAAATTAATAAAACAGTAGACAAAAAGTGTCCAAACATCCAAATAAAGTTCATAATAAGAGAGAACATAATTTTATGAATTTTTAGAAACTGGAATCGTCAAATTCGGAGTTTAAATGCAAAAGTTACGGCATTTTGAAGTTTAAATAATCAATTAAATAATATTATAGAGGAAAACTTTAGTCCAAAAATTAAATAAAATTCATCATTAGGTAGATCTCAATTTTATACAAATTTAGAAATTTGAATCACTCAAATCGGAGTTGAAACGCAAAAGTTATAAGCGTTTGAAGTTTGAAACAAAATCTGAAATCATTATTTCGAATTAATAAATCATTTTATTTTTCGGAAATTAATTGTTGCGTCAGTGAAGACACGTGGCAGCCTCTGATTGGGCGGCTGACGTCAGCCGGTTCATGGGCTCAGCCCACGGCTTGGCTCGGTCCACGGTGAACTCGGTCCACGGCTTGGGTCAGCGACAGTGGGACCCTTGGATGGCGCCAAGATCGACGTCACCACGCTCAACGACGCTACTGACAAGCGGGCCCCACCGTGACGTCAGTGATGACGTCATGGTGCGGTTCTGCTGTCCCGCTGACACGCGGGCTCCGCGTGTCAGAGACACACGCTCACGTGTGTGCGGCGCGGCAGTACCGCGTGTACGATCGTGTCCGTTGATTTGAAAATCAACGGACGCGATTAGATCCAGGGTTAACACGTTGAAAACTACACGGTGATCGTGGGCCGTTCGATCTAGATCGGACGGTCTAGATCTAACCCTTCGTTAACGCTGCTACAGCACGTGGTGATCGTGGGCCGTTGGATCTTGATCCAACGGTCCAGATCTGATCTGGGTTCCAGGGTTTGGGGGAGAACGTGGGCTCATCGCGTGCGTTCGATCTTGATCGGACGGCTGTGGAAGCTCGAAGACATCGATGGCGGCGCGGCGGCTCGAGGTCACCGAAGTTGGGGACGGCGACACGGGCAACGGCGCTCCGAGGGCCTTCCGACGTGGCGTGTGGTCCTAGCCGATGAGGCTCGACCTGGGGATCTTGGATCCAGGCTTAGGTGCGGCGGAGACAGCTTAACGGCGGCGCAAGGGTGCAACAACCGCGGCGGTGTCCTTGCGAACTTCGGCGAGGAATCCCGGCGATTCTACGGCGGCTGGGGCTCGGTGGCTAGGGCAACACGTGCGCACGGCTGAGGCGAACCTCGGACGACCACCCACGCTTTAAATAGCCTCGGCTTCCGCGCTTAACGCGAAACCCTAACCGAGTTCGGTTACGGCGCGGCGGCGGAGTCCGTTTCGGACTCGGTGGAGACGACGACGGGTAGCCATCCACGTGGCGCGATCAACGGCCACGATTGCTTGCGCGCGAACGGGTCCGACCGGACTCGGGCTCGAACCGATGCGGTCCAATCCGGACCGTTGGATCCCGATCCAACGGTCGGGATCGATTAGGGTTAGGAGCGGGTTTGGTCGAGTCGATTGGCTCGGGTCGGACTCGAGTCCGACTCGGTCGAATGAACAGTACTCAACCCGATTTATTTTCCAGCGATTTAATATTTAAAATAATTTCCATTAATTCATTTAATTCAAGAAAAATAGTAAAATACTCAGAAAAATTCCAGAAAAATTCTGGAAAATATTTTAGGGCATTTGGGACTCAAATAAAATATTTCCAACAAAACTTTATTTGAAAATTTAATTTCTTTAATTATTTCAAAATGGAATAAATTCAAATAAATTCCAAATAAATCCAAATAAATTTCAGAAAATTCCAAAAATTCACCAAAGTGCCAAATCATACATGAATTTAAGAAAAGCAAAATTTTGGGGTGTTACAATAAAGTACTTTAATTAATTAACCAAACTGGTTGCTCAACCTTATGGTCAAGTTACAAAGATACGCCTCGCAGGGCGAAGACTTATTTAAAGAAATAACAGCAGCGGAAAAATAATATAACTTTGTGGCGCCATAAAGTATACCATAGGAAACTGACTGGGCTCACTCCCTAGTTAGCCGGCTCATCCTGGAACTCCTCCTCCAGTGCTGGTGTCGCTTCTTCTTCAACTGGTGTTGTGTTGTTGCAAGGGGGTGAGTATTTTGGTACTCAGCAAGTCATGCACAGGATGCAAGCTAATATTCTACATGCATGGCTTATCACAAAGGATAGGCTAACAGGTTCATTTGCAATAAAGCAGCATTCATAGTACAATAATAGATTGCAAAGCAGTAAAACAATAATCAAGATAATAACTTTCACAATGATCGTACAAGTAAAGTACTTCCCAATCCTAGTCCCATTCAAAATTCCAAACCCAAGTGTTTCAAAATTCTACATTTGTTTTCATGAAAGTATAACCCTTGACTGTAATCCCCGAGCAATGTCCAATGCCGCGGACACAGCTATTAGAATAGATTTTACACTCTGCAGAGGTTATACACTTTACCCACAATATACAGTCGAACACCACAAAGGCGAGTGTTCATAACAAAGCCTTTCCAATGCCTATCTAAACCCAGTACTACTCGCTAAGGTTTCAACACTGGTGGGACTGGTTATCACATCCAAGGGCCCCCTCTTGCGCCATGTGAGCCACCTGTGTGAGGACTGGTTACCACTACCCGGGCCTCACACCACCACAATAGTACTAAAGTTTAGAATCAACAAATTAATCTGCTAGGTCTGCCCCATTCCAGACTTGTGGTTGTATGAATGACTCAGTTCAAAGGCTTGCAAGGTTAAGTCCTTAATTGACTAGGGCAAGACATGCATTTGGGGTCATTTGCGCCGGAGCAAAGTTTTCAAAAAATGGTAAGTCTGTACATTGACGCCGGACCAAATTTCCTTCTACGCCGGACCAAAATTTTGGTTCGTGGTGAACAAGATTTTGTGTTGTGAAATTTGCATGTACGCCGGACCGATTTTCTTTGGTCTGCTGTGAATGTGGTATGAATGATTTTGTGCTGGACCAAATCTTTCAAAAACAGTAAGTTTTGCATGTACGCCGGACCAATTTCTTTGGTCCGTCGTGACGTCATTTTGAGGTTTGATTTCGCATGTACGCCGAACTGATTTCCTTTAGTCCGTCGTGAATGTGTTTTTGCGCTGGATCAACTTGACAAGTAATAGAGACTTTCACGTGTACGCCGGACCGAGTTTTTGGTCCGTCGTGAGTTGCGCCAGACCGGTGTTTGGTCCGGCGTGTATCGATTTTCTAGGGTTTTGTTCTCTGTGTGCGATGTTTTTTTTGCTCGAGGTTAATTTTTGTGATTTTGAAAATTGTTTGGTAATTGATCTGTGGTTATGAAATTTGTTTGAATTTCATAATGCATGTTTTGAACTTATGCAATGCTCGTGTGAGTATTTGCATGGACTAATGTTGAGTCAAGTCGCGGACTTGTGCTCGGAATCATTTTGTGGCTTGTTCATGTGCATGTGTTGCTTGAGGGCGAACGTGGTCGATGACGGGATCGGAACTAGGTTCATGGAGGAACTGAGGTTCAATACTAGATTTAGGGAGGAATCGAGGTCTTAGTGGTCAAGGATGTCATGCGGGACTTTCGGGCTTGTGACACTACGGGATGTCAAAACATTATAAAAATATGAAATCAGAGTTTAAAACTTTACGTTATAAAGTTTAATCGCGTTTCCGGACTGATTTTGGGAGTTTGGGCCTTTCCGGGGAAGTTTGGGCCAAAGGAAAAGAGTCGTGGGCTTTAGTGGGAAGGTGTCTGGGCCCATGTGGGAGTTAGAGGCTAGCTTGGACTGGTTGGGGGTGCCTCACCCTGCCCTAGAAGGCTGTGACACCTCGGAGTGTCGTAACCTTATTTAGCGGGCATGATAAGGTTAATTATAGTATGAGGTGTGGAAATAAGGTTAAAACCATAAGAATTGGAGGTTAATAGCTTTTCCGGGCCGTTTCCGGGCCGTTTTCGGGGTTTTGGGCCTTCCCGGGGGAGTTTTGGGCCTTGGTGGGCTTTGGTGGGATGGATTAGGTCTCCGTAACGGATTAGGATTGGGTTGAGGGCTGTTAAAAGGGGGCTTCCCCCAGCCCCTTGCGCCCCCCCACCCCCTTTTTTGGCGCCCCACCTTCCCCCTCCACCTCTCCTCCCTTCCCCCCTAGCCCTAGCCGCCCCACCCCTTCCCCTCCCAAACCGTGCGCCTCCCCCTCCCTTTCCTCCACCTCCACACCACCTCCCCTCCACCCCTTGCTGCCCTAGGGTGGCCTCCCCACCCCTGCACCTCGTGGATCCATCCCGTGGAGCGAGGAGCGAGGAGCGAGGAGCGAGGAGCGAGGAGCGTGGAGCGAGGAGCGATTCGCGAGGAGATCCGCGGAGATTGATTGGAGATTTGTTCGTCGGGCAAAGGTATGATCATGGGGATCCTTGGGATTGATCTAGGTACTGTTATTAGGGTGTTTATCAAGTTTTTAGATCAATTGGAGGCGCTGGATTGAAGTAATTTGGGTTAGATCTAAACTTGTCCACGTTTCTGTTTTCGGGCAGATTGAGCAGTCGAACTAGGGTTCGAGTTTCCATCGATTTAGAATCCGAATCAGACTGTACGGACTTCTAGGAAGTTGTAGATAATTTAATTATCTTTCCGTGGACATAAAGCACGTTAAATTCAGATCAGCCGTTTGAAAGTTATGGCTGTTTTACCGAGCGCCTAAAAATCTGTGACGTAATTGGAACAGATCTCGGTAATCTGTAGATTAAACAACTTTAGAGGCCGAATCAGACTTTCCTTATACCTAGAGAAAGTTGGGAAATTTCCGAGGCTACGCGAGGGTGTACTCGTTTAATTCATTCGGAGTCCCAGAACTCAAGTTATGCCTTTTGCAAGGCTGCTGTCCCGCCGGGACAGAACCTCTGTTTTTAGGTTTTGCGAGTAGTTGGCAATGTCGGGTTAGATGGGGGTTTGTGTACTGTTTGGAGGCTATGATTGTGAGTGTGTGATGCCTATGTGCAGGTGGTGTGACCTCGGAAGTGCCCTCTTCTTCCCGCCAATCCGTTGCACGTGGTTGAGGCAAGTGTGTTGTGATGGATAGCGAGTTGTAGGTTGCATGTTGAGATTAGATGGAATTGTTTACATGATATATGTCCACTTGCCATGTGTTAATGAATGATATGATATGATGAGCATGTTTAACATATTATGATGCCATGTGTTAATATGTGAATTGAATATGATAATTGGCATGGTTGCATGCATGTCATGAGATAGGGCGAGGGCGGTGAGAAAGTCTTAACTAGTCCGGCAAGGTCGGTGAGAAAGTTATGACTAATCCGGAACGCCATTGAGTAAGTCCTATGTCGTGATTCCATCCACGTGGTGTTTGGAAGCGAGTAGGCACCCTCCATCTTCGGGATGGAAGGGAGGAAAGGGTGCACACCGACGGGTGTGTACTCCACCATACCGGTATGAGGTTCCAGAGGGTCAGGAGCATTGCATCATCGCATACAAATTGATGATGATATTGATAAGTAATCATGAATTAGATGATATACATGATGGAAGATGTTATTGCCATGTTGTTATGCTTGTTGTCCATTGCAGTATGCTTGCTGAGTTTTCGAACTCACCCTTGTGTTTTCTTGTTGTTTTAGGTACCATGAGAACGGCATGCGGGAAAGGGGAATAGTCACACGCTCACACGTTGCTTCACCTTAATGTTTCCCCAAGTCAATTCATTTAGTTTGATAATAAATTGCGTGTGATGGTCTTTAAAATTAAGTCTTAGCTTGGTTAATGAGAGTTCTATTATTTGTTTGACACTTGGAACCTTAAGAGCTTAATGTTATTCTTTTATTGTCGTTAAGACTTTATTATTGCTGTTTTAGATGTTTCTCTTATTGCCATATAATGCTATTTTGTTGCTGTTCCTTAATTTCATGATAAAACAAAGGAGGTGCTGCCGAAATCTCGGTTTTTAGCCTATGCACCTTTGCTGGAATTTTATGTTAAATGTGGTATTTAGTTGTTGTTTAGCTTTTGTTTGGTAGCATTCGGGCATATTAAATGCCGGGGTGTTACAGTTGGTATCAGAGCGGGCTGTAGGTCCTTGGAATATGTATTTTTAGTGTCATACCTTAAGTTGCAACTAAAATATGATGTGGAATAACTTAGAAACATGGCTTAGGTTCTAACTAAAACCTTGTTATAGGATAGCAACGTTAAAACTTGTAAAAGTGGTATAACTAATCTAAAATCTGACACACTTGGTTGCACAGTAGGATGGGTTTTGGTTCATCATTGCATCGCGCTTGATTATGTGATAAGGAATATGCTTATGATGATGTTTGATCTATGATCTTGATTGTGTGTTTTGTGTTCGGATGGTTGTCTGTCTAAGCAGCCATGCCGAGGGGTAGAGGCCGTGGACGCCGTGGCCGTGGAGGCCAGGGGCGAGGCTCCCAGGGAGTTGAGGAGTCTGCATTCTTGAGGGTAGCGCCGCTTATTGCTCGTGAGCCAGCTCGGGAGGAGCTTCCAGCTGCACGGTCGGGCGGGGTGCCCGCCGCAAATGAAGATTTAGTTCAGGCTCTGCAGAGGGAGATTCAGAGCTGCGCCCGCCAGCCATGGGCAGCCTCGCTGTTGTGCCTCCCCTGCGATGGCCCCTGTTGTTGCCCCGCTGCACCGGAGCCGAGGATGAGTCTCCGGAGTGGATGTCCCTCCGTCTTGACACTTTCGACGGAGCAGCACGCCGATCCAGTCCGCAGATTGGCTGCGGTACATGGAGAGGCGCTTGAGGTCCTAGATTTGACCTCGGTTCAGAGGACTCGCTTTGTGGCTTTTCAATTTGAAGGGCCAGGCGATATCTGGTGGGAGGGGGTTACGGCCGCTAGAGCCCCGATCTGGGTCGATGACTGGGAGGACTTTGTGGCTTGCTTCCGAGCCAAGTTCCATCCAGAGTCTTTCCTTGAGAGGATGGAGCTTACTCGACCAATCTTTCCCAGGAAAGAGGTCTGCAAGGCAGAGTATGAGAAGGAGTTCAACGGCGTGGTGCGCCAGACTGGCCGTGTGGCACCGACGATCGGAGAAAGCTAGGAGGTTCCGTAGGGGCCTCAACCAGGAGTTCAGGGTTGTCATGGGGGCGATCGTCCTCGTGACTTCTCGCTGCGTGGTGGAGCAAGCGAAGGGCATGGAGCTCGAGTTGGAGCTCTCCGGGACAAGCGTAACCCGGAGGTTCAGGGTTCCCTACGGCACAAAGCGGGGCCGAAGAGGACCTTTGGTGGAGGAGGTGGGTCCTCTCGGCGACCCACCTTCAAGAAGTTCAAGGGAGGAAAGGGCTCCTCCTCGGGGGGCTAAGATGGGGCCGCCCGATCGTCTTCTTCGCGAGCGATCGCTTGCCCTGCCCGGCAGGGCATGAAGTGCTTCAAGTGCGATGGCGAGCACCGTGTTTGAGTGTGGTTAGACCGAGTTGCAACCATCGTGGCAAGCCCGGCCATATGGGGCGAGTCTGCCGGATGAACCCCGGTAGCATCATCAAGTGAGACGGTGCCTTCTCCTCCCACTCCAGCGGCGTCTTCCAGAGGATCGGTGCACATGATGGCTGCCCCTGTTTCTCGGCCGCCCTTTGCGTGGCGCCACCAGCGGCATCTTGGTGCCCGCGGCCGTCTGCTCCTCCTCGATTGCCTCCTCCGCCCCAGCCTTGATGGGGCATCACCGAGTCGGGGCTCCTTCGTCCGGCGCCACCAGGAGTGTACGCTTTGCCGACCGCCGAGTCGGTAGGGCATCCAGAGGTGGTTTCAGGTACTCTGCTCGTGGATTCCGTTGATGCCTTTGTTCTATTTGATTCCGGAGCATCCTACTCTTTTGTGTCGTCGGAGTTTGCTAGTAGAGCTAAGTTGGGAGTTCAGCGGATTTCTGAGTCCGTGTTAGTCAGTTCTCCTGGGGGGTTGATTGCTAGTTCTTTGGTTTGCCCTGGTTGCACCATTGCCATTGATGATGAGGTTTTCTATGCCAATCTCATGGTGATCCAGTTGGCTCCTTTTGATGTCATTTTGGGCATGGACTGGTTGCATCAGTACCGCGCCAAGATCTGTTGTTTCTGGAAGACAGTTTCCTTGCAGGCCCCGTCCGGGGAAGAGTTGACCTTTCAGGGTGGTATACCCTCCAATTCCGTCTTTGCTTTGACTAGTTTGTTTTCTGGTCGGCGTTTGAGGCTGTTGGGTTTCCTCATGACTTTGTCTGAGAAACCATCTTCCTCAGTTCCCATTGAGGAGATTTCTGTAGTGAAGGAGTTCGTTGATGTGTTCCCTGACGAGTTGCCTGGTCTACCTCCTGTGAGGAATGTGGAGTTTCGTATTGATCTTGTTCCTGGCACTCGACCTATTTCTATCTCTCCATACCGCTTGGCTCGTCCTTTTCAAGACGAGTTGAAGAAGCAGCTTGGAGGATCACATTGGCCAAGGGCTTCATTCGGCGTAGCGTTCGCCATGGGGAGCACTCCGTCCTCTTCGTCTCGAAGAAGGATGGAAGTTGGCGTATGTGCATTGATTATCGTGCTCTTAATCAAGTGGCGATCAAAAACAAGTATCCTTTGCCTCGCATCAAGGATCTGCTTTGACCAATCAAGGGAGCAAAGGTGTTCTCCAAGATTGATCTTCGATCGAGGGTATAATCAGATCCGTGTGAGGGAGCAGGACATTGAGAAGACTGCTTTGTCCACTAGGTATGGGCATTATGAATTTAAAGTTATATCTTTTGGACTAACTAATGCCCTCGCTTTGTCTTTATGGAGGCGATGAACAGATGCTACACAAGTACCTTGATGAGTTTGTGGTAGTGTTCATCGATGACATTCGATTTACTCTAAATCGGAAGAGGAGCATGAGCGGCACTTGAGGCTTGTCTTTGAGTACCTTGAGGGAGAATCAATTCTTTGCTAAGCTGAAAAAGTGCGAGTTACGATTTGAAGTGGGTTTTCTTGGCCACATCATCAATCCAGAGGGCATATCTCAGTAGATCCTAGCAAAGTCTCAAGAGCTTTTGGATTGGAAGAGGCCTTCCAATGTCAAAGAGGTGCGTAGTTTCCTTGGGTTGGCTGGCTACTATCGGCGTTTTGTGCAGGATTTCTCTATCATTGCCAAGCCACTTTCACGGTGACTCGAAAGAGATGAAGTTCCAAAGGTGGATCGCAGAGTGTGAGCACGTAGCTTTACGCACTTTGAAGGAGAAGTTAGTGATTGCTCCTGTTCTTACCCTTCCCGAGCCGGAAGCGCTTCACTTGTTTATTCGATGCTTCTCGGTTGGGACTTGGGTGTGTGCTCATGCAAGAGGGCAAGGTGATTGCTTATGCTTCGAGGCGCTTGAAAAAGCATGAGCAGAATTATCCCACACATGATCTTGAGCTAGCATTTGTGGTGTTTGCATTGAAGATATGGAGGCATTATCAGACGGCTAGTCTTGTGATATTTTCACTGATCACAAGAGCCTCAAGTACATCTTTACTCGAAAGATTTGAACTTGAGGCAGAGGAGGTGGCTAGAGTTGATAAAGGATTATGACCTCACTATCCAAAGTATCATCAGGGAAGGCAAATGTGGTGGCCGACGCTCGATCGCAAGACAATGCCCCTGTAGTTGATTGTCTTGTTGCTGATTTTGAGCGTTTAGGAGTCTCCTATCGCTTGCGGGGACCGTGCAGGCTGAAACTCAAATGATTCTTGAGTCGCCGATTCCCGAGCGCAGCGAGAGGCATAGCAAAGATGATCGCTTGCTCCAAAGAGGAGGAAACGCCTTGAGGAAGGCAAGTGCGGAGACTTTACTGTTGATGATGCGGAGCTTTGAGGTTTCAGGGCCGTCTGTGTGTACCCAGAAATCTCAAGTGAAAGAAGACATCCTGAAAGAAGCTCATCGCACCATACACGGTCCATCCCGGGAGACCAAGATGTACAGTGGACTTGAAGAAGAATTTCTGGTGGAAAAGGATGAGAGTGGATATTGCCAAGTATGTGGCGTCTTGTGGGATTTGCCGGAAGATCAAAGCTGAGCATAAGCGTCCGGGCTTGTTGCAGCCTTTGGAGATTCCTGTGTGGCCATGGGATGACATCTCCATGGATTTTGTGGTTGGCTTACCTCGTACTCCACGAGGGAAGGATGCTGTTTGGGTTGTGGTGGACCGTCTCAGCAAGTCTGCGCATTTCATTCCCATCCGCACGACCAATTCAGCGAGCGAGTTGGCTCCCATCTATGTGCGGGAGATTGTGAGACTGCATGGTGTACCTAAGACCATTATTTCTGATCGGGATGCGAAGTTCGTCTCCAAGTTCTGGGAGAGTTTGCAGAGTGCTTTGGGTACGCAGCTTCGCCTTAGTACCGCTTTTCACCCTCAGACAGATGGGCAGTCTGAGCGTACCATCCAAACTTTGGAGGACATGCTCAGGGCCTGTGTGATGGCTTGGAAAGGTAGCTGGGAGGATCATTTGCCTCTTGCGGAGTTTGCTTACAATAACAGCTATCATTCCAGCATCCGGGCTGCTCCGTATGAGGTACTACATGGCCGGAAGTGTAGATCGCCACTTTGTTGGGATGCAGTGGGCGAGAGAGCAGTTCTTGGACCGGATTGGGTTCAGCAGACTATTGATCGCGTGGCGGAGGTACGGCAGAACCTTCTCGCAGCGCAGAGCAGACAGAAGAGCTATGCTGATGTGAGGCGGCGAGACTTGGAGTTTGAGGTGGGTGATAGCGTACTCTTGCGAGTATCTCCCACCAAGGGTGTGGTGCATTTTGGCACCAAAGGAAAGCTCAGTCCAAGGTATGTTGGTAGGTTGGCCTATCGCCTAGAGCTACCGGAATCCATGCAAGGTGTGCATAATGTGTTCCATGTCTCGATGTTGAGGAAATACTTGCATGATCCGGAGATGGTGGTTCCGTTGGAACCATTAGTGCTTCAGCAGGACCTCACCTTCGAGTCCCGTCCTGTGGAAATTCTAGGGACTTCAGAGCGAGTGATGAAGAACAGGACGCTTAAGTTTGTCAAGGTCCTGTGGTCACATCAGACCGAGAGAGAAGCGACTTGGGAGCTGGAATCTCGCATGCGCGAGAAGTATCCCGAGCTTTTCGCCTCAGGTATGTGATGTGAAAACCTAGCTGTCTTTGGTTTTGCTGGGTTTCGTGATTGGTGTGTTTAGATTCGAGGTCGAATCCTGTTGAAGGGGGGAAGAATGTGACACCTCGGAGTGTCGTAACCTTATTTAGCGGGCATGATAAGGTTAATTATAGTATGAGGTGTGGAAATAAGGTTAAAACCATAAGAATTGGAGGTTAATAGCTTTTCTGGGCCGTTTCCGGGCCGTTTTCGGGGTTTTGGGCCTTCCCGGGGGAGTTTTGGGCCTTGGTGGGCTTTGGTGGGATGGATTAGGTCTCCGTAACGGATTAGGATTGGGTTGAGGGCTGTTAAAAGGGGGCTTCCCCCAGCCCCTTGCGCCCCCCACCCCCTTTTTTGGCGCCCCACCTT
The DNA here is from genome assembly GCA_036346355.1 of Rhipidocladum racemiflorum. Lineage (NCBI taxonomy): Eukaryota > Viridiplantae > Streptophyta > Magnoliopsida > Poales > Poaceae > Rhipidocladum > Rhipidocladum racemiflorum. The sequence goes on from CM070591.1 coordinate 38,567,212, forward strand.
CCCCCTCCACCTCTCCTCCCTTCCCCCCTAGCCCTAGCCGCCCCCACCCCTTCCCCTCCCAAACCGTGCGCCTCCCCCTCCCTTTCCTCCACCTCCACACCACCTCCCCTCCACCCCTTGCTGCCCTAGGGTGGCCTCCCCACCCCTGCACCTCGTGGATCCATCCCGTGGAGCGAGGAGCGAGGAGCGAGGAGCGTGGAGCGAGGAGCGATTCGCGAGGAGATCCGCGGAGATTGATTGGAGATTTGTTCGTCGGGCAAAGGTATGATCATGGGGATCCTTGGGATTGATCTAGGTACTGTTATTAGGGTGTTTATCAAGTTTTTAGATCAATTGGAGGCGCTGGATTGAAGTAATTTGGGTTAGATCTAAACTTGTCCACGTTTCTGTTTTCGGGCAGATTGAGCAGTCGAACTAGGGTTCGAGTTTCCGTCGATTTAGACTCCGAATCAGACCGTACGGACTTCTAGGAAGTTGTATATAATTTAATTATCTTTCCGTGGACGTAAAGAACGTTAAATTCCGATCAGCCGTTTGAAAGTTATGGCTGTTTTACCGAGCGCCTAAAAATCTGTGACGTAATTGGAACAGATCTTGGTAATCTGTAGATTAAACAACTTTAGAGGCCGAATCAGACTTTCCTTATACCTACAGAAAGTTGGGAAATTTCCGAGGCTACGCGAGGGTGTACTCGTTTAATTCATTCGGAGTCCCAGAACTCAAGTTATGCCTTTTGCAAGGCTGCTGTCCCGCCGGGACAGAACCTCTGTTTTTAGGTTTTGCGAGTAGTTGGCAATGTCGGGTTAGATGGGGGTTTGTGTACTGTTTGGAGGCTATGATTGTGAGTGTGTGATGCCTATGTGCAGGTGGTGTGACCTCGGAAGTGCCCTCTTCTTCCCGCCAATCCGTTGCACGTGGTTGAGGCAAGTGTGTTGTGATGGATAGCGAGTTGTAGGTTGCTTGTTGAGATTAGATGGAATTGTTTACATGATATATGTCCACTTGCCATGTGTTAATGAATGATATGATATGATGAGCATGTTTAACATATTATGATGCCATGTGTTAATATGTGAATTGAATATGATAATTGGCATGGTTGCATGCATGTCATGAGATAGGGCGAGGGCGGTGAGAAAGTCTTAACTAGTCCGGCAAGGTCGGTGAGAAAGTTATGACTAATCCGGAACGCCATTGAGTAAGTCCTATGTCGTGATTCCATCCACGTGGTGTTTGGAAGCGAGTAGGCACCCTCCATCTTCGGGATGGAAGGGAGGAAAGGGTGCACACCGACGGGTGTGTACTCCACCATACTGGTATGAGGTTCCAGAGGGTCAGGAGCATTGCATCATCGCATACAAATTGATGATGATATTGATAAGTAATCATGAATGAGATGATATACATGATGGAAGATGTTATTGCCATGTTGTTATGCTTGTTGTCCATTGCAGTATGCTTGCTGAGTTTTCGAACTCACCCTTGTGTTTTCTTGTTGTTTTAGGTACCATGAGAACGGCATGCGGGAAAGGGGAATAGTCACACACTCACACGTTGCTTCACCTTAATGTTTCCCCAAGTCAATTCATTTAGTTTGATAATAAATTGCGTGTGATGGTCTTTAAAATTAAGTCTTAGCTTGGTTAATGAGAGTTCTATTGTTTGTTTGACACTTGGAACCTTAAGAGCTTAATGTTATTCTTTTATTGTCGTTAAGACTTTATTATTGCTGTTTTAGATGTTTCTCTTATTGCCATATAATGCTATTTTGTTGCTGTTCCTTAATTTCATGATAAAACAAAGGAGGTGCTGCCGAAATCTCGGTTTTTAGCCTATGCACCTTTGCTGGAATTTTATGTTAAATGTGGTATTTAGTTGTTGTTTAGCTTTTGTTTGGTAGCATTCGGGCATATTAAATGCCGGGGTGTTACAAGGGCGCCCACCCCTGCCCTAGCTGCCCCCCACTCCCTCCTCTCCCCAAACCAGCCGCCACCTCTCCCCTTGCCCTTGACGTGCGCCTCCCCTCCCCTCCATTGCACCACCACCCCCTCCACTCCCTCCTCACCTTCCTTGCTGCCCTTGGGGAGCCCCTCACCTCACCACCCCGCTGTTCTTCCCCTCGAGAAGCTCCGCGACGAGGAGATCCGGCGATTCCGGCGCGAGGAGGACGATCGGGGAACCCGGGAGGAAGGATTTCGGCGTTCGTTGTTCGTCGGGCAGAGGTATGGTATGGGTGTTCCTTGGGGATGGTCTAGGTACTATTCTAGAGGTCGTTATGATGTTTTTGGATCAAGTGGTGGTGCTGTGATTTGGTAGATTGGATGAAAACTAGAGTTTGCCACGTTCTCTGTTTCGGGCAGATTGTGCAGTCGACCTAGGGTTTGAGTTTTCGCAATTTTAGTGTCGGACTTTGGTCGGCTGCCTATTGAGAAAGTTGTAGGTAACTTCAATACCTTTAATTATACACCAAAAACGTCCAATTCCGCCCAGCCATTTGAATGTTATGGTCGTTTTACCGAGCGTGTTCAAATCTGTGATGTTATTGGGACAGAACGTAGTGTTTTGTAGATTAACTAATTTTAGGAGCCAAATCAGCTTTTCCCAATACTTAGAAAAAGCTAGGAAATTTCCTAAGCTTCGCGATGATGTACTCGTTTAATGGATTCGGAGTCCTAGAACTAAAGTTATGCTAGATTGAAGCCTGCTGTCCCGGAGGGACAGATTCTCTGTTTTTCGGTTTTGGGAGTAGTTTGTGAAGTCGTGGTAGACGAGCTTTTGCGTACTGTTTTGGGGGCACGTTTTTAGTGTGTGGTATGTTTGTGCAGGTGGTGTGAACCCGGGAGTGCCCTCAACCTCTCGCCAATCCGTCGTCCGAGGTTAAGGCAAGTATATTGTAATGGGTAGCGTATTGTATGATGCTAATTGTGACTAGGTGCAAATTGCTTTCATGATGTGCTATCTTGTCATGATTGCATGTTGAGATATCTTGTCATGATTAGTGCTTGCCCATGTTATGATGAAATTGGAGTATTATGATGCTATGCCATGTTTAGTTCAGTTTGATGCAAGTTGTTATGTTTATGGCATAATCGCATACATGGCATGTGATCTGGCCCGGTCGGTGAGAAAGTCATAACTAGTCCGGTAAGGTCGGTGAGAAAGTTATGACTAATCCGGAGAGCCACTGAGTAAGTCCTACCTCGTGATTCCATCCACCGTGGTGATTGGAAGCGAGGAGTAGGCACCCTCCATCTACGGGATGGAAGGGGGAAGAGGGCGCACGCCGACGGGTGTGCACTCAGCAATACCGTTATATGCTTCCAGGAGACATGTGCATTGCATTGCATTGCATTGCATACATGATAATGATGATGAGTTGTGTACGATGTGCTTTGTCATGGCTATGATGTTGTAGATGAGATTATGATTTGAACATGATGTTAAAGTATGGTATGTATTGATGTTGGCATTGAATTATTCTTTATGACCCATTGCAATATGCTTGCTGAGTGATGAACTCACGCTTGTGTTTATGTTGTTTTTAGGTATCATGAAACCGGCATGCGGGAAAAGAGCATTAGCTACACTTCTACATGTAGCTTCACATTCTTATACAGTTTAATCATTGGGAGTCATGATAATAATGATTAGTGCCATGAAACTTGGTGTATGGGCTTGAGTTCATCGTTTGGTTTGTTATATTTGGTGGAATGGTTGAATTCCTTATTTTAGATATAAGTTATGCTTTATTCATTGATATTGCTATTTTAGATGTCTTATGCTATGATATAACTTGCCATGTTATTGCTATTTCTCCAATTCATGTCAAAACAAAGGAGATGCTGCCGAAATTTTCGGTTTTAACATTTACACATTTGCTGTAATTTATCTTTATTTGTGATATTTAGATGTTTTTTAGTCTATGTTTGGTAGCATTCGGGCATACTAGATGCCGGGGTGTTACAGGGCTAGAGGACGGTGCACATGAAGAATGGTTAGTCACGTGAGTATGGCATGGTGGGCGTACGCGTGCAAGAGTTGTTAGTCTCGTGAGTATGGCTGGGTTGCCATACGCGTGCAAGATCTGTATTTGGCTAGGTTTGGCCAAGTGGAGTTGTGTTGAATACAAACTCCTTCTAGGATTAGGAGTGAGACTCCTTCTAGGATTAGGAGTAGGAATTGTATTCAGGACTCTATGTGTTTGCTCTGTATAAATAGGGGAGGCGCCTCCTGTTTATGCATCAAGTCTTGGGCATATTTTAGGGTTGTACTCTTTTGTTTGGAGTACTTTTGACAAAAAAATAAAGATCAATTCTTCCAGATCCTTGCATGCTACAGTAACCGCGTTGCTACAGTGTTCCCTGTTTTGGTTCTTGTTTGCATGCTTGTTCTTGTTCTAGATTGGTTTTTGTCCTTTGAGTTTCATCTTAATTTGATCCATCCAAAAACTCTCTAGGGTATTGATATAGAGTTCCTCAAAGTTTAGTTGATTAATCTTTTGTCGTTCTTGTTTAATCTAGAAGTTTTGGTTAGATTAATTCTCGTCATCTTTTGTCATAGCAAGCTTGCGAGGTTCATAACTTTTGATTCATAAGTTCGATCGAGCTGATTCTTTTTGGGTTCGATTCATGTTGGAATCTAGTTTCTTTTGTCCAAATTTTAGATCAATCCGACGGTTGGATCTCTTGGAATTCGTGTTTTACCGAATATCTATCAATCTGTTATTTTGTCGAATACGAGGCAATTATTTAGTTCCGTTTTGGGGCGAATTTTTAATAGAACAAAAATTTGGTTTTAGCTTTCGCACAATCATTCACCCTCCCTCTGATTGCTATATCCATGTATATCGATCCGACAAATTGACAAGACCAAAAATGTTGGTGCATATCAAGAAGAAGATGGTTCTAATACAGAGTATGATGTGCAATCTATTAATGCACCTTTAGAGAGTTGTGTCACCATGACAAGGATGAAGTCTTAGCTGTTGATGCTAATTTAGTGCAGAATGTGCATGACATCGTTGGAAATGAGGACAGTTCGAGCGAATCTGAAGAAGAAGATGACACTATGGTTCAGTTTATCAGTGATACTGAGCATGAAGATATTCCGTTGTGTGACACTGAGGAAGATTAGTTCTAATCGGGTTGATCAAACCATACTATTCAGTTTATATAAATTTTAATTATTCTGTGATTAAACTTCGTTATTGACAACTTTGATAGTAATATTTCCTGCACTTTTTTAATCAAACATATCATTGCAAAAATATGGTGGCAATATTTCCCGCATGAATTTTATTCGACCGCGAAATAAAATCCATCAGGCGCCGGTAATATTTCCCGCATAGTCCCATCGCCTCCCCAAGTTAACCCTAAATCGCCTCCACCACAGGCGAGGATCCCATCGTCCCCAACTTCCCCCTCAAATCGCCTCCCCAACTCCCCCCCCAAATCGTCTCCACCACTAGCCGTATCCCCATCGTTGCCATCGCCCCCACCTCGACACACCTCGCATTATCCCAATGCCTCCCGCACTTCCCCCCAAATCACCTCCACCACCAGCCGAGTATCCCCATCGTCGCCGTAATCCGCACCTCGACGCACCTCCCATTTGCGAGTAGGACCGGTTCAAGGCGAAGGCACGTGAAGAGGGAGCTGCTTCCTCTTCTTCTACACCCTCCCCGACTACCATTTGGTAAAGTTTTTTCTTTTTTTTTCCAGAAATTTGAACTTCGTAGTTCTTTTCATAAGATTTTTGACCATTGTGCTATTGCCTTGAAATCATTCTAACTATTTGGTTCCTGATATTATGTTGTTCAGAGACAAGATTGGCATTACTTCGGCATCCAGATTGTTGTATCTCAGCTTACTCATCAGTAAGAACACTTTGCCCTTTAATATAAATGTCAGTTCATGCAGCAGATTTCAGTTTATCTCATGCTACCTTCCAAATGTATGATTGCTGAGATAATGTACTGCTATCTATCCTGCAATAGAATGTTATGCAGCTTTACTGTTCCTCCCAGAAAAGGAAAACAAAGCATTACTACATATTTTCATACTTACTCCATTTTGTAGGTTGTAATTTTACCGTGGCCCCGGCGTAATTGTTGAGTGTCGGGACCAGAATTTGCAAATCCGGAACCTCTGTGTATTCAGCACTAGTCCAGGATCACGCTAGTGCACACAGTCTCAACATCGGTATATATCACAATCATACTCAACGAAATAGTAAAGTACTTTAATTTATTAACCAAACTGGTTGCTCGACCTTATGGTCAAGTTACAAAGATACGCCTCGCAGGGCGAAGACTTATTAAAAGAGAAATAACTGCAGCGGAATAAAAATAGATTTTGTGGCGCCATCAACTGACTGGGCTCGCTCCCTAGTTAGACAGCTCCTCCTGGTATTCTTCCTCCAATGCTGGCGTCGCTTCTTCTTCAATTGATGTTGTATTGGGGCAAGGGTGAGTACTTGGTACTCAGCAAGTCATGCACATAATGCAAGCTAATATTCTACATGCATAGCTTAACATCCGGTAGGAATAACACCGTGTAACAGCCCAAAAAAGGGTAGTGGTGATAAAATTATATTTAAATAAATAAAATGAGTTTTTCTGGAGTTTCGATGGATTTTAAAACTCTTACAATTCAAAAATAAATTTTATATGATTGGTTGCTAGCTGTTGTTAAATTAACTCTTGGATTTTCATTTCAATACTAATAGTGGCCAAAAATATTTTAATGTTGTCCTAAATATTTCAAATTTCTTGAGTTGGTAAATCGTGCATACCATATTCATGTCATTCGTATTTGTAATAAAACCTCTACTTGTTTAAAATTTGACAAGTGATCAATCATTAATTTGAAGGGAGATTAATTTCATGAAACTTTAAAAATTACATCCAATTACACCTTTACCCACTTACCCAACTAGTCTATGTCATGTGGGTCATGCTTGTGAGAGAGAGAGAGAGTGGGCTGTACCTAACCACTTACTTTTCTCACTTTATTCACCTCTACCAACTCCCCCACCCACTCTATGACATGTGGGACCTTGGCCCACATGAAAGGGAGAAAGTTGGCACATATATAAAGGTTTCTCCACATTGGTTTCTCCTCCCCTTTGCTCTCATTTCCTACCCTCCCCATGCTGAAAATTGCACATTCCAACTTTGCCTTTTCTTACTTTACTCACTTTTCACCCACCAAATGACATGTGGGACCTTGCTCCACATGTAAGGGATGAAGTGGCAACCATATATAAGAGTTTTCCACCTCTTTTTCTCCTCCAAGCCACCTCATTTGCTCCTCCCCAACCAGAATTTTTGCAAGAAAGGAGAGGGAGAGCAAGAACACACTCCCAACCCTTCTCTTTTCTCCCCCAAAAATCCATCCAAAAATCTAGATTGAGCTTGTGCATGTTATACCATCTCAAAGCCAAGGTCAAGAGCTTCAAATCCATCCAATTGGATTTTTGAGATACCAAGTATTGGGTGAGTTCTAATCCATTATTTCCCATCCATTTTCTAAAATTTTGGTAGCATTGAGCTCATTCCATTTCTCTCTATAAAAATCATCTCCAAGTCGAGAATCGGGATGTGCATGTCATGTTTGGAGCTTGAAAGGGAGGAGTAGAAGCTACTACAAGCACAAGGAGTGGAGGCATTACTTCCTCAAGCTAGGAGAAGGAGTTGATACTGGGAGAACCAACGAAGATCACAACCTCGACACCATTCTTCATCCTTTCGACGAACCAACCTTCCACCAAGTGCTAGGACACCCTAGCAGTGGTAAGCTTCCACCCTAGGCCATCTTTTTGGAGTGTAGGAGCCTCTTGTGCAATAGTCATTTTCGGACAGAACAGCCAACCCGGATACTCCAGGTATTTAACCTGGATAGTCCGGATAACCCAGATACTCCGGATATTAAACCCGGATACTCCGGGTTAGTTAGCACTACGGTACCGAGAAGATCAACCCGGATACTCCGGGTTAAAACCCGAAAACTCTGGACATAATTAGATAAAATGCTTCTCATATGCATGCTAAGATTAGGAGTATGATCATGGTGCATTTCATGCATGATAGTGCATGTTCTCGTGTTATTTATTGTTTGGTTCTTAATTGGTGTTCCTTTAGAATTGGATTTTCTCGTTAGGTATTGACGCTTCAGAGGCTACGCCCGAGTACGACTACGCGTACGACATTAAGAACGAGCAGCAAGGCACTACTTAATCCTTGAGCATACTTGATTCCATTATTTACAAACTACGTTTGAAGTTATCTTATCAATTGCATGCCTACTTTCAATTACAACTTTGTTTTGGGTAGAATGACTAGCTAATGCCATGTTGATGTGATATCCCTTTACCATGTTTCCTTTGTGATCCATTGTTGCCCTAGGTGGTTGGTTTAATTATTATATATGGGTTCGTATGAATTGCTTAGCAATGCTTAGAACACCGTTAGAAAACGCGATAGATGGACTTATTCCATCGGTCGCAATGATCAAGAATGATTACGATGAGGTTGATTTGAATTGTGGATAATGAGTAGAAGGATTGGGTAAGGACCTTAAGGATTGAATCCTGGTGACGTCTCTTTGAGTAAATATCATGCGAACCTCACGCTGTTTATGCGGTCGGCTTAACCAAGTACTTATGTATGACTAGGGGTGTTTAAACCATATGCACCTCGAAATTCCTTGAACTCATTGGAGTGTCAAGGAAGGTCCGCTGGAATTCCTTGAACTTTGCGGAGTGTCAAGGAACGTCCTCAGAATCCCTCGAACTTTGTGAGAGTTGGGGATGTCTAACAACGGGTGTACTCCTTGGTCCACACACACGGAGCACTGAGCACGCGGGATCAAGGGCCACAGTCACCCGGGTGATTTAGATGCACTACCAAGCATACTGGAAAATGGTTTTGTCACGTTTACCTCGGCCGGCACATCAAAGGAAATGTAGCTTGGCTTACGAGTGTGGCGTGTCGTGTGGGTAAAATCATACCTCTGCAGAGTTTAAACTATTCGAATAGCCGCGTCCATGGTTAAGGACGATCGCTTAATTTGTCAGTCACTGGGCGAGTTTTAAGGACTTGGTAAGAATGGGATGGATGTGAAAGATTGATACGAGTATTGCAGTATGCGTGTGTGTATGTGAACACGAGCGTTGGACTCGTGGTTCAGAGAATGCTTGAAGGCATGAAATGAATATATGATGGTTATGCTTATGATGGTGTTATATTATATATTAGACTTTGAAAAGGTTTCCGAAATGCAAAATTTCAATCTATACATGTCTATGTTTTCATTCCAAATATTGCTTTATGCTAAAGTTACCCCTTTTGCTTTCCTTTGTTGTAGCAGCCACATGTAGCTATAATTTAGCATTTTGTATATATATTATTGTGCGAGTACATTCTTTGTACTCAATCGGATTGTCCACTTGCTGCAGGTGAGGATGAGGCGCTGCCCGTAGGCTTTTACTGGGTAGATTTCGGCGACACTAACGTCTAGATGCGCGTTCTTGCCTCCAGTTGGTTGCATGAGGGTTTGGGGAATACCACGCTGGCCTTTTATTATTGTTTTATGTTTTCCGCTGCCATGTTTATGTAATAACTCTAAATATGTCATTTTGGACAGCAGTCCTACTTTTGGTATGTAATGATGTTTCTGTTTTCGTTATTGTGATGCGCTGTGATACAAACTGTCATGCATTGTCGCACTGTTGGTGAACAGTCCTTGGGCCAACACGGGCATATATGCGGAATGCCCGAGGTTCCCTTGATTTACTTGAGTTGTATCATGCAATTAAGTGAATCAATGGAGTCCTTGGGACGGTTCCCCACACACCAGCGCTGATGTCAATCGCCTTTTCATCTCCTGGAAACCTTTCTCACATTCCAGCGTCTAGTTAAACTTCTTCTCCTTTTTCAACAATTGCGTAAGAGGTCTCACAATTGTCGAAAAGCCTTCAATAAAATGGCGGTAGTAACCAGCCATCCCAAGGAAACTCCGAATCTGGGTCACTGTCTTCGGCTGTTCCCAATGTAACACAGCTTCAACTTTGCTTGGATCAATAGCGACTCCTTCTACGGTCATCACATGTCCAAGAAACTCTACCTTGTCTTTCCAAAAATCACACTTGCTGAATTTGGCGAAGAGTTGCTATTCTCTCAACTTCTCCAAAACTCACCTCAGGTGCTCTGCATGTTCATCTTTTGTCTTGGAGTAGACTAGGATATCATCTATGAACACAACGACGAACTTGTCCAAATACTCCATGAAGACCTTATTCATCATATTCATGAAATAAGCTAGCGCATTCGTCAGACCAAAGGACATAACTGTAAACTCATAATGTACGTATCTTGACGAGAATGCAGTCTTCGGTATATCCTCTGATCGGATCTTCAACTGGTGGTATCCTGATCTCAGATCAATCTTGGAAAAGACTCCGGCTCCTCTCAACTGGTCAAATAGATCATCGATCCTAGGTAGTGGGTATTTGTTCTTCACGCTGATTTCATTGAGTGCACGGTAATCTATGCACATCTTGAAACTTCCATCCTTCTTGACGAACAGAATTGGTGCTCCCCATGGCGATGAACTCGGTCTGATGAATCCTTTTTCCATTAGCTCCTCAAGCTGCTTCTTCATCTCTACTAACTCCTCGGTTGACATTCGATAAGGTCTCTTTGCTATCGGTGTTGTTCCGGGTACTAGCTCTATTACAAACTCTATGTCTCTGTCTGGTGGCATACCAGGTAAATCTTCAAGAAAAACATCAGGGTATTCATTCACCACTGAGACATCCTCTATGCTGGTTGCCTTCGCACTGTTGACCATCAACTGTCCATCACGAACGGCAGTCGTCTGGAATTCCACTTTCTTCCACATGGGCTCTCAACTGATATGACTCTTCATCCATAGTCCAACACGGCCTTGTGCTTGGATAAACACTCCATCCCAAAGATAACATCTAGGGTCTGGGTTCTCAATATAATAAGGTTCGCTAAGAACTCTACCCCATCTATTAGTATTCTCACCCCAGAACATCCTACTTGAGATCGGAGTTCTGACCCAGGGTTTGAACTAGAAGCATGCATTTATGATTCACAATCTTCAAATCATTCTTAGAAACAAAATCTCAGGAAACAAATGAATGCGAAGCTTCAAAGTCAAACAAAACTGTTGCAGGTACTGAGTTGACAAGTATCTTACCCAGTATGACGTCCGTGGCATTCTGAAGTGTATCTGTGGTCACGTGATTGACTCTGCCTCTCACCACAGTCTGGGGCGCAGCTCCTAGCTGTGCTGCTCCGCGATTCGCTCCTAATGTAGGTGTCCTAGCTAGTGTGGAGCCCAAGTTGAAGCGAACTGGGGTCACTCCTGCTGTTTTCTTGGGGCAATTGTTGGAGAAGTGTCCTGGCTCGTTACATGTATAGCAGCGCCTCACTGTACCCTACTGGCTGCCCATAGCAGCATTTCTGGATGGAGCTGGGGTCTGGAAATTCTGATTGACGGGTCTCGATGCTGGCGACGATGTTCTTGCTGCATTCTGCGGCTGGAACCTGAAAAACTGATTCGGCGCAACCCTCAGACATTGCTACGCTCCCTGACGTGATCCTTGCTATTGCATCCTATGCTTCCGGATTTCATCCATCTCCTTGCGCTTGTCCTCAAGGATAAGTGCTTTGTTTACCAGCTCTTGAAAGTCGGGGAAGGTGTGGGTGATCAGTCCCACCTGCAGTCCTGAGTTCAATCCCTTCATGAAGCGAAACTGTCTGGCCTTGTCCGTCACTACGTCTTCAGGTGCATAGCGTGCAAGCTGTGTGAACTTGTTCAGGTATTTAGCCACCGGTTGATTACTTTGCTTCAGTGCACTGAATTCTTCCTTCTTTAAGTCCATTATTCCCTCAAGCACATGGTACTAGCGAAATGCGGCGGTAAATTCCTCCCATGTGATATCCTATGGGTTCTCTCGCGTGGCGCAGAAGTTCTCCCACCACTCTGCTACGGTCCCTTCCAATTGATGAGTGGCGTAGAGCACCCTCTCAATTCGTACACATTGGGTAATATGCAGTTTCCTCTCAATTGACCTAAGCCAATCATCCACCTCTAGTGGATTGGCGTTCCCAGAGAATGTGGGTGGATGAGTCCTCATGAACTTTGACAACCTTGAGCCCTGACGCTGTCCCTGATTGACTTGATTAGCGGCGGCCTGAGCAGTGACTTGCTGCATCTGTTGCATCATGGCATGCATCAGCTGGGTCTGTGCAGCAAGGAAAGCTCCAAAGTTCTACATGTCTACTGGCGGTGCTGGTTGGGGTGCAGGTGCTCCATCATTAGGGTTCCCAGCTGGGCAAGAACCACTTCCGTTGCCTCCAAGGTTTCCATGGGTGTTCACTATCTGTCGATTGCTCCAAGTTTTAGAGACGTGAGGGAACAAGAATAGACAAGTAGTAGAGAAACTTATGCGGGGTGGAAGGTACAACTCAAAATCCAACTTTATTATTTATTTAGTAATAACTTGGTATGGTTGCTCACAATGCCTAAGAGCCTTGCAACACATACTACACACTCAGCAAGCAATGAAAATCCAAATCAACTACCACACTGAAGTCTAACGCCTCTAAGGGTGACTCTTTATTCTATAACACGACTCGACGAAGGAGTCTCAACCACTAATCAGAATGCTCACTCCTCGAGCCAACCTCCACTGCCTCCACGCGGCAGATGCGGTGGCATAGGCGCAAAGCAATCACCATGCCCCACAACAACTGAATTCGAAGAAACGGCATCCTCCTCGGGCTCTGGCGCGGGCTGTGGCTCGGGCTGCGGCTCCTCGGGATCTGGCTCATGCAGCTCCAGTACTGGCTCTGGCTCCTGTCCGTACAATGCCATTTCTAGCTCATCAATCCTTCGCAGAAGATGAGACATATACTCTCAAACCTCCTTTAGACTCTTCTTCTCTTTCTTGACCTCCTCACGGGCCTTCTGCAGCTCCTGCACCGTATCATCAAGTGCATCCTCCTGTGCGACGACAAACCTCGCCAAGTGAGTGACGGTGACATGTTCATCTTCAATCGGCTCCCGCTCGATCCTGTTGTCTCGACGTGGGTGATGAAGAAACACTGTGCCTTCCAGCTCTCTGGAATAGGTGCGAGCAATGTGCCTCATAGCTCGGTGTGACACCTCCTGGATTCCCAACTCAAATGTAGACCTCCTGGCTGTGAAGTAGCATGGGCGACTGAACTTCGTCTTCTCTCGAGCATACACTGTGATCTTGACGTCCCATGCCGTGACCAATCCAGCCTGCACTATGGTGGTCCCCTGTTAAAGAGGCCTCTCGAAACCTCCAAGCACCTGTAACATACGCCACAACTTGGCGGCGTAGCCTCCTGCACGCTCGGCGTAGTTGTTGAGCATCTTCATCTGCCAAAGTACTCACGTGAGAACGCAGAAATTTTAAAACCAAGTGTGAGCAAGAGAAATTCAACAAAGGGGTATGAACAAGAGAGAAGGGGATAAGTCGAGAGTTCATTCGTTATCTTGTGAAGTTTTAATTTTAGAAATTAGGTTTTAAGTCACTACGACCATTCTAACTAAGGGTAGTCCTACAGTCAGTATGGCTCTGATACCACCTCTGTCGGGACCCGAATTTGCAAATCCGGACCCTCTGTGTATTCAGCACTAGTCCAGGATCAGCTAGTGCACACAGTCTCAACATCGGTATATATCACAATCATACTCAACGAAATAGTAAAGTACTTTAATTAATTAACCAAACTGGTTGCTCGACCTTATGGTCAAATTACAAAGATACGCCTCGCAGGGCGAAGATTTATTAAAAGAGAAATAACTGCAGCAGAATAAAAATAGATTTCGTGGTGCTATCCAATATAACACAGGCAACTGACTGGGCTCGCTCCCTAGTTAGGCGGCTCCTCCTGGTATTCTTCCACCAATGCTGGCGTTGCTTCTTCTTTAACTGATGTTGTATTGGGGAAAGGGTGAGTACTTGGTACTCAGCAAGTCATGCACAGAATGCAAGCTAATATTCTACATGCATGGCTTAATACAAAGGATGGGCTAACGGATACATTTGCAGTAAAACAGCATTTAACAAGTAGCATAAGTAGATTCGAAAGCAGTAAAAGTAAAGGTTATATCAATAACTTTTCCAGGAGTTAAGTAAACACTTTTCCTTCCCTAATCCACATTTCCATCAACGTCATTATTTAAACCAACCAAACTTTCCAAGTCCAAGTTGTTTTCATGAAAGTCTAACCCTTGACTGTAATCCCCGAGCAATGTCCAGTGCCGCGAACATGGCTATTCGAATAGATTTTACACTCTGCAGAGGTTATGCACTTTACCCACAAGATACAGTCAAGCACCACAAAGGCGAGTGATCGTAACAAAGCATTTCAGAGACCGCAAACTATACAAGTGAACCTCTTTGGCTTTTGTCATACACCATCCCTTCCCTTAACAGAGGCGAAATATGGGACCGACATACCGTTGGACGGGTACCATGACATAGCACTGGTACGCTCCCCTTTCAAGCTACACAAAAGGTGTAGTTGACACCCCGAGGTATCACATGCAAGTTATTAGTAATTTACTCAACTTGGCCCATCCCATTACAGACATGTGGTTGCACGTTTGACTTAGATCAAAGTCTTGCAAGGTTAAGTCCTTAGAATGACCAGGGCAAGACTACCCGAAGAACCAAAACGACATCCCCGGTGCCACTCATGGCGCACCATATTATTCTTGCCACTTGCCCTAGTCCAAATCTATTTATCAAACCCAATTGATTACCATGCACCACATGCCATTATCACCATTACAACACATGATACTTCTCCAAAACAGGTTCAATATCTCATTAAGTCAAGATTAACATTTGATTGTCCGAAATCATGTCATGTGCATGTAGCAGGTCAAAGCAATATACTATGACGGTCTAAGTACCCAATGTTGGAAATTTACTAATGTCCAACTAAATATATTCCACAACTAGGGTGGCCAGGGTTCATGGCACATAATTAAATAATCAAGGTGTCATACTGCAATTTTGCATTTATCTAATTCCCAGAAATAATTTAAACAAATTCTAATTAAATTAGCATGCAATAATTTAAATTAAATTAATTTTAGAAATGGGATCAATATGGTCAAAGCATAACTTGCCTTCAAAAAGTACTTGTTCTTGATCTTGAGCTGGCTCCTGGGTCAACACTTCACCTTCGAAGCCCTCGGGTACTTCAACGTCTACTCGTAATGCGTGTAAATAGCAATAAATAAATAAAATAGTACATGCACATTGCTCAAAAATTCAAGAAAGTCCATAAACAGAAGGAGCATAATTTTACAAATTTTTTGCAATTTGAATCGCCCAAATCGGAGTTAAAATGCAAAAGTTATAAGCGTTTGAAGTTTGAAAATTCAAATAAATCAATAAACCGAATTAACGCATTTATTTTTCTATTGAAAATCCGGATTTATGATGTCAGCTGACGTCAGCACGGTATTTGAATTTCCACCGAATTATTTTTCTATTGAAAAATCGAATTATGACGTCATCATTGCGTCAGCCGGCCCATGGACTCGGTCCACGGCTCGGGCTCGGTCCACCGTGGACCCGGTCCACGGGTTCACGTGTCACAGACACGTGGGACCCACTTCTGATGTCATCGCTGACGTCAGCACGGCTCGGCCAAAGACAGCTGACACGTGGGCCCCACCGTGACGTCACGTTGACGTCACGGTGTCGTTTGGCCAGCCGCTGACACGCGGGCCCCACGCTGATGTCACGCGTGACGTCAGCGAAGACCGGGCGCGTCTGTGTGGATCGCGCCGGTTAGGCTCCCGTGCATGTGGCACGATCTGGGCCGTTGATTTGAAAATCAACAATCCAGATCAGATCTGGATCTCGTACGCTGCGGGCAACGTGGTTAATCTGGGCCGTACGATTTAGATCGGACGGTCCAGATCTGATCGGGTTTCGCCTCACCGTGGGGTGGCATGGCATGACCCGGGTGACGACACGTGGCTCAATCTACGCCGTTCACTCTCGATCGAACGGCTGAGATTGCATCTAACGCTACAACACGGTTAACCCTAACCGTACGATTTAGATGTAACGGCTGATATTGGATCTAGCACGGTGCAATCTATGGCTGCGTGGCTTAATCTAAGCCGTTGGATCTAGATCAAACGGTTGAGATTAGATCTAAAAACCAAAACGTGAAATCGAACGGGGGTGACGTGGACTCACCGTGGCCGCTGGATCCGGATCGGACGGCTGACAGAGCTTAGGGACGGCGATGGCGACGCGGTGTCTTGCGACTACCGGCGCTGAGGATGATGACCACCCGAACGGCGTTTGGGGCGTGCTCCGGCGAGGTGAGTGGGACTCCTAGGTGCGGCTCGTCGTGACGGTTCCAGATCTGGGCTCAATCACGGCGGAGGACGGCGGAAAACCGCGGCGGGCTTCTCCTCCAACTTCGGCGAGCTCTTGCAGGCGAACGATGGTGACTTGATCTCAGCTACCTAGAGCTACGGGTGCGCACGGAAGAAGAGGTCACGACACGGGTGGCGGCGCATTAAATAGGGGCCTCGGCTTCCGTGAATCTCCCGCATTAAATAGAGATCTCTTCTTCTTCTATTTTTTTGGCCTTTTGGCTCTTTGTCAAGGCCCTAGTTTCAAAAATTTTGGGAAATCTGGTGTATCCGGATTAAACATCCGGAATGTCCGGATATAACCCGGAGTATCCGGATGAATCATCCGGAGTATCCGAACTGGGTCTACCGAAAGCCCTAACCCGGAATGTCCGAATTAAATGTCCGGAGTGTCCGGATTGGGTTGACCGAACACCCCAACCCGGTGTATCCGGACTAATTGTCCGGAGAGTCTGGACTTTGCGGGACTTGAGTATAAAATCCTATTTCCTGGCTCTTCACTCACCTCACCTCACACTTGTTGCTCTCCACCTCTCCCGTGCGTCTCCTCCACCCCGAGCTCATCTCCGGTGACTCCAGCGTCCTCCTGTACTCCTCCCCGGTGACTTCCCCATCTTGGTGACCTCAAGCTCCTCCCCAAGCCGGCGTCCTCTTTCCCCTACGTGGTTTCCTCTCCTTCCCTTCATCCTTCTTGAACGTAAGGTTTCTTCTTGGAGTGGTTCCTTGATTCTTGGGATCCTAGGAGCATTTGGGGGCTAGGTTTTGTAGATCGGGTGTTTTGGGGGCCAACATTGGAAATGCTAGAGTTTGTAGGTGTGTAGTTGGATTTTGGGTGGTTTAGGCAATGCTTGGGTATAGGGTGAGAGATCAGGGTTAGATGATGCCGTTCTAAGCATCGGATTAGGTTTTGGTTGGAGTTTTTAGAAGTGAGCGTCGTTTCATCATGTTTGGGCTAGCTCGGAGCTTCTCCGGCTTGGCCGTGTGTAGGAAAGTTATAGATCGGGTCCTCACGGTGTCGTAGAACTTGGCAGCACCTCGATCCCTCGGGTCGTTTGGGCGAAATGCGTCATGTCCGGAGTGTTCGGACAAATTGTCCAGAATGTCCGGCTTATCCGGACTATCCGGATGAAAAGCCCGAACTGTCCGGGTTGGCTGGTCCGTAACTCGCACAGTTTTCGTCGGTTGCACTGTTTTTCGGTGGGGTTTGCATTGTATTTCATTTCATTGCACGGCATGCATCTTAATTATGCATTGTACTCGTGTAGAGAGCGAGACTGTGGTGACTAACGTGGCCATGGTCGAAGGGATTGCCGAAGAGCAAGTCGTGGTTGATACGCAAGCAGAAGCACAAGGCAAGCACCTAAGCATATTCAACCCTATTCGTAATTCTATTTTTGTGAATGAACTGCTTATTGGATGTTAAGTATGCATTAGGAGTCGAATTGGGGAATTGAAAGTAGAACCTATTTGCTGCACTTATCTTCCTTGGAACTTGTTAAACATCTCCTTGGAGCTAGTTTATGGGTAAATATATGTGTCCATGCTTAGTCTTGCTTAGATGTCGGGTAAGGGCCAAGTGGTGGATGGTTCCATCGCTTGAGATCAATTACTTCATGAAAAATTGGGCTGCAACGGGTAGGTCTATGTTTGGAAAATGTGAATTGGGGACCGGGCAAGAGTGTTGGATCATTTGGGTGTGGAGACCCAAGTGTTGTAGTCTCGCCTGTGTCAGTTGAGGACCGATCCAATGTTTGCCCTTTGATCGAGCAAACTTTGTTGGTCGCATGACGGAAATGGGCCGGTAAGCTATT
Source organism: Rhipidocladum racemiflorum (assembly GCA_036346355.1). Lineage (NCBI taxonomy): Eukaryota > Viridiplantae > Streptophyta > Magnoliopsida > Poales > Poaceae > Rhipidocladum > Rhipidocladum racemiflorum. The sequence continues at coordinate 38,585,498 of CM070591.1, forward strand.
CTTTCATTACATGTGTCGGCGTATTCTACACCAGGGTGCCCACTACACTTCGGTAGGAGCCGCCAGCAGACACGTGGCATCTAGACCACGCCGCTGGCGATCAGTGAGGTTGTCGCCCAGCGGTCAGGTGGCGACCAGGCCACGCCGCTGGCGGTCAGCTATATGATCGTCCAGCGGTCAGGTGGCGACCAGGCCACGCCGCTGGTGGTCAGCTGTGTGATTGCCCAGCGGACGGGTGGCGACCAGGCCACACCGCTGGCGGTCAGCTGAGTTGATCGCCCAGCGGTCAGGTGGCGACCAGGCCATGTCGCCGGGCGGTCACCGTGATCGCCATGTCGGTGGTGACCAGTTACGTCATTGGCGATCAGCAAGGTGGCCGCCTAACGGACGCGCGATGCCCAGTCGACACCGCTAGCGCTCAGTTCCCGAGGCCACTTAGCAACCTGCGCAGCCGCGCAGGAGGTCAAAGACATTTATTGCGTATCGTGTGCATTAAATGGGAGTAATAAAGGCTACAGTGTGGTGGCGTGTGTTTCCAACGCGCGCCATTATTATAAATGACGTCATGGTGCAATTTCCCACCCCGGCAGAGCGGGCGGAGCTGGCAGGCGCGGAGACCGAAGCGGGGGAGAGGATGGCTGTGCCAGGGCATTAAATGTGTTGTAAGAACAGTGACAGGCGTATTGAATGCCGTGTGACAGTGTAATGAGTATGGTACTGTGAAATCATGTGCTGAAAAATTGGCTTTAAACTGAAAAATTAACTTAGAATTGGATTTGCAAAATGTGCTTGTGCATGTGTTTGACAATTTGATAAGAAACAGTAAGTTTCGCTTTTGCGCCGAACCAAGCTCTCAAGAAATAGTAAGTTCCCCATCTACGACAGACCAAGTTTTTGGGTCTGTCGTGGACATGTTTTTGAACTCATTGAGCCAAACTCAATTTTCTTCAAAACCAGTAGTCAGCGCATGTACAACGGACCAAGTTTTTGGGTCTGTCGTGGACGTGCTTTTGAGATCATGAGCCGAACTCAATTTTCCAAGAAACCAGTAAGTTTCGCATGTACGTCGGACCAATTTCTTTGGTCAGTCGTGAACTGATTTTTGAGGATTGATTTCGCATGTATGACGGACTAATTTCTTTTAGTCCGTCGTAAACGTGTTTTGCTCGGTTTGGATGGCTTCTTGGAACAGAGACTTTCACGTGTACAACGGACCGATTTTCTTGGTCTGTGTCGGGACCACGAATTTGCAAATCCGGACCCTCTGTGTATTCAGCACTAGTCCAGGAACGCGCTAGTGCACACAGTCTTAACATTGGTAAATATCACAATCATACCATTCGATATTATCAAAGTACTTTATTTAAATAACCAAAGTGGTTACTCGACCTTATGGCCAAGTTACAAATATATGCCTCGCAAGGCGAAACTTATTCAGAGAAAAATAGTAGCAACGGAAAATCAAATAAACTTCGTGGCGCCATCCAAAGATACCACAGTAACCGATCGGGCTCGCTTCCCTAAGTAGACGGATCCTCTTGGAGTTCCTCCTCCAAAGCTGGCGTAGTCTCCTCTTCAACTGGTATTGTGTGGAGGCAAGGGTGAGTACTTGGTACTCAGCAAGTCATGCACAGAATGCAAGCTAATATACTATATGCATGGCTTGGTACAAAGGAATAGCTCAAGGTGTATTTGCAGTAAACAGCTTTTGACAAGTAATATAAGTAGATTCGAAAGTAGTAGAAATAAGTAAAGCATAAATAACTTTTCAAGAAGTTTAATAAACATTTTCCCATCCTAAACCACATTTCCATCATCTTCATTATTAAACCAACCCAACTTCCAAACCAAAGTTATTTTTGAGAAAATCTAACCCTTGACTGTAATTCCCGAGCGATGTCCAATACCATGACACGGCTATTCGAATAGATTCTAAACTCTGCAGAGGTTATGCACTTTACCCACAAGATACAAATCAAACACCACAAAGGCGAGTTCCCGTAACAAAGTCTTTCGAAACCTCTAACAATACAAGTGGTCCTCCCGGTTATTAAGACTAACCCTTCCCTTCGCTAAGGCGAAGTCTAGGCCAATCAACCGTTAGATGGGTACCTGGCCTCGGCCCCAGACGCTCCCCGCACAACTTACACAAAGGGTGTAGTTGACCTCACGAGGTCCCACAGTGCGTTATTAGCAACTTAGTCAACTAGGTCCGTCCCATTACAGACATGTGGTTGCACGTTAGACCCAGTTCAAAGGCTTGCAAGGTTAAGTCCTTAGGGTGACCAGGGCAAGACTACCCGAAGAACCAAATCAACATCCCCAACGCCACAACTGGCCCACCTGATTACTCTTGCCACATGCCCCGGTCGAAAACTGTTTATCAAACCCCAGTTGATTACCATGCACCACGTGCCATCAACTTCACATGATACCTTTCCAAAACAGGTTCAATATATCATTAAGTCAATATTAGCATTTGATTGTCCAAGATCATGTCATGAGCACGAAAGTGTGTCTAAGCAGTATACTACAACGGTCTAAACCCATGTTGGCAATTTAATAATGTCCAACTAGTAAACCACAACTAGGGTGACAAAAGGTCATGGCACATACTTAGATAATCAAGGTGTCATACAGCAAATTGGTACTTATCTAACCCCCATGTTTAAACCAAGTATTTTTCTAATTGAACTAGCATGCAATAGTTTAAATCAAAATAGATTTCGAAATAGGATCAACATGGTCAAAGCACAACTTGCCTCCCAAAAGTACTTGCTCTTGGTCTTGAGTTGGATCCTGAGTCAATACTTCTCCTTCGAATCCTTCTGGCACTTCAACGTCTACTCGTAAAGCGTGCAAATAGCAAATACACAAATAAACAATAGGCAAAAAGTGTCCAAACATCCAAATAAAATCCATAAACAGAAAGAACATAATTTTATGGATTTTTAGAAACTGGAATCGTCAAATTTGGAGTTAAGACGCAAAAGTTATGATTATTTAATGTTTAAATAATCAATTAAAAAATTTTACAGAGGAAAACTTTAGTCCAAAAATTAAATAAAATTCATATTTAGGTAGATCTCAATTTTATACAAATTTAGAAATTTGAATCACTCAAATCGGAGTTGAAACGCAAAAGTTATAAGCGTTTGAAGTTTGAATCAAAATCTGAAATCATTATTTCGAATTAATAAATCATTTTCTTTTTCGGAAATTAATTATTGGCGCCAAGATGGACACGTGGCAGCCTTCGATTGGTTGGTCGACGTCAGCCAGCTCATGGGCTCGACCACGGCGCGTTCGGTCCATGGTGGACCCGGTCCACGGCTCGGGTGAGACTGACAGGTGGGACCCACCTGTCAGTGCGGGGTCTCACGCAAACGCGGCTGACGCGTGGGCCCTCTGACTTGCGGGGCCCACGTGTCAGAGACACGCGCCCACACGCGCGTGGACGGCGCTGACCGCGACGGTCAGGCTTCCCGACACGTGGCGCAATCTCGGCCGTTGATTTGAATTTCGACGGCCGCGATTAGATCCAGGGTTAACACGTTGAATCTACTCGATGATCGTGGGCCGTTCGATCTAGATCGGACGGTCCAGATCTAATCCTATAATAACACTACTACAGCACGTGGCGATCGTGGGCCGTTGGATCTTGATCCAACGGTCCAGATCTAATCGGGTTTGGAACACGTGAACTCACCTCAACCGCACGATCAAGATCGGACGGTCCCACGAGCTTCGCGAGGGCCGGCGATGGCGCCGGCGAGGCTTGGGCACCGGAGACGTAGACGACGACCTCCCACGCGGGCGTGTCCGCAGCTCCGGCGAAGTGAAAGGTCTCTTCGTGCGCCTGGCCGGGTTCCAGATCCGGGCTTCTTCGGCGGAAGACGACGGACGACGGCGAAATCTACAAGAAACCGCGCAACAGAGTTCCAACTCCGGCGAACTCGTACGAGCAAACGGCGACGGCTCAGGCGAGATGGCTCGGGGGAACGGGTGCGCAAGGATGAGGGCAACCTCGGGGCGTGACCAGGGCTTTAAATAGCCTCGGCGTTCGTGCCCGAGACGGAAACCTAATTCTACACGGCGGCGGGCGCGGCGACGGAGTCCGGCTCGGTCTCGGCGGAGACGACGACGCACAGCCATCCACGTGGCACGATCAACGGCCACGATCGCACGGGCGCGATCGGATCCGGGCCGGATACGGCTCGAACCGGTACGGGCGGATCTCAGCCGTTGGATCTTGATCCGACGGTTGGGATTGATTAGGGTTGGGAGCTGGTTTGGTCGAGTCAACTGGCTCGGGTCGGACTCGAGTCCGACTCGTGTTCCGACTCGGTCGGATGAACAGTACTCGACCCGAGTTGAATTTCCAGCGATTTAATATTTAAAATAATTCACAGTAATTCATTTAATTCATTAAAAATAGCAAATGACTCAGAAAAATTCCAGAAAAATTCTGGAAAATATTTTGGATTATTTTGGACTCAAATAAAATATTTCCAACAAAATTTTATTTGCAAAATCAAATTCTTTAATTATTTCAAAATGGAATAAATTCAAATAAATTCCAAATAAATCCAAATAAATTCCAGAAAATTCCAAAAATTCACCAAAGTGCCAAATCACACATGAATTTAAGAAAAGCAAAATTTTGGGGTGTTACAAACCTCCCCCCCTTAATAGAATCTCGTCCCCGAGATTCAGGGCTTACTAAAGGAATAGGTTTGGAAATTCTTTCTTCAAATCCTCTTCGCGCTCCCAAGTCGCTTCGCTTTCTTCATGGTCGCTCCACTGAACTCTACAGAAACGGGTTGACTTGTTTCTAGTTTCTCGATCCATTGTGTCTAGAATCCTCACGGGATACTCCTTATAAGTCAAATCCTCTTGCAACTCAATTGACTCTAGCGGTGTCTGTTCCTCAGGAACTCGGAGACACTTCTTCAACTGGGACACATGGAATACATCATGCACTCCTGCCAACGACTGTGGCAACTCCAGCTGATAAGCAACTTCGCCTCTGCGACTCAAAATCTTAAACGGTCCAACATAACGGGGTGCGAGTTTCCCTTTGGCATGGAACCTCTTAACTCCCCTGAGAGGCGTAACTCTGAGGTATACAAAGTCTTCCGGTTCAAAACTCAAATCTCGGCGACGATTGTCAGCATAACTCTTCTGTCGAGATTGGGCGATCTTCAACCTTTCCCTAATCATGGCGATCTGCTCTTCAGCCTCTTGAAGAATATCAGGCCCAAAGACACGGCGCTCGCCGGTCTCATTCCAATTCAATGGCGTCCGACAGGGTCGACCATACTGAGGCCTCAAAAGGTGACATCTCAGAACTAGCCTGATAACTATTGTTGTAACTGAACTCGGCATACGGTAAACTCTTATCCCAAGAAGTAGCATAAGCTAATGCACAAGCTCTCAACATATCCTCCAGAATCTGGTTGACTCTTTCGGTCTGTCCATCCGTCTGTGGATGATAAGCTGTACTGAAGTTCAAACGGGTTCCCATGGCTTCATGCAACTTATTCCAGAACCTTGAGGTAAATTGGGTACCTCTGTCCGATACAATCCTCACTACTACAAAACATATCTTTTGTAACACATTCGTGTAACACATTAAACAATGTGTTACAAAGAGATTTTGTAGTAACATATAATTTGTGTTACAAAGACATGTTGTAACACATACTTAATGAGTTGTGAAAAGTGTTGCAGGAAACTACAGCAGCAACACATAATGTGTTACAGAGAACATTGTAACACATGGTTGTAAGGTGTGAATATGTGTTATAGAATAATACTGCAGTAACACATGTAGAGGCACACTGTACCACATGATTTAATTGCAATATGTAGCATATATTCTAGAAATCAGCATGTAGAAAAATAGAAAAGATGCGACATGATATTCTAGAAAGGTGTCTCTAATTATTTTAGTTTTAGGGTAACATCAAAATAGTAGTACCCTCTTTAATATCTAATTAAACAAGAAAAATACTTTAATAAGAGAGGTGCTTCTATATTTTTTCTTTTAAAACTATATAAATATTAAAGTATGAATAAACATTACACCATGATTACTTGTCTCAGAGGATTTGATTATTTGCCATAACTTTATAGCAAATAACAATTTATTCCCTTAATAAATCCACACACACATTACCCAGGCGAAGCGTTTCTCCCTTCCTGTTCCTCCGCATCAACGACAATCCATCGAAGAAACCCACTTCCCTCCAGTCCCCTTCACCAAAACCCTAGCAATGGACCCCAAATCCACCACCCCTCCACTGCCGGCCGTGATGGGCGCGCCCATCGTGTACCTGCAAGCCACCCCGTACCCTCCCTACGACCCTGTCGCCTACGCCCCGGCGTCGCCGCTCTACGCCCCGCCCCCCGGCGCCGCCGCCTCGTAGCAGCAGCTACAGATGTTCTGGGCGGAGCAGTACCGTGAGATCGAGGCCATCACCGACTTCAAGAACCACAATCTGCCCCTCGCCCGCATCAAGAAGATCATGAAGGTCAAGGAAGACGTCCGCATGATCGCCGTCGAGGAGCCCGTCGTCTTTCCGCGCGCGTGCGAGATGTTCATCCTCGAGCTCACCCACCGCAGGTGGGTGCACGCCGAGGAGAACAAGCGCCGCACGCTCCAGAAGTCTGACATCGCCGCTGCCATCGCTCGCACCGAGGTCTTCGACTTCCTCGTCGAAATCGTGCAGCGCGACGAAGCTAAAGAAGCCGAGGGCGCTGCCGCGGTCGCAGGGATCCCCCACCCTGCCTCCGACATGCTCAACACCGACCCCATGGCCTACTACTACATCTAGCCGCAGTAACATTTTCGTACCGTATAGCTTCAACTTCAAGCGATTTTAATTAAGGGTGTGATGTTGTTTAGTGCTGCTATGTTTGTTTGTTGTTGCCGCGTAATAACTAGTGTATTACATGGCATGGCGACTCTGTAATCTTGACTGATTGCAAAAACATTATGCATGTAAGTAACTCCTAAAACTGATTGCAAAAAACATTGTTGCATATAAATACATTGATGGTTTGACAAGAAGACTTTTCTTTCGATGAATACACGGTTTTTTTAGAGACCAGATGCATATTTATTTTAGGAATATACTTTCTGAAATTCTATGCACTTACCAGTGGATATCTTCTTTCTATAGATAGAACGTGAGGGAAAAGATGTTACAATTACTGCATTCTCCAAGATGGTCGGTTATGCTCTTCAGGTGTGTCATGCTATATTTGGTAAACAATGTGGAGGAGGACTGAGGATTTTAAATCATTAACTCTGTAGGCTTTGACTCATTAGTAGCTTCCAATTATCTATGATGTCATATATCTTGTTTGTCTAAGGAGTGTAATTTAGTGCATCAATACCCTTTTGCTGCTAAGTCAAACTTATCTGCGAAGCTGCCCCTATTGAAACTTGTATTTTCTTTTCCATTTTGTTCTAAGAGAGGGATGGTTTGTTGAACAGATGGGTTTAAGTAGTCTTTCATCTTGTGTGATATTACACTATTGTTTTGTTGTATTCTCATGCTCAGCTTGTTTTCAGGCTACTGAGATACTGTCCAAGGAAGGAATCAGTGCGGACGTAATTTCTTTTGACCAATATATGTTCATTATAACTAATCAACATGATATCTTCTTTCCTCTAAATGGTACATGCCATCAATATTTCCTTATTTTCTACTGATATTTGTCGACAGGTGGTAAACCTTCGGTCAATAGGCCACTTGATAGAGCTTCTATAAATGCATCTGTTAGGAAAACCAATAGATTGGTTTTGTCTAGCTTCATAGTTTCATGGTCTCATTTTTGTCTATCTCATGATTTTTGAGATTGGTTGATTTCTTTTTTAGCTTCACAATCCTAGAATTATGATAGATGGAGGATTGAAGGATTTGACATTGCTTCACAGGATAACCATGCAATCATTAATGGCATACAAAAGAGCACTTGGGAATTAAAACAAGGGCCAATTGGAAAGTATCTGTCATCAGCAGAGAAAAGGAAATTTCTTATCAGCACTGTATGTAGTTATGTACAAATAGTTTTCATATTGTTTGTTTTACTCTTTGATTATATACAGGTAAGTTAAACACCTGCAAGGCTTTAAAGAACCACCTCCGCTTGTGAAGTTTCAGAATAGCATAAAAGATTTCACTTCTATCCATTGCATTGCCATCATTAACCCATTTCATTAGTGCACCAGCGACATTGTTCCTTGGAGATTCCAACATAACTTTAAGAAGGGGGGACAGCGAGGCCTTCTTCATAGGCTCCTTCTCAGGTTTTGCATCAACGTCCACTTCTGACAAGCCAATTGCATCAAAGGCATCCTCATCAGAACACTCTTCAGATGTCAACTCTACATCCCTTTTGTTAGCTTCTGGTGGAACCTCCAGATCAGAAAACCCGTCCTCCAACTCATCCTCCTTATCACCAGAATTTGTACCAGCCTGAGAAGAGAAACTCCTGCTACAAATGAACCAACCAGTAGAGAATGACGACTGGAGGGCTGATGGCTTTGGTTGCTGACAGCAACCAAACATGAGCAATAAATTGGACACAAAATGAGAGAAACAAGCAACGGCGTCGTTTGTTCTTCAAGACAATTGGTGATGCTCATGTGGAAGGAAAACTGATTGCTTGGCCTTCCTTTTGTGTATGTTAATTGCTTCTTGCTTCAATTGTAATGAAGTGCATATATTATATTTTGTAATTGCAATCATAAAGGTTTATACTTTCTTTTGTGCAGGTTGAAAAAATCAATGGTTGAAATTCAAACATTTGGTTGCTTACCACATGAAGGGATCTAGAGGCAAAGAATTTCATGAAGATTAGGCAATACTAGATATATTTTATATTCTTTTTTATTTAGAACAATGTATTTCATATTCATAAACTAAAGACTTGTCTTCTCTGGAAATCAAATCGTTATGTATTCTATCGAATGGTGTGAAGTACTTGATAATTTATTTGTTTGATGCAATGCAATATGTTATGATTGTTGCATTTATTGTCATTTATGTTTTGTATTGATGTACAGTGTGTTATATATGCTTATTAAAGGATATTCTACGAATCAATTTTAATTTGTACATCACAAAAAAATAAGAAAATAATAAAGATATTTAAATTTATTTTAGGAGCTCAACATTGTGTTGTTGTCGTTCAAAAAGGGTGTTACTAAGTTCAATTATTGTATCTGAAAATGTGTTACTAGGGTCTATGGAAACATATGCTACTATGTTGCTTTAGCAAAAACAAGGTGTTACTAGGGTCTGTGGCAACACGCGCTACTATGTTGCTCTTGCTAAAAAAAGGTGTTACTGCAGTCTATAGCAACACATTTGATGCATGTTGCTGTAGCATGGTTGCAACATCTTTTTTTATATACAAGAACACTTGTTACATGTTACAGTAAACTCTTCTATAGCAACATAGGCTATAGTAACACTAAACAAATATGTTGCAATAGGACTCGGTAACACTTTTTTTGAGCTACAGTAGCACATATGCGTGTTACTATAGGCCCATCCTGACGTAGTGCCTCTTTGGCACTCCGTGCAAACAGACAATCCTGATCATGTACAATTCTGCTAATTTATCTCCCGAGTAAGTGGTCTTCACGGGATAAAATGGGCTACTTTAGTCAAGCGATCCACTATAACCCATATGGAGTCATAACCTCCTTGAGTCTTCGGCAAACCGGTAATGAAATCCATTCCGATTTCCTCCCACTTCCACTCAGGTATTTTCAGCGGTTGTAGCAATCCTGCTGGTCTCTGATGCATTGCCTTGACTCTCTGGCATACGTCGCACAATGCAACATGCTCGGCAACTTCACGTTTCATACTCGGCCACCAGAATCTCTCCTTCAGATCCTGATACATCTTGGCGCTCTGTGATGAATTGAGTACTTGGAGTCATGGGCTTCTTCCAAAATCAGCTGCTTTAACTCCTCTTTGTTAGGCACACAAATGCGATCCTTCATCCACAACGTGCCCTGCTCATCCAACTTGAAGTCCTCTGCCTTGCCTTCCTCCTTGATGGACTTAATCCTGCGGATCTTGTCATCATCCTACATCCTTCTCGGATCTGATCCTCTAGGGTAGGCTTTACTTCTAATGCGGCCAAGAATCCGCTAGGTACTACCTCAATCTTGATTTCGAAAATCCTCACATAACTCATCCTGACTTGTGGCTAGCAACGCGTACTCACGGTATGGCTTTTCCGACTCAGGGCATCGGCTACTACGTTGGCCTTCCCGGATGGTAATGGATTCCAACATTATAGTCTTTGATCAACTCTAACCATCTCTCTCGCCTCATATTCAGATCCGATCGGGTGAATATGTACTTAAGGCTCTTATGATCCGTATACACTTCACATCTGTTTCCAATCGATAGTGACGCCATATCTTCAAAGCATGCACTACGGCAGCTAACTCTAAGTCATGTGTCGGATAATTTTCCTCATGCGGCCTCAATCGCCTTGATGCATAAGTTTGACCTTTCCATTCTCGTGACAAGACACATCCAAGTCCTTGGCGCGATGCGTCACAATAAATATCGAAGCTTTGAGCAACATCCGGTAGAACTAACACCGGTCTTGATGTCAATCGCTTCTTCAGCTCTGAAAACCTTTCTCACATTCTAGCGCCCATGCAAACTTCTTTTCCTTCTTCAAGCGATTGCGTAAGAGGTTTCGCAATTGTCGAGAAGCCTTCGATGAAACGGGCGGTAGTATCCTCGCCATTCCAAGGAAACTCGAACTGGGTCACGATCTTCTACCGCTCCCAATGTAACACGCCTTCTACTTTGCTTGGATCTACGGCGACTCTTCATGCGGTCATTACATGTCCAAGAAACTCCACCTTGTCCTTCCAAAAATCACACTTGCTGAACTTGGCGAAAAGTTGCTGTTCCCTCAGCTTTTCCAAAACTCGCCTTAAGTGTTCGGCATGTTCACTCTCTGTCTTGGAGTAGATTAAGATATCATCTATGAACACGACCACAAACTTGTCCAAATACTCCATGAACACCTTATTCATCATATTCATGAAATATGCTGGCGCATTTGTCAGACCAAAGGACATAACTGTAAACTCGTAATGTCCATATCTTGACGAAAATGCGGTTTTCGGAATATCTTCTGATCGGATCTTCAACTGATGGTATCCCGATCTTAGGTCAATCTTGGAGAAAACTCCGGCTCCTCTCAACTGATCAAACAAATCATCAATCCTGGGTAGTGGATACTTATTCTTCACGGTGACTTCATTGAGTGCACGGTAGTCAATGCACATCCTGAAACTCCCGTCCTTCTTCTTGACAAACAAAACCGGTGCTCCCCACGGCGACGAACTTGGTCTGATAAATCCTTTCTCCATTAACTCCTCTAGCTGTTTCTTCATCTCTACCAACTCCTCGGTGGACATCCGATAGGGTCTCTTTGCTATCGGTGCTGTACCAGGTACAAGCTCTATTACAAATTCTATGTCCCTGTCTGGCGGCATACCAGGTAGATCTTCGGGAAAAACATCTGGGTATTCATTCACTACTGGGACATCCTCTATGCTGATTGCCTTGGTACTGTTAACCATCAACTGTCCATCTCTAACTGCCGTGGCTTGAAATTCCACTTTCTTCCCACACTGCTCTCAATCGAGATAGTCCTTCGTCCACAATCCAATACGGCCTTGTGCTTGGATAACCAATCCATTCCCAATATGACGTCTAAGGTCCAGGGTCTCCAAAATTATAAGGTTTGCTAGGAACTCTATTCCACCTATAAGTATTCTCACCGGAACATCCTACTTTCGCTCGGAGTTCGGAACTGTGGGTTTGAACTAAAAGCATGCACTTAAGTCTTGCAATCCTCAAATCATTTCTAGTAGCAAAGCCTTGCGAAACAAACGAATGCGAAGCTCGAGTCAAACAAATCATTGCAGGTCTTGAGTTAACAAGTATCTTACCCAAGACGACGTCCGTAGCATTCTCGCAGTGCATCTGCGGTGACATGGTTGACTCGGCCTCTCACCACGGCCTGGGGTGTGGCTCTGGTGCCGGGCGCCCTAGCTGGAGTGGTTCCTAGATTGAAGCGAACTGGGTCACTCTCGCTGTCTTCTTTGGACAACTGTTGGCAAAGTGTCTGGCTCGTTGCGCTTGTAGCAGCTGCCTCACTGCTCTTTGCCGATCGCTCGAGTAGTGTTTCTAGCGGGGCCGGGTCCGTAGTTACGATTGGCAGGTCTTGGTGCCGGGATGGTGTCCTTGTTGCATTCTCGTGGTTGGAATCAAGAATTGATTTGGTGCAACTCTCAGCGCTGCTATGCGTTCTCGACGTGATCCTTCTTTGTTGCATCCTGCGCTTCTCGTTCTCATCCAGTTCCTTGCGCTTGTCCTCAAGAATAAGCGCCTTATTCACCAACTCTTGGAAATCTGGAAAGGTGTGGGTGATCAATCCTACTTGCAATCCCGAGTTAAGTCCCTTCATAAAACGAGACTGCCTGGATTTATCTGTCGCTACATCCTCAGTGCGTAGCGTGCTAGCTGTGTGAACTTGTTCGTAGTCGACCTTTGGTGATTACCTTGCTTGATGCTCTGAACTCCTCCTTCTTAAGGTCCATGATTCCTTCGTGCACGTGATCTTTGTCGAATGCACCGTGAACTCTTCCCAAGTGATATCTTGAGGGTTCTCTTGCGTGGCACGAAGTTCTCCCACCATTCGTATTTGTTCCTTCCGGTGATGAGAAGCGTAGAGTACCTTCTCATTTCCTATGCATTGAGCTATGTGTAGCTTCCTCTCGATTGATCTTAACCAATCATCGGCCTCCAATGGATTGGCATTCCCAGAGAAAGTGGGTGGGTGAGTTCTCATGAACTCTGATAGTTTTGTATTCTGGCGTTGTCCATGATTAACTTGATTAGCAGTGGCCTGAGCAGTGACGTGCTGCATTTGTTGCATCATAGCATGCATCAACTGAGTCTGGGCAGCAAGAAAAGCTTCGAAATTCTGCATATCCAGTGGCGGTGCTGGTGCTCCATCATTGGGGTTTTCTGCTGGGCGAGAACCACTCCCATTGCTTCCAAAGTTTCCACGGGTGTTCACCATCTGTCGGTTTGCTCTAGGTTTAGAGATGAGAGGGAAGCAAGAATAGACAAGTAATATGGAACTTATGCGGGGCGAAAGGGGTAACTTTAAGGTCCAACTTTATTATTTAATAACTTGGTATGGCTGCTTACAATGCCTAAGGGCCTTGCAACACATACTGCACACTCAAAGAAACAAAGCAAATCCAAATCGAACTAACTCGAGTCTAACGCCTAAAGGGTGACTCTTTATTCTATGACGCGACTCGGCGAAGGAGTCTCACTATAGAACCTATGCTCACTCATCGAGAAAACCTCCACGGCCTGGTACGGTGTCTTTGTGGCATAGGCGCGAAACTTGATCGCCATGTCCAAAGAATCGTGTCCTCTATGGTAGTCGAAGAAGCGGTGTCCTCATCGAGATCTCGACTCCTCCGGATCTCGCTCGTGTAGCTCGAGCATCGCTCGGTCCGGTCCGTACAAAGTCATCTCCAACTCGTCAATCCTTCGTAGAAGGTGTGCCACATACTCTTGAGCTTCCCGCCATCTGTTCTTCTCTGCCGTGATCTCCTTGCGGGCCTTCAGTAGCTCCTTGCTTGTATTATCTAGTACGCCCTCCTGGGCGGCGACAAATCGTGCCAAGCGTGTAACCGTGGCATCCTCATCCTGAATCGCGCCGGGTCAAGAAGGTTATCGCTGCGCGGATGATAACGAACACCGCATTTCCAACTCTCTGGCGTAGATACGGGTAATGTGCCGCATTGCTCGTCGTGATACTTCTTGGATACCCATCTGCATTGTAGATCTCCTGGCAGTGCAGTGTATCGGGCGATTGCCTGGGCCCTTTTTCCTAGCAGGTACCTCAATCTTCACGTCACAAGCTTTGATCAATCCCGCTTGTCTGATCACTTCTACTTGGTATTGGGGCTTCTCAAAATCTCCGAGAGTCTGTAGCATATGCCAAAGTTCCGCGGCATGACCAACTCCCAGATCAACGTAGTTGAACTCTTCCTCCATCTGTCACAAGAGTGCTTTACGTAAGAACTCGGAATTTTTTTTAAATTGTGACAAGGTAAGGGAAAATTTCAGCAAGAGACAAGAAAAGAGAGAAGGGGATAAGTCGAGATGTCATTTCTTGCCTTCACAAATCTTTAGCTTTTAGAAAATAGGTTTTATCCTCACTACAACCATTCTAGCTAGGGTTGAGCCTACAGTCAAGTATGGCTCTGATACCACCTCTGTCGGGACCCCGAATTTGCAAATCCGGACCCTCTGTGTATTCAGCACTAGTCCAGGAACGCGCTAGTGCACACAGTCTTAACCTTGGTAAATATCACAATCATACCATTCGATATTATCAAAGTACTTTATTTAAATAACCAAAGTGGTTACTCGACCTTATGGCCAAGTTACAAATATATGCCTCGCAAGGCGAAACTTATTCAGAGAAAAATAGTAGCAGCGGAAAATCAAATAAACAGTGGCGCCATCCAAGATACCACAGTAACCGATCGGGCTCGCTTCCCTAAGTAGACGGATCCTCTTGGAGTTCCTCCTCCAAAGCCGGGCGTAGTCTCCTCTTCAACTGGTATTGTGTGGAGGCAAGGGTGAGTACTTGGTACTCAGCAAGTCATGCACAGAATGCAAGCTAATATACTATATGCATGGCTTGGTACAAAGGAATAGCTCAAGGTGTATTTGCAGTAAACAGCTTTTGACAAGTAATATAAGTAGATTCGAAAGCAGTAGAAATAAGTAAAGCATAAATAACTTTTCAAGGAGTTTAATAAACATTTTCCCATCCTAAACCACATTTCCATCATCTTCATTATTAAACCAACCCAACTTCCAAACCAAAGTTATTTTTGAGAAAATCTAACCCTTGACTGTAATTCCCGAGCGATGTCCAATACCGCGGACACGGCTATTCGAATAGATTCTAAACTCTGCAGAGGTTATGCACTTTACCCACAAGATACAGTCAAACACCACAAAGGCGAGTTCCCGTAACAAAGTCTTTCGGAAACCTCTAACAATACAAGTGGTCCTCCCCGGTTATTGCGCACTAACCCTTCCCTTCGCTAAGGCGAAGTCTAGGCCAATCAACCGTTAGATGGGTACTGGCCTCGGCCAGACGCTCCCCGCACAACTTACACAAAGGGTGTAGTTGACCTCCCGAGGTCCCACAGTGCGTTATTAGAAACTTAGTCAACTAGGTCCGTCCCATTACAGACATGTGGTTGCACGTTAGACCCAGTTCAAAGTCTTGCAAGGTTAAGTCCTTAGGGTGACCAGGGCAAGACTACCCGAAGAACCAAATCAACATCCCCAATGCCACAACTGGCCCACCTGATTACTCTTGCCACATGCCCTGGCCGAAATCGTTTATCAAACCCCGCTTGATTACCATGCACCACGTGCCATCAACTTCACATGATACCTTTCCAAAACAGGTTCAATATATCATTAAGTCAATATTAGCATTTGATTGTCCAAGATCATGTCATGAGCACGAAAGGTGTCTAAGCGATACTACAACGGCCTAAACCCATGTTGGCAATTTAATAATGTCCAACTAGTAAACCACAACTAGGGTGACAAAAGGTCATGGCACATACTTAGATAATCAAGGTGTCATACAAAGAAATTGGTACTTATCTAACCCCATGTTTAAACCAAGTATTTTTCTAATTGAACTAGCATGCAATAGTTTAAATCAAAATAGATTTGAAATAGGATCAACATGGTCAAAGCACAACTTGCCTCCCAAAAGTACTTGCTCTTGGTCTTGAGTTGGATCTGAGTCAATACTTCTCCTTCGAATCCTTCGGCACTTCAACGTCTACTCGTAAAAGCGTGCAAATAGCAAATACACAAATAAACAATAGGCAAAAAGTGTCCAAACATCCAAATAAAATCCATAAACAGAAAGAACATAATTTTATGGATTTTTAGAAACTGGAATAAATCAAATTTGGAGTTAAGACGCCAAAAGTTATGATTATTTAATGTTTAAATAATCAATTAAAAAATTTTACAGAGGAAAACTTTAGTCCAAAAATTAAATAAAATTCATATTTAGGTAGATCTCAATTTTATACAAATTTAGAAATTTGAATCACTCAAATCGGAGTTGAAACGCAAAAGTTATAAGCGTTTGAAGTTTGAATCAAAATCTGAAATCATTATTTCGAATTAATAAATCATTTTCTTTTCGGAAATTAATTATTGCGTCGGCATGGACACGTGGCAGCCTTCGATTGGTTGGTCGACGTCAGCCAGCTCATGGGCTCAGCCACGCGCGCGATTCGGTCCATGGTGGACCCGGTCCACGGCTCGGGTGAGATCGACAGCGGGACCCACTGCCGCTAAGTGGATCTCACGCAAACGCGGCTGACGCGTGGGCCCTCTGACTTGCGGGGCCCACGTGTCAGAGACACGCGCCCACACGCGCGTGGACGGCGCTGACCGCGACGGTCAGGCTTCCCGACACGTGGCGCAATCTCGGCCGTTGATTTGAATTTCGACGGCCGCGATTAGATCCAGGGTTAACACGTTGAATCTACTCGATGATCGTGGGCCGTTCGATCTAGATCGGACGGTCCAGATCCAATCCTATAATAACACTACTACAGCACGTGGCGATCGTGGGCCGTTGGATCTTGATCCAACGGTCCAGATCTAATCGGGTTTGGAACACGTGAACTCACCTCAACCGCACGATCAAGATCGGACGGTCCACAGAGCTCGCGAGGTCCGGCGATGGCGCGGCGAGGCTTGGGCACCGGAGACGTAGACGACGACCTCCCACGCGGCGTGTCCGTGCAGCTCCGACGAAGTGAAAGGTCTCTTCGGGTGCGCCTGGCTTCGGGGGTTCCGGTTCTGGGCTCCTTCTCGGCGGAAGACGACGGACGGCGGCGAGACGAGGCAAAAACCGCGGCGCAACAGAGTTCCAACTCCGGCGAACTCGTACGGGCAAACGGCGACGGCTCAGGCGAGATGGCTCGGGGGAACGGGTGCGCAAGGATGAGGGAAACCTCGGGGCGTGATCAGGGCTTTAAATAGCCTCGGCGTCAGGTTCGAGACGGAAACCTAATTCTACACGGGCGGGCGCGCGGGCGCATGAGTCCGGTCTCGGCGGAGACGACGACGCACAGCCGCCCACGTGGCATGATCAACGGCCACGATCGACGGGCGCGATCGGATCCGGGCCGGATACGGCTCGAACCGCACGGCGGATCTCACCGTTGGATCTTGATCCGACGGTTGGGATTGATTAGGGTTGGGAGCTGGTTTGAGTCGAGTCAATCGGCTCGGTCGGACTCGAGTCCGACTCGGGTTCCGACTTCGATCGGATGAAGCGATACTCGACCGAGTTGAATTTCCAGCGATTTAATATTTAAAATAATTCCCAGTAATTCATTTAATTCATTAAAAATAGCAAATGACTCAGAAAAATTCCAGAAAAATTCTGGAAAATATTTTGGATTATTTTGGACTCAAATAAAATATTTCCAACAAAATTTTATTTGCAAAATCAAATTCTTTAATTATTTCAAAATGGAATAAATTCAAATAAATTCCAAATAAATCCAAATAAATTCCAGAAAATTCCAAAAATTCACCAAAGTGCCAAATCACAAATGAATTTAAGAAAAGCAAAATTTTGGGGTGTTACAGTCTGTCGTGAATGAACTTTTTCTAGGGTTTTTATTTTTGGTCCGTTGTAAACGTGTTTTGCTCGGTTTGGATGTTTTGCAAGAGTTGAAACGATTTTTGGATTTGAATTTGAGATTATGAAATTGTTGAGAATTTCATGATGCTTGTTTTGAAGTGGACTTTATGCAATGCTCATGTGAGTAGTTGCATGGATTGACATTGAGTCAAGTCGTGGACTTGTGCTCGGATTCGTTTTGTGGTTTGTTCATGTGCAGGTATTGCTCGAAGACGAACGTGGTCGATGACGGGACCGGAACTAGGTTCATGGAGGAGCTGAGGTTCGGGACTAGGTTCAGGGAGGAACTGAGGTCTTGGTGGTCAAGGATGTCATGCGGGACGTTCGGGCTAAGAGAATGGTGCACATGAAGAATGGTTAGTCACGTGAGAATGGCAGGAGGTCATTCGCGTGCAAAGTGTTAGTCACGTGAGTATGGCAGGTGGCCATACGCGTGCAAAGTGTTAGTCACGTGAGTATGGTAGGGTTGCCATACGCGTGCAAGAGTTGTACTCGAGGTTGGGCCAAGAGGAGTTGTATACATACTCCTTCTAGATTAGGAATTGTATTCAGAACTCCTTGTGTTTTGCTCCTTTAAATAGGAGGGGTGTCTCCTGTTGAAGGGCATCAATCGGAGCTGAGCGCATTGAGAGCCTCAAGCTCAGTTTTAGGGTTTGTACTCTTTTGATGAGAGTACTTTAGACAAAAGAAATAAAGATCAATTCTTCTAGATCCTTGCGTGTTACAAAGAATCGCGTTGCTACAGTGTTTCCTGTTTTGGTTCTTGTTTGCATGCTTGTTCTTTTCTAGATTGGTTTTTGTTCTTTGAGTTTTATCTTGATTTGATCCATCAAAACCTTTCTAGAGAATTGATTTAGGGTTTCTCTAAGTTTAGTTGATTAAACTTTTGTCGTTCTTGTTTAATCTTGAAGTTTTGGTTAGATTAATTCTCGTCATCTTCTATCACAGCAAGCTTGCGAGGTTCATAACTTTTGATCCGTAAGTCCGATCGAGCTGATTCTTTTTGGGTTCGATTCGTATTGGAATCTATTTTCTCGTGTCCAAATTTCAGATCAATCTAATGGTTGGATCTCCGGTAATTCTCGTTTTACCAAACCTCTATCATTCTGTTTTTGTCGAATACGAGGCAATTATTTGGTTCTGTTTTGGGGTGAACTTTTAGTAGATCAAGAATTTGGTTTTAGCTTCCGCACAATCATTCACCCCCCCCTCTGATTGCTATATTCGTTTACTTCGATCCTACAAGTGGTAACAGAGCAAGGTTTTTCTAATCTATCTTAACCGTTGATTAGATTAATGGATCGTTATTCGATAAAACCATGTGTGTTCGATGGTGTTGATTTTTAGTTTTGGAAGGCCAAGATGGAGGCGTTCATCCAAGCACAAGGCTTCACAATTTGGGAGAAGGTTTACAAGCCATATGAAGTCCCTGCAAACGACAACGTCAACGACACCAATCGCACACATGTTGAAGCAAACAGCAAGGCGCGCAACTTGATCATCCAAGGTTTGGGGCGCAGCGACTTTGACCGTGTGATCCATCTCAAGTCCGCATATGAGGTATGGAAATCTCTTTGTGATTACCATGAGGGTTCTAACACTATTAAAGAGGTTCGTTAAGATCTTTACAAAAAAGAATACATGCGGTTTGAGATGAAACCCGGTGAGTCGCTAGATGACTTCTTTGCACGTTTCAATAAAATTCTTAGTAATCTTCGTGCTGTTGGAGTTAGCTTTGATGATGCTGCTAATGCTAGACAATTGCTTGGTGCTTTAGACATGTCTATTTGGGAGATGAAAGTTACATCCATTAGAGAATCTACTATCATGAGTTCACTTACATTAGATGTTCTGTATTCTAAGTTGAAAACTCATGAATTAGATGTTCTTGCTAGAAAGAATGATCATAAATCAATTGCTTTGACATCTCAATCTAGCATATCTCATAATGGTGCGGCTTCAAGTTTTGCTCTATCTTTCTTGTCTTCACTAACCGATGAACAGATTGAGCAATTCCCAGAAGAAGACTTGTCACTACTCTCTTCTCGCTTTAACAAAGCTTTGCAAAATGTGAGGAAGAGAAAGAGAGGTGGTGGTGATCCTCCAAGATGCTATGAGTGTGGTGACCTCAACCATATTCGCACAAATTGTCCTAAGCTTGTAGGAAAAACATCAAAGGAGGAGAAGGACAACGACAGAAGGAATGAGAAGAAAAGGTTCTCGTCAAATTATAGGAAGAAGAAGAGCTTCATCAACCGCAAGGTGGTTCATCGAGTTCTTTCCGCTCTTGAACAAGTCAATTTGAGCGATGTGGACTCGGAGAGCAGCGAAGATGATGCAACTCCAAGCAAGCATGATTTGATGGGATTGTGTCTCATGGCAAGCAGCAAGGATAGCTTCACCGAGGACGGCAATGACAGCGACTTCAATGAGGTAGATCCTTCTTATGATGAATTAGCTATTGCTGTTGCTCGTCTTAGAAAATTGCTTGACAAACGTGATAGAAAAATTAAGAAACATGATATTCTTGTAGAGTCATTGAATGCTGAAATTGCTAGACTTAAGACCTTGATTCCTGATGATGATACTTGCAAATCATGTGACTTAATTTACAATGAGCTCACCTTGCTTAGGAAAGAACATGCTCTTCTGTTACATCTAAATGAGAAAAATGAGAAACATGTTAAAAATGCTAGCTGTTCCACTGATGAATTGCATGGTTCAACTTCTTGTTCTAAATGCTCAACTCTTGAATTGAAGCTAAAAGATGCAAATGCTAGGGTTTCTCAAATAACTGATAATCTGCTTACACATGAGGTTCTTTCATGCTCTACTTGTCGTAAACAGAAAGAGAAGGTTGATAATCTTTGCAATAATTGTTTAATTCTTGCCAAGAAAGTTGATTACTTGCAAAGTTCTTTGGAACGATTCACTAATGGCAAGAAAAGATTAAACATGATTTTGGATCAATCAAAAGTCAGCACTCAGAACAAAGGTTTAGGTTTTGATTCTTATGCTCATCATAAATCACATGCTCCCACTGTTGTCAAAACACTTGAAAGTGGAAAATTTGAAATTGTCAATGAGCTTAAGAAAACTGTCTTTAAATCTGCTGGTCTTTTATTTTCTACTATGATGAATGCAAAATGTGCTTCTACTGTTAAAGCAAAACATCATGTTAAGTACACTTGAACTCATTGTGGTAGAGATGGACATTTAGTAGACTTTTGCTTTAGACTAGCTAAACAACAAAAGAGAGAAAGGTTTAATGCTAGGACTAATTTCAGAAAGGCACACTCTACTTCTCATTATGTGCCTAGGGTGAAACAAACACCTTTTGTTTCTAAAAACACGGAAAAAGGCAAATCTGTTTTTGTGCATAAGAATACTCGTGTTGTGCCCTCTTGTTGTGCGTCGTGTGTCTCGATCTTTGGATTACTAAACATCTTATTTCTAACCCCAGTACCGAGGCCTCGACAATTTCTGCTTCTATGTAGGCTTCTCACGCGAGGAAGGAAAACATGTGGCTAGTGAATTTCGGATGCTCACTTCATATGTTCAGTGATAAGTTTTGGTTCTTCTTCACTCGTGCATCTCATGCTAAAAGTGTTGCCTTTGGAGATACTTCTTCCGCCTCTGTTTTCGCAAAAGGCACTAGTCCAAATGATGCAAGTACAGGTGCATATGTTCAGGGGGAGAGTGTCTTTGTTCATAAAAGATGATGATGATGCTGTTGAGGATGAGATAATTGGAGGTTTACATGAGAGACTCTTCCCACGTGCTTGTGTGTGCTTGTTTTCAAGCTTCCCACGTGCTTCACATCGACAAGCGTTCAAGTGAACTTTCAGGTATCTCCATGGTACTCAAGATTTTGGCATTTGGCTTTCTGCTTCCTTATGCATTAGCTTAAAAGCTTATTCTGATGTTGACTTTGGAGGATGTTGAATTGATTTGGTTCGTGCCACCTCTTGAATAATCCCCTTTCTTGAGCATATTGATATTGGATTTCACTTTCTTAGAGATTATTTTGAAAAAGGCAACATTGTGCTTCATCATGTGGATACTGAACATCAATTGGCAGACATTTTCACAAAACCTTTGTCTTCTTCTCGTTTTGCTTTTATTCGGAGAGAACTTGGGATTGTTCATCCAATGGGTTTGTTTTGAGGGGGAGTTTCCTTGCCAAGTTCTTTCACTTAATGAGCTCACTTTATCATATTTCTTTATATATTATGTAATTGTGCTAATATATGATAATCTAAATTGTTCCACTTGAACTAAAAATGACATTGCGGAATTCCCTGGACTGATTGCCTATAGCTAAATACTCTGTGATATCTCACTCTTCTAGGCTTGATATTGAATCCTCTTGAAAAATTTGGGCTATGAAGCAAGTGTGGTTTCAACTTTACTCTTTCATAAGACCTTTTAATCACTTTTGCATGTTTATAATCAAAGAAAAATGAAAAGAAAAGGGAATCAATAAAAAAAGGGCTGTTAAAAGCAAAAGCCTCAAGTTATGAGCTTCAGGATGCTTTCCCTAAAAGATAAGATGTATGCTTCAAGCATGCCATTCCCTCAAAAGACAAGATGTATGCTTCAAACATGCCACTCCAAGGAAATAAAAGAAGTATGCTTCAAGCATGCCACATGCAGTTTACTGTTTAAAAATTAAATTGGTCCACTAGATTGGAGTTGAAACTACTTGCTCGACCTGATTTGTTATTTGCTTCAACTTTGAGCCTTTGTTTTTCTACTAAGGTTTTGCTTAGTACTTGGCTATAGTTGACTGAATTGAGGTTGAGATGCATGTCATTCCCTAACTTGTTAAAATCACATCAAGATCATGTATTTTGCATATTATGTGATATATAAGGTTATATGATCGAATGAGCTCATCTTTTCCTATCTTGGCACTCCTTTGTTTCTCCTTGTGAAATCTTTGCTACAGGAAAAATTTTGAACCTGTTCTCTCTTTTGTACTCTTGATGAATTCATTGTCAAAGGGGGAGAAATTTGGGAATCGTTGAAAAGTTTAAGGAAAAAGGGGGAGAAGAAAAAGGGGGAGTTGTGTTTGGAAATTTAAGAATTTTGGGAGAAGTTTGGAGAATTTTGGAATTTTTGGGCACATTGCACATTCACACACATTTTCCTTCTCAGGGGGAGATTTTGTTTTGCTTTTTGGTCAAAGGGGGAATTCTGTGTTTTCTTACTTTGGTCTTTGATCCTTTGGATTTCAAAATCTTTTGTAAAGTGAATGCCAAATGTTCTATTCTAAGTGGTGTTGCCAATGTTTTCATCAAGGGGGATATTGTGAAATCATGTGCTGAAAAATTGGCTTTAAACTGAAAAATTAACTTAGAATTGGATTTGCAAAATGTGCTTGTGCATGTGTTTGACAATTTGATAAGAAACAGTAAGTTTCGCTTTTGCGCCGGACCAAGCTCTCAAGAAATAGTAAGTTCCCCATCTGCGACGGACCAAGTTTTTGGGTCTGTCGTGGACATGTTTTTGAACTCATTGAGCCAAACTCAATTTTTGTCAAAACCAGCAGTCAGCGCATGTACAACGGACCAAGTTTTTGGGTCTGTCGTGGATGTGCCTTTGAGATCATGAGCCGAACTCAATTTTCCAAGAAACCAGTAAGTTTCGCATGTACGTCGGACCAATTTCTTTGGTTAGTCGTGAACTGATTTTTGAGGATTGATTTCGCATGTACGACGGACTGATTTCTTTTAGTCCGTCGTAAACGTGTTTTGCTCGGTTTGGATGGCTTCTTGGAACAGAGACTTTTACGTGTACAATGGACCGATTTTGTTGGTCTGTCGTGAATGAACTTTTTATAGGGTTTTTATTTTTGGTCCGTTGTAAACGTGTTTTGCTCGGTTTGGATGTTTTGCAAGAATTGAAACGATTTTTGGATTTGAATTTGAGATTATGAAATTTGTGAGAATTTCATGATGCTTGTTTTGAAGTGGACTTTATGTAATGCTCATGTGAGTAGTTGCATGGATTGACATTGAGTCAAGTCGTGGACTTGTGCTCGGATTCGTTTTGTGGTTTGTTCATGTGCAGGTATTGCTCGAAGACGAACGTGGTCGATGACGGGAACGGAATTAGGTTCATGGAAGAGCTGAGGTTCGGGACTAGGTTCAGGGAGGAACTGAGGTCTTGGTGGTCAAGGATGTCATGCGGGACGTTCGGGCTAAGAGAATGGTGCACATGAAGAATGGTTAGTCACGTGAGAATGGCAGGAGGTCATTCGCGTGCAAAGTGTTAGTCACGTGAGTATGGTAGGTGGCCATACGCGTGCAAAGTGTTAGTCACGTGAGTATGGTAGGGTTGCCATACGCGTGCAAGAGTTGTACTCGGCTAGGTTGGGCCAAGAGGAGTTGTATACATACTCCTTCTAGATTAGGAATTGTATTCAGAACTCCTTGTGTTTTGCTCCTTTAAATAGGAGGGGTGTCTCCTGTTGAAGGGCATCAATCGGAGCTGAGCGCATTGAGAGCCTCAAGCTCAGTTTTAGGGTTTGTACTCTTTTGATGAGAGTACTTTAGACAAAAGAAATAAAGATTAATTCTTCTAGATCCTTGCGTGCTACAGTAACCGCGTTGCTACAGTGTTTCCTGTTTTGGTTCTTGTTTGCATGCTTGTTCTTTTCTAGATTGGTTTTTATTCTTTGAGTTTTATCTTGATTTGATCCATCAAAACCTTTCTAGAGAATTGATTTAGGGTTTCTCTAAGTTTAGTTGATTAAACTTTTGTCGTTCTTGTTTAATCTTAAAGTTTTGGTTAGATTAATTCTCGTCATCTTTTGTCACAGCAAGCTTGCGAGGTTCATAACTTTTGATCTGTAAGTCCGATCGAGCTGATTCTTTTTGGGTTCGATTCGTATTGGAATCTAGTTTCTCGTGTCAAAATTGCAGATCAATCTAATGGTTCGATCTCCAGGAATTCTCGTTTTACTGAACCTCTGTCATTCTGTTTTTGTCGAATACGAGGCAATTATTTGGTTCTGTTTTGGGGTGAACTTTTAGTAGATCAAGAATTTGGTTTTAGCTTTCGCATAATCATTCACCACCCCTCTGATTGCTATATTCGTTTACTTCGATCCTACAGGTACATTGATGTAAACTCCCATCCGCCCCAACCAGCCCGAGTATAAAAGGGGGCGAGGGTGCCTGAGAGAAGGGGTTTGGTTCGGTCTTTTAGATCAGTTCATTCTCCTTTGGGGTGAAGGTCCAGAAGTTCCAGGTCCTTGGTTCTTTCAATTTCCCCAAGAACACAAACAAGAACACACAGACAGGACTAGTGCTATTACTCTCAGGAGGGCCCGAACCTGGGTAAAACCTGAGTGTCCCCTTTCAAGCTTCGCGATCATCCCCTTTCTCCATCTTTCGAGCAATCTCCACAAAAGCACCTTGTTTGAACTTCACACACACCCGATCCAGAGGTGTCTGTTGGCTTATACGCTGACAGTGGCGCGCCTGGTAGGGGGTTCAGTGGCTGGATTGTTCTTCCTCCTTCCATCTTCTTGCGAAGTTCGCAAGAAGCTTCGACGATCATCAGCATGGCGGCTTCTCGTTCCTAGCATGGTGACCCACACGAGGAGAGCAGCGCCCGCAGCCGGTCCTGGCGCTCGCCTAGGGCGTCGGACCACCCGGGTCCCTCCGCCCGGGGAGGGGCGCGTGGTGCTTCCGCGCAAGGAGGTCAGCCCGTCCGGCGGCGTCTCCTGATGGGAGACGACACCCCGACGCGGAATCTTCATGCGGCCCGGCTGCTCCTCGATCACCCCCCGGTTGCGCTATGGGGCGAAACCCCGGCCGCTCCGTGGCTGCGGGACATCGCTCGCCTAGTGGTTGCCGCCCAACTGCAGGTGGAGGTGGCAAATCAGCCGGGGGCTTCCGGCGTCAGGAGGCAGGGCATGTGCGCAACCGACGCGCAACCTCCAGTCGCGCGGCCACAACTTTCCCCGATCGCGAGGGCCGGGATAAAGGAAAGGGCGCACAGGTTGCGGCCCTCTCGGGTACAGGGGGACGCACACGTGCACCCACTTCTTCCCGTGGTTCCCCTAAGCTGGCGGGGGGCCATGGGGATCTGAGGGCCCGCCTAGACGAAAGGAGGTCCCAGCGCGGCAGTGACTTGCGCGACGTCCTCGGGGGGCGTCGTGCACACGTGCAACACCGCGTGGGCCACCCGATGTCTAGCGGTCGGGGGGAGACCTCGCTCCCTGGTTCCAGGGAGAGCGTAGACTCGCACTCCTCGACTCCATCTCGGGGCCGAGGGGCGGGCGAGCAGCGCTGCTCCCCCTACAACGTTGGATGCCAGGCATTTTCCCTCCGCCTACGCCAAGCTGCGTGGCCGAAGAGATTACATCCCGCGTCCATCGAGAAGTACGACGGCACCACCAACCCGGAGGAGTTCCTGCAGATCTATACCATGGTGATGCGCGCCGCGGGAGGGTCGGAGAAGATCATGGCTAACTACCTCCTGACATCGCTGACGGGCTCTGCCCGCTCCTGGCTATTGAACCTCCGTCGAGGCTCTGTGCACTCGTGGGAGGAATTATGCGACATCTTCGTCGGCAACTTTCAGGGCTCCTACACTCAGCCGGGTGTGGAGGACGACCTTCACGCCCTAGAACAGACAAATGGGGAGTCCCTGAGGGAGTTCATTCGGCGGTTCAGCCACTGCCGAAACACGATCCCCCGGATCTCCAAGCAATCGGTGATTATCGCTTTTCGGAGGGGGGTCAGAGATCAGAAGATGAGGGAGAAGATGGCCACCCGCACCATTTCGACTACCTCCAAGCTGTTCTCCGTGGCACATAAGTGCGCCAGGGCAGCGGAGGCCCGAGAGCGCACGGCGGGGCCATCCGGCCACAGTGAGGCGGGAACTTCAAAGGCTTCCGAGCACAAGAAGAAGAAGAAGCGCAAGGAAGTCGGTGCTGGGGAGGTCCTAGTCGTCGAGCCAGAAGACAAGCCCCAGAAGCGCGAGCGCCGGGACAGGAGGGGTGATCACCGAGGCCCGCGAGGTGATCGCGAGGATCGTCGGTCCCCCCGCCGAGAAGACGACGGAGACAGACCATACTGCTCCATCCACAGGACCAATGGGCATGACCTAGCGGATTGCCAGGTCGTGTCCAAGCTAGTGGAGCAGCGGCTTAAGGAGCGCCGTGAAGATGACCGCGACGACGCGGATGAAGACCCCGCTCCGCTGGCCTTCCAGCAAGCGGAGCACACGGTGGCGTTCATCCATGGTGGCTCCGCCACCTACTCTTCAAACTCGCAGTACAAGCGAGTGGTGAGAGAAGTGTGCGCCACCGTACCAACTACCGGGGCGAGCAGGCTACTGAAATGGTCGGAGGAGCCGATCACCTTCAGTCAGGCCGACCACCCAGAGAGCACTTCAGGCCCAGGCCATCTCCCGATCGTGGTTTCTCCCACGGTCCGGAATGCGAGACTCGGGCGAGTGCTTGTTGATGGAGGAAGCTCCATCAACCTCATGTCTATAGGGGCGTTCAAGGCACTCCAAATTCCTTATGAGGAGTTGCGTCCGGCCCCTCTCTTCTACGGAGTTGCCCCTAGAGTGGTCTTGACGCCCCTGGGACAGGTTCAGTTGCATGTCACGTTCGAAAGTGTGGACTACTTCCGGACTGAAAAAATCAACTTCGAGATCATGGACTTCGACCTTCCCTACAATGCTTTGCTTGGCCGACCAGCTCTGGTCAAGTTCATGGCGGCCACGCATTACGCCTACATGATGATGAAGATCCCTGGGCCTGGAGGCCCGATTACCGTGAAGGTGGATCGGTTGGAAGCCCTACGCCTCAGCAAGCAGGTGCAGGACCTGGCCGGCACCACCTGCTCGGCTCGAGATGAGGACGATTACCCAGAGCTCCCCCTGGTCAGGGCCCGCGCCTCACCTGGTCCCTCGGGTGAGGTGAAGGTGGTCCCCGTGGGTGAGGCCAGCTCTGGCAAGGTCGTGAAGATCGGTGCCAACCTCAGCGCCAAATAGGAAGACGCGCTCGTCACCTTCCTCCAGTCTAATCTAGATGTGTTCGCCTGGGGACCATCTGAAATGACCGGGGTCCCTAGGGAGGTGATCGAGCACCGATTGGCGACGCTCCCTGGAGTGCACCCAGTCAGGCAAAAGGTCCGGAGGCAGGCACCAGAGCTGCAGGATGCCATTCGGGATGAGGTAGAGAAACTGCTACAGGTGAGGATTGTACGGGAGGCCGCCTATCCCGTGTGGCTGGCCAACCCTGTACTTGTCAAGAAGTCGAACAGGACATGGCGGAAGTGCATCGACTTCACCAACCTCAACAAAGCCTGCCCCAAGGACCCGTACACCCTGCCGCGGATAGACATCATCGTCGATTCCACAGCAGGGTGCGAGGTCATGTGCTTCCTAGATGCCTACTCCGGCTACCACCAAATCAGCATGGTGCGGGAAGACGAAGAGAAGACGGCTTTTGTGACCCCTCTAGGCGTGTACTGCTATATCCGAATGCCTTTTGGGTTGAAGAACGCTGGCTCAACCTACCAGCGCGCTATGCACACTGTATTCCGATCACAAATTGGGAGAAATCTTAAAGTATATGTTGATGATTTGGTGGTAAAGACCAAAGAGACTGCTGGACTTGTCGAAGATTTAGAAGAGACTTTCTCCCACCTCCGGCAGTATTGTTTGAAGCTGAATCCTGAGAAGTGCGTGTTCGGTGTGTCGTCTGGAAAGCTGCTTGGGTTCCTCGTTTCCAACCGTGGAATCGAGGTCAACCCGGAAAAGATCGCGGCCATCGAGCACATGCAACCACCCACCAGACTCAAGCAAGTTCAGTGCTTAGCTGGTCGCCTGGCCTCTCTCGGCCGGTTTATAGCCCGGCTGGGGGAAAAGAGCCTCCCCTTCTTCAAGCTGCTAAAGAAGACCAACTCCTTCGAGTGGACCACAGAAGCGCAGCAAGCACTTGAAGAATTGAAGTAATACCTCTCCTCCCCTCCGGTGCTGGTCGCCCCAGAGCCGGGCAAGCCGCTGCTGTTATACATGGTGGCCAGTCCGGTAGTTGTGAGTGCGGCACTGGTGGCGGAGCCTGAAGGGGTCCAGCGGCCAGTTTACTACGTCAGCAAGGTGCTACATGACGCAGAAACAAGATACCCGCAAGCTCAGAAGATGGTGTATGCCGTGCTGGTGGCGTCTCGGAAGTTACGGCATTATTTCTAAGGAAGGGAGATCACAGTGGTGTCCACCTATCCTTTGCACGAGATTCTCCACAACCGCGAAGCTGAAGGCTGCATTGCCAAGTGGTCTGTGGAGCTGGGAGAGTTCGGTCTCAAGTTTGCCCCCCGCACGGCGATCAAGAGTCAAAGGCTAGCAGAGTTCATCGTTGAGTGGACTCCTGCCGAGTCCGAGACTGAGGAAACCCCCGCGCCCTCCCCCTGGACACTCTACTTCGACGGTTCCTTCAGGCTCGAGGGCGCGGGGGCTGGGGTCCTCCTGGTTTCCCCAACCGGGGACCTCCTCAAATATGTGGTCATTCTGGACTTCAAGGCCACCAACAACGTTGCCGAGTACGAAGGCTTACTGGTTACTGGTGGGGCTTCGCGCCGCCGCAGCTATCGGAGTTCGGTGTCTACAAGTCAAGGGCGACTCGCTGCTGGCTGTCAATCAAGCGAGAAAGGAGTTCTCTTGCTCTGATCCCGTCATGACAGAGTACTTGGCAGAGGTCAGAAGGATGGAGCGACACTTCGACATGCTGGGGTATACTCATATCCCCCGGCGCGACAATTACTTGGCGAACGAGCTTGCGCAGCTCGCCTCGACAAGATCTCCTGTTCCGGTCGGAGTCTTTGAAGAAAGGCTTCCGCGACTGTCCATCGCAGCCCTCGTTTCTGGTGGGGATGATGGTGATGCTGCTTCGGCCCTTGTTCCGGAGGGGAAAGCAGTACCGACGGAAACGCTAGGCCAGGCGGAGTACCCGGGCGACCACCCTGTGGTCGCCACACTTGACCGGGAAGGCACATGGATGGATCCAATCCTGGCCTACCTACGGGATCAAGTGTGCCCCGACGATGATGCTTCAGTAGAGAAGATAGCACGAAAGGCCAAGTGCTATACCCTGGTGGGCAGGGACCTTTACCGCCAGGGTAGAAACAGAATTCTTCTGAAGTGCATCACTCGAGAAGAGGGGAGCAGTCTGCTCTCTGATATCCATGGAGGCGTGTGCGGGAGCCATATGTCCAGTCGAACAATGGTGGGGAAAGCTTTCCGCCAAGGGTTCTATTGGCCAACCGCCCTCCAGGATGCTTGCGAGCTGGTGAGGAAATGCGAGGCGTGCCAGTTCCACGCCAAACAGATCCACCGATCGGCCCAAGCTCTGCAAACCATCCCGCTCTCATGGCCCTTCGAGGTCTGGGGGCTGGATATCCTGGGCCCGTTCCCGCGGGCCACAGGGGGCTACACCCATCTATTCATCGCCATCGACAAGTTTACCAAATGGGTGGAAGCCGAAGCGGTAAGGGCGATTACAACCGCCATTGCGATCAAATTCATGCAAGGAATCTTCGCCCGCTTCAGCGTCGCCAACTGCATCATCACCGACAATGGC
Organism: Rhipidocladum racemiflorum; assembly: GCA_036346355.1. Lineage (NCBI taxonomy): Eukaryota > Viridiplantae > Streptophyta > Magnoliopsida > Poales > Poaceae > Rhipidocladum > Rhipidocladum racemiflorum. The sequence continues at coordinate 38,615,964 of CM070591.1, forward strand.
ACGCAGTTCACCAGCGTCGCCTTCATAAGTTTCTGTGAAGAGATGGGCACCAAGGTTTGTTTTGCCTCAGTGGCCCACTCAAGGAGTAATGGCCAAGTTGAGCGGGCCAATGCGCTGGTGCTGAAGGGCCTCAAGACTAGGGCGTTTGATCGACTCCACAAGCGCGGAGCCCGGTGGACTGAAGAGCTCCCGGTGGTGCTGTGGTCACTTCGTACCACCCCCAGCCGGATCACCGGGGAAACTCCCTTTCTCTTGGTCTACGGTGCGGATGCGGTCCTACCCTCGGAGCTGGCCTTAGGGTCATCGCGTGTGGCGGCGTTCACTGAGTAAGCCCAAGAAGATCTGCATCGAGAGGACGTCAACCTCCTGGAAGAAGTGCGGGATCGCGCGGCCTTGCGCGCTGCCCGATACCAGCAGAGCCTCAGGCGGTACCACGCCGCCCGGGTCAGCGAGAGAACACTGGCAGTTGGCGACCTGGTCTTGCGTAGAGTTCAGACGCATGCCGGGTTGCACAAACTGTCTCCCCAGTGGGAGGGCCCCTTTAAGGTGGTCTCAGTCTCTCACCCCGGAGCGGTCAGGTTGTCCACTAAGGACGGGGAGGAGTTGGCGAACTCACAAAACATAGAGCTTCTGCGCAAGTTCTATCCCTGAGAAGGCTGTAAGTACAGAGCTGCGCGCCTCAACCAGCCGAGTTGAGCCTTCCTCTCCAAAGCTGGTCGGAGGAAGCCTCTGTCTAATCCAATGTCCAGTTTTCTATTCAAAGCAGTTGTCACATTTGTTCTCTTTTTTCTGGTTTGCGCCCCGATGGGTCGTGTCTGCGTAATCGCCCTCAGTACATTAAGGCTCTCTGAGTTCTTGACGGTAAAGGTTGGCCCACTGGGTGAGCGTGGCGTACAGGGATGGGTGATCGGATGGCTGGTTTGACACGGTTTTAAACACGGTCATGACGCTCAGGGTGTCCCCATGAGAACCGGCGATTCAAACAGCACTACCGAAAGCCTACTACCCTGCCGCACCTCACCAAGTGTTCGGCCCCAAGAGACCACGAGAGTGATTAATTACACAGGGCCCTACGGTCCTGAGATAGCGATATTCCGGCATGAGGGATCCGGGCCCTACACTCTGGCTAACGCTTAACGCACATTGTTGTCTTTTTGTTTGCCCAGAACCAGCGTAGTGGAGATGCGAGCAGGCACCCAAGCATGAGATGTGCGAAGGGAAGTCTATGCATTCATAAATATGAAGCTAACTCGCAGAAGTCTTTTACAAGGAACGACAAAACCAACAACAAAATAAAAGGTCTTCAATCTTCGTCTGCCGCGGCTTCTGCGGCCTCCTGGTCCTCCACCGGGGCGACGTCCAGCTCGAGTGCCACATCCTCGGCCATTGCTTCCAGCGCCGGGTTGACCATCTCGAGCTGATCGGCAACCCGCTCGGCGGCGCTGCTAACCTGTGCCTCGGCGCGGGCCTAGTCTCCTTCCACTCCCTGGATGGCGACCAGGGGGTCGAAGTTGGCGTCCCGACTGGCGCAGCAGGCTAGCACGTACGACGCCGTGGCCGCCGTGACCGCCCGCCCTTCTTGGCTGGACCGGGTGGCTAAGGCGCCGAGCAGGAAGGTGAGGAAGTCGGCGATCCGGCTCATGCAGAAGGCATAGTACCGGGCCGTCTGCTCGACCGGGGCCGGCTACTCCAACCCCAATGGCGCCAAGCTGGCCACCATCCGGTCAAAGGCGGGGCGCAGCATGGAGGTGGCCTTGGCTTCCACGTGGAGCCGCTCGCCCTTCTCCTCATCGCGCTCTCGGGTGATCGCCTCGACGAGGAGGGCTCCCCACTCCCTCTCCTGTTGCAAGTCCCGCTCTGACCTCTCCGCCTGGCCGCGCCAGTCCTGCACCTCCGCGCGGAGGCAGTTGTTCTCCGCGATGGCCTCCCTCAGCCTCTCCCTGCTCATCGCGAGGCGGCCGCTCACGTTGGAGTGCAGTTCGCTGAGGGCGGCCAGCAGAGCATCCGCGTCCGCCAAGGGGATCGGGGCACTGGGGACCTCCGGAGTGGGCGGCAAGCCTATCCCACCTCCGGGCGGTAAGACAACCGCCCCTGCGGCGGCCACCTGGTGGTCGCCCTGGTGCTCGCCTGGCCAAACTGCATGATGGCGCCACTGGTCGCCTTCTTTGCCGAGCCCTCAAGTAGGCATACGAAGGTAAAAAAGTGGTAAGTCTCTCAAATTAAAAGAACTTAACAGTTTGCTGCGTGTCAATTTGCGTACCCGGCAGAAGGCCTCCTGAATTGAGGCATGGCCGGGGCGAGTGTTATTCCCCCGTGCGGCGCTAGTACTGGCGGAGCGACCCGCGCCGGCGGCGGCGGAGGTAGAACCAGCGCCGGCGGCGAGGGCGGATCACCGCGGCCGGCGCCGGGCGGGCGAGTCTCTCCGCCGGCGCCGTAGTGGGCGAGTCACCCTACGGTGGCGGCGGCGAAGGAGGGTCAACCCGCGTAGCGGGCGTAAGGCGGGTCAACCAGCCGGGCGGCGGCGCGGCGGGCGAAGGCGGCGGTCAACCTGCGCTGGCGGCGGCGGAGGGAGGACCGGTGCTGGCGGCGGCGGCGGAGGGTCGACCTGCGCCACCGGTGGCGGAGGGTTGATCGGTGTGACGCCAGCCGAAGGGGAAGCGGTGGCCGCCGTAGAGCTCCTCGCTCCGGTCGTGGTCGCCGCGCCCCCTGGTGTGACGCGGACCCTCCTGGGGCTGGTACCGAAAGCATCGTCGTCAGCAGGGCGTTTGCCCCTCCTCGGATCGCCAGCCAGAGGAGGGCCCCGGATCGTCAACGCTACTGGGTGGGGCGTGTTCACCAGCCCCATGGCGTCCATGATGGGCATGGCGCGGGTGATCGTCACGCGCTCCCTGGGCTCCACCTGGCAGAGCGGGAGCGCGCCCATTGGAAAAGGTGGGATGGGGCCGAGGACGCCCAGCTGCGCCATCCACGCGTCAATCTTTGCAAGGGATAAATCCCCTGCAGCTGAAAAAAGAGAAAGAAAAAGGAGTGAAGTCGCCGTTAGTTCAGCGGCGGTTACAAAAAAAAAACAACAACAACAAAACAAGGGACTTACCTCCGGGAGTTATCTGGGTCATGTCGTCGGGGCCCGTGTACTGCCAGGCGAGGTGGGCACGGCGGCGCAGAGGACTGATTCTCCGGGAGACGTAATCCCGGAGAACCATGGCCCCCGTCAAGCCCGCTGTTCGCAGCTGGTCCACGCAGGCCAGCATCACCTGAAGCTCAGGCGTCTCATCGACGTGAGCTCCACAGGTAGGGGTGCTGACCGCTGGCCCAGTTGGCAACTCCAAGACCTCTACGCCGCTGTCGTCCTCGACGTAGAGCCACTCATTGCGCCAAGACCTCCAGTTGGAGCGGAGGTCGAGCGGAATGTAGAGGGAAGCCGCGCCGTCCCGAAGGCGGAGGTGGCAGGAGCCCGCCGTGGTGGAGAGGTCCTTGGCCACGCGCAAGGAATAGAAGAAGCGAAAGAGGGGAAGATTGGGGGCCACTCCCACGAACATCTCGCAGAAATGGGCAAAGACAGCAAGGAGAACAACGGAGTTGGGAGGATGGTGAATATTGTGGATGGAGTAGAAGTTGAGGATGGCGAGGTAGAAGTTGGAGATCGGCGGAAGGAGGCCTGCCAGCATCCCTCATCCGAAGAAGATTACTTCTCTCGGACGGCAAACGGGCGTGGCGGTCCCGGCGCGAGTACAGACGGTGCCGCCGGCGACGTACAGGGCAAACCTCTTGGCGTCGACCTCCTCGACGGTCGATGGAGGAAGCAGAGGTACTGGCGGCGCCATGTGAGCGAAGGAGCAGTTCGCTGGGAGTGAAGGCGAAGGAGCAGTTCGCAAGGAAGCAAAGACTAAGGAAAGAGCGAACCGCCTCCCCCTGGGCCCCCTATATATGTGTGCGCATGGAGGAGCACTTCAGCGGGAGACCCAAGGGGGCGCGGCGGTTCGAATAGCTGGAGATCCGAGGAGGCGCGGCGGTTCACTGGTGGGAAACCCAAAAGAATCAGAAGAGGCGCGGGCGTGCTCCCCAGGCCCGTGCCGATTACAAGGCAGGGATGGCTGCACGTTCCACCTCGATGCCCGGAAATGGCAGCGGCATTTAAAAGCCGCGGCGTTACGTGGGCTCTTATAGTGGACCCACCCGGGAGACTGAGCCATTTTTCGTTTCCAGAAAGGTAAAAAGGGGCGCTCCAAGGTGGGTCCGGGGGCTACTATTGGCGTATTCTACACCAGGGTGCCCACTACACTTCGGTAGGAGCCGCCAACAGACACGTCGCATCCAGACCACGCCGTTGGCGATCTTTGAGGTGGTCGCCCAGCAGTCAGGTGGTGACCAGGCCACACCGCTGGCGGTCAGCTATGTGATAGTCCAGCGGTCAGGTGGCGACCAGGCCACGCCGCTGGTGGTCAGCTGTCTGACCGCCCAGCGGACGGGTGGCGACCAGGCCACGCCGCTGGCGTTCAGCTGAGTTGATGGCCCAGCGGTCAGGTGGCGACCAGGCCACGTCGCTGGCGGTCAGCTGTGTGATCGCCAAGTGGTCAGGTGGTGACCAGGCTATGCCGCTGGGCGATTAGCAAGGTAACCGCCTAGCGGACGCGTGGCGCCCAGTCCACACCACTGGCGCTCAGTTCCCGAGGCCACTTAGCAACCTACGCAACTGCGTAGGAGGTCAAAGACATTTATTGTGTGTCGTGCGCATTAAATGGGAGTAATAAAGGCTGCAGTGTGGTGGCGTGTGTTTCCAACGCGCGCCATTATTATAAATGAAGTCATGGTGCAATTTCCCACCTCGGCAGAGTGGGCGGAGCCGGCAAGCGCGGAGCCCAAAGCAGGGGAGAGGATGGCTGTGCCAGGGCATTAAATGTGCTTGTAAGAACAGTGACAGGCGTATTGAATGCCGTGTGACAGTGTAATGAGTATGGTACACTGATGTAAACTCCCATCCGCCCCAGCCAGCCCGAGTATAAAAGGGGGCGAGGGTGCATGAGAGAAGGGGTTCGGTTCGGTCTTTTAGATCAGTTCATTCTCCTTTGGGGTGAAGGTCCGGAAGTTCCAGGTCCTTGGTTCTTTCAATTTCCCCAAGAACACAAACAAGAACACACAGACAGAACTAGGGCTATTACTCTCAGGAGGGCCCAAACCTGGGTAAAACCTGAGTGTCCCCTTGAAAGCTTCGTGGTCATCCCCTTTCTCCATCTTTCGAGCAATCTCCACGAAAGCCCCTTGTTTGAACTTCACACACACCCGATCCAGAGGTGTCTGTTGGCTTATACGCTGACAGCATGCTAATTCGATGGGGTGTGCCCTCATGCGGTTGGGCGTGGTTGAGGGCGAGGCTTAGGCCGACTCTCGAGGGCCAAGCCGGGTTTGGGCCGCTCGAAGGGGTGCTAGGTGCTCGGACCGCTTGAAAATGGCCCAACAAGTTAGTATGGATGGGAGGAAGGTTGACATGAGGTTCCTTGTGGCACATGTCGTGCGATTGATGATCCCCTGCTGGGTGAATAAGCGATTCGAATTGCCGTGCTCTCGGATATGAGCACGCTTGATCTTAGCACACTTCAATGTAGTAATAACTTGAACTTAATGATGGTTGTGGATGGTGGCGGTACTTGTTTATGTTGACACTTGTATTATTTTAACTACAAGGTTTTAGATTTTACTCTAGTAATAGGTGCTGTTCATAAGTGCTATAAAAGTTGTGGAAATGGAGTAGTGGTTTGTAATTAAACAACAAAGTTAAGCTTTTCCGCACTCTTTACCGTAAGCTTGATTGCTTGCTACATCCAAATGCATATTCTTTCGAGTCGGTCATATATGGACCAAGGGTAAGTCTTGCGAGTACCTTCTGTACTCATGCTTTCTGCTTTGTGGTGTTCAGGTGAGGATCCGGACGGATGTGAGACCTGTCCGTACTGCCTCTCGGTGACCGGGCGGGGCACTGAGTAGAGGCTACCGCCGCCGTACACGCTCGGGAGTGTTTAGTGGCAGAACACTTCCGGAGACGAATTACTTTTGGGTCTAGTTTAGTAGATGTGGGTTCTTTTGCTGTATAGTTAGTTTAAAACGATGTTTTAATTACTTGGATACTTGGTTCCTTTTGTTGTTGACTCTTGTTGTATGTTGTTACCCACCTCGTGCTTGTGTTCTTGTTTCTGCCTTTGTTGGCCTTTGTGCCCTGTTGTTGTTGGTTGTGGTCGTGGGGTTTGTCTTTGTGCCGGGGTTTGTTCGGTTTGTTTAATTGGTCTTGCTTCCGCGCGTGTCTGGTTGTGGGGTTCTGAGATCGTTGCCCCATTTGTGGAAATTGATGTGATACAACATTGTAAACCGGTATGCGGGGATCCTGGGCGAGTTTGGGTCGCGTACCGGGGGAATACCGGGATTGTTGTCAAGTTATTCGAAGGGTCTCACTCTCATCTCAGTTGGGCTTGGGTGCTAACATTGCGAGCGCCCTCGGCGGTCCGTTGTTAGCCTCCAAATCCAATGGGGTTGATCGAGTCTTCAAATAACCCGAGGACGGTCTGGGCGGCTCCTCTCAGGGCTGGTATCAGAGCAAGGTGCATAAAGACGAACCCGAAACTTGACGACCACTTAGAGAATTGATTAGGATTGTCATCATGCATTAGGTAGAAGTTAGTGCTTATATCCCGCCCTATGTATATATATGGTGAGTGATGGAATACGTTGGAATCGTGCATTTCATGTCATGTCATGCATGTGCCATGCCATTTGCATCATGAACTGTGTTTTGGGTGTGTTAAACTTGTTGAACTCCAGTGCGAAGTGCTACAGTCTGACTTGGGTTTAGTTCGTTGGTTTATCGAATCTAAGACCTATCCTTTCCATGTGGCCTAACTCTTGTTGTCTGACTTGGTTGACGACAGAATGAGGACCCGCGGTGGTTTGGGAGGTGATGATGGCGTCGGGCGATCGCAGCCTGGCGGTAGCGATCCGCCTCCTCCCAACCTGCTGGATGTATTGTTGCGGTCAGAGCAGAACGAGCAGACTACCAACAGAATCTTGGAAATGTTGGTCCAGAATCAAGCCGCTCCAGGTGGCCGTGGTGAAGGCCGAGGACACCCAAATGGCTACTTGGATTTCCTGCACACTCAGCCGCCGACCTTCTCCCGGGCCAGTGATCCGTAAGAGGCTGACGATTGGCTACGCACCATGGAGCAGAAATTTGCGCTCATCCATTGTGAGGATCTTCAGAAGGAGCCTTTCGCAGCGCAGCAGCTTCAAGGTCCTGCCGGTGCTTGGTGGGCCAATTTCCTCGTCATGCAGCCTGCCGATCATCAGGTGACCTGGGCAGAGTTCCGTGACGTATCATATCTTGAAGGGGCTCATGGATATCAAGAAGCAGCAATTTCTTGCCCTCAAGCAGTTGAGCAAGTCAGTGATGGACTAGTCATGGGAGTTCAATTACTTGGCCCAATATGCGCTGGAGGAAGTCGATACCGATCAGAAGAAGTAGAATCGGTTCATGAACGGGCTAGCCGCCAAGATGCAAGATAAGCTCTCTGTTTGTGACTTTCCCGACTTCAATGCCTTGGTGAGTTGGGCGATCACCATGGAACATAAGATGAGGAGCCATCAAGATGAGAAGAAGCGGAAGAGGTCAGTGCAGTACTCGGCGGGTGGCAGTTCGCAACGGGTCCGGACTACTTTTCCACCACCGAGGGCCCCTGTTCCTGCACCTCCCCTGCCGGCTGGAGTGGCCCGGCTTCCTATCGCTGCTCCTTGATCTTCGTGGAATGGATGTCATTTTAGGCATGAATTGGCTCACGCGGCAGCAGGCTATCCTAGATTACTCTCATCGCTCCATCTCGCTCAAAGGACCGCGGGGCGACCGGCTAACCCTGCTTCTCAAGAATGGCGAGGCGGCTCTTTGTTCCTTGAATGGCACTAAAGTTGAGGAGCTGAAGTCCATTCCTGTGGTTTCGGAGTACCCGGATGTGTTCCCAGCGGAACTGCCAGGGATGCCGCCGGATCAGGACATTGAGTTCGTAGTGGAGCTTCAGCCCGAGACTGCTCCCGTGTCCAAGCGGCCATATAGGATGCCACCAAATGAATTGGCCGAACTGAAGACTCAGTTGAAGGAACTGATGGACAAGGGATTCATTCGCTAGAGCTCCTCACCTTGGGGCTGCTCGGCTCTCTTCGTGACCAAGAAGGACGGTTCCCTTCGACTCTGTGTGGATTATCGACCGCTGAACGCAGTCACTGTCAAGAACAAGTACCCTCTGCCTCGGATTGACATCCTGTTTGATCAGCTTGCTGGTGCACGGGTGTTCTCCAAGATTTACTTGAGGCTCGGGTACCATCAGATCCAGATTCGGGCCGAGGATATTCCGAAGACAGCCTTCTCTACTCGTTATGGATTGTACGAGTACACCGTCATGTCGTTCGGTCTGACGAATGCACCGGCGTACTTCATGTACCTCATGAACTCCATCTTTATGGAGGAGCTCGATTCTTTTGTAGTCATTTTCATTGATGACATTCTCATCTATTTAGCCAATGAAGAAGAGCACGCAAGGCATCTTCGTGTCATTCTCGGGCGACTCCGGGAACATCGCCTTTACGCCAAATTCAGCAAGTGTGAGTTTTGGCTGAAGGAGGTATCTTTCTTGGGACACGTCCTCTTAGAGCAAGGCATCGCTGTTGACCCAAGTAAGGTGCAGGATGTTCTCAAGTGGGAACTGTCGGCGTATGAGCCAACAGGGGGCTTTCGTGGTGATCGCTCGAAAGATGGAGAGAAGGAATCAATGGAGAAGCTTGCAAGGGGACACTGAGGTTTATCCCGGTTCGGGCCCTCCTAACGAGTAATAGCCCTAGTCCTGTTTTTATGTTTTTGCTTGTGCTCTTGGGGAAAACTGAGACAATCCCTACCGACAGAACAGCTCTTCAGAGGTTGAAGAACCAAACTGAATGCATCCAATCTAATCCATCGAACCCCTTCTCCCATGCACCCCGGTTCCCTTTTATACTTGGGCTGGCTGGGGCGCATGGGAGCTTACATCAGTGTACCACACTCATTACACTACCATACAGTATTTACTGCACCTATCACGATTCTTGAGTCGCACTTAATGCTCTGACACAGCCGAATTCACCCCGGCCTCGGGCCCCGCGTGCTTGCCGGCTCCGCCCGCCTCGCCAGGGGGAGGGGATTTCGCCGTGACATCACCCGTAATAAATGCGTGTGTTGGGAACATGCGCCGTCACACTGTGGCCTTCATTACCCTCATTTAATGCGCACAATACGCATTAAATGGTATTGATCCTCTGTGTGGTGGCACAGACCACTAGGTGGCCTCGGGAGCTGAGCGCCAGCGGTGTAGCTCGACGCCACTGCTCGGCCGGGCGACTACCACATCGACGCTGGCCGGGCGTGGCCTGGTCGCCACCTGTCCGTTGGGCGACCATCTTCTTGACCGCCACGTGGCGTGGCTCGACGCCACTCGCCCGCCGGGAGACCATCTTGCTGATCGCCAGCGGCATGGCCTGGACGCCACCTATCCGCTGGGCGACCACCTTGCCGATCGCCAATGGGGCGTGGCTCGACACCACTGCTCGCCGGATTTACCACCTTGCCGATCGCCAGCCGCGTGGCTCGACGCCACCGTCTGGCCGATTTACCACCTTGCTGACCGCCAGCAGCATGGCCTAGACGCCACCTGTCCGCTGGACGACCACCTTGCTGACCGCCTATGGTGTGGCCTGAATGCCACCTGTCCGCTAGGCGATCACCCTGCACTCTTACTGCAGTGAAATGGGCACCCTGGTGTAGAATACACCGACAGTAGCCCCTGGGCCCACCCTGGAGCGCCTTTGTCCCTTTTTGGAAAACGGCTAAGTCTCCTGGGTGGGTCCATTATAAATGCCCACGTAACGCCACAGCTTTAAATGCCCACCGCCGTTTTTGGGCACCGAAGCGGAACAGGCAGCCGCCCCCGCCTCGTAATTGACGCCGAATCCTTGGGAACGTGCCCACGTTTTGACAGTTTTTTGGGCTTCCCGCCTTTGAACCGCCGCATCCCTTCGGGTTTCCCTCTGGATCATTCCTTCGTGTCCCTATATATATAAGTCGCTCATTCGCCAAGTCCTCAGCCATGCTTCTTGTGAACTGCCTCCTTCTTGCACACCGCCTCCTTCGCCCAGATGGCACCTCCAGCACCTTTGCTCCCGCCGTCGACCGTCGAGGAACAAGACGCCGCAAGGTTTTCCCAGCACATTACCGGCGGCACCCTCCGCGTCCACGCCGGGACTACCGCGCCCTGCTGCCACCCGGGGAAGTGATCTCCTTCAGCTGGGCGATGCTGGCGGGCCTACTCCCGCCGGTTTCTGACTTCTACCTCTCCGTCCTCAACTTCTATTCCATCCACAATATTCATCTTCCTCCCAACTCCATCGTCCTCCTTGCTGTCTTCGCCTACTTCTGCGAAATGTTCATGGGAGTGGCGCCCAAGCTTCCTCTCTTTCGCTTTTTCTATGCCTTGCGTGTGGCCAAGGATCCTTCCACCCCGTCGGGGTGCTGCCACCTTCGCCTCTGAGACGGCACGGCTTCGTGCTACATCCCGTTGGATTCCAGGTCCAACTGGAAGACCTGGCGCAACGAGTGGCTTTACGTCGCGGACAACAACGACATTGAAGCCCTGGAATTGCCAACCGGGCCGGCGGTCAGCAACCCTACCAGGGGAGCACACGTCGACAAGACACCCAAGCTCCGAACAATGCTGGCCCGCGTGGACCAGCTGCGGACAGCGGGCCTGATGGGAAGCATGGTTCTCCGAGACTTCATATCTTAGAGAATCAGCCCCCTGCGCCGTCGTGCCCGCCCAGCCTGGTAGTACACGGGCCTCGATGACGTGACCCGGACGATTCTCGGAGGTAGGCTACTTGTCTTTCTTTCTCTCTCTCTCTTTTTAGTGACTGCCGCCGAGCTGACGGCATTCTTCTCCCCCCCAACAGCTATAGGGGACTTAAACTCCTCAAAAGTCGACGCCTGGATGGGGCTGCTGGGCGCTCCTGGCGTCATCCAGCCTTTCCCGGCGGGCGCGCCCGCTTTGCCTCGTGGAGCCCCGGGAACGCGTCGCGATCACCCGTGCCATGCCTGTCATGGACGCCACGGGACTGGTGAATACGCCACGCCAAAGGGCCCTAACGATCCGGGACCCTCCTCCAGCCGACGACCAGGGAAGGGGCAAAAGCCCCGTTGATGACGACGCCCCTGGTGCCAACCCCAAGAGGCTTCACGTCCCAGGAGGGGACGCGACGACCTTGACCGTACCGCCGGGCTCGACCGGGGCGGGGAGCTCTACGGCGGCCGCGGCTACGACTTCAACTACTCCCGTCGGGGTGGTTGAAGTAGACGTTGCCCCAACCATAGCTCCGCCGGCACCGACCCTTTCGCCGCCACCGGCGCAGGTCGATCCGCTGGCCCCGGTTCTTCCACCTGCGCCGGCTGCGCATGTCGTCCCGCCAGCCCCGGCTCTTCCGCCTACGCTAGATGCGCAGGTCGTACCGCCGCTGCCACCGGCGCCGCGAGGGGGGCCGAATCTCACTCCGGCCGCGCCTAGCTTCAGGAGACCTCCTGCCGGGTACTTAAACCAAAACACGAAAAACCGTTAAGTTCTTTTAATCTGAGAGGCTTACCCCCTTTTTACCTTCTTCAGGGCGACCACCTCAAGTGCCCCAGCCGGAGGCCATCAGGGGACCGCAGCGGCCGTGAAAGCGCCGGTTGTGGTGGATGAGCATCGGGGCGACGCGAGTGACCGCCAAGTGGCGGCCATAGGGGCGATCACCGCATCGACCGAAGGCGAGTTGGGTGTGCATCCCACTCCGGAGGCCTCTAACGCTTCAGTTCCCTCGACGGACGTGGACGCTCTGCTGGCCGCCCTTGGCGAGCTGCATTCCAGCATGAGCGATCGCCTTGCGACGAGCAAGGAGAGGCTGAAGGAGGCCGCCGTGGAGATCAACCGCCTCCTCAAGGAGGCGCAAGACTGGCGAGGCCAGGCGGAGCGGCTGGAGCGGGAGCTGTAGTAGGAGAGGATGCAAGGAGCCCTCCGTGTTGAGACGCTCACCAGGGAGTGTGACACGGAGAGGAGTGACCGGCTCCGCCCAGAGGTTGAGACCACCTCCATGCTGCGCCCCGCCTTCGACCGAATGGTGGCCAGCTTGGCACCGGTGGGACTGGAGCAGCCGCCCCCCCTTGAGAAGGGGGCACGGCACTACGCTTTCTGTATGTGCCGTGTCGCCGACTTCCTCACCCTTATGCCCGCCGCCTTAGCCACCCGATCCAGCGAAGAAGGGTGTGCAGTCGCGGCAGCCACGGCGAAGTACGTGCTAGCGTGCTGCGCCAGCCGGGATGCCAACTTCGACCCCCTGGCCGTCATCCAGGGGGTGGAAGGGGACTGGGCCCGCGCAAAGGCGCAGGTCCACGACACCGCCGAACAGGTCGTCGGGCAGCTCGAGATAGTCAACCCGACGCTGGAAGCGGTGGCCGAGGACGTGGCTCTTGTGCTGGACGCTGGTCCGGCAGTGGACCAGGGGGCCGCGAAAGCCGTGGCGGACGAGGAGTGAAGACCCTTGACTTAGTTTTTCTTGTCTTTTGTTTTGTCTTCATTTGTAAAAACTCCTGCAAGTTAACTCTTACTCATGAATGCACGTGATTCTCCTTACATGTATTATGCTTGAATGTTTGTCCGCGCGCCCCACTTTGCTGGTTCTGCATGAGCGATCAGGCAGCTGCACGCTTTAAAGGTTAGTCAGGATGCAGGGTTCGAGACCCTCGGGCCGGAACACCGCCGTCTCGGGACCTTAGGACCTCGTGAAATTAACTACTCTCGTGGTCTCTTGGGACCGAACACTAGGTGAGGCGTGGTAGGGTAGGAGGCTCTCGGTAGTAGTGTTTAAGTCACCGGTTCTCACGGGGACACCCGGAGCGTCATGACCGTGTTGAGAACCGTGCCAAACGAACCGCCCGATCGCCCATCCCTGCTTGCCGCGCTCACCCAGTGGTTCCACTTTTACCATCGAGGTTTCAGAGAGTCGCAAGGTACTGGGGCGGCTACGCGGATGCGGCCCACCAGGGCTCAAACCAGAAAAAGAGAACGAAGATGATAACTGCTTTGAATTAAAACCGAACGCTTGACAAAACAGAGGCTTCCCCCGACCAGCCAAGGAGAGGAAAACTCAGCCCGGCTGGTCGGGGCACACAGCTATGCAATTACAGCCATTTTAGGGATAGAACTTGCGCAGAAGCTCTATGTTTTGGGAGTTCGCAAACTCCTCCCCGTCTTCAGTGGCCAACCTGACCGCCCCGACTGAAACCACCTTGAAGGGGCCCTCCCACCGGGGAGATATTTTGTGCAACCTGGCATGCGTCTGAACTCTGCGCAAGACCAGGTCGCCCACTGCCAGTGTTCTCTCGCTGACCTGGGCGGCGTGATATCGCCTGAGACTTTGCTGGTACCGGGCAGTGCGCAAGGCTCCACGGTCTCGCATTTCTTCCAGGAGGTTGGCTTCCTCTCGACGTAGATCTTCCTGGCCTTCTTCCGTGAACGCCACAACTCGCGGTGACCCCAAGGCCAGCTCCGAAGGCAAAACAGCTTCCGCGCCGTAGACCAGGAAGAAAGGAGTTTCTCCGGTGGTCCGGCTGGGGGTGGTACGAAGCGACCACAATACTACCAGGAGCTCTTCAGTCCACCGGGCTCCGCGCTTATGGAGTCGATCAAATACCCTGGTTTTGAGGCCCTTCAGCACCAGCGCATTGGCCTGTTCAACTTGGCCATTACTCCTTGGGTGGGCCACTGAAGCAAAACAAACCTTGGTGCCCATTTCTTCACAAAAACCCAAGAAGGCAGCGCTGGTGAACTGTGCGCCATTATCGGTGATGATGCGGTTGGCGACCTCGAAGCGGATGAAGATTCCTTGCATGAACTTGACTGCGGCGGCGGCGGTAATGGCCCTCACCGCTTCGGCTTCCACCCATTTGGTAAACTTGTCGATGGCGACGAACAGATGGGTGTAGCCCCCTGTGCCCCGCAGGAACGGGCCCAGGATATCCAGGCCCCAGACCGCGAAGGGCCATGAGAGCGGGATGTTTTGCAGAGCCTGGGCTGGTCGGTGGATTTGCTTGGCGTGGAATTGGCATGCCTCGCACTTCCTCACCATCTCGCAAGCATCCTGGAGGGCGGTTGGCCAATAGAACCCTTGGTAGAAGGCTTTCCCTACCATCTTTGACTGGACATATGGCTCCCACACACGCCTCCATGGATATCAGAGAGCAGACTGCTCCCCTCTTCCCGAGTGATGCACTTCAGAAGAATTCGGTTCCTACCCCGGTGGTACAGGTCCCCGCCCACCAGGGTATAGCATTTGGTCTTTCGTGCTATCTTCTCTGCTGACGCATCATCGTCGGGGCACACTTGATCCCGTAGGTAGGCCAGGATCGGATCCATCCATGTGCCTTCCCGGTCAAGTGTGGCGATCACTCGGTGATCACCCGGGTACTTCGTCTGGACAGACGTTTCCACCGGTACTACTCTCCCTTCAGGAACGAGGGCTGAAGTAGCGTCACCATCATCGAAGTGTCGCTCCATTTTTCTAACCTCTGCCTGGTACACCGCCATGACGAGATTAGAGCAGGAGAACTCCTTTCTCGCTTGGTTGACGACCAGTAGGGAGTTGCCTTTGACTTGCAGACGCCGAACACTGATGGCTGCGGCGGCGCGAAATCCCGCCAGCAAGCCTTCGTACTCAGCAACGTTGTTGGTGGCGTTGAAGTCCAGGATGACCACGTACTTGAGGAGGACCCCGGTTGGGGAAACAAGGAGGACCCCAGCCCCCACGCCTTCGAGCCTGAAGGAGCCGTCGAAGTAGAGTGTCCAGGGGGAGGGCGCGGGGATCTCTTCAGTTTCAGACTCAGCAGGAGTCCATTCGACGACAAACTCTGCCAACTTTTGGCTCTTGATTGCAGTTCGGGGGGGGCGAATTTGAGGCCGAACTCCCCCAGCTCCACAGACCACTTGGCAATGCGGCCCTCCGCTTCACGATTGTGAAGGATCTCACGCAGGGGGTAAGCATAAACCACTGTGATCTCCCTTCCTTGGAAATAATGCCGCAACTTCCTGGATGCCACCAGCACGGTGTACACCATCTTCTGGGCTTGCGGGTACCTTGTTTCCGCATCATGCAGCACCTTGCTGACGTAGTAAACTGGCCGTTGGACGCCTTCCCGCTCTGCCACCAGTGCCGCGCTCACAATCGCAGGACTGGCCGCCACATATAACAGTAGCGGCTCGCCTGGCTCGGGGGCGACTAGCACCGGAGGGGAGGAGAGGTACTTGTTCAGATCTTCGAGTGCTTATTGTGCTTCTGTAGTCCATTCGAAGAAATCGGTTTTCTTTAACAGCTTGAAAAAGGGGAGGCTCCTTTCTCCCAGTTGGGCTATGAACCGGCCGAGAGAGGCCAGGCGACCAGCTAAGCACTGTACTTGTTTGAGCCGTGTGGGTGGCTGCATGCGCTCGATGGCCGCGATCTTGTCTGGGTTGACCTCGATTCCACGACTGGAAACGAGGAACCCGAGCAGTTTTCCGGATGACACACCGAACACACACTTCTCAGGATTCAACTTCAAACAATACTGCCGGAGGTGGGAGAAAGTCTCCTCTAGATCTTCAACAAGCCCAGCAGTCTTTTTGGTCTTCATTACCAAGTCATCAACATACACTTCAAGGTTTCTTCCAATCTGTGACCGAAATACAGTATGCATAGCTCGCTGGTAGGTTGAGCCAGCGTTCTTCAGCAGGAAGGGCATTCGGACATAATAGTACACGCCGAGAGGGGTCACAAAAGCAGTCTTCTCCTCGTCTTCCCGTGCCATGCTGATCTGGTGGTAGCCGGAGTAGGCATCCAGGAAGCACAAGACCTCGCACCCTGCTGTGGAGTCGACGACGATGTCTATTCGTGGCAGAGGGTATGGGTCCTTGGGGCAGGCTTTGTTAAGGTCGGTGAAGTCAATGCAAATCCGCCACTTCCCGTTTGACTTCTTGACAAGCACGGGGTTGGCCAGCCACTCGGGGTAGGTGGCCTCCCGTATGATCCTTGCATGCAGTAGTTTCTCCACCTCATCCCGAATGGCGTCTTGCCGCTCTCAATCACCTCCCTAGGGACCCCGGTCGTTTCATATGGTTCCCAAGCAAACACATCTAAGTTGGACCGGAGGAAGGTGACGAGCGCGTCTTCCTATTTGGTGCTGAGGTTGGCGCCGATCTTCACGACCTTCCCAGAACCGTCCTCACCCACAGGGACCACCTTCACCTCACCCGAGGGACCGGGTGAAGCGCGGGCCTTGACTGGGGGAGCCTCTGGGCAGTCGTCCTCGCCTCGGGCCGAACAGGTGGCGCCGGCCAGGTCCTGCACCTGCTTGCTGAGGCGCAGGGCTTCCAGCAGATCCACCTTCACAGTAATTGGGCCTCTAGGCCCAGGGATCTTCACCATCATTTAGGCATAATGCGTGGTCGCCATGAACTTGACCAAAGCTGGTCGGCAAAGTAAAGCGTTGTAGGGGAGGTTGAAGTCGGCGACCTCGAAATTGACTTTCTCTGTCCGGAAGTTCTCCACACTTTTGAATGTGACGGGTAGCTGGACTTGTCCCAGGGGCATCAGGCCTACCCCGGGGGCAACTCCGTAGAAGAGAGGGGCCGGGCGCAACTCCTCATAGGGAATTTAGAGTGTGCTGAACGCTCCAACTGACATGAGGTTGATGGAGCTTCCTCCGTCAACAAGCACTTGCCCGAGTCTCGCATTTCGGACTGTGGGAGAAACCACGATCGAAAGATGGCTCGGGCCAGAAGTGCTCTCCAGGTGGTCGGCTCGACTGAAAGTGATCGACACCTCCGACCATTTCAGTGGCCTGCTCGACCCGGGGATTGGCACGGTGGCGTACACCTCCCTCAACTCTCGCTTGTACTGGGAGATTGAAGAGTAGGTGGCGGAGCCACCGTATATGAACGCCACCGTGTGCTCCGCTTGCTGAAAGGCCAGCAGAGCAGGGTCTTCACCCGCGTCATCGCGGTCGTCTTCGCGGCGTTCCTTGAGCCGCTGTTCCACTAGTTTGGACACGACCTGGCAATCTGCCAGATCATGTCCGCTGGTCTTGTGGATGGGGCAGTAGGGTTTGCCCCTGTCTTCTTCTCGGCGGGGTGAACGGCGGTCCCTGCGATCACCCGTCCTATCCCGGCGGTCACGCCTCTAGGGCTTGGCTTCTGGCTCAGCGACCAGGATCTCTCCGGAGCCGACCTCCTTGCGCTTCTTCTTCTTCTTGTGATCGGAAGCTTTTGAGGTTCCCGCCTCGTTGTGGCCGGAAGGCCTTGCCGCGCGCTCCCGGGCCTCCGCCGCCCTGGCACATTTATGCGCCAAGGAGAACAGCTCGGAAGTGGTCGATATAGTGCGGGTAGCCATCGTCTCCCGCATCTTCTGATCCCGGACCCCCCTCTAGAACGCAATGATGACCGATTGCTCGGAAATCCGGGGGATTGTGTTACGGCAGTGGCTGAACCGCCGGATAAATTCCCTCAGGGACTCCCCCTTTGTCTGTTCCAAGGCGTGGAGGTCGTCCTCCATGCCTGGCTGAGTGTAGGATGCCTGGAAGTTGGCGACGAAAAGGTCGCACAGTTCTTCCCACGAGTGCACGGAGCCTCGCGGGAGGTTCAGCAGCCAAGAGCGGGCGGAGCCCGTCAGCGACGTCGGGAGGTAGTTGGCCATGATCTTTTCGAACCCTCCCACGGCACGCACCACTGTAGTGTAGATCTGTAGGAACTCCTCCGGGTTGGTGGTACCATCGTACTTTTCGATGGACGCAGGGCGGAACCTCTCTGGCCACGCAGCTTGGCATAGGCAGAGGGAAAACGCCTGGCATCCAATGTTGTAGGGGGAGCAGCGTCGCTCGCCTGCTCCTCGGCCCCGAGAGGGGGTCGAGGAATGCGAGTCTACGCTCTCCCTGGAGTCAGGAGGCGAGATCTCCCCCCGACCGCTAGGCGTCGGGCGGCCAGCGCGACGTTGGCTGTCGGGACCCGAATTTGCAAATTCGGACCTTCTGTGTATTCAGCACTAGTCCAGGAACGCGCTAGTGCACACAGTCTCAACATTGGTAAATATCACAATCATACTCAACGAAATAATAAGGTACTTTAATTAGTTAACCAAGCTGGTTGCTCGACCTTAAGGTCAATTTACAAATATACGCCACGCAGGGCGAAACTTATTAAAAGAGAAATAACAGCAGCGGAAAATGAGATAACTTCATGGCGCCATCCAGTATACCATAGGCAACTGACTGGGCTCGCTCCCTAAATAGACGGTTCCTCTTGGAGTTCCTCCTCTAAAGCTGGTGTAGACTCTTCTTCAACTGATGTTGTATTTTGGCAAGGGTGCGTACTTGGTACTCAGCAAGTCATGCACGGAATGCAAACTAATATACTACATGCATGGCTTAGTACAATGGAGTAGCTCATGGTATAATTGCAGTAAAACAGCATTTGACAAGTAACATAAGTAGATTCGAAAGCAGTAGAAACGAGTATAAGATCAATAACTTTTCCAGGAGTTAAATAAACATCTTTCCCATTCCTAATCCACATTTTCATCAACGTCATTATTAAACCAAACCAAACCTTTCAAGTACAAGTTATTTTCAAGAAAGTCTAACCCTTGACTGTAATTCCCGAGCAATGTCCAATGCCGCGGACATGGCTATTCGAATAGATTTTACACTCTGCAGAGGTTATGCACTTTACCCACAAGATACAGCCAAACACCACAAAGGCAAGTGTCCGTAACAAAGTCTTTCGAAAACTTCTAACAGCACAAGTGGGCCTCCCCGGTTATTGCACACTAACCCTTCCCTTAGCGAAGACGAAGTTTAGGCCAATCAACCGTTAGATGGGTACCTGGCCGCAGCCCTGGTACGCTCCCCCGTACAACTACACAAAAGGTATAGTTGACACCCCGAGGTCCCATAGGTACGTTATTAGTGACTTAATCAACTAGGTCCGTCCCATTACAGACATGTGGTTGCACGTTTGACTCAGTTCAAAGGCTTGCAAGGTTAAGTCCATAGGGTGACCAGGGCAAGTCTACCCGAAGAACCAAATCAACGTTCTCGGTGCCACAACAGGCCCACCCGATCATTCTTGCCATATGCCCCGGTCGAAAACTAGTTATCACACACCCAGTTGTTTACCACGCACCACGTGCCATTAATATCATCATCAATAACACATGACACTTCTCAAAAACAAGTTCCATATCTCATTAAGTCAATATTATCATGTAATTGGCAAAAACATGTTACGTGGCAAGGCTAAGCATACTACATCGGTCTAATTACCCATGTTGGCAATTTAATAATGTCCAACTAGTAATCCACAACTAGGGTGACAAGGGGTCGTGGCACATAATTAATAATCAAGTTCTCATAGTGCAAGGTTGGCATTTAGCTAATTTCCCCAAAATTAATTAAAGCATTTTCTAATTAAACTAGCATGCAATAAATTAAATCAAAATAATTTTAAAATGGGATCAACATGGTAAAAGCACAACTTGCCTTCAAAGAGTACTTGTTCTTGGTTTAAAGTTTACAGAAAACATTAATTAAATATAAACAGAGAAATATTCAAAATCAAAAATTAATTAAAATTCATATTTGAGTAGGTCTCATTTTTATGAAAATTTAGAAATTTGAATCACCCAAATCGGAGTTGAAACGCAAAAGTTATAAGCGTTTGAAGTTTGAATCCATATTTAAAATCAATAAACCGAATTAAATAAATAATTTCATTTTCGGAAAATGATTTATTGCGTCAGCATGACACGTGGACCAATCAGAGGCCGCCACGTCGCCTCGGGTCCATGGACGGCCAAGACGGTTCGCTCGGTCCA
Source organism: Rhipidocladum racemiflorum (assembly GCA_036346355.1). NCBI lineage: Eukaryota > Viridiplantae > Streptophyta > Magnoliopsida > Poales > Poaceae > Rhipidocladum > Rhipidocladum racemiflorum. The sequence goes on from CM070591.1 coordinate 38,635,944, forward strand.
CCGTCGACTGGCCCACTCACGCGTGTGCCTCGACAGTGGGCCTCTCGTGACGCCAAGACACGGCTCGGCCGAGGGCTCGATAATGGGTTTTCACCGTGACGCCGCGATGACGTCATGGTGTGGTTCGGCGGTCATCGACGCAGGGTCCCACGCCGACGCCACGCGGCCGACGCCGCGATCGGCGTGGACCGCTACCGATCGCGACGGCCAAATTTTCCGCCACGTGGCTAGATCTCGGCCGTTGATTTGAAAATCAACGGCCCAAATCGGATCTAACCTCACACGTTTGGAAAACAACTCGGCTGATCTGGACCGTTTGATCTTGATCGGACGGTTAAGATCCAATCTAAAGTTACAACGTGGCTAACCCTAGCCGTACGATCTAGATCTAATGGCTGAGATCTATCCAAGCACGGTGCAGTTACGGCTACGTGGCACGATCTAAACCGTTGGATCTAAATCCAACGGTTGGAAACAGATCTTGAAACTAAAACGTGGAAATTACCCAGGGATGACGTGGATGCATCTGGGCCCTCGGATCTTGATCGGACGGTGGAGAGAGCTCGAGAGGCGGCGATGGCGTGCGGCGGCGCTAGCAGACCGGAGACGAAGACGACGACCATGGCAACGGTGTTGCGGGGCTCCTCCGGCGGAGTGGATGGTACTCCCAGGTGCGGCTTGACGCAACAGTTCCGGATCTGGACTCAACGGCGGCGAAAGACGGCGGAGACGGCGGCAAACAGCGGAAAACCGTGGCAGAAGCCTAACCCAACTTCAGCGAGCGATTGCGGCGCAACCATGGTGGCTCAGGCATGATGAACTAGGGCTACGGGTGCGCAAGGAAATGGAGAACACGATGGCAGCGGCGGCGCATTAAATAGGGGCCTCGGCTTCCGTGAATCTCGCGGAGATCGAGGTCCACCCGGCTGCAGCGGCGGAATCCGAATCCAATTCAGATTCGGTGATGTGGCTCAATGTGGACCGTTGGATCAAGATCCAACGGGCACGGGGTTTGGGCTCGGGTCTGGCTTAGCGACCTGGCCGCTCGGCTGCCTGCCCGTGACGTGGCATAATCGTGGCCGTTGGATTTCGATCCAACGGTCACGCGGTTAGGGTTAGGTTGGGCTCGGGTCCGGCTCAAACGCGGCTCGGGTCGGACTCGAGTCCGACTCGGGTTCGGGCTCGGTCGGATGAACAGTGAAACCAACTCGATTTTTCCAGCGATTAAATAATCCGATTAATTTCTAGAAATTCATTTAATTCAAGAAAAATAGCAAAATACTCAGAAAAATTCTAGAAAATTCTAGAAAATATTTTAGGGCATTTGGGACTCAAATAAAATATTTCCAACAAAATTTTATTTGCAACTTTTAATTCTTTAATTATTTCAAAAGGGAATAAATTCAAATAAAATCCAAATAAATCCAAATAAATTCCAGAAATTTCCAAAAATTCACCAAGGTGCAAAATAACATTTGAATCCATGAAAAGCAAAAATTGGGGTGTTACATTGGGCATGCTCACGATGCCCCCTAAGGACATCGCGCAAGTCATCATCGCGCTAGATCCGCCTTTCATCTAGATGGGCCCTTAGATCCCCGTGGCCCCCGCCGGCTTGGGGGGACCGCGAGAAGGGGTGGGAGCATGTGCATGTCCCCTGATATCCGAGGGGGCTGCAACCTGCACACCCTTCCCTTGGTTCCGGCCCTCGTGGCCAGAAAAAGCTTTGTTGGAGCGGCTGGAAGCCTGCGCATCGATCGCGTGCACGTCCTGCCGCCCAACGCCGAAAGCGCCCGGCTGGTTTCCCGCCTCCACCTGCTGCTGGGCAGCATCCACTAGGCGGTCGATGTCCCGCAACCATGGAGCGGCCGGGGTTTCGCCCCTAGCGTAACTGGAGGGTGATCGAGAAGCAGCCGGGCCGCATGAAGATTCCGCGCTGGGGTGTCGTCTCCCATCAACAGACGCTGTCGGACGGGCTGTCCCCCGAGCGCGGAAGCAACACGTGTCCCTCCCAGGACGGAAGGACCCGGGAGGTCCGACGCCCTGGCCAGGCGCCGGGATCGGCCACGAGTGCTGCTCTCCTCAGGTAGGTCGTCGTGCTTGGAACGTGAATCCGCCATGCCGAAGATCGCCAAAGCTTCTTGCAAGCTCCGCGAGAAGGCTGAAGAAGAAAGGGCAATCTAGACACCGAGACCCTACCTGGCGCGCCACTATCGGCGTATGAGCCAACAGTCACCTCCGGATCGGGTGTATATGAAGTTCGAACAGGGGGCTTTCGTGGTGATCGCTCGAAAGATGGAGAGAAGGAATCAATGGTGAAGCTTGCAAGGGGACACTGAGGTTTATCCAGTTTGGGGCCCTCCTAATGAGTAATAGCCCTAGTCTTGTTTTTGTTTTTTTGCTTGTGCTCTTGGGGAAAACTGAGACAATCCCTACCGACAGAACGACTCTTCAGAGTTTGAAGAACCAAACCGAATGCATCCAACCTAATCCATCGAACCCCTTCTCCCATGCACCCTGGTTCCCTTTTATACTTGGGTTGGCTAGGGCGCATGGGAGCTTACATCAGTGTACCACACTCATTACACTTCCATACAACATTTAATGCACCTATCACTATTCTTGAGTTGCACTTAATGCTCTGACACAGCCGACTTCACCCCGCCCTCGGGCCCCGCGTGCTTGCTGGCTCCACCCGCCTCGCCAGGGGGGATTTCATCGTGACGTCACCCGTAATAAATGCGCGTGTTGGGAACATGCGCCGTCACACTGTGGCCTTCATTACCCTCATTTAATGCGCACGATACACATTAAATGCTTTTGATCCTCTGTGTGGTGGCACAGACCACTAGGTGGCCTCGGGAGCTGAGCGCCAGCGGTGTAGCCTGGATGCCACCTGTCCGCTGGGCGACTACCACACTGATCGCCAGCGGCGTGGCCTGGTCGCCACCTGTCCGCTGGGCGACCATCTTGCCGATCGCGCCGTGGCGTGACTGGACGCCACCGCCTGGCCGGGCGACCATCTTGTTGATCGCCGTGCGTGGCTCGACGCCACCTCGCCCACCGGATTTACCACCTTGCTGACCTCCAGCGGCGTGGCCTGGACGCCACCTGTCCGCTGACGACCACCTTGCTGACCGCCAGCGGCGTGGCCTGAATGCCACCTATCCGCTGGGCGATCACCCTGCACCCTTACTGCGGTGAAGTGGGCACCCTGGTGTAGAATATACCGACAAGAATAGCCCAAGACAGTCACAGAGATTCGTAGTTTTCTTTGGCTTGCAGGCTATTATCGCCGGTTCATCCCAGATTTTTCAAAGATTGCCAAGCCCATGACGGAACTACTGAAGAAGGGTGTGGAATTCAAGTGGTCAGTGGGCTGTGAGCGAGCATTCCAAGCTCTGAAGCAGCTCCTGACTACAGCTCCTGTCCTTACCCAACCTGATATCCGCAAGCCGTTCAATGTGTATTGCGATGCATCAGGTATCGGCCTTGGCTGCGTACTTATGCAAGAAAGCCGGGTTATCGCCTATGCATCTCGGCAACTGAAACGCCATGAAGAGCACTACCCAACTCACAATTTGGAGCTTGCAACAGTGGTCCATGCCTTAAAAATCTGGCGCCACTATGTCCTTGGGAACAAGTGCAATATCTACACCAATAACAAGAGTCTCAAGTACATCTTCACTCAAGCGGATCTGAATATGAGGCAACGAAGGTGGCTTGAGTTGATCAAAGACTACAGCCTGGAAGTGCATTACAACCCGAGAAAAGCCAATGTGGTGGCTGACGCGCTAAGTCGCAAGGCTCGCTGCGATTGCCTCACTCTTCAACCCCGAAGTGCCACCCTCTGTGCCGAATTCCAGAAACTCGTCTTAGAGATGGTTGAAAAAGGGTCCTTGGCTAATCTAGAGTTGAATTCCACGCTGTTGGATAAGATTAGGGAAACTCAAAAGGGGGACAGTGATGTTTTTCTAGGACAGCAAACTTGTCGCCTAGATTAATGTTTGAAGATCACCGAATTTGATTGGTTGACTGTGGAAGGAATTGAAGCTTATATCCTCAGCTTTCAATAGAGTGCAAGAACATAAAAATTCGAGTTCGTATGTGAAAGCTATGCTCAAAATACCAAACTAGACAAAATTGAAGGATTGAAGCGATGCGAAAAAGAGAAAGATCAGCAACTAAAACATGGACTCTAATGGATCAAAACCTACCAAAACTCACTAAAATAACAGATTGAAATTAAAGGTTGAATTTTTGTGGGGAAATTTTCAATTTTAGGACAAAAATCAAGAACTAATCTAAGGTACAGATTTTCTCACCGATCAACTGAGGCTCTGATACCACTTGATGTAACATTGGGTGTCCCGATCTTTCGATGAGAATGATAACCTTCGATTTGGGTGGAGACGACTTTGACGATCCGACTACAATGTACAACGACGATGCGCCTTAGCAATCGCTAAACCAACTCCAGATGGTTATTGACCTTGCTGTGGGCACGATCAACCTGATCACGAAGATCAATTCCTACAAGCAATCGAAGAACAAGCAAGAACAAGGCAAAAGCAATCTAAAAGTGCAAATATAGATGAAGTATTGAAAAGTTGGGGTTCCAATATAAGGAGCTTGTTAGGCAGCTGTTGAGCACGTCCAAAAGACTCAAAATAGTAGCAAAAGGCTAAACTATTAAATAACCAAAACCCAAGTTATTTTGGGGGGCTCCCTAGCAATATATAGGAGAAATAGGAGGCCAAAACCGTGCTAGGGGTGCCCAAAACACATCCATGCCCGAGTAGGACTCCTATTCCTAGTTTGACTCGGATTTGGAAAGATGACCGAACTTGTTTTGTAGATTCCCATTGACTCATAACGAATTTGGACATGAGGCCGGATCCGTTGGAAAGAGGACGACGAAACCTTTCAAACCAATACTCATAGACCCCAAACACCCTTGTGGATCAAAAGTTATGGTCATTTTAAGTCGGTGATGTCCCGTAGGCCGAATCCGAGTTGAACTTGTGCACTGGAAGAATTGGCTTCATGCTTGACATTTGGGAATCCTTCTCCTTGGTTCCTAAGGACAATATAATCATCACAAGGATTAAATAGCATTCCATTCATTAAATTATTTGTATGCAACCCGAGGAACACATTCACTTGGCAATTGAATTGACGTGCGCGAGCTCGAGTAATTGGCCCTTGTATTACATTGTTGGTTTCAATTGGGTTTGTAGGCATGGCCGTATCCATGGTAGTGATGTCCTCATCATCCTCCCCTTCTTGCATTTGAGTCATCCTCGACTCAAGTTCATCATCTTCTCCCAAGTATGGCTTTAGGTCTGATAATTGAGTTGACGGGCTTGAGCTCGAGTCAAAGGTCCTTCAACCGATGAAGATGTAGAAGGATGGCTAAGGTGGGGGCCAATGAAGCCATGCAGATGGAGTAGAGGATGCCATAAAGTGTCACCAACTTAATGGTCCTGGCCAAGGTGGGGGCCGATGAAGCCATGCAGTTGATATAATTGCGACAACACTTGGTGATGACCATATGTATGCATTGTTAGTTCTGTCCATGATGAGCATGGTCTCATCATCCTCCCTTTCTTGGAGTGGAGTCGTCCTCGACTCCATCGTATTGTCCTGCAAAATGTTAGTAATGACAGGAAACAAAGCAATATGCACATTTGCAATCAAATCAATGGATCGAGAATTTCTATCAACCATATCCTCCCTTTCTTGAAAACTATCGTGTGACTTGTGAATGGAACCAAATGTACTTGGTATGACATGATTAGTGATATGGCAATTATTAAATCGATGACATTGTTGCATTGGAAACAGAGGTTTAAAATCTGAACAAATGTAAACTCGATGTGATTTACACTCTCCTTTCTCACTATTTTTGCCAATAACATAAAAAATATTTCATGATAACCATGACAAATCAGAATGTACAAAAAGTCTCTCCTCTATATAATTCAGGTCACACGGAACATCAAATTCAATGTAGCCTAATGTATATAAAGGAGACATCAATTTCAACTCATCATTTTCGCTTCTGATGTGAATGACATGTTTATTTTCAGCATAAGTGTCTAATGTGTTAACAAAAGTGACATGTCCATTCGCTAGTTGTGTCATGGATATAAGTGAAGTATTATCACACAACTCTTCTTTATCATAAGAAATAGCAAGCAAATCATCTTGTAACAAAGCAAAACCAGCAATTGGTCCCACTAATAGTTGCTCTACGATAGCATAATTTGTTGATAGTTTTAGCTCTTCAAAATTATTTTCTCCATGTGTAAAGTCCATACCTGTTACATTACCTTGTAAGTTCTCATCAGCTGTTGTAGGCGTTTCCTCAACTATTATCTCTTCACTTACACATGGGGTAGTACTGATAGTTTCTTTCTCCATATGTTGTTCTACATCATTCTCTCGATGGTGCTCACTTTTTTGCAAAATGTTATCTACAAAAGAAGGTGCAACAATGGGCGCCTCAAATGAAGCTAATGATTCTTTCAAGGATTCAGCAAGCATATTTTCAACTCTACAAGCACATACAACCAATTCTGAAAGAGATCTATATGTTTCATCAATAAGAGCATCCTGAATTTCTTGATTAAGTCCACATATGAACCTAAGCTCTGTTGCTTCTTCACCTTCAACTGAACCACAACGCAATAAATGATTTTGCAATCGTTCATAGTATTCCTTAACGCACTTATTTCCTTGTTTCAAGCATTGGAGTCTAGTATACAAAAATTCAGTATGATATTCAAGAACATAATCAATTCTCATAAGTCTTTTCATGGCCTTCCAATTTTCAAGTTTTCTCTGTTTTCTACAAATATGTTTCCACCATGTTAATGCATATTCAATTAGCACACTAGCAGCAATCCTAATCTTTTCATTTTCAGACAAATCATACTTGCCAAATTCTTTGTCTACTGCTATCTCCCAATTAATATAGGCATCAGGATCATATTGACCATTAAAAGGTGGAATGACGAATTTAACCTTACCTAGGGAATCATCATCAACATGTACCTGAGCATGTAGTATGCCATTTTTGTTGCTTAGAAGATGAGGTGGAGGATTGGAAGTTCCTGGGGCAGTACCTGCAAGCGTATCAAGTCTAGACAAAATAGTTGCAAGATTAGTGTTAGCAACTCCCTGAGCGGTCTCGATAGACCGGAGGCGGTCTTCTTGCAGCGACATTCTAGAAACAATTCCCTTTGCGCGTGGAGAATGATGCAGCGAATCCTAATCACCTAACATGGTTAGTAGAAGACAAGAAAACAATATAACAAGTATAATGTTCCTATCAACTACAAGGAGGTGGTGGCAATTCTCTCAACATTCAAGCCTATAACCAAAGCTCTTACAAGTTCTTACATGCAGCAGGTGTTGACGGCCGTTGGCGTGGTCAAAAGTTCTCCGAAGCTTGGATAAAGCGATTGCCAAGGGACCGAACAAATGTACAGGGTTGGATGTGGAGCTTGGATAGGCAATATTTATTTCCTATATAATCTGGTAATTCTAGTTATTGTAATGATAAGTAATAATCCAAACTAGAATTCACAAGCCCTAGTTGCCGATCTCAAAGATACAAGTGAATTTCAAGACAACACAAACGCAAAGATAAGGGCACTTATGCAATCAAGGAATAAGCTATGAAATATAAGTGAAGCACCAAAAGCTATATTGCACAAGTCGTAAAGAGACGCTAACTTATTGCTTCAAGAATGTTAGAAGGGCACAAGATTGCTCACTAATTAATAAATTGCACAACCTAAAAGTAACGAACACAAATTAGGGTTTTGCTCAATGTAGTGCGACCGGCCACAATTTTCTTTTCCTTTTCCTTTTTTTTTCTTCTTCTTCTATTTTTTTTTTGGCCTTTTGGCTCTTTCTCTTTTCTTTCTTTTGGTGACTTTCGGCCAACTCTACTATGAACAAAGTTTTGGAATCCCTAACTCGGTGTCACAAGATAAAATGATATGATAATTGAAGATTATGCAATGTATCAAGTAGAGCAGCCCTAAGCAATATCAACAAGCTAGTGTCAAATAGGATCAAAATGTTCACAAAGGATGAATTGGTTCCCAAAGGTAGGTGTTTTGATGTTTTTCTAGGGCAGCAAACTTGTCGCCTAGATTAATGTTTGAAGATCACCGAATTTGATTGGTTGACTGTGGAAGGAATTGAAGCTTATATCCTCAGCTTTCAATAGAGTGCAAGAACATAAAAATCCGAGTTCGTATGTGAAAGCTATGCTCAAAATACCTAACTGGACAAAATTGAAGGATTGAAGCGACGCGAAGAAAGAGAAAGATCAGCAACTAAAACATGGACTCTAATGGATCAAAACCTACCAAAACTCACTAAAATAACATATTGAAACTAAAGGTTGAATTTTTGTGGGGAAATTTTCAATTTTAGGACAAAAATCAAGAACTAATCTAAGGTACAGATTTTCTCACCGATCAACTGAGGCTCTGATACCACTTGATGTAACATTGGGTGTCCCGATCTTTCGATGAGAATGATAACCTTCGATTTGGGTGGAGACGACTTTGACGATCCGACTACAACGTACAACGACGATGCTCCTTAGCAATCACTAAACCAACTCCAGATGGTTATTGACCTTGCCGTGGGCGCGATCAACCTGATCATGAAGATCAATTCCTGCAAGCAATCGAAGAACAAGCAAGAACAAGGCAAAAGCAATCTAAAATTGCAAATATAGATGAAGTATTGAAAAGTTGGTGTTCCGATATAAGGAGCTTGTTAGGCGGCTGTTGAGTACGTCTAAAAGACTCAAAATAATAGCAAAAGGTTAAACTATCAAATAACCAAAACCCAAGTTATTTTGGGGGACTCCCTAGGGGCGTCCAAAACTTGTTTGACTCCCTAGGGGCGTCCAAAACTATATATAGCAGAAATAGGAGGCCAAAACCGTGCTAGGGGCGTCCAAAACACATCCATGGCTGAGTAGGACTCCTATTCCTAGTTTGACTTGAATTTGGAAAGATGATCGAACTTGTTTTGCAGATTCCCATTGACTCGTAACGAATTTGGACATGAGGCCAGATCCGTTGGAAAGAGGACGACGAAACCTTTCAAACCAGTACTCATAGACCCCAAACACCCTTGTGGATCAAAAGTTATGGTCATTTTAAGTTGGTACTGTCTCCTTGGTTCCTAAGGACAATATAATCATCACAAGGATTAAATAGCATTACATTCATTAAATTATTTGTATGCAACCTGAGGAACGCATTCACCTGGCAATTGAATTGACTTGCGCGAGCTCGAGTAATTGGCCCTTGTATTACATTGTTGGTTTCAATTGGGTTTTGTAGGCATTGCTGTATCCATGGTAGTGATGTCCTCATCAAGACTCCGATTCAGAGTATGATCCTAAAGAGGACAGGGGGACCGAGAATGATGCAAATGACAAGATTCCTTTGTATGAGGAGCCGCTGATGGAAGAGCAAACTGTAGCCACTATATCAGCTTTAAAGGTGCTTTGTCTAATCTGTAGGGGGCTTACGATTTTGGTGTACTTGTATTTTGCATTGCTTCTGTGGTTTTTGTGTTGGTCTTTATTTATTTCAAGTGATATATTGACATTGCTGTTTATTCTTTTGTACCAGAATACATCATATAAAAGAACTGTTACAAGGCCTGCTTTAAGGTCCAATAAAAGGAACAAGATGGCTCCAGGTGGCACAAGACCTTCCAAGAGAGTGAAGGCAACTCAAACAATACAGCAACCTACTAGAGTTTCAACAAGGTCAACATCAAAGAATTTAGCCTTGGGACAACTTATTGAAGATAGAACCACTGCAGCATCTGATCAACTGGTTCATCAAGTTCAGAGCCAAGGACAAGAACCTATTGTGGAACCTAGGAGTCCCGTTAGGGACTGGTCTTATGAAGGAGAAAGTTTAGATGCGGACGAAGGTGGTGAACTGTAACACCCCGGCATTTAATATGCCCGAATGCTACCAAACACAAGCTAAACAACAACTAAATACCACATTTAACATAAAATTTCAGCAAAGGTGCATAGGTTAAAAACCGAGATTTCGGCAGCACCTCCTTTGTTTTATCATGAATTTAAGGAACAGCAACAATATAGCATTATATGGCAATAAGAGAAACATTTAAAACAGCAATAAATAAAGTCTTAACGACAATAAGAGACTAACATTAAGCTCTTAAGGTTCCAAGTGTCAAACAAACAATAGAACTCTCATTAACCAAGCTAAGACTTAATTTTAAAGACCATCACACGCAATTTATTATCAAACTAAATGAATTGACTTGGGGAAACATTAAGGTGAAGCAACGTGTGAGCGTGTGACTATTCCCCTTTCCCGCATGCCGTTCTCATGGTACCTAAAACAACAAGAAAACACAAGGGTGAGTTCGAAAACTCAGCAAGCATACTGCAATGGACAACAAGCATAACAACATGGCAATAACATCTTCCATCATGTATATCATCTCATTCATGATTACTTATCAATATCATCATCAATTTGTATGCGAAGTAATGCAATGCTCCCGACCCTCTGGAACCTCATACCGGTATGGGAAGTACACACCCGTCGGTGTGCACCCTTTCCTCCCTTCCATCCCGAAGATGGAGGGTGCCTAATCGCTTCCAAACACCACGTGGATGGAATCACGACATCGGACTTACTCAATGGCGCCCGGATTAGTCATAACTTTCTCACCGACCTTGCCGGACTAGTTAAGACTTTCTCACCGCCCTCGCCCTATCTCATGACATGCATGCAACCATGCCAATTATCATATTTAATTCACATATTAACACATGGCATCATAATATGTTAAACATGCTCATCATAGCATATCATTCACTAACACATGGCAAGTGGACATATATCATGTAAACAATTCCATCTAATCTCAACATGCAACCTACAACTCGCTATCCATCACAACACACTTGCCTCAACCACGTGCAACGGATTGGTGGGAAGAAGAGGGCACTTCCGGGGTCACACCACCTGCACATAGGCATCACACACTCACAATCATAGCCTCCAAACAGTACACAAACCCCCATCTAACCCGACATTGCCAACTACTCGCAAAACCTAAAAACAGAGGTTCTGTCCCAAGGGACAGCAGCCTTGCAAAAGGCATAACTTGAGTTCTGGGACTCCGAATGAATTAAACGAGTACACCCTCGCGTAGCCTAGGAAATTTCACAACTTTCTCTAGGTATAAGGAAAGTCTGATTCGGCTTCTAAAGTTGTTTAATCTACAGATTACCGAGATCTGTTCCAATTACGTCACAGATTTTTAGGCGCTCGGTAAAACAGCCATAACTTTCAAACGGCTGATCGGAATTTAACATGCTTTACGTCCACGGAAAGATAATTAAATTATCTACAACTTCCTAGAAGTCCGTACGGTCGGATTCGGATTCTAAATCGACGGAAACTCGAACCCTAGTTCGACTGCTCAATCTGCCCGAAAACAGAAACGTGGACAAGTTTAGATCTAACCCAAATTACTTCAAACCAACGCCTCCAATTGATCTAAAATCTTCATAAACATCCTAATAACAGTACCTAGATCAATTCCAAGGATCCCCATGTTCATACCTTTGCCCGAAGCATAAAACTCCAATCAATCTCCTGGATCTCCTCGCGACCGCTTCCTCGCTCCACGTTCCTCGCTCCTCGCTCCTCCTCCTCGCTCCTCGCTCCCACGGGATGGATCCACGAGGTGCAGGGGTGGGGTGGCCACCCTAGGGCAGCAAGGGGTGGAGGGAGGTGGTGTGGAGGTGGAGGAAGGGAGGGGGCGACGGTATGGGGCGGCTAGGGCTTAGGGAAGGGGAGGGAGGAGAGGTGGAGGGAGGGGCATGGGGCTGAGGTGGGGCGCAAGGGGGCAGGGGAGCCCTTTACCAGCCCCACACCCTGCCCTAGTCCAATAAGAGTCCTCTCAATCCCTCCAAAGCCCACCAAGGCCCAAAACTCCCAGGAAGGCCCAAAACCCCTAAACGGCCCGGAAAAGCTATTAACCTCCAATTCCTATGGTTTTAACCTTATTTCCACATCTCATAATGTTTATAGCCTCATCATGCTCAATAATTAAGGATACGACACTCCGTGGCGACATAACACTTCAACCGGCCCAAAAACGCGAGTAAACCTCTACCGAAGGGTTTTAACCTAAATTCCACATTCCGTAGAGTTTTTGTCCTCAACATTCACATTGTATAAGATTACGACACTCCGAGGTGTCACATTCTTCCCCCCTTCAACAGGATTCGACCTCGAATCTAAACGCACCAACACGAAACCCAGCAAAACCAAAGATAGCTAGGTTTTCACATCACACACCTGAGGCGAAAAGTTCGGGATACTTCTCGCAAGATGCGAGATTCCAGCTCCCAAGTCGCTTCCTCTCGGCCTGATGTGACCACAGGACCTTGACAAACTTAAGCGCCCCGTTCTTCATCACTCGCTCAAGTCCCTGCACTTTCCACAGACGGGACTCGAAGGTGAGGTCCTGCTGAAGCACTAATGGTTCCAATGGAACCACCAACTCCGGATCATGCAAGTATTTCTTCAACATCGAGACATGGAACACATTATGCACACCAATCCGGTCCAAGAATAGCTCTCTCGCCCACGGCATCCCAACAAAGTGGCGATTTGCACTTCCAACCATACAGTACCTCATAAGGAGCAGCCCGGATGCTGGAATGATAGCTGTTATTGTAAGCAAACTCTGCAACAAATGGTCTTCCCAGCTACCCTTCCAAGCCATCACACAGGCCCTGAGCATGTCCTCCAAAGTTTGGATGGTACGCCAGATCGCCCATCTGCTTGAGGGTGAAAAGCGGTACTAAGGCGAAGGCTGCACTCCAAAGCACTCGCAAACTCTCCTAACTTGGAGACGAACTTCGTGATCCCGATCGTAAATAATGGTCTTAGGTACACCATGCAGTCTCACAATCTCCCGCACATAGATGGGAGCCAACTCGCCGCAGAATTGGTCGTGCGGATAGGAATGAAATGCGCAAACTTGCCGAGACGGTCCACCACAACCCAAACAAAGATCCTTCCTCGTGGAGAACGAGGTAAACCAACCACAAAATCCATGGAGATGTCATCCCATGGCCATACAGAATCTCCAAGGGCTGCACAGCAGGCCGGGACGCTTTATGCTCAGCTTTGATCTTCCGGCAAATCCCACAAGACGCCACATACTTGACAATATCCACTCTCATCCTTTTCCACCGTAAATTCTTCTTCAAGTCCACAGACATCTTGGTCTCCCAGGATGGACCGTGTACGGTGCGATGAGCTTCTTTCAGGATGTCTTCTTTCACTTGAGATTTCGGGCACGCATGCACGGCCCTCGAAACCTCAAAGCTCCCAGATCATCAACAAGAAAGTCTCCAGACTTGCCATCCTCAAGGCGTTTCCTCACTGCTGGAGCAAACGATCATCTTTGTTGTGCCTCTCGCACACGCCAGGAATCACCGACTCAAGAATCATTTGAGTTTCAGCCTGCACGGTCCCCGCAAAGCAATAGGAGACTCCCAAACGCTCAAAATCAGCAACAAGACAATCAACAACAGGGGCATTGTCTTGCGATCGAGGGCGCCGGCCACCACATTTGCTTTCCCTGATGATACCGGATAGTGAGGTCATAATCCTTTATCAACTCTAGCCACCTCCTCCGCCTCAAGTTCAAATCTTTCTGAGTAAAGATGTACTTGAGGCTCTTGTGATCGATGAAAATATCACAAGACTCACCGCATGTAATGCCTCCATATCTTCAATGCAAACACCACGGCGGCTAGCTCAAGATCATGCGTGGGATAATTCTCGCTCATGCTTTTTCAATCGCCTCAAGCATAAGCAATCACCTTGCCCTCTTGCATGAGCACACACCCAAGTCCCAACCGAGAAGCATCGAATAAACGGTGAAGCGCTTCCTGGCTCGGGAAGGGTAAGAACAGGAGCAGCCACTAACTTCTCCTTCAAAGTGCGTTGTGCTCACACTCGCAGATCCACCGGAACTTCATCCCTTTCGAGTCACTGTGAAAGTGGCTTGGCAATGATAGAGAAATCCTGCACAAAACGCCGATAGTAGCCAGCCAACCCAAGGAAACTACGCACCTCTTTGACATTGGAAGGCCTCTTCCAATCCAAAATCGCCGAGACTTTGCTAGGATCTACAGATATGCCCTCTGGATTGATGATGTGGCCAAGAAAACCCACTTCAAATCCGTAACTCGCACTTTTTCAGCTTAGCAAAGAATTGATTCCCTCAGGTACTCAAAGACAAGCCTCAAGTGTCGCTCATGCTCCTCTTCCGATTTAGAGTAAATCAGAATGTCATCGATGAACACTATCACAAACTCATCAAGGTACTTGTGTAGCATACCGCTCATCGCCTCCATAAAGACAAAGAGGGCATTAGTTAGTCCAAAAGACATAACTTTAAATTCATAATGCCCATACCTAGTGGAGAAAGCAGCCTTTCTCAATGTCCTGCTCCCTCACACGGATCTGATTGTACCCCGACTGAAGATCAATCTTGGAGAACACCTTTGCTCCCTTCAGTTGGTCAAACAGATCCTCGATGCGAGGCAAAGGATACTTATTCTTGACTGTCACTTGATTAAGAGCACGATAATCAATGCACATACGCCAACTTCCATCCTTCTTCGAGACGAAGAGGACGGGTGCTCCCCATGGCGAAACGCTACGCCGAATGAAGCCCTTGGCCAACAGATCCTCCAACTGCTTCTTCAACTCGTCTTGAAAAGGTCGAGCCAAGCGGTATGGAGAGATAGAAATAGGTCGAGTGCCAGGAACAAGATCAATACGAAACTCCACATTCCTCGCAGGAGGTAAACCAGGTAACTCATCAGGGAACACATCAACAAACTCCTTCACTACAGGAATCCCCTCAATGGAAACTGAGGAAGATGGCTTTTCTGACAAGGTCATGAGGAAACCCAACAGCCTCAAACGCCGACCAGAAAACAAACTAGTCAAAGCAAAGACGGAATCGAGGGTATACCACCCTCGAAGGTCAACTCTTCACTGACGGGCCTGCAAGGCAACTGTCTTCCGTAAACAACAGATCTTAGCACGGCATCGATGCAGCCACCCATGCCCAAAATGACATCAAAAGGAGCCAATCGGATCACCATGAGATTGGCAAAGAAAACCTCATCATCAATGGCAATGGTGCAACCAGGGCAAACCCAAGAACTAGCAATCAACCCCAGGAGAATCGACTAACACGGACTCGTAAATCCGCTTAAACTCCCAACTTAGCTCTACTAGCAAACTCCGACGACACAAAAGAGTAGGATGCTCCGAATCAAATAGAACAAAGGCATCAATGGAATCCACGAGCAGAGTACCAAACCACCTCTGGATGCCCTACCGACTCGGGCGGTCGGCAAAGCGCACACTCCTGGTGGCGCCGGACAAAAGGAGCCCCGACTCCAGCCGATGCCCCAACCAGCTGGGGCGGAGGAGGCAATCGAGGAGGAGGAGACGGCTGCGGGCACCAAGACGCCGCTGGTGGCGCCACGCAAAGGGTGGCTGAGAAACAGGGGCAGCCATCATGTGCACCGATCCTCCGGAAGACGCTACCGAGTGGGAGGAGAAGGCACCGTCTCCCACTTGATGATGCTACCGGGTTCATCCGGCAGACTCGCCCCATATGGCCGGGCTTGCCACGCTGGTTGCAACTCCCGGTCCAACCACACTAAAGCACGGTGCTCGCCACCGCACTTGAAGCACTTCATGCCCTGCCCGGCACAGACGAACAATCGCTCGCGAAGAAGACGCATCGGGCGGCCCCATCTTAGCTCCCGAGGAGGAGCCCTGTCCTCCCTTGAACTTCTTGAAGGTGGGTCGTGAGAGGACCCACCTCCTCCACCAAAGGTCCTCTTCGCCTCGCCCGGGGCCGCAGGAACCCCCGAACCTCCCGGTTCTCGCTTGTCCCGGAGAGCTCCAACTCGAGCTCCATGCCCTTCGCTTGCTCCACCACAGAGCAGAAGTCACGAGGACAGTCGCCCCATGACAACTCTGAACTCTGGTTGAGGCCCCTACGGAACCTCCTAGCTTTCTCCCGATCGTTTACCGCCACACTGCAGACGGGCGCACCACGCCGTTGAACTCCTTCTCATACTGCCACCGACCTCTTTCCTGGGAAAGAGTGGTCGAGTAAGCTCCATCCTCTCAAGGAAAGACTCGGATGGAACTTGGCCCAAGCGAGCCACAAAGTCCTCCTGTGTCATCGACTCAGATCGGGGCTCTAGCAGCTGTAACCCTCCCACCAGATATCCGCTTGGCCCTTCACCTAAAAAGCCACAAAGCGAGTCCTCCGAACCGAGGTCAAATCTAGGACCTCAAATCGCTTTCCATGTACCGCAGCCAATCTGCTGGATCGGATTAGCGTGCTCGCTCCGTCCGAAAGTGTCAAGACGGAGGGACATCCACTCCCGGAGACTCATCCTCGGCTCCGGTGCAGTGGGGCAACAACAGGGGGCCATGCAGGGGGAGGCACAACAGGGGCTGCCCGCAATGGCCGGCGCAGCTCCCGAATCTCCTCTGCAGAGCTGAACTAAATCTTCATTTGCGCGGGCACCCGCCCGACCGCAGCTGGAAGCTCCTCCCGAGCTGGCCCACGAGCATTGCGAAACGCTACCCTCAAAGAACAGACTCCTCAACTCCTGGGAGCCTCGCCTGGCCTCCACGCCACGGCGGCCCACGGCCTCTACCCCTCGGCATGGCTGCTTTAGACAGACAACCACCCAAACACGAAAGAACACAATCAAGATCATAGATCAAACATCATCATAAGCATATTCCTTATCACATAATCAAGCGCGATGCAATGACGAACCAAAACCCATCCTACTGTGCATCCAAGTGTGTCAGATTTTAGATTAGTTATACCACTTTTACAAGTTTTAACGTTGCTATCCGATAATAAAGTTTTAGTTAAGACCTAAGCCATGTTTCTAAGTTATTCCACATCACATTTTAGTTGTACCCTATAGCATGATACTAAAAATTCACATTCCAAGGACCTACAGCCCGCTCTGATACCAACTGTAACACCCCGGCATTTAATATGCCCGAATGCTACCAAACACAAGCTAAACAACAACTAAATACCACATTTAACATAAAATTTCAGCAAAGGTGCATAGGTTAAAAACCGAGATTTCGGCAGCACCTCCTTTGTTTTATCATGAATTTAAGGAACAGCAACAATATAGCATTATATGGCAATAAGAGAAACATTTAAAACAGCAATAAATAAAGTCTTAATGACAATAAGAGACTAACATTAAGCTCTTAAGGTTCCAAGTGTCAAACAAACAATAGAACTCTCATTAACCAAGCTAAGACTTAATTTTAAAGACCATCACACGCAATTTATTATCAAACTAAATGAATTGACTTGGGGAAACATTAAGGTGAAGCAACACGTGAGCGTGTGACTATTCCCCTTTCCCGCATGCCGTTCTCATGGTACCTAAAACAACAAGAAAACACAAGGGTGAGTTCGAAAACTCAGCAAGCATACTGCAATGGACAACAAGCATAACAACATGGCAATAACATCTTCCATCATGTATATCATCTCATTCATGATTACTTATCAATATCATCATCAATTTGTATGCGAAGTAATGCAATGCTCCTGACCCTCTGGAACCTCATACCGGTATGGGAAGTACACACCCGTCGGTGTGCACCCTTTCCTCCCTTCCATCCCGAAGATGGAGGGTGCCTACTCGCTTCCAAACACCACGTGGATGGAATCACGACATAGGACTTACTCAATGGCGTTCCGGATTAGTCATAACTTTCTCACCGACCTTGCCGGACTAGTTAAGACTTTCTCACCGCCCTCACCCTATCTCATGACATGCATGCAACCATGCCAATTATCATATTTAATTCACATATTAACACATGGCATCATAATATGTTAAACATGCTCATCATAGCATATCATTCACTAACACATGGCAAGTGGACATATATCATGTAAACAATTCCATCTAATCTCAACATGCAACCTACAACTCGCTATCCATCACAACACACTTGCCTCAACCACGTGCAACGGATTGGTGGGAAGAAGAGGGCACTTCCGGGGTCACACCACCTGCACATAGGCATCACACACTCACAATCATAGCCTCCAAACAGTACACAAACCCCCATCTAACCCGACATTGCCAACTACTCGCAAAACCTAAAAACAGAGGTTCTGTCCCGGCGGGACAGCAGCCTTGCAAATGGCATAACTTGAGTTCTGGGACTCCGAATGAATTAAACGAGTACACCCTCGCGTAGCCTAGGAAATTTCACAACTTTCTCTAGGTATAAGGAAAGTCTGATTCGGCTTCTAAAGTTGTTTAATCTACAGATTACCGAGATCTGTTCCAATTACGTCACAGATTTTTAGGCGCTCGGTAAAACAGCCATAACTTTCAAACGGCTGATCGGAATTTAACGTGCTTTACGTCCACGGAAAGATAATTAAATTATCTACAACTTCCTAGAAGTCCGTACGGTCGGATTCGGATTCTAAATCGACGGAAACTCGAACCCTAGTTCGACTGCTCAATCTGCCCGAAAACAGAAACGTGGACAAGTTTAGATCTAACCCAAATTACTTCAAACCAACGCCTCCAATTGATCTAAAATCTTCATAAACATCCTAATAACAGTACCTAGATCAATTCCAAGGATCCCCATGTTCATACCTTTGCTCGAAGCACAAAACTCCAATCAATCTCCGCGGATCTCCTCGCGAATCGCTCCTCGCTCCACGTTCCTCGCTCCTCGCTCCTCGCCTCCGCTCCACGGGATGGATCCACGAGGTGCAGGGGTGGGGTGGCCACCCTAGGGCAGCAAGGGGTGGAGGGGAGGTGGTGTGGAGGTGGAGGAAGGGGAGGGGGGCGCACGGTATGGGGGGGCGGCTAGGGCTTAGGGAAGGGGGAGGGAGGAGAGGTGGAGGGAGGGGGGCGCATGGGGCTGAGGTGGGGCGCAAGGGGGGGCAGGGGGAGCCCCTTTTACCAGCCCCCACACCCTGCCCTAGTCCAATAAGAGTCCCTCTCAATCCCTCCAAAGCCCACCAAGGCCCAAAACTCCCCTGGGAAGGCCCAAAACCCCGAAAACGGCCCGGAAACAGCCCGAAAAAGCTATTAACCTCCAATTCCTATGGTTTTAACCTTATTTCCACATCTCATAATGTTTATAGCCTCATCATGCTCAATAATTAAGGATACGACACTCCGTGGCGACATAACACTTCAACCGGCCCAAAAACGCGAGTAAACCTCTACCGAAGGGTTTTAACCTAAATTCCACATTCCGTAGAGTTTTTGTCCTCAACATTCACATTGTATAAGATTACGACACTCCGAGGTGTCACATGAACCTATTGCCCATAATGAGAACAACTAGTCAAACAATGCAGACATGTTTTTTTACCTTGCTCCTTTAATGATCTCTATAGTTCTTGTTCTCTAACTCTTTGGATGAAAATTTTTTAGATACACCAATACCTGCTTGTAGAGGGAAGAGGCCCCAAACAATGGGCAAATCA
Organism: Rhipidocladum racemiflorum; assembly: GCA_036346355.1. Lineage (NCBI taxonomy): Eukaryota > Viridiplantae > Streptophyta > Magnoliopsida > Poales > Poaceae > Rhipidocladum > Rhipidocladum racemiflorum. The sequence goes on from CM070591.1 coordinate 38,655,618, forward strand.
CTTGACAGGATGGCTAGAGCTATGGGCAAATGGATGCCCATCCAATTTACGGAAGGGGTCAGGAGGCCACAAAATTCAGATCAAGCTGCTAAGCTAGCTTCGGAGGCTGGCATTCACATTAGGTAATCTGTGCCTATCCTCACACACTAGAAGGAGTACAAGAACAACACTTCTCATTTACAGAATTTCGTGGGCAAATTATCTGTAAGTAATTAATTCTTTCCGACTAACATGTTTTCTTCTACCAGATTAACAACTGCTTATACATATTCATGATATCTTCTTTCTGCCTAATTGCTTATATCTAATTGATTAATAGACAAGGCTAGCTATGGACACTACTGCAAAGCCAATGAATGATGCATGCACTAATTTAATCAAGTGCGGGATAAGCCAAGCTAGGCATAGGCTCAAGAAGCGATTTTTTGATGGTTTTCCAGCTAATGAAATCAGTGGAACATCTCCTGTACCTCAATTGTCTGATAATGAGTGGAGAAAGCTAGTTAACAAATGGTCAGACCCAAAAAATAAGGTATTGTAACCACTTTCTTCTTTTAAGATTCTATTGCTGAATGTGACTAACAAGAAAGTATTTTCTAGGAAATCTGTGAAAAGAACAAGGACAATCGTGCCAAAGTCCAGTTCCATCAGGCTACAGGTTCTTGTAGCTATATTTCACACTGCCATGCTCTTGTATGTACCCATCATCTGCATATTATTGGTTTTTTATCCAAAATTAATTATCTTGCCTTGTTTTGTTGTTATAAGTACTAACCATTGATTTTGTTTTCATTCATACTAAAATACAAAAGGAGAAGAACAAAGATCGAGAGTTAGATGAGGTGAAAATCTTTAAGGAATGCCACAACAGCAAGAAAAAGGGATTCTCTCAACCAGTGCAACATGCAATTGTATGTCCCTGCCAATCCTACCATTTTATTGTTACTGTTGGAATGTTGTCATGTGATTGTAACACCCCAAAATTTTGCTTCTCTTAAATTCATGTGTGATTTGGCACTTTGGTGAATTTTTGGAATTTTCTGGAATTTATTTGGATTTATTTGGAATTTATTTGAATTTATCCCATTTTGAAATAATTAAAGAATTCAATATTGCAAATAAAATTTTGTTGGAAATATTTTATTTGAGTCCAAAATGATCCAAAATATTTTCCAGAATTTTTCTGGAATTTTTCTGAGTCTTTTGCTATTTTTAATGAATTAAATGAATTACTGGGGATTATTTTGAATATTAAAATCGCTTCGGGTTTAGTACTGTTCATCGGGTCCGAGTCGGACTCGAGTCCGACCCGAACCCGACCGGGCCACTTGATTCGGTCGAACCGCGTCGCCGAACCCAACCCTAACCCTAGCCACCGACCGTTGGATCTTGATCCAACGGCCGTGCGTGTGACGCGTCGCGTGTGCGCGTGGGCCGTTCGATGCGGGACACGTGGACGGCATCTGGTCGTCGTCCTCGCCCGAATCAGGCTCGGAGAGCGCCGCCGTGTCCGACTAGGGCTCCGCCCTGAGCACGCCTCCCGGGGCTATTTAAGGCCCGGACCGGCCCCCGAGGTTGCCCTCACCCATGCGCCCCGTTTGCCCTAGCTAATAGAGCTCAAGCCGCCGCCAAGCCGTGCCGATTGCTCGCCGAAGTTGGACGGAGCCGCTACGGTTTCCTCGTCTTCTCCGGCACCGATAGCCCTTGACCGCCGTGTTGAAGCCCGGGTTCGGAACCCCCAAGACAAGGCGCACCTGCGGGACATCTCGATCACGCCGGAGAACGCCCGTAGCGCCGAGCCCGTGGTCATCTTCCCTGGCGCCGGCAACCCAGCCCTGCCGTGACTCCATCTCCGTCCACGAGCTCCGTGCACCGTTGGATCTTCATCGGACGATCACGGTGAGTCCACGCTTCGAAACTTTGGAAAACAGATCGGATCTCGACCGCTGGATCAAGATCCGACGCCCACGATCGCCACGTGCTAGAAAGCTGCGTTAACTTAGGTAGATCTAGACCGTCCGATCTAGATCGAACGGCCGTGATCATGCCACGTAGCCGCCGCCGCTGCGGCGTTGAGTCATCGACAGCCGCCCGCGCGTGGCCGCCGAGCCTGGCGTGATCGCGTGTCACCGACACGCGGGGCCCGCATGTCGCTGTCTCGCCCGAGAGCCTCACCGTGCACGTGACCCACTGACGGGTGGGACCCGCGTGTCAGCCTCTGTAGCTGTAGGCCGCGTCCACCGTGGGCCGGGTGTCACCGTGGACTCAGTCCATGGACCGAGACACGTGGCAGCACCCGGGACATGCCACGTGGCATGATGACGTCATGCTGACGTCATCATGGAGGCCGTTCGGTGCTGACGTCAGCAGGTCACTGTGGACCAATCACAGGATGCCACGTGTCCATGCTGACGCAATAATTAATTTCCGAAAAAGAAAATGATTTATTAATTCGAAATATTAATTCAAATTTAGATTCAAACTTCAAACGCTTATAACTTTTGCGTTTCAACTCCGATTTGAGTGATTCAAATTTCTAAATTTGTATAAAATTGAGATCTACCTAAATATGAATTTTATTTAATTTTTGGACTAAAGTTTTTCTCTGTAATATTATTTAATTGATTATTTAAACTTTAATAAATCATAACTTTTGCATTTTAACTCCGATTTGAACGATTCCAGTTTCTAAAAATCCAGAAAAGTATGTTCTCTCTGTTTATGGATTTTATTTGGAGTTTTGGGATGTTTTTGCCTATTGTTTATTTGAGTATTTGCTATTTGCACGCTTTACAAGTAGACGTTGAAGTGCCGGAAGGATTCGAAGGAGAAGTGTTGACTCAGGATCCAACTCAAGACCAAGAGCAAGTGCTTTTTGAAGGCAAGTTGTGCTTTGACCATATTGATCCTATTTCGAAATCTATTTTGATTTAAACTATTGCATGCTAGTTCAATTAGAAAGATACTTTGTTTAAACATGGGGGTTAGATAAATACCAATTTGCTATATGACACCTTGATTACTTAAGTATGTGCCATGACCCTTTGTCACCCTAGTTGTGGTTTACTAGTTGGACATTATTAAATTGCCAACATGGGTTTAGACCGTTGTAGTATACTGCTTAGACCTGCTACGTGCTCATGACATGATTTTGGACAATCAAATGTTAATATTGACTTAATGATATATTGAACCTGTTTTGGAAAAGATTCATGTGATGTTGATGGCACGTGGTGCATGGTAATCAACTGGGGTTTGATAAACGATTTCGGCCGGGCATGTGGCAAGAGTAATCAGTGGGCCGATTGTGGCATTGGGAGTGTTGATTTGGTTTTTCGGGTAGTCTTGCCCTGGTCACTCTAAGGACTTAACCTTGCAAGCCTTTGAACTGGGTCATACTTGCAACCACATGGCTGGAATGGGACGGCCCTAGTTGACTAAGTCGCTAAGGACTCGCTTGTGGAGCCTCGGGTGTCGATTACACCGCTTGTGTGATTGTGCGGGGAGCGTATCGTGGTCGTGGCCGATACCCATCTAACGGTGTGTTGGTCCCATACTTCGCCTTGGCTAAGGGAAGGGATGGTGTAGAGCACGAACCGGAGAGGACCACCTGTGTTGTTTGAGGCTTAGAAAGGCTTTGTTACTGAACTCGCCTTTGTGGTGTTTGACTGTATCTTGTGGGTAAAGTGCATAACCTCTGCAGAGTTTGGAATCTATTCGAATAGGCCGTGTCCACGATCGACAATGCTCGGGAATTACTGATCAAGGGTTAGATTTTCTGAAAATAACTTGGATTTGAAAGGTTGGTTTGGTTTAATAATGAAGATGATGGAAATGTGTTTAGGATGGGGAAAATGTGTATTAAACTTCTTGAAAAGTTATTTATGCTTTACATATTTCTACTGCTATTGAATCTACTATAATTATTTGTCAACAGCAGAATACAGCAAATATACCTTGAGCTATTCCTTTGTACCCAGCCATGCATAAAGTATATTAGCTTGCATTCTGTGCATGACTTCTTGAGTACCAAGTACTCACCCTTGCCTCAACACAATACAGCTTGAAGAGGAGACTACGCCGGTTCGGAGGAGGAGTTCCAAGAGGACCCGTCTACTTAGGGATGCGAGCCCGGTCGATTGCCTGTGGTATCCGGATGGCGCCACGGTTATTTGATTTTCATTGCTACTACTTTTCTCTGAATAAGTTTTGCCTTGCAAGGCATATATTTGTACCTTGGCCATAAGGTCAAGTAACCCTTTGATTATTTAAATAAAGTACTTTGATAGTATCGATTGGTATGATTGTGATATTTACCGATGTTAAGACTGTGTGCACTAGCGCGTTCCTGGACTAGTGCTGAATACACAGAGGGTCCGGATTTGCAAATTCGGGGTCCCGACAGAGGTGGTATCAGAGCCATACTTGACTGTAGGCTCAACCCTAAGCTAGAATGGTCGTAGTGAGGATAAAACCTAGTTTCTAAAGCTAAAAATTTGTGAAGATAAGAAATGACATCTCGACTTATCCCCTTCTCTCTTTTCTTGTCTCTTGCTGAAATTTTCCCTTACCTTGTCACAATTTAAAAATTCCGAGTTCTTACGTGAAGCACTCTTGTGACAGATGGAGGTTTTTTTTCGATGAGTGAGCATAGGTTCTATAGTGAGACTCCTTCGCCGAGTCGAGTCATAGAATAAAGAGTCACCCTTTAGGCGTTAGACTCCAGAGTTAGTTCGATTTGGATTTGCTTTGTTTGCTGAGTGTGCAGTATGTGTTGCAAGGCCCTTAGGCATTGTAAGCAGCCATACCAAGTTACTAATAATAAAGTTGGACCTTAAGGCTACACCTTTCGCCCCGCATAAGTTCCATATTACTTGTCTATTCTTGTTTCCCCTCATCTCTAAACCTAGAGCAAATCGACAGATGGTGAATACCCGTGGGAACTTTGGAAGCAATGGGAGTGGTTCTCGCCCAGCAGAAAACCCCAATGATGGAGCACCAGCACCACCAGTTGATATGCAGAATTTTGGAGCCTTTCTTGCTGCTCAGACTCAGTTGATGCATGCTATGATGCAACAAATGCAGCAGGTCCTTTGCTCAGGCCACCGCTAATCAAGTTAATCGGGGACCACGCTGAATACAAGGTGTCGAGTTCATGAGAACTCACCCACCCACTTTCTCTGGAAATGCCAATCCATTGAAGGCCGATGATTGGTTAAGATCAATTGAGAGGAAGCTACACATAGCTCAATGCATAGGGAATGAGAAGGTACTTTACGCTTCTCATCAGCTGGAAGGAACAAATTGAATGGTGGGAGAACTTCGTGCCACGCAAGAGAACCCTCAAGATATCACTTGGGAAGAGTTCATTGCATTCCGACAAGATCACGTGCTGAAGGAATCATGGACCTTAAGAAGGAGGAGTTCAGAGCATCAAGCAAGGTAATCAGCCGGTGGCCGACTACGAACAAATTTACGCAGCCTAGCACGCTACGCACTGAGGATGTAGCGACAGATAAATCCGCATACCTCGTTTTATGAAGGGACTCAACTCAGGATTGCAAGTAGGATTGATCACCCACACCTTTCCAGATTTCCAAGAGTTGGTGAATAAAGCGCTTATTCTTGAGGACAAGCGCAAGGAACTGGATGAGAACAGAAGCGCAGGATGCAACGGCAAGGATCACGCCAGGAACGCATAGCAGCGCTTGAGAGTTGCACCAAATCAATTCTTGATTCCAACCACAGAGTGCGACAAGGACACCATCCTCGCACCAAGACCTGCCAATCGTAACTACTGCACCCAGCCCCGCTAGAAACACTACCTGTGCAACAAGAAGGAACAGTGAGACGCTGCTACAATCGCAACGAGCCAGACACTTTGCCAACAGCTTGTCCAAAGAAGACAGCGAGAGCGACCCGATTCGCTTCAACCTAGGAACCACCCGGCTAGGACGCCAAAGACCAGGAGCCACACCCAGGCATCGTGGTGAGAGGCCGAGTCAACCATGTCACCGCAGATGCACCGCAGAATGCTACTGACGTCAGTCTTGGGTAAGTTACTTGTTAACTCAAGACTGCAACAGCTTGATTTTGTTTGACTCTGGAGCTTCGCATTCGTTTGTTTCGCAAGGCTTTGCTACTAGAAATGACTTGAGAATTGCAAGACTTAAGTGCATGCTTTTAGTTCAAACCCTTGGTTCCGAACTCCGAACGGAAGTAGGATGTTCCGGGGTGAGAATACTAATAGATGGAACAGAGTTCCTAGCAAACCTTATAATTTTGGAGACCCAGACCTTAGATGTTATATTGGGAATGGATTGGTTATCCAAGCACAAGGTCTGTATTGGATTGTGGACAAAGGACTATCTCATTGAGAGCCCGTGTGGGAAGAAAGTGGAATTTCAAGCCACTGCGATTAGAGATGGACAGTTGATGGTTAACAGTACCAAGGCAATCAGCATAGAGGATGTCCCAAGTAGTGAATGAGTACCCGATGTTTTTCCCGAAGATCTACCGGTATGCCGCTGCAGGGGACATAGAGTTTGTGATAGAGCTTGTACTGTACAGCACCGATAGCAAAGAGACCCTATCGGATGTCTACCGAGGAGTTGGTAGAGATGAAGAAACAATTGGAAGAGTTAATGGAGAAAGGATTTATCGAGACCAAGTTAGTCGCCGTGGGGAGCACCGGTTTTGTTTGTCAAGAAGAAGGACGTGAGTTTCAGGATGTGAATTGACTACCGTGCACTCAATGAGGTCACCGTGAAGAATAAGTATCAGCTACCCAGGATTGATGATTTGTTTGATCAGTTAAGAGGAGACGGAGTTTTCTCCAAGATTGATCCGAGATCGGGATACCATCGATTGAAGATCCGATCGTAAGATATTCAAGGCGCATTCTCGTCAAGATATGGACATTACGAGTTATGATTATGTCCTTTGGATTGACAAATGCGCCAGCTTATTTCATGAATATGATGAATAAGGTGTTCATGGAATATTTGGACAAGTTTGTCGTCGTGTTCATAGACGATATCCTAATCTACTCCAAGACAGAGGATGAACATGCCGAACACTTAAGGCGAGTTTTGGAAAAGCCGAGGAACGACAACTTTTCGACAAGTTCAGCAATTGTGATTTTTGGAAGGACAAGTTGGAGTTTATTGGACATGTAATGACCGCAGAATGAGTCGCCGTAGATCCAAGCAAAGTAGAAGCTGTGTTACATTGGGAGCAGCCAAAGACGGTGACCCAGATTCGGAGTTTCCTTGGAATGGCAGGATACTACCGTCGTTTCATCGAAGGCTTCTCGACAATTGCGAAACCTCTTACGCAATTGCTGAAGAAGGAAAAGAAGTTTGCATGGACGCCAGAATGTGAGAAAGGATTTCAGAGTGAAGAAGCGATTGACGCCAAGACCGGTGTTAGTTCTACCGGATGTTGCTCAAAGCTTCGATATTTATTGTGACGCATCGCGCCAAGGACTTGGATGTGTGCTGATGCAGAATGGGAAGGTCGTCGCTTATGCATCAAGGCAGTTGAGGCCGCATGAGGAAAATTATCCGACACATGACTTAGAGTTAGCTGCTGTAGTGCATGCTTTGAAGATATGGCGTCACTATCTGATTGGAAACAGATGTGAAGTATATACGGATCATAAGAGCCTTAAGTACATATTCACCCAGTCGGATCTGAATATGAGGCAGAGGAGATGGTTAGAGTTGATCAAGGACTATAATGTTGGAATCCATTACCATCCCGGGAAGGCCAACGTAGTAGCCGATGCTCTGAGTCGGAAAAGCCATACCGTGAGTACGTTGCTAGCCACAAGTCAGGATGAGTTATGTGAGGATTTTCAGAAAATGAAGATCGAGATTGTACCTAGCGGATTCTTGGCCGCATTAGAAGTAAAGCCTACCCTAGAGGACCAGATCCGAGAAGGACAGAAGGATGATGACAGGATCCGTAGGATTAAGTCCAAAAAGGAGGAAGGCAAGGCAGAGGACTTCAAGTTGGATGAGCAAGGCACGTTGTGGATGAAGGATCGCATTTGTGTGCCTGACAAAAATGAGTTAAAGCAACTGATTCTGGAAGAAGCCCATGACTCCAAGTACTCGATTCATCCTGGAAGCGCCAAGATGTATCAGGATCTGAAGGAGAGATTCTGGTGGCCGAGTATGAAACGTGAAGTTGCCGAGCATGTTGCATTGTGCGACGTATGCCAGAGAGTCAAGGCAATGCATCAGAGACCAGCAGGATTGCTACAGCCGCTGAAAATACCTGAGTGGAAGTGGGAGGAAATCGGAATGGATTTCATTACCGGTTTGCCGAAGACTCAAGGAGGTTATGACTCCATATGGGTTATAGTGGATCGCTTGACTAAAGTAGCCCATTTTATCCCCGTGAAGACCACTTACTCGGGAGATAAATTAGCAGAATTGTACATGATCAGGATTGTTTGTTTGCACGGAGTGCCAAAGAGGATTGTATCGGACAGAGGTACCCAATTTACCTCAAGGTTCTGGAATAAGTTGCATGAAGCCATGGGAACCCGTTTGAACTTCAAGATGCCTTATCATCCATGCACGGATGGACAGACCGAAAGAGTCAACCAGATTCTGGAGGATATGTTGAGAGCTTGTGCATTGGCTTATGCTACCTCTTGGGATAAAAGTTTGCCGTATGCTGAGTTTAGTTACAACAATAGTTATCAGGCTAGTTTACAGATGTCACCTTTTGAGGCACTGTATGGTCGACTCGCTTGACGCCATTGAATTGGAACGAGACCGGCGAGCGCCGTGTCTTCGGACCTGATATTCTTCAGGAGGCTGAAGGGCAGATCGCCATGATTAGGGAAAGGTTGAAGATAGCCCAATCTCGACAGAAGAGTTATGCTGACAATCGTCGCCGAGATTTGAGTTTTGAACCAGAAGACTTTGTATACCTCAGAGTTACGCCTCTCAGGGGAGTTAAGAGGTTCCATGCCAAAGGGAAACTTGCACCCCGTTATGTTGGACCATTTAAGATTTTGAGCCGCAGAGGCGAAGTTGCTTATCAGCTGGAGTTGCCACAGTCGTTAGCAGGAGTACATGATGTATTCCATGTGTCCCAGTTAAAGAAGTGTCTCCGAGTTCCTGAGGAACAGACACCGCTAGAGTCAATTGAGTTGCAAGAGGACTTGACTTATAAGGAGCATCCCGTGAGGATTCTAGACACAATGGATCGAGAAACTAGAAACAAGTCAACCCGTTTCTGTAGAGTTCAGTGGAGCAACCATGAAGAAAGTGAAGCGACTTGGGAGCGCGAAGAGGATTTGAAGAAGGAGTTTCCAAACCTATTCCTTTAGTAAGCCCTGAATCTCGGGGACGAGATTCTATTAAGGGGGGGAGGTTTGTAACACCCCAAAATTTTGCTTCTCTTAAATTCATGTGTGATTTGGCACTTTGGTGAATTTTTGGAATTTTCTGGAATTTATTTGGATTTATTTGGAATTTATTTGAATTTATCCCATTTTGAAATAATTAAAGAATTCAATATTGCAAATAAAATTTTGTTGGAAATATTTTATTTGAGTCCAAAATGATCCAAAATATTTTCCAGAATTTTTCTGGAATTTTTCTGAGTCTTTTGCTATTTTTAATGAATTAAATGAATTACTGGGGATTATTTTGAATATTAAAATCGCTTCGGGTTTAGTACTGTTCATCGGGTCGAGTTCGGACTCGAGTTCGACCGAACCCGATCGCCACTTGATTCGGTCGAACCGCGTCGCCGAACCCAACCCTAACCCTAGCCACCGATCGTTGGATCTTGATCCAACGGCCGTGTGGTGACGCGTCGGCGTGCAGCGCTGGGCCGCTCGATGCGGGACACGTGGACGGCATCTGGTCGCCGCCCTCGCCCGAATCAGGCTCGGAGAGCGCCGCCAGTGTCCGACTAGGGCTCCGCCGAGCACGCCTCCGGCTATTTAAGGCCCTGACCGCCCCCGAGGTTGCCTCACCCATGCGCCCGCTTGCCCTAGCTAATAGAGCTCAAGCCGCCGCCAAGCCGTGCCGATTGCTCGCCGGTTGGACGGAGCCGCTACGGTTTCCTCGTCTTCTCCGGCACCGATAGCCCTTGACCGCCGTGTTGAAGCCCGGTTCGGAACCCCAAGACAAGGCGCACTGCGGGACATCTCGATCACGCCGAGAACGCCCGTAGCGCCGAGCCCGTGGTCATCTTCCTGGCGCCGCAGAACCCAGCCTGCCGTGACTCCATCTCCGTCCATGAGCTCCGTGCACCGCTGGATCTTCATCTGACGATCACGGTGAGTCCACGCTTCGAAACTTTGGAAAACGGATCGGATCTCGACCGTTGGATCAAGATCCGACGCCCACGATCGCCACGTGCTAGAAATCTGCGTTAACTTAGGGTAGATCTAGACCGTCCGATCTAGATCGAACGGCCGTGATCATGCCACGTAAGCCGCCGCCGCTGCAGGCGTTGAGTCACGACAGTCGGGCCGCGTGCGCCGGCCGAGCCTGGCGTGATCGGCGTGTCACCGATACGCGGGGCCCGCATGTCGATGTCTCGCCGAGAGAGCCTCACCGCGCACGTGACTCCACCGACGGGTGGGACCCGCGTGTCAGCCTCTGTAGCCGTGAGGCCGCGTCCACCATGGGCCGGTGTCACCGTGGACTCACCCATGGACCGAGACACGTGGCAAAGACCGACATGCCACGTGGCATGATGACGTCATGCTGACGTCATCATGGAGGCCGTTCGGTGCTGACGTCAGCAGGTCACTGTGGACCAATCACAGGATGCCACGTGTCCATGCTGACGCAATAATTAATTTCCGAAAAAGAAAATGATTTATTAATTCGAAATATTAATTCAAATTTAGATTCAAACTTCAAACGCTTATAACTTTTGCGTTTCAACTCCGATTTGAGTAATTCAAATTTCTAAATTTGTATAAAATTGAGATCTACCTAAATATGAATTTTATTTAATTTTTGGACTAAAGTTTTTCTCTGTAATATTATTTAATTGATTATTTAAACTTTAATAAATCATAACTTTTGCATTTTAACTCCGATTTGAACGATTCCAGTTTCTAAAAATCCAGAAAATTATGTTCTCTCTGTTTATGGATTTTATTTGGAGTTTTGGGATGTTTTTGCCTATTGTTTATTTGGGTATTTGCTATTTGCATGCTTTACGAGTAGACGTTGAAGTGCCGGAAGGATTCGAAGGAGAAGTGTTGACTCAGGATCCAACTCAAGACCAAGAGCAAGTGCTTTTTGAAGGCAAGTTGTGCTTTGACCATATTGATCCTATTTCGAAATCTATTTTGATTTAAACTATTGCATGCTAGTTCAATTAGAAAGATACTTTGTTTAAACATGGGGGTTAGATAAATACCAATTTGCTATATGACACCTTGATTACTTAAGTATGTGCCATGACCCTTTGTCACCCTAGTTGTGGTTTACTAGTTGGACATTATTAAATTGCCAACATGGGTTTAGACCGTTGTAGTATACTGCTTAGACCTGCTACGTGCTCATGACATGATTTTGGACAATCAAATGTTAATATTGACTTAATGATATATTGAACCTGTTTTGGAAAAGTATCATGTGATGTTGATGGCACGTGGTGCATGGTAATCAACTGGGGTTTGATAAACGATTTTCGACCGGGCATGTGGCAAGAGTAATCAGTGGGCCATTGTGGCATTGGGAGTGTTGATTTGGTTTTTCGGGTAGTCTTGCCCTGGTCACTCTAAGGACTTAACCTTGCAAGCCTTTGAACTGGGTCATACTTGCAACCACATGGCTGGAATGGGACGGCCCTAGTTGACTAAGTCGCTAAGGACTCGCTTGTGGAGCCTCAGGGTGTCGATTACACCGCTTGTGTGATTGTGCGGGGAGCGTATCGTGGCTGTGGCCAGATACCCATCTAACGGTGTGTTGGTCCCATACTTCGCCTTGGCTAAGGGAAGGGATGGTGTAGAGAACGAACCGGAGAGGACCACCTGTGTTGTTTGAGGCTTCCGAAAGGCTTTGTTACGGGAACTCGCCTTTGTGGTGTTTGACTGTATCTTGTGGGTAAAGTGCATAACCTCTGCAGAGTTTGGAATCTATTCGAATAGTCGTGTCCACGGTACTGGACAATGCTCGGGAATTACAGTCAAGGGTTAGATTTTCTGAAAATAACTTGGATTTGAAAGGTTGGTTTGGTTTAATAATGAAGATGATGGAAATGTGTTTAGGATGGGGAAAATGTTTATTAAACTTCTTGAAAAGTTATTTATGCTTTACTTATTTCTACTGCTTTTGAATCTACTTTTATTATTTGTCAAAAGCTGTTTACTGCAAATATACCTTGAGCTATTCCTTTGTACCAAGCCATGCATATAGTATATTAGCTTGCATTCTGTGCATGACTTGCTGAGTACCAAGTACTCACCCTTGCCTCAACACAATACCAGTTGAAGAGGAGACTACGCCAGTTTCGGAGGAGGAGTTCCAAGAGGACCCGTCTACTTAGGGATGCGAGCCCAGTCAGTTGCCTGTGGTATACTGGATGGCGCCACGAAGTTATTTGATTTTCCGCTGCTACTATTTTTCTCTGAATAAGTTTTGCCTTGCAAGGCATATATTTGTACCTTGGCCATAAGGTCAAGTAACCCTTTGATTATTTAAATAAAGTACTTTGATAGTATCGATTGGTATGATTGTGATATTTACCGATGTTAAGACTGTGTGCACTAGCGCGTTCCTGGACTAGTGCTGAATACACAGAGGATCCGGATTTGCAAATTCGGGGTCCCGACAGTGATGAGCACTAATGATACTGCCTTTATCTCAGATATTGCTACCTTGTTTAATTATGTAACCTAAACCTAAAAATCTGGTTGATCTATGATGTTTTTCCTTGTTTACTACTGTGAATGTAATTTATGCATATTTCATATGCAATTGGTCATGGGAAAATATAATTTTGTGCCATTCTACTCTAGAAATGGACTCACATTAAGGTTTCTTGCTAGAATCTGAAATAGGGTACCAGCAGTTTTATTTCTACTTGGGAAGGTAGGAGTCCATGAGAGAAGCCATGAGAGAAGCCTCTTGCTCATTCATATTTTAAATGAAACATTTTTTGTTTAATGCACACAAAACGGTTTAGAAAATTAGACCTAGTGAAGCATATCCTTGACTAGGAGCCATCGACAAAGACCTCCTAGGCTTCACTCTCCTCTGTAAACCTTGAGGTATAGAGGGTTTATCCTAGTGAAACACAACCTCGACTAGGAGCCATCGACATAGGTCTCCTAGGCGTCACTCTCTTCCTCTAGTCTATTTTGCATTCTTTTTCAATTTCATTGACTCAAGCCAAATGCGACCATCTCAAGCAAGAAGCTTAAAAGAGTGGTCTTGATCATACACAATACATTCTAAGTTCATCCCAAGTGCAATGGAAAGCAGTCTTATAAATGTAAAGTGTTGAGTCTAGTTGAACGCACACAAGTCAATTTTCATCATTTTAGCACTTAGATCCATGAGCATATTGAGGGTTCTAGAATGAAATAATATAGCTAACCCATGTTGCTCTAGGGACTCTAGTAGAAATCCACCATTTCACTAATCATGACATAAACGTCTAGTGAAGAAATATAGCAAGTAAAAGCTAAGTTTCATCAAGTTTTCAAGAGTGATGAATTTTAAATGTTGGCTAGTTTAACATAATACACCAGATTAGATATGACCTAGACTAGCAAGAATCTTCATGAAAGTAGCTAGGTGCAGCGTATCTCAAATTTATCAATTGCATAAAAGATAAAGCTCAGAAAGGAAAAACAAGTCTATATGCAGTGCAGGAAAATCAGTTTCAAACCCCCCTCAACATGTGAGTCAATTTTACGCTCAAATCTGATTCAAGTTGAGTTATTAGCAATTTTGATCCAAAAAGATACAAACAAACTTAACTGAACTCAGAAGAAGGATTGCAAAGAGGAAATCGATAAACCGACAACTGGGTGATCTAAAAGCATAGATAAGATGGTAGAGACACTACAGCTCAAACTCGCTCTCACCATCCCCATATGACTTACACGGAAAAACTAGCTCTCAAACTCTAGCTAAGGAGCAAACACAAATCCTGTCTACCGAGGGGGCCACCACTTGCTAGACCTATAAGACTGTAGGTGAGCTCAGCCGAGAAGGAGAAGAGAGTAGCATCCTAAAGGATAAAATGAGAGGTCCATGCCGAAGCATGCCATAAGTCTAGATGAAGTGGACTCAACAGAATGAAAAACAGCCCAAAGACACCCAGAAGAGCACACAGAAAGGAAATGCTGAATATAAACATAAATTACATATAATACAAACCAGCTCCCCCTCAAGATATGCCATATGGGCTCATAATCCGAAGCTCCCCTCTCAAGGCAACAAACCTAGAGCTATCCAAAAGATTAACTAATACTCCTGCATATTTCATGAATATGATGAATAAGGTTTTCATAGAATACTTGGATAAGTTTATTGTTGTGTTTATAGATGATATTCTTGTCTACTCCAAGACAGAAGAAGAACAGCAATTGTATGTTAAGTTTAGTAAGTGTGAATTTTGGGGGAAAAAAAGAAAGTAAAATTTATTGGTCATGTCATGAGTGCTAAAGGAGTTGCTGTTGATCCGAGCAAAGTTGAAGCAGTGTTGCATTGGGAGCAACTGAAGTCAGTGACCCAGATTCATAATTTTCTTGGAATGGCAGGATATTACCGTCGGTTCATTGAAGGATTTTTGACAATTGCTATACCCTTATGCAGTTGTTGAAAAAGGAAAAGAAGTTTGAATGGACACTAGAGTGAGAAAGCAGTTTTCAAGAATTGAAGAAGCACTTGACATCAGCACCAGTGTTAGTGTTTCTGGATTTTCTAGTAGCTTTGATATCTATTGTGATGCTTCATGCCAAGGGCTTGGATGTGTGTTGATGTAGAATGGTAGGGCCATTGCATATGCTTCAAGGCGGTTGAGACCACTTGAAGAGAGTTATCTAACACATGATTTGGAATTAGCTACCATAGTGCATGCTTTGAAGTTGTGGCGTCATTATCTCATTGGTAAAAGATGTGAGATATATACAGACCATAAGAGTTTAAAGTATATTTTTACTTAGTTGAATCTCAATATGACCCTCTAGACGCGGACAACTGGCTTTGCGACATTGAGTGCAAACTCGATCTCGCGAGGTGCACTGATGAGAAGAAAGTGCAGTACACTGCCTATTATCTCCAAGGAGCAGCTGCAGCTTGGTGGGATAGTTTCAAGGCAATCCGTCCCCCTGGACAGGTCACAACCTAGGAAGGTTTCAAGGAAGCTTTTCGTGCAGTCCACATCCCCTCGAGTCTGATGGAAATCAAAAAGAGGGAATTCTATAACCTCAAGCAGGGATCCATGACAGTCATGGATTACCTTCACAAATTCAACTACATGGCACGCTATGTCGCCGATGAGGTTCCGAGTGAGGCCTGAAGAACTACTCTGTTCCGGGAACACCTAAATGAGGAGATTAAGCACTCACTCGCAGCTCTCGACTTTCCCAACCTCCAGATGTTGGTCGACAAGGCGATCCGAGTGGAAGACAGTGCCAAAGCAATCGCGGAGAGCTGGAAGCGTAAGTGGCAGGCCCAAAAGGCAGCTAGCGCTGGCCCGTCGAGGTCGCGCTCTGGGAAGGTAGTTAGTGTCCAATCAGTCGCCTCTCTGCCTCCAAGGCCTCAGCGACCTGTTCCTCGTGCCCCTTAGTCCGCAGTTCAATCTTATAACCGTGGTGGGCAAGCACAAGGAGGACAGAATAGGATGACACCGCTTTCGTGCTTCGCGTGCGACGAAGTGGGGCATTTTGCCAACGTTTGCCCGCACTAACGACCCCTTCCGACTCGTCCTCCAGCACCAAGTGCTCCAATTCGTCCTCAAGCTCCAGTACGTGGATGTGGTGGCCACCAGGCAGGCCGATCAGGTCCCCACTCAGCACAAAGCCCTGGACAAGGCTGAATCAACTTGGTGACTGTGGAAGAAGTAAGCAATGCACATGACGTGGTGCTTGGTACGTTCCTTGTGCATTCAGCTCCTACTGTGGTTTTTCTTGGTACGTTCCTTATGCATTCAGCTCCTACTGTGGTTTTGTTCGATTGTGGAGCTTCGCATTCCTTCGTGTCTTCGAGATTTGTTAAGGACCAAGGGATCGAGACTAGTCTACTAGGCAATTATATGCTAGTTCATTCTCCTGGCTCAGTCCTTCAAGCCCAGCGTATCTGCCTAGGAGCCCCGATCAAGATTGAAGGAGTGAAGTTCAGTGGAAATATAATCCAGATTGACATACCTGGACTCGATGTAATCTTGGGAATGGATTGGCTATCCAAGAACCAAGGATGCATTGATTGTGCCAATTGTTCTATTTCCTTGGTGAATCCAAACGTCATTCAAGTTCGATTTAACTCTAGCCCGTCGACCGTGTGGAAACCCTCTCTTCATTCCCTTTTTGTTCTAGGGATGGGCCAAGTGTCGGTAGTCTGTGAGTTCCCCGATGTCTTCCCCGAAGAATTGCCGGGATTGCCTCCAGACAGAGACCTGCAGTTAATTATTGATTTGCTGCCTGGAACCGCACCAATTTCCAAGTGACCTTATCGCATGCCCTCGGACGAGTTGCTAGAACTCAAGAAGCAACTCAAGGAACAGCTAGGGAAAGGTTTTATCCATCCTAGCTCTTCACCGTGGGGAAGTCCAGTACTCTTCGTCAAGAAGAAGGATGGCGTTCTTCGCATGTGTGTCGACTACCGTTCGTTGAACGAAGTCACTATCAAGAACAAGTATCCTCTTCTGCGGATTGACGATCTGTTTGATTAGTTGAGGGGAGCCCAGATCTTCTCCAAAATCAACCTGAGACTTGGTTATTTCCAACTCAAGATCCGGTTGGAGGATATTCAGAAGACTGCATTCACTACTCGATATGGATTGTACGAGTATACCGTGGTTTCATTTGGTCTTACCAATGCCCCTGCCACATTCATGAACCTCATGAACAAGGTATTCATGGAATACCTGGATAAATTTGTGGTAGTGTTCATTGATGACATCCTAATCTACTCCAGAAGTGAGCAGGAACATGAGTTTCATTTGTGTAAGGTGCTCGACAAGCTTCGCAAGCATCAGCTGTACGCAAAGTTCAGCAAATGCGAGTTCTGGCTCAAAGAAGTCGCATTCCTAGGACATGTTCTTTCTGGAGGTGGAGTTGCTGTCGATCCAAGCAAGATGCAAGATGTGCTCGCTTGGGAGCAGCCCCAAATTGTTCCTGAGATTTGGAGTTTTCTCGGTCTTGCCGGTTATTGTCGGGACCCCGAATTTGCAAATCCGGACCCTCTGTGTATTCAGCACTAGTCCAGGAACGCGCTAGTGCACACAGTCTTAACATCGGTAAATATCACAATCATACTATTCGATAATATCAAAGTACTTTATTTAAATAACCAAACTAGTTACTCGACCTTATGGTCAAGTTACAAATGTATGCCTCGCAAGGCGAAACTTATTAAAAGAGAAATAATAGCAGCGGAAAATCAAATAGCTTCGTGGCGCCATCCAGTATACCACAGGCAACTGACTGGGCTCGCTTCCCTAAGTAGACGGATCCTCTTGGAGTTCCTCCTCCAAAGTCGGGCGTAGTCTCCTCTTCAAGCGATGTTGTGTTGAGGCAAGGGTGAGTACTTGGTACTCAACAAGTCATGCATGAGAATGCAAGCTAATATACTATATGCATGGCTTGGTACAAAGGAATAGCTCAAGGTATATTTGGCAAAGAAACAAAGATTTGACAAGTAATATAAGTAGATTCGAAAGCAGAGAAATAAGTAAAGCATAAATAACTTTTCAAGAAGTTTAATAACATTTTCCCCATCCTAAACCACTTTTCCATCATCTTCATTATTAAACCAACCCAACCTTTCAAACCAAAGTTATTTTTGAGAAAATCTAACCCTTGATGTAATTCCCGAGCGATGTCCAATACCGCGGACACGGCTATTCGAATAGATTCTATACTCTGCAGAGGTTATGCACTTTACCCACAAGATACTGATCAAACACCACAAAGGCGAAGTTCCTCAGAATAAAGTCTTTCGGAAACCTCTAACAATACAAGTGGTCCTCCTGGTTATTGCGCAAGACTAACCCTTCCCTTCGCTAAGGCGAAGTCTAGGCCAATCAACCGTTAGATGGGTACTGGCCTCGGCCCAGATGACGCTCCCGCACAACTTACACAAAGGGTGTAGTTGACCTCCCGAGGTCCCACAGTGCGTTATTAGCAACTTAGTCAACTAGGTCCGTCCCATTACAGACATGTGGTTGCACGTTAGACCCAGTTCAAAGGCTTGCAAGGTTAAGTCCTTAGGGTGACCAGGGCAAGACTACCCGAAGAACCAAATCATCATTCCCAACGCCACAACTGGCCCACCTGATTACTCTTTGCCACATGCCCCGGTCGAAAACTGTTTATCAAACCCCAGTTGATTACCATGCACCACGTGCCATCAACATCACATGATACTTTTCCAAAACAGGTTCAATATATCATTAAGTCAATATTAACATTTGATTGTCCAAAATCATGTCAGGAGCACGTAGCAGGTCTAAGCAGTATACTACAACGGTCTAAACCCATGTTGGCGATTTAATAATGTCCAACTAGTAAACCACAACTAGGGTGACAAGGGGTCATGGCACATACTTAAATAATCAAGGTGTCATACAGCAAATTGGTACTTATCTAACCCCCATGTTTAAACCAAGTATTTTTCTAATTGAACTAGCATGCAATAGTTTAAATCAAAATAGATTTCGAAATAGGATCAACATGGTCAAAGCACAACTTGCCTTCAAAAAGTACTTGTTCTTGGTCTTGAGTTGGATCCTGAGTTAATACTTCTCCTTCGAATCCTTCCGGCACTTCAACGTCTACTCGTAAAGCGTGCAAATAGCAAATACACAAATAAACAATAGGCAAAAAGTGTCCAAACATCCAAATAAAATCCATAAACAGAAAGAACATAATTTTATGGATTTTTAGAAACTGGAATCGTCAAATTTGGAGTTAAGATTAAAAGTTATGATTATTTAAAGTTTAAATAATCATTTAAATAATTTTGCAGAGAAAAACTTTAGTCCAAAAATTAAATAAAATTTATATTTAAGTAGATCTCATTTTTATACAAATTTAGAAATTTGAATCACTTAAATCGGAGTTGAAACGCATAAAAGTTATAAGCGTTTGAAGTTTGAACCTAAATTTGAATCAATATTTCGAATTAATAAATCATTTTTTTGGAAATTAATTATTGCGTCATCATGGACACGTGGCAGCCTCTGATTGGTCTGTTGACGCCACCGGTCCATGGACTCGGTCCACGCCGGCTCGGGTCTACCGTGGACTCGGTCCACGACTCAGCGTGTCAGCGACATGTGGGTCCCCTCGGGTGACGCGTCATTCTTGGCGTCGGCCGAGGCTCACCACTGGCGACAGGTGGGACCAGCCAGGACGTCATTGCCGACGCTCGGCTGAGATACCGGCCCGACATGCGGGCCCGCCATGACGTCGGCGTGACGCCATGGTGCGCGGCGCGTCGGCCGACCGCAGCGGGCCCGCGTGTCGCTGAACTGCGCTTCGCCCACGTGGACGCCGACGGTCCAACTTCACGACACGCGGCAGGATCCGGCCGCCGATTTGAAAATCAACGGTCCCGATCGGATCGATGGCGACGCGTTTGGGGTGAACGTGGTCAATCTAAACCGTTGGATCTAGATCCAACGGCTAGGATTGATCTGGAAATCGCCGCGTGGTTCTTACCGTGGAACGACGTGGCGCAATCCGGGACGTCGGATCTTGATCGGACGGTCCACGGAGCTCGCGAGGACGGCGATGGCGTGCGGCGGCTTGCTGCGGCCGGAACCGGGGAAGACGACGTCCCGAACGGCGTTCCGACGCAGTCCCGGCGAGATGAAGTATGAGCCCAGGTTCGTCTCGTCGCGGGGGTTCCGAATCTGGCCACGGAAGCGGCGGAGCACGGCTGGTTTGCGGCGAAGGTTGAAGAACTCGCGGCGGCGCTCTTTGGCTCCGGTGAGAAATTGCGGCGGCTCTAGGGTTTCCCTGTAGGCGTGGACTAGGGCAACGAGCTCAGCATGGAAAGGCGAACCTCGGGGGCAGCTCCATGCATTAAATAGCCCTGGAGTCCGTGTCCGAGACGGCGGCGACGGCGAACGGAGTCCGCGGCGAATCCGGCTGGAGACGAAGACGTGGAGCCGTACACGTGGCACGACCAACGGCCACGATCGCGGCGTAACGGGTTAGTCGGACGCGGCTCGAACCGGTACGGGCGGATCTCGGCCGTTGGATCCCGATCCAACGGTCGGGATCGATTAGGGTTGGGAGCTGGTTTGGTCGAGTCAACTGGCTCGGGTCGGACTCGAGTCCGACTCGGGTTCCGACTCGGTCGGATGAACAGTACTCGACCCGATTGATTTTCCAGCGATTTAATAATTAAATTAATTCCCAATAATTCATTTAATTCATTAAAAATAGCAAAAGACTCAGAAAAATTCCAGAAAAATTCTGGAAAATACTTTGGATCATTTTGGACTCAAATAAAATATTTCCAACAAAATTTTATTTGCAAAATTAAATTCTTTAATTATTTCAAAATGGAATAAATTCAAATAAATTCCAAATAAATCCAAATAAATTCCAGAAAATTCCAAAAATTCACCAAAGTGCCAAATCACACATGAATTTAAGAAAAGCAAAATTTTGGGGTGTTACAGTTATTATCGGCGATTCATCAAGAATTTCTCCAAGGTTGCAAAGTCACTAACTGAACTGCTCAAGAAGAAAAAGAAATTCGAGTGGACAGCAGCCTGTGAGGCAAGTTTTCAAAAGTTGAAGCGAAGACTTACGTCTACCCCAGTCCTTGTCTTGCTAGACATACACAACAGCTTTCATGTATTCTGCGACACTTCGCGTCAGGGTCTCGGATGTGTATTGATGCAATAGGGCAAGGTCGTAGCTTATGCTTCGCGTCAACTAAAGCCTTACGAAGCCAATTATCCGGCTCATGATTTGGAATTGGCAACAGTAGTTTCACGCTCTGAAATTGTGGCATCACTATCTCATCGGAAACCGATGTGAGATATACACTGACCACAAAAGCCTGAAGTACTTCTTCACTCAACCAGATTTGAACTTGAGACAGCGCAGATGGCTAGAGCTGATCAAGGACTACAATCTAGGAATTCATTATCATCCAAGCAAAGCCAACGTGGTAGCAGATGCCCTCACTCGTAAACTGCACACCGTTAATGTTTTAACTCTCGTCAGTCAACCTCAGTTGCTGGATGAGTTCCGAAAACTCAATTTGGGAGTGGTTGAAGAAGGGTTTGTCACAGCTTTGACCCTGCAGCCCACTCTCAAGTCCCAAATCAAAGTTGCGTAGCTCAAGGATGAGAAAGTGGCTGAGATTAAGCATAAGCTAAAAGAAAGCGCATCATCGGAGTTTTCAGAAAGAGTCGATGGAATGGTCATGCGTGGACGGCAAGTTTACATCCCGGACGACCAGGAGATCAAGCAAGTGATCTTGAAAGAAGCTCACGAACTCCTCTTTGAATCCACCCCGGAAGCACTACGATGTACCAGGATCTCCATGAAAGTTTCTGGTGGCCTGGTATAAAGAAGGATATCGCCGCGTACGTCACCACTTGTGACGTATGTGTGATGCCTTAGAGCGTCAGAGCGATTCTAGGGTTCCTTTTCCTGGTTTTGTTTCGGGAGAGGAATGAAGAATTTGTCGGGGGATGAAATAATTGAAGTTTATCCTGCGTATTAATATTAAATTTGGAGTTGTCGGGCTAGAAACAGTGGGTCGAGGAAAACCGGCCTGGGCTGCGAATCCCCTCCCCACCTCTCTCTCTTTTCCCCTAGTGGGCCGGCCCACCATATAAAAGGGGTGTCACCCCCCCCAAAAGCCCTAGGGCGCCCCCCCTTCCTCCCCTAGCAGCCACACCACCCCTCCTCTTCCTCCCCTTGCGTGGTGGCTCAAGATCCACCGCGAAACGCGAAGGAGCAAGCGAGAAGAGGATCCGTGGAGGCGTGGAGGACGAGCAGATTTCCGTTTCGGGAATCGTCGGCGCGTGTGGGTTCTCAAGGGAGAACTCAAGGTAAAATTCCCAATCTTTTACCCCTGTTCTACCTAGGGATTAGGAGTGTATTAGATCTGGTGGTGAGTGATTTAGATGGATCTTGATGGGGGAGAAGGGTAGATGTTCACGTGGTGCTGTTTTTGGAAGGGGAGATTGTGCAGCGCGGATTGTTTCGCGTTGTACGTGGCATAGAATATTTTTCCTGCAAAAACCTATAACTAGAAAGTTGTAGATAACGTCGAGATCTAGCTTCTGTAATTTTTTCAGAATTTTTGGGGCGTCGGTCTGAGAGTTATCTCTGTTGATAGATGACGGACAGAATCTGGAAACAGATTTTGTCCACTGTGTTGGACGTTTGTTTAGGCATAATTAACAGTGGAATTGAAATTTGTGATCTTCATGAAAGTTGTAGATCTCGTCAATATCTAGCTACTGTAATTTTTTTGTATTTTTATGATCTGTATAAAAAAAGATACGAAATTGTGAAGAGAGAGTGCTGCTGTTTGACCCGGACAGATTGGGGTTTTTGGCGCTTAAGAAGGGAACGGGGATTAGGAAGCGTGTGTTCGAGTTGTGTGATCATTTGTGATGTCGCTATGTACTGAAATAATACTTTTACAGGTGGTTCCCCTTCTGGACGCAACTAGGTTCGTCATCCACGTTGGTAAAGGCAAGTGGAAGTAGCGGTCTTGCTAAACTATAACTCGCTATTTGTTTCGTCTTCAATATAAACCTTAATTGCAGCACACCTACATGGTTTAACTACTTGTTTATGAGATTACAATATCCTATCCTGCATTGTGATGTGGTTGTTTGGCTTTTGAATCATGAGTAAGAACGAAGAAAGATGTTGTTTGCAAGATGAATTGTGGAGATATTCTATCTCAATGATGTTCGCATTCTATCCATGTTATTTGATGGTATGCAAGCATGTGAATTCAGAGTGGGAAGTTATGAATGTATTTATGCATGAAGCATTAACTGCATAATCATGCATTGGAAGTTTGTCGACGCCTTGCAGGCGCGACTGCCGTACAACACCGTGTGTTCTGAGAAAGGGCACGGTGAGGAGGATCATGGCATAAGCATGTGCACAATCATATGCATTTTACTGAGGTTGTGTGGACTCTATAATGTGGTATTGGACATGAGGAATTTGGTATGCTAGTTTCTTTGTGGCTGTGTTATTCGTTAGAAGTTGTTCCGCTTCTTGAGATTACCCAATCTCACCCTTGTTATTTTGTTGTTTTCGTGTAGTTCTCACGAGTCGTAAGCTTGAAGGGTGGGCTTAGTAGCACAATCAACTCCTCCGGGTCATCACGAATCACATGGACTAGTGCATTTAATAATTCATTAGCTTGCTGAAATTTTATTAATCATAGACCTGTTGATGTCCTCTTTGGAGCTGTTTTACGTTTATGTTTGTTTTCTGGTTGATTTAGACTTGTTATCTCTAGTATTGATGCTTTTATGTTATTCCTATTTATAATGGTTATTATGAATCTTGTTGTCGCCTGCTTTTGTCCTAATTTTAGGAGAGATGTCGAAATTTTCTTGTACGACCGCTTAGATTATAGGGTGTTACAAGATGTCGAAGTTAAAGTGGAGCATCAGCATCCTGCGGGATTGCTCTAGCCCTTAAAGATTCTGGAGTGGAAATGGGATGAAGTCAGCATAGACTTCATCGCTGGTTTGCGAGGTCATCAAATGGCCACGACTCCATTTGGGTGATCGTGGATCAATTGTCGAAGGTGGCTCATATCATTCTTATTCACACCACTTATAATGGAGCCAAACTTGCAAAACTTTATCTGAACCACATTATTTGACTGCATGGTGTCCCCAAGGTCGTCGTGTCAGATTGTGGAAGCCAATTCACGTTGCGATTCTGGAAGAATCTGCATGAACTTCTCGGGACCAAGCTGTTTTTTAGTACGGCTTACCATCCTCAGACCGACGGTCAAACCGAGAGAACAAATCAAGTTCTAGAAGACATGCTGAGAGCGTGCATGTTGTCCTACAGCACGAAGTGGGAGTAATGTTTAGCCTTCGCTGAATTCTCCTACAACAACAATTATCAGGCTGTGACACTATGGTGTGGTGTGACATTATAGAATGTGAAATTAGAGATTAAAATCTTTCGGCTTGAGGTTTACTCGCGTTTTTGGGCCTTTTGAAGTGACGTGTCACCACGGAGTGTCCTAACCTTTTAAATGGTGCATGTTAAGGTCAAAAACTTTATGAAATATGGTATGGGAGGTTAAAACCATAAGGTATGGTGGTTAATAGCGTTTTCGGGCCGTTTCCGGGCCGTTTCAGGGGTTTTGGGCCTTTCCGGGGGAGTTTGGGCCTAAGGGAAAGGTCCGTGGGCTTTGGTGGGATGGTGTTCAAGTCCATTTAGGGTAGGAGTCATGTTTGGGGGGCCTCCTCCTGCCCTTTTTGGCGTCCTCCCCCAGTCCCTTGCGCCCCCAAGTGCCCTAGCCGCCTCCCACACCTCCCCACCTCCTCCTCTTCCTTGCGCCCCCTTTGCCCTCATTGCTCTCCACCTCTCCACCACCTCTCCTCCACCCCCTTGCTGCGCTAGGGTGGCCTCCCCACCCCTGCATCCTCATGGATCCATCCGAGGAGCGAGGTGCGAGGAGTGAGGAGCGAGGAGCGAGGAGATCTATTGGAGTTTTCGTGCGTCGGGCAAAGGTATGGCCATGGGAATCCTTGGGGTTGATCTAGGTACTGTTCTAAGGGTGTTTATTAAGTTTTTAGATCAATTGGTGGTGCTGTATTTGAGTATATTGGATTAGATCTAGAAGTTGCCACATTTCTGTTTTGGGACAGCATGAGCAGTCGACCTAGGGTTTGCGTTTTCGTTAATTTAGAATCCGAATCTGTCCGTACGGACATTGAAGAAGTTGTAGATAATTTCATTATCTTTCCGTGGATATAAAGAACGTTAAATTCCGCCCAGCTGTTTGAACGTTATGGCTGTTTTACCAAGCGTGTTAAAATCTGTGACGTAATTGGAACAGATCACGGTAATCTGTAGATTAAACAACTTTAGAGTCCGAATAAGTCTTTCCCTATACCTAGAGAAAGTTGGGAAATTTCCTAAGCTACGCGATGATGTACTCGTTTAGTTGATTCGGAGTCCCAGAACTCAAGTTATGCCTTTTGCAAGGCTGCTGTCCCGACGGGACAGAACCTCTGTTTTTAGGTTTTGCGAGTAGTTGGCAATGTCGGGGTAGATGAGGGTTTGCGTACTGTTTTGTGGACATGATTGTGAGTGTGTGATACCTATGTGCAGGTGGTGTGACCCCTGGAGTGCCTTCTACTTCCCGCCAATCTGTTGCCCGTGGTTGAGGCAAGTGTATTGTAATGGATACCGATTTGTAGGTTGCTTGTTGAGAATAGATGGAATTGACTACATGATATATGATCACTTGCCATGCTTTTATGATTGCCAATGATATGATGAGCATGTTTATTATGTTATGATGCCATGTGTTAATATGTGAGTTAAATATGATGTTGGCATAATTGCATATATGACATGTTACATGGCCCGGGCGGTGAGAAAGTCATAACTAATCCGGGAAGGTCGGTGAGAAAGATATGACTAATCCGGAGAGCCAATGAGTAAGTCCTACATCGTGATTCCATTCACCGCGGTGAACGGAAGCGAGGAGTAGGCACCCTCCGTCTTCGGGATGGAAGGGGGGAGAGGGTGCACACCGACGGGTGTGTACTCAACCATACCGGTATGAGTTTCCAAGGAGACATGAGCATTGCATTACATTGCATACATAATGAGGATGATATTGTTAAGTGTTCATGAATGAGATGATATACATGATGGGAGATGTTATTGCCATGATATTGTTCTTGTTGTCCATTGCAATATGCTTGCTGAGTTTCGAACTCACGCTTGTGTTTTCTTGTTGTTTTAGGTACCATGAGAACGGCATGCGGGGAAGGGAAATAATCACACGCCCACACGTAGCTTCACCATATTGATTCCACAAGTCATTCTATTAGTTTGATAATAAATTGCGTGTGATGCTCATTGATTTAAGGCTTAGCTTTGCTTTATGAGAGTTTTATTGTTCGTTTGACACTTGGAGACATTAAGTGCTTGATGATAGTCTTATATTGTCGTTAAGACTCTAATTATTGCTGTTTTAGATGTCTCTCATATTGCCTTATTGCTATACTGTTGTTGCTCCTTTAATTCATGTTAAAACAAAGGAGATGTCACGAAATCTCGGTTTTAGCATATGCGCCTTTGCTGGAATTTTATGTTAAATGTGGTATTTAGATGTTGTTTAGCTTATGTTTGGTAGCATTCAGGCATATTAAATGCCTGGTGTTACTGATTGGTATCGAGAGCTTTGTAGGTCCTTGGAATTCGTATTTTTTTTAGTGTCATGCTATAGGGTACAACTAAAATGTGATGTGAAATAACTTAGAAACATGGCTTAGGTCTTAACTAAAATTTTGTTATAGGATAGCAACATTAAAACTTGCTAAAGTGGTATAACTAATCTAAAATTTGACACACTTGGATGCACAGTAGGAAAGGGTATGGGTATCGTTTCCTTACGCTTAAATGTTGTATTTAAGCTTTGTTGTTGAATGCTTCATTTGACAATGCATGATGCTATGTCAATGAGATAAATGATTGAATTGTTCCTGTTGTGGTGATAAAAGTGGGGTTTTGGTGACGAAGGGTTTCGGTCACCTCTTTTTGTTCATAGTAAGGGTGAGGTTTGACGGTGTGGCCGGTTAGCGCCATCACCGAAGAACTATTAACCCCTGTAGGAGAAAAGTGCTTATCCTTTCTGTCCTTGATCGGGTAGTTGACTGGAGTCAAATAGAAGAGTTGATGGTGGTTTCCTTCGGATGTTCTTTATCGTTCTGTGGTCGGTCTTGGTTGGTTTTCTTGGTTTTAGTTGATGGAAACCAAAAGAAAAGTGTTTGGTATTGGATTTTCGCGGATCGTTCCGTATGCGGTGTGTGGTTTTTGTCTTCCTTGGTTGAAGACGAAGAAGAGGAGTCTAGTGTTGAGCTTCTTTTGGGCACCTTTCCAGTTTTAATGCCTAGTTTGTTGATTGTTTTATAGGGAAGAAGCATTCAAATTTATTCCTGTTTTTGTCTTTCTCCGAGGTTAAAGGAGTTATTGCGGAGTTGTGTCAGACCTGGCTGTTAGGGCTGAAGTTCTGTGGCTTTGTAGGAGTAAGTGGTGTTTGATTTCATCATTTTACTGGTTTGAGAAATCATCTTTGAAAAATCCTTCTTGTTTCGTGAAAGTTTGGGGTTTGAGATTAAGGTTTTATTTGAAATGGATTACTTGGTCGCTTGGTTTCCGTTAAGAAAATTATCTTTCAACAATTTTCCTTTATGGGAGTCTTTGAGAATGAAAAGTGTTTTGGAGAATTCCTTTTGCATGACCAAGTTTGGGTTTGTCTCATTGCAATTTTGAGAGTCAAGTTTCCTTATGAACTCGGGATGAGCTTTAAAACTAAAATGTTGCAAACAAAGTAAGTAATCTTTTGACCGAAATCGTTTGTCCCTAGTAAGAATTGTTGTTTAGCATATTATGTAGCATGTACCAATGTGGTTTATGGGATGACGTATTGTTAAGTTAATTTGTGAGTTGAATCAATTCAATGATGGTGTTATCTCTAGCTTGAGAATAAATAGACTACTAGTGTTGTAGTTTACTCTTAGCGAGAATGATTGAATGTGCTAAAGTACATGCTTAGAATCTGTTGCTTTGCTTTAAAAGTGCTTATGACCCTTGATAATGTTTAAAGTTTTAAACCCTGTTGCATAGTTGAAACATTAAGATGATGTAGATCATTGTTATTGTTAAAGAAACTTTGCTGGTTGTTTAAAGATGCTCTAATCTAATGGATTAATAGAGAAATTTAATCGTGTTGCCTAGTGACTTTAATTTGGAAGTTGATTAGAGTTGCTATTTACGTTGTTGCAAAATACTAGTATATTTGGAAGTATGCAGTTGTGTCTCTATAATGCTAGTATTGATATCAATTGAGAAGACATAAGACTTTTTGTTAATGATGTTGTTAAGGGCAGTGTTAATGTTAGTATTCAATCTATTTTAAATAGTTGGAGTATGTTGTGTGGTGGTAGTTTTTGTTATCACCTTTGAATAGAGTAGCTAAAAGAAATGTTGTTGGTTGATAGTTATGCCCATTTGTTGATTTTGATGACTAAGTAGTAGTGGTAACTGTTTAGATTACTCGTTGGAAAACCATGGTTAAAATAGAGGAAATTTTTAACATGTTGCGATGGAGTGAGCTTTGGATAATTAACATGATGAATGATGTTATCCTTAATGAAAGTATAAATTAGACTCTCCCTTACGAATTCTTCCTCATGGAGATAATATGTACATGTTGAAGTCGTTGTCTAACTGAATAAGGTTCGGTTGTCGAGACGTGAATATATAGGAGGTATGAAATTTATATGTTGATTTTGCTGAAAGATTTGTTGAAGTCATTTTATTGATTGAACAAGTTTCAATTGTCAAGATTTTGACGTATGGATAGTATAAAATTGGTAGGTTGACCATGCTCAAGTAGTTGTTGAAGTATTATGTTTCAAATTTAGAATAAGAAATATTATGATTCGGTGATCCGTGGGGATCATGTCAATATAGTCTTGGTTGGGTGCCTTCTTGATAAGCATCATAAACCCTTATTAAAAGTGTTGGGAATGGTAACTAGAGGAAGAATTTGTTGTGAAGCTTTTGGTTGAATTGTGTTGGGGCTCCTTAGGGAGTAAAAAGTGATTATTAAAGTTTTTTAATGGAAAGTGTAGTGGAGTTCTAGAGATGGTTCTTTTTATGCTGAGCTTGTGTTTAAAAGCTTTTGGACTGGTTTGGTTGTTTGCCATTTTGGTTGAAGGGTTTTCGGTCAAGGTGTTCCTTATGCTGTGTTTCAAAGTTTCCCCAAAACTCGTAATGTTTGGTGTCAACCTTTGGTTTTGGCGAATTTGTTTAGTTCGTGTTGTGAGTTTGGATTTACATCCAAAAGTTTTTGAGTCGATCGCGCCCTTTCGCGTTCGCACTGAATTATCTTTGGAAATAATTTTAAAAGGAAGCAGATGGTCATAAAGGGTTGTGTTGGAAACTTTTGAGTTAAGCCCTTGATGTGTAACTCTGTTTGGCTAGAGTTGGAGTCATTTGCAAAATGTGTCTGGTGTGCGGATGTTTCACAAGTCTGGTTTTTATGAATGTTTCATAAGGGAATTTGGCTAGAGAAGAGTTTTCTTTTGGGATTGAGTTTCTCTCTCTTGTGATAAAATTTATGGCAGTTGTTTGTGCAGATGTCTAACTTTGGAGTCAATGTTCTTTTCCAAAACGTTGATTTTGGTTAAAATACGATGTTTTGCAAAGTTTAGCTATCTATCGTTGGTGGGTTCTGATTTGATGTGGTGCCTTACTGTTAACTATGCTGCCGTCATAGTTTATATGAATTAGCGCAACTCTCAATGTTATTCGAGATTTATTCATGTGATACCGAGGAAGAAGTCGTCATGTGAATGAATTTTCGGTAGTGTGGTTACATGATGAAGGAATGGTGAAAAGTAAACATGACATCGTTTTTACATGTTAAATGATAAAAGAGTCGTTGAGCCAGGTCGGTGAGAAAGTCATATATGGAGATATGACTAATCCGGAGTGCTCCTGAAGAGTGTGCATTTATGTCATGAAAGGAGATTTCCCTTGCTTTCTAGTATGAAAAGAAGCAATGAAGAATTTCTTGTATGTTGGTTGTGATGTAGGGGATTTATGCTTCCTTTGTGATTTGGCTTGGATGTTGCCGAATTCTTTCCAAAATGGTTGTTAACGCTTTGGGTTTGAGTTGTTGTGTGTACACTTGGGCTTGATAGCTAAGTGTTTTTGTGTGAGGGCGAGACCCTCTTAAGAAAGGAACCAATTGTGGTTTGGTAAGGTTTTACGATCCTAGCTTGGGGCTAGGTGTCGAACCTTTGTGGTATAAGGGTGGTTTGTGATGGAGGTTGATGATGTATGGGTTTAACCTTTACTAAGAGTAGCGATGGGTGGAAGTGAAGTTGACGGTAGTTCGGTGATATTTGTCCTGCCGTGAGCAATTGTCATCACTAGTTGTTTTTGGATTTGAGTCTTGCCTGGGAGAAGATAGAATGAAATGTTAGCATGATCGTGTCTGGAAGGGCAAGTGTGCCTTAATGAGTTATTCCCCTCGATGGAAATTTTCGGGAATGTAGAGAGGTCGTTAAAGGAATTGTGACTTGCTTTGATTATGTCATGTTGAGTTTAATGAAGTGTGGTAGTCAGGTTGGTTGTGATAGTAGTGTGAAGTGTTTGTCGTGAGGTTTCGAGCATTTTGGGTTGATGAAGCCCTTTGTGGTTAAAACGCAGATTCTGTTTGGGAATTGAAGTGAAGGTCGAACTGTGAGTGGTTGCCCTTAGTTGAGCTA
Source organism: Rhipidocladum racemiflorum (assembly GCA_036346355.1). Classification (NCBI taxonomy): domain Eukaryota; kingdom Viridiplantae; phylum Streptophyta; class Magnoliopsida; order Poales; family Poaceae; genus Rhipidocladum; species Rhipidocladum racemiflorum. Next base: position 38,686,329 of record CM070591.1, read on the forward strand.
GACCAACACTTTTTCGCTAAGTGTTGGTTTTGGGAACTCGTTTGTCGTTTGTTCCGGTTTTTTTGTTTTGTCGTTGTGCGAATGTTTTGTGCTGCTGAGAAGCCTTTGTCCCCTGGGGACTTTGTTGTAGATTTTGGCGTCCTTCGGATTCGAGGTCGAATCCTGTTGAAGGCGGGAAGAATGTGACACTACGGTATGGTGTGACATTATAGAATGTGAAATTAGAGATTAAAATCTTTCGGCTTGAGGTTTACTCGCGTTTTTGGGCCTTTTGAAGTGATGTGTCACCATGGAGTGTCGTAACCTTTTAAATGGTGCATGTTAAGGTCAAAAACTTTATGAAATATGGTATGGAAGGTTAAAACCATAAGGTATGGAGGTTAATAGCGTTTTCGGGCCGTTTCCGGGCCGTTTCAGGGGTTTTGGGCCTTTCCGGGGGAGTTTGGGCCTAAGGGAAAGGTCCGTGGGCTTTGGTGGGATGGTGTTCAAGTCCATTTAGGGTAGGAGTCATGTTTGGGGGGCCTCCTCCTGCCCTTTTTGGCGTCCTCCCCCAGTCCCTTGCGCCCCCAAGTGCCCTAGCCGCCTCCCACACCTCCCCACCTCCTCCTCTTCCTTGCGCCCCCTTTGCCCCCATTGCTCTCCACCTTTCCACCACCTCTCCACCACCTCTCCTCCACCCCCTTGCTGCCCTAGGGTGGCCTCCCCACCCCTGCATCCTCATGGATCCATCCGAGGAGCGAGGTGCGAGGAGCGAGGAGATCTATTGGAGTTTTCGTGCGTCGGGCAAAGGTATGGCCATGGGAATCCTTGGGGTTGATCTAGGTACTATTCTAAGGGTGTATATCAAGTTTTTAGATCAATTGGTGGTGCTGGATTTGAGTATATTGGATTAGATCTAGAAGTTGCCACATTTCTGTTTTGGAACAGCATGAGCAGTCAACCTAGGGTTTGCGTTTTCGTCAATTTAGAATCCGAATCTGTCCGTACGGACGTTGAAGAAGTTGTAGATAATTTCGTTATCTTTCCGTGGAAATAAAGAACGTTAAATTCCGCCCAGCCGTTTGAAAGTTATGGCTGTTTTACCAAGTGTGTTAAAATCTGTGACGTAATTGGAACAGATCACGGTAATCTGTAGATTAAACAACTTTAGAGTCCGAATCAGTCTTTCCCTATACCTAGAGAAAGTTGGGAAATTTCCTAATCTACGTGAGGATGTACTCGTTTAGTTGATTCGGAGTCCCAGAACTCAAGTTATGCCTTTTGCAAGGCTGCTGTCCCAACGGGACAGAACCTCTATTTTTAGGTTTTGCGAGTAGTTGGCAATGTCGGGGTAGATGAGGGTTTGCGTACTGTTTTGTGGACATGATTGTGAGTGTGTGATACCTATGTGCAGGTGGTGCGACCCCGGGAGTGCCTTCTACTTCCCGCCAATCCGTTGCCCGTGGTTGAGGCAAGTGTATTGTAATGGATACCGATTTGTAGGTTGCTTGTTGAGAATAGATGGAATTGACTACATCATATATGATCACTTGCCATGATTTTATGATTGCCAATGATATGATGAGCATGTTTATTATGTTATGATGCCATGTGTTAATATGTGAGTTAAATATGATGTTGGCATAATTGCATCCATGACATGTTACATGGCCCGGGCGGTGAGAAAGTCATAACTAATCCGGGAAGGTCGGTGAGAAAGATATGACTAATCCGGAGCGCCAATGAGTAAGTCCTACATCGTGATTCCATTCACCGCGGTGAACGGAAGCGAGGAGTAGGCACCCTCCATCTTCGAGATGGAAGGGGGGAGAGGGTGCACACCGACGGGTGTGTACTCAACCATACCGGTATGAGTTTCCAAGGAGACATGAGCATTGCATTACATTGCATACATAATGAGGATGATATTGTTAAGTGTTCATGAATGAGATGATATACATGATGGGAGATGTTATTGCCATGATATTGTTCTTGTTGTCCATTGCAATATGCTTGCTGAGTTTCGAACTCACGCTTGTGTTTTCTTGTTGTTTTAGGTACCATGAGAACGGCATGCGTGGAAGGGAAATAATCACACGCCCACAAGTAGCTTCACCATATTGATTCCACAAGTCATTCTATTAGTTTGATAATAAATTGCGTGTGATGCTCATTGATTTAAGGCTTAGATTTGCTTTATGAGAGTTTTATTGTTCGTTTGACACTTGGAGACATTAAGTGCTTGATGATAGTCTTATATTGTCGTTAAGACTCTAATTATTGCTGTTTTAGATGTCTCTCATATTGCCTTATTGCTATACTGTTGTTGCTCCTTTAATTCATGTTAAAACAAAGGAGATGCTGCCGAAATCTCGGTTTTTAGCATATGCGCCTTTGCTGGAATTTTATGTTAAATGTGGTATTTAGATGTTGTTTAGCTTATGTTTGGTAGCATTCAGGCATATTAAATGCCGGGGTGTTACACAGGCGAGTCTCCAGATGTCGCCGTTTGAAGCACTTTATGGAAGAAAGTGCCGAACACCTCTGTTCTGGCCTGAAGTCGGCGAAAGGAAATTCTTCGGCCGTGTTGTGATTCAAGAGGCCAAGGATCACGTCAAGCTGATCCGGGATCGGCTGAAGGAAGCCTAGTCGAGGCAGAAGAGTTATGACGACAATCATCGCCGTGAGTTGAGTTTTGACGTGGACGATCTCGTCTACCTCAAGGTCTTACCATTGCGTGGCACGCGATGATTCCATGTTTGTGGGAAGTTAGCGCCGCAATACGTCGGTCCGTTCCGCGTTCTTTCGAAGAGAGGTGAAGTTGCTTATCAGGTAGAGCTTCCACCTCAACTTTTAGAGGTACACGATGTATTCCACGTGTCGTAGTTGAAGAAATGTCTTCGAGCCCCCACAGAACTCACCCTGCTAGAAACGATCGATCTTCAGCCTGATGTGTCGTACCGCGAGCATCCAATTCAAGTACTTGAAGAAGTCGAGCGTCATACTAGCAATCAAGTCATCAAGATGCTCAAGGTCCAGTGGAGCAACCAGACCCAGGATGAGGCCACCTGGGAGCGTGAAGATCATCTTAGAGTTGAGTTTCCCTCCTTCTTTGCTAAGTCAGGCTAATCCCGAGGACGAGATTATTCTAAGGGGTTAGGATTGCAACGCCCGCGTTGTGGAACTAAGCTTAATGAAGCTAATTAAGTGCTGATTAGTGCTCTGATTTGCTTTAGGATCTTAATTTGGGGTTATTCACTTTCGGATTCCATTTTGTCATTACGTTCGGTCGTTTTCCCCGATCGGAGCCCTCGCTTCGAATTCGGGTGAAGTCTCGAGTCGCGTAAGTTAGAGCTGAAACTTAAGTTCCTAAACCTTAATTAGGATCCCCCGAACCTATTCCAAAAGTTCGCAAAACAATTGGTCAAGCGCCGTTGCGAAGCCGTAAAATCCTAAACTTTCAACAACTGGAGCGGCAGTACCGTAGGCCTGAGTGCGGTACTACCGGCCAAGCATCAAAAGCAGGGGACAAGCCCTTGTTCCCAAGACATCGCCGGCCACTCCCCCTTGCCTCAATCCCCGCGCTCCCACGTCACCAAAAGCAAGGGGAGAGCCTCTCCTCTCTCCCTCCCCCTCATTTCCCACTCCCTCAAGTCCTTCTTATTCCTCTCCTCCCCCATTTCCTTCTCCTCCTCCTGAGCTCGCCCAGCCGCCTCCATTTCCGACCGTGAAGAGCCCGTGTGGAGCAAGGAGAGGTAAAATCAAGTCCCTAGGAAGCATCCTCAAGCCCCCAAGAAGCTTCTTGCTAGGTGGATTCAAGGTTTGAGCTCAATCCCTAGGGTAAATCTTAAACCCTATCTTCATCTCCCTTTTCTCTTTTCCTTTCCCTTTGGTTAAACCCTAGAAAACCTAGTTCTAGTAGTAGATCATTGATTCTTTGAGTTGCTAGACCTAGGTTAGGGTTAGAAGAATTATTTTGCACGATCGATTCGTTCTGGAAACCCTGATCTACCTCTCATTGGATTTACTCGCCCCAAAAGTCATTCCTCAAATTTTCGGAGACCTTCCTTTGAAACCCTAGCTCCAGACAAGTCGAGATGATGACTCGCGAATATGTGCCACGCCTTGAAGGTCGATTGTCGTAGAAGAATTGAGTTTGAGCTTGATTCGGTCTAGAATCGAATTAGGAATTAATTAGGGTTTTTGAGTTCTAGGAGTTCGATCACCATGCATCGAAATCGTAGTTGAGCACTTTCGATCACGTGGGACCTTATTGATCTATTGGAATCGATATGCGAGTTGCAAATCCGTTGTTTTGGCCGATTTGTAAAAGATGCATTTTGGGCATTCAAGCAATTTCGCTCAAGTCCCAAAATCCTCGAAACCAATGCGTATGGGTCCCTGATGCTGTAGAGACCCCATTGCTGCGAAGAAAACTGAGTTTCGACACTTTTCGAGCCGAAATCTGTTCTCATCGCTCTCAGGATCCACAAGGTTAAAAAGTGAGAATTCGAGCAATCGAGCCCGAAACTCGACAGGGTTAGTATGAATGGGTCCCTAGCGTCACTAGGAACCTAGTCATACCCTTGTGTCGAAGGTCCGGACCCAATGCGCAAAATTCCCCTTTTTGCAAAACTGTCTCCTGGAAAGCCGACACTACCGACGTCTTAAGGCCGGTACTACCGCCCCAGCGGCAATATCGCTCGCACAACGTCGGTAGTTAAATTCCATAGAGACACCAATTTGGTCCCTAGCGACCGGCACTACCGGGCCGTGGGGCTAGTACTGCTGTGCTAGCGATAGTACCGAACGTAGCACCTCGGTACTTATTTTCCAGAGAGAATCCCTTCCTCGACTCCAGCCCGGCGACACTAGGGATTGAAATGCGGTACTCTGGCCTAGGCGGCACTACCACACATAAGCCGCTTCAGAGATCGCCGGGCCCAGGGTAGAACCCTGATTTCCTCTTTTCGATTGAGTTCTCGTTTTTCGTTTTTGGTTCTTATTGGTGTTTCATCTCTTCTTTCCCTATTTTGATCGATGTTATTGGCTTTATTGCTTTTCGCTTAGACGTTGACGTGTTGAACACCGCAGACGACCCCAACTTCGTTCCAGAGTCTGGTTTCGCCGAAGAGAAAACAGGCAAACACCTCCTTTGACCATCTTGAATCCTATATTTGCAAATTCTACTTTCATTTATCAAAACTATTATGCGTGCTTGTATGATTCACAAAGATACTAGTTTGCGAGAATTGGTAGTTAATCCCATATTTGGTGGATTTCCTTAATAAGAATTGAACTATGAACCTTGTCAGACTCTAGGCCAATATTAGGAATAGCAGTAAATGTCAAGAGGGTAATAACGAGTAATAATTGCATACGCTTAGCCTTGCAGTAGAAGTTGCTACATGAGATCTTGACTCACTCAATTACAATTCTCCTAGAGCTAAAATGGTGAGGGATTTGGGTTATGGTTTGAAGTTGGGCTTTGGCTTGGAACACCTGAGCGGTGTTTTGGATTTGGTTGGAAAAGGAAAATGGTTGTGTGAGTAAAATGGAAAATATGGAGAGTTTAGACCCGGGTGAGATGTGCGGAGTTTGGTGGTTACAATGGTTGGGTTTGGTCTGGTTGATTTGATTGGTTGGGTGGATTGGAATGGAACGGATCTCAAGCCTGGGGCTTGCTTTGGAATGGTTATGGTTTCGGTTGGTCCCCTGCTATGGGGAGGTTGCGGACTAGTGGGAGCTCAGTAGGGCCGCTAGTGCCGATCCTCTGTGGCCGTAGCAAGTGGATTTTGAAGATCTCGCGTGAGTCACCCTAAGGACCGAATTTGATGTTATCACTAAGTCAAAACGTGCAACCACAGGTGCTAGTATGGGATGGCCTTGACCTAGTACATTGAGAAGGGTCTGGTCTTGCATTTGAGGAAGGCAAAGAGGTATGGACACACCTGTGGTGTCAGTGTGTTCTAGGGACCCTCTCGTCGAGGCGTCGAGGGAGAGTTTGTCCAATACAATGGTAATGCCTTCTACGGGGAGGTTATGGGCTAGTGGGAGCCCATAGGGACCACTAGCGGCCATCCTCTGTGGCCGTAGAAAGAGATGCACATTATCGGGCCGGTGCAAGATCTAAACCCCGATCTCTCGAAAGGTTTCGTCACAGTCTAGCAAAACAGGTACGATAAGTATCGCGTGGCATGGATGACATGATTGCTAGAATGTGTCATGTGGGTACAGTGTACAGTCTTTATAGAGATAAATAAACTAATCAATTAGCCGTACTCACGGTCACGAGCAGCTTGGGAAGTATTATCAAGTATAGTTTTTGGTTCAATTTTAGTTTTGGAAAACTAAAGGTTTGGGTTGATTCTGGTTTGGTTTGAGATTGGTTTGTCAGGAAAAGGGTTGGCTTGGTGTATGGTTTATGGATTGTGGAAACGGAAAGGTTTGGCTAAAGGTTGATAAACAGGATGGTTCAATTTTGGTTATGGTTCAAATATTGATTATTAATGTTGTTACTTTAAAATGTCCTTTGGAAATCTCTTTAAAAATTGCGAGAGTTTGAATCTATTATCGTACTGCAAATAACATTTGCTTTGTGCTCAAATAGACTTAGTGTGGAATCTTGATTCCATTGTTATTGTAACACCCCGGCATTTAATATGCCCGAATGCTACCAAACATAGGCTAAACAACATCTAAATACCATAAATTAAGATAAATTACAGCAAAGGAGTAAATAATATAACCGAAAATTTCGGTAGCATCTCCTTTGTTTTTCCATGAATTGAAGCAACAACAATATGATCATAGGATATAGTATAAAAAATAACATCTAAATCATCAATAATAAAGGTTCTAGCAGCAGTATAAGACTAGAATAAAGATTCCAACCATCTCATGAGCCAAACGAAGTAAATGAGGAAACCAAGCACACAAATTAACCATCACAATTTAAAGGAAGGAACATGTCATTGTTTATATGTGTGATGCTAAGTGATGACGTGTGACTAGCTCCCTTTCCCGCATGCCGTTTTCATGCTACCTAAGAAAAACAACATAAACACAAGCGTGAGTTTATCATTCAGCAAGTATATTGCAATGGAACAAGAAAATACATTCTAATACCTTCATCACCACTTTTCACATACGACATCATACACATCTCATATTCATAGCGTAAGCATATCATTGACATCATCATATATCATCATCATATAACATCCTCATATAATGAAATGCAATGCAATGCAATGCGATGCACATATCTCCTGGAAACTCATACCGGTATGGTTGGGTACACACCCGTCGGTGTGCACCCTCTCCCCCCTTCCATCCCAAAGATGGAGGGTGCCTACTCCTCGCTTCCATACACACGGTGGATGGAATCAAGATGTAGGACTTACTCATTGGCTCTCCGGAATAGTCATAACTTTCTCACCGACCTTCCCCGGACTAGTCATGACTTTCTCACCGCCCGGGCCATGTATGCAAACATGCGAACATCATAAATAACTTGTACATTAACACATGGCATCATAACCGACCTTATATTAAAATGTCTCTAAATAACCCACTAATTTTCTATTACCTTCACAGTAGTTTACATCATCGTAATGTTTTAACTACGCATCAAGATTTAAAGCTTTAAACATTGTCCATGGTCAAGGACACATTAAAATAATGCAATAAATCCTAAGCATGCACATTAACACATTCAATCATTATCGCTATAGAGCAATCTACAATACTAGAAGTTTATTTAATCTCAAGCTAAAGTTAACAATTACATTTTAATTGATTCAACTCACAAATTAACTTAGAAGTACATCATTCCATAAACCACATTGTTACATACTACGTAACACAGACATAAAATTTCTAAACACCGTCATGGGTCACCTACCCGATCTACGACAGACACGGATAAGTACTCTTTCCCTACAGGGGTATAATAGTTCTTCGGTGGTGACTCTACCCGGCCACACCGTCAAACCACAGCCTCACTACAAACAAAAGGTGACCGAAACCCTTCGGCACCACAACCACACTTTATCACAAATGAAGCAACTCAATCAAATCTATCATAAATATAGCATTATACATCATCAAAAGTAGCATTCAACAACAAAGCTTAAATTCAACCTTTAAGCATAAGGCAACGATACCCATACCCTTTTCTACTGTGCATCCATGTGTGTCAAATTTTAAATTAGTGATTCCACTTACACAAGTTTTAATGTTGCACTCCTATGACAAAATTTTAGTTAAAACCTAGGCCATGTTTCTAAGTTATTCCACATCACATTTTAGTTGTATCCTATAGTATGACACTAAAAATAGACATTCCAAGGACCTCTGACCCGCTCGATACCAACTGTAACACCCTACAAATCTAAACTGTCGTACAAGAAAATTTCGACAAAGATCTCTCCTAAAATTAGGACAAAGCAGGCGACAACAAGATTCATAATAACCATTATAAACAGGAATAACATAAAAGCATCAATACTAGAGATAACAAGTCTAAATCAACGAGAAAACAAACATAAACGTAAAATAGCTCCAAAGAGGACATCAACAGGTCTATGATTAATAAAATTTCAGCAAGCTAATGAATTATTAAATGCACTAGTCCATGTGATTCGTGATGACCCGGAGGGTTGATTGTGCTACTAAGCCCACCCTTCAAGCTTACGACTCGCGAGAACTACGAAAAGAACAAAATAACAAGGGGTGAGATTGGGTAATCTCAAAGCGGAACAACTTCTAACGAATAACACAGCCACAGTAAAACTAGCATACCAAATTCCTCATGTCCAATACCACATTATAGAGTCCACACAACCTCAGTAAAATGCATATGATTGTGCACATGCTTATGCCATGATCCTCCTCACCGTGCCCTTTCTCGGGAACACACGGTGTTGTTGTCTGCGTCTCTGATCGCGCCTGGGCGTCGACAAACTTCCAATGCATGATTATGCAGTTAATGCTTCATGCATAAATACATTCATAACTTCCCACTCTGAATTCACATGCTTGCATACCATCAAATAACATGGATAGAATGCGAACATCATTGAGATAGAATATCTCCACAATTCATCTTGCAAACAACATCTTTCTTCATTCTTACTCATGATTCAAAAGCCAAACAACCACATCACAATGCAGGATAGGATATTGTAATCTCATAAACAAGTAGTTAAACCATGTAGGTGTGCTGCAATTAAGGTTTATATTGAAGACGAAACA